>CM035841.1:429984415-432384415 GCA_020510985.1 Pholidichthys leucotaenia
GGAGGGGGGTTGGATGTGCGGATTGATTCAAGAGAAAAAAAAAAAAAAAAGGTCGCTATTCCAACCTGAAAACGGACAGTTTATCCGCGACGCTCTGGTGCTGGGTTTCCCGCTGCTGGTCCGTGGATTTTGAAGGTCTTTGTGTTGTCCATGTTTGCACTTTGATCTTCTCACTCGGGTCTGCTGCGGGTTTAAATACCGTTACCGGGAGCCCTCTTCTCGCCATGTCAGCTGTTGCTTCTTCCGCCGAATTATAGAGACATGTTTCTTCGCCGTAGAAGACCCTTAACTTCGCAGGAAATGGAGTCTGAAAGCGCAATTTCTTCTCTCTTAACACCTTTTTCGCATCATTGTATTCCCTGCGCTTTTTAAGGACCTCCGGGGCGTAATCGTGTTCCACGAAGACTTTTCTCTCCTGGTGCATAAATCCTTTTTTCTGCCAGGCCAGTCTTACAACCTCTTGTTTTATTTTGAAATTGGAAAATCTTACCAACACCGAACGTGGGGGCGCTTCCGCCGCCGGCCTAGCGGCTAATGAACGATATGCCTTTTCTATCTTCAAGTCGGTGGTTTGTGGAATATCCAATTTCTCTCTTAATAAGGATTCCACGCATTCTGCCATTGAGTTAAAACTGTTTTCGGCTCCTTCTATCAGACCATGAATTCTTATGTTGTCTCTTCTTTGTCTTCCTTCTTGGTTGGCTAGCTTAGCCTCTATAGATGCTTGTCTTTTGCGTAGGTCCAGCACAGAATCTTCGAGCACTTTTATTCGTTCCTCTGTTTCCAAGATTCGGTTCTCGGCCTGGTCCACTCTGCTGTTTGTCCTTTTCAATTCTTCTCTGAATTCCCGAAATTCGGCCGTAACTTCTCGGCGAAATCGTCGTAGCTCTTCAAATAGTGATTTCAGGCTAACCTTTTTGTTAGCTATCACCAGTTCCTCGTCTTCTGAACGGAGATCTTCCAGTTCAGATTCTCCGGCCAATACGTGTCCTGGCCTGGAGAATTTCAGTTTCTTCTGTTTTCCTTTAGACATGATGATTTTGTCTTTTGATTTTCACTCCTCCAAAAATCCGTTAAGTTTGATTTTCAAGGTGTTATCTTGGATTGGGTCTGAGAGCTTCAGTGTTAAGCTGCAGTCGCCATGGCGTCCAGACCGGAAGTCCTTTTTTTTTACTGTTTTTGAAATTTTCTTTATATGAAGATTAAATTTGAGTTGAGGATCTAGTACAATGCCAAGGTATTTGAATTCTGTAGCTAAACTGATGTCATGATCATGTATATTAACTTTAAAACGTTGCAGGTTACATTTTTTGATTGAAAAGCACATTGAGACTGTTTTCTGAAGGTTCAGCAATAGATGGTTCTGGAGGAGCCACTCTTGGACATCAACCATACTTGTAGACAGTACATCTGCAGCCTGTGCTGGAGTCTTGGCAGCTGTGTAAATAACTGCATCATCTGCATAAAGTTGGCATGTTGCAGCTGAGCAGTGTAACGGCAAGTCATTAATAAATATGCTGAAAAGTAAAGGACCAAGAATGGACCCTTGTGGGATACCCATGCGGTTGTTTAAAAATGAGGATTTATCCTGGTGAACTTTTACACACTGTTCTCTATTCTGGAGATAAGATGCAAACCATTCTAATGTATCTGGGGAGAAGTTAAAAGATACCATTTTGGATAAAAGCAAACTGTGGTTTACAGTATCGAAAGCCTTTTTGAGATCTAGAAAAACAGCTCCTACCACATTACCCCTGTCCAAGGACTGTTTGACGTTATCAATAAGGCAACAATTTGCTGTTTCTGTTGAGTATCCTGGTCTAAAACCAAATTGATGTGGATGAAGAAGTTGACTGTCTTGTAAATATTCAATCAGCTGTGTAGCTACAACTTTTTCAAGAACCTTAGACAGGACTGGTAAAATAGAGATTGGGCGGTAATTGCATATATCGTCTTTACTGCCTGATTTATGAACTGGTATGACGACAGCTTTTTTCCAGCCAGATGGAAATGTACTAGACCTAATGGAGAGATTAATGAGATGAGTCAGTGGTTTGATTAATATTTTGCTGTGCATTTTGAGAAAGAATATTAAATCAATTTATTTAATTTTAATCAATATTAAAATATTGATTATCCCATATTGGGCTAAATTGTGACAATAAGTGTGGTTCTTTTAAATATTTTTTGGTTTCACACCATATTTTGATCATATGCTTTACAAATGGATTTTTAACTTGTTTCTGTAATTTTTTTGCCGAGTCTGAGTATATGAATATGGGAAGAAGTAAAGGTAAACTGTATGATTCCATTTCAGTCCAGTGAGGGAGATCATTTGATGAAAAATAATATGTCATAGACCTCAGCTGTGCTGACCAGTAATACAACATAAAGTTTGGACATTTCAGACCTCCACGATCAAATGGTAAATATAGTAAGGACAGACGTAATCTAGCCTTCCTATTGTTCCATATAAATTCCACTAACTTTTTTTTAATTCTTGAGAATAGATCTGAAGGTGGTGGTAAAGGAATGTATTGAAATAAATAAAGTATTTTGGGTAAGATATTACTTTTAAGTATATTGATTCTCCCAATCATCGACATTGGTAGTGACATCCATCTCTGAAGTAACTCATTAATGTCTGTCATTAAGGCTTCATAGTTGGCACTGGCAACTAATTCTAGCTTAGGCACAATTTGAATTCCTAAATATTTAAATTGATTTACAACATTGAATTGATTTACCTCAGGAGCTGGGTGATTTCTCTGGGTCTCATTTAGCATTAATATTGAAGATTTAGTTTTATTTATTTTATATCCTGATATTTCCCCAAAATTCTTTATTAAATTAAACAAGGTCGGAATTGATTTTTTAAGATTCGACATAAACAAAATTATGTCATCGGCATACAGGGAGATTTTATGTTCTGTTGGTCCTACTTTAATTCCATGTATTTGTGGATGTAAACGTACTGCCATCGCTAAAGGTTCAATTGCCATAGTAAACATTAAAGGTGAAAGTGGACAGCCTTGTCGACATCCTCTATTGATATTTATTGATTTTGAAATATTGCTGTTGTTAGGATTTCTGCTGTAGCATTATTGTATATTATCTGAACCCATTTTATGAAATTATTTCCAAGTCCAAACCTTTGTAAGACTTCAAAAAGAAAGGGCCATTTGACCCTATCAAAGGCCTTTTCGGCATCCAATGATAGGAGAGCTGTATCCAGTGCTTCTTTATTAGAATAGATAATATTAAATAGTCTTCTTACATTATGGAAGCCTTGTCTTCCCTTTATAAAGCCATTCTGATCTCAGTTAATAATATTTGGTAATATTTCTTGTAGTCGTCTGGCTAAAATTTTACAGATTATCTTAAGGTCAGCATTTAATAGGCTTATTGGTCTCATATTTTCACATTTATTAGAGGGTTTACCTGGTTTTGGCAACAGTATAATTAAGGCATTATTCATGTATGGTGGTAAATTACTATTTTGAAATGCTTCTAAAACCATTTCCAAAAATGGTTTTATTAATTTATTCTTAAATTTTTTATAGAGGTCAACTGGAAGACCATCTGGTCCTGCACTTTTTCCTGATTTCATATTATCAATGGCTAGCCCAACTTCTTCTTGACTAATTTTAGACTCCAGTATCTCCCTGTTTTCATTTGGAATACACGGTATAGATAATCCGTCCAAAAACCCATTTAGTTTTGTTAAGTCAGTTTCATTTTTTGTATCATATAATTTTTCATAATAATCTCTAAAGGCACTATTAATTTCTAAAGGATCTACAACTGCCTGTCCATCACTTATAATACTGGTAATTGGTGTTTTAAATTCTAATTGTTTAATCTGCCATGCCAATAATTTTTCTGATTTTTCACCTTGTTCATAAAAAGATTGCTTCAATCTTAGAAGACTCGAGGCAGCTCTATTTGCTGATTTTTTGTCATATTCAGCTCTCAGAATCAGTAATTCGTTCTCTAACTTTGGGTCACTTCCTGCATACACTTTTTCTTGAAGAATTTTTATTTTATGTTCCAATTGGACTCTCTCCTCTCGAGTCTTCTTAGATTTTGAACCTACATAACTAATAATATGCCCCCTAATAAAAGCTTTGAAAGCCTCCCACTTTATACATGCTGATGTTTGTGTAGTATTGATATCAAAGAACTCATCTGTTTTTCTATGTACTTAACAAATTCCTCATCCTGAAGCCATTTATGCTGAAATTGCCACCTACCTGGTTCCTTTGTCAATTTCTTATCTACATATATTAGACAGCAGGGTGCATGATCAGAGATCACAATATTTTCATAGAAGCAGTTTTGAATCTTGGACCTTAATTCTGTGGAGATCAAAAAATAGTCAATACGTGAGAATGTCTTGTAGGTATTGGAATAACAAGAGTAGGCTTTAACTTGTGGTTTCATTTCTCTCCATATATCTAGCAATCTCAATTCTTTCATAAAATGATTAATGATCATCCTGCATCCATTGTGCGTACAGTCCAGTCCTGTTGATCTATCTATACCGGGATTCAATGTACAATTAAAATCCCCTGCTATTATATGTTGCCCTGTAAGTGATGATAAAATAAGAAATAAATTAGCAAAGAAATTTTGATCACCTATATTGGGACCGTATAAGTTCACCAGATTTATATTTTCTAATAACAAAGATCCTTGAATGATTAGATATCTTCCAAATTTGTCTCCAGTTACATTTTTCACTTGAAATGGGATTGATTTATGTATGAGAGTCATAACTCCCCTGGCTCGGGATGAAAAGGATGAGGTGAATACACTTCCTTGCCATCTTCTCCTAATTGTTTTTACATCCTCCTCTATTAAGATGAGTTTCTTGTAAAAACACAATTTTTGAACCTATGTCTTTTATTTTATTCATAACTTGTTTAAGTTTTTTTAAATTTTGTAGACCTCTGCAATTCCATGAAGTTAAATTAAGATTAACGCTTTAGTCTATGATCAATAAGGAGTTTGAGATTACCTCGCAATATAAACATGCTCATACAGAGAAGCAAAAACATGAGTGGTTGAACATTCATTCTACAAACTACACACAAACAAATTCCCCCTTCCCACATTCGTGGTAATCCCCCCCAAAATCAAAAAAAAATTCCGTCTCCCGCTATAGCCATCGACTGCTCCACACCCGTGAGGACCAGCCAAAGCCACTCCTTCTTCATCCTCCCAATCACCCTAACTCTACTGCTTTTAATGACGTAACATTAACGCTCTTCTGTAGTTTTCCAACTTAACTCCAAAATTTTATAGCAACTTTGTACATCATAGGGTTTTTTTTGTTTTGTTTTTTTAATACATAATACAATCTATATTTTGTAAACTTGCTATATGCTTCAGATCAGTCAGATGCCTGTGCAAATGTTTAAATATTCTACCTTATATTTTGTTCATGCTTCATGCTTAGCTCCCACCAGTCTCCTCTTGGATCTGCTTGATGAGCTCCTGCGCCTCCTGTGGGATCTTGAAGGTGTGGGTTCTGCCCTTATATGTGACCAGCAGTCTTGCAGGATAAATCACTCCATGATGAATCCCGAGGTTGTGCAGCTCTTTACGGGTGGGGTCAAACTGTTTCCTTAATTGTTGGATTCCTGTGGCCAAATCTGGGTAGAACCGCACCTGTTGATCCTGGTATTTAATTTTTCCTTTGGCTCGCGCTGCGTTGGAGATCTTCATCCTGTCTCTGTAGCTGAGGAACTTCATAATTAGCATCCTCAGTGGTGCCTTATTATCTCTCGGTGGGCCGATTTGGTGTACGCTCTCTAAGACGACCGATGACTGCAGCTCCGCGTTGTTCAGCGCTTCTGGAATCCACTTTTCCAAAAAGGAACATGGGTCCCGACCCTCGGTTCCCTCCGGGAGGCCCACCAGCCTCAGGTTGTTCTGTCTCGACCGGGATTCTAAGTCCAGGACATTATCTTCCAGACGTTTATTTTTTAATTCCAATGTGCGCACCTTTAATTGTAGGCTGGTGACGTCATCCTCAGCGCTGGAAACTCGGAGCTCCACCTGCAATACTCGTTCCATACAGTCGCTTATTTCCTTTCTCATTCCTTCAATCGCTGCTATAATCCCATCAAATTTAGCGGAAAAGTCTGCTCTCATCTAACTAATGGCAGCGAGCACCGCACCTGTGCCCTCGCCAGCAGTCACCGCTCCGCCGTTAGCTTGCTCCGCCTTAGTCTCTGGAGATTTTTCTACTTTGTCACGAACGTGGAAGTCCGTTAACTTGGACTGTTTCGGCGTTTCAGTTTTTCCTCCACCTGATTTCCCAGCCTTAGGCTTTACCGGCATATCCGCGCCCAAACGCTGGGATAGGTTTTGTTCCAATTGAGAGAGTTATTTGCCGACTTTTTATTTTTAGGAGCAGAGCCGAGTGAAACACTTCTTCCTATGTGGCAGCCATAACCGGAAGTCCAAAAGTCATTTTTGATCACAATTTTCAGGGATAAAGAATAATTTAGCTTATAACACTTACCTGTTGACAGCAGCAACGGATCTGGCGAACTTCTCTTCCTCATTGTCAGACGAACGCAACGCTGGTCCGCTTGTTACAGACTCGTGGTTCTGGTCTCGCGACCCAGTCAAAACATAATTCCATTATTGCGGTTTTGCGCTTCCATGATTGCGGTTTTGGCAAATGATTTACGACCTTCGTTGTCGGCCTCCGTCGGTCTATGATGACCATGGAAGAGAATCCTAAACGTCTATTCTGCTGGAATAAAAACAAAAAAAGCACCACCTGTGGCTGAACAGGCCGATGCACGAATGGCAGTCCCTGTCACACAGGTCGCACTTGTGGGTGGTCTCCGTGCTGCTGGGTCTGTGACGGTTCTTCCTGCGTGTCCTTTTTTCATCTGCAGCAGTCAGTCTCTCTTCACCCAGCCTTACACAAAACAACTTTCGAACTTCTGTGCTTCAATTGGCTCGCTGCATTCGCAGCGTTGGTAGGCGGGTCCTTCTTGCTAGGTTTTCAGTCATTGGTTCTTCAAGGTTTCAGAAACCCAATTCAAGGCTCTTATTAGTCGAATGAGAGGTCAATCATATCTGATCTGTTCGCGGCTGTGTCTGTAGTGGAAGAACTTTTTTTTTTTTTTTCAGTGCGCGCTTGGAGGCAGCGCCCTCGTGCGTCCTAGAGCGCACGAGAGCGCCCTCATGCGCTCTGGGACGCAGAGACTTGCCCGCCCGCGGTACAACGGAGTGCAAGAGGTTAAAGTACTTTAAAAGGTGGAAAAAAGCAGAAGAGGTATGTAAGCAGCGGACACATTTATTATGGTTTTAGCCTAATTGGTAACGGGTGCAATAATGGAAGAGTCGCTTAGTTAACAGGTATGGTTAGGTGGAGATCAAGTTGATTCATTTTGTCTTCTTTTTAATTATTAGTTTTTCTTATTTCAGACAAGAATAAAAAGGAGATGTTTTTACCTTTAGCTTAGTTAATATTATCTAATTTATGTTCATTATTATGTACCTGGCAACTTCAGCTGACCGAAATTCACGAAGTCAATAACTTTAATCCGTTAACAGCCTTCAGACAAATTAAACGTGCCAACATATGGATTTCAAAATAAGGGAGGTTTTTCCTGCTTTCTGGGTGGTAAGGAGATTTCTAAAAAAAAACAAAAACAAAACAAACAAACAAACAAAAGAACTATAAATATGTAGAAATGTTGTAACAGAAATAACTGCATCTTTGGTCATTTAAGTTAATTTATTTCATTAAACATAATTTTATTTTGTTTTTTTTTCTTTGAAATCAGAGTTAAATTATTGTTCTGTTCTGGCTCTGCAAAATTATGGTCAAAAGTGTAAATTGTTATAAGAAAAAAGTAAATAAAAATACCACAGTCTGTTTCAAATTTATTTAAAAAAAAAAAGTATTTTAAAAAAGAGACAAAAATTAGCAATAAAGTAATCCACAAATTTATAAAAGTCTCAAATGTACAAGAGAAGTCAATTTTACAAGAGGAAATTACAAATTTGAGGAAAGTCGTTTTGTGGAGAGTTGTGAAGGACGAGACTGAGTTTATTCCTCAGGTTCAGCTTTATTCACAATGACATTCTCCAACATTCAAAAGCAGAAAAAGAGGATGAATCTTCTCACATCTGTCCTTTTATACCAAGACATCAAACATACAATCACATGGTACTTAATCAAACATACAGTCACATGGTACTTAATCCCAGTCACAATGTAACTTCCCCCGATCTTCACACCATCCACCTCCTAGTCTCTGGTGGTCAGGAAATCTCCCAAGGCCATCTCCTTGAAACAAAAGGCCAGATCTCACACCCTCCCGTTACCTCTGGAAGGCTCAGCCCCTTTGTTCCCCTGAGACATGAAGTATACAATAAGCATACAGTGATATATCTGTGGAGCATCTGAACTCAACATATATGCATATATGTGTGCCACATGACCCCCCCGCCAAACGTCTAAGATGGAACAAATGTAATACAGTTTGCAAGTCATGGTCACATTATTATACATCAGTCCAAATGTTGCTTGGGCCTCAGTCGCCTTCCATATCTGCTGTAAGCGGGCTTTACCACCCCCGCGGCGTCTTCCCGCTGTGGAGCTGCTGTTTGAGGATTAGAACTGTTAGTCAATCTCTGTGGGTGTTCTGGGGAATGCTCTCGAGGGGGTCTGCCGCGCCGAGGAGCCCTCGCCAGCTGCAGCACTTTGTCAGCCAGCACAAAAGCAGGTTTGAGCCTGTTTATACAAATCATTTCTTTCCTGCCCCCCAAATCTAGCAAAAAATGCTTGTCCCCTGTTTCCAGCACTCTGTATGGTCCGTCATAAGGTGGGTGTAAGGGTGGGCGATGTGCATCATGTCTGACAAAAACAAACTCCGCATTTTTTAAAGCTTTAGGCACAAAAACGCGCGGGAAGCTGTGATGAACTGGGCCAGGAAGCGTGCTCGCGCCCGTGTCGCTCTGCAACTGCTGAGCGGGGGGGCACTCTGGTGCAGGATTATCCGGGAGAAACTCCCCGGGCAGCCGGAGTGGCTGCGCAAAAACCAACTCAGCTGGGGAGGCTTTTAAATCCTCTTTAGGTGCAGAACGCAACCCCAATAAAACCCATGATAGCCTGTCCACCCAATTTGCATCCGTAAGTGACGCTCTGAGGGCTGCTTTCAATGACCTATGGAAACGTTCGCATAAACCATTAGCCTGCGGGTTGTATGCGGTAGTGCGGTGGATCATTATCCCCAGGCTGCGGGCCATCGCTGACCAGAGCTCGGAAACAAATTGAGGACCTCTGTCAGACGTAATGTCCGACGGAACTCCGAAACGCGCTACCCATGCTGTTAGAAACGCGCGCGCCACCTCCTCGGCTGGGGTTGATGCCAGTGGGACCACTTCCGGCCAACGTGTGGTGCGGTCCACCATTGTCAAAAGGTGTGTGCACCCCTGTGACGGCGGGAGGGGGCCTACGAGGTCGACATGCACGTGATCGAATCGCTTAGCCGGGATGTGAAAAGGCTCCAAGGGAGCTCTAGTGTGTTTGTGTATTTTGGCTCGCTGACAAGCCACGCAGGCTGTTGCCCACTCCTTGACTTGCTTGCGCAGGCACGGCCATACAAATTTCTCTCCTACCATTTTGACCGACGTGCGCACCCCCGGGTGCGCCAGAGAATGAATCGAGTCAAAAACGTGGCGGCGCCACGTGGTCGGCACCACCGGGCGTAGTCGCCCTGTGGAGACATCGCAGATTAGGGGGGCATACCATCTTGTAGAACCCTGTTCTCCAGCCTTAACCCTGTTGGTCCAGACTGGAGCGTGCACATGTCCGCATCAGCAACTTGATCCACGGCCATGGCTGCATAATCTATCCCTACGCGGACTGGGGCCGCACGCACTTCCGCGTCGCTAACCTGGTCCGCGACCATGGCTGCAAAATCTACCTCTGCGCGGGCTGGAGCCGCCACGGCACGCGAGAGGCAGTCCGCCACTACATGAAGTTTACCTGCTACATGCTGGATATCAGTAGTAAACTCCGAGATGGTGGCCAGCTGTCTCTGCTGCCGCCCCGACCACGGTTCTGTAATCTTGGCCATCACGAAAGTCAGCGGCTTGTGATCCACGAACGCGGTGAAACTGCGTCCCTCCAGCCAAAACTGGAAATGGCGAATGGCCAAGTGGAGAGCTAACAACTCCCTGTCGAATGCGCTGTATTTTTGTTCACTATTGCGCAAGGTCCTGCTGAAAAAGGCGAGCGGTTGCCAAGCTCCTGCTACATACTGTTCCACGACCGCTCCTATGGCCACGTCTGACGCATCATGAGCGCTATGTGGGCCATGGGGTCTGGATGTGCCAACCACGCAGCGTTTGCCAGGGCTATTTTGACTTCAGCGAATGCGCGCTCCCGCTCCACCATTCGCTTTTGTTTGTGGGTTTTTGTTTTTTTAGTGCAGCATACAATGGTTGCATGAGCTGCGCTGCGTGAGGGAGAAAACGGTTATAAAAATTCACCATTCCCAAAAACTCCTGTAATGCTTTGACTGTTTGTGGTTGGGGAAAATTTGTTATTGCGCGCACTTTGTCGGGCAGAGGAACCGCTCCTTCTGGAGAGACGCGATGCCCCAAAAAAATCAATCTGTGCCACCCTGAACTGACACTTCGCTGGGTTGATTATTAACCCGTGCTCTGCCAACCTCCGGAAAACTGCTGTGAGGTGGTTTTCGTGTTCGACTTCGGACGCGCTGGCTACCAATATGTCGTCCAGGTAGACGAACACGAAGGGGAGGTCGCGCAGAACCGCGTCCATCATGCGTTGGAACGTCTGCGCTACGCCTTTAAGCCCAAACGGCATGCGCAAAAACTCAAAAAGCCCGATAGGAGTTATTACCGCTGTTTTGGGTATGTCCTCAGCACGCACTGGAACCTGGTGGTAACCGCGTACCAAATCTATTTTAGAAAAAATGCGCGTCCCCGCCAAATGCACCGAAAAATCTTGGATGTGCGGGATCGGATAGCGGTCATGCGCTGTAGCGTTATTCAACCTGCGGAAATCACTGCAAGGTCGCCACGAGCCATCAGCCTTTGGGACCATATGGAGCGGTGAAGCCCAGGGGCTCTTCGACCTCCTGATGATGCCCAGTCTTTCCAGGTTGGCAAACTCCTCGCGCGCTATGGTCAGTTTAGCTGAGTCCAAGCGCCGAGCTTTTGCAAAAACGGGTGGGCCAGTGGTAGTAATAAAATGTTCCACCCCATGTTTAGCCACTGTCGCCGAAAACGTTGGGACCGTGAGTGCTGGGAACTGAGTGAGGAGTGTGTGGAACTTACCACCCGCAGCTGTGACGTTGGCTTGTGCAGTTGGCGGGGCCACTCGAGCTGTGCAGGGAATAGAATAAAAGGAGAGTGCATTAACCAGGCGTCTGTTAGCAAGATCAACCAATAAACCATGTGAGCACAAAAAATCAGCCCCTAACATGTTGAAATTGACTGCCGCTACAACAAAAGTCCACTCGAATGTACGGCCCTGCAAAGACAGAAGCAGAGTCCTCTCACCGAAGGTCTTAATTGCCGAGCCGTTCGCTGCTGTCACCCGGGGACCACTGGAAGGCGCCAGCCGGTCAGCGTAGGAAGGTGTGATGAAGCCCAGCTGGGAGCCTGTGTTCACGAGGAATTGCCTCCCCGAGCGTGCGTCCTTCAGGTAGAGCAGCTTGTTCTCTTCTCCGAGGGCCGGGGCTGCTACCAACTCCCGGCCTTGGCGTTTCCCGAGCGCTTGAAGTGGCACGGTGGGATGCACTTGCGTGCCCTCTCTGCGAAACGGCGATGGTAGAAGCAAAGGACGTCGTCCGCTCCGTGTCGCCTGGCCCTTGCTGCTGCCGTCGTCGGTGAGTCTGGTGCTGCAGCCTCTGGCCCCATGCCGTCTCCGGACGTCGCGCCTAGCTCTGCTACTGCGGCCGAAGCTGCGCTCCGTTTGTGGGCATCGACGAGTCGCTGCGTCTCCTGGCTCAGCTCGTGGTAGTCTCGTCGGGCCAACAGCGGTGAACCGGCCAGGGTCACTCTCACCGCTGACGGTAGGGTCCTGAGGAAAAGGTGGGTGAAGATAAAGCTGTCATCATCGGAGTCTCTCAACCTCAGCATCTTCCCCATCAGGTCTGCAGGTCTGTCGTTCTCAAACTCCATCAATGCCAGGAGCCCCTCTGCTCGCTGTTGCACCGAGGGGGTGAAGTGGCTGATAAGCGCAGCCTTCAATGTGCCGTACTTGTCGCTGTCCGGTGGGTGGTTGACCAGGCTCTCCACCCTCTGGACTGTGTGGTTGTCCAGCTTCGCCACCACATGGTAGAATTTTGTGTCGTCTCTCGAAATTCTTCGGAGGTTGAACTGCGCCTCGACTGCGCTAAACCAGGAGCACGGACTGTTCTGCCAGAAGTCCGGCAACTGGAACGTGGCGGCATTCGTCAGGCTGGCTTCTGACGAGTCCGGCTCAGGAGAATTACTTCTGCTCATGCTTCGTCGTAAGGTCACCAGTGTGGAGAGTTGTGAAGGACGAGACTGAGTGTATTCCTCAGGTTCAGCTTTATTCACAATGACATTCTCCAACATTCAAAAGCAGAAAGAGGATGAATCTTCTCACATCTGTCCTTTTATACCAGGACATCAAACATACAATCACATGGTGCTTAATCAAACATACAGTCACATGGTACTTAATCCCAGTCACAATGTAACTTCCCCCAATCTTCACACCATCCACCTCCTAGTCTCCAGTGGTCAGGAAATCTCCCAAGGCCATCTCCTTGAAACAAAAGGCCAGATCTCACACCCTCCCGTTACCTCTGGAAGGCTCAGCCCCTTTGTTCCCCTGAGACCTGAAGTATACAATAAGCATACAGTGATATATCTGTGGAGCATCTGAAATCAATATATGTGCATATATGTGTGCCACAGTTTCAAATTTAGATAAATTTACAGAGAAAAATAGAAAACTATAAGAAAATTGTTATAAATTTTGAAAGAAAAACCTCAAACCTTCAAGACTGAAGTCATTACTCAAGTTTTTAAGTGGGTGCTCTTTGTACCCCTAACTCAATGAGAAATTTTTGGTTGTCTACTTTTAATTATTAATTTCAAAGCACTGTTTTTACATGAGTAGAATTTCTGGCTACTATACCCACCTCTGATCACATAATTTAAGTATGTATGAATAAATTACTATTATGAATGTTTTTCCCTTCCCTTCTCTCTCAATGAAAAACAAAACAAAACACTAGAATAAAAATAGAAAAAAAACATATTTTTGTCATTTACAGACGTGGACAAAATTGTTGGTACCCCTCTGCTAATGAAAGAAAAACCCACAATGGTCACAGAAATAACTTGAATCTGACAAAAGTGGTAATAAATAAAAATTCTATGAAAATTAACCAATGAAAATCAGACAATTGTTTTGAATTGTGGTTCAACAGAATTATTTTAAAAAACAAACTCATGAAACAGGCCTGGACAAAAATCATGGTACCCTTAACTTAATATTTTGTTGCACAACCTTTTGAGGCAATCACTGCAATCAAACGATTTCTGTAACTGTCAATGAAACTTCTGCACCTCTCAGCAGGTATTTTGGCCCACTCCTCATGAGCAAACTGCTCCAGTTGTCTCAGGTTTGACGGGTGCCTTCTCCAGACGGCATGTTTCAGCTCCTTCCACAGATGTTCAATAGGATTTAGATCAGGGCTCATAGAAGGCCACTTTAGAATAGTCCAATGTTTTGCTCTTAGCCATTCTTGGCTGTTTTTAGCTGTGTGTTTTGAGTCATTATCTTGTTGCAAGAGCCATGACCTGCGACTGAGACCAAGCTGTCTGACACTGGGCAGCACATTTCTCTCTAGAATACCTTGATAGTCTTGAGATTTCATTGTACCCTGCACAGATTCAAGACACCCTGTGCCAGATGCAGCAAAGCAGACCCAGAACATAACAGAACCTCCTCCATGTTTCACAGTAGGGACAGTGTTCTTTTCTTGGTATGCTTCATTTTTGCGTCTGTGAACACAGAGCTGATGTGCCTTGCCAAAAAGTTCCAGTTTTGTCTTGTCTGTCCATAGGACATTCTCTCAGAAGCTTTGTGGCTTGTCAACATGCACTTTTGTCAGATTCAAGTTATTTCTGTGACCATTGTGGGTTTTTCTTTCATTAACAGAGGGATACCAACAATTTTGTCCACAGCTGTATACCTGACCCAAGGGTAAACCCATCCTCCCACCAAAATTATTTCACTATGCTGCTACTTGAACACATGGACTTTGTCATGGGTCCAAGGGAGGGATGGCGCTATTGGTTATTAGTTATCACAGCCTATGGGTTTGAAAATTCTATGGGTTTGAAAATTTTGCCAATAATGTATAATTTGTGCACACAATAATGCCCAAGGCAATGTCAAGACCAGAAAAGGGTAGTTTTCGATCATCAGCATGCCCATTTCAGAACATTTGCATGGACTTCATTGAGCTAGCCAAATGTGAAGGGAAGAGATATTGTTTAGTTATAGTGGATATTGTTACAGATTATTTCACATTTATGGAAAGTGTTGAATTGTGATTTGAAACACCATGCAGCATAACACCCACAGTCTGCAGGATTTATGGAACGACATAACCGGACCATTAAAGAAAGATTAAGAAAACAATGGCAGAAACAGGACAGAGTTGAATTTATTGTTTACCACTGATACTATTTTATATGAGAATAATGCCTACAAAAGAAGGTTTATCTCTATTTAAAGTTTACATGAAAACCTTTAATTAGTACCCTCACTTAGACCATTCAACTCAGAAGATGAAGAGATTTGGTTTAGCAGGTTACACGTTAAAAATGTTGACTCAAAGGATTCTGTTCATGCTATTCTTCCTAGGAAGGAACACACTGGAGGAATCATCACCATACAACCTGGAGACCAAAGCCTTACGAAGACTGTTAAAAAAAGACCTGGTCAGAAGCCCCCTGGCAGGGGCCATATAAGGTAATACTGTCAATTCCAACAGCTCTAAAAGCGAAAGGCAGAGACACTTGGGTACACCTTACACACTGTAAATTATCAAAACAAACCTTAGAAGCTAGCCATAGAGACTGTTGCTGTTGTGGAGAAAGTCTGGGGCTCCAAAGGGAGTCAGGTATTTTAGCTGACCTGATTGTCTCAAACCTTGGTGAAGAAATTAAGAGTCCACAGCAGGTAGAATACACTCAAAATAGCTAACAATGAAAGACCCCTCTGAGATTACTGACGTAGATTCCAGTTTTTTGGAATGGCTCACATGTGTGTTCCTCGTGCTTGTCCTTGTCGTAGTCCTCCTGATATAGTTGTTGTACAGCTCAGTAGCTATTTTAAAAGGTAACTGAAAAATCAATAAACATTGACATTAAGGATAAAGGTGTGGCACATATGTTGGGTACATATTTTCCACAAATGTATTGCTGAATGTGTATTGTGTGCTTCACGTCTCTCGAGGGACAAAAGGACTGAGCCTGCAGGAGGTATCGAGGAGGTGTGAGATTTGTCCTTTGTCTCAGAGAGAGGCCCTGGAGGGATTCCTGGACCATCGAAGGCTGAGAGACAATGGTGGAGGATCAAAGGGGTTACAATGTGACTGGATGTTTGCTCAGACACCATGTGACTTGAGTTTCGATGTTCCGGAGTATAAGAGAAGTGATGTGACTGTGATCTGTCTCTTTTCTTGCTTGGAGGTTGATAGAGAATGTGTTCTGATAATAAAACTGAACCTGAGAAATAAACCCAGCCTCATCATTGAGCACATCCTCTACAAAGGGACACCATCCACCATAACGTGCACTGAAGCTAAAGCTTGTGTAGTCTAGTTTAACTATTGTGATACATATATAATTATGACTACTCCATACACTATGAATCTGAGTCTGTGATGTATGAAAAGAGTAGTAAGTACATGTGTATTCCTCCATGTAACTGCGCTGATGTATTCAGTGACACAGGACCCAATGACTCTTAATACTTCAACATCTATCATAAATTAAGAAAACACATACATTATAGTCACCCTACCATGGGGCATGTGTTGTGAACACGAGCTTCACATATGGCCGTAAGGAATGCACAATTTGTAACCCTATTAGAATAACTATAACATCTCCAAAGTTGTCTGATGCTGGACAATATTATATTGGAGTAAATGTACTTGGAAAAGACCCCTTAGAGAGCATAGGCATGGTCTACTATTCATCCTAATCCTAATTGTGAAGCAATAACACTATAGTCAAACACACACCAAGATATGTAGAACAGGTTTTCACAACTAGCTATTGGTGGGGATATGCAGAGTTTCTTGCTAGTAGGACAAATAAAACAAATTTCTCCTGCTCAGGACTTAGGAACATTTCAAACAGTTCCTCCAAATCATCCTCTGCAGTCATAGTCCCAGCATCAATGGCGCCAGGGCAGAACAACACCTTTGAACTAAATGGAGGATAGTGGCTTTGTGGGTATAGGGTCTACTCACATCTGCCTCTAACTGGAAGGTGTCTGCGCCCCTGTATGACTGACTGACTACGCTATCATGATGTATCTGGATTAAGTTAGACAGTCAAGGTGTTGAAAGAGGGACCTGGAATACAAACCATATGATGCAGTCTGAGCAATGGATATACCAGTTGAATTCAAACATTGGAGCATTGGCCGAAAGGTCACACTTGCACTATTTCCTTGGACAGGGGTTGAAAAGAATATTCTTAGGACTGAGTTTTGGCCAAGACACTAGGTATGAACCCGATGTCTTCACTGCCTGGCTACAATCCTTCTTTGGATGGTGGGCAGAAGTGATTAAAAAAAAACAACATTATCCCTTATGATTGGAATTGCCATCTTTATGTGCGTAGGACGTTGCTACATTCCCTGTTGTAGAAGCCTTATTGAAAAAACAGTACATGCTGCTGGTGCACACCAGTATCTCATATTAGCTCAGCAGGAGGAGAGTGACAAGGATTCAAGTGATGAGGACAGCCAGGTTTAAATCATGTCTACCAGTGTCTCTGCAAGAGAAAAATGTTGGCATTGGCAATATGCCTATAATGACTAAAGCATGATGTAACAGCTGAAAATTGTGTAAATACATTTATTGGAGGTTTTTTTATATTGAAATTGTAATACTGTATGTTTGTAAATGATAACTCATTTTTACGGTTGCCAAAGGTAGTA
This sequence comes from Pholidichthys leucotaenia, assembly GCA_020510985.1. Lineage (NCBI taxonomy): Eukaryota > Metazoa > Chordata > Actinopteri > Cichliformes > Pholidichthyidae > Pholidichthys > Pholidichthys leucotaenia. The sequence continues at coordinate 430,001,649 of CM035841.1, forward strand.
GAAACGAGGTGAGAATTTTTCCTGTATAAATGCTCAAAGAATGAAGACAGAAAAGAAATTGCATTACAATGATTACTCATGAAAGTATACAGTATACTGCTTATAGGTTTTTCAACTTATCACACACGAGAATAACATCAGGTGTCTGATACCTGTTTATTATAGTTATTGACTCCATAAAATGGAGTCGAGAGTAAATTGTTATAATAAACAAATAGTGAAGATTAGTTAATTAGATATTACACAAAGTGCTTGCATACACATCTCTTCGATCCACATACACCCACACAGACATGCAAGTCAAATGCTCTCCCAACCATTCACGCACAAACATCAGTTACTCACACACATAAGCGTCACAGGAAAGTCTCTGTTCTTGTTTCCATATATGGGCATGTATAAGGCTGAAGAGAAGACATACGGATGCTGAGAGGAAGCCATAAAGCCATAAAGGCAGAAACAAACGCCCATTAACTTGCCTATATGTAGTTGTGAATTCCTTTGTTCTGGGTCTTTTTCCAGGGAGGTAGCTGGGAAGACCCGTGGCCATGTATTCCGACTCCCTGCGTAGTTCAATTAAAGTTAAGCTGAGAAATAGTATTTCTTCTGTGATCATTGGTTGGTTAACTGAAAAGATTCTGCTGTCAAAAATTAATTTTTACATTACCAAACACGACCTGGTAAGGAATTATTCATAAGACTTTGTTGCATCTCAGAATGTTTATTGTCACTAGCGCGAGGGTTGTAATGTATGTTGTAATGTAATGTTTGATCATCACTTCCTTGTGGTAATGTATCGTCACTTCCTATTTTGCTGTCTGTCTGTGTGGTTTGCTCTCCTCACGCTCCTGAGCTTTTGGGTTAGCCACTAGCGATGGCTACTAGCTCTCCTTCCTCTCCTCCTCTGGTGTGCTCTCTCTGTCAGATGTTTAGCTACACCTTTGCCTCTTTTAGTGATAACGGTAAATGTAATAAATGTTGTCTTTTTGAGGTGCTCGAGGCGAGGTTGTCTGATTTGGAATCCCGGCTCCACTGCATTGAAACACCGTCTGCACCAGTTACTCTTGACGGACGCCCCTTAGCTGCAGCGGAGTTAGCTAGCTTAGGCCCCCCTGTTAGCGGTCCCCCGGCTCTCCTCAGCAGCGAGGAGACTGGGTGGGTGACGGTGAGAAGGAAGCCTAGTCACAAAGCCCCGGTACACCACCAACCTGTTTACGTTTCTAATCGTTTTTCCCCGCTCAGCGACACACCCGCTGAGGAAAAAACTCTGATCATTGGCGATTCTGTAGTCAGAAACGTGAACCTAGAGACTCCAGCGGCCATAGTCAAATGCATTCCTGGGGCCAGAGCAGGCGACATCGAGTTAAATTTGAAAATGCTGGCTAAAAGTAACTGTAAATACTCCACAATTGTTATTCACGCTGGCATTAATGACATCCGTCTCCGGCAGTCGGAAGTCACGAAACTTAATGTAGAATCGGCGTGTGACTTTGCAAAAACGATGTCTGCCACTGTAGTATTCTCTGGGCCCTTCCCCAGTCTGACCAGTGATGACATGTTTAGCTGCTCGTCATCCTTGAACCGCTGGCTGTCTGTGTGGTGTCCTGCAAATGACGTGGGCTACATTGACAATTGGAGCTCTTTTTGGGGAAAACCTGGTCTTATGAGACGAGACAGCATTCATCCCACTTTGGATGGTGCTTCTCATTTATCTAACAATCTGGCATCTTTTTTATCCAAATTTCCAAAACCTTGACTACTCAAAGTTGGGACCAGGAAGCAGAGTTGCAGTCTTACACGCCTCTCTGCAGCTCCTCTTCATCCGCCACTCCTCAGCTTAGCCCCTGTCTTCCCCATCAGAGAATCGTTGTCTGCTCCCTCCAAAGTGAATAAAAATATAATGCATAAGCATCCCAAAGTGATTAAGCAAAATATTGGTAAAACTCTTCTGATGAAGGCTGCAGTGCAGTTGAAACATGTAAAGAAGGTAAAGACATCTTTCTATTTTACTTTTGTCTTTCAAAGGAAAAAAAAAAAAAAAAAAAAAAAGGATAAATGGTAAAACTCAAATTAAACATAAAACCTCTAAATTGAATGATTTGGTCTCTGTTCCTCCTCATAATTTAAAAATTAAATGTGGTTTATTAAATATTAGGTCTCTAACTCCCAAGTCTCTGTTAGTCCATGATCTGTTAATTGATCATCAGATTGATTTAATTTCCCTTACAGAGACTTGGTTAGGGCAAGAGGATTATGTTGGTTTAAATGAATCAACTCCCTCTGGTTATTTAAACTGTCAAAATCCCAGAAGTTCTGGTCATGGAGGAGGAGTAGCAACAATTTACCATTCCAAATTACGAGTTAATGTAAAGCAAAAAACATGTTATAATTCCTTTGAGGGCCTGGTCCTCAGTATTGGGCACTTTAGCAATTTTAGGTTAAACCCAATTTTATTTGCCATAGTTTATCGTCCCCCATCAACCTACTCAGAATTTTTATCCGAATTTGCTGATTTCTTAGCTGATTTAGTGCTGAAATCTGATAGAATGATTATAGTAGGGGACTTTAATGTACATGTGGATGTAGATAGTGACTGCCTTAATGTGGCATTTAATTCAATATTAGACTCGATTGGGTTTTCTCAGAAAGTAGGAAATTCTACTCATTACCTCCACCATACATTGGACCTTGTTCTGACATATGGCATAGAAATAGAAAATCTTGTAGTGTCTCCTCATAACCCTGTACTGTCAGACCATTGTCTGTTAACCTTTGATTTTACTATTTCTGACTATTTGGCTCCTAAAGAAAAATATTATTACAGTAGATGCCTCTCAGATGATGCTGTTACCAAATTTATGCAGATCGTTTCCTCTATGCCATGTGTCAACACAACGGAAATAAGCTATAGACAGCTTGCTCCTTCTGTAATTGATAACATGGTGGATAGTGTTACAGCTTCTCTGCATCAGACTCTAGACTTGATGGCCCCCTTAAAAAAGAAAGTCTAATCAGAGATTTCTAACTCCTTGGTTCAACACAGAAACTCGTAGCTTAAAACAGAAGACTCGTCAATTAGAAAGAAAATGGCGCTCCTGTAGGGAGCTCGAAATGAAGAAGCGATGTGACTTTATGAATCAAGTTTTATTATCAGCTTCCAGTCCCTAACATGTCTCATCTCAATGCAGAAGCAGAATGAAGAGAGTGAGCGCAGTCAGACCTTCATACTTATACCCACACTCAACAAAAGACATTGCATATCAAAGCTGACATCCTGCATTAGCGTAATCCCTCTCCATTGTCCTCTCTCTCCTCCACCTGACCCTGGGGGGTCAGGAAGTTCGATCAGGTCTCCACCGCTGCGACTCCGTCTGCTCCTTGATCTTCACCGGTGGTCGAGACCTCTTGTCCTGCTCTGAGACATGAGGTCATTCCACATATGTAATCTCTAAACATTCCACTTATGTCTATACATATGTAGGTATGGATATATGAATAATATAAGCCACAGCTCCACTAATTTAGATGAAATCTATTTAGCTTGGAGAAATCATCTTTTAATTTATAAAAAATCTCTTAGAAAAGCTAGAACGAGTTATTACTCTGCATTAATAGAAGAGAACAAGAATAATCCCAGGTTTCTTTTCAGTACTGTAGCCAGGTTGACAAAGAGTCAGGACTCTGTCAATCCTAGCATTCCCTTAGAGCTTACTAGTCAGGACTTTATGAACTTTTTCAATAATAAAATTTCATCCATCAGAGATAAAATCAGATTCTTCCCACAGTTAACTTAAATACTGTAACTACTACAACTCCTTCTATTGATGTCTGTCTTGATGAGTTTACTCCAATCGACTTTGTGAGTTAGACAAAATAGTTTCCTCATCCAAACCTTCAACTTGTCTTTTAGACCCTATTCCTACCAGTATGGCGCGCATTTAGGGTGCATATATAGTATGCATGTATGGTATGCACTTTCCCTCACATATATTTAGTAGGCACGACGGTGCATACTCTGGAAGCTTCACATCTAAACAGCCAAGAAGACCCGACCCGGCGGAGACCTCGGGAGGTGTGAAGTGGTTTCTTGAGAGACGGGAAGTCAGAGAGAATGTCCCAGCAGGAGCCCCCGAGGCTGAGGAGTTGAGAGACAATAGAGACGCCAAGGAGCCTCAGAGGCTATATGTTTACTGAAGGACTGTGGGTTGGGGATGTGATATTTGATGTTGGGGGTTTTGTGTCTCTGGAGAGTATAAGAGCTGTGATGAATGATTGTTCTGCCTCTTTGCTGAGATACTTTGCTTGATAGAGGATGTAGACTCTCAATAAACCTTTCCTGAGAAATAAACTCAGTCTCGTTTGTGAAAGTCATCCTCTACACTGGTGACCTACGACAAACCATGGCCGGCGGCGGTGAGCTTTCCGCGCCGGACTCTTCAGGGGCCAACCGGGTTAACGCAGCTACCACACTACAGCTGCCCGATTTCTGGCAACATAACCCGCGCTCCTGGTTTACCACTGTGAAGGCGCAGTTCCACCTTCGGGGAATCTCAGTGGATGCAATGAGGTTCTACCATGTCATCGCGAAGCTGGACAGCCTCACAGTGCAGCAGGTGGAGAGCCTGACCAACCACCCGCCCCAAGACGACAAGTATGGCGCACTGAAAGCCGCCCTCATTCGAGCCTTCACTCCCTCGCTGGGAGAGCGAGCAGAGAAGCTCCTGGCGCTGACAGAAGGGGAAGCAGACGGCTTTGGAGCCCCGCTGCGCTCGGATCGGCAGGAAGAGGTAACGGGGAAGCGTCAGGGGGGTGGTGTATGTTTATACATTAATAAGCAGTACTGCACATCTGTCACGGTCAGAGAGTGCATCTGTACACCCGATGTAGAGCTGCTGTCTGTGTCACTACGCCCCTTTTATTTGCCTCGTGAATTTCCCCAACTTTTCATCACAGTTGTGTATATTCATCTGAGGGCAGACGCTGACTCCGCCTCCAGCACCATCTCTGATGTGGTGCAGCGGCTGCAGTCAATTTCTCCAGAGGCGCCAAACTTCATTCTTGGGGATTTTAACCATGTTTCTTTAAAGAAGACACTTAAAAACTTTCATCAGTATGTCTCCTGCCCAACCAGGCGAAAAAAGACATTGGACCTGTGCTATGGATCCATAGAGAGGGCCTATAAATCACTCCCCCTTCCTCCTTTAGGATCCTCAGATCCCAACTGTGTTCATTTGCTGCCCACATATAAAACTGCTCTCAGAAGAGGCAAGGTGGAGACGAGAGACATTGATGTGTGGACAGAGGATTCAGAGCACAGCCTCCAGGAATGCTTTGACTGTACAGACTGGAAGATGTTCATAATGGCCTGCGGGGATGATTTGGACTCTCTGGCTGAGCTCACATGCTCATACATGGCTTACTGTCAAAATAAGATTGTTCCACGTAAACGTGTCAAAATATATCCCAACAACAAACCATGGGTTACTAAATCAGTTAAATCCTGCTTACAGAGGAAAGCACTTGCCTTTAAACAGGGGTCTGTTTCTGAGCTACAGGTTGCCACTAAGGAGCTGAAGGCCGAAATTTTAAGAGCAAAACAGAATTATAAATCAGAGTTGGAAAGCAAGATGGCAGCAAATAAACTTGGTTCAGCCTGGGCCAGTATGAAAACTATTGCAGGCCTTCAGAGCACAGAGCGCAGTAATCGTGTGTTTTTAGATGGTTTTAGTTCAGACACAGAGCTGGCTAATGCTCTTAATTGTTTTTATGGTCGTTTTGACTCCTTTGATTTTAGCACAGAAATCCAAGATTTGAAACAGAAACTCAAAGACAATCAGCACTTTAATATTGAGATGCAGGATGTTAAAAGGGAGTTCTGCGCTGTAAAAGTGAACAAAAGTCAGGGCCCTGATAATATATGTGGGCGCCTGGTAAAGTCCTGTGCACATGAACTGAGTCCTATATTTCATTACATTTTCAATAAGTCCTTACAGACACAACATGTGCCTAAGATCTGGAAAGATGCCGTGGTTGTTCCCGTTCCAAAATCCAGCTGTCCTAAAACGGTAAATGACTTTAGACCAGTTGCTTTGACTTCAATTTTAATGAAAATTTTTGAAAAACTGGTCAGATGTGAGGTCCTAAGGCAGACGGAACATGCATTGGATCCTCTGCAGTTTGCCTATAGGCCTCACAGAGGAGTGGAGGATGCCACTGTCACTCTGTTTAACATGTTTTTTAAACGTCTGGATTTTAATGGGACACACGCCAGGCTTTTATTTGTGGACTTTTCTTCTGCCTTTAATACAATCCAACCTCATATTTTAGTTGAAAGGCTCCTGCAACAATTTGGATTTGAGCAATAATCTGGTGGGTTGGATTCTGGATTTCTTAACCAACAGGACGCAGAGAGTAAGGGTCAATGGCACATTGTCTGACCTAAAGTGCTCTTCTACTGGCTCTCCTCAGGGGTGTGTGTTGTCACCACTACTCTTCATCCTGTACACAAACATGTGTCGGAGCAGACATGACAACAGACACATTATAAAGTATGCTGATGACTCAGTTATTGTCAGTCTCCTCCAGGATGGTGAGAGTGGCCACGGCCCAGTAGTTGATGACTTTGTTCACTGGTGTGAGGATTCCTACCTGCAGCTGAATACGACAAAAACTAAAGACATGATTATTGACTTTAGGAGGAAAACTCCCAGGCACAAAGTCACCATACTAAAAGGCCAGACTGTAGTGGAGCTGAAATAACGAGGCGGTTTTGTACTAAAAACAGGGTTTTTAATGAATAGCTCCTCTATCAAATCTCATCAGGTGTAGAGCTTGGCAGAAGGCAAGAGAGAGATCTCTGCTTCGCTCGCTGGTTAAATACAAGCACACATAGGACCACTCATTGAAAAAGCTGATGTAAGAGCCACTCATTGAAAAAGGTAACATCTCCCCGTTATCTTAACCCCCATTGTCCTGCCATCCCCTCTCCCTGTCTTGGGAGGTGATGGGAAACTCCCCCTCTCGCTTTAGGGGTAAAGGTGTCGAGTCCATCTCCACTGCCGCGTCTTGGGAGGTCCATTGTCTTTAACCCGGCGTGGGGGATGCTCTGTCCTTTCTAGGTGTGAAGCTCCTTACATATGCTGTCACAAAACATTTCCACTTGTTCTAACATATGTAGATATGGAATATAAGAGTCATATATACCACAGGCCCCCCAAACACTAGGAAAGGACACAGAAAGAATTACAGTCTAAGATAAACAACTATGAAATACTACGTGTTACAACTGTTGCTACCGGAGAAGTTTTCTAGCAGCCATGCCCCTAAGAAAGTTCAATGGTAAACATAACAGCATAGTGAAATCATAAGTAGACTTAAACTGTTGCAGCACAATTAGTGAATAATTGCGGGGTGGTTGGTATCAGTCCTTGTGCTGTTTGGGCTTTATCCTTCTCCCAAAACTGCTGTAGGTTGGCTTAGGTGTCCCGCTGGGACCTTCTCGTGGTGAATCTGCATTGTGGGAAGGAAAGAGATTATTTGTTCCCTGCCTGGGGGCTGAGACTTTTCCTCTGGGGGGTCTACCACGCCGAGGCGCTCGTGCCACCTGTGTAGGCTCGTCTCTCAGCAAGAAGGCAGGTTTGAGTCTGTCGACACTGACCACTTCCTTTCTGTCCCCATAATCAAGCACAAAGTGTTTGTCACCATTTTCCAGCACTCTGAACGGGCCATCATAAACTGGGCGTAACGTTGGTTTAATAGCTTCATGCTTAACAAAAACGAACTCAGCGTTTTTCAAAGTTTGAGGAAGAAAAACTCGTGGAAAAGAGTGATGAGCTGGACCGTGGAGGGAAACCGGTCCGCTGCTGCCTAAAAACCTTGGGACGGGAAAGTGTCCTGGTTCTGGGTTCTCTGGTAAAAATTCTCCTGGGAGTCTGATAGGCTGGGCAAAAACTAATTCTGCAGGAGAAGCGTCTAAATCCTCTTTAGGTGCTGCACGCAACCCCAATAAAACCCAGGGGAGTTTATTAACCCAATTTGTGTCCGTTAGTGAGGCCCTGAGGGCAGCCTTTAAGGACCTGTGAAAACGCTCGCATAACCCATTAGCCTGAGGGTCATAAGCGGTGGTGCGATGAATTGTTGCCCCTAAACTTAAAGACAATGGACCTCCCAAGACGCGGCAGTGGAGATGGACTCGACACCTTTACCCCTAAAGCGAGAGGGGGAGTTTCCCATCACCTCCCAAGACAGGGAGAGGGGATGGCAGGACAATGGGGGTTAAGATAACGGGGAGATGTTACCTTTTTCAATGAGTGGCTCTTACGTCAGCTTTTTCAATGAGTGGTCCTATGTGTGCTTGTATTTAACCAGCGAGCGAAGCAGAGATCTCTCTCTTGCCTTCTGCCAAGCTCTACACCTGATGAGATTTGATAGAGGAGCTATTCATTAAAAACCCTGTTTTTAATACAAAACCGCCTCGTTATTTCAGCTCCACTACACTGGTGACCCTGACGCGAGAATATGGACCGGAGGCGTTCTTCAAGCTGCTCATCCATGGTGACTCGGGCATACGCCAGCGACGACGCAGACGAGGGAACAAGCAGACAGCTGTTCTCCACGGCAGAGGGCACTGAGAGAGCTCAACCGAGCTCCAGCACCGCCGTGAGAGCCGTAGAAACGCACTCTCACCCGGTGAACACGACAATGATGGTGTGCACGAACGCCGTCGCTGTCAAGCTGCCAGACTTCTGGAGAGAAGACCCTGCATCTTGGTTCCAGCAAGCCGAAGCCCAGTTTATACTGGCGGGCATCACAGCAGACGATATTAAGTTTTACCATATCGTCTCCAAACAGACCACCGAATGTGTACAATCATACAAATATCTTGGGACGATTATTGATAGTAAATTAAACTTTGAAGTGAACTGTGAAAGGGTGTGCAAAAAGGGTCAGCAAAATTTGCATTGTTTGAGGAAACTTGCACGCTTCCAAATTGACTGAATCATAATGACTATGTTTTATCGGGCTTTTATTGAATCTGTTTTATCCTTTTCTTTAGTGTCATGGTTTGGTCAGATAAAACTGAAACAGAGGAAATCCTTGGATCAGGTAGTTAGATGGTCCAGTCGTTTGCTTGGTGAGTCACAGCTGAGCCTGACATCCCTGTACACCAGACAAGTACAGAGGATGGCCGACTCAATTTTAAATGATGACTCCCACCCTTTGCACTGCAACTTTCAGCTTCTTCCCTCCAGACGGAGGTCTGCTGTCCCAAAAATTAAAACCCAGTGCTACAAAAACAGCTTTGTCCCTGCTGCTGTCAAAGAGTTGAACAAGCTATAAAAATTATATTGTACATATTTTATATTTACCTATTTTGTAAGATGTGTGCCTGTGTTTGTGTCTATGTTGAATGTAATTAGTGGCCTGTAAATATGGATGTCACCAGACTGCAAAACAAATCTACCTACGGGTACAAATAAAGTAACCTGAACCTGAACCTGAACCTGCAGACAGGCCGGCAGATCTTTTTTTTTTTTTTTTTTTTTGTTACTTATTTGTACCCGTAGGTAGACTTGGTTTGCAGCCTGGTGACAAGCCACCGGCTGCTGGTCGCTGCGTGCGCGAGCGCCCTAAACCTACATGTTTTTGGTGTGCGGGAGGAAACCGGAGAAATCCTGGAGTAAACCCACGCAACACGGGGAAAACATGCAAACTCCACACAGCTCACTGTTGGTCGGGGGCTGGGATCGAACCCACGATCTCATGATCCCCGCAATCCCCCGGCCGAGGGTAAAACTGTGCTGCCACAGTGCTAAACCACTGCGCCACCGTGCAGCCCAGATCTGATGGCGAAGGTGATGAGCCTGAGAGGCGAGGATGACGACAGCTTCATCTTCGCCCACCTCTTTCTCAGAACGCTACCGCCAGCAGCGAGAGTCACCCTGGCCAGCTCACAGCTACTCAACAACCATGACTACCACGAGCTGGGCCAGGAGGCGCAGCGGCTCGTTGACGCCCATAGACGGCACGCAGCCACGACGGCAGCAGCAGAGCTGAACGCACCCCCACGAGACGAGGGGAGACCAGAGGCTGCAGCACCGGATCCACTGACGTCGGCAGCGGCAGAGGCCAGGAGAAGCGGAGCTGACAACACCCTCTGTTTCTACCATCGACGCTTCGCCGAGAGAGCACACAGATGCGCCCCACCGTGCTGATACCAGCGCCAGGGAAACGCCAAGACCGAGAGCCGGTAGCAGCTGCGACTCTCGGCACGAAGAACAAGCTGCTTTTCGTGACAGACGCAAATTCAGGGAAAGAATTCCTGGTGGACACAGGCTCCCAGCTAAGTTTTGTCAAGCCTGCCTACGCGGACATGCTGACGCCTGCCAGCGGACCCCTAGTGTTAGCGGCGAACAGCTCCACGATCAAAACCTATGGGGAGAAGACGCTCCTCCTATCCCTCCACGGCCGCACCTTCGAGTGGACCTTCGTCGTAGCCGCAGTTAGCAACAACATGCTAGGTGCTGACTTTTTATGCTCAAACAGTTTATTGGTTGATCTTGTTAATAGACGTATTGTAAATGCACTGTCTTTCTACTCTATCTCCTGCACAGCTCGGGTGGCCCTGCCTTCTGCACATCCCAATGTCACAGCTGCGGGTGGTAAGTTTCATGCACTACTCAATCAGTTCCCAGCACTCACGGTCCCAACATTTTCAGCGTCAGTTGCCAAACACGGGGTCGAGCATTTCATAACTACCTCTGGCCCCCCTGTTTTTGCAAAAGCTCGGCGCTTGGACCCAGCTAAACTGGCCATCGCGCGCGAGGAATTCGACAACTTGGAAAAACTGGGCATTGTTAGACACTCGAACAGCTCTTGGTCGTCACCCCTGCACATGGTGCCCAAGGCTGACGGCTCGTGGCGCCCTTGCGGTGATTTCCGCAGATTAAATAATGCTTCAGCACACGACCGCTACCCGATTCCGCACATCCAGGATTTTTCGGCACATTTGGCGGGGGCGCGCATCTTTTCCAAAATAGATTTGGTGCGCAGTTATCACCAAGTCCCAGTCCGCGCTCAAGACATACCCAAAACGGCTGTTATAACCCCTTTCAGGCTCTTCGAGTTTTTGCGCATGCCTTTCGGCCTCAAAGGCGCCGCGCAGACGTTCCAACGCATGATGGATGCAGTACTGCGCGGCCTCCCTTTCGTGTTCGCTTATTTGGATGATATTTTGGTAGCCAGTACATCCGAAGTCGAACACGAACGCCACCTCACAGCCGTTTTTCAGAGGCTGACAGAACACGGGCTGATAATTAACCCAGCGAAATGCCAATTCGGGGTAGCGCAAATCGATTTTTTGGGGCACCGCGTGTCTCCAGAAGGCACGGTCCCGCTGCCTGATAAAGTGCGTGCGATAACGGATTTCCCCCAACCGCAGACAGTTAAGGCACTGCAAGAATTTTTGGGGATGGTCAATTTTGATAACCGCTTCCTCCCCAACGCGGCACGGCTCATGCACCCATTGTACGCGGCACTAAAGAAGCAAAAACCTGCATCTAAGGTCGAGTGGTCCCCGGACCGGGAGCGCACTTTCTCACAGGTCAAATCGGCCCTCGCGAATGCTGCATTATTGGCACACCCGGTGCCAGCAGCTCGCATGGCGCGAACCACGGACGCTTCCGACGTGGCAGTGGGGGCGGTTGTCGAGCAACTGGTAGCAGGGAGCTGGCAACCACTTGCGTTTTTCAGCAAAACATTGCGCGATAACGAGCGTAAATATAGCGCGTTTGATAGGGAGCTTTTAGCCCTGCATTTGGCCATCCGCCACTTCCAGTTCTGGTTGGAAGGGCGCCGTTTCACCGCGTTTGTAGACCACAAACCATTAACATTTGCAATGGCTAAAATTTCAGAGCCTTGGTCGGGCCGACAACAGAGACAGCTGGCCGCGATTTCGGAGTTTACCACCGACATTCAACACGTGGCGGGCAAATACAATGTTGTGGCAGATTGTCTCTCGCACGCAGTTGCACTGCCAGGCCCCCAGGGGGCAGACTCTGCAGCTGTAGACTCGGGCCAGGCTTGCGGCGCGGAAGCGCTCACAGCCCCGGTCTGCGTTGGGTTAGATTATGCAGCCATGGCCGCCGAGCAGGTTAACGATGCGGACGTGCACGCGCTCCAGTCTGGGCCAACAGGGCTAAGGCTGGAGCACAGGGTGCATCAAAGAGGTATGCCCCCCCTAATCAGCCGCGTTTTTGACTTAATACATTCGCTGGCACATCCGGGCGTTCACGCGTCGATCAAAATGGTGGGAGAGAAGTTTGTTTGGCCGGGGCTGCATAAACAGGTCAAAGAATGGGCCGCAGCCTGCGCAGCGTGTCAAAGAGCAAAGGTACACAAGCACACGCGGGCCCCTCTAGAACCTTTTCACATCCCAGCCAAACGCTTCGACCACGTGCATGTCGACTTGGTGGGACCCCTCCCGCTGTCACAGGGGTTCACACACCTTCTAACTATGGTGGACCGCACTACGCGCTGGCCAGAGGCGATTCCCCTGGCGTCAACCACAGCAGCGGACGTTGCGCGCGCTTTTTTAACGGCTTGGGTGGCGCGCTTTGGAGTCCCGTCAGACGTAATGTCTGACAGAGGACCCCAATTTGTTTCTGCGCTCTGGTCATCCATGGCACTCAGCCTGGGGGTGAAAATTCATCGCACAACTGCGTATAACCCCCAGGCCAACGGTTTGTGCGAACGCTTTCACCGGTCATTGAAAGCAGCCCTCAGAGCGGCTCTCACAGACACAAATTGGGTTGATAAGCTTCCATGGGTTTTATTAGGGTTGCGTTCAGCACCTAAGGAAGATTTGCAAGCCTCTCCGGCCGAGCTACTCTTCGCCCAACCTCTCCGGTTACCGGGAGAATTCCTTCCTGAGAACCCCGCACCAGATCCCCCCCCCGCTCAGCTGCTGCAGAGCAACGCGGGATCAAACACCCTCCCCGGTCCAGTTCATCAGTTTTCCACGCGTTTTTGTGCCTAAAGCCTTAAAGAATGCAGCACGGTGGTGCAGTGGTTAGCACTGTTGCCTTACAGCTAGAAGGTTCCTGGTTCGAATCCCCAGGTTGGCAGGGGTAGGAACCTTTCTGTGTGGAGTTTGCATGTTCTCCCTGTGCTGCATGGGTTTACTCCGGGGGCTCCGGTTCCCTCCCACAATCCAAAGACATGCATGTTAGGTTAATTGGCTGTTCTAAATTGTCCCTAGATATCTGTTTCCTATAGGCCCTTAGAATAGAGGGTTAGTATTAGTGAAAGCGCTTTGAGTGGTCTTTGTGACTAGAAAAGCGCTATATAAGTGCAGGTTAGTTAGTTAGTTAGTAATTCGTCTTTGTTAGACACGACGCACAGAGGTTAGGTTTAAGACCACCTTATGATGGACCGTTCAGAGTGTTAGAAACCAGGGAAAAGCATTTTTTGCTCAATTTGGGAGACAGGAGGGAATTAGTCTGCATTAACAGACTCAAACCCGCTTTTGTGTTAGCTGATGAACAGGTGCAGGTAGCCAGGGCCCCCCGTCGTGGCAGGCCACCGGGGAGACACTCTGCTAAGCTTTCACAGCGATGTGCTAATGACTCTGATCCACAGATGCAAGAGACAGCCACAGGCAGAGCGAGACCTGCTCACAGCAGGTATGGCAGGAGGTTGAAGCCCAAGCAGTTGGATGTGTGATATGTGGTGCCAATTTTTTTTTTCGTTCTGTGTGATATGTCATGATTCTATGCATCTGGGGTGTAAGTTGTCCTTATTTAGACGTTTGGGGGGGGGTTATATGGCGCGCATTTAGGGCGCATATATAGTATGCATGTATGGTATGCACTTTCCCTCACATATATTTAGTAGGCATGACGGTGCATACTCTGGAAGCTTCACGTCTAAACGGCCAAGAAGACCTGACCTGGCGGAGACCTCGGGAGGTGTGAAGTGGTTTCTTGAGAGACAGGAAGTCAGAGAGAATGTCCCAGCAGGAGCCCCCGAGGCTGAGGAGTTGAGAGACAATAGAGATGCCAAGGAGCCTCGGAGGCTATATGTTTACTGAAGGACTGTGGGTTGGGGATGTGATATTTGATGTTGGGGGTTTTGTGTCTCTGGAGAGTATAAGAGCTGTGATGAATGATTGTTCTGCCTCTTTGCTGAGATACTTTGCTTGATAGAGGATGTAGACTCTCAATAAACCTTTCCTGAGAAATAAACTCAGTCTCGTTTGTGAAAGTCATCCTCTACACCAGGTTATTTAAAGAAGTCTTCCCACTTATTGGTAGCTTTATTCTTCATATAATCAATTCTTCATTAACTTTAGGCTATGTACCGCAGGCTTTTAAAACGGCTGTAATTAAACCCTTACTCAAAAAGCCAACGCTAGATCCAGGAGCTTTAGCTAACTATAGACCAATCTCTAATCTCCCTTTCATTTCAAAAATCTTAGAAAGAGTTGTTGCTACACAATTATTTGACCACCTGCAGGGAAATGGTTTACTTGAAGAGTTTCAGTCTGGGTTTAGAATCCATCATAGTACTGAAACAGCCTTAGTGAAGGTCACTAACGACCTCCTCATCACATCTGATAATGGACTGGTTTCTGTACTTGTCCTTTTAGACCTTAGTGCAGCTTTTGATACTATCGATCATAATATTCTACTTGATAGATTAGAACACTATGTTGGACTTAATGGAACTTTGTTGCAGTGGTTTAGATCTTATTTATCTGATAGGTTCCAGTTTGTTCATGTAAATAATGAGTTTTCTTTCAACTCAAAGCTTAGTCATGGAGTTCCACAGGGATCTGTGCTAGGCCCTACTCTTTTTAGTTTATATATGCTTCCGTTAGGCAACATTATTAGAAAGCACTGTATACATTTTCATTGTTATGCAGATGACACACAATTATACCTGTCAATGAAGCCAGATGATAGTAATCCATTAGCCAAGTTAGAAGCCTGTCTTAAGGAAATCAAAGCTTGGATGACTTGTAATTTCCTGCTATTAAATTCAGATAAGACTGAAGTCATTCTTGTTGGTCCAAAAAACCTTAGAAATTCCTTTCCAAATCAAACTTTCAGTTTGGATGTGGCTACTCTTTCTCTTAATAGCTCTGTGAGGAACCTTGGAATTATTTTTGATCAGGATCTGTCCTTCAATTCACATATTAAATTTGTTTCTAAGACTGCCTTCTATCATTTGTGTAATATTGCCAAGATTAGGAGCATCTCGTCTCAGAGTGATGCTGAGAAACTGATCCACGTTTTTGTTAGCTCAAGATTAGATTATTGTAATTCTTTATTATCAGGCTGTCCTAAAACATCTTTAAAAAGTCTTCAGCTGACTTCCGGTCTGGACGCCATGGTGATAGCAACTTAACGCTGAAGCTCCCAGACCCAATCCAAGGAAAACATCTTCAAAATCAAACTTAACGGATTTTTGGAAGAATAAAAATCAAAAGACAAAAACACCATGCCTAACCAAAAACAGAAGAAACTGACATTCCCCAGGTCAGGACGCGCAGCGGCCGCAGAATCTGAACCGGAGGACCTCCATTCAGAAGACGAGGAGCTGGACCTAGCTAACAAGAAGGTTAGCTTGAAATCGCTATTTGATGAATTACGACAATTTCGGGCCGAATTTCATGAATTCAGAGAGGAATTAAAAAGGACGAACAGCAGAATGGACCAGGCCGAAAACCGAATCTTGGAAGCTGAAGAAAGAATAAAAGTGCTTGTAGATTCTATGCTGGATTTACACAAAAAACAGTCAAGGCTGGAGGCTAAACTAACCGACCAAGAAGGAAGACAGAGACGAGACAACATCAGAATTCACGGTCTGAAAGAAGGAGCTGAAGATAGTTTCAACACAATGGCGGAATGCGTGGAATCCTTATTGAGAGAGAAGTTGGATATTCCACAAACCACCGATTTGAAGATAGAAAAGGCCCATCGTACATTAGCCGCAAAGCCAGCGGCAGAAGCGCCCCCACGTTCGATGGTGGTAAGATTCTCTGATTTCAAAATAAAACAAGAGGTTGTTAGACGGGCTTGGCAGAAAAAAGGATTTATGCATCAAGAGAGAAAAGTCTTCGTGGAGCATGATTACACCCCGGAGGTTCTTAAAAAGCGACGGGAATATAACAACACCAAAAAGGTTCTACGGGAACAGAATCTATGCTTTCAGACGCCATTTCCTGCGAAGTTAAGGGTCTTTTACGGTGAAGAGTCATGTCTCTATAATTCAGCGGAAGAAGCAACAATTGACATGGCGAGAAGAGGGCTCCCGGTATCGGTGTTTAACCACTTGCACTCCGGGCAATTTTCCTAAAAATGCCCCAAAATAACGTGCCCAAAGTAAATCGAAAGCTGTTATTCAACCCTTTGCAGCATCTTCATGGGGTTGGTCTCATTTAAAAGAAAACACTTTGAATTTTTTGGCAAAAAAAACATAATCTCTCTACGTGCTCCGGCCACTGAGTTACAGTCATCTAAACATACTGAACTTGAAGAAAAAAAAATTGGACACAGTGTTTTTTTGGATACAAATGCTTGTAAATAACACACAGCTGTCCGATCCGGCTGGAAAATGCAACAGAAATGTAGAACCAAGTGTTATCCAGCTGAGATCCAAATTTGGTAACAATACCACCAAAAATGAATATTTTACACAGCTTTGTTCTCAGGCTGTTCCCAGGCGTTATGGAACTGTGCCAAATTGTGCCAAATGGCACAGTTTGGAAAAACGTCTGTAACTTTTGAATAATTCAATGTAGAATCTTCATTTTAGGCTCTAATGAAAGGTCACACTCAGGGCTGTGTCTGTGTGTGTGTGTGTGGGCGGGGGGTCGTTCCCCCCCCCCCACTACCAAGGACCAAATTCGGCCCTCGCTACATGACGGAATACACTCTTTTTTTTTTTTCCTTGCATGTTTTCACAGCGGCTCCCCCCCCCCCCTCGCTACTGTGTGTGTGTGTGTGGGGGGGGAACCGTGAACGGACCATGAACGCCCCCCCCCCCTCGCTACAGAAGAGGGCCATTGCTACATGATGGAATAGACTGATATGCTTCCCCCCCGCGGACCGGGGAGCGTTCGGACCGTGTCCCCCCCCCCCGCTCCTCTTCTGCAGCGGGGTGGGGGGGCGTTCACGGTCCGAACACGGCAAATGAACCGTTTATCGCGGCGCACGCACTTCGTATTTCGTGCACAGTACAGTTGTAATTTACCGATCGGTCAAAAGTCATTTTTGGATTACAGTTTTCAGGGATAAATAATAATTTAGCTTATAACACCTTACCTCTTCAAAGCAGCAGAGTCGTGGCGAACAGCTCTTCCCACGCGTCAGACGAATGCGACGCTGCTCCGCTCGTGGATCCCGATCAATATAATTCCATTATTGCCGTTTTGGTGAATGATTTACGACTTTTGTCGTCGGCCTCCGTCTATTCTGCTGGAATGAGTGCAGGTCCCATTTGTGGGTGTTCTCCATGCTGCTGGGTGAGCCTGGGTCTGTAGGAGATTCGTACAGAGTCCTTCTGCAGCAGTAAATATCGCTTCACCCAGCCAGAATTTCTGTGCTTCAGTTGGCTACTGCGTTCACAGTAGGCGGGTCCTCCTTCCTAGATTTTCATTCATTGGTTCTTCAAGGTTTCAGAAACCCAATTCAAGGCTCTTATTAGTCGAATGAGAGGTCAATCAGATGAACTAATCTGTTCGCGGCTGTCTCTGCAGTTTTTTTTTGAGTGGCGCTTGGACGCTACTACATCACCATCACCACCATCATGCGTCATGCGCACGAGGGCGCACGAGGGCGCACGAGGGCGCACGAGGGCGCACGAGTGCGCTCTCGCGCGCCCTCGTGCGTCATAGGACGCAGAGACTTGCCCGCCCGCGGAACAACGGAGCGCAAGTGGTTAAACCCGCAGCGGATCTGATCGAGAGGATCAGGGCTCAAACGTGGTCCACTCAGAGACCTTCAAAATTCATGGGCCAGCAGCGGGAAACCCAGCCCCAGAGCTACAAAGATAAGCTTTCCAGTTCCAGGAAGGAATAGCGACCTTTTTGTTTTTTTTCTTTTCAGTCATTCTGCACTTCCATCCCCCCTCCTACAAGGTAACAAACATTAAAGGAGATGCAGAATCAGCATGTGGTAAAACCTTTCATGGAGTAGTTATAGCATTAGAAACAAATGTCTTCTTAATTTAAAGGAAAAAAAAAAATCTTGTTAAAATAGAAATGTAACAATGACCCACATGTTCTTCCTACACTAACAAATACTGTATTAGAGTGAATGTTTGCTGTGATGGGGGTGGGAGGGTGCACACAATCTCATAGGGTATAGGCATAAAAAAAAAAAAAAAAAAAATCATTACAAATTCGGATTGGGATCTGAAATTCACGTTAAAAACATGGGACAACTTACAGGGGTAAGAGAGGGCCCTCAACACGTAACAGAGTTTGAGGAATTTCCCTCAGAGCCTACACTCCATCAGGGCTCTTACAGGGTCTTTAAAGAGACCCCAGCTCAGGAAGTTTTTTTGAGTTTTTTGTTTTAAAGTTTCATACACTATGTTCTTAATGTTTTTTTATGTTCTTAATGTTCTTTCAGTTTCTGAGTAGCAAAAAAGAGGGCCACCACACTGTTATACTAAAAAAGAAAATACAATGGAGAAACAGGGTGTAACCAAAATAGCCTCATATAATGTAAAAGGGATCCTGAATCCAGTTAAAAGATCCAAGATTCTACGCAAAATGAAAAAAGACAAAGCAGAAATAATATTTTTACAAGAAACCCACCTAACAGACGTGGAACACACTAAACTCAATAGACAAGGGTTTAAAATGATCTCTTCATCTTCATATAAGTCAGGGAGGAGGAGGGGAGTAGCGACATTGATATCAACCAAAATTACATTTGAAAAAAAATCAGAACACAAAGATAAAGAAGGGAGGTACAGTTTGGTAATTGGGCGGCTAGAGGGAGAAGATATCACCCTGCTGAATGTATATGCACCTCCAGGGGCTAACTGGAAATTTTATAAAAATGTATTCGACCTAATGATAACTAAAGCCCAAGGTTTAGTGATATGTGGTGGAGACTTCAATCTAAGACTGAATCCATACTGGGATGCAACAGGTAATTCTTCACATCAAAATAACACTCAAAACAGGAAAACTCGGATGCTATTAAAAGAAATGGGAATCTGTGACGTATGGAGGGAATTCAACCCCAATGTAAAAGATTATACTTTTTATTCAACGCCACATTCATCTTACTCAAGGATTGATTACTTTTTTATGTTTAATAGAGACATTGGAAGAGTAAAAACATGTAAAATAGGACTGATGGATCTCTCTGACCACAGTCCGATCTATATGGACTTAAACATCCAAAAATACACAATACATTTTCCTGGAGGTTGAATTCAAATGTGCTGAAAGGACCACTGAAAGATGAATTGGAATCAGATATTCTCAGATATTTGGAAGAAAACGATAATGGAGAAGTATTCCCTTTAATACTGTGGGATGCATGCAAAGCTGTAATAAGGGGAAAAATTATTGCAAAACTGGCAACCCAAAAGAAACTGAGACAAGAAAAACTAATCACACTAGAGTCAGAACTCAAGAACCTAGAAAAAGAACACAAAGACAACACTCATTCTAATGGCTCGCTCAAGATTAAAGAAATTAAAAATCAAATAAATGAGATCTACACAATAGAAATCCAGAAGAAACTTACATTTCTGAAACAAAAACACTATGAAGCAGGCAGTAAATTGGCAAAATTACTAGCCTATAAATTGAGGAAACAACAAACAGAAAGAGCAATCTACAAAATCAGAGACCCAGTATCAAAGGAAATAAAATTCAGAATTCAGGATATTCTTAAAAGCTTCGAGAATTACTATAAGAACTTATACTCCCACAAAAAACATAAAAACGCATCCGAGACATTCCTAAACACATTAAACCTTCCCCAACTTACGGAATCACAAAATAAAACACTACTGTCAGAAATACAACCTAAAGAATTGGAAAAAGCAATTATGAAACTTAACGCTAACAAATCCCCAGGAGCAGATGGCTATACAGCAGAGTGGTACAAAACCTTTAAACAGCAACTATCTCCTCTCCTCCTGAAAACATTTAACTATGTCCTCCACACAGGGGAAATCCCCCCTCCTGGAGAGAAGGGGTCATTGCAGTTATACCTAAACCTGAAAAGGATAAACTAGAATGCTCCAACTACAGACCAATCAGTGTACTAAATCAGGACTATAAGCTTTTTACCATTATCCTTGCCAAAAGGTTAGAAAACATACTGACAGACTTAATTCACTTAGACCAAACAGGTTTTATAAGACAAAGACAGACACAAGACAACATTCAATGCACTTTACACACAATTCATCATATAAAAAAATATAACTTAAATGCAGTCATATTGGGATTAGATGCTGAAAAAGCATTCGATTCGGTTGACTGGTCTTTCCTATATAGAATCTTATCCAGTTTCAATTTTCATAACAACTTCATTACAACTATAAAGGCATTATATAAAAAACCAACAGCTAAAATAAGGATTAACGGTAATTTATTATCATCTTTTGAGCTGGAAAGAGGATGTCGTCAGGGCTGCCCCCTGTCTCCACTGCTCTTTGCAATCTTCATAGAACCTCTGAGCCAATGGATAAGACAAAATCAAGAAATTCAAGGTATTACACTTGGTCAGAAGGAACATAAAATAGCACTCTTTGCTGATGACATTTTAATATACCTAGGGCAGCCAGACACTTCTTTACCAGAACTAATCTCAGTTTTTTCAGACTATGGAGATTTATCGGGGTACAAATTAAACATGCATAAAACCCAAGTTTTAACATTCAACTATGACCCAAATCATTATTCACTAAGTGAACTCAAAACTAACTGGGAGTTGGAATCTATGAAATATCTGGGGGTCAATATCCTGAAACAACTCAACAAAATTATAACACTAAACTATGATCCACTGGTGACAAAAATAAAATCTGACCTAGCAAGATGGAATATGATACCATTCTTAGGTACTGCACAAAGAATTGAAGCAGTCAAAATGAATATACTTCCACGTCTTCTATATCTTTTCCAAACAATATCGGTAGAACCCCCCAAAAAAACATGGCAGGAGCTAAACAGAAGGATCTCAAGATTCATATAGCAGGGCAAGAGACCTAGAATCAGATATAGAACCTTACAGCTAAACAAAGACAAAGGTGGGCTCACGCTGCCAAATATCAGGGACTATTTTAAAGCCGCACAAATTAAAACTTTAATAGAGATATGTAACCCAGTCTACACTGCACAATGGAAGGAGATGGAATGCCAAATAACAAGTGACATCCCCCTACAGGCGATAGTAGGGAACAATGCCTTACCTAAACTCTTGAATAACACTAACCCGTGGATAGAGACCCCGCTTAAAATTTGGTTTAAGATAGTCAGAGAGAATCAAGCTAAAGAGCCCTATCGACTTCTACAATGGATTGCCTATGATCAAGACTTTACCCCCAGTAAAACAGACACTAGATTTAAAGAGTGGAAAGAGAAAGGGCTGATAAAATATTACGATTTTTTTAAGGGGCAAACTTTAAGAAGTTTTGAAGATTTGAAAAAACAAGGTCTAATAAATCAAGATCTTTACAGGTTCTTCCAGCTTAGACACCACATAAACAATATACTTAAAAAGGAGGATTTGGAAAGGGCCCGGTCAGGTGTTCTGAAGGTCTTCTTAATGGCATATAAAGGGATCCCAGGGATCAGATACATTTCTAAAATATACCAAGGTCTTCAAGACTTAAAAGGAGACAACACATCATATATAAAAGAGAGATGGGAAAAAGAGGGGAATTTCACTTTACAATTGGAAATATGGGGAAAGCTAAATAAACAGCAATGGAAAAGTACCTCATCCCTGCAGTGGAGAGAATTTGGATGGAAAAATTTGGTAAGATTTTTCAGAACACCTGCACAAAACAAATTTACCCATAAGGGGTTGAACTGTTGGCGCTTGTGTGGTGAAAAGACTGCAAATCATTTTCATGTGTTTTGGTCATGCACAGTTATCCACCAATATTGGACCAATGTACAGACAATATTGGGGAAAACATTCAAAATAACAGTTCCCTTTTCTTTTGTAACTTTGTATTTGGGTTTACTACCGGACTCACTGGAAAGACGAGGAGAAAAATACTTATTCACTGTTTTAATATTGGCAAGTAAAAAAGCCCTAACTAAAAAATGGATGCTGAAGGACTGTCCTACACCTGAAGATTGGATTAACGTGATTCAAGACATTTACTCGATGGAAAAGTTGACATTCGCACTGAGACAGGACATGGATGGGTTCATGAACTTCTGGCAACCCTGGATTGCATATGTGTCTTCCATTAGATCTAATCTTTGACAAATACCATTTCAATAATGGCACCGCTCTTTGTTCCAGTGCTACTCAGTTGCTCTTTTACTTTTAATTACTTAATTTTCTGTTTGTTTTTTGCTGTTCTGTTTGTTTGTTTGTTTTATTTTATTCTCTTTAATTTCACTTTTTCTTTCACTTTAAAAAAAAAAGGGATGTTGTAATAATTACCCTACCAATGTTGTCAAATAGCAAAAAATAAGGGAACATGTGATGAAAATGTAAACAATGTAATGCTGTAATGACCTGTATACCCTTTACGAAAACTTAAAAAAAAAAAAAAAGAAAGAAAAAAAAAAGTCTTCAGCTGATCCAAAATGCTGCAGCAAGAGTTTTAACAGGTACTAGAAAGAGAGATCATATCTCTCCGGTTCTGGCCTCCCTTCATTGGCTTCCCATAGAGTTTAGAATTAAGTTTAAAATCCTTCTTCTTACTTACAAAGCTCTAAACAATCAGGCTCCTTTTTATTTAAAAGATCTGATACTACCGTATTATCCTAACAGAGCACTACGCTCCCAAAATGCAGGATTACTTATAATACCTAGAATCTCCAAAAGTACAATGGGAGGCAGAGCCTTCAGTTATCAAGCTCCTCTCCTGTGGAACCAGCTGCCAATCTGGATTCGGGAGTCAGACTCGATCTCTGTTTTTAAGAATAGGGCTAAAACCTACCTTTTTGATATAGCCTACAATTAGAGAGGGATCATGTGTTTCTGAACCCTCCCTTAGTTATGCTGCTAATAGGTTTAGTCAGCCGGGGGACCTCCAGTAATGCACTGGGCCTCACTCCTTTCCTCACTCTCAATGAAATATTTTTTTTGCTGGTCATTAACATTTGTTTGTTCTCTCCCATAGATTGAGTCCCCATCGTGCTGTTTGCTCTCTACATGTCTGTTCTTTTCTTCTTCTCTGTCCCCTCACCCCCCAGCCAGTCGCAGCAGATGACTGCCCCTCCCTGAGCCTGGTTCTGCTGGAGGTTTCTTCCTGTTAAAAGGGAGTTTTTCCTCTCCACCGTCGCCAAGTGCTTGCTCACAGGGGATCGCCTGATTGCTGGGGTCTTTCTGCAACTGTGGGGGTCCCCCCTACAGTTGATAGTGCTATGAGATGACTGTTGTTGTGAAATGGCGCTATATAAATAAAGTTGAATTGAATTGAATTAATGTGCTCTAAGACAGAATGCAAAGAACCCAGAGTCTTACTCCACAGCTCCACATATGCACACAGAAACAGGATCATAAAACGATATAAACCAGGATGAAAAGCTGGGGATAGTGGGACCTCAGCTTGACCTAAGGCCAGGTCACTTTCTTATCTATGTTTCCTGTTTAGCTGCTGGGAAAAAGGAAAGACCCACTCTTAACTTTTTACAACCTGCACTCTAAGACTGAAGACAATGAGCCTTTTAGTTAAACTGAACTAGATTAAGATATTACATAATAAATCTATAATGTTCTCTTCCTCACCCACAGAGCCATCAACATCGCAGGCGACACCTCCCACTCCCTCTTCAGCCCCCTGCCCTCAGGGAAAAGGTACCAGAGCCTCCGGGCCCACTCCACAAGACTGCTAAAAAGCTTTGTCCCTCAGGACCCCGAACTCTGTCCACTTCACCCCCTCGGACCGTAACGCACTTACCCACACAATAACTGCCTCAGCTGTTGGCACAAAGACTGGCACACCAACAGTAATACACTTGCTGTTGTATGTCTCTGCACTTTAACTGCAACCATTTGCACAAATGCCAAATATGCTGCTGTCTGTCATTGCAATACTGATCATGTGCAGTCCTGTCTTACCATCTGCATGTACACTATCGCATTGAACTGCAACTACAGGTATTACATCTCTAGTTTTCTGTATATAGGATTGCTGGTTTCATCATTGTTTTTTTTTCCACAATATCTTTATTGAACCTTTTTTTTTTAACAAACATGATACAAACAATCAAGCACTAACACTAAAGTACTACAAAAAAAAAAATGCTCTAAAAACACCAACAACCACCAACAAAATCAAGTCTTCAACAATGCTCCTCTGTTTAGTCTAGACAATCCAATACATAAGTATACATATTATGTTCACCAGTTTGGAATTTACAAGGTCCACACACATCATTCACCTTCTTCTTCAAGAGTTATGTTTAAATTTTTTACATAATCAATAAAAGGTCTCCATATATTCTCAAACACAATTTCCTTTGATTTCAGTATATATGTTATTCTTTCTAATGGAAGGTTTGTTAACATCTGTCTTAACCACTGAGTCACATCTGGTCTTTTTTTTTTTTTTTTTTCTTTTTTCTTTTCCATAATAGTGCAATACATTTTTTGGCATTAAGCAAACTGAGGTCTATGAATGTTCTTTCACTTTTATTAAAATTATGCTTTTCTGGGTACAGACCCAACAAAAACAGTTTAGGATTCAATATGATTTGTTTTGAGATTATTTTTTCAATTGTTACCCTCACCTCTTCCCAAAACATTCTTATTAATCTACATTCCCATAAACAATGAAATAGGGTTCCTTTACTTTCCATGCATTTTGTGCATGTATCTGGTATATTTTTGTTATATCTATTTAACTCCTCCGGTGTAACATACATCCGCATTAACCATTTGAAATGTATCAATTTAAGGCGTGCATTTATTGATTTGGTTTGAGCTTCTGTACAAGCCAATTCCCATTGTTCCTCTGAAATTTCAGTTTGCAGATCTTCTTTCCAGTAGTTTAATCTTTTCAGTGAATTTTCACTTGAAGATAGTGTCAATGAGTTATAAAACTCTGAAATAATACCCTTTCTTTTACTATCTTTCATCATCATTTTTTCCAAGGATGAATAAATAGGTCGAGTGAGAGCTTTATTTTGATTTGATCGAATAAAGTTTCTAAGTTGAAGATATTTAAAAAAATGTGTTCTATTGAGATTAAATTTGATCCTCAGCTCTTCAAAAGACATTATGTTATCTGCACTTGGCAAATATAAATCCTGAATCTTTTGTATCCCTTTTAAATTCCATACTTTAAATACAGCGTCCGCTCTCCCTGGTTTAAAATATTGATTACCCCATATTGGACTAAATTGTGACAATAACTGTGGTTCTTTTAAATAGTTTTTAGCTTCACACCATATTTTGATCATATGCTTTACAAATGGATTTTTAACTTGTTTTTGTAATTTTTTTGCCGAATCTGAGTATATGAATATGGGAAGAGGTAAAGGTAAATTGTATGATTCCATTTCAGTCCAGTGAGGGAGATCATTTGATGAAAAATAATATGTCATAGACCTCAGTTGTGCCGACCAATAATACAACATAAAATTTGGACATTTCAGACCTCCACGATCAAATGGTAAATATAATAAAGACAAACGTAATCTAGCCCTCCTGTTGTTCCATATAAATTCCACTAACTTTTTTTTTATTCTTGAGAATAGATCTAAAGGTGGTGATAAGGGAATGTATTGAAATAAATAAAGTATTTTAGGTAAAATATTACTTTTAAGTATATTGATTCTCCCGATCATCGACATTGGTAGTGACATCCATCTCTGATTTAACTCATTGATATCTGACATTAAGACTTCATAGTTGACACTGGCGACTGATTCTAGCTTAGGCATAATTTGGATTCCTAAATATTTAAACTGATTTACAACATTGAATTGATTTACCTCAGGGGCTGGGTAATTTCTCTGGGTCTCATTTAGCATTAATATTGAAGATTTAGTTTTATTTATTTTATATCCTGATATTTCCCCAAAATTCTTTATTAAATTCAACAAGGTTGGAATTGATTTTTTTAGATTCGACATAAACAAAATTATGTCATCGGCGTACAGGGAGATTTTATGTTCTGTTGGTCCAACTTTAATTCCATATATTTGTGAATGTAAACGTATCGCTATCGCTAAAGGTTCAATTGCCATAGTAAACAGTAAAGGTGAAAGTGGACAGCCTTGTCGACATCCTCTATTGATTTTTATTGGTTTTGAAATATTGTTATTTGTTAGGATTTCTGCTGTAGCATTATTGTATATTATTTGAACCCATTTTATGAAATTATTTCCAAGTCCAAACCTTTGTAGGACTTCAAAAAGAAAGGGCCATTCAACTCTATCAAAGGCCTTTTCGGCGTCCAGTGATAGGAGAGCTGTATCCGGTGCTTCTTTATTAAAATAAATAATATTAAATAGTCTTCTTACATTATGGAAGCCTTGTCTACCCTTTATAAAGCCATTCTGATCTCGATTAATAATATTTGGTAAAATTTCTTGTATTCGTCTTGCTAAAATTTTACAGATTATCTTAAGGTCGGCGTTTAATAGGCTTATTGGTCTCATATTTTCACATTTATTAGAGGGCTTACCTAGTTTTGGCAGCAGTATAATTAAGGCATTATTTATGTATGATGGTAAATTATTATTTTGAAATGCTTCTAAAACCATTTCCAAAAAAGGTTTTATTAATTTATTCTTAAATTTTTTATAAAGGTCAACTGGAAGACCATCTGGTCCTGCACTTTTTCCTGATTTCATATTATCAATGGCTAGCCCAACTTCTTCTTGACTAATTTTAGACTCCAATATCTCCCTGTTTTCATTTGGAATACACGGTATAGATAGTTCGTTCAAAAACCCATTTAGTTTTGTTAATTCAGGTTCATTTTTGGTATCATATAATTTTTCATAGTAATCTCTAAAGGCTCTATTAATTTCTAAAGGATCTATAACTACCTGTCCATTACTTATAATACTGGTAATTGGTGTTTTAATTTCCAATTGTTTAATCTGCCATGCTAATAATTTTCCTGATTTTTCACCTTGTTCATAAAAAGATTGTTTCAATCTTAGAAGACTCGAGGCAGCTCTATTCGCTGATTTTTTGTCGTATTCAGCTCTCAAAATCAGTAATTCATTCTCCAACCTTGGGTCACTTCCTGCATACACTTTTTCCTGAAGATTTTTTATTTTATGTTCCAATTTAGCTCTCTCCTCTCGAGTCTTCTTAGATTTTGATCCTGTATAACTAATAATATGTCCCCTAATAAAAGCTTTGAAAGCCTCCCACTTTACACATGCTGATGTTTGTGTAGTATTGATGTCAAAGAACTCGTCTATCTGTTTTTCTATATACTTGACAAATTCCTCATCCTGAAGCCATTTATGCTGAAATTGCCATCTACCTGATTCCTTTGTCAATTTTTTATCTACATATATTAGACAACAGGGTGCATGATCAGAGATCACGATGTTATCATAAAAGCAGTTTTGAATCTTGGACCTTAATTCTGTGGAAATCAAAAAATAATCAATACGTGAGAATGTCTTGTAGGTACTGGAATAACAAGAATAGGCTTTAACTTGTGGTTTCATTTCTCTCCATATATCTAACAATCTCAATTCTTTCATAAAATGATTAATAGTCATCCTACATCCAATGTGCGTACAATCCAGTCCTGTTGATCTATCTATACCTGGATTCAATGTACAATTAAAATCCCCTGCTATTATATGTTGCCCTGTAAGTGATGATAAGATAAGAAATAAATTAGCAAAGAACTTCTGATCATCTATATTGGGACCATATAAGTTCACAAGATTTATATTTTCTAATAGCAAAGAACCTTGAATGATTACATATCTTCCAAATTTGTCTCCAATTACATTTTTCACTTGAAAAGGAACTGATTTATGTATGAGAGTCATAACTCCCCTGGCTCGGGATGAAAATGAAGAGGTGAATATACTTCCTTGCCATCTACTCCTAATTCTTTTAACATCCTCCTCTATTAGATGAGTTTCTTGTAAAAACACAATTTTTGAACCCATGTCTTTTATTTTATTCATAACTTGTTTAAGTTTTTTTTAAATTTTGTAGACCTCTGCAATTCCATGAAGTTAAATTAAGATTAACACTTTGGTTTATGATCAATAGAGAGTTTGGGATTACCTTGCAGTGTAAACATGCTCATACAGAGAAGCAAAAACATGAGTGGTTGAACATTCATCCTACAAACTACACACAAACAAATTTCCCCTTCCCACACTTGTGGCAAACCCCCCAAAATCAAAAGAAAAATTCTGTCTCCCGATATAGCCATAGACCGTTCCACACCCACGGGGAACAGCCTAAGCCACTCCTTCTTCATCCTCCCAATCACCCTAACTCTACTGCTTTTAATGACATAACATTAACTCTCCTCTGTAGTTTTCCAACTTAACTCCAAAATTTTTAACAACTTTGTACATCATAGTTTTTTTTTGTTTGTTTTGTTTTTGTTTTGTTTTTTTAATATATAATACAATCTATATTTTGTAAACTTACTATTTACTTCAAGTCAGTCAGATGCCTGTGCAAATGCTTAATTATTCTACCTTATATTTTGTTCATGCTTAGCTCCCACCAGTCTCTTCTTCTTCTTTGATCTTCTTGATGAACTCCTGCGCCTCCTCTGGGGTCTTGAAGATGTGGGTTCTGCCCTCATACGTGGTCAGCAGTCTCGCAGGATAGATTATACCATGACGAATCCCAAGGTTGCGCAGCTCCTTACGTATGGGATCAAACTGCTTCCTCAATTGCTGGATTCCTGTGGCCAAATCTGGGTAGAACCGCACCTGCTGGTCCTGGTGTTTAATCTCTCCTTTAGCTCGTGCAGCGTTGAAGATCTTCATCCTGTTTCTGTTGCTAAGAAACTTCATAATTAAGGTCCTCGGCGGTCCCTTATCTCTCCGTGGGCCAATACGATGTGCATTTTCCAGAACCACTGCTGATTGCAACTCCTCGCTGCCCAGCACCTCCGGAATCCACTTTTCCAGAAAGGAACATACGTCCCGACCTTCTGATTCCTCTGGAAGACCCACCAGCCTCAAGTTATTCTGTCTCGACCGAGATTCCAAATCCAAAATATTATTTTCCAGAGATTTATTTTTTTTTTCCAAAGTGCGCACCTTTAATTGAAGACGGGTGACGTCATCTTCAGCACTAGCGAGACGGAGCTCCATCTGCGCCGTTCGTTCTACACAGTCACCCAATTCCTTTCTTATTCCTTCCAACGCTGTCATAATCCCATCAAATCTAGAGGAAAAGTCCGCTCTCATTGAACTCATGGCAGCCATCAGCGCATCTGCGCCTCCCCCCGCAGACATCGCACCGTTGCCAGCCTCCTCCGCCATATATGGAGTTTTATTTGCTGCGTCACAGACCTGAAAGTCCGTTAATTTGGGCTGTTTCGGCGGCTCGCTTTTTCCTTTACCTGGTTTTCCAGCCTTAGGCTTCGCCGACATATCCTCGCCCAAACGCTGGGATACGTTCTGTCCCAAATGAGAGAGTTATTTGCCGATTTTTTTCTCCAGGAGCAGAGCAGAGTGAGACACGTCCGTCTTACGTGGCAGCCATAACCGGAAGTCGGTTTCATCATTGTTAATCGTTTATCTCTGTTTGCACTATGGGAGGTCTGGGTCTGTCTTTTGTCACCATTTGCACTACGGGTTGCATTATTGTACTTGGACTGCTGTTTTTTTACAGACTTATTCCTTTTTTATATTGTGCACACCACTGAAGAGAGAAATGCCATTTCAATTCTCCTGTACGTATAGTAGTATTGACAAATAAAATCTTTGAATGTTCTCCAACAATAGCTTGATGGTGATTAATAAACCTTTTTTAAACACTACTGCCTACTGGTTCTTACCGAGGTGCATCACCCAAACGAGGAGTTGTTTAGGGAGCTATTGCCCCAGTTACACAGACACATTTTATGAGTCCGGCATTTTAGAGGTTTGCTTGACAATTGTTAGATATGACCGCAGGTTTGATTATGATTTTTAAATCTTTAACTAATCTGGATCATGTTCTTAGACTTGCCAAGGCCGATTCCAGCAGCAGCTGTCTCACTCAGAACTCACATACAGTATGCTATTACCTCACATTTAAGTTTCCTCATTGTCCCTTATCAGAATCAGAATGAGATTTATTGCCATTGTTCATGTAGTACACAAACCAGGAATTTGTCTCGGTGCAATGCTGCAACATTAAACATGAGTAGCACTAAATATAAAAATAAAAAACTATGCATGCAATAAAATGTAGAATATGAATGAGTAATACTAATCTACGCAGTTTTTAAATATATTAACAAGCAGCAGATATTGTGGAGTTCCACATAGCAGTCGGTAGTGCAAAAGAAAACAGTGATAATTATCATGAGTCTGGTTGAGCTGCTGTACATAGTGCACGAGAGTCTAATAAGTCACTTAGTGTTCAGCAGTCTGATGGCAGAGGGGAAGAAGCTGTTCATGTAGCGGGAGGTTTTAGTCTGAATGGACCAAAGTCTTCTGCCTGAGGGGAGGGGGGCAAACAGTGCATGTCCAGGGTGTGAAGGGTCGGCTATGATCCGACCTGCACACCTCCGGGTCCTGGAGATGTACAGGTCCTGGAGGGATGGGAGCTTGCAGCCGATCACCTTCTCAGCGGCGCGCACAAAGCGCTGCAGTCTTAGTCTGTCCCTGGTGGTGGCTCCTGCGTACCACACGGTGATGGAGGTGGTGAGGATGGACTTGATGATGGCCATGTAGAACTGCACCAACAGCTTGGTGGGTAGCTTGAGCTTCCTCAGCTGCCTCAGGAAGAACATCCTCTGCTGGGCCTTTTTGATGAGGGAGCTGATGGTTGGCTCCCACTTGAGGTCCCGGGTGATGGTGGTGCCCAGGAAGCGGAAGGAATCCGCAGTGGTGATGGGAGAGTCTGTGAGGGTAAAGGGGGGCAGAGGGGCTGTGACTTTTCTGAAGTCCACGATCATCTCCACTGTCTTCAGAGTGTTCAGCTGCAGGTTGTTGTGGCTGCACCAGGACGCCAGCTGGGCCACCTCTCTCCTGTAGATGGACTCGTCGCCGTTGGAGATGAGCCCGATGAGGGTGGTGTCGTCCGCAAACTTGATCAGCTTGACAGACTGGTGGCTGGAGGTGCAGGAGTTGGTGTACATGGAGAAGAGCAGGGGGGAAAGTACATAGCCCTGGGGTGATCCGGTGCTGATGCTAACAGAGTCTGAGACAGTCTTTCCCAGCCGCACATGCTGCCTCCGGTCCGTCAGGAAGTCGGTGATCCACCTGCAGAGGGAGTCAGGCACGTTGAGCAGGGACAGCTCGTCCTGGAGCAGAGCGGGGCGGATGGTATTGAATGCAGAGCTGAAGTCCACAAACAGGATCCTGGCGTAGGTTCCTGGGAAGTCCAGGTGCTGCAGGATGGAGTGGAGGGCCAGGTTGACTGCGTCGTCCACAGACCTGTTGGCTCTGTAGGCAAACTGCAGCGGGTCCAGGAGGGGAGTGGTGATGGTCTTGAGGTGGGGCAGGACCAGGCGCTCAAAGGACTTCATGACTACAGAGGTGAGCGCTACAGGTCTGTAGTCGTTAAGTCCAGTGATCCGTGGCTTCTTGGGGACAGGGACGATGGTAGAGGTTTTGAGGCAGGCCGGCACGTGGCATGACTTCAGGGAGGTGTTAAAAATGTCTGTGAAGACAGGAGTCAGCTCCTCCGCACAGTGTCTCAGGGTGGAGGGAGACACGCCGTCCGGACCGGGGGCCTTGCGCGGGTTCAGTCTGGAGAACTGTCTGTGCACGTCCTGCTCACTGATGGCAAGGGCAGGGGGGGAGGAGGGGGGGCGTCTTTGATGAAGTGGGGACCATGGAGGCAGTGGCGCTGGGGGGAGGGGGGGGAGTTGGACACAGCCGACGAGGTGTCAAAACGGGCATAGTGTTGAGACAGTCTTTGACAAAGGGCTTTGTCATCCTGTCCCTTAGAAGCCTGAGGCCGATAGTTGGTGATTTGCCTTAGTCCTCTCCACACAGAAGCAGAGTCGTTAGCAGTGAACTGTTGCTGGAGTCTCTCAGAATACACAGATTTAGCTCTCCGCTAAACCGGTATTTGACCTCCCTGTAGCAGTCCCTGTCTCCACTTTTCAACGCTGCCTCCTTCTCCTTCCTGATCTGTCTGAGCTTAGCTGTGAACCAGGGCTCGTCATTGGAGTAACTCACCCTGGTGCGCGATGGAAGAATGCTCTCCTCACAAAAGTGGATATATGAGGTCACAGTGTCCGTGTACTCATCCAGATCATGCGTTGCTCCTTTAAACATGCCCCAGTCAGTTATTTCCAAGCACGTGCTCAGCTCCTCCCCAGCTTCACTGGTCCATTTCCTCATAGTGCTCACAACAGGTTTTGTGAGCTTCAGTCTCTGTCTGTATGTGGGAATCAGGTGGACCATCACGTGATCAGATAGTCCGAGCGCAGCGCGGGGAACAGCGCGATACGCGTCCTTAACTGTAGTGTAACAGTGATCCAGCGTGTTCTCTCCTCTGGTGGGGCATTTAATAAACTGTTTGTATCGGGGGAGATCATGGCTCAGGTTGCTCTGGTTAAAGTCGCCAACCACAATAACCAGAGAGTCCGGGAAAGTCCGCTCCGCTTGCTGAATGTGATCCGCGAGCGTGCGCTGAGCCTCGCGCACGTCCACGTCGGGCGGGACGTAAACAGTGGCCAGGATGAATGAAGTAAACTCACTCGGGGAATAAAATGGCTTGCAGTTGATGAATAAATATTCCAGAGCGGGAGAACAGTGTTGGGAGATCACAGTTACATCGGCGCACCAGCTGCTGTTGATGTAGAAGCAGACTCCTCCGCCTGTGGTCTTGCCAGAGAGTCCCGTATCTTGGTCTGCACGAAACAGCTGAAATCCCTCGAGGAGGAGCGCGCTGTCCGGTATCTTTTCCTTGAGCCAGGTCTCAGTAAAGCAGAGGGCACACAAGGTGAAGAGGTCCTTAAATCGCATCAGCAGTCTCAGTTCATCTACCTTGTTATAAAGAGAATTGACATTGGACAGAAAGATTCCAGGCAAGGCCGTGCGCGTGCCTCTCCTGCGAAGCCGCAAGAGGGCGCCCGCTCGTCTTCCTCTCTTTCGCCATCTCACTTTTTGGGCTAAAAAGTGAACCAGATCGGCAGTAGGAGCCAAAAAAACTGGGAGTAGGTCCGTGGGAGTGAAAGTCCTGATATTTAGTAGCTCTTCATGGGTGTAAGAGCAGGCAGACACACAATTGACGAACAAAAACAAACAAAGAAAAGCGCAGCGAAGCACCATGGCGACCACTGTGGGCGCCAACTTGGATAAAAAAAAAAATTATAATATATTATTTATATAATATTATAATATAAAATATTATAATTAATATAATTATATTATATATTATAATAATAATATAATATTATCATATAAATTATTGTCATATTACAGATTTTACCATGGCACGTAAACAGGGAACGAGGTGAGATAAGAGTACACTGTGGAGAGAGCAATAAACAAGCCAGGCATTCATAGCAGACAAACTTTATTTCACTCTCTCAGTCTCAGAACAAGTATAGCTCTCATGCTGCAGGATCTCTCCTTTATATTACAACACTCACTCCCCCTGCAGCCTGAGGTCTTGCATCACAATACCTTCTCCCATCACAATTCCTATTGTCCCCAGTTGTTTAATCCCCCATGCTCTTCCAGCAGAGGAATTTACTGCCTCTCCTTTCCTTCCAGTCTGAGATGAATATCACAGCATGGGTTCCCCATACCGCATATTTTTCAGTTTAAATAATTTTAAAGAGAAACACTCATGTTTTTTCTCGCTCCGGCGCTCCCCATTCGTCTATGTGTAAAGCTTTGTGGTGCATTCTTGGCAGGTCGTTCGCTCGCAATTTTTTTTTCAGCTGCTGAACAGTCAGCTAAAAACCTTTAAAGGAGCAGATGAGTGTGTCATAAAACCAGATTCAGCAACTAAATGATATATTTCTTGCTTCAAAATCCCTTGCGCCGTTTCATTTTGTCATGTTGAATGCATTCATTATCACTTCCTGATTCCTGCAGGCCAGGCAGGAGGAGCCTTTCATGAACAACTCATCCAATAAAAGCAGCTCCAGGCTGTAGAAGGCTAGGAGCAGTGATGTGCGGTCAGGGGAGGCAGGTGAGGCTCTTCCTACAAGGTGTTATGTTTGTAAAATGAGGGACAGGAGTCTCGTCTGTCATGCAGCAAGTCAACCCTTTATTATCAGAACAGGACTATTTATATATAAGGGCCGTGCCGCCTGACACACCAGGGGCGGGTACGGTAGCATACACGCACACACACCACACCACAATTCCCCTCCCCCTTACAAAAATGCAAACCACACACACAATCAAGACCCTCCCCAATTTAGGACCCAAAATGTGCACCAACAAAGAATCATGAACTGTAGGAAAATGGCCTGTCACATTCACACAAAAAATAACTCAAACCAGTGTTTTTTTCCCTTTTTTTCCCCATATATATATATATATACAAAAAATAATTAAATTGGGCCATGTGTCTAAAAATAAGTAAAATAATCCCGTAACATAAGGCGCTTTTCCACTAGGGTCAGTACGGTACGGTTCGGCACGGTTTGTCCGCTTTTCCATTAGGCACTGGAAGTCCTTACAGTTCTGGGTTTTTTTTTTTTAGAACTGTTCCTATTTTTTCGGCACTACTCCAGAGCAGGTCCGAAGCGTACCGGCCCGGTTACATCAAGCCACTGCTGGCCACTGATTGGTCTGGGCATAGCGTCATGAGAGTGGGCGTTACGCTGACTTTCCAGAATCGCTGGCTGGCTGCCATTTGCAATTTTTCGTCCGTGAGCCCGCAAACAAGTGATATTATAATGGCTTAACAAATCAGCAGAAATCAACACCGCGGTCCAGCAGAGTTTTCTGTGCGTTTCAGCTGATGAGAGAATGCAGAGGGAAGCAGACTGAGCTTGCAGTGGGGAGCACAAGCAGACGGACTGGAAAATACATGGAGATGCACCAGGAATTTGACCCAGCCACCCGAATTGAATTGAATGTATGACCGCGACAGCACCCAGCTTCAGCAGTTGAAGCCGTGATATTGTGATAAGAGGACGGTGAGTGATGTGATATTCATGTTTTACGTAATTTTTCCCAGCGGTGGCAAGTTCACTTTGGACAGACAAAAACTTAGTCGTGTTTAAATGATGACCTAGCTCAATGCTACGTCCATCGTGGTATGTAGCCTTTGTGTTGACAATATCTGATGAAATAAGCTAGTTGTAATCCTGGTTAAAAAAGGTGTTTTTTTACATGTTGCACTTTGGTGCTGTGTATGAACTTGAGGTGTGTGTATTTTCATTGTCGAGTCCAAACAGGATCTGCTCGGAATGGCGATGTTTTGACAGCAGTATTGTGACAGGTAAACAACACATTGTGGAGGATCAAAATAAGTGCAGGTGGACACGGCGAACTGAAGTTTAAAAGGGTGCTTTATTCATCCTCCATCACGAGGCTCACCCAGCGCTGTGGCAGCACGCTGGAGCGAGCCCTGCGTCTCTAGGTCAGCAACAAGCAATGCGAGTGATCAGAAAGAGAGAGAGCAAGAGATATGCAGTCAACTTATATACCCAGCTACAGACAATGCATGAATGGCATAGTAGCATCACAGTATACAGCAGGAAAGCATGGACATTTGCATTAGAGTCACATATCAGCTGTAGGATTACTGGCGCCGGAATTCCTCTCTGTTCCGGAGCTGCAGGACAAAAGAGGGTGCGAGGCGCATCTGCATAATGATCAGTCCATACCTCTCCCTGTTCTGATAATTGCTCACGCTGAGCGCTCTGCCAGCCCCATAGGTTGTGGGGGTCACCACAACATCATATTTATAGTCAAATCTTTTGCTTTTTAAGTTAAAGTATAGGTAAAGTGCCAAATTTAAAGTAGTGTGGGCTATATTAATCATATATTCCATAACCTACATATGTTGAAGCATGTGGGAATGTTTGGTGATTACATATGTAAGGCGACTTCACACCTCAGAAAGGACAAAGACTCTCAACCGCCAGTGAAGAACAAAGACGTTCCCAGACACTGCGGTGGAGACCGGAGGAGCTGCCCTCACCCCCCAGGGCCATGAGGAGGAGTACGAAGACAATGGGGGAGATTAAGATAATGAGGGATGTCAGCTTTTGATATGCATGTCTTTTGTTATGTGCAAGTATAAGTTCATAGAGCCGAAAGTGTTCCGGCCTCTTTTTCCTTCTTCTGCTGCTGCACTAGGATGAGACTTGTTAGAGGAGCTGATAATAAACTTTGGTTTATGAATCACATCGCCTCGTTATTTCAAGCTCCTCTACACTGGTGACCCTTACGCGAGAATGGACCAGAGGCGTTCCCCCGCGATCGACTCATCTGTGGCGACCCAGGCAGACGCTGGCGCCCATGCAGACAGGGGAACAGATGGACGACGTTCCCCCACGGCAGAAGTGATAGAGAGGGCTCAACCGAGCACCAGCGCCGCTGAGAGAGCCGAAGCAAGGCACTCTCACCCTGCGGACACATCAGTGACAGTCTACACAAACGCCGTCACCGTCAACCTGCCGGACTTCTGGCAAGAGGACCCCGCCTCGTGGTTTCAGCAAGCTGAAGCCCAGTTTGCACTTGCGGGCATCACGGCTGACGATACAAAGTTCTATCACATCGTCGCCAAACTCAACGCCGCCACTTCGAGATGTGCGCGGAGCATAATCCAGCGGCCGCCGGCCCAGGACAAATATGAAGAACTGAAAGCGACCATCGTGGCAAATTACGTCCCCTCAGCCGAGGAGAGAGCCGAGAGGATCTTGGCGGTCTACGGCCACAGAGGATGCAGACCCAAGGCCCTCATGGAGGACTTGCTGCAACTTAAAGAAGAGGACAATGACAACTTCCTCTTCCATTTCATATTCCTCAGTACGCTGCCGCCACACATGAGAGGGACGCTGGCCAACATGTGATGCAGCACCCAGCAAGACTTCCGCACGCTAGCTCACGAAGCTCAACGGCTCGTCAACGCCTGCAAGGAGCAGACACCCACAGCAGCATCCGCAGATGTCCGGAGCCACGAGGAGCCACAAATCACTGAGCAGAACCAGCCCGTGGTGACAGCGACACGCCCAGGACGCAACAGACGGAGCGGCGTTTGTTATTACCACCACCGCTTCTCCGAGAAGGCTTACAAATGCGTTCCCCCCTGCAAATTCACAATTTCCAGAAAACGCCGAAGCCGAGAGCCGTTAACAGCGGCGGTTCTCAGCAAAAAAAGCAAGCTTTTATATGTGATGGACGGACACACCGGCAAGCAGTTCCTTATCTACACGGGAGCTCAACTAAGTTTTGTCATGCCCTCCCAAGCAGACCGGGCCATGGGCACCCGGGGCAATGGAGCGGTGGCAGCCAACGGCTCCATCATCGACACTTTTGGTGAAAAGAGCCTGCACCTCTGCATCCACGGCCGCAACTACAGATGGACATTTGTTGTAGCGGCGGTGAGTTTTAACTTGTTGGGCGCAGATTTTTTGTGTGCACATGGGTTATTAGTTGATCTAGCGAACAGGCGCTTGGTTAATGCACTGTCCTTTGCTTCTATTCCCTGCTCAGCCCGACTTTCTCCACCACCCGTGCAGGCTAGCGTCACCACAGCAGGAGGTAAGTTTGATCAACTCCTCACTCAATTTCCAGCACTCACAATTCCCAAATTCTCAGCCACAGTGGCTAAACATGGGGTTGAACATTTTATTCCTACAACGGGCCCACCCGTATTTGCCAAAGCTCGGCGCTTAGACGCGACCAAGCTTGCCATAGCTCGGGACGAGTTCACCACCCTTGAAAAATTAGGCATTATTAGATGCTCGAAAAGCCCCTGGGCCTCACCACTTCACATGGTTCCGAAATCCGACAGTTCTTGGAGACCGTGCGGCGATTACCGCAGATTAAACAATGCGACAGCGCATGACCGCTACCCAATTCCTCACATTCAGGATTTTTCACTGCACCTGGCGGGTGCGCGCATTTTTTCAAAAATAGACCTGGTCCGCGGTTATCATCAAGTCCCAGTTCGAGCAGAGGACATTCCTAAAACAGCTGTAATAACCCCCTTCGGTCTTTTTGAATTTTTGCGGATGCCTTTCGGCCTCAAAGGCGCGGCTCAAACCTTTCAGCGGATGATGGACGCAGTATTACGCGACCTCCCTTTTGTTTTCGTCTACCTCGACGATATGCTGGTAGCCAGCCTGTCTGAGGAAGAACACGAGCAGCATCTCACTATGGTTTTTCAGAGGCTAGAAGAGCACGGGTTAATAATCAATCCAGCCAAATGCAAATTCGGTGTGTCACAAATTGATTTTTTAGGACACAGAGTTTCTCCGAAGGGGGCAGTCCCACTTCCAGACAAAGTTCACGCGATAAAAAGTTTCCCACGGCCACAAACGGTCAAATCGCTGTAAGAATTTTGAGGAATGGTTAATTTTTACAACCGTTTCCTCCCCGACGCAGCTCAGCTCATGCAGCCCCTATATGACGCGCTCAGAAAACAGAAAGCTTCCAACGCGGTCGAATGGACCTCGGAGCGCGAACGCGCCTTCGCGGAAGTAAAAAGTGCCCTAGCTAATGCCACATTGTTGGTTCACCCCAATCCCTCGGCCCGCATTGCGCTAACCACAGATGCTTCGGACCTGGCTATAGGGGCAGTTGTAGAACAACATGTCAGCGGAATCTGGCAACCTTTGGCATTCTTCAGCAAATCGCTAAACCAAACCGAGCGTAAATACAGCACTTTTGACAGGGAGCTGCTAGCGCTTCATTTATCCATCCGCCACTTCCAGTTCTGGTTAGAAGGGCGGAGTTTCACGGCTTTTGTAGACCACAAACCGCTCACCTTTGCTATGGCTAAAATTTCCGAACCGTGGTCAGGCAGGCAACAAAGACAGCTGGCTGCGATTTCAGAGTTCACGACAGACATTCGACATGTGGCAGGCAAACTTAATGTGGTAGCAGACTGCGCGCGAGGAGACAGATTATACTACCTCAGCCGCGGAACTCTTCACCAACGCGGACACATACGCGACCCCAATCCATGCAGGGATAGATTATGTAGCCAAGGCAGAGGAACAAAGCAGTGACGCGGACGTGCGCGCACTCTTGTCTGGACCAACAGGGTTAAGGCTGGAGGAAAGAGGTTTACGCGACGGCGTGCCCCCCCTAATATGCGATGTCTCAACCGTCCGACCTCGCCCGTTAGTCCCAGCTACATGGCGCCGCCGTATTTTCGACTCAATTCACTCCCTCGCGCAAAATGGTCGCCGAAAAGTTTGTGTGGCCTGGCCTGCACAAAAATGTAAAAGAATGGGCAAAAACTTGCATTTCTTGTCAGGGCGCCAAAATACACAAACACACAAAAGCCCCTCTGGAGCCTTTTCCAATCCCTGCTAGAAGGTTCGACCACGTTCATGTCGACCTCGTGGGGCCACTACCTTCCTCCCAAGGTTTCACACACCTGTTAACAATGATAGACCGCACCACGCGCTGGCCAGAGGCAGTCCCTCTGGTGTTAACCACAGCGGAGGAAATCGCTCGCGTTTTTTTGACAAACTGGGTGGCATGTTTCAGCGTCCCATCGGACATTACGTCCGATAGGGGGCCTCAATTTGTCTCGGAGCTTTGGTCAGCCATGTCCAGCAGCTTAGGGGCGACAATTCACCGCACCACCGCTTATCACCCTCAGGCTAATGGGTTATGCGAGCGTTTTCACAGATCTTTAAAGGCCACCCTCAGAGCCTCACTAACGGATACAAATTGGGTAAATAAACTTCCCTGGGTTTTATTGGGGTTGCGTGCTGCGCCTAAAGAGGATCTAGACGCCTTCCCAGCAGAATTAGTTTTTGCACAACCTCTCAGGCTCCCAGGTGAATTTTTACCAGAGAACCCAGAGCCAGGGC
Source organism: Pholidichthys leucotaenia (assembly GCA_020510985.1). Classification (NCBI taxonomy): domain Eukaryota; kingdom Metazoa; phylum Chordata; class Actinopteri; order Cichliformes; family Pholidichthyidae; genus Pholidichthys; species Pholidichthys leucotaenia. Next base: position 430,041,960 of record CM035841.1, read on the forward strand.
ATCTTCCAGCCCCGAGGTTTTTAGGCAGCAACGGACTGGACTCTCTCCCCGGACCGGCACATCACTCTTTTCCACGGGTTTTTGTCCCCCAAGCTCTAAAAAACGCTGAATTCGTTTTTGTTAGGCATGAAGCTTTAAAACCAACTTTCCGCCCAGCATATGATGGGCCATTCAGAGTGCTGGAACCTGGTGATAAACACTTTGTGCTTGATTTTGGGGACAGAAAAGAAACAGTCAGCATTGACAGACTTAAACCTGCCTTCTTGTTGAGAGACGAGCCTGCACGGTTGGCGAGAGCACCTCGGCGGGGTAGACCCCCCAAGAGAAAAGACTCAGCCCCCCTGCAGGGAACAAATAATCACTCTCCTCCCCAAGCTGCAGATTCCTTACAGGAAGGTCCCAGCAGGACGCCCAGGCGGACCCACAGCAGATTCGGGAGAAGATTAAAACCCAGACGGCACAGAGACTGATGCAAACTACTCAACAGTTGTTCACTAATTGTGCTGTAACAGTTTAGGACTGACTTGTGATTTTACTATGCTGTTATGATTACCACTGAACTCTCTTAGGAGCATGGCTGCTGGAAAGTTTCTTCTGTGTCAAGAGGTGTAGCAGTTAGTATGTCATAGTAATTATCTTAAACTGTGAATTTTTCTATTGTCCTTTTCTTAGTCGTTTGGGGGGGGGCTGTGGGCTATATTAATCATATATTCCATAACCTACATATGAGATGAGATGAGATTCAACTTTATTGTCATTACACATGTATGAATACAAGGTAACGAAACGTGACTTGGCATTTGGGCACGCTCTGCAGAGCGCATCCAAGGCCATGTTGAAGCATGTGGGAATGTTTGGTGATTACATATGTAAGGCGACTTCACACCTCAGAAAGGACAAAGACTCTCAACCGCCAGTGAAGAACAAAGACATTCCCAGACACTGCGGTGGAGACCGGAGGAGCTGCCCTCACCCCCCAGGGCCATGAGGAGGAGTACGGAGACAATGGGGGAGATTAAGATAATGAGGGATGTCAGCTTTTGATATGCATGTCTTTTGTTATGTGCAAGTATAAGTTCATAGAGCCGAAAGTGTTCCGGCCTCTTTTTCCTTCTTCTGCTGCTGCACTAGGATGAGACTTGTTAGAGGAGCTGATAATAAACTTTGGTTTATGAATCACATCGCCTCGTTATTTCAAGCTCCTCTACAGTAGCACAATTTCCACTTAATATGAAAGGGACTGAACTGAGATTTATTTGATTGTGTGAATATTAATTACAGAGTAATTGAAAATGATCCTTTATGAGTTATATTCATAATAGTGTACATATCTTGCACTTTGGGGAATGGGAGTTGTTCAGTCACCATTAGAATTTAGTTTATATGTGTAGTCTATCGTATTTCATCTTTAAACTCATCCAGTAAAAGAACACATTACAAATGTTTGAGACCCATTGTAGTTCTTCCTTTTATATTTTAGCAATACAAGCACAAAACACCACCCACACTTGAGACCAGGGCGACACAGCGGTGGTCAACTTTTACTGATAACGTTATTTCACACCATCACAACAACTCAGTATCTAAACTCAGTGTAAATGGTGTAGAGATTGAAAGGATATCCAAAATTAAAATCCTTGGCATAATAATTGATAATAAACTGTGTTGGAAGTCGCATATTAATTATATTAAAGGTAAAATATCCAAATCAATTGCAATACTACACAGAGTGAAATATTTACTGAATCAACCCACACTATAGACTTTGTATCATTCATTAATGCTCCCATACATGACATATTGTACTGAAGTATGGGGAAATACATATAAAACTAGAAAAGCACTCGGAGAGCGCAGACCTCCGCCAAGCGCCACAGTTCCCCCCATACAGTGTTTGTGTGTACGTTTTCAGATTCCTTGACCATGAAAACATATGACTAGCAATTTGACAATGATATGATTAGTGGTTCAGTAGTTATTCACGAAAATGATATTTTCCGTAATGGCGGCCACAGTTCCCCCCCATACAGTGTTTGTGTGTACGTTTTCAGATTCCTTGACCACGAAAACATATGACTAGCAATTGGATTGACAATGATAGGATTAGTGGTTCTGAAGAGGATGATAAAATAAAGGCAGCGTTGGATTTTTAAATAGCTTTATTATCACCCACCTTCATCAGAACTCGGCTGCAGCCCATGGCTTGAGCAGGCTGCAGCTTCCTTCCTCCATCTCTCCAAGAGGAGACACGTGTGTGTCTCCGCACAGTACAGAAATCAAGATGCAGTAGTCAGAGTGAGAATGAGAGGCAGAATCACAACTTGGCACAGCATTTATACCCAACTCAAACAATAGATCAAAGGACCTTCACAGCAGTCAATCTGGCATTTGCATATCAAAGGAACAGACAGGATGCATGAGCACAATGCATGGATAACACATCAACTCAAAGCAGTGACATGCATAACCGGCAGACTGTAGCAGAAACAACCAGAATGTGAGGTGATTGACTTTAGCCTGTTGTGGGGGTTAAATCAAACCGCTACAGTTCAGTAGTTATTCAGGAAAATGGCATTTTCCGTAATGGCGGCCACAGTTCCCCCATACAGTGTTTGTGTGTACGTTTTCAGATTCCTTGACCATGAAAACATGACTAGCAATTGGATTGACAATGATAGGATTAGTGTTTCAGTAGTTATTCAGGAAAATGGCATTTTCCATAATGGCGGCCACAGTTCCCCCATACAGTTTTTGTGTGTACGTTTTCAGATTCCTTTACCATGAAAACATATGACTAGCAATTGGATTGACAATGATAGGATTAGTGGTTCAATAGTTATTCACGAAAATGGCATTTTCCGTAATGGCGGTTTTCTTCTGGACGGTGATCCGGATCATCCCCAAAATTTAATCAGTTCTTCCTTGTACCATTTCCAACAACGCCTGAAAGTTTCATCAAAATCTGTCCAAAACTTTTTGAGTTATCTTGCTAACCAACAGACAGACAAACAAACGCTGGCAAAAACATAACCTCCTGGCCTTCGGCTTGGCGGAGGTAACAAACATATATCCAGTCTTTATGCTTCAGAAGAGAGCTATTAGAATAATAAACAAAGCTGCGTACAGGGAACCAACGAACCCACTTTGTCTTAAATAAAAAGCTCTCAAGTTGAAAGATCTGGTTGACTTTAAAACTGCGGTAATAATGTTTAAAGCTAAGAATCTATCACTGCCCGCAAATATCCAAAAGCTGTTCCAAATAAGGGAGAAACAATATCATTCATCAACATGTATATTTCAAAAACCTTCAGTGAGAACGACCACCAAGCAACACTGTGTTTCAGTGCAAGGAGTCAGATTATGGAACGATTTTGGACCTGAATTAAAATCATGTACAACGCTTGGACAATTTAAACAAAAACTAAAGGAAGAAATACATATACAAGATGACATGTAAAATCACATAAGGATTGTCATATCCAGTCTGTGTTGTGCTGTTGCTTAGTTTTTGTCACGTTTTGTCTTGGCTTTGTTCTGATTTGTAATCACTTATTTTCTTTTCTTTTTGAATTCCTAGATAGAACATGGGTGGGCAATACAAGCTGCGGCTTCAGCAATCACCCATTTCTGATAACTTATGTTGAATTGTATAATCCGAGGAGTTGCTGTTTAAATTTGACCTTGTTGGATTTTTTTCCCCCCTTTGTTCTATTATTCTGTTCCTTTCAATCTAATCTATCCGAAATAAAGATTCATTCATTCATTTATTTCTCAAATATGTTTTAAACTTGCTTTAATTATCCACCACCCATTTCTGTATTTCATCTAGGCAAGGGGAAAACGATCCACCCAAACCTGACCTTGCTTCACTATTTACAGAGATGCAGGCTGAAGATCTGCTGAACCAGGACCAGTATGAGGGGCTGATCCAGTTGCTTCTCAGTGAGGCAGCGTGGCCGGCGTGTGTGACCCATTCCAATTTTTTTTTTTTTTTTTTTACAGTTTGAATTTTGCACATTCTATATAATCTGTAATTTGCTGCTGATTGTAATAAACAATTTAGTGACTTATGTGTTTGCATCATGAGTTTCTATTTTGTCTGCTAAGACACCGGTGGGAAAAGAGTCAACAGTACGAACCGTTTATCAGTGACTTTGAAAATAATGGCTCATTTTTAAGAAAAGTAACCAAAACAATTATTTGCTGAAGACTGTATTGTTGGGTGTGCCAGTGCGGAAGACACTGCACACTTTAGTGATAGTACCAGTAAATGGAGGAATTCTGGGCCATATTAGCATCTGGATTTCCTAATAATGGGATAGAGGAGAGAACCTGCAGGGTCTTGGCCCTCCATGGCACATGATTAGACACCCCTGAGTTCAGGTTTAATGGGATTTAACTTTTTTTTTTTTTAATATACATTTTATTCAGTTTTTTAAAAATAAGAGAACAATAAACACTGCCAGTGCTCAAGAAAATACACAAAGAAATAAGTGATTGTTACACAAAGCCCATATAACTACAAAAGTGTAAGCAGTCCATGCTAAGCAAGTTTCATAATACAATCCTTTCATGTTACAGGCTGAGTCTTCTTTTTCTTAATGTGATCCATAAGTGGTCCCCAAATTTTAGTAAACATATCTTAAGTATTAGACAAATGATATCGAATCTCTTCAAGGTACAAGCAGGATGCCAAATCGTTGAGCCAGTTAATATAACTGGGCGGCGTATTGGCCTTCCATTCTTTCAGGATGACCCTCTTCGCAACAATCATGCCAAACCTGATAGCATGCTGAAGTGACTGTGAGCAGAGCAAAGTTTGATCTGAACAACCAAGTATTACTGTTAAGACATCAGGTATTATGACTTTTTTATATATGACACTGTACAAATTAAAAATTTGAGACCAAAAATTTTTAAGCGAGGGACAGGAGAAAAATAAATGACAAAGTACCATCACTTATTTTACACTTGTCACATAGTGGTGAAATGGTCGGAAAAAGTCTATTAAGGGGAGTCTTAGAGTAATGTAATCGGTGTATTACTTTAAATTGTATTAGCTGAAGTCTGGCATTTACTGAACATGAATGAATACCAACTAAGGCTCTTTCCCATAGATCATTTGAGATCTCTATACCTGCATCCCTCGTCCATGCCTCCTTGACATGGGTCGAAGACGTTGGCCTAGAGAAAAGATTAACGAATTCTGAAACTAAATGCTTGGAGGTTGGGTGTTTTCTCAAAACCTCATAGAAATCATGTTGTACAGGAAGTTTGACAAAATGGGTTAAAGACTGTTGTACAAAATGTCTAATCTGCAGGTACCTGAAAAAATGACCAGGTGGGAGATTGAACTTCATTTGTAATTGTGTAAAAGATGCAAAGTCTTTGTTGATATACAGGTCCTTTATTAAAAGAATACCTTTATTTGACCATTGCCTGAACACAGGATCTGATAAAGCTGGTTTGAAGGTAGGGTTTTGGCATATAGGTGCATATATAGAAAGGTCAGGAAGATGCAATATCTTCTTAATTTGTTTCAGAATTCTAAAGGAGTTGTGCAGCACAAAGTCATGCCTGAACACATTCAGAGGGACGTCGACCTTGCCAAATAATAAAGCAGATAAAGATGTACCAATGAGGGATTGACAGTTATGAGATTCAAGTGCAGGCCAACACGGTATTTGATCCGCATAATGATTATCTTGGGACCAGAAGACCAAGGCCCTAGCGTTGCAGGCCCAATAATAATGTCTCATAATAGGCAACCCAAGACCACCCTCGACCGAGGATTTTTGGAGATGTAAGTTAGAGACACGGGGGTTTTTGCCAGCCCAAATAAAGGAGATGATAATGGAATCAACTAATTTAAAAAAAGATGCTGTAAGAAAAATTGGCAGATTCTGAAATAAATATATAAATTTAGGAAGTACAATCATTTTGACAATATTTACTCGTCCAATTAGAGAAATTGGTAGTAATTTCCATTTCTCGATCATGCCCCTAATCTTATTTAATAGTTCTGTAAAATTCAATTTGAAAATAAGTTTGGGATTCCTAGGGATGGTGATTCCTAAATATTCAAAGTGCTCATTTGATATTTTAAAAGGTAATGTGTTGAGAAATGTTTTATCTAGACCATCTGAAAGAGGCATGAGAACACTTTTCTCCCAGTTAATGGTAAAATCAGAGAACTGACCAAATTCCCTAATGATCTCGAGAAGAGGTGGAAGAGACCGTCTAATGTCAGACAGTGTCAAAATGACATCATCAGCGTACAAGCCAATAGTGCATTCAGATGCGCTATATCTAAACCCTACTATTTCAGGCTCCATCCTGATGGCAACAGCAAGTGGTTCAAGCGCCAGAGCAAAAAACATTGGCGATAGGCAACAGCCCTGCCTGGTCCCGCGATGTAATAAAAATGGGGCAGATTTATTGTAGTAAGTACATATGATCTAGGACGTGCATAGAGCATTTTTGCGATAGCTATAAATCTGTCACCAAAGCCAAATCTTTTAAGAGTAATAAACATATACTCCCACTCAATTTGATCGAAGGCCTGTTGTGCATCCAAGGAGACAACAGCAGAATATGGTGGGTTGTTAGAATACATGACGTTCAGAAGTCTACGAGTATTCGAAAATGCAAACCTTTCGGGGATAAACCCGGTTTGGTCACTATGAATTAAGGAACCAATGTGTTCGTTCAAGCGGTTTGCCAAAACTTTTGCAACAATTTTCTGGTCACTATTTAAAAGGCTGAGAGGGCGATAAGAAGCTAGATTTGTTTCATCTTTACCCTTCTTCAACAGTAGACAAATGTTCGCATCGTATAATGTCTCTGGGAATGATCCTTCCTTCACGGAAGAGTTTATCATACGAAGCAACAATGGAGCAAGTTTATCAATGTGAATTTTATAAAATTCAATGCCAAATCCGTCAGGGCCACAAGCCTTACCATTTGGAAATGAACGGATGGCAGCTTTGATCTCCTCTAGTGTGAAGTCAGCATCCAACTGTTGTTTGGCATTTTCACTCAATGTGGGCATATCCAATCTGTTTAAGAACCCCCATATGTCTTCCTTTGATGACGATGATTTAGAGGTATACAAGTTTTTATAATATTCATAAAAAGTGTTATTTATCTGTAAAGGGTCAGTTATTAGTTAATGGGATTTAACATTTTAACACAAACTGCTTTATGGTTCATAATTCTGTTGGCAGACTTACACCAAACCAAAAGTGATTTGTCAAACTGCTGGATTGTTCTTAGACAGCTTTTCCAATCTTTTAGTATTTAATTTACGTCACTTGATGGCAACCTTCACAAATAAAACAAAATAGACATCTGCAAAGGTACAAAGGTTTATTGTCAAAATTCCCAGGGCAATACTATATGAATACAAGTATAGTTCACTGTTGATGCAGAGAAAATATATTTATACAGTATCTACATGTAGTCAGCAATACTCAATACGATATATTTCCAGTTAATCCATGTATTTCTCCATGTAACCTTGTGACTGCATTATTTTAATTACTTTTAATCCTAGATCCATTTGTTTTGGCTTAAAATGCATCATAATTGTTAAATATATCTTATGCCTAACTCAGTACTGTTTACCTGTTGAAATATACACTCACCGGCCACTTTATTAGGTACACCTGTCCAACTGCTCGTTAACACTTAATTTCTAATCAGCCAATCACATGGCGGCAACTCAGTGCATTTAGGCATGTAGACATGGTCAAGACAATCTCCTGCAGTTCAAACCGAGCATCAGTATGGGGAAGAAAGGTGATTTGAGTGACTTTGAACGTGGCATGGTTGTTGGTGCCAGAAGGGCTGGTCTGAGTATTTCAGAAACTGCTGATCTACTGGGATTTTCACGCACAACCATCTCTAGGGTTTACAGAGAATGGTCCGAAAAAGAAAAAATATCCAGTGAGCGGCAGTTCTGTGGGCGGAAATGCCTTGTTGATGCCAGAGGTCAGAGGAGAATGGCCAGACTGGTTCGAGCTGATAGAAAGGCAACAGTGACTCAAATAACCACCCGTTACAACCAAGGTAGGCAGAAGAGCATCTCTGAACGCACAGTACGTCGAACTTTGAGGCAGATGGGCTACAGCAGCAGAAGACCACGCCGGGTGCCACTCCTTTCAGCTAAGAACAGGAAACTGAGGCTACAATTTGCACAAGCTCATCGAAATTGGACAATAGAAGATTGGAAAAACGTTGCTTGGTCTGATGAGTCTCGATTTCTGCTGCGACATTCGGATGGTAGGGTCAGAATTTGGCGTCAACAACATGAAAGCATGGATCCATCCTGCCTTGTATCAATGGTTCAGGCTGGTGGTGGTGGTGTAATGGTGTGGGGAATATTTTCTTGGCACTCTTTGGGCCCCTTGGTACCAATTGAGCATCGTTGCAACGCTACAGCCTACCTGAGTATTGTTGCTGACCATGTCCATCCCTTTATGACCACAATGTACCCAACTTCTGATGGCTACTTTCAGCAGGATAATGCGCCATGTCATAAAGCTGGAATCATCTCAGACTGGTTTCTTGAACATGACAATGAGTTCACTGTACTCAAATGGCCTCCACAGTCACCAGATCTCAAGCCAATAGAGCATCTTTGGGATGTGGTGGAACGGGAGATTCGCATCATGGATGTGCAGCCGACAAATCTGCGCCAACTGTGTGATGCCATCATGTCAATATGGACCAAACTCTCTGAGGAATGCTTCCAGCACCTTGTTGAATCTATGCCACGAAGAATTGAGGCAGTTCTGAAGGCAAAAGGGGGTCCAACCCGTTACTAGCATGGTGTACCTAATAAAGTGGCTGGTGAGTGTATATTTAACGGCTCATATGCCACAATATGGCACCTACTGTAGCTGATCCATGTTTTGCCACGACACTACTGTCTGGAGCAGGTAAATCCCATGACGTCTCAACAGTCTCTCCATGATTTTGACACAGATCAGAGCAATTTGTTGCACAGGAAGCTAAACATTTCTACAGACATTCTGCAGTTTCTAACCACTTTACGTTCGTGAAGTTGGGGTCACATCACTGTGTTGCACGTTCACACCGACCGTTTGAAGCAATATTTTTGCCACAAGAGAGCCATCTGACACCCCCCCACCCCCCCCCCCCCCCCCACACACACACAGAATGCATATTTCAGTACCTAATATCGATAACTTGCTGACAATACAATGTTGTACGGTGGACTTAAAAGTAAAGTAGCATTAGCGTTCATTAGCTTACCATCATACGTAATGTAGTTGGTATCCTCATGTCTTCTCCTTTATGCTGCTCTATGGTTTCCTAAACGCTCCAGTACTTTTCCAGAGTGTGTCGTATCGCCGGCTTTGCCTTCTGTTCTCCGTTTTTGCCTTTATTCTGGCAAAAACAGCCAGAGAACGCAGACGCCTCGTATCCTGCCAGCTTGTGTTTTGCGTAATGTTACGCTTGTTTTACGCCAGTTATGCTTGTTTTACGTAGCGGGAGGGAGAGGGTTGTGCCGCCTCCCTGCACCTACATTCCCACCCACTTCAAATGGGACCTAGTGCAGTGGAAACACAAAGTGGGCCGAACTGTACCGTCCCCTACTGTACTGACCCTAGTGGAAAAGCGCCTATACATACCCACATGCATACCAGCAGAGTATATATCTACATATTTACATCAATGATATTTAAGTCACATCTACTGTATGTCCACCGGCAGCCAGAGGTAACACTGGCCTGGGGGACCAGGGCAGCCCCAAATCATGCACGCCCCTGGCTGCTGTAGATAAGACCGGCTTGGAGGTCCCGGGCAGCCCCACGGCATGAACGCCCCTGGCTGCCGTCTGCCTCCAGGATCAAAACCAACCTCTCCTGCAAAAATGTCACTCTTCACCACCGACTGCCTCATTCCTTGGGCCCTGCCGTGCTGCTGTCCAGTACACCATCTCTCTGTACTCGTTGGTCCGCTCCCGACCGCTTTCATCACCGCCGTTGTGGTCCCAAACACTCTGGCCCCTGTGGCCGAACTCCAGGGAGACCTGAAGCCTGTTTGTGGACGCCACTTGCTGCCTCGGGCGCCTCGCCGTACCGCCCAGCATCCTCGTCCAGGGCGTGTTGAGCTCCGGCACTGAGACACTGCCCGGTTGGTGCACGGTTGCTGTTGCTCACTCCCGGGTCTCACAGCATCGCTTTCACCGGTGTCGTTTCTTGACCCAGGCACCTCGCTGCTGCTCCCAGAACACTCGTTCCAGGCGCTCCACTGTGCTGCCTCCATGTCAGGCTGCTGTTGCTCTCCCTCGGGGCTGTGAGCGTCACTCTCCGACCCGGGCATTTTGTCGCTGTTCTCGGCACCCTCGTTCCAAGTGCTCCACTATGTCGTCTTCATGTTCGGCTGTCGCTGGTCGTCCCCAGGGCTCTCAGCCTTCCTGGTCTTCTTCAATTGCTGCCTAGCTTCCAACTGTGGGGATGACTCCTGCTGCTCTCCCCCTCCGCTGTCGCTGCACACCACGCCGTCCCAGTCATCGGTGCTATGGTCCTGTACCATGCTGAGCTCCTTGACTGGCCCGCCGTCTTCAGTGACTGGGGACTCTTCTACTCATGGCCCCGGTCCTACCTCGAGGTCTAGCTGGTAGCTTGGTTTTGGCGCGAAGTTAGCTTGGTGGCTAACCTGTCCATAGGCACAGAATGGGTCGTTAGCTTCCCCCAGCTAACTAGCTTAGCCGTTCCTGGCGCCAACAGCTCCATTACCCACAGCTTTGTGGTTCTCGTCTGCTCGTCAAAGTACTTGGCCAGTCGCTCGGCAGCATCCTCATAATACTCCGTTTCACCAACGTACCGAGAATTCTTCGGCCCTCCGCGACGAGATTGTGGGCCAGAAGTGCTCATTGTCGCCTCCCGTCGAGTCTGTTTAGGCCCAGTGCCCTGATGTAATCCTCGAAAATGGCTCTCCACTGCGGCCACAGGATCACCAGCTCTCCCGTGTACTCTAGAAACTGTGATAGTGGTTTAGGTAGTCCGTACGCTCCCATAATTTTTATCCTCGTTGCCAAATGTTATGTCTGTAAAATGAGGGACTGGAGTCTTGTCTGTCATGCAGCAAGTCAACCCTTTATTATCAGAACTATTTATATACAAGGGCTGTGCCCGCCTGACTTCACACCAGGGACAGGTACGGCAGCGCACACACACACACCCACACAAGGAGTCTTATTTGGGTATATTATAAACGCCTCAAAAGAAATAATACCCCTGATGTTCATGACTTTACCCGTAAGAGGATTAATCCGAATTTCCGACGAACAAGATATCAGCTTTGTAACAGTTTTTGAAAAATTTCCAAAATGGCACTTGTTTGATCAAACGCTGCATTGAATCATGGGATACATACAACCAAACGTACCAGTTGTTGAGCGTCCGACCAGGAATCAACGTCAATTCCTCATGTTGTTTAGATGAATCAATGCTGAAAAAATGTTGATTTAACATTGCACGTCGTGACATAGATCAACTAGAATACAACGCTGAATCAGCGTCTTGTGCCCACTGTGTCACTCCTCTAAACAGCAACAAGTATTGTAGAGGACTGACGAGACGACACACGAGCATTGCAGACACAGATTTTATTCCTCTATCATTAAGTCAGATTGAACTCCAGGTGCCAAAGTGAACCTTTTATACAACTTACACTCTCTTCCTTGGCACCAGGAGTACATACATTACAAGAGAGCACATCACAACACATTCACACCTGGCATCCCAGGTGTGACGGCACATCTTCACATAGTTTTCTCCCCCCTGGCGCTCTGGCGCCTACCTTTGCATCTTCTCCCGCATTTTCATTTCTCACCCCCTTCCCCCTAATTCCCCAAGTCACTGTGTGGGAGTAAGACCTTCCGTTGTGCCACTGCACAGCCACCCCCCCCCCCCCAAACACCCAGAAGGGGCCTTGGTCTTAACCCTCCAGTACCTTGGGCTTGAGCAATCGCCCGTAACCGCTGTAGCTTGGAGCCACCGGGCTGACCGAAGTGCCTTCCTGTGGAGGTGGGTAGGAGGAAGACTCAGTTCCTGGTGGACAGTCTTCTGGAGGGGGAAAGGGTGAGGAGGGGAAAAATTTGGTCTCCTGCAAACAGTTCTCTGAAGGAGGAACACAACCCTGCGGGCCCACCGCAGGTGGGCGTCTGCGCCGGGTAGCCTGGGCCAGCACCACCTGCTCCTCTGCCAACACATAAGCAGGCTTAAACCTGTCTATGCAGATGGTTTCCTATGCCCCCCCAAATCTAACACAAAATGTTTCACCCCCCGTTTCCAAAACTCTGAACGGGCCGTTGTAAGGCGGATGCAGCGGGGTTCTGTGTGCGTTGTGTCGTGTGTGTTGTGTCTAACAAAAAACAAATTTGGTGTTCTCCACACGCTTTGGAACAAAAGTGTGGGGAAAACAATGGTGCGCCGGCCCCGGAACGCTGCCAGCCTCTGCCCTGGAAAAAGGGCGCATGGACAAGTCTGTACCAGGTGCAGGACTTGTCAGCAAAAATTCACCTGGGATCTGCAACGGTTGACAGAAAACAAGCTCCGCCGGGGAAGCTGCCAAATCTTCCTTGGGCACGGAGCACAACCCCAGTAGGACCCGAGGCAGGCAGTCAACCCAATTCGCGTCCGTTAACGAGGCTCTGAGCTCTACTTTATACGACCTGTGAAAGCTCTCGCACAAACCATGAGCCTGCGGATTGTATGCGGTGGATTTTGACCCCCAGGCTCTCGGCCATCACGGACCAGAGTTCTGAAACAAACTGGGGACCCCTGTCGGAGGTGATGTCCGACGGGGAACCGAAATGTGCAACTCAGGATTACAAAAACATGTGGGCCTCATTGGCGAACGTGGTGGAAGCCAGTGGAACTGCCTCTGGCCAACACATGGTGTGGTCCACTATTGATAAAAGGTGCATGAAACACTGTGAAGCCAGAAGGGGGCCCACCAAAGCCACATGTACAGTACGTGGTTGAACCTCCTGCTTGGAATCCAGAAAGGTTCGAGGGGGGCTTTGGCGTGCCTCTGAACCTTAGACTGTTGGCACGCAACGCACGCTGCCGCCCACTCCTTCACATCCTTGTGTAAGTGGGGCCAGACGAATTTGGACCCCACCAGCTTAACCAAAGCCCATACGTCCGGGTGTGACAAGGCGTAGACTGACTCGAAAAAGCGGCGGTGCCAAGGGTTGGGAACCACTGGGCAGGGACGGCCAGTGGAGACGTTGCAAAGCGGGGGGCGGGGCAAACCTCTTGTTCTGCCCTGCTCTCTAGTTTTAGTCCCATAGCCACGGATCGGAGTGTGCAAATGTCCGCGTCCCCTGGTTGGTCGGTGACCATGGTGGAAAAATCAATACCCACATAGAGCGGGGAAACCAGCACGCACGACAGACAATCAACCACGACATTGAGTTTACTGGCTACATGTTGAATGTCGGTAGTGAACTCCAAAATTTCGGCCAGGTGCCGTTGCTGCTGAGCAGACCATGGTTCTGAGACTTTGGACATTGTGAAGGTTAGGGGTTTGTGGTCGACAAATGCGGTAAATTCGTGACCCTCAAGCCAGAACTGAAAATGATGCGCGGCCAGGTGGAGGGCCAACAGCTCTGTCAAAAGTGCTATACTTAGCTCATTGTCACGCAAAGTACGGCTGAAAAAGGCAAGAGGTTGCCATGAACCGGAGACGTACTGCTCCACCACGGCTCCTACCGTGACGGACGCGTCTGTCGCAAGCACCATCTGCTCCGATGGGAATGGGTGGGCCAGCAAAGCCGCATTAGCAAGCACCGTTTTATCTATTTTTGTTTATTGTATTAACTCAGTTTTAAATTTTTATCTCTTTTACTGATATTAACTTTATACTTAGTGTTAGCTCAGTAAATACAACAGCCCGTATTGGCCCACAGGTGAATCAGACCCCGATCAGGGCTGTTCACCGGGTTAGGCTAACCTATCTGTTTTAGTTAGCACTCCTGGCCTGGAAAGCCATGGCTTCCTCTCCGACCTGTGTCAGCTGTGCTTCCCTCTCTAAGAAGGTTTCTGAGTTGGAACTGAGACTCTCTAACCTCTAAAATTCGGGAGGCTGAAAATCATCTTGACACGATCATTTTTGGACGTACATCAGCGCCAGCGACAGACTCGCAGCTAGCAGAAATGGCTACTTACCGGGGTGAAATTAGCAGATCGCCATCGCCATCCACCTCCACCCCTGCTCTGGTCACCTCAGCTGTCCAGTACTCCAGCACCAAACACCGGTTTCAGCTCGGAGCTACACCCAAAGCCCCGGGTGGTTCTTCACAGCCTCAGTGCACGCCCTGGACAATGGTTGGGCCCAATAGCAAACGTCGGGGATTTACCAGACATGGCCGCGCCTCCTCCCTTCCCCTTTTGCTGGAAAACAGATTTGACATCCTTTCCCTGGAAGATTTCCCCCACCTGGACGATGATCTTCCTCCCCTGGCCGCCCCTCCTCCTTCAGCAGCGGCCCAAACCCGCAAGCTCCAGATTAAAACTACCTTAGGTGTGCCAAACTTTACACCAGCTCCAAAAAGAAGAGCGCAACCCCCCGCACCGGCACCTTGCCACCACAGCAGCAACAACGGCAAAACTATCCACCATTTCAGAAGCCACCAACAAAGTCCCCCCAGATGATGCTGGTAATCGGTGATTCAATAATGAGGAACGTCAGAAGCAGGTACTGTGTTACAAAATTTTTTCCTGGGGCTAAAGTGTCAGACATTGAGGCTCTTACCCCTGACCTATTAAATGAATACCCCCATGCTAAAACTGTTATTGTGCATGTTGGACGCAACAACATCCCAGATGAAGCATCTGAGATCTTAAAGAGAGACTTCAGGAGCCTTCTGTCCACTCTTAAGAACTGTGGCAGACGTGTGCTTATTTCTGGACCACCTGCTCCTTTTAGAAGAGGTTGCAATCATTTTAGCCTTAATACCTGATTGTGCTCAATATGTCCTACTTTTAACATTGATTTTATAGACAATTTCAACCTGTTCTGGAACCACCCATCATTTATGAGGCCAGATGGCGTCCATCCAAATAGACTCGGTGCACGTGTTCTAAGGGACAATCTGTTTTATTCCTTTCAGCATTTTTTTTATTACAGCGACTGAAAGCTGGTGTGTTAACTCACCCCAAAGTACCTGGGTCTACCAACCAGCCCTTCTTTGCTTCCACTTCTCATATTAATCCTATTAATCCAAATAATTCTCACTGTTTAGATCAGTCTTCAGTTCATAACCCCATAGAGAATGTGTCTGTCTCCCGTTACCCAAAACATTATAACCCAAGACAAATACAACATAACTTAATAAAGATTAAAACCACTAATTTACCACAGTTAAATAAAATAATTAAGTGCGGACTGCTGAATATAAGATCCCTGTCAGATAAAGTGACCTTAATTAATGATCTGATCACGGATTACAATACAAATATACTCCGTCTCACAGAAACATAGCTACGCCCAGATGATTTTGTTAGTATTAATGAGCCCCCCCCCCCACCCCCCCAGCTATGGTAATATTCATATTCCTAGAAACACTGGCCGAGGTGGTGGTGTCGGGGTAATATATGAATCCACATTACCAATGAACCTGCAACCTAAGCTAAACTCAAATTGTAACTCTTTTGAATGCTTAATTTTTAGCTTAGCACATCCATCCTGGAGGTCAGAGCAGCCCATTTTATTTACCACAGTATATCGCCCTCCCAGTGCTTCTTTTGCTGAATTTATGTCAGAATTCTCTGAGTTCTTAACAACCTTAGTTCTTAGTTCAGACAAGATTATCACAGCTGGTGATTTTAATATTCATATAGACGTTGATATGACAGTCATAGTTGCATTTCTCTCCCTCTTAAATTCCAACTGGTTTTTCTCAGTGTGTTAGTAAACCAGCTCATCATCATAATCACACCCTTGACCTGGTCTTGGCCTACGGTGTAGAAACTGACGAGCTGCTTGTCATCCCTCAAAATCCTTCACTGACTGACCACTATTTGATAATGCTCAAATTTGTGCTATCCGATTTCAGAGTATCAAGCAGAAATATAGTTACCAGATACTTATCTGATAGTGCCGTAGCTCGCTTTAAAGAATTAATCCCTTCAGCACTTACTCTATTACCATGTCTCAATATAGCAGACATCACTGACTACTTGAATCCATTAGAATTAGACCTTTTAGATGGTAGTACTGCAGCCTCACTGCAGTCAACACTTGACTCCATAGCACCTCTTAAAAAGAAAACTATTAAAAATAGGAGACTAGCTCCATGGTACAACTCCCACACCCGTAAGTTAAAACAGAAAGTTAGATCCTGAGAAAGGCTCTGGCGTGCAAATAAGAGAAGAATCTTGTTCAGCCTGGAATGCCAGCCTTACCACCTCTTCTTCTCTCTCAGAAGAGAGAGAAGAAGAGGATCTTCAGGTCGAGGAACAGGGAGATGCTGAAGTCTGTACAGAGGGAGCTGAGGAGGAAGATCAGAGAAGGCAAAGACAGCTTCAGGAAGAAGATGAAGGACAAGCTGCAACAGAACGACATCGGGGGGGTCTGGAGAAACCTCAAAACCATCTCTGGTCTGCAGAATACCTCCTCCCAGGCCACGGGGGGCAGGGAGTGGGTGAACAATCTGAACCTGTTTTTTAATAGGTTTGACCAACCACCGCCCCTGCCCCCCCCCCACCTGTACAACAACCACTGCTGCCTCTACCGTCATCGAGACCTGCTATCCACCCCACCCCCCCACTCCCAGCACACAGCCCCGCCAGCCCCAACCTGACCCTCACTAAGACCCGGGTGAAGGCGGAGCTGAGGAAGATCAAGGCGAGGAAGGCCTCGGGACCGGACTGCATCAGCGCAAAGCTCCTCAAGTCTTGTGCAGACCAGATGTGTGGGATTGTGGAGTACATCTTCAACCTGAGCCTGAAGCTGGGGAGGGTACCACAGCTGTGGAAAACATCTTGTGTGGTACCCGTACCAAAGACTTCCTACCCCACAGACCTGAACAGCTACAGACCAGTGGCCCTGACGTCTCACCTGATGAAGACCCTGGAAAGACTGCTCCTTGCTCACCTCCGCCTCCTGGTGGGACCAGCGATGGATCCACTCCAGTTCGCCTACCAGCATGGCATTAGGGTGGAGGATGCAGCGATCTTCCTCCTTCACCGTTCCTTGTTCCACCTGGAGAAGCCTGGGAAAGCAGTGAGGATCATGTCCTTTGACTTCTCCAGTGCTTTCAACACCATCCAACCGATGATCTTGAGGGACAAGCTGCTGTGCACAGGGGTGGACCAGCACCTGTCATCGTGGATTCTGGACTACCTCACAAACCGGCCACAGTTTGTGAGAACCCGGGATTGTGTGTCCGACACGATCGTCGGCAGCATGGGGGCCCCCCCAAGGAACGGTTTTGGCTCCCTTCCTGTTCACCCTTTATACTGCAGACTTCTCACACAACACAACACACTTCCATCTACAGAAGTTCTCTGACGAATCTGCGATCGTCAGCCTCATCTCCAACAGAACCTTTTATCAAAGTTAATGGTTTTGCACTCTTCCTCCACAGGGAAGTACAGTATGTATACTGTATGTATACAGTATACATAGTGTATACTGTCATTTTTTGCTGAAAAAAATCATTTTCCTTGAAAAATGAAAAAGAGGACATTGGAGACAAATACTTGTACTGATGTGCCGACAGTCCTATAATAAAGATTTTTTAAAAAAAATCTCATATGGGCAGATTTCAACCACCGCAATGTTTGAAACAATGTTACGTCCTTGATTGAGGTTAAATACAGACAACTAAATATGAAAAAAAAAAAATTACAAATACCACAATGGAAATTAATCTCTATTAACCTCTTGCGCTCCGTTGTACCGCGGACGGGCAAGTCTCTGCGTCCTAGAGCGCACAAGGGCGCTCTCGTGCGCTCTAGGACGCATGATGGAGATTGTGATGTAGGTGGTGTATGGCGTCCAAGCGCGCACTGAAAATAAAAGCTGCAGACACAGCTGCGAACAGATTAGTTCATCTGATTGACCTCTCATTCGACTAATAAGAGCCTTGAATTGGGTTTCTGAAACCGTGAAGAACCAATGACTGAAAACCTAGCCAGAAGGACCCGCCTCCCAACGCTGTGAATGCAGTGAGCCAATTGAAGCAGAGAAGTTCGCGAGCTGTTTTTTTTAAGGCTGGGTGAAGACTGACTGCTGCACCGGATCAAAAAAGGACCCGCAGGAAGAACCCCACAGACCCAGCAGCACGGAGACCATCCACAAATGCAACCTGTGTGACAGGGAGTGCCATTCGCGCATCGGCATGTTCGGCCACAGGCGGTGCTTATTTTGTTTTGGTTCCAGCAGAGTAGACGTTATGATTTCTTCCATGGTCATAGACCAACGGAGGCTGATGACGAAGGCTGAGTGACACACACGCCTTCGCCAGTCTTTTTTTAATTACTACTGTTATTTGTTTTGAAAAATCGTTCGCCAAAAACTGCAATCATGGAAGCACAAAACCGCAATAATGGAATTATGTTTTGATCGGGTCGCGAGACCAGAACCACGAGCGGACCAACGTCGCGTTCGTCTGACAGTGAGGAAGAGAAGTTCGCCAGGACACTGCTGTGAAGAGGTAAGGTGTTATAAGCTAAATTATTATTTATTGGTGGACGAAAGGGTTGCCCCCCCTTACCCTCACAGACTCTCCCATCACCACTGCGGATTCCTTCCGCTTCCTGGGCACCACCATCACCAGGGACCTCAAGTGGGAGCCGACCATCAGCTCCCTCATCAAAAAGGCCCAGCAGAGGATGTTCTTCCTGCGGCAGCTGAGGAAGCTCAAGCTACCCACCAAGATGTTGGTGCAGTTCTACACGGCCATCATCGAGTCCATCCTCACCACCTCCATCACCGTGTGGTACGCAGGAGCCACCGCCAGGGACAGACTAAGACTGCAGCACGTTGTGCGCGCTGCTGAGAAGGTGATCGGCTGCAAGCTCCCATCCCTCCAGGACCTGTACATCTCCAGGACCCGGAGGTGTGCAGGTCAGATCATAGCCGACCCTTCACACTCTGGACATGCACTGTTTGCCCCCCTCCCCTCAGGCAGAAGACTTCGGTCCATTCAGACTAAAACCTCCCGCTACATGAACAGCTTCTTCCCCTCTGCCATCAGACTGCTGAACACTAAGTGACTTATTAGACTCTCGTGCACTACGTACAGCAGCTCAACCGGACTCATGACAATTATCACTGTTTTCTTTTTGCACTACCAACTGCACTATGTGGAACTCCACAATATCTGCTGCTTGTTAATATATTTAAAAATTGCATAGATTAGTATTACTTATTCATATTCTACCTTTTATTGCATGCATAGTTTTTTTATTTTTATCTTTAGTGCTACTCCATGTTGAATGTTGCAGCATTGCACAGAGACAAATTCCTAGTTTGTGTACTACATGAACAATGGCAATAAATCTCATTCTGATTCTGCTTCCCTGCGCCTTCGGGTTGGGAAACGGGTCCTGACCATCATTTGTGCCTATGCACCAAACGATGTTTCAGAGTACCCACCCTTTTTGGAGTCTGTGACTGGGGTGCTGGAAGGTGCTCCTCTTGGAGACTCCATTGTCCTACTGGGGGACTTCAATGCGCACGTGGGCAACGACAGTGAAATCTGGAGGGGGGTGATTGGGAGGAACAGCCTGCCCGATCTGAACCCGAGTGGTGTTCAGTTATTGGACTTCTGTGCTAACCACAGTCTGTCCATAACGAACACCATGTTCAAGCATAAGGGTGTCCATATGTGCACCTGGCACCAGGACACCCTAGGTCGCAGGTCGATGATCGATTTTGTTATCGTATCATCAGACCTGCGACCGTATGTCTTGGACACCCGAGTAAAGAGAGGTGCAGAGCTGTCAACTGATCACCACCTGGTGGTGAGTTGGATCCGATGGCAGGGGAGGAAGCCATTCAGACCTGGTAGACCCAAACGTATAGTGAGGATGTGCTGGGAGTGTCTGGCTGAGGCCCCTGTCCGGGAGGTCTTCAACTCCCACCTCCGGAAGAACTTCAATCACATTCCGAGGGAGTCTGGAGACATGGAGTCTGAATGGGCCACGTTCTCCACCTCTGTTGTTGAAGCGGCAGCCCAGAGCTGCGGCCGCAAGGTGGTCGGTGCATCTCGTGGTGGCAACCCCCGAACCAAGTGGTGGACACCAGTGGTGAGGGGGGCCATTAAGCTGAAGGAGTCCTATCGAGCTTGGTTGGCTTGTGGGACTCCCGAAGCAGCTGAGGTGTACCGGCAGGCCAAGCGGAGTGCAGCTCGGGTGGTTGCTGAAGCAAAAACCCGGGTATGGGAGGAGTTTGGTGAGGCCATGGAACAAGACTTTCGGTCGGCCTCAAAGAGATTCTGGCAAACTGTCCGACTGCTCAGGAGGGGAAAGCAGCTCCCCGTCCACACTGTGTATGGCGCGGATGGGACACTGTTGACTTCGACTGGGGATATCGTCGAGTGGTGGAAGGAATACTTCGAGGATCTCCTCAATCCCACTGATACGCCTTCCACAGAGGAAGCAGGGTTTGGGGACGAGGGGGATGACTCGCCTATCACAGGGGCTCAGGTCGCCAAGGTGGTTAAAAATCTCCTTGGTGGCCGGGCCCCGAGGGTGGACGAGATTCGCCCTGAGTACCTCAAGGCCCTGGATGTTGTTGGGTTGTCATGGTTGACATGCCTCTGCAACATTGCGTGGAGGTTGGGGGCAGTGCCTTTGGCATGGCAAACCGGGGTGGTGGTTCCTCTCTTCAAAAAAGTGGACCGGAGGGTGTGCTCCAACTTTAGAGGGATCACACTCCTCAGCCTCCCTGGGAAGGTCTATGCCAAGGTACTGGAGAGGAGAGTCCGGCCGTTGGTCGAACCTCGGATTCAGGAGAAGCAATGTGGTTTTCGTCCTGGCCGTGGCACATCGGACCAGCTCTTTACCCTCTCGAGAATTCTTGAGGGTTCGTGGGAGTTTGCCCAACCAGTTTACACGTCTTTTGTGGACTTGGAGAAGGTATTTGACCGCGTTCCTCATGGATTTTTGTGGGGGGTTCTTCGGGAGTATGGGGTATCGGGCTTGTTGTTACGAGCTATTCGGTCTCTGTACGACCGTTGTGAGAGTTTGGTTCGTATTGCCAACACTCGGTCGGAGTCATTTCCAGTGAGAGTTGGACTCCGCCAGGGCTGCCCTCTGTCACCGATCCTGTTCATAATTTTTATGGACAGGATTTCTAGGCGCAGCCAGGGAATAGAGGGTGTCATGCTTGGTGACCACAGGATCTCATCTCTGTTGTTTGCAGATGATGTTGTCCTGTTGGCTTCATCCAGCAATGACCTACAGCTCTTGCTGGGACGGTTTGCCGCTGAGTGTGAAGCGGCTGGGATGAGAATCAGCACCTCCAAGTCCGAGTCCATGGTCCTCAGCCGGAAAAAGGTGGATTGTCCTCTCCGGGTTGGGGACAGGCTCCAGCCCCAAGTGGAGGAGTTTAAGTATCTTGGGGTCTTGTTCACGAGTAAGGGGAAAATGGAGCGAGAGATCGACAGACGGATTGGAGCAGCATCTGCAGTGATGCGGACGTTGTACCGGTCTGTTGTGGTGAAGAGGGAGCTTAGTTCTAAGGCAAAGCTGTCGATTTAACAGTCAATCTACGTTCCTACTCTCACCTATGGTCACAAGCTTTGGGTAATGACTGAAAGAACAAGATCGCAGATACAAGCAGCTGAAATGAGCTTTCTCCGTAGGATTGCTGGACTCGCCCTCAGAGATAGGGTGAGGAGCTCAGTCATCCGGGAGAGGCTCAGAGTAGAACCGCTGCTCCTCCACATTGAAAGGAGTCAGTTGAGGTGGTATGGGCATCTGATTAGGATGCCTCCTGGACGCCTCCCACTTGAGGTGTTTCAGGCACGTCCCACTGGGAGGAGACCCCGGGGCAGACCCAGGACTCGATGGAGAGACTATGTCTCCCAGCTGGTCTGGGAACGCCTTGGTATCCCCTCTGAAGAGCTGGAGCAGGTGGCTGGGGAGAGGGAAGTCTGGGCTTCTCTGCTTGAACTGCTGCCTCCGCGACCCGGACCTCCGGAAAAGCGGTAGAAGATGGATGGATGAAAATTGTAATCCAAAATGACTTGACTGATCGGTAAATTACAACTGTGCAGCGCACGAAGTCTGAAGTTCGTGTGCCGCGGTACAAGGGGTTTTTCGACGCGTCCAGACCGTGAACGCCGCCCCCCACCCCCGCTATTCTTCTGTAGCGAGGGGGGGGGGGAGCCACGGTGACTGCGCTGCTGTCCCACATCGCCACATGAGGCTAATCCGTTGTGTAGCGATGGCCGATGTCCATCCTCTGTAGCGAGGGGGGACAACCCCCCCCCCCCACACACACACACACACAGCCCTGAGTGTCACCTTTCATTAGAGCCCAAAATGAAGCTTCTACATTGAAGCATTCAAAAGTTACAGACGTTTTTCCAAACTGCGCCATCTGGCACAATTTGGCACAGTTCCAAAACGCCTGGGAACTACCTGAGGAAAAAGCTGTGTAATATATTAATTTTTTGTGGTATTGTTACAAAATTTGGACCTCGGCTGGATAACACTTGGTTCTACATTTCTGTTGCATTTTCCAGCCCGGATCTGAAGCTGTGTGTTATTTGCAAGCATTTGTATCCAAAAAAACACCCAGGCCAAATTTATTTTCTTCAAGTTCACTATGTTTAGATGACTGTAACTCAGTGGCCAGAGCACTTAGAGAGATTATGACTGTTTTGCCAAAAAATTCAAAGTGTTTTCTTTTAAATGAGACCAACCCCATGAAGATGCTGCAAAGGGTTGAAGAACAGCTTTTGATTTAATTTGGGCACGTTAATTTTTGGCGTTTTTAGGGAAATTGACCGGAGTGCAAGGGGTTAAGCCACCCTGCATAGGTTGGCTGTACAGTAACCTGCTGTGACAGATTCAGTGTATAGGAGCAAAACTTTGCAGGAGCATGTAAAATGTAGTTTTCCTGTAAAGGGTAAGCATTTTTTTAATAAGGTAAAAGATTATTTTTCACACTCAAGTTAAAAGTAAAACAAAAAAACTTTGTGTCATGTTTATTTTAATTAATTTTCCCCAAAATAGCTTTAGTATAAAAAAAAAAAAACAAAAACAAAAAACCAACAACAACAACAACATAGTGGTAAGATTATACAAACAAAACACAAAAATTCTTCTTCTTTTTTTTTTTAACAACTTCACCCTCTTATCCTAATTTTTTCAGATGAGAGGTGGGATGAACTCGTGGCCTTAACAGCTTAGAATCTCCATTTAGTGACTGAAGAGGCCCCAATTACAACATGCATGTCTTTGAACTTCTGGAAAACTGTTAAGATAAAGGATCAAACTAAAGATATAGTTCAGCTAAATTCTTTTCTTCTGACGAAGAGGAGACTGTACTTTCCACTGCCTTGGCCCAGATGTTCTGAAACACAAAGACGACTAAAGGTTAAATCATCTTCCAAGTAACAATGTCTACTTTATGAGTGCACATGAAAGGTATGCTGGAATGCAATGCAATAAAAAAAATCTGTTTTATCCTTTTCTTTAGTGTCATGGTTTGGTCAGATAAAAGTGAAACAGAGGAAATCCTTGGATCAGGTAGTTAGATGGCCCAGTCGTTTGCTTGGTGAGCCACAGCTGAGCCTGACATCCCTGTACACCAGACAGGTACAGAGGATGGCTACCTCCATTTTAAATGATGACTCCCACCCTTTGCACTGCCACTTTCAGCTTCTTCCCTCAAGACGGAGGTTTGCTGTCCCAAAAAGTAAAACCCAGCGCTACAAAAACAGCTTTGTTCCTGCTGCTGTCAAAGAGTTGAACACGTAACAATATATTGCACATAATTTAGGTAACTATTTATCAACTCCATTTTATATTTACTTATTTTCGTAGGATTTTATTTGGGTTCTAAATCTTTTATTAGGTTTGAGACCTTTGAGTTTTTAACCTCTTTGACTAGTCTTTAACTTTTTAATATGACCCTTCTCTCTTATCTCTGGTTTATCTCTCATCTCTGTCTTTATATCCTGACTGATGGAGCCTTGAGTATTTTTATCATGTTTATAGTCAGCTTCATGTGTGCCTGTGTTTGTGTTCATGTTGAATGTTTGTGCTCATGTTGAATGTCATTGTGGTTTGTAAATATGGATGTCACCAGACTGCAAAACAAATCTACCTATGGGTACAAATAAAGGAACCTGAACCTAAAAGAACCAAAAATTTAAAAAAAAAAAAAAAAAAAAAAGTGTTGAAAAAGTGTTTGTCCCCTTCCTGATTTCTCATTTTTTTGTATGTTTGTCACACTTTAATGTTTCAGATCAAACAAATTTAAATATTAGATGAAGATAACACAAGTAAACACAAAATGCACTTTTTCAATGAAGGTGTTTACTATTAAGAGTAAAAAAAATATCCAAACCTACATGGCCCTGTGTGAAAAAGTAATCCCCCCCCCAAACATAAATTAACTGGTTTATCATATCTTTGGAAAGCTGATTTCAATTTCTCTAGCCACACCCAGGCCTGATTACTGCCACACCTGTTCTCAATCACGAAATGACTTAAATAGGACCTGCCTGACAAAGTGAAGTAGACCAAAAGATCCTCAAAAGCTAGACATCATGCTGTGAGCCAAAGAAATTCAGTAACAAATGAGAAACAAAGTAACTGAGATCTATCAGTCTGGAAAAGGTTAAAGCCATTTCTAAAGCTTTGGGACTCCAGCAAACCACAGTGAGATTCATTATCCACAAGTAGTGAAAACATGGAACAGTGGTGAACCTTCCCAGGAGTGGCCGGCTGACCAAAATCACCCCAAAAGCGCAGCGACGACTCATCCAAGAGGTCACAAAAGACCCCACAACAACGTCCAAAGAACTCCAGGCCTCACTTGCCTCAGTTAATGTCAGTGTTCATGACTCCACCATAAGAAAGAGAAAATGGCAACATGCCAAAAATGGCCTGCATGGCAGAGTTCCAAGACAAAACCCACTGCTGAGCAAAAAGAGCAAAGGCTCGTCTCAGTTTTGCCAGAAAACATCTTGATGATCCCCAAGACTTTTGGGAAAATACTCTGTGGACTGACGAGACAAAAGCTGAACTTTTTGGAACTTGTGTCCCCCATTACATCTGGTGTAAAAGTAACACCATTTCAGAAAAGGAACATCATACAAACAGTAAAATATAGTGGTGGTAGTGTGATGGTCTGGGGCTGTTTTGCTGCTTCAGGACCTGGAAGACTTGCTGTGGTAAATGGAACCATGAATTCTGCTGTCTAACAAAAAATCCTGACGGACAATGTCTGGCCATCTGTTGATTCTGCAACAGGATAATGATCCAAAACACAACAGCAAGTCCACCTCTGAATGGCTTAAGAAAGACAAAATGAAGACTCTGGAGTGGCCTAGTCAAAAGTCGTGACCTGAATCCGATTGAATTGCTGTGGCATAACCTTAAAAAAGCGGTTCATGCTCGAAAACCCGCCAATGCGTCTGAATGACAACAATTCTGCAAAGATGAGTGGGCCAACATTCCTCCACAGCGCTGTAAAAGACTCATTGCCAGTTATTGCAAACACTTGACTGCAGTTGTTGCTGCTAAGGGTGGCCTAGCCAGTTATTAGGTTTAGGGGGCAATCACTTTTTCACACAGGGCCAAGTAAGTTTTAAATGTGACAAACATACAAAAAAAAAATTGAGAAATCAGGAAGGGGGCAAACACTTTTTCACACCACTGTATATTAGGTACATGCATTCATATTTTTCAGTATGCTTCGACGTGTCGTTTAATGTAGCACTTCTGGTCTATAGAACCTTCTTCCAGTCACGCTACGTAAACATCCTCATTTGTGACCTTTTCACATAAGTTCGGGTTTTTTTTTCCTTGTAAACTGTCAACCGTCAATTTTTTTTTCTTGTAAATTTACATTTTTTTAAATCAAATTTGTGACCTTTTCCCTTGTAATTTTGCTACCCTGATAAATTTGTGACTTTTTTTTCCTTTTATGTTGTGAAACTTGGTTGTGGGGTAGAAGATGTTTTCAATGAGCGACTGTCTCAGCTTCAGAAAACTGATTAAACTGTTAACATGTGCTAACATTACCTGTCGGACAATAATCTCTTGGATGATGGTTGCTGACGGCTGAGCTGTTTCAGTTCTGCTGGTAATGCAATAACTGCAATAAATGAGTGAATTACATGAGTAGGTTACTTTTTTCATCTTCTCCATTATTGTCGCAATGATATCAGCCCTCATTCTGAATATTAGTACATCTCAAAAATTCGAATACCATGATTTGTTATTTAATAAAAAAGATAACCACAATTATCACAATTAAATGGCTCAAATATTTCACTGTATACAGTGGGGCAAAAAAGTATTTAGTCAGCCACCGATTGTGCAAGTTCTCCCACTTAAAAGATGAGAGGTCTCCAATTTTCATCATAGGTATACCTCAACTATGAGAGACAAAATGAGGAAAAAAAATCCAGAAAATCACATTGTCTGATTTTTAAAGAATTTATTTGCAAATTATGGTGGAAAATAAGTATTTGGTCAACAACAAAAGTTCATCTCAATACTTTGTTATATACCCTTTGTTGGCAATGACAGAGGTTAAACGTTTTCTGCAAGTCTTCACAAGGTTTTCACACACTGTTGCTGGTATTTTGGCCCATTCCTCCATGCAGATCTCCTCTAGAGCAGTGATGTTTTGGGGCTGTTGCTGGGCAACACGGACTTTCAACTCCCGCCAAAGATTTTCTATGGGGTTGAGATCTGGAGACTGGCTAGGCCACTCCAGGACCTTGAAATGCTTCTTACGAAGCCACTACTTCGTTGCCCGGGCGGTGTGTTTGGGATCATTGTCATGCCGAAAGACCCAGCCACGTTTCATCTTCAATGCCCTTGCTGGTGGAAGGAGGTTTTCACTCAAAATCTCATGATACATGGCCCCATTCATTCTTTCCTTTACACGGATCCATCGTCCTGGTCCCTTTGCAGAAAAACAGCCCCAAAGCATGATGTTTCCACCCCCATGCTTCACAGTAGGTATGGTGTTCTTTCTCCTCCAAACATGACAAGTTGAGTTTTTCCCAAAAAGTTCTATTTTGGTTTCATCTGACCATATGACATTCTCCCAATCTTCTTCTGGATCATCCAAATGCTCTCTAGCAAACTTCAGACGGGCCTGGACATGTACTGGCTTAAGCAGGGGGACACGTCTGGCACTGCAGGATTTGAGTCCCTGGCGGCGTAGTGTGTTACTAATGATAGCCTTTGTTACTTTGGTCCCAGCTCTCTGCAGGTCATTCACTAGGTCCCCCCGTGTGGTTCTGGGATTTTTGCTCACCGTTCTCATGATCATTTTGACCCCACGGGGTGAGATCTTGCGTGGAGCCCCAGATGGAGGGAGATTATCAATGGTCTTGTATGTCTTCCATTTTCTAATAATTGCTCCCACAGTTGATTTCTTCACACCAAGCTGCTTACCTATTGCAGATTCAGTCTTCCCAGCCTGGTGCAGGTCTACAATTTTGTTTCTGGTGTCCTTTGACAGCTCGTTGGTCTTGGCCATAGTGGAGTTTGGAGTCTGACTGTTTGGGGTTGTGGACAGGTGTCTTTTATACTGATAACGAGTTCAAACAGGTGCCATTAATACAGGTAACGAGTGGAGGACAGATGAGCCTCTTAAAGAAGAAGTTACAGGTCTTTGAGAGCCAGAAATCTTGTTTGTAGGTGACCAAATACTTATTTTACCGAGGAATTTACCAATTAATTCATTAAAAATTCTTCAATGTGATTTTCTGGATTTTTTTTTTTCCCTCATTTTGTCTCTCATAGTTGAGGTATACCTATGATGAAAATTGGAGACCTCTCTCATCTTTTAAGTGGGAGAACTTGCACAATTGGTGGCTGACTAAATACTTTTTTGCCCCACTGTATGTAGTGAAGACTCACATTCCTCTACTGTAACTTAAAGCATTTGTAAACCGATATTTCAGACTGGAAGAAGTAATTTTAATTTTCATCTGAAGCCCAATTAAACTTTTAAACTTCTAGAGCCAGCAAGGTTTTAAACAGGATGGACTAGTTTGTTATTTTCTTTTTGACTTTAATGGAGTTGAATATTATTCATATTATTACTCCAGTTTGTTTTAAATGCAGAGTTACAACAGCCCTCAATGCTGCAGTAGAAGCTGATATTCGAGTTTTATTTCTTTAGTTTTTGGGTTAAAAGACTGAACTTTAATGTCTATTATTTAATTGTGTTAATACAAACACTTTTGATCAAGCGGTTATGTTCAAGTTTCCAACTCATGTTTCCTGGGTCATTATTTTATTTTGCTATGGGAACTTTTTATAACAGTCTGCTCAAACTTATATTGTTGCACTTGTCTGCATCGTTCATTTCCTAAAATGAGAATTTATTTTGTTTATTTGAGAATATTTTCTTAATTGGAGAATTTACTGCTTGCAGTTTGCAGTTTTTTGTCAATAAAGCTGTTCCCACTTATACCAAAGAAAATCAGTTTTATGTTTCGCATTTATTTCCTTACTGTACCAAAAATGAACCAAACCATGACCTTGAAGCCAAAGTATGTACCAAACCATGGTTTTCAGCCTAACATTACAACCCTACTGTATATTTATGTAAACTGACACTTAAGCTGATGATTTGTTGTGCATTAATGAATCCATTAGGACTATACCTACAGTACATATCTGACTGTCTCAATATTTTATACACTGCTTTTTGGTTTTCAAATTTGGCATTGTATTCCATCCATAAAATTTGATCATTTAGTATACACACATACATAAAGAATGATGTACAGTATATAGCAACATTGCTGTCGTTCTCATGCAACAAAGGTCGCCCATCTTGTGACAAATAGCTGAGCAGGTTGAAATGACAAAAGCTTTGGATTCAGAGAATCAGAGAAGAGATTAACATTGTTGCAAGGAGGACAGATTGTTTTCAAAAAATATATGAATATGACTTTTTTTGGAGGACCAACTGTCCACAGAATATAATCTAGGTTTATTCATTCATTCACCACTTAATCCTTTTCGGGGGGCCAAGAGGCGGAGCATTTTGGGCGATAGGCAAGGTACACCCTGGACAGATCACCAGTCCATCACAGGGCCAACACAGACAGACAAAGAGTCATTTGCACATTCATACCTAAAGCCAATTTAGGGTCCCCAGTTGATGTCAGTTAACATAACCTGCATGTCTTTGGCCTGTGAGAGAAAACCGGAGTAAACCTACACAGACATGGGGAGAACATGCAAACACTACACCGAAAGATGGTCAGGGGGTGGGACTGAACCCACAACCTTCTTGCTGTGCTGCCACAGTGCTAGCCAGTGAACCACTGAGTTGCCCAAAATCTACATTTAGTGTTTTTGTATTTTAAACTGAAAGAGTGGGGCGGCCCGGTGGAGCAGTGGTTAGCACTGCGGCAGCACAGCAACTCACCCTTGGCTGGGGGATCCTAGGTTCGATCCCAGCCCCCGTCCAACAGAGATCTGTGTGGAGTTTGCATGTTCTCGTGTCTGCGTGGGTTTACTCCGGGATTTCTCCAGTTTCCTCCCACATGCCAAAAACATGCAAGTTAGGTTAATTGGCATCAAACTGGGGATTCTAAATTGTCCTTAGGTATGACTGTGAGAGTGAATGGTTGTCTGTCTCTCTGTGTTGGCCCTGCGATGGACTGGCGATCTGTCCAGGGTGTACCCTGCCTCTCGCCCAAAGATGCTGGGATAGGCTCCAGCCCCCCCGCAACCCGAAAAGGATTAAGCAGAAGAAGATAAATGAATGAATGAATGAAAAACTGAAAGAGTGTATGCTGGAGTTAGTCAAACTTGATTAACACGATCAAAATTATTCACCCTTTTATAGTTCCCATTTATCAATGTCTCCATTCCTCACCAGTAACCTGGGTTACAACATTCCAAGCCAAGATACCAAAAATCCCTTTCCCAAGCCACAACATGCAGCTCCCTGGGGTTTCCTACTGGTTAGACATTCTGGCCATTTTGAGTTTGTGGAGCAGATGCCCCAGAGTGACCTCCTTCTGAGCTGAGGTCAGCAGTCCTGCAGAGAAAGTCATTTCTGTCGCACGTGTCTGCCGTCTCACTCTTTTTGGATGCAACTGAGGACTGGAATGTAAATCAGTAAATGGCGAGTGTTATCTTTTTAGCTCAGTTCTCCCTTACTGAAATGGACTGGTATAGCCACAGATTCTTGAATGCCTCGTGTATTTTCAACATACATGAAACTACCTTCTACTCCACAACCAAGTATCACAACATAAAAGGAAAAAAAAAAGTCACAAATTTATCAGGGTAGCAAATTTGCAAGGGAAAAGGTCACAAACTTGATTTAAAAAAATGTAAATTTACAAGAAAAAAAAAACTGACGGTTGACAGTTTACAAGGAAAAAAACCCGAACTTATGTGAAAAGGTCACAAATGAGGATGTTTATGTAGCGTGACTGGAAGAAGGTTCTTTAGACCAGAAGTGCTACATTAACCGACACATCGAAGCATAGATTTTCAATAGGGGAATTTTTGTTATCAAATTATTCGAGTAATCATTTTAGACCTATTCCACTCATTTTACTTGGTTAAAATGCAAAACAGTAACTACAAATTCACAAAGGAGGATTTAATTTTTTTTTTAATTTTACTTTCTAAATACACAAAAACATACAGTAGCTATAATAGTTTTTAAGACCTCTGAAATGCAGAGTAAAGGAATTTTTTTTTTTTTTGTTATTTGTACCTGTAGGTAGATTTGGTTTGCAGTCTGGTGACAAGCCACCGGCTGCTGGTCGCTGCGTGCGCGAGCGCCCTAAACCTACATGTTTTTGGTATGCGGGAGGAAATCGGAGAAATCCCGGAGTAAACCCACGCAACACGGGGAGAACATGCAAACTCCACACAGCTCACTGTTGGTCGGGGGCTGGGATCAAACCCACGATCTCACGATCCCCCGGCCGAGGGTAAACTGTGCTGCCGCAGTGCTAAACCACTGCGCCACTGTGCAGCCCATGGAATGTTATATTTTAAAGATAAGGCCTTAATTTTGGATAAACTAGGGGTTTTTTTGGAAAGAAAAATTCCATATTATTCTATAATACTGTTTTATAGTGCCATGTCTGATATGACTTATGCTTCATGTATGGCCTTGAACAGCCCCAGTGTGCGTGTGAGTGTGCCTGAGTTAGCAATTTTAATCACCAGCTGTGATTACATTTTTGTTTTGGATGTCTAGCCCTGTGTGACTGAGGATGTACTGGCTCCTTGTTTCCTGGGAGCAAAGATAAGAACTGTTACACCCTGTCTTGCCAGATGTACTCAAGGACAGTTTCTCCATGGTCTCCCCATCTACCCATGGATAACACAGCTTTAAAAGCTAGAACAAGGAATGGCTGATTGAGAGGTATGGATGGTCAGACTTGGGGCTGCCTCTGTATTTCTCCCTCATTGGCCACATGAGGAACTAGAAAAGCACTCTGAGAGCACAGACCTCCGCCAAGCGCAACAGTTCCCCCCATACAGTGTTTGTGTGTACGTTTTCAGATTCCTTGACCATGAAAACATATGACTAGCAATTGGATTCACAATGATTATTTGTTTATTTGACAGGGACAGTGCAATAAACAGACAATTAATCAATGACAATCAATGTGATGGTGATAGGATAAGTGGTTCAGTAGTAAAAGCATTGCCTCCTTGGCGGAGGTAATAAACTGAAGTGTTGGTGTTGTGTCCATCTCCTCCACTGACGGATGGAGATTGGGTAGACAGGTTGCCGTGGGTTTTATATTATATTATAGGGGTTGCGCTCCGCAGCAAAACAGAATTTAGAAGCTTCCCCGGCTGAGAGCTCGTTTTTGCGCAGCGCCTATGGCTGGCCGGGGAATTTCTGCCAAATAATCCAACGGCGGACAGCTGCCCGTGTCAGGTTTTGCAGCTGCGCACAAACACAGCCACGCTGGCGGGCCCAGGCCACCAGTGTTTTCCGCGTGCTTTTGTGCGTAAAACGTTGAAAAACGCGGAGTTTGTGTTGGTCAGACACGGCGACCAGCGCCCTCCATTGCGCCTGCGCACATGTTGAAAATGGCTGTATGTCACAGTGTTAATAAAAAAAATGCTTTAAAAAATTCCTGTATCCAGACGGTGATGCGGATCATCCCCAAAATTTAATCAGTTCTTCCTTGTACCATTTCCAACAACGCCTGAAAGTTTCATGGAAATCCGTCCAAAAGTTTTTGAGTTATCTTGCTAACCAACAGACAGACAGACAGACAGAAACAGACAAACACACAGACAAACCCCGGCAAAAACATTACCTCCT
This sequence comes from Pholidichthys leucotaenia, assembly GCA_020510985.1. Taxonomy (NCBI): domain Eukaryota; kingdom Metazoa; phylum Chordata; class Actinopteri; order Cichliformes; family Pholidichthyidae; genus Pholidichthys; species Pholidichthys leucotaenia. The sequence goes on from CM035841.1 coordinate 430,074,486, forward strand.
CCTGGCCTTTTCGGCCTGGCGGAGGTAATAAATCTACTTATATCTAAATATTCTGCCTGATTTTTGACTCAGATTAATTATACTGAAAATTATTCTAACTTTTTTTAGACTGTTTAAGGATCCCTGCAATGGTTACAACCAATACCACAAGAGCATGCTGCTCAACTGTAGTGATCCCACTACAATAGCAGTCTTTCCTGCATGTCTCTCCTATGCTCTCTAACCAAGTGTTTTTCAACTGGGCGCCTGAGAGAATGTCCAGGATCCTGCGGGAAATTCTATATCACTTCATGTCTTAAATTGGTAGAAAAACAATAACAAAACTACAAATAACTTGCCATTAATGTGCTTCGGTGCCTGTAATGGCTCTTCCATGTCAGTATGGATGGTAGTAGGAATGGCCGCAGAGTGCACATGCACACGTGGGGTTTGTTTTGATGACGTCGCCATAATGCCTCAGAGTTGCTGACAGTGTTTGGAGGGAATGGGTGAGCTGGAGTAAATAAACATGCATCGAGAGCCCCTATGGATGTATTTGGGGCAGCACAAGAGATTTCATGACAGCCAGACAGTTTGGGCTGGAGATAACGAGGTTCAGCAGTTCCAAGGAGGAATATTTCAACATCTCCATGGTCACAGTGGCTAGCAGCAAATGTGACCGCCAGATGGTAACAGCAGGAACCCACCATAGCCAACGGCCACTGCCACCACCGTGTGAAAGACATCTCAGCAGTCACCACCTCCCAGGAGTTGTGGAGAACAGGCCCAGAGGAGCACACTTCGGTAGTGGCTGGAGAGGCCGTTGGCGCAGATTAGCAGCCATGTTTCCATCAGTCTGCCTCAGGGCAGCTGTGGCTACAATAGTAGCTTACCACTACCATTGTCTGGAGTCAATGAATAATGTATCCATTGTAAAGAGTCTTTGAGTGTCTATAAAAGCACGATATAAATCTGAAGCATTATTGTTATTACTTCAGCCAAGAAACCGCAGAACTGCACTCCAGCCATGCATTGCTTGCTAAGTAGCCAAAGGCATGGATGAACAGCAGATGGCGATGGCAGCAGCAGCTTGACGAAGCAAATATGAAGAAAAACAGAAAATAGATTTTGGCTTGGAATGAGAAGCAGCCTAACGCACGCCAGCATTCTCAAGGTGGAAGCGGAGATGTGGACAAGAACAAGAACTATATACAGTAGCTTGTCTCCGTGAGCACCAGGAGGAACAGTTAACTGCCTTTCTTCAGTTCCTGCCAGGCTATCAGCTTTGCGTTCATCTAAACACGCCCAAGTTTCACACTGAGTGAGTCTAACTAATCACAAGACTAAATTGTCATTACATACACTAATGGGCTACAATGAGTCATTCTGTAACACTTTATATTGGTGGGGCACCACAAGATTTTTCAAAATAAATAAAAAAAAAAAGGGTGCCATGGCTCCAAAAAGTTTGAAAAGCACTGCTTTAACCCATTTCTTGTCTCTTAAATGAAATGTGTCCAATGAAGAAACTTTCCAGAAGTGGACCTACAAAAATATCGTCTTTTTTGTGGGCAGCACGGTGGTGCAGTGGTTAGCACTGTTGCCTTACAGCTAGAAGGTTCCTGGTTCAAATCCCCAGGCTGGCAGGGGTTGGAACCTTTCTGTATCGAGTTTGCATGTTCTCCCTGTGCTGTGTGGGTTTACTCCGGGGGCTCCGGTTTCCTCCCACAATCCAAAGACATGCATGTTAGGTTAATTGGCTGTTCTAAATTGTCCCTAGATATCTGTTTCCTATAGGCCCTTAGAATAGAGGGTTAGTATTAGTGAAAGCGCTTTGAGTGGTCTTTGTGACTAGAAAAGCGCTATATAAGTGCAGGTTAGTTAGTTAGTTTTTTGTAACTTTTCCTCCTTGCAGTGCTGAAAACAGTATCAGATACTGCCCTTGGTTTGAAATTCTTGCATCTACAGAACCGTACTCCTCAAAATCCCTTAGTTGTAGACGTTCAGATTTTTTTTTTTTTTTTTTTTAAAGATCTGAAGTTTTTGCAGATTCCCATCAGCTTTATGAGAATACCACTGGGCCTTGGCAGATGTATGTGGTCTCCACATGTTCCTAGGTTGAATCGAACCATTGCCTTCTGAATTTGTATCCATTATGTGCTTACAAAATCAACATCTGAAAGAATTTTTTGCACCATGTGAAGGCTAAAAGTTTAACCCAAGAATATGAAACTGGGACAATTTTACTTCAAATTCATTAAACTACTTTTTGAATCATCCTCCAAAGGACCTAGATAACTATGCCTATTTTGTGTAGATTGGGGAACACTATGAGACACTAAAATGACAGTTCCTACAGAACAGTAACCTTTTTTTTTTTTAAATTAAAAAAAAAAGCACACTTACCGCTGTTCATTTGGCTGGACACTGGTCTCCCCACCGATACCTATCATGACACAGTGGTTTAGAAAAAACAAAACCAAAAAATCTCGATGTACAAACCTGTGCCACAAGACTGCCTGAAAGGTATGATGTGTAACTCGTGAAGCCTTTGTCAGTTCATTCAGTGGACAACAATGTCATTAAAACAGTGTTCAAGTATTATTTCCTGTAAAAGTTTTAAGGTTGGTTACTTACTTGATGACTGGTCATTGAAGATCGCACTGACTTCACCAAAAGTCACGTTGATGTTGCCACCTGGATCACAGTGGTGGAGGAGGAGGATATAGAGTGTGACTTAAAACAAGACCAGATGATCTCAGCTTTTTGTATTTGTATATCAAGAGAAATTAGCCTCAACATTCTGCAATATGTGATCAAAAACTGAAAATTAAGATTCACACACAATGCAGTCAGAGATGGCAAACTTCACACAGCTATGCTGGCTTATGTGGCTTTCATTTTTTAGTTTCAAAGCAGGTACTGACAGGTAGAGCAAGACTACAAGTCTTTTGATGTATAACCTAATATGGTTCTAAAGATGAATGTTGACCGTACTTGGCACCAAATGGTGTATAAAGGGGTACAGTGCATCCGTTAAGTGTTCACAGCATTTCACCTTTTCCACATTTTGTTATGTTACAGCCTTATTCCAAAATGGAATAAACTAATTTTTTCCTGAAAAATTCTACACAATACCCCATAATGACAACATGAAAAAAAGTTGAGATTTTTGCAAACTTATGAAAAATAAAAAAAACTAAGAAATCACATGTACATAAGTATTCACAGCCTTTGCTCAGTACTTTGTTGCTGCACCTTTGGCAGCAATTACAGCCTCAAGTCTTTTTGAATATGATGCCACAAGCTTGGCACACCTATCTTTGGGCAGTCTGGCCCATTCCTCTTTGCAGCCCCTCTCAAGCTCCATCAGGTTGGATGGGAAGCGTCGGTGCACAGCCATTTTCAGATCTCTGCAGAGATGTTCAATTGGATTCAAGTCTGGGCTCTGGCTGGGCCACTCAAGGACATTCACAGTGTTGTCCTGAAGCCACTCCTTTGATATCTTGGCTGTGTGCTTAGGGTTGTTGTCCTGCTGAAAGATGAACCGTCACCCCAGTCTGAAGTCAAGAGCGCTCTGGAGCAGGTTTTCATCCAGGATGTCTCTGTACATTGCTGCATTCATCTTTCCCTCTATCCTGACTAGTCTCCCAGTTCCTGCCATTGAAAAACATCCCCACAGCATGATGCTGCCACCACTATTGGCATGGTTATGAGTGGTACCTGGTTTCCTCCAAACATGATGCCTGGCATTCACGCCAAAGAGTTCAATCTTTGTCTCATCAGACCAGAGAATTTTGTTTCTCATGGTCTGAAAGTCCTTCAGATGCCTTTTGGCAAACTCCAGGCGAGCTGCCATGTGCCTTTTACTAAGGAGTGGCTTCCATCTGGCCACTATGATACAAGCTTGATTAGTGGATTGCTACAGAGATGGTTGTTTTTCTGGAAGGTTCTCCTCTCTCCACAGAGGAACGCTGAAGCTCTGTCAGAGTGACCATCGGGTTTTTGGTCACCTCTCTGACTAAGGCCCTTCTCCCCCGATCGCTCAGTTTAGACAGCCGGCCAGCTGTAGGAAGAGTCCTGGTGGTTCTGAACTTCTTCCATTTACAGATAATGGAGGCCACTGTGCTCATTGGGACCTTCAAAGCAGCAGAAATTTTTCTGTACCCTTCCCCAGATTTGTGCCTCGAGACAATCCTGTCTTGAAGGTCTACAGACAATTCCTTTGACTTCACGCTTGGTTTGTGCTCTGACATGCACTGTCAACTGTGGGACCTTATATAGACAGGTGTGTGCCTTTCCAAATCATGTCCAGTCACCTGAATTTACCACAGGTGGACTCCAATTAAGCTGGAGAAACATCTCAAGGATGATCAGTGGAAACAGGATGCACCTGAGCTCAATTTTGAGCTTCATGACAAAGGCTGTGAATACTTATGTATATGTGACTTCTTAGTTTTTTTTATTTTTAATAAATCTGCAAAAATCTCAAACTTTTTCACATCATCATTATGGGGTATTGTGAGTAAAACTAATGGAAAAAATGAATTTAATCCATTTATCAATCCCATCCATTTAACAATCCAATAAGGCTGTAACATAAAATGTGGAAAAAGTGAAGTGCAGTGAATATTTTCCGGATGCACTGTATGCTTGGAAAAAAGCTGTGTGGCAGATTGTTCATAATCAAGTTTCCAGGCATGGAACCTGGAAACTTGATTATGAACATTCGCAGTCTATTCATTTCATCCATGTGGACATTTTGAATTAAGCGCTGGAGACCTACTCTCAACATGTCAGTTTCTTTGGTATAATACATTGTTCATTTTAACTACATTTATAAAAACTTTAAATATGCGCACAAATTGTGCTGTACTCAAAGTTACTCAGAAACAGTTGTACATTTATAAATATTAGTTTAATTGTTGATCATAGTATGTGGTTGTTTTGAGACCAGTTTCACTCCATACATGAAGTTACAAGCGAGGGATGTGAAAGTTTTGTAACTACAGCAGAAGTGAAACAGTAGGAGCACACAACAGAGCACCTAAGTCATGCCCCCTCTGCTTCTGCGTATGGAACCTTAAATCAGAGAAAATGTCCATTGAAGCAAATGGCAAGAGGAATTATTTTTTGATCCCCATCAAATTTCCACCACAAGTTACATGAATGTTTGTCAATTTAAAAGCATTTTCCATGTAATTAACGTTTTCAGTTGTCGGATAATATTGTTTGTATGTCGTAATATTTAGTAAATTAATGTCGTAATATTTAGTTTTTTGTGAAACTGCTTAATGGACTTGTGGGGATCCCACCTTATTTACACTCAGACTTTAAGACAAAAAGGAATCATCATGGGGGGTTTGTGTGTGGATGTGGGGGTGGTGTGTTGAAGAAGAAAATTTTTTGATTTTTTGCGCAGTCTCGATCACTCTCTGCAAGAGAGTTCAAAATACATGTGCATTTAAACGGGATATAAATAACTGAATTTTGGCAATGGACTGGAGGGCCGCGGTGGAGAACGTCGGGGACCGCATGCGGCCCGCAAGCCGTCAGTTGCCCATCCCTGCGCTAAAATAAAACGTGTCAGAGGAGCAAACTGACTCTGAATGCAACTTACTTGATTTCTAATAATTTTTAATTAGTCAAGTAGCGATAATGAATAAAGTTAAAGTCATCACATGCATTTTATTACATCGCCTTTTGTACCTTTGATTTCCAGATTATGACCAGTCTGAAATATTTTTACAAGGAAGCAAATAAGTTAAATCTGACCAGAATGACCATCTTCAGGCTGTACATCAACACTTAAATTTTCATTGATTTGTTTCAATTAGATTTTTATTTACTGATATTTTTGCAGGCATGATGCTTAATAAATATAACTGCATCAAAGTAAACTAATAGCTAATTTCTATCTGTAGATGGCAGTAATGGGTAATTAGTCATTTTCAGACTGACATTTTTTAAAGTTACTGCTATTCTCCTCTGGCTCAGGAAATATTTAACCTAAAGTTGACCTTTTATTAAAAGATTTTATTTGTCAGTACTACTATACGTCCAGGACATACAGGAGAAGTGAAATGCCGTTTCTCTCTTCAGTGGTGTACACAATAAAAAAAAAAAAAAAGCAGTCCCTCCAGGATTTCGCAATGTTGCGATCGCACCAGTTCATATGAAATCAGCGCAACTATTGCATGACCTTGCAACTTTATCCAATCACCGTAACTTCCCTGCAATTTTGGCCAATCCCCATCAACTTCCGCCAATTTCACCAATCAAATTTGTCTCTGGCACTGAAACGCTCAGTCTAACCAATCAAATGCATCGTTGCACCGCGTTCACTTCCGTGTTTACAGTGAGTAGTGAATTTATAGTTTACAGAGAGTAACGGAACACATCTGCAAACAGAGTGAGTGATTTAAAAAAAAAAAAACCAACAACACCACCCGTGAGGTTTTCAACACAGTCCCTTCCTCCGTGTCCCCCAGCCTGCCCGTGGACGCCTCGCCACTTCTCCATCCTGACCGCGTGTGCGAAGCGCTGGGTTTGTGTTGAAAAACATGCGCCTGCCCCAAAAGCACCCCGTCACGGGAGCGCGCGTGAGGGGAGTGCACTACACCACAGCCAGTGTTGGAACATTTATATATCTTTAGAGGTAAAATCATTACTACATCTGGTCAATGAGCTTTAAAACTCAATCTCCGGTGTGGACTCTGGACAGACAATCGCCCCCCCCCCCCCATCCACCCCCCGTAAATGAAAGATGTGTGTGTGTGAAGACCAACATGCAGCAGACAGACAGGTAGGCATGGAAAGAGAATATTTTGTATATTTTTTTTTTTTTTTTCCAGAAAAACACAGACTCCAATAGCCAATCCAGAGCAACAGAATGAATTATTTTTTCCTCTCCGCTCGGGACGAGTGGTGGGGAACTGTAGGGAGTTTTCAAATGAAGGTGCTGCCAATAATTTCCAAATCTCTACTCTTTAACATGCATTCAATGCAGTTTAGCTGTTGTAATGGGTGTTGTGTTAATGTTTGTATTTGTTGTTGCACAAGAGTTTCTGTATAGCAGCAGTTTGTTTAATTTACAGATCACTACAATAGGAAATTTTTGACAATCCTGTGCTTTCCTTGTATTGTTCTATAGAATATCACTGCAGTAAACTGGAAAAAGCATCTGCTTTAAAATCTGGAATTCTTCCCACAACTTTTAGTGCAGGAAACACTAAAACATAGCAACTTTTATCACAACTTTTTAAAAACGCTCCTGCAAATTCAGGCTTTTTGGCCCACAACAATCAACAACATCCCACAAAATCCTGGAGGGACTGAAAAAGGAATAAGGCTGGAAAAACAACAGCAGTCCGTGTACAGTAATGGTACCCGTAGTGCAAACAACGGTAAGAGATCAAAGCCAGACATCCCATAGTGCAAATAAAGATAAACGATAAAACCCAGCAATCCTATATACAAAAAAGTAGAGCAGCAATACTCATAGCTGCAAGTTCGATGCAGTAGTGTAGGTGCAGACAGTGACAGACATTCATGATGATTTATAAGAAAAACCTCAAATTTATGAGAATCAAGTCTCAAATGCACATTAAAAACAATTTCATAACGTTGGAAAATTGAGAGGGGAAAAGGTGCATAAAATTAATGACAGATGAATGTGTACAAGTGATATTTTTCAGTATGCAATTTAAAATGTAAAAGAGAGATTGTCCTTTTTATGTGATCGTTATATGGGTGTTTTTTTGGGGGGGGGGGGGGTCCAGTGCACTATATCAGGGGTATCCGACTTTCAAGCGCTCTGTCTTTTTCTGTAATTTGCAGATCTCGGTTTCGTTTTTATAATATGCAAGGGAACATAAGAGTTTCAGACTTGCATTGCAATTTAAAAAAAAATAAATCATTGATTTTGCCGTTAGAATCGAAACTATTGGTCGTGTCCCCTCATTTTTCCCAGTTTTTGTGTGACATGAAAATCGCATCAATTTCAAAGTACTGTAACGTGATCTCTGAGTAACTCTTTCTACTCAAAATGCAAGAGATAACAGAGTTGTAATGCAAATTCAAAATAAAACATTCCCCAATGTGATCGGATCTATGGTTTTTGTACGGCGACCCCTGCAAATTTACTCGTATGACGTAAATTTCCGTGTCCCCAAATTTACGCAGCAACATGCAAGTTATTTGGTAAAGTAACCAGAAAACAGGAAGTGCTGATGCTTTTCACTTTGCACCTTTCAAATCCCAAACCATACACGTAAAAAGGAGATCAGTCTTTGTGAAGCTCAGATGTAGAATATTTCAATAAAATCTCAAACATTTATGACACATCGAATATGGTGTCCTTACCCATGTGGAGAGGATTAACCGTGGTCACTTTATATTGAAGTTATCGAAGGCCCAAACTTCCGTGTCCCGCATTTACGCCTTTTGTGATTTTACGTCTTATTCAACAAACAGGGAGAATTTGAAGGTATGTATACACGTTATCACATCTTAATATGTCATGAAAATGTAGCTGTTGATGAGTTTTGATGCGTGAAAAATACTGGAAGTGTTGAAGTTGTTTCGTGTAAAACGTGTGCCATTGCAAAGTGCATTGGCACACGGGGAAACAAAAGCCCGAGTGTCCCATTTACGTCTCCATTTACAAGTAGTTGAAGTGAGCGCTCATCCTCAAGAGTTCCTGAACGCGAATGCCGTTACGAAAATAGTTAATAGTTTCATAAACCTGACACAATTGGATAGTGATTAGTCAATTTCATGTGCAGATTTGATCAGTTTTAAATTTTGCCACCAATGTCACACATTGTACCCCTAATAAATAAAAACACCCATATGTAAGGTGTGGGGGACCCATGCTGTAGAGTTCAGTAGTTTTCCTCTCAGACTGAGAGAGCATGGAGATCAAAGGGCTGGGGGGTGAGGGGAATTGTCTGGGGAGAGTGAATGGTGGATGCAGGACCTCAGGTGGCAGGGAGGTGTGAGTTTTGGGATATGAGAGAGAGAGTCCCTGCTACACATGTTTAATGTGCTGATTCTGGAAGATGCGAGAGTGAAATAAAGTTCATCTGCTCGGAAAGTTCGGTCTGGTTATTTCATCTCCACAAAACCATAAAATTTACAGGAAAAAGTATATCATGATATTAGGGATGCTAATAATTAATTGACTTTTGATTAATTGTCGAAAAGTAGTCAACTAAATTAAGTTAATTGTCAACTGATAACTCAGCAGTCCTTTTCAGTGACAGTTTATTCTATGAAATGTAGTGGCGTTGCCATCCAAGCGGGGGTGCACACAGTCATCCACTGCCGCCTTTTAAAGCTACGTGTCCACCTAGGAGTCAGGACCCCGCGCTTCCACCTCACACGGGTCCGTCAGGAGTGTGGAGGGGGCGTAACCAGATGGGAGTCACGAGTCCAATACTCTGTAGCTGCAAATTGCCCGGAGAGCATCACTTTCTGGTCAGAGAACTTTGGCTGGCTTTCAAGCTGTATTTTCGGCTACAAAAGTGCAGTTTGATGAGCTTTTTCTGTCTCTACCCGACCTGCACAGCCTGCATATTACTGGTCACCGGGACTCCTGGTGGGCGGGCTGTTCTAGTCTGGTCACGATGCTTCCGGACGTTAAACTCTTGCCTACATCTTCAAACGTAAAAAGCGAAAACATTTTTCACAAAACAGTGGAGGCAAGAAATAAATGTATAGCTGCCAAATATGTGTTTACTTTTTACTAACCACCACTATTTTAAAAGTTTAGCACGAGCTCCAGGAAGCAATTGGCTCCTGCTCATTTGTGAATTATAGATCTGAACTGGGATTCAGGAGGAGGAGTGGGCACCCAGAAGCAGCGGCTCAAGATTCTTGACGCCACACTACCAGAGTGCATGTGGGGCGTGCTACATACACAACGAATGGGATGCGTGAAAACACACCTAGGTGGACACGTATCTTAACCGACACTAAAGAAAAAGCAGAAGAAAGTTGTCGACTGTCGTTTAATAGTAATATTTAGTTTTTGTGACAACGCTTAGTGGACAACATCTCCCATCATCCCACATCACCAAACACGATCATGACGGGAGATTCTAAAACCTCACCTCCCGTTTCCTGACCGATGAAAGAAGGAGCTAAAGAGGAGAAAAAACAGATGTACTGTTTTGTATTTTGAGAGCTGCAGCTGATCCAGGAGTCACTTCCCCCTTGGTGCTCTGAAAACGATGACCTAACTTACGCGAGTCTGTGTTTATAGTCTTTCAATTTATGTATTTTCACAACCTTATACTTTAACAGTTAGATGACAACCAACACCATTATTTATATGGAAAAAATATCTTAAATTGACAGACATCACATGTGTAAGCCGTAGCAAAATTCGATCGGGTTCAAAATTTCTCTTGCCATTCACTTCAATGGGGATTTTTCCGATTTAAGGGCCCATATGCAGAAGTAGAGGGAGTGTGACTCTAGTGCTGCTGCATGATTACGTGTTGGAGGTTTGGCTGGCTCTTACCTTTAGGTGTGCTGATCGCTCTGTTGTTCTGAGCTCCTTTGGACATCACTGGAAACAAAATCATCATATGGAAAGAAAGTCAGGAGTAGGGTTCTTGCAAGTCATATTGATATTTTTAATAGTGAATTGAATGAAATGTAAGAACAACAAATGCAAGTTTTCAAATGTGACAACATCAGACACACACTGGAGGTGCAGATCCAAGGCCTTGGGGGCCCCATGACATAGACCTTTCACTTTTTAATCTCATAATTTAAGAACTAGAAATCTGCATGTAGTATTCCTGGACTCTGATGTTGGTATTGGCAGTCTTTACCATTTCAGTCTGGAAAAACAGATGTATGTAATGGATGTAAAAACCATGTCAGTGCCCTGACTACTGTCAGCGTGGAAAACCAAACTATACAGCAGCACCTCCATGAAGCTTTTCAGCAGATGGAAGCATGAAGTGCTATAAAATTTTAGAGCAGCATTGAATTAGGACTTGATAAAGCACAGATGACCAACACCAGCAGATGTCGACACCCCAAATCACCATAGACTGAGGATACTTCACATTGGACTTTAAACTCCTTGGATTATGTGCTTCACCACTCTTAAACTCGACAACCCTGATTTCCAAATGAAATGCAAAGTTTGCATTAATCAGAAAAGAGGACTTTGGACCACTGAGCAACATTCGAGTTCATTTTTCTTTAGGCCAGTTAAGACATCATCTCTGGTTCGGGACTGGTTTAGTATTAGGAACACAACAGCTGTAGCCCTTATTCTGAAGACATCTGTGTGTAGTGGCTCTCCATGCACTCACACCAAACTCTGTCCACTCCTTCTGAACCTCCCTTAAATTATTCAACTTTTCTTGGCAATCCACTCAAAGCTTTCACTTTTTCTACCAGTCAGCTTTCCATTAGGGCAGCATGGTGGTACACTGGTTAGCACTGTTGCCTCACAGCTACAGTGGATATAAAAAGTCTATGCACACCTGTTCAAATGCCGGGTTTTTGTGATGTAAAAAAATGAGACAAAGATAAATCATTTCAAAACTTTTTCCACCATTAATGTGACCTATAACCTGTACAACCCAATTGAAAGACAAATTGAAATCTTTTAAGGGGAAAAATAAACTTACAATAACCTGTTTGCATAAATATGCACGCCCTTAAACTAATACTTTGTTGCAGCACCTTTGGCTTTTATTACAGCACTCAGTCTTTTTTGGTAGGAGTCTATCAGCGTGGCATATCTTGGTGTGGCAATATTTGCCCACTCTTTGCAAAAACACTCTGTCAGATTGTGAGGACCTCTCCTGTGCACAGCCCTCTTCAGATCACCCCACAGCTGTTCGATCAGATTCAGGTCTGGTCCCTGGCTGGGTCATTCCAAAACCTTAATCTTCTGGTGAAGCCATTCTGTTGATTTGGATGTGTTCTTTGGGTCATTGTCATGCTGACGGATGAAGTTACTCTTCAGCTTTCTAGCAGAAGCCTGAAGGTTTTATGCCAACACTGACTGGTATTTGGAACTGTTCATAATTCCCTCCACCTTGACTAAGGCCCCAGTTCCAGCTAAAGAACAACAGCCCCAAAGTATGATAGTACCACCACCACACATCACTGTAGGTATTGGTGTTTTTTGGTGATGAGCAGTGTTGTTTGTTCCAAATATACCTTTTGGAATTACGGCCAAAAAGTTCAACCTTGGTTTCATTGGACCATAACACATTTTCCCACATGCATTTGGGAGATTTCAAATGCGATTTTTGCAAAATGTAGCTGGGCTTGGATATTTTTCTTCGTAAGATAAGGCTTCCGTCCTTGCCACCCTAGATGATAGATTGTCACATGTACTAAACAGCCAGTACTTGCCAGAAATTCCTGCACCTCCTTCAATGTTGCAGTCATTCTCTTGGCAGCCTCCCTGACCATGTTTTTTCCTCATCTTTTCATGAATTTTGGAGGGACATCCAGTTCTTGGTAATGTCACTGTTGTGCCATATTTTCTCTGCTTGATGATGAAAGTCTTCACTGTGTTCCATGGTACATTTAATGCATTGGAAATTCTTTTGTCCCGTTCTCCTGACCGATACCTTTGAACAATGAGATCCCTCTGATGCTTTGGAAGCTCTCTGCGGACCATGGCTAGTGCTGTAAGATGTGACTACAAAAATGTCAGGAAAAGCTTACAAGAACAGCTAAACTTTATTTGGGGTTAATCAGAGGCACTTTAAATGGTGGCAGGTGTGTGCTGACTCCTGTTTAACATGAGTTTGAATGTGATTAGTTAATTCTGAACACAGCCACATCACCAGTTATAACAGGGTGTGCATATTTATGCAACCAGGTTATGGTAATTTTTTTTTCAAAAATTTTCCCTTAAGATTTTGATTCGTTTTTCAATTGGGCTGTACAGGTTATAGGTCACATTAATGGTAGAAAAAGTTTTGAAATGATTTACCTTGGTCTCATTTTTTTTACATCACAAAAACCTGGCATTTAACAGGGGTGTGTAGACTTTATAGCCACTGTACAAGGTTCCAGGTTTGAATCCCCAGACTAGCAGGGTTGGGAACCTGTATGTCTGGAATTTTCATGTTCTTCCTGTGCTGTGTGGGTTTACTCTGGGCCTTCCTGTTTCCTCCCACAATCGAAAGACATGCATGTTCGGTTAAATGGCGATTCAAAATTGTCCCTAGATGTCCCGTACCCAATTTGAAAATTTTCTTAACAATGAACTACAAACTTCCTTCAGAAGATGTCTGCCCAGTGGGACACAAAAGTTACCCATCCAGTAATAACACATCAAAACCAACAAAGATTAAAACTAAGCCATCATCCAGTGCGATGCCCTCCAAGACCAACTGTCATGCAGCTCTCATTTTTTCCCCTCCCACCAGGTTGGATCGGCCCCTCTGATTGGTCCATACACAGTACACAGCATCATAGCATTGGTCCAGGTGTTTGACGAAAGAATGGAGTCTGTGTTGAGTGTATACACACATTAAAGCAACAGGTCGTCTTCATTTCCCCATGATAGATGCGACTTGGCACGATGAATCATTTCTTATTCTGAGCTACTAGTTAGGCACTTTGAGTGGTCTTTGTGACCAGAAAAAGTACTATACAAGTACAGGCCCTAATATGCTTTGATACAGCACTCTGAACAGGCACCCTTTTCAGCAATGACCTTCTGTGGCTCACCCTTCTTGTGGAGTGTCCATCTTCTAGACAACTGTCAAGTCAGCAGTCTGCACCATGATCAACATATTTAATAGTACCTCACTGATTTTAAGAATGTCAGATTCTAGATTTCTGATTTTCATAAGCTATAAATCATAATCAAATTAAAAAAAAAAATACTGGCAGTGTGCAGTACCATCTCTCAGCCTGCTGACAATAACAGCACTGGCTAGCTGAATTGGCTTAAAAGGAACTCTGATTATATTGGCATGTTAGCTCTATATGCTTTATTTTTATGTTAGTAACATAACTATAATTTAATTTTTTTGAAAATAATTCCCAGTTTTATATATTTTTAAAAAACTTTATGATTTGTGTTTACGTCGCAATGCATTCTGGGTAGTGACGTAGAATGGTTGCAGCCGTTTTTTCTGTCTTATACAAGCCAAGAAGTGAAGCTACAAACTACTGCCATTTGTCAGTGAAAATGCCACATTGGAAATTACATCCAAAAGCCGTGCAATCAAAGGGAAATAAAGAGAGCGGGGTGAGCCTCCATAGCTTTCCTAAAGAGGGAAAGTGGAGGAAAAAGTGGGGCGGCAGCGGCTCAGCAGGTAGAGCAGGTCGTCTAATAACCCGATGGTTGGCGGTTCGCATCACGCTCTCCCCAGATACCCTGCCGTTGTGTCCCTGGGCAAGACACTTCACCCGCATTGCCTCCAGTGCCCATAACACTGGGTATGAATGTGTAAAAATGTTTAAATGCTCGGTGGTGGCCGGAGAGGCTGTTGGTGTGGATTGGCAGCCACATTTCCCTCACTCTGAGTGTGATCACGCGCTGTAGCGCATGCCTGATAAAACTGACATATGTATTAATCACGCTGTGATAATAGCACAATATCGCTCAAAGCGCGCGCATGAGACATGTCTGTGATCGCACGCTTGTGTTGACCGTTCCTGCCTTTCCTCTCCTAACCGTGGTTTTGGGACGCAGGGGAGATGCATCTTCCTCTGCGGTCAATTCCCGAGTAAATCTCACTCTTGTGGTGCACAGAAGCACAGGCCGTTTTGCTGAAGCGTTGGGGCTTTATTTATATACCGCACTGTTGTCAGCAACAAATTCTACCTGCTCCGGTCGACTCGCTCTTTCTACTTATCCGCACCAAAATCACACACACCTTTCGGGGGGGGGGCGCCTCTGCTGCGCAAACGCCATCACTCACTCAAGTCCACGCACCGAGCTGCCCCATCCAAACACACGTACCAGACACATCCCACAACATTTGATAAAGCTGACATATGTATTAATCACGCTGTGATATCGCTCAAAGCGCGCGCTTGGCTTGACATGTCGAAGATCTGGCTGGCAACAGTCAGAAAAAAAAAAAAAAGTCTGGATCGACTGTGGAGCGCTGCTTATGGACGTTCAACCTGCATTCTGAGAAAGCAACAGAGAAATTGCTTTATGTTGCTGAGAGTCCATGTTTATCAGTTCAGTGCCCATCATGCTTGTAGACAATTTTTTGTGTTTGAGCATTCTATTGTAAGTAAATCAACAATATACAAGTTTCACCTTAAAATAATGCTTCCTCGAGCGCACGCTTGAGACACTCAAAGCGGAGAGACACTCGCGGAGCGGAGTGAAACTAGCGCCCCCCCCCCCCCCCCCGAAAGGTGTGTGTGATTTTGGTGCAGATAAGTAGAAAGAGCGAGTCGACCGGAGCAGGTAGAATTTGTTGCTGACAACAGTGCGGTATATAAATAAAGCCCCAACGCTTCAGCAAAACGGCCTGTGCTTCTGTGTACCACAAGAGTGAGATTTACTCAGGAATTGACCATGGAGGAAAATGCATCTCCCCTGCGTCCCAAAACCACGGTTAGGAGAGAAAAGGCAGGAACGGTCAACACAAGCGTGTGATCACAGACATGTCTCATGCGCGCGCTTTGAGCCATATTGTGCTATTATCACAGCGTGATTAATACATATGTCAGTTTTATCAGGCATGCGCTATAGCGTGATCACAGACGGAGTGAGGGAAATGTGGCTGCCAATCCACACCAACAGCCTCTCCGGCCACCACCGAGCATTTAAACATTTTTACACATTCATACCCAGTGTTATGGGCACTGGAGGCAATGCGGGTGAAGTGTCTTGCCCAGGGACACAACGGCAGGGTATCTGGGGAGAGCGTGATGCGAACCGCCAACCATCGGGTTATTAGACGACCTACTCTACCTGCTGAGCCGCTGCCGCCCCACTTTTTCCTCCACTTTCCCTCTTTAGGAAAGCTATGGAGGCTCACCCCGCTCTCTTTATTTCCCTTTGATTGGAAATTACATCCAAAAGCCGCGCAATGTGGCATTTTCACTGACAAATGGCAGTAGTTAGGAGCTTCGCCTCTTGGCTTGTATAAGACAAAAAATGGCTGCAACCATTCTACGTCACTACCCAGAATGCATTGCGACGTAAACACAAATGGCGATTTACATCGTAATAAAGTTTTTTAAAAATATATAAAACTGGGAATTATTTTCAAAAAAATTAAATTATAGTTATGTTACTAACATAAAAATAAAGCATATAGAGCTAACATGCCAATATAATCAGAGTCCCTTTTGAGGAAAGAAGTCCTTTCAAAGATAGAACTGTATCGATGTGAAACATTTACATAATTTCATATCCGAGTTATGTTTACAGTTTTGGGAAAAAATGACCTCTGACCCTCCTGACCTTAAGTTCAAGATCACCCGCTTTTGAACGCAGCGGAGATTTGTCATAGATACAACTATGGTATCAATATTAAGACTCCCTGATTTCCTTCAAGTTATCAAGTTTACAAGAGTTATGAACATCTGATGTCTGACCTTGAGGTCAAGGTCAACCAAAGGCCAACTAATTTGAGGTTTTCCATAAATGTATATCTATAGTACGAGTATGAAAAGTCTACATTTCCTGGTCAAGTTATTACATTTATAAGATTTAGGGAAAAACTGACCTATATGTGCAATCTTGTGTTCTGTACACCATTTAACTTGTTAAATGGGGCCTTTATAAAACAAACAAAAAAAAGGTTAAGGGAAAAAAATTCCATTTGCTTCACCTGTTGCTTCCAGACTGATTGATTTAGACGCACCAGGCTGCTCCTCCCTGGATCTGGTCACACGCCTGATGAGAAAAATAAAAGTTAGTGTGTTGTAGGTTTTTAGTTAAACACATACAGTGGCATGCAAAAATTCAGCCACTCCTTGATAAACAGCATGCGTTGGTGACTGTTTTAATTAGGGTGCCCAAACTTACACATGCCACAACTGGGTACTTATTTAGTTTCATTTTCATTTAATTTTTGAAATAAATCCCAAATATTCATTAGCGTTTGCTGGTAATGCAATTTTATGTCCATTTCATACAGACAGTGTTTACATCTTTTTAAATTAAATTCTCTCTCTCTCATATGTGACCTGTGCTGGCAAAATGAGTCGCTTTGAGGAAATCATCAAAACTGAGGTAATGTTTTTATTTTCCATTCTGTATTGAAAGACCTTCAAAATGATATTTAATTTGTAGGAAGTGGGCGAAAACGGACCAGGAAAAAGACGATTTGTTTATACTTTGGCTAAGTTTAAAACACGCGTTCAATCTGGAGTTACGTCTTCTGCCAAAACATATGTATTTTTAGAAAGTACGATTTCTAAGCTTTACAATGATACCAGGCACTCATGGGGGTTTTCCCGGGACTTGCCGCTAGCACACAAATAAAGAGTCATGATTTATGACTTCCCCTGCCTGTAGCTCGTAATGACACAGTGCATATTCTGACTCATTTTGCTAGCTAGCATGGGTCACATTTTTTATATATATATATATATATATATATATATATATATATATATATATTTTAATGGTCACATTTTTGTATACCACTGTGTTGTCCCGTCCCACCATTTTTCTCTTAAAATTCTGAAGCTATGATGTTAAAAGTTAAATTTTGCTAGAGCTTGAAATAGTAAACAAATGCCTGGATTCAAAATGAGGTTTAGGATCAACCTAAAACTTCATTTCTAAGGAAATGCCATCTCTCAAATTATTGTTAAAGTGTTAAAGTGTATTCTTGCATTTTTTGCCCCGCAGACAAACAGAGCCAACACTCTAAGGTACTCGTCAGAGGTAATTAAAGGAAGCCAGTGTGCAGTGTTAGCTGACAAACCTACCGCTCAGTGTGCACCAGTCTGAGAGATGCTGGCTTTGGACGAGGCGGCTGAGGTGTGCAAAAGGTGAAAGGTAAACAGGACCTTAACCGGGCAGGAGAACCCTGAACTGAACCCTGTGGAGAAATATTTTCAATGACCTCCAAGAAACACTGTAGTACACGTAGAATTATTATGAAAAAGCTAAAGAACGTGAGTGAACAAGTTCACATACCCCACACATCCCCTTTCAGGCTGAACAATGTAATACATGCCCTCATCTGATGCAAATGTAAACCTGCCATGTAGCTAAAGGAATTGGTGTCCTTTTCAAAAGAAAAAAGTTCATATCCAAGTCCTAGTTGTTAGTTAACATGGCCAGTGCCATCATTTGATGTACATTGAACTTGTCCCAGGTATTGATGAGATAAAGCTTCACTATTAGTCTGAAGTCACTTCTGATCAGAAATGAATAAGTTATACTAGCGACAAAATTGTCAAACGGATAAACAAACGGGTCAAAAACATATCCCCCACATCTTTGTTGCGTGCGGTATAATCACCCTTAATCATAAACACGAGAAGATACAATCTGCTCAAACAAAAACTGGCAAAGTGTAAACTGCATTCAATTTAAGATCCATGGCAGTAATTCACCAAAGACACTTTTATTACCGATTAACGGTGGGTTTAAAATACTGATCAATCGATATTAAATACATTTTATCTGAATGTTCTGATGTCAGTTCAGTAGCGTAGTGGTTAGTACCGTTGTCCTACAGCAAGAAGGTCATGGGTTTGAACCCACCCCTGGCCAGTGGCCACCTCTGTGTGGAGTTTGCATGTTCTCCCCACGTCTGGGTTTTCGCCGGGTACTCCAAAGACACGCATGTTAAATAAATTGGCATCAACTGGGGATAAACTGTCCTTCGGTATGAATGGGAAAGTGAATGGCTGCTCCAGCCCCCTGCAACCCGAAAAGGATATTAGGTGGGCTCTGGGACCACATGTGGCACCACATGTGGCACTTTAGCCCATAGCCAGCAACTCCCTGTGGCCTTCACAACAACAAAATTGTGAGGAAAGCAGAATAAATATATTTTAAAAAAGCAAATTAAACTAGAAAACACTCAGAGTGCATACCTCCACCAAGGCTCCTTCTGTCCCTCATGGATCACCTCCAAAATGTAATGGGTTTGTGTGTATGTCTAGAGTCACTTCTGGTGAAAATTGCATCAGTCTGTCCATTAGTTTTGAAGTATTGTTGCTAACGCACTGTGAGAAGATAAGAGCCTTGGCTGAGGTATGCATTCTCAGATCATCAGCAAAAATGTAATGGGTTCGTCTGTAGCCCAGGAACCACCTCTGTTGAAAATTTCATCCAAATCCATCCAGTAGTTTTGGAGTATTGTTGCCAACAAGAGCCTTGGAAGATGGCGGAGAGACATAATGCTTAAACAGAGAGCTCTCCCTAGTCGGATTAAAAATCATTGGTAAATGGCCAACTCGACATAAATAGATCAATAAACCAAGGGATGAAAACACGAAGAAGCCGGGCACACGGACAAAAGCAGGGTAAAATTAAAGAATCCCTCTTCAACAACGCAGGAGAAATTGCTGAACACGAGGCCCAAAAAAACGAGATGACTACAGCAGAGAAAATGGAGGACGCCAAACTTGATATTATGAACACTGGCATCGCCAATATAAGTAAAGACATAAAAGACTTCAAGCGACAACTCCAACAGGATTTAACGGCTCTTAAGGAAGAGCTGAAAAAAGAGATGAAGGAAGAAATTATGGGTCTCCGAAGAGAAATGGAGCGCAAGCTAGCAGAAAACACGGAGGAGCTGCGCACTCAACGGACGTGTTTGACAGAAGCACAGGCTCGAATATCGGAGTTGGAAGACTGGAGGACCGAGGCAAGTGAGCGGCTGCAGACCCTGACGGCACAAACACAGAGGATGCAGGAAAAAATAACCGACCTGAACAGCAGGTCCAAGCGGAACAATATACGCATCTTCGGGATTCCGGAGGGCATTGAAGGCAACTCGATGACGAAATTCATGGATCATTTCTTAAAAAAAGAGCTTGAGCTGCCCAATGAAACAGACCTGCAGATCCAACGAGCGCACAGAGCCTCGGCACAGAACCCGAATCCAAACTCTACACCCGGGTCAGTTGTGGCAAACTTTCTAAAATATGACATAAAGGAAAGAATCCTGACACAAGCGTGGAAAAAAAAGATACGAGTCGGCGACAAACAGATATTCTTTGACCATGACTACCCGACAGAAATTGTGCAGCAGTGAAAGAAATATGCCAACATTAAAAAAATGCTGAAAGAGAAAAAAAATTGGGGGACTTCTGGTTATGGTCGCCACGTAGGAGGACGTGCGTCACTCTACTCTGCTCTTAAAAATAAAAAAATCAGCAAATAACCCTCTCAACTGGAACAAAACCTATCCCAGCGTTTGGGCGAGGACATGCCGGTAAAGCCTAAGGCTGGGAAATTAGGTGGAGGAAAAACTGAACCACCGAAACAGTCTAAGTTAACGGACTTTCACGTCCGTGACGAAGCAGAAGAATCCCCAGATATGGCGGAACAAGCTAGCGGAGGAGCGGTGACTGCTGGCGACGGCACAGGTGCGGTGCTCACTGCCATTAGTTCAATGAGAGCAGACTTCTCTACTAAGTTTGATGGGATTATAGCAGCGATAGAGGGATTGAGAAAGGAATTAAGCCACTGTATGGAACGAGTGTCGCAGGTGGAGCTCCGAATTTCCAGCGCTGAGGATGACGTCACCAGCCTACAATTAAAGGTGCGCACATTGGAATTAAACAATAAACGTCTGGAAGATAATGTGCTGGATTTAGAATCCGGGTCGAGACGGAACAATCTGAGGCTGGTGGGTCTCCCGGAGGGCACGGAGGGGCAGGACCCATGTTCCTTTTTGGAAAAGTGGATTCCAGAAGCGCTGAACAACGCGGAGCTTCAGTCATCGGTCGTTCTGGAAAGCGCCCACCGAATTGGCCCACTGAGAGATAATAAGGTACCGCCGAGGATGCTGATTATGAAGTTCCTCAGCTATAGAGACAAGATGACGATCTCCAACGCGGCGCGAGCCAAAGGAGAAATTAAATACCAGGATCAACAGGTGCGGTTCTACCCAGATTTGGCCACAGGAATCCAACAATTAAGGAAACAGTTTGACCCCGCCCGTAAAGAGCTGCGCAACCTTGGGATTCGTCATGGAGTGATTTATCCTGCAAGGCTGCTGGTCACATATAAGGGCAGAGCCCACACCTTCAAGACCCCAGAAGAGGCGCAGGAGCTCATCAAGAAGATCCAAGAAGAGACTGGTGGGAGCTAAGCATGAAGCATGAATAAGATATAAGGTAGAATATTTAAGCATTTGCACAGGCATCTGACTGATCTGAAGCAAATAGCAAGTTCACAAAATACAGATTGTATTGTATAAAAAAAAACAAAAAACTATGATGTACAAAGTTGCTATAAAATTTTGGAGTTAAGTTGGAAAACTACAGAAGAGAGTTAATGTTATGTCATTAAAAGCAGTAGAGTCAGGGTGATTGAGAGGAGAAAGAAAAAGTGGTTTTGTCTGATCCTTGTGAGTGAGGAGCGGTCAATGGCTATAGCGGGAGACGGAATTTTTTTTTTTTATTTTGGGGGGATTACCACGAATGTGGGAAGGGGGAATTTGTGTGTAGTTTGTAGGATGAATGTTCAACCACTCATGTTTTTGCTTCTCTGTATGAGCATGTTTACATTGCGAGTTAAACCCAAACTCCTTATTGATCATAGATGTCTACAAAATTTAAAAAAAACTTAAACAAGTTATGAATAAAATAAAAGACAGGTTCAAAAATTGTGTTTTTACAAGAAACTCATCTAATAGAGGAGGATGTAAAAAGAATTAAAAAAAGATGGCAGGGAAGTGTATTCACCATCATTTTCATCTCGAGCCAGGGGAGTTATGACTCTCATACACAAAACAGTCCCATTTCAAGTGAAAAATGTAATTGGAGACAAATTAGGAAGATACCTAATCATCCAAGGATCTTTGTTATTAGAAAATATAAATTTGGTGAACTTATACGGTCCCAATATAGATGATCAAAACTTCTTTGCTAATTTATTTCTTATTTTATCATCACTTACAGGGCAACAATGGTTACAATGGTTCCAAGGTTGTCATAGCCAGGAGCGGCACTGGGGTTAAGCTCCCAGTGCTCATAAAATGCTCCTTATGGCGTGCGTCTCAAAAAGCCTCTGACAACTAAGTCCAACTCCTAGCCTGCCCGTGTGGTTTAGTCTCTAAGCCCGGCGGAACTGCTTTTACTAATAGGAGAAGGGGCGAGGGCGGATCTCTGGCGCCTTAAAACCAGATGCTTCGGGTAGATGGTGGCTCGTTAACCTGGGAAGGTAGCCCATCTAGGGGAAGGTAAACCCTGATTTCAAACCTCTGCTGCCTTGCGGCATACCCGGTCAAGGGAAAGGCTTCGGGAGTCAACCCTGAGGAAAAATCCGGAGTCGGAGCCCCTAAGGCAGTTCTATGTTGTGCTCAACATCGTTCTGGCAGCTCCTGCAACGGCGCTGGTGCCAAACTGTAGCAGCCCTGCTGTTCCTTTGGATTCATCAGTGACGTGGAGAGGGGGGACATGCTGCATGGGCAACATCTTGTCCTCCATATCTTCCTGCCCAGGCTTGAATCCTACCAACGCCCAACGCTGGAAGGTAGAACACCGGATCACTGGAGAGGACACTCCAGCTTCGCCTTTGGCATAGACAAAACACGGGGAATGACAGTTACCGGTTATAAGCCACTGCTCAATTGGCGTAGAGCGTGGCACCAGGGGTTGTTCCCGACGATGGGAGGGATCATCAGATCTCACTGGACAGCTACCGCCCGCCTCAAGCTGGGCAGCCCCCAGCCAATAAGGTGTTGTCCCGCCACAGCTTGCTTTCCTCATTGGGTGCATGGGGATAAGGAGAAATCCAAACAGCAGGCTGAGAACCTTCGCACCAGGCAAGACAATAAAACAAAAGAGACCAACTCTAAAACTGGGAACTTGGAACGTCCGCACTATGATGACAGGACTCGCTGCTAACCTCAAGGACATCAACGACACCAGGAAGACTGCCATCATCAATAATGAGCTGAAGAGACTGGGAGTGGATATCGCCACTCTCCAGGAAACACGGTTAGCTGATGCAGGGGCACAGAGAGAAGGACTACACAGATCTATCACGATCTGTGCATCACAAACTCGTTCTTCAAGACCAAGCCCCAACACAAGGTTTCCTGGCAACATCCGCGCTCAAAGTACTGGCACCAGCTAGACTTGATCCTGACCAGGCGCACCTCACTGAAGAACGTGCTAATCACCCGTTCGTTCCAGAGTGCAGATTGCGACACAGACCATTCATTGGTGTGTTGCAAGGTCAAGCTGCAGCTGAAGAAATTCCATCGTGCTAGACAGCCTGGAAAGGCACGGATTGACACCAGCAAGATGGCCCAACCAGAACTTGTTGAGCAGTTTGCCTCCACCTTTGAGAAGGAACTTGGTGTACCACAAGGAGGAGAATCTGCAAAGCAGAAGTGGGAAGAGCTGCGAAACACCATCTACCGCACAGCCTTGGCTATCTTTGGGAGGAAGACCTCGAAGTCACAGGACTGGTTTGATGCCAAGTTGACCGAGATGACTCCTGTCATTGAAGCCAAGCGCTCAGCACTTGCTGAGTACAAGAAGTACCCAAACGAGAAGAATCTCCAGATTCTCAGGGCTGCGAGAAGCAAAGTTCAGCAGACTGCTCGGCGCTGTGCCAACGAGTACTGGACTCAGCTCAGCCAAGACATTCAAACCGCTGCCATAACAGGGAACATCCGTGGTATGTACGATGGCATCAAGAAAGCACTTGGTCCGGCTCAGAGCAAGACGGCCCCCCTCAAATCTTCCACTGGGGAGATTATCACAGAGAAGAACAAGCAGATGGAGAGATGGGTGGAACACTACTCCGACCTCTACTCTAGACAGAACACCGTGACACCGTCAGCCCTTGATGCCATCGACTGCCTGCCATCCATGGACGAACTTGACGCCGAGCCAACCATCGACGAACTCAGTAAGGCCATTGATAGCTTGGCCGCTGGCAAGGCACCCGGCAACGACGGCATACCCCCTGACCTGATCAAGCACTGCAAGACCGCCCTACTGCTGCCATTGCATGACGTCCTCTGCCAGTGCTGGAAGGAAGGTGCCGTACCACAGGACATGAGGGACGCCAAGATCATCACCCTCTACAAAAACAAAGGGGAGAGAAGCGACTGCAACAACTACAGGGGCATTTCCCTCCTCAGCGTTGTTGGCAAAGTCTACGCACGAGTTGTTCTCGTTCGTCTACAGAAGCTTGCCGAACGTGTCTACCCCGAGTCTCAGTGTGGCTTCCGCGCTGAGCGATCGACGGTAGACATGATATTCTCCATCCGCCAACTCCAGGAGAAATGCAGAGAACAGAACATGCCTCTGTACGTCGCCTTCATCGACCTCATCAAAGCGTTTGATCTGGTCAGCAGAGAGGGCCTTTTCAAGATCCTGCCAAAGATAGGATGCCCACCAAAGTTGCAAAGCCTCATCGAATCGTTTCACACCAACATGCAGGGGATAGTGCAGCACGATGGCAACGTCTCAGAGCCATTCAACATACGCAGCGGAGTGAAACAGGGCTGTGTACTTGCGCCAACCCTCTTTGGGATTTTCTTTGCTATGCTCCTGAGGCATGCCTTCAGCACAGCAACAGAGGGAATCTACCTGCACACAAGATCTGACGGCAGGCTTTTCAACCTCGCCCGCCTGAAAGCCAAAACCAAAGTACGCGAGGCTCTAATCAGAGACATGCTGTTCGCAGACGATGCTGCAGTCGCAACCCTCACACAGCAGGAGCTTCAGACCCTGATGGACCGCTTCTCCCAGGCATGCAAGGACTTCGGGCTTACCATCAGCCTGAAGAAGACTAACGTCTTGGCGCAAGGCACGGAAGCACCACCAACCATCACCATTGATGACTACAAGCTGGAGGTCGTGAATCAGTTCACGTACCTGGGGTCCACGATCAGCAACAACCTCTCCCTTGATAAAGAGATCAACAAGAGGATTGGAAAATCAGCCTTCACACTCACTCGCCTCACCACACGAGTGTGGGAGAATCCCAAACTCTCTGTCAAGACGAAGATGGCAGTGTACAACGCCTGCGTCATCAGCACACTGCTCTATGGGAGTGAGACGTGGACAACATACGCCCGGCAGGAAAAGAGACTGAACTCCTTCCACTTGCGCTGCATTCGCCACATCCTGGACATATCCTGGCAGGACAAAGTGCCCAATACAGAAGTTCTGTCCCGCGCCGGCCTTCCCTCCATGTTCACTCTACTCAGGCAGCGCAGGCTCCGCTGGCTAGGCCACGTTCACCGTATGGAGGATGGCAGAATCCCCAAAGACGTCCTCTATGGAGAACTGGCAACTGGCAGGAGAGACGTTGGCCGCCCACAGCTGCGCTTTAGAGACGTCTGCAAGAGAGACATGAAGGCCCTGGATATCAACACAGAGCGCTGGGAGGACCTTGCAACGGACCGCTCCAAATGGAGAGGCACCCTGACCAGACAGCTCAAAGCGGGTGAAGAGAGACTGACTGCTGCAGCAGATGAAAAAAGGACCCGCAGGAAGAACCGCCACAGACCCAGCAGCACGGAGACCACCCACAAGTGCGACCTGTGTGACAGGGACTGTCATTCGCGCATCGGCCTGTTCAGCCACAGGCGGTGCTGTTCCAGCAGAGTAGACGTTTAGGATTCTCTTCCATGGTCATCATAGACCGACGGAGGACGACGACAGGGCAACATATAATAGCAGGGGATTTTAATTGTACATTGAATCGAAGTATAGATATATCAGCAGGTCTGGACTCTACGCACAATAGATGCAGGATGATCAATCATTTTATGAAAGAATTGAGATTGCTAGATATATGGAGAGAAATGAAACTGCAAGTTAAAGCCTACTCTTGTTATTCTAATACCTACAAGACATTCTCACGTATTGACTATTTTTTGATCTCCACAGAATTAAGGTCCAAGATTCAAAACTGTTTCTATGATAACATTGTGATCTCTGATCATGCACCCTGCTGTCTAATATATGTAGATAAGAAATTGACAAAGGAACTAGGTAAGTGGCAATTTCAGCATAAATGGCTTCAGGATGAGGAATTTGTTAATTACATAGAAAAACAGATAGATGAGTTCTTTGATATCAATACTACACAAACATCAGCATGTATAAAGTGTGAGGCTTTCAAAGCTTTTATTAGGGGGCATATTATTAGTTATACAGGTTCAAAATCTAAGAAGACTCGAGAGGAGAGAGTCCAATTAGAACATAAAATAAAAATTCTCCAAGAAAAAGTGTATGCAGGAAGTGACCCAAAGTTAGAGAACGAATTACTGATTCTGAGAGCTGAATATGACAAAAAAAATCAGCGAATAGAGCTGCCTCGAGTCTTCTAAGATTGAAGCAATCTTTTTATGAACAAGGTGAAAAATCAGGGAAATTATTGGCATGGCAGATTAAACAATTAGAATTTAAAACACCAATTACCAGTATTATAAGTAACGGACAGGCAGTTGTAGATCCTTAAGAAATTAATACTGCCTTTAGAGATTATTATGAAAAACTATGACACAAAAAATGAAACTGACTTAACAAAACTAAATGGGTTTTTGGACGGATTATCTATACCGTGTATTCCAAATGAAAACGGGGAGATACTGGAGTCTAAAATTAGTCAAGAAGAAGTTGGGCTAGCCATTGATGATATGAAATCAGGAAAAAGTGCAGGACCAGATGGTCTTCCAGTTGACCTCTATAAAAAATTTAAGAATAAATTAATAAAACCATTTTTGGAAATGGTTTTAGAAGCATTTCAAAATAGTAATTTACCACCATACATGAATAATGCCTTAATTATACTGTTGCCAAAACCAGGTAAACCCTCTAATAAATGTGAAAATATGTTAATAAATGTGAAAATATGTAAAAGTACCGAATGGCCCTTTCTTTTTGAAGTCCTACAAAGGTTTGGATTTGGAAATAATTTCATAAAATGGGTTCAGATAATACACAATAATGCTACAGCAGAAATCCTAACAAACAGCAATATCTCAAAATCAATAAAGGATGTTGACAAGGCTGTCCACTTTCACCTTTACTGTTTACTATGGCAATTGAACCTTTAGCGATGGCAGTACGTTTACATCCACAAATATATGGAATTAAAATAGGACCAACAGAACATAAAATCTCCCTGTATGCCGATGACATAATTTTGTTTATGTCGAATCTTAAAAAATCAATTCCGACTTTGTTGAATTTAATAAAGAATTTTGGGGAAATATCAGGATATAAAATAAATAAAACTAAATCTTCAATATTAATGCTAAATGAGACCCAGAGAAATCACCCAGCTCCTGAGGTAAATCAATTCAAAGTTGTAAATCAGTTTAAATATTTAGGAATTCAAATTTTGCCTAAGCTAGAATCAGTCGCCAGTGCCAACTAGGAAGCCTTAATGACAGACATTAATGAGTTACTTCAGAGATGGATGTCACTACCAATGTCGATGATTGGGAGAATTAATATACTTAAAAGTAATATCTTACCCAAAATGCTTTATTTCAATACATTCCTTTACCACCACCTTCAGATCTATTCTCAAGAATTAAAAAAAAGTTAGTGGAATTTATATGGAACAATAGGAAGGCTAGATTACGTCTGTCCTTACTATATTTACCATTTGATCGTGGAGGTCAGAAATGTCCAAACTTTATGTTGTATTACTAGTCAGCACAACTGAGGTCTATGACATATTTTTCATCAAATGATCTCCCTCACTGGACTGAAATGGAATCATACAATTTACCTTTACCTCTTCCCATATTCATATACTCAGACTCGGCAAAAAAATTACAGAAACAAGTTAAAAATCCATTTGTAAAGCATATGATCAAAATATGGTGTGAAACCAAAAAAATATCAAAGAACCACACTTACTGTCACAATTTAGCCCAATATGGGGTAATCAATATTTTAAACCAGGGAGAGCGGATGCTGTATTTAAAGTATGGAATTTAAAAGGGATTCAAAAGATTCAAGACTTATATTTGTCAGGTTCAGATAATGTCTTTTGAAGAACTGAGGATCAAATTTAATCTTAATAGAACATATTTTTTTAAATATCTTCAGCTTAGGAACTTTATTCGATCAAATCAAAATAATGCTCTCATCCGACCTACTTATTCATCCTTGGAAAAAATCTTGACGAAAGATAGTAAGAGAAAGGGTATTATTTCAGAGTTTTATAACTCCCTGACATTATCCTCAAGTGAAAACTCACAGAAAAGATTGAATTATTGGAAAGAAGACCTGCAAACTGAAATTTCAGAGGAACAATGGGAATTGGCTTGTACAGAAGCTCAAACCAAATCAATAAATGTACGTGTTAAATTGATAAATTTTAGATGGTTAATGTGGATGTATGTTACACCGGTGGAGTTAAATAGATATAATAAAAACATACCAGATACGTGCACAAAATGTATGGAAAGTAAAGGAACCCTATTTCATTGTTTATGGGAATGTAGAAAAATTAGAATGTTTTGGGAAGAGGTGAGGATAACAATTGAAAAAATAATTTCAAAACAAATCATATTGAATCCTAAACTGTTTTTGTTGGGTCTTTATCCAGAAAAGCATAACTTTAACAAGAGTGAGAGAGCATTCATAGACCTCAGTTTGCTTAACGCCAAAAAATGTATTGCACTATTGTGGAACAAGACTCAGACCAGATGTGACTCAGTGGTTAAGACAGATGTTAACAAACCTTCCACTAGAAAGAATAACATACATACTGAAATCAAAGGAAAATGTCTTTGAGAATATATGGAGATCTTTCATTGATTATGTAAAGAATTTAAACATAACTTTTGAAGAAGAAGGTGAATGATGTGTGTGGACCTTGTAAATTCCAAACTGGTGAATGTATAGTATGTATACTTACGTAATGGATTGCCTAGACTAAATAGAGGAGCACTGTTGAAGACCTGCCTTTGTTAGTGGTTGTTGATGTTTTTTAGTACTTTTTTTTTCTTTTTTTTTTTAAAATTACTTTAGTGTTAGTGTTTGATTGTTTGTGTTATGTTTGTAAAAAGGTTCAATAAAATTATTGTGGGAAAAAAAAAAGAGAAAAAAATTAGATTCCAAACGCCGCTAACAAAGATGAGAATTCATTTGGAGGACGGCGTGAAAACTTACAACACGGCCAGAGAGGCAGCGCGGGACATGATGGAGCGAGGCTTTGTGGTGAGCGTACCGGAGGAAACGGCTGGAGCAGCGGCGGCACTGAACACATCACGACAGCCGGAGTGGAGGCGAGTGAGCGGCAGAAGGCGGGAGACGGACGTGGCGCACCGGGCCCAAGAAAAACTGCAAGGCTTTCAACGGAAAGCCTAGATTACAACCAAGATTAAGAAGGACACAGAAGAAATGAAGGCCAAGAAGACAAGGTAAAAGAGAAACAAACGGCTAGGAGAGGTTTAAGTGATTTTTGTTGGACATTTCTAGACTAATGACTATTACTTGGATAGTAAATACAGGTCGAGGGAGGGCCCTTCATTCTGTGAAGACATTCCCTCCACCCACCAACAGGGACCCCAGTGGGCAGAAGAAAGGCCCAAAGTACGGAGGTCAAGATTTGTTAATGTGTTTTTGTACAAATATGTGTTAGTTTTGTTGTTAAAGGGGTTAGGAGCACAAGTTAAAAAAATGGAAAAACATGAATATGGTTAAAAATCTTAAGATTATGACATTAAACGTGAATGGTCTGAACTCACCTGTTAAAAGGGAAAGAATAATAAGAAAATTCAAGAAGGAAAAAGCCGAAATTATATTTATGCAAGAGACACATTTGAGCAAGACAGAACATGAGAAACTAAAGAGATTTGGCTATAAGAACTCCTACTACAGTTCATTTAAGGGAGGAACTAAAAGGGGGGTTAAGATAAGATAAGATAAGATAAGATAAGCCTTTATTAGTCCCAGAACGGGGAAATTCCAGGATTGCAACAGCACAGGGATAGCAACACTCAGAGCAACAATCAGAAGGCAAGAAAAAAAAAGAAGCAAGCAAGCAAGAGCAGTTAATATACATATGTACATATTACTATAAATATACACACACACACACACACACACACACACACACAGTGCGGAGCATTGTAGCTAGATGGAATAATATGTAGATATATAAACACAGTGCGGAGCATTGTAGCTAGATGGAATAATATGTAGATATATAAACACAGTGCGGAGCATTGTACCTAGATGGAATGAATATATAGATATATAAATATAAACATAAACATAAATACACCCAGTGCAGAGCACTGTAGCTAGATGGGATGAAACAGCACAACCGTCTACTTAGTTATCCTACATGGTATGATTATGTGCCCATACATATTCTCATCCTCCATAGCGACCGGTATTTTCCTAGTTGTATGCCGGAGGGGACCATTGTGTAAGTCTATTGCATCTTTTGCATTCAAAAAACTATTAGGTTGTTACGTCTTTTTGCCATCTCTGCGAGCAGCCCTGCTTAGGTTGTACAGTCTGACAGCCGTTGGTAGGAAGGACCTGCGAAACCTCTCGGTTGTGCACCTGGGATGATTTAGTCTGCTGCTAAATGAGCTCCTCAGTGCATTCAGTATGTCCTGCATAGGGTGGAACTCGGACTCCAGCAGAGATGACAGTTTAGCCACCGTCCTTCTCTCTCCTATCTCCTCCACCGGATCAAGGCGCTGCCCCAGGACGGAGCTAGCTTTCTTGATCAGTTTGTTCAGTCTCTTCCTATCTGCTGCAGTAATGCCACTGCCCCAGCAGACCACTCCAAAAGTGATGGCTGATGCCACCACAGTGTCATAGAATGTCTTCAGCAGCACCCCTTGTACACCAAAAGACCTGAGTCTCCTAAGTAGGAACAGCCTGCGCTGTCCCTTCTTGTAGAGTGCGTCGGTATTGTGTGACCAGTCTAGTTTATTGTTCAGATGAACACCCAGGTACTTGTAGGATGTCACCATCTCAATGTTTGTTCCCTGTATATTTACTGGTGCTGTGAGGGGTTGTCCTTGCCTGCGGCAGTCCATCACCAGCTCCTTAGTTTTCCTCGCGTTGATCTGGAGGCAGTTCCGATGGCACCAGTCCACGAAGTCCTGGATAAGCCCTCTGTACTCAGCTTCATCTCCACTGGAGATGAAGCCAACGATCGCAGAGTCATCAGAGAACTTCTGTACATGGCAGTGTGTTGTGTTGTGTGAGAAGTCCGCAGTATAAAGAGTGAACAGGAAGGGAGCCAACACCGTTCCCTGGGGGGCCCCCGTGCTACCGATGATCGTGTCGGACACACAGTCCCGGGTTCTCACAAACTGAGGCCGATTCGTGAGGTAGTCCAGGATCCATGATGACAGGTGCTGGTCCACCCCTGCGCGCAGCAGCTTGTCCTTCAGGATCATCGGTTGGATGGTGTTGAAAGCACTGGAGAAGTCAAACATGATCCTCACCACATTCCCAGGCTTCTCCAGGTGGGACAGAGAACGGTGAAGGAGGAAGATCACCGCATCCTCCACCCCAATGCCATGCTGGTAGGCGAACTGAAGTGGATCCATCGCTGGTTCCACCAGGGGGCGGAGGTGAGCAAGGAGCAGTCTCTCCAGGGTCTTCATCAAGTGGGACGTCAAGGCCACCGGTCTGTAGCTGTTCAGGTCTTTGGGGTGGGAAGTTTTTGGTACAGGTACCACACAAGATGTTTTCCACAGCTGTGGTACCCTCCCCAGCTTCAGGCTCAGGTTGAAGATGTATGTCACAATCTCACACAGCTGGTCTGCACAGGACTTGAGGAGCTTTGCGCTGATGCCGTCCGGTCCCGACGCCTTCCTCGCCTTGATCTTCCTCAGCTCCGTCCTCACCTGGGTCCTGGTCAGGGTCAGGATGGGGGGCTGTGTGTTGGGAGTGGGGGGGTGTTGATGGAGTGGGGAGTGGGCAGCAGGACTTGATGTCTTTAGAGGCAGCAGTGGTTGTTGTGCAGTCAGGGGGGAGGGCGGTTGGTCAAACCTATTGAAAAACAGATTCAGATTGTTCGCCCACTCCCTGCCCCCCGTGGCCTGGGGGGAGGTATTCTGGAGCCCAGAGATGGTTTTGAGGTTTCTCCAGACCCCGCTGATGTCGCTCTGTTGCAGCTTGTCCTCCATCTTCCTCCTGAAGCTGTCCTTGACTTCTCTGATCTTTCTCCTCAGCTCCCTCTGTACGGACTTCAGCATCTCCCTGTTCCCCAACCTGGAGATCCTCTTCTTCTCTCTCAGAAGTGTTTTTATCTCAGGGTTGATCCAGGGTTTGTTGTTTGAGCAACACCGTATGGTCTTGGTGGGAACGGATTTGTCCACACAGAAGCTGAGGTAGCCCGTGAAGGTGTGAGTGAGGCCATCGATGTCCTCACCATGTGGATCGCAGAGCTGCTTCCAGGCGGTGGCTTCAAAACAGCCCTTTAGAGTGTCCATTGCCTCCTCAGACCATAACATCACTGTGCGCATGGCCGGAGGTTGTCTGTGCACTAGGGGTTTGTACACCGGCCGGAGATGAACCAAGTTGTGATCCGATCTCCCGAGTTGAGGGAGTTGTGATGAGGTGTATGCCTCCTTAGTGTTTGCGTAGAATAAGTCCAGTGTTTTATTGTCTCTAGTGTGGCATGTGACATACTGGGTAAACGTGGGTAGAATGGGAGATAGTGAAACATGGTTGAAATCGCCTGAGATGAGAAGAGCATCTGGGTGTTCTGCCTGCAGCCTGCTGGTTACTGAATGGATGACGTCACGCACTGTCCCAGCGTTCGCCGTCGGATACTAATTTCAAATAAAATACAATTTGAATGTGAACAAGAAATCCAGGATAAAGAAGGCAGGTATGTAATAATAAAGGGAAGAATAGATTGTATGCAGATCAAATTAGTGAACATCTATGCCCCACCAGAAAGTGACAAGGGTTTTTTTCAACAACTGTTTGATCTCATAGCAACACACAGTGAAGGAGTCCTAATTTGTGGAGGAGACTTAAATGCTGTCATGGATCATGAAGTTGACACAACAAGTGTTAAGAAGACAAAAAAACATGTAACAAAGTTCATAAGAATCTCACTGGCAGAAATGGGTATGGTAGACATGTGGAGGGACCTGCACCCACTCGAAAAAGACTATACACATTATTCAGCAGTCCATAAAGTACACTCTAGAATAGATTACTTCCTTATGAATGAAGGTGACAGACACAGGGTGAGAAATTGTTGGATTGGAGGGGCAGAAATATCAGATCATAATCCTATATACATGGAAATATATCTAAACAATAGAAAACGACAAACAACATGGAAACTTAACGTAGGACTGTTAAATGATGAGAAAATGAAAGAAAGAACAAAAATAAACAAACGAGTATATCCAAGAGAATGACAATGAAGAAGTGGACCCAACAATACTATGGGATGCACTAAAAGCCGTGTTAAGAGGAAAATTAATTGTTGAAACAGGAAAAGCAAATAAGACTAAACTGGAAGCGTATGAACAAAGATGTGAGAGACTGAGGGAATTAGAACGTAAACATCAAAGCACAAATGATCCAAAAATATATCAAGAAATTAAAGAAGAAAAAACAAAGATAAAAGAAACACAAATGGATGAAATTGAAAGGAAAAATAGATATCTAAAGCAAAAATATTATGAAACGGGACCAAAAGCCACAAAACTGCTGGCAAAACGGTTAAGAAAACAACAAACAATGAATAATGTATACAAGATTAAAGACCCCACCACAAATAAAACCACAGTTAACCCAGAAGACATCGAAGAAATATTCCATAATTTCTACCAAGAACTATACTCGCAACCTGAAGAAACAAATACTAAAGATATTAAAAAATTTCTAGGCACATTGGACTTGCCATCAATAGGAAATCAACAAAATGAAAAGCTAACAGCAGAAATAACAACACAAGAGATTAAAGATGTGATTAAGTCACTTAAAAACTGTAAATAACCAGGTAGTGATGGATACCCATCTGAGTTTTATAAACTGTTTATAGAAGAACTCACGCCACAGCTCCTAAAGTCATTTAATTGGACATTAAACAACAACAAAATACCTCCATCATGGAACGAAGCCATTATTTCAGTTATTTTAAAGCCAGGGAAAGATGGGGAACAATGCGGAAACTATAGGCCAATCTCTTTATTAAATGTGGATTATAAAATATATACAACAATTATCTGTAAACGAATAAAGACATTCTTGACGGAATTGATAGAGGATGATCAAACTGGTTTCATAGAGGGACGCCAAACACATGATAATATCAGGAGAACAATACATATAATTAATCAAATACATAAAGAAAAGCGCAGTAATAATGAGTTTAGACGCAGAAAAAGCATTTGATAGGGTTAACTGGATGTTCCTATATAATATGCTGGAACGCTTTGGATTTAAAGAAAAATCAGTACAATGCATAAAGACACTATCAAAAACCTGTGGCAAGAATCAAGATAAACGGTAGCTTAACAGACAAAGTAAATATACAAAGATCAACTAGGCAGGGATGCTGCTTATCGCCCACCTTGTTTGCTCTGTTCATAGAGCCACTGGCTCAAGTGATGCGACAAAATAAGAAATTAAAAGGTGTAACAATAAAGGGAGCGGAACATAAGATTGGGCTATTTGCAGACGATATTATAGTTTACCTTGAACAACCAGATGAATCAATAATGGAAATGATGAACTTGATAGAAAATTTTGGAAAATTATCAGGATACAAGATAAACATAACAAAAACACAAATACTGACATTCCACTATAACCCTTTTAACCAGATAACTGATAAGATCAAACTAAACTGGAAACAAAAAGAAATAAAATACCTTGGAGTGAGCATACCTAAAGATCTAAGCAAAATCTATAAAGCAAAGTATGATAGGTTGGAACAAGAAATAAAAAAAGATATTGATAGATGGTCAATCTTAAATATGGATCTGAATTCAAAAATTAAGACAGTCAAAATCAGCATACAACCTAGACTGCTTTACCTCTTCCAGGCTATACCAACAGAGATTCCTGGTGCCCAGTTCTCAAAGTGGGACAGGATGATATCGAGATTTGTTTGGGGAGGTAAAAAGCCAAGAGTGAAATATAAAACTCTCCAGTTACCAAAAGAGAAAGGAGGCATGGGCCTACCGAGTCTAAAGGAATATTACTACTCAGCACAAATAAGATATATCATATGTTGGTGTGACAGAGGATACGAGGCAAAATGGAAAGAAATAGAAAAGGAAATTGAGAGACTCCCAGTACAAAGCATAATAGGAGATAAGGATGCATATAAGCAAATAAAACAAATATACCCAATCACTAAATTTACTTTGGAACTGTGGTATAAAATAGTACAAAAGTATAATATAAAGGAGGACATAAAACTATTGAAATGGGTAGCATTTGACAGTCAGTTTGAACCGGCAAAGCAAGATAGGGGATACAAAAATCTGGTGAACAAGGGAATCACAGCATGGGGCAATATCGGAAAAAAAGATTTCGGGAGTTTTGAAAACATGAGAAGAAAATTTAAACTAGAAAAATCGGAATTCTTCAGATATCTGCAGATGAGAGATTATTATATGAGAAAGATTTGGCATAACCTTCACACAGATGTGAGCGAGATTATACAATTCATTTTAAGCTCGTATGCAGGAAATAAAATAAGAATTATTTCAAAGCTATATCAGAAACTTACGGCAAACAAACATTCAAGTAACTATATAAAGGAGAAATGGGAGAAAAGAGCTAAATTTAAAGGCCAAATGTCACGTAACAGGGTACTTTAAATGTCTTGAAACTAGATATAAAAGGGAACCGATCCGTTCGGGTCTTGGTGCATATGCTTCAGTAACGCCGGAATATTCGTTAATTTAAAACTGCCGCGCTTGGCCTGACATTCCTACTCACGGCCCCTGGAATCGCCTGGGGAAGAAGGCGGAAGTGACGAAATAGATTGTACCCTAGTTTGATGCTTGGGGTATTTCGATTGATTGTTTATATGGAGACTGGAAGGTTGAAGTGAGCAACAAGAAAGAAAAAATTGGATATTTCACCCATACCTTAAAACGGGACCATCAGGGACAGCTGGGTAATAAGGGACACTTCTCTGGGAAATGTTTTCATACCTGTCAAGTGAGACGTTTTCGCTGTATTTTAATACCGTAAAACGCGGCTATAAGGGACGGCGGAGTAATAAGGGACACTTTTCTGGGAAATGTTTTAAATGTAATTTGTGTTGTTATTGTCAAATATTTTAAGGATTCATGGATATTTGACAATAACAACACAACTCAGCGTCCGGCGCAAAATAAAAAAAAAAGCAGAATTCTGTATTTGTAAGGCGATCCCTCTCTGTTCCGCAGCCGCAGCACAGCTGAAAGTGTTAAACCTAATGACTTCTCATTGTAGTGATAATAGCTCCCGCTGAGCGATCTGCCCGCCCCGACAATCAGACTAATGATTGAGTCCACACTTCTCAATGTAGTGATAATAGCTCCCGCTGAGCGATCTGCAGTCCACACTTCTCAATGTGGTGCGAATAGCTCAGGCTGAGCCATCTGCCAGCACCCTAGCTGTGGGGGATCACACACACGACGTGCTCCTCAACACACTCAATTTTTTTTCTCCCGTATATTTTTCTTTTGGGCATACAGAAATGGCAATACGCCCGTTTTTGCTAAAATTGCATTTTCCCCGTATTTTCCTTAAAATATTTGACAATAACAACACGAATTACATTTAAAACATTTCCCAGAAAAGTGTCCCTTATTACTCCGCCGTCCCTTATAGCCGCGTTTTACGGTATTAAAATACGGCGAAAACTTCTCACTTGACAGGTATGAAAACATTTCCCAGAGAAATGTCCATTATTACTCCGCCGTCCCTTATAGCCGTGTTTTACGGTATTAAAATACGGCGAAAACGTCTCACTTGACAGGTATGCGCCTCCATTTTCATATTGATCTGGTCAATTTGGGGCTGCACGGTGGTGCAGTGGTTTAGCACTGTGGCAGCACAGTTTTACCCTCGGCCGGGGGATCGCGGGGATCGTGGGTTCGATCCCAGCCCCCAACCAACAGTGAGCTGTGTGGAGTTTGCATGTTCTCCCCGTGTTGCGTGGGTTTACTCCGGGATTTCTCCGGTTTCCTCCCGCATACCAAAAACATGTAGGTTTAGGGCGCTCGCGCACGCAGCGACCAGCGGCCGCTGGCTTGTCACCAGACTGCAAACCAAATCTACCTACGGGTACAAATAAGTAACAAAAAAAAAAAAAAAAAAAAAAAAATTCTTGACAGCAGCGGCTCTCCTCCACTGTAATAATAATGGCTTCCGAAAAATCAATATTTATGGGGCGCCCTCGACAGACCCCCTTCGGCTTCCCAATTCTGGAGGCGATTAATGTCCAGTTCAATGACATTTTCCACTGGTTCTGCTCTCTGGTCATCGTCGGAACTGTTGTCATCAGACAAAGCATCTGATTCCGTCTCGGACGGCTCGAACCTGTAAGGTTCTATGCCTCTGTCACTGTCTGAACCACTGACAAAAAAAAGACAAAGACAAAACTAAACTAATTTGTTCACAATCGCTGTCACTTTCCGTCATGATTGTCCAATGTTGATAAGTGTGAATGTGGATAGGCAGGGCAGCCAGGGTACAACTTGTGACGTCAAAAACATAGGCGTGGTCTGGACTGGCTGTCACAAGCCAGCGAGCAAGGTGGGGCCTTCACCTGGTGTATTTTGTGCAATTATCTAAATACAGGTGGGTGATATGGTCTCCGGTATGAATATTTGGTTTAAGCTGTGTATTTTATCTAAATTCGTTGTCATTTAGAAAAAAAATTTACGTGACATTTGGCCTTTAAACATAAAAGAAGAAAACTGGCAAGAAATATGGAAAACACAACACACATCAACAAGTTCAAGGACATGGAGGGAATTTGGATGGAAAAACCTGAGTCGCTATTTCATTACACCACAGATTCAAAGAAAATATATACAAATACCCAATCTATATGCTGGAGGGGCTGTGGGGCTCAAAATGCAGACCACTCACATATGTTTTGAAAATGCTGCAAAATCTCATCATTCTGGAAATCTATACATGTGACAATACAGAGGATATTAGGATATAATATACCAATGAACTGTAACTTGATGTATTTATGTGATCTTAAAAGAGAATGTAATACAGGCTGAGGACAGATATCTAGTTAAAATCTTGCTGATTGCATGTAAAAAAAAAAAACAATCACAAGAAAACGGAGATCGGAAGTTCTTCCTGACCAAGAGCAATGGACTGACATTGTTGAGGATATACGTTTGATGGAAAAACTAACATATCGACAAAGAATGCAAGAACGACAATATGAAAAAAAATGGCGGAAATGGACACACTACAAAGTGCAACAACGAGACAGAAATTGAAAGAATAACCAAAGACACTGGAAAAACCAGAAGAATTAAGAGATGGAAACTAAAAACTTGATGCTCCAACATTTGTACCCCCCCTTTTTTTTCCTTTTTTCTTTCTTCCTCTAGCTCCTTTTTTTTTTTAAATATAGACTGTGATCTGAATGTAATATGTATGATGAAAAATGAATAAAAATCAAAGTTACAAAAAAAAAAGATAAGAGCCTTGGCGGAGGTATGCATTCTTGGATCACCACCAAAATGGAATGGCTTCCTCTGTAACCCAAGAACCACCTTTGATGAAAATTTCATCCAAATCCATCCAGTAGTTTTTGTGTAATCCTGCTGCACAAATACAAAGCTCTTGGTGAAGGTATGCACTCTCAGATCACCAAAATCTAATCATCTGTTCCATGTGCCATGACACACCTTTCCTGAAAATTTCATCAAAACCTGCTTATAACTTTTTGAGTTGTTGCCAACAGACAAACCAACCAACGCCACTAAAAACATGATCTCGTCCCTTGGCGTAGGTAATAAAGTCAGAATTTTATGAGGAAAATACCTAGAATGTACAAAATGTCTGGGTGGGGGGTCACAAATTTACCAAAGAAAGTTGTAGTTTTGAGGAAAACGTAACATTTATGGGGAAAAGGCAGCATTTTAACCTAAAAGGGTAACAACCTTTCTAGTAGTTTTACAACAAATTTATGTGAAAAGCAGAACATTTACGCCAAAAATCCATCCATCTTTTACCACTTAATCCTTTTCAGGTCGTGGGGGGGCTGGAGCCTATCCCAGCGTCTGTGGACGAGAGGCAGGGTACACCTGAACATATCGCCAGTCCATCGCAGGGCCAGCACAGAGAGACAGGCAACCATTCTCTCACAGTCATACTTAAGGACAATTCAGAATCCCCAGTTGATGCCAGTTAACCTAACCTACATGTCTTTGGCCTGTGGGAGGAAACCAGAGTATCTGGAGTAAACCCACTCAGACATGCGGAGAACATGCAAACTCCACACAGAAGGGTCACCGATGGTCAGGGGGTGGGATCGAACTTGCGACCTTCTTGCTGTGATGCCACAGTGCTAACCACTGTTCCACCAAGCTGCCCCGGAGGGTATGCCAAATATATCAAAAAATACCACAACAAAAAAGTTGTGAATTTTTTTTTTTTTTTTTACAAAAACAAAAAAAGTCACAAAATGTCTTTTTTTTTGGGGGGGGGGGGGTTTAACAGATTTATGTAAAAACGACTAACTGTAATTTATATCAATAGGGGTGGGAATCTCGAGGGACCTCACAATATGATACATATTGCGATACTCGGGTTACGATGCAATTACTAACATGATATCTATGATTCCTTATGTATTGTGATACTGCACAGTGCATCCGGAAAGTATTTACAATGCTTCACTTTTTCCACATTTGGTTATGTTACAGCCTTATTCCAAAATGGATTAAATTCTACACACAATATCCCATAATGACAACATGAAAAAAGGTTTTGAGATTTCTGCAAATTATTAAAAATAAAAAAACTAAGAAATCGCATGTACAGAAGCATTCAGCCTTTGCCCTGAAGCTTAGAATTGAGCTCAGGTTCATCCTGTTTCCACTGATCATCCTTGAGATGTTTCTACAGCTTAATTGGAGTCCACCTGTGGTAAATTCAGGTGACTGGACATGATTTGGAAAGACACACACCTGTCTATATAAGGTCCCACAGTTGACAGTGCATGTCAGAGCACAAACCAAGCATGAAGTCAAAGGAATTGTCTGTAGACCTCCGAGACAGGATTGTCTCGAGGCACAAATCTGGGGAAGGGTACAAAAAAATTTCTGCTGCTTTGAAGGTCCCAATGAGCACAGTGGCCTCCATCATCCATAAATGGAAGAAGTTCAGAACCACCAGGACTCTTCCTAGAGCTGGCCAGCTGTCTAAACTGAGCGATCGGGAGAGAAGGGCCTTAGTCAGAGAGGTGACCAAAAGCCCGATGATCACTTTGCCAGAGCTCCAGTGTTCCTCTGTGGAGAGAGGCCAGACAGAAGCCACTCCTTAGTAAAAGGCACATAGCAGCCCTCCTGGAGTTTGCCAAAAGGCACCTGAAGGACTCTCAGACCATGAGAAACAAAACTGTCTGGTCTGACAAGAAAGGTTGAACTCTTTGGTGTGAATGCCAGGCGTCATGTTTGGAAGAAACCAGGCACTGCTCATCACCAGGCCAATACCATCACTACAGTGAAGCATGGTGGTGGCAGCATCATGCTGTGGGGATGTTTTTCAGGGACAGGAACTGGGAGACTAGCCACAAGAGAGGGAAAGATGAATGCAGCAATGTACAGAGACATCCAGGATGAAAAACTGATCCAGAGCACTCTTGACTTTAGACTGGGGCAACTGTTCATCGTTCAACAGGA
The DNA here is from genome assembly GCA_020510985.1 of Pholidichthys leucotaenia. Taxonomy (NCBI): domain Eukaryota; kingdom Metazoa; phylum Chordata; class Actinopteri; order Cichliformes; family Pholidichthyidae; genus Pholidichthys; species Pholidichthys leucotaenia. The sequence goes on from CM035841.1 coordinate 430,115,453, forward strand.
CGACCCTAAGCACACAGCCAAGATATCGAAGGAGTAGCTTCAGGACAACTCTGTGAATGTCCTTGAGTGGCTCAGCCAGAGCCCAGACTTGAATCCGATTGAACATCTGTGCTGAGATCTAAAAACGGCTGTGCACCACGGTTCCCATCCAATCTGATGGAGCTTGAGAGGTGTTGCAAAGAGGAATGAGCAAAACTGCCCAGAGATAGGTGTGCCAAGCTTGTGACATCATATTCAAAAAGACTTGAGGCTGTAATTGCTGCTAAAGGTGCATCAACAAAGTATTGAGCAAAGGCTGAATATTTTTGTACATGTGATCTTAGTTTTTTATTTTTAATAAATTTGCAAAAATCTTAAAAAAAAAAACTTCATGCTGTCATTATGGGGTATTGTGTGCAGAATTTTGAGGAAAAAAATAATTTATTGCATTTTGGAATGAGGCTGTAACAAAATTTGGAAAAAGTGAAGCGCTGTAAGTACTTTTGTATATTATGTATATAAAATTAATAAAAGATCAGTATGTGTGTTTAGGGATTGGTGCATCAAAATGAGTGTCCAGTATTACAATACTATGTTAAATCAATCTTTTGCACCATCCACTGTACTGAATAGTCAACTGGTTTTTATTACTCTGGTACCTAAATAGGCTAGTCTGTATACAGTATGTAGCATTTATTAATAATTTTTAATGAAGTATCACAATACAGTACATCCCATGTCTGAATCGATGCAGCATCGCCAAAGTATCACAATACATCGATGCATTGATTCCCCCCCCCCCCCACTCCTAATCAACATCAATTTTTTTTTTTTTTTTTTGGGGGGGGGGGGAACAAATTAAGAAGAAAACATCGTCAAAATTTTGCAAGAAGAAAGTTACCATTTCTGCAAATAATCAAAAGATTACTGGAAAAAAGTTGCAATTTTGTGAATAATAATAATAAAAAAAAAAAAACAACCACAGAAAAAATTGCAAATTTATTTAAAAAAAACTTAATACTGATGTTGCTAGGTGAGTTGGCACTTGTAACTCCGTGTTTTATTTCAGTTTCTGGGCTCATATCTTTGTGGCTCCATGCAGATATTTTGGACAAAATCACTCAAAATGACTGTGCAGCAAAGGTTGGTGAGTTTTAGGTTAAGAAGATGAATCCAATTTTGGGTGTTTGGGCCGCAAATTTCTGAGAAAGAACTACAGTTTTACAAGATTTTTATTTATTTTATTTTGTATACTTTATTGATCCCCAGAGGGGAACTTGAGGGCATCCACGTGGATGGATGAAGCAGCCATGGTACGGCGCTATCCCTTTACCATTCACACACACATTCACACCTAGGGCCGCTTTTTTTTTTTTTTTTTCAAAGTGTCTCCAGTTAACCTAACCTGCATGTTTTTTGGCCTGTGGGAGGAAACCGGACAACTCCCAGAGTAAACCCACACAGACACGGGGAGAGCATGCAAACTCCACACAGATCACTGTTGGTCAGGGGCTGGGATCGAACCAGGGATCCCATGGCCAAGGGTGAGTTGCTGTGCTGCTGCAGTGCTAACCACTGCGCCACCGCGCTGCCCTGAGATGAGAAGATGAGAACAAGGTCTAAATTTCTGTGGAAAAAGTCACAAGAAAAAAGGTGCAAACTTATGAAAAAAAAAAATCTCAGTAAAAGGCTGCACAGTTTCTTAAAACAAAGGTGAACATTCTCAAGACATGACCAGCATCCACTCATTTCACATTCACTCACGTTAAAAAGGCAAAAACGGCAACCACAAGTTTCCAGCTACTAGGAGACAGCTACTAAAGTGTTCATCTCTCTGGCACATTATGACCTTTGAAAAACAGATTTAACAAGTTATCCTTTGTAAGGACAATTAAGGCCCAAACTTTATAAGGATCAGTGGACACCCAGTGCTAATAATTCATCTAAATCCCTAAAACAATGTAAATAATAATGTAGATAATTTGTTTCTTGTATGTGGAGATTTCTAACCGCTGTTTTGCCATCTTGAACCAGGCTGCAGCTTTCCATCTGTTCCAGCATGTCTCTCTCCTCAGCCTTCTTCAGAGCAAACTCCACTTCAGTTGCCAGCTGCTCGTCTCCTGCGAAAAACTCCTTCACCTCGTTACGGTAGTCCTGCATGGTCACCTGATGGAACACCATCATTGTGTCATGTGTGCTGTCAGTGAAATAAAAATATGCAGCGAGCACCCATGTGTCTGTGCTTTCTCACCTGGAGGTAGGCCATGAGGTCTCTGAGGACAGGAGAGCGTTTCTGCTCCAGCAGGTGCTTCAGGCTGATGATGAGAGGAACTATGTTCTGTATAAATGTCTTCTTCTGGACCTGTGGATAAAAGTGCGAAACTGAGAGGAGCCGACTTGAACTTACTAAAGGTAGTTGCAACAAATGATAATGTGACAAATGTTTGATTATATTTTGTTGAGCAGTAGTCAGATTCAACTTTCCATTAATTATCTTTTACAGTTAATCATGATAACAGCAGGAATTTACATAACTTGTGGGTTGCTTTGACAAATTTGTAAATTCACAAAGGGGTAAAGTTTCAAACACGGGTGTGCCATATCATATTGAGATGATGATGATGATGAGATTCAACTTTATTGTCATTACACATGTATGAATACAAGGTAACGAAACGTGACTTGGCATTTGGGCACGCTCTGCAGAGCGCATTCAAGGCCGGGCAGCCGCTAGGCGCCAGTCATAAAGAAGAAAGGAAAAAAAAAAAAAGAAAAAGGGAAGGGATATGACACAGTAGGCGAGAGAAAAAAAAACATGTTTTATCAAAATGGCGCTCAGTGAGTGAGCGAAATTTTGATTGCAGGCAAAAAAAAACCCTCAATGCACATTTAGCAGACATTTAGCAGGAGATCACACACAAAAGTTGAGAGAGGCAGTGTATTTGTATGAATCAGTATTTGTATCAGTCATGTAATGTTGTATGCATTGTGTAGTGTAAGTGTGACAGTTGTTAGTGAGCAGCAGAGGGCGCCTCCCGGCAGTGGATAGATGTTATAATCATGTGACTCATAAACAAGTCCAGAGTCTATCTCTCTTGCTTGCAGAAGGCACATGGGCACTGTCCTTGAGTGTCCAATCCGCTGATACGACAACAACTGATTGTCGATTGTTTGGGTTAGCAGAGCCACTCCTTCCGCTTATCTTCATCAGGAGGAATGTAAACACGGGGCACCAAAGACAAGGTCAAATCAAATCAGCACAGTGCACTCAGAATAGAAATTTTTCCTCACCCGTGCAATTCTGTGCTTTCATATGTGCAGGCTTAAACTTTTTTCCATGGAGAGCACAGGGCTCCAGATGTATTCCTCCACTGAATCACTGTCATTCAGTTCACCGTTTGCCGCTACTCGTGCCCTCCCCAACTGGTCGAATTTGATGAAGGAGCTTGCCAGGTCCGCTTTGATCAGCTCTCTCACCTTCCTTCAATTTCTTTTTTTTTTTTATTTAAGTTTTTGTAAAGGGTATACAGGTCGTTACAGCAATGCAGTGTTTACATTTTCATCACATGTTCCCTTATTTTCTGATATCTGACAACATTGGAAGATTAATTCTTACAACACCCCTTATTTTTTTTTTTTTTTTAAAGTGAAAGAAAAAGTGAAATTAAAGAGAAAAAAAAAAACAAAACAAAAAACAAAAAAAAACCAAACAAACCAGTAAAAAACAAACAAAGAAAAAGTAAGTAAATAAAGATAAAAGAGCATCTGAGTAGCATTGGAACAAAGAGCAGAACCATTATTGAAATGGTATTTGTCAAAGATTAGATCTAATGGAAGACACATATGCGGTCCAGGGTTGCCAAAAGTTCATGAACCCATCCATGTCCTGTCTCAGTGCGAATGTCAACTTTTCCATCGAGTAAATGTCTTGGATCACGTTAGTCCAATCTTCAGGTGTAGGACAGTCCTTCAACATCCATTTTTTAGTTAGAGCTTTTTTGCTTGCCAATATTAAAACATTGAATAAGTATTTTTCTCCTCGTCTTTCCAGTGAGTCCGGTAGTAAACCCAAATACAAAGTTACAAAAGAAAAGGGAACTGTAATTTTGAATATTTTCCCCAATATTGTCTGTACATTGGTCCAATATTGGTGGATAACTGGGCATGACCAAAACACATGAAAATGATTTGCAGTCTTTTCACCACACAAGCGCCAACAGTTCAATCCCTTATGGGTAAATTTGATTTGTGCAGGTGTTCTGAAAAATCTTGCCAAGTTTTTCCATCCAAATTCTCTCCACTGCAGGGATGAGGTACTTTTCCATTGCTGTTTATTTAGCTTTTCCCATATTTCCAGATGTAAAGTGAAATTCCCCTCTTTTTCCCATCTCTCTTTTATATAAGATGTGTTGTCTCCTTTTAAGTCTTGAAGACCTTGGTATATTTTAGAAATGTATCTGATCCCTGGGATCCCTTTATATGCCGTTAAGAAGACCTTCAGAACACCTGACTGGGCCCTTTCCAAAACCTCCTTTTTAAGTATATTGTTTATGTGGTGTCTAAGCTGGAAGAACCTGTAAAGGTCTTGATTTATTAGGCCTTGTTTTTTCAAATCTTCAAAACTTCTTAAGATTTGCCCTTTAAAAAAATCGTAATATTTTATCAGCCCCTTCTCCTTCCACTTTTTAAATCTGGTGTCTGTTTTATTAGGAGTAAAGTCCTGATCATAGGCGATCCATTGCAGAAGTCGATAGGGCTCTTTAGTTTGATTCTCTCTGACTATCTTAAACCAAATTTTTAGCGGGGTCTCTATCCACGGGTTAGTGTTATTCAAAAGCTTAGGTAAGACATTGTTCCCTATTATCGCCTGTAGGGGGATGTCACTTGTTATTTGGCATTCGATCTCCTTCCATTGTGCAGAGTAGACTGGGTTACATATCTCTACTAAAGTTTTAATTTGTGCCGCTTTAAAGTAGTCCCTGATATTTGGCAGCGCGAGCCCACCTTTGTCTTTGTTTAGCTGTAGGGTTCTATATCTGATTCTAGGTCTCTTGCCCTGCCATATGAATCTTGAGATCCTTCTGTCCAGCTCCTGCCATGTTTTTTTGGGAGGTTCTACCGGTATTGTTTGGAAAAGGTATAGAAGACGTGGAAGTATATTCATTTTGACTGCTTCAATTCTTTGTGCAATACCCAAGAATGGTATCATATTCCATCTTGCTAGGTCAGATTTTATTTTTGTCACCAGTGGATCATAGTTTAGTGATATAATTTTGTTGAGTTGTTTCGGGATATTGACCCCCAGATATTTCATAGATTCCGACTCCCAGTTAGTTTTGAGTTTGCTTAGTGAATAATGATTTGGGTCATAGTTGAATGTTAAAACTTGGGTTTTATGCATATTTAATTTGTACCCCGATAAATCTCCATACTCTGAAAAAACTGAGGTTAGTTCTGGTAAAGAAGTGTCCGGCTGCCCTAGGTATATTAAAATGTCATCAGCAAAGAGTGCTATTTTATGTTCCTTCTGACCAAGTGTAATACCTTGAATTTTTTGGTTTTGTCTTATCCATTGGCTCAGAGGTTCTATGAAGATTGCAAAGAGCAGTGGAGACAGGGGGCAGCCCTGACGACATCCTCTTTCCAGTTCAAAAGATGATGATAAATTACCGTTAATCCTTATTTTAGCTGTTGGTTTTTTATATAATGCCTGTATAGTTCTAATGAAGTTGTTATGAAAATTGAAACTGGATAAGATTCTGTATAGAAAAGACCAGTCAACCGAATCGAATGCTTTTTCAGCATCTAATCCTAATATGACTGCATTTAAGTTATATTTTTTTATATGATGAATTATGTGTAAAGTGCGTCGAATGTTGTCTTGTGTCTGTCTTTGTCTTATAAAACCTGTTTGGTCTAAATGAATTAGGTCTGTCAGTATATTCTCTAACCTTTTGGCAAGGATAATGGTAAAAAGCTTATAGTCCTGATTTAGTACACTGATTGGTCTGTAGTTGGAGCACTCTAGTTTATCCTTTTCAGGTTTAGGTATAACTGCAATGACCCCTTCTCTCCAGGAGGGGGGGATTTCCCCTGTGTGGAGGACATAATTAAATGTTTTCAGGAGGAGAGGAGATAGTTGCTGTTTAAAGGTTTTGTACCACTCTGCTGTATAGCCATCAGCTCCTGGGGATTTGTTAGCTTTAAGTTTCATAATTGCTTTTTCCAATTCTTTAGGATGTATTTCTGACAGTAGTGTTTTATTTTGTGACTCCGTAAGTTGGGGAAGGTTTAATGTGTTTAGGAATGCCTCGGATGCGTTTTTATGTTTTTTGTGGGAGTATAAGTTCTTATAGTAATTCTCGAAGTTTTTAAGAATATCCTGAATTCTGAATTTTATTTCCTTTGATACTGGGTCTCTGATTTTGTAGATTGCTCTTTCTGTTTGATGTTTCCTCAATTTATAGGCTAGCAATTTTGCCGATTTACTGCCTGCTTCATAGTATTTTTGTTTCAGAAATGTAAGTTTCTTCTGGATTTCTATTGTGTAGATCTCATTTATTTGGTTTTTAATTTCCTTAATCTTGAGCGAGTCAGTAGAATGAGTGTTGCCTTTGTGTTCTTTTTCTAGGTTCCTAAGTTCTGACTCTAATGTGGATAGTTTTTCTTGTCTTAGTTTCTTTTGGGTTGCCAGTTTTGCAATAATCTTTCCTCTTATTACAGCTTTACATGCATCCCACAGTATTAAAGGGGATACTTCTCCATTATCGTTATCTTCCAAATATCTGAGAATATCTGACTCCAATTCATCTTTCAATGGTCCTTTCAGGACATTTGAATTTAACCTCCAAGAAAATGTATTATTTGTGTATTTTTGGATATTTAAGTCCATGTAGATCGGACTGTGGTCGGAGAGATCCATCAGTCCTATTTTACATGTTTTTACTCTACCAATGTCTCTATTAAACATAAAAAAATAGTCAATCCTTGAGTAAGATGAATGTGGAGTTGAGTAAAATGTATAGTCTTTTACACTGGGGTTGAGTTCCCTCCACACATCACAGATTCCCATTTCTTTTAGTAGCATCCGAGTCTTCCTGTTTTGGGTGTTATTTTGATGTGGGGAATTACCAGAAGCATCCCAGTATGGATTCAGTCTAAGATTGAAGTCCCCACCACATATCACTAAACCTTGAGCTTTAGTTATCATTAGGTCGAATACATTTTTATAAAATTTCCAGTTAGCCCCTGGGGGAGCATACACATTCAGCAGGGTGATATCTTCTCCCTCTAGCCGCCCAGTTACCAAACTGTATCTCCCTTCTTTATCTTTGTGTTCTGATTTTTTTTCAAATGTAATTTTGGTTGATATCAATGTCGCTACTCCCCTCCTCCTCCCTGATTTATATGAAGATGAAGAGATCATTTTAAACCCTTGTCTACTGAGTTTATTGTGTTCCACGTCTGTTAGGTGGGTTTCTTGTAAAAGTATTATTCCTGCTTTGTCTTTTTTCATTTTGCCTAGAATCTTGGATCTTTTAACTGGATTCAGGATCCCTTTTACATTATATGAAATTATTTTGATTACACCCTGTTTCTCCATTGTGTTGTTTTGTTTAGTATAACTGTGTGGTGGCCCTCTTTTGTGCTACTCAGAAACTGAAAGAACATTAAAAACAAGAAAAACATTAAGAACATAGTGTAAAAAACTTTAAAACAAAAAACTGTCAAAAGAACTTCCTGAGCTGAGGTCTTTTTAAAGACCCTGTAAGAGCCTTGATGGAGTGAAGGCTCTGAGGGAAATTCCTCAAACTCTGTTACGTGTTGAGGGCCCTCTCGTACCACTGAAAGTAGTCCCATGCTTTTAACGTGAGTTTCAGAACCCAATCCAAACTTGTAATGATTTTTTTTTTTTTTTTCCTTTTATGCCTAAACCCTGTGAAATTGTGTGCACCCTCCCACCCCCATCACATCAAACATTCACGCAAAAACAGTATTTGTTAGTATGAGCAGAACATGTGGATTATTGTCACATTTCTATTTTAACAAGTTTTTTTTTTTTTTTTATTACAAAGACTTATTTGTTTCAAATAATATGATTGTTCCATGAAATGTTTTACCACATGCTGAATATGCATCTCCTTTAATGTTTGTTACCTTGTATGAGGGGGGTTGGATGTGCGGATTGATTCAAGAGAAAGGAAAAAAAAAAAAAAAAAAAAGGTCGCTATTCCAACCTGAAAACGGATAGTTTATCCGCGACGCTCTGGTGCTGGGTTTCCCGCTGCTGGTCCGTGGATTTTGAGGGTCTTTGTGTTGTCCATGTTTGCGCTTTGATCTTCTCACTCGGGTCTGCTGCGGGTTTAAACACCGTTACCGGGAGCCCTCTTCTCGCCATGTCAGCTGTTGCTTCTTCCGCCGAATTATAGAGACACGTTTCATCGCCGTAGAAGACCCTTAACTTCGCAGGAAATGGTGTCTGAAAGCGCAATTTCTTCTCTCTTAACACCTTTTTCGCGTCATTGTATTCCCTGCGCTTTTTAAGGACCTCCGGGGCGTAATCGTGTTCCACGTAGACTTTTCTCTCCTGGTGCATAAATCCTTTTTTCTGCCAGGCCAGTCTTACAACCTCTTGTTTTATTTTGAAATTGGAAAATCTTACCAACACCGAACGTGGGGGCGCTTCCGCCGCCGGCCTAGCGGCTAATGAACGATGTGCCTTTTCTATCTTCAAGTCGGTGGTTTGTGGAATATCCAATTTCTCTCTTAGTAAGGATTCCACGCATTCTGCCATTGAGTTAAAACCATTTTCGGTTCCTTCTATCAGACCATGAATTCTTATGTTGTCTCTTCTTTGTTTTCCTTCTTGGTCGGTTAGCTTAGCCTCTATAGCTGCTTGTCTTTTGCGTAGGTCCAGCACAGAATCTTCGAGCACTTTTATTCGATCCTCTGTTTCCAAGATTCGGTTCTCGGCCTGGTCCACTCTGCTGTTTGTCCTTTTCAATTCTTCTCTGAATTCCCGAAATTCGGCCGTAACATCTCGGCGAAATCGTCGTAGTTCCTCAAATAGTGATTTCAGGCTAACCCTTTTGTTAGCTATCACCAGCTCCTCGTCTTCTGAACGGGGATCTTCCAGTTCAGATTCTCCGGCCGATACGTGTCCTAGCCTGGAGAATTTCAGTTTCTTCTGTTTTCCTTTAGACATGATGATTTTGTCTTTTGATTTTCACTCCTCCAAAAATCCGTTAAGTTTGATTTTCAAGGTGTTATCCTGGATTGAGTCTGAGAGCTTCAGTGTTAAGCTGCAGTCGCCATGGCGTCCAGACCGGAAGTCCACCTTCCTTCAATTTCTGATGCATCAGGGAACTTCACAGCCAAAAATAGAAGTCCTGAGATCATAACCAATAATGTTTCCACAGATGCATGAATTCCAATGTCCATGAGTCTCCTCGCAGGTTCCAATTCTTGGGCTCCCCCTTGGCCCGATTCTTCTTGAAAAATAGTGACAATAGCACATTTAAGCTGCTTTCAAATCCATAATTTCCATTTAGATTAAGATTCAGCAGAAGAAGAGCGACTAAACACAGACAAAAACGCAACATTGCAAAGCTGGGAATAGGTCAGGAAGGCAGACGAGAGGAGGGAAGAAAAATGCGACTGCTCTCTCTCAAGGCAAGAAGAGAAAAAAAAAATATTCACAATAATCCTGGCATAAACTTTGATCCCAAGGTAAGAGTAATATTTCAATAATTATGCAGCATAACAATACATTGTTATGCTGCTGATGCAAGTTTAGTGCTTACATGGGAAACCAAACGTGGTGCAGGAAGGTAGTAGCTGCTCTACCACTGCAGTTACTGAAGAAGGATTTACTTGGGTGAAATTTTTAGCAACTCCACAATTTAATTTGATTGCAATTCAGAGAGCTGCGATGATAAGATAATCAGTGCATCTTGATTCGTCTTTTTTTTCAATTCCTGATTTTTTCTTACTGTGTGACAACGCCTGCAGAGAATGGTGAAGACAGCGGAGAAGATCATCAGGACTCCACTCCCCTCTCTGCAGAGCATCGACCACCGCAGAGTCCAAAGGAGAGCTGACGCCATCCTCCAGGACCCCACCCGCCCCCAGCACAGAATGCTCACATTTCTACCCTCAGGCCGGAGGTACAGAAGTGTGAAATGCAGGACAACCAGACTAAACTCCTTCTTTCCCACTGCCGTCAGACTCCTGAATAAACAAACTCTGGACACAGCTTTGCAAATAGGAATTCACACACTGGTTGCTAAATTTGCATATTGCTCACAAGCACAGTGTACATAGTCTCACCCCGTCTCACGTCTCATGTCCATATCATCTCAGCTGCTAAATTATCATTGTACAGTGGGTATTATTAGAGAAATTCTCACACTGGGTGCTAATTTGCACATTGCTTATTTGTACACTGTACACAGGCTTATGCCATCTCAGGTTCATATCATCTCTGACATTAATATACCATTGTCCACTATAGTCATCCAGTGAATTTTTCAGTTTTCACTCCTCTTGTTTCCTCTAGTTTAACTGCTTTAACTGTCCTAATGTTTGTTATTAGTATTCATTAGCATTAGTACTTAGTATTAAAGTGTGTTTAAGGTGTCCCAATTCCCCAATGTGTGTTAGTATTCATTAGTATTGATGTGTATCTGATAGAAAAATTCCATATTATCTATACTATTATTGATATTAATAATGTATTTGAGAAGTATCATACCTTTCATATGCCATGTTTAATGTTTATATGTGCATTCCATATAGGATAAGTTTTTATATTCTTGGCCTGTTTCTGTGAGCAATTTCAGCGAGTTCAGACTGAGGATCAGTACATGTGTAAGGAATGATCTAAGCCATTTATTATAATCTCTTTGACATGTCCTGTTTCGGGTCACAGGAATGCACAGGAACTCGTCGTCTTATAGATTAGTGTTTCATGGACATTCTGTTAGTTTTATGGATCTCGTCTTCATGACCCATGTTTCCAGAGTGTCTGACGTCCGCCTGGATAAGCTCAGTTATCAGGACTGTCCCATTCTGTCCCTTCCCTTATCCTCATCCTCCCTCTCCTTTCTCCTACCTATATATATCAGACTTAGAAGAATGGATCCTTTAGAGATTCTAGGTGTGTCTGAATGCCAAACTTTGTAATCTCTCCCTCAAAAAATGGCCATTTGAGGTTAAATAAATGTACATAAATTCAACTTTCCGCCTGATTATTTGACTTTGAATAATTTAAGCTCAAAATTATTCTAACAGTATCTATTACCTTGGCATTCGTTCGGAGAGGAGTGTAAGAATTTCATTGCTCAGGAAATGTTGCACTTAAATGTACACATGACAAAGCCTTTGAATCCTTGAATGGGATTTTCAGAGCAAAATATTTGTAATGAACCTTGGTGGATTAACTTTCATTATAATTTGTCGATAAATGAAAATTGATTGATAAATCAACTGGAACATTACATTTAACCAGCATATATCCCACTACAGCTATTCCAGTATCAGGTTGCATCCTCTTCAGTTCGGCTAAGGCTACGGTCACACTGCAGGTATTAATGCTCAATTCTGATTTTTGTGACCCATATCCGATTTTTTTTTTTTTTTTGTAACTTAGATTTTTATTCATTTTTCATCATATATAAGGCATTCAGATCACATTCTACATTTAAAAAACAAAGGGGTTAGGGTAGGGAAAAATAAAAAAAATAAACAAAATAAAAATAAAAAAAAAATAAAAAATAAAAGGGGGGGGACAAATGTTGGAGCATCAAGTTTTTAGTTTCCATCTCTTAATTCTTCTGGTTTTTTCAGTGTCTTTGGTTATTCTTTCAATTTCTGCCTCGTTGTTGCACTTTGTAGTGTGTCCATTTCCGCCATTTTTTCTCCCATATTCCTTCTTGCATTCTTCGTCGATATGTTAGTTTTTCCATCATACGTATGTCCTCAACAATGTCAGTCCATTGTTCTTGGTCAGGAAGAACTTCTGATCGCCATTTTTTTGTGATAGTTTTTTTACATGCAATCAACAAGATTTTAACTAGATATCTGTCCTCAGCCTGTATAACACTGTCTTTTTTAAGATCACATAAGTACATCAGGTTACAGTTCATTGGTATATTATATCCTAATATCCTCTGTATTGTCACATGCATAGATTTCCAAAATGATGATATTTTGTAGCATTTCCAAAACATATGTGAGTGGTCTGCATTTTGAGCCCCACATCCCCTCCAGCATAAAGATTGGGTATTTGAATATTTTCCTTGAATCTGTGGTGTAATGAAAAAGCGAATCAGGTTTTTCCATCCAAATTCCCTCCATGCCCTTGAATTTGTTGATGTGTGTTGTGTTTTCCATATTTCCTGCCAGCTTTCTTCTGTTATGTTTAAATTGAGCTCTTTCTCCCATTTCTCCTTTATATAGTTACTTGTATGATTGTTTGTCATAAGTTTCTGATATAGTTTTGAAATAATTCTTATTTTATTTCCTGCATATGAGCTTAAAATAAGTTGTATAATCTCGTTCACATCTGTTTGGAGGTTATGCCTAATCTTCTTCATATAGTAATCTCTCATCTGCAGATATCTGAAAAATTCCGATCTTTCTAATTTAAATTTTCTCCTGATATTTACAAAGCTCCCGAGATCTTTTTTTCCGATATTGCCCCATGCTGTGATTCCCTTGTTCACCAGATTTTTGTATCCCCTATCTTGTTTTGCCGGTTCAAACTGACTGTCAAATGCTACCCATTTCAATAGTTTTATGTCTTCCCTTATATTATATTTTTGTACTATTTTATACCACAGTTCTAAAGTAAATTTAGTGATTGTGTCTATTTGTTTGATTTGCTTATATGCGTCTTTATCCCCTATTATGCTTTGTACTGGGAATCCCTCAATTTCCTTTTCCATTTCTTTCCATTTTGCCTCATATCCCTCGTCACGCCAACATATGATACATCTTATTTGTGCTGAGTAGTAATATTCCTTTAGACTCGGTAGGCCCATGCCTCCTTTCTCTTTTGGTAATTGGAGGGTTTTATATTTCACTCTTGGTTTTTTACCTCCCCAAACAAATCTCGATATCATCCTGTCCCACTTTGAGAATTGGGCATCTGGAATCTCTGTTGGTATAGCCTGGAAGAGGTAAAGTAATCTAGGTTGTATGCTGATTTTGACTGTCTCAATTTTTGAATTCAGATCCATATTTAAGATTGACCATCTATCAATATCTTTTTTTATTTCTTGTTCCAACCTATCATAGTTTGCTTTATATATTTTGCTTAGGTCTTTAGGTATGTTCACTCCAAGGTATTTTATTTCTTTTTGCTTCCAGTTTAGTTTGATCTTATCAGTTATCTGGTTTAGAGGGTTATAGTGGAATGTCAGTATTTGTGTTTTTGTTATGTTTATCTTGTATCCTGATAATTTTCCAAAATTTTCTATCAAGTTCATCATTTCCATTATTGATTTATCTGGTTGTTCAAGGTAAACTATAATATCGTCTGCAAATAGCCCAATCTTGTGTTCCGCCCCCTTTATTGTTACACCTTTTAATTTCTTATTTTGTCGTATCGCTTGAGCCAATGGTTCTATGAACAGAGCAAACAAGGTGGGCGATAAGCAGCATCCCTGCCTAGTTGATCTTTGTATATTTACTTTGTCTGTTAAGCTACCGTTTATCTTGATTCTTGCCACAGGTTCTTGATATAGCGTCCTTATGCATTGTACTGATTTTTCGTTAAATCCAAAGCGCTCCAGTACACTATATAGGAATTTCCAGTTAACCCTGTCAAATGCTTTTTCTGCGTCTAAACTCATTATTACTGCGCTTTTCTTTTCTTTATGTATTTGGTTAATTATATGTATTGTTCTCCTGATATTGTCATGTGTTTGGTGTCCCTCTATGAAACCAGTTTGATCATCTTCTATCAATTCCGTCAAGAATGTCTTTATTCGTTTACATATAATTGTTGTGTATATTTTATAATCTACATTTAATAAAGAGATTGGTCTATAGTTTCCGCATTGTTCTTTATCTTTCCCTGGTTTTAAAATAACTGAAATGATTGCTTCGTTCCATGTTGGAGGTATTTTGTTGTTGTTCAGCGTCCAATTAAATGACTTTAGGAGTTGTGGCGTGAGTTCTTCTATAAACAGTTTATAAAACTCAGAGGGGTATCCATCACTACCTGGTGATTTACCGTTTTTAAGTGACTTAATCACATCTCTGATCTCTTGTGTTGTTATTTCTGCTGTTAGTTTTCCATTTTGTTGATTTCCTATTGATGGCAAGTCCAATGTGTCTAGAAATTTTTTGATATCTTTAGTATTTGTTTCTTCAGGTTGCGAGTATAGTTCTTGGTAGAAATTATGGAAAGTTTCTTCGATGTTTTCTGGGTTAACTGTGGTTTTATTTGTGGTGGGGTCTTTAATCTTATATACATTATTCACTGTTTGTCGTTTTCTTAACCGTTTTGCCAGCAGTTTTGTGGCTTTTGGTCCCGTTTCATAATATTTTTGCTTTAGATATCTATTTTTCTTTTCAATTTCATCCATTTGTGTTTCTTTTATCTTTGTTTTTTCTTCTTTAATTTCTTGATATATTTTTGGATCATTTGTGCTTTGATGTTTACGTTCTAATTCCCTCAGTCTCTCACATCTTTGTTCATACGCTTCCAGTTTAGTCTTATTTGCTTTTCCTGTTTCAACAATTAATTTACCCCTTAACATGGCTTTTAGTGCGTCCCATAGTATTGTTGGGTCCACTTCTTCATTGTCATTCTCTTGGATATATTCGTTTATGTTTATTTTTATTCTTTCTTTCATTTTCTCATCATTTAACAGTCCTACGTTAAGTTTCCATGTTGTTTGTCGTTTTCTATTGTTTAAATATATTTCCATGTATATAGGATTATGATCTGATATTTCTGCCCCTCCAATCCAACAATTTCTCACCCTGTGTCTGTCACCTTCATTCATAAGGAAGTAATCTATTCTAGAGTGTACTTTATGGGCTGCTGAATAATGTGTATAGTCTTTTTCGAGTGGGTGTAGGTCCCTCCATATGTCTACCATACCCATTTCTGCCAGTGAGGTTCTTATGAACTTTGTTACATGTTTTTTTGTCTTCTTAACACTTGTTGTGTCAACTTCATGATCCATGACAGCATTTAAGTCTCCTCCACAAATTAGGACTCCTTCACTGTGTGTTGCTATGAGATCAAACAGATGTTGAAAAAAACCCTTGTCACTTTCTGGTGGGGCATAGATGTTCACTAATGTGATCTGCATACCATCTATTCTTCCCTTTATTATTACATACCTGCCTTCTTTATCCTGGATTTCCTGATCACTTTCAAATTGTATTTTGTTTGAGATTAGTATCATAACCCCCCTTTTTGCTCCTCCCTTAAATGAACTGTAGTAGGAGTTCTTATAGCCAAATCTCTTTAGTTTCACATGTTCTGCTTTGCTCAAATGTGTCTCTTGCATAAATATAATTTCAGCTTTTTCCTTCTTGAATTTTCTTATTATTCTTTCCCTTTTAACAGGTGAGTTCAGACCATTCACGTTTAGTGTCATTATCTTAAGATTTTTACCCATATTCATGTTTTTCCATTTTTTTAACTTGTGCTCCTAGCCCCTTTAACAACAAAAATAACACATATTTATATAAAAACACATTAAAAAAACTCGACCTCCGTACTTTGGGCCTTTCTTCTGCCCACTGGTCCCTGTTGGTGGGTGGGGGGTTTGTCTTCACAGAGTGAAGGGCCCTCCCTAGACTTCTAATTACTATCAAAGTAATAGTCATAAGTCTAGAAATGTCCAACAAATATCACTTAAACCTCTCCTAGCCGTCTGTTTCTCTTTTACCTTGTCTTCTTGGCCTTCATTTCTTCTGTGCCTTTCTTAATCTTTGTTATGATCTAGGCTTTCAGTTGAAAGCCTTGTAGCTTGTCCTGGGCCCGCTGCTCTACGTCTCTTCCCCTTCTTCCGCCGTTCACTCGTCTCCACTCCGTCTGTCGTGGTGCGTTCAGGGCCGCCGCTGCTCCAGCCGTCTCCTTCGGCACGCTCACCTCAAGGCCCCGCTCCATCATATCCCGCGCTGCCTCTTCGGCCGTGTTGTAGGTTCTTGTGCCTTCCTCCCAATGAATCCTCATTTTCGTTAGCGGCGTTTGGAATCTAATTTTTTTCTCTTTCAGCGTTTTTTTAATATTGGCATATTTCTTCCGCTGCTGCACGATTTCTGTCGGGTAGTCATGGTCAAAAAATACCTGTTTGTCGCCGATTCGTATCTTTTTTTTCCATGCTTGCATCAGGATTCTTTCCTTTATGTCATATTTCACAAAGTTTACCACAACTGACCTGGGTGGAGAGTTTGTTTTCGGGTTCTGTGCCGGTGTTCTGTGCGCCCGTTGAATCTGCAGATCCGTTTCTCCGGGTATTTCCAGTTCTTTTTTTAAGAACTGATCCATGAATTTTGTCATCGAGTTGCCTTCAATGCCCTCCGGAATTCCAAAGATGCGCATATTGCTTCGTCGGGATCTGCTCTCCAAGTCGTTTATTTTCTCCTGCATCCTCTGCGTTTGCGTCGTCAGGGTCTGTAGTTGTTCGTTTGCCTCGCTTTTCCAATCTTCTAGTTCCGAAATTCGGGTCTGCGCTTCTGTCATACACGCCCGCTGGGAGCGCAGCTCCTCCATGTTTTCCGTTAATTTACGCTCCATTTCTCTTCGGAGGTCCATGATTTCCTCCTTAATTTCTTTTTTCAGTTCCTCCTTAAGAGCCGCTAAATCCTGTTGTAGCTGTCGCTTGAATTCTCTCAACTCTTCACCCAAACTGGCGATGCCAGCGTTCATGTTGTCGAGTCTGGTGTCCTCCATTTTCTCTGCTGTGGACATCTCGTTTTTTTGGGCTTTGCGTACAGCGGTTTTTCCTGCGTTGTTGGAGAGGAATTCTTCAATTTTACCCTGTTTTTGTCCTTGTGCCCGGTTCCTTCGTGTTTTCATCCCTTAGTTTATTGATTCGTTTATGTCGAGTTGGCCATTTACCGATGATTTTTAATCCGGCTAGGGAGAGCTCTTTGTTTAAGTGTTATGTCTCTCCGCCATCTTCCCGGAAGTCATCCATATCCGATTTTTTAATGACGGACTGAATGGCACAGATCCGATTTTTTCACACCAGACCCAGGCCACTTTCATATGTGGTGCTAATTCTGATACGTATTTGATATTTTCCAAAGCGACCTCAGTCTGAACGGTCATGTCACGTCATCTGACTTTTTCCTCATTGAAGTGAGACAGACGCTACAGTTCTGCTGTGGAAGATGCCGCAGGCATGACAGACTGCTGATTTGTGCTCTTTTTTCCAATCATTCCTCTTCCCTTTATCACAATCATAATTTTCTCGGCTCCCACAGCACAACTTCAAAATTGCGGTGGGGGGGGGGGGGAGAGTTCGGGGCTGAAGCCATCAGACATTGCAGGCGCACAGTAACAGCACATTTTTTAAAAAAAAAGTGGTCATCTTGCATGTCGAGGAATGAAGCTGGTCTCATTTATTTTGTGCATAAACATTTCTGAATGTTTTTAACATTTATTTTGCTGTGCTGCATCAAAGGTGAAGAAGTTGTGTCCCCCCCCCCCTTAATCGTTCGGTGCTCATATTTACTTCTGCAAACACAACGGTGTGTCTGATGTTACGTTTTCTTCTGCGCATGCAGATCACTTCATAGCTGTAGACCTTTCATACTCCAGTCTGATGGGGGTCACATTTAAAGGGCTGATGACACGACTGACATTTTTTAGGATGTTGTGTAAACCCAAAAGTCACTGTCAATGATCAATATAATATTTACAACTGCGCCTGCATAAACTAGTTATCAAAAAACCGCAGCCGCTGACTGGACTGTGGTGCTGCCCACTGAATTAAGGGCGGTACCCCCATGACGTAAGCGGGAGAACGGACACTGGTATTGTTGACTGGAATGACAGCAGCTTTGTAGCTCACAGTTTCTCTGGTTTCTTGTTTTAATTTTATGGCTGTGCCTTCGCGTTGTGTCGCAGGCTTAGATAAACAGCAGGTGTGAAAGACCACATCACACACTTCAGCTCCAACTGTCATAAGCCTCCTCATACGCTTTTATGCAGGAGGAGCGCACGGGGAGGGGAAGGACTAATGGATTTACGCGCAGCTTTGACCTACTTTCTCTGATCGCATGCTGACTCTCGCCGGTCCGGCCACATCCCCTCTATCATTATCACCAGCTGATTCCCCTCCCGCTGATCATGTTTCCTGGTCCTCGCCGGGAAACATCCTGGGTTTCAAAAGCAGAGGGGAGTTTGGGAAGGTGCACCAGGTGAATCGCCTTAGAGAAGCAATCCACGCGGGTGAGGATAACGGTGTTATCTTGAGAAGGAGGAAGTCCAGTAACGAAGGCCAAGGCAATGTGGGACCAGGGTCGGTGAGGGATGGGGAGTAGATTGAGAAGGCCAGAACGGGGCGAGGAGTCCAATTTCTTGTGGCAACAGACTTGACAAGCGCTGACATAATCCCGGACGTTAGTCCGCAGAGTGGGCCACCAGAACACCCGACGAATGAGACTGATAGTCCGAGTGATCCCAGGATGACATGCAAAGAAGCTGGTGTGGCCTCACTTGATGATGTCGCTGCAGAGAGTGGCCGGGACAAACAGTTGACCATCAGCACCCCCTTCTGGTATGGTTCTGTGGATAGAGCCTGCCGGACCCTCCACTCAGTGTCCCACGTGAGCGCTCCGAGGAAGCAGGAGGGTGGAACAATGGGTTGGGGGAGGGAGGGAGGGGCTGGAGAGTCGAGACAGAACTGGCGGGAGAGAGCGTCTGTTTTAACATTGCGGGACCCAGGCCTGTAGGTGATGGTAAGATTAAATCTAGCACAAAATAAGGCCCAGCGGGCCTGCCTGGCATTCACCCTGCAGGCCGACCGAAGATATTCTAAATTTTTATAGTTGGTCTACACAATTATGGGCTGGGCCACTCCCTCCAACCAGTGTCTCCACTCCTCAAGGGCCAACAGCTCTCAGTCCCCTATGTTGTAGTTCCTCTTGGCAGGCGTGAGCCGCCGAGAAAAATACGCGTAAGGATGAAGCTTCTGATCTGAGGCTGAACACTGCGATAGAACAGCGCCCACCCCTGAGTCAGAAGCATCCACCTCTAAAATAAACTGGAGCTGGGGGTTGACCTGGGCCAAGATAGGAGCGTTGGAGAACAAACCTTTCAATGTGTGAAAGGCCTGTTCAGCTGACTCGGACCAACTAAAGGGCACTTTAGCAAGATCAGCTGGGTCAGAGGTAGGCCCACTATAGTTTCTAATGAAACGGCGATAGAAATTTGCAAACCCCAAGAAACGTTGAAGCTCCTTGCGGGAGTGGGATTTAGGCCAATTTAGCACAGCCTCCACCTTGGTCGGATAGGCCCTCAGCTCTCCCTCAGCCACGATAAAGCCCAGAAAAGAAGTAGAGCGGATGGAAAACTCCCACTTCTCAGCTTTTATGTAAAGCCGATTCTCCAGGAGCCATTGTAGAACGGCCCTGATGTGGACTGCGTGTTCCTCTGGCGTGCGTGAAAAAAATCAAAATGTCGTTGAGACAAACAAAAACAAATTGATTGACCATATCGTGGAGGACGTTATTGATCACACGCTGCAAGACGGCGGGGGCAGTGGTGAGCCCGAATGGCATCGCCAGATATTCGAACTGCCCCAAGTGTGTTTTAAAGGCCGTCTTCCATTCATTCCCTTCACAAATGCAAACCAGATGATACGCGTTACGCAAGTCCGATTTGGTATATACTCGCGCGCACTGAAGGAGCTCACATGCAGAGTTTATCAGGGGCAGAGGGTATTTGTCTCTGTTACAGCATTGAGTTCATGATAATCAATGCACGGGCGTAGAGAACCGTCCTACTTCACGACAAAAAAGAACCCTGCCCCAAGAGGCGCCGATGAAGGCCAAATAAGGCCGGCGTTCAGAGAATCTTCAATATAGCTCTCCATCGTATCCCTCTCCGGCCCAGAAATACTGCAGAGCCGGTTGGATGGCAGCCGCGCACCCGGGAGAAGGTCTATAGCACAATCATAGGAGCGATGGGGAGGTAACGAAAGCACTCTAGATTTGCTAAAGACCTCTCCGAGATCATGATAGACCTTGGGCACTAGGCTGAGATCTGGCGGCTCCACTGGAGGGGAGGCGATGGACAGCGTAGGTGAACACTCGGCCGCTTCCCGGTCCAACCGCTTCCATCCTGTGTGTACAATGAGCAGCCAAGTGCTGTGTTCTCCCGATGACGTGACTACATGGCAGCAGGGTTTTCCAGCCACTGACGTAATTGGTGATGTGGCGCTCATGAAAACATTGGATATCCGTGTGAAAAAAAGCCTGTTTGACTTAGAACTGCACAGACAAACCTATTTTGTCATATTGTATTATGTGTCGAAAAATAAGAGGAAGTCAAAAATGTGTCATCAGCACTTTAAATTAGAATGTGAATGCCTGCAAAAAAAAATAAAAAAAATTGGATTTCAGCAAAAAAAAAAAAAAAAAAAATCAAAAAAAAAAAATCGGAATTGAGCATTAAGACCTACAGTGTGACCGTAGCCTTAGACAGACATGGGTTGTTGCTAAACTCTGGACTTTTTAAAATCCATTCTTTAACATTCGTTCATCAATTCAGAATTTTCCACATAAAACAATTTGATGTATCTAAACTCGCCATCAGTGAGAGTTGGACTCTGCCAGGGCTGCTGTCTGTCACTGATCCTGCTCATTTTTATGGGCAGCATTTCTTGGCCGACCCTGGATTTACACCAACTATGGATGCAGTACATTACGACTGTGATCCGGTCTCTGCAGCAAATAGTTCCCAGTCTCGACAATTTTCTAACCCCCACCTGGTCCAGACCACTGTGAAACGAATCCGACTTGTCAGATTCGGTTCACTAATAAAACGCAACAGTGTATTTTTGACAGATGCCGGATACAATCCACAAGGAAATCCCACAGTATTTAATAGCCGTTTGATCATTAAAAATGGTTTAAGGATTGCCTGTTATCTTCTGAGGTCTACCACTGTGTCAGAGAAGGTAAAAAAAACTTTGCTCTCATTCACGCTGTTGCAAAACACAAACGGAGCTAGTAGGGATGGACGCAGGAGTCCAGCTGTACTGCATCTGCCACGGACTGCATCTGCAGTCAGTGTAAATCCTGGGTGAGCCAAGGAGCAGAGGGTGTCATATTCGGTAACCACAGGATCTCGTCTCTGCCGTTTGTAGATGATGTCCTTTTAGCTTCATCAAGTAATGACTAATGGCCCTTTCCCACTAGCACCTACTCGCCTTGACTCTACTCTGTAGGGTTTTCCATTAGTACCTAGTACCAAGGCACTTTTTTAGCACCTATTCAGCTGGGGTTCCAAGCGAGTTTAGTTGAGCTGAAAATGTGACGTCAGACTGCAGCCCACTGATTGGTCAGAGCGTAACGTCACTGGATGAGTCATGACACAACGTCTTCACAAGAATCAAACCCGCCATTTGTAAAAATGGGCAATACTGAGTGTCAGTTTATTATTTCTGTGATAATCAAGATACAGTGGGGTAAAAAATATTTAGTTAGCCACCAATTGTGCAAGTTCTCCCACTTAAAAGATGAGAGAGGTCTCCAATTTTCATCATAGGTATACCTCAACTATGAGAGACAAAATGAGAAAAAAAAAAATCCAGAAAATCACATCGTCTTATTTTTAAAGAATTTATTTGCAAATTATGGTGGAAAATAAGTATTTGGTCAATAACAAACGTTCATCTCAATACTTTGTTATACCCTTTGTTGGCAATGACAGAGGTCAAACGTTTTCTGTAAGTCTTCACAAGGTTTTCACACACTGTTGCTAGTATTTTGGCCCATTCCTCCATGCAGATCTCCTCTAGAGCAGTGATGTTTTGGGGCTGTCACTGGGCAACACGGACTTTCAACTCCCTCCAAAGATTTTCTGTGGGGTTGAGATCTGGAGACTTGCTAGGCCACTCCAGGACCTTGAAATGCTTCTTACAAAGCCACTCCTTCATTGCCCGGGTGGTGTGTTTGGGATCATTGTCATGCTGAAAGACCCAGCTACGTTTCATCTTCAATGCCCTTGCTGATGGAAGGCGGTTTTCACTCAAAATCTCGCGATACATGGCCCCATTCATTCTTTCCTTTACACGGATCAGTCGTCCTGGTCCCTCTGCAGAAAAACAGCCCCAAAGCATGATGTTTCCACCCCCATGCTTCACAGTAGGTATGGTGTTCTTTGGATCAACTCAGCATTCTTTCTCCTCCAAACACGACAAGTTGAGTTTTTACCAAAAAGTTCTATTCTGGTTTCATCTGACCATATGACATTCTTCCAATCCTCTTCTGGATCATCCAAATGCTCTCTAGCAAACTTCAGACGGGCCTGGACATGTACTGGCTTAAGCAGGGGGACACGTCTGGCACTGCAGGATTTGAGTCCCTGGCGGCGTAGTGTGTTACTGATGGTAGCCTTTGTTACTTTGGTCCCAGCTCTCTGCAGGTCATTCACTAGGTCCCCCTGTGTGGTTCTGGGATTTTTGCTCACTGTTCTCGTGATCATTATGACCCCACGGGGTGAGATTTTGCGTGGAGCCCCAGATCGAGGGAGATTATCAGTGGTCTTGCATGTCTTCTATTTTCTAATAATTGCTCCCACAGTTGATTTCTTCACACCAAGCTGCTTACCTATTGCAGATTCAGTCTTCCCAGCCTGGTGCAGGTCTACAATTTTGTTTCTGGTGTCCTTTGACAGCTCTTTGGTCTTGGCCATAAGTGGAGTTTGGAGTCTGACTGTTTGAGGTTGTGGACAGGTGTCTTTTATACTGATAACGAGTTCAAACAGGTGCCATTAATACAGGTAACGAGTGGAGGAAAGAGGAGCCTCTTAAAAAAGAAGTTACAGGTCTGTAAGAACCAGAAATCTTGCTTGTTTGTAGGTGACCAAATACTTATTTTCCACCATAATTTGCAAATAAATTCTTTAAAAATCAGACGATGTGATTTTCTGAATTTTTTTTCTCATTTTGTCTCTCATAGTTGAGGTATACCTATGATGAAAATTGGAGACCTCTCTCATCTTTTAAGTGGGAGAACTTGCACAATTGGTGGCTGACTAAATACTTTTTTGCCCCACTGTAAATGGCTACACACAAATCAACACTGTGGTCCAATGACGAGGTTCAGACTTTTGTGCTTGGTGGCTGACGAGAGAATCCAGAGGGAGCGAGATGGAGTGACCCGAAATGAAAACTTATTCCAGGAGGTCTCCGAGCTGATGGTCACTCACGAATTCCACCGGACATTAAAAGCTTATTACCGGACCATCAAGGACCACAACAGTCAAAGTGGGTCAAACAGAAAAGACTGGAAGTTGTTCAACCAAATGGATGCCATTTACAGGTACCAACCGGCGAGCAATGGGAGGGAGAGTTGCCGCAACTCAGCCACGGCATTGTTGAAAACCTCGGCCACGGTATTGTTGGAAACAGTGATAGAGGATGGTGAGTGTTGTGATTTTAAGCATCTTATACGTCATTTATCCCATTGGTTGCAAGCTCACTTTGAACAAACAAGGATATCGCCATTGTCTCCTGTATGCAGACAATGAGCTAGCTAGTTAGCTAGCCATCAACACCAACTCTGTGCTCTGTTTGTATTTTCCCCTTACCTTCTCTTAAGTGTTCGCTTCTGAGAGCAAAACGTCAGCAGTTCAACATAACTGTCCGCCTTACTATAATGATTCCACCCACTTCTAGGTGGTACTCAGTTGAAATGGAAAATGATATAAACCATGTCTGGGCGAGTAGAGGCAAGACAAGCTGAGTAGGTGCTAGTGAGCTCACTTTGAACAAACAAGGATATCACCATTGTCTCCTGTATGCAGACAATGAGCTAGCTAGTTAGCTAGCCATCAACACTAACTCTGTGCTCTGTTTGTATTTTCCCCTTACCGTCTCTTAAGTGTTTGCTTCTGAGAGCAAAACGTCAGCAGTTCAACATAACTGTCCGCCTTACTATAATGATTCCACCTACTTTTAGGTGGTACTCAGATGTAATGGAAAATGATATAAACCATGTCTGGGCGAGTAGAGGCAAGACAAGCTGAGTAGGTGCTAGTGAAAAAGGGCCATAACTGGTCTTAATGGGCCAGTTTGCTACTCCAGGTCAGGGATGAGCTCCTGCTCCACAAGTGGAGGAGTTCAAGTATATCAGGCTCTTACAAGTGACTCAGGTGATTCTGCTCTGTCCACTCCAAATCTCTCTACCAGTGCCCTGTACTACTCCCCCTCTTATACACCCAACAACAGAGGAGTTCAGAGAATTTCTGCAGGTGGCATGGCTGTGTTGTACTGAAGGTCAGCGGTGTATAAGGTGAAGAGAAAAGGAGAAGGCACAGTCCCCTGTGGAGCTCCTGTATCACTAACCACCACATCAGACAAGACACTGCCCAGCCGGACAAACTGTGGGATGTCTGTCAGGTAGTCACTGATCCAGCAGATCACAGAGCTGTCACCCCCCCATCCCCCACAGCTTCTCACCCAGCAGCAATGCTGGATGGTGTTAAAGGCACTGGAGAAATCCAAGAATGTGATTCTCACAGTGTCTCCTCCGCCATCTAGATGCAAATGGGCTCGTTGCAGCAGGTAGATAACAGCGTCGTCAACTCCTAAATGGGGCTGATATGCAAACTGCAGGGGGTTGACAGTGTGGCGTTTCAAGGGTGCACACAATAATGAGGGGATTTGTGACGTACAGGCATTTATTCTTCACTGACCAATTACACAATAGAGTGGAGGTCATTCACACAGGCACTCATTTCACTCAGGGTGATGCAGACGCATAATCCATCACACACTGGGAAAACAACACTATCACAACTTGACTTGTAACACAATTATACTGGTACAACAATAACTCTTAGAACACACGAATAAGTCTTTGAATCCCCCGTGGCGCAAAGCATGCAGGGAGAATCCTCTGCCCCTTATCACAGCCCCGACGTTACACTGTCTTCCCCTGAACTGGTTTCTGTCCCCAGAATAATAAGTTCAACTCAAAAGTCCAATACAAACCCGTCCAGGTGTTGGGGCATCCACCGTTGGTACGCATGGGCCCGTTAGTGTCCATTTGGGCCTCGACCGGGGTATCCGGTTGGGATGGAGCCTCTGGCTTAGCCATCCGTGGAGGCAGCTGGCTGGTATGGGGCGAGGCAGTTGTGGTGAAGCACCACCACCAGGTTCCTCTTCTGCAGCCTTACCCTGTACACTACATCCGACAGTCTCTGTAGGACCATGCACGGTCCTGATCAGTGGCTCGCCAGCTTTGGTGACAGTCCCCTTTTCTGCTGCGGGCAGAAAACCCAGACCTGATCCCTGGGTGCAAAGTCTCTCCCCTGGCAGCGGGAGTCATACGCGCGCTTCTGTTGACTCCCCGCCCTTTGCTAAGATACAGGGCAGAGACCTTTTTGAGAGGGCCAGTGAAACCCCCTAACAGGTTTAGAGCGTTTTTCTGCATTCCGTGGACAAGCAGCCTAAATGGAGTTGCCAGGAAACTCCTGTAGAATGATACCTAAAACGGCTAATAGAATAAAGCCACATGAGTGGTAACGCCATATGAATATGGTCCATGAACACCCTGTGAATGCCCAACCATCATACCACTCAGGAAGGAGACGGGTTCTGTGTCCCAGAGATGAATGTGTTTTGGTGGGAAATGTACATATCAACCCCAGAACAAAAGCAAAAGACCTTGTGAAGATGCTTGCTGAAGCTGGTAAGAGTGTCATTATCCACAGTGAAATGAGTTTTGTACTGACATGGGCTGAAAGGCCAGTCGGTGAGGAAAAAGCCATTACTCCAAAAGCAACATTAAAAAGCTAGATTAGTTTGCAAATACACACAGGAAGAAAGACCTTTGTTTTTGGAGACATGTCCTGTGGTCTAATGAAAGTAAGATTGAACCGTCTAGCCATAATGACCATTGTTCCATTCATCCATCCATCTATCAATTTTCCGCTGGTCCAGGTCGCGGAGGCAGCAGTTCAAGCAGAGAAGCCAAGACTTCCCTCTCCCCGGCCACCTACTCCAGCTCTTCAGAGATGATACCAAGATATTCCCAGGACAGCTGGGAGACAGTCTCTCCAGTGTGTCCTGGGTCTGCCCTGGGGTCTCCTCCCAGTGGGACGTGCCCGAAACACCTCAAGTGGTAGGTGTCCAGGAGGCATCCTGATCAGATGTTCATACCACTTCAACTGGCTCCTTTTGATATGGAGGAGAAGCGGTTCCACTCTGAGCCTCTCCCGGATAACTGAGCTCCTTCATCTCTGAGGATGAGTCCAGCAAGCCTACGGAGAAAGCTCATTTCAGCCACTTGTATCCGCAATCCCATTCTTTTGGTCATTACCCAAAGCTCATGACCATAGGTGAGGGTAGGAATGTAGATTGACTGGCAAATTGACAGCTTTGCTTTAGAGCTCAGCTCCCTCTTCACCACGACAGACCAGTACAACGTTCGCATCACTGCAGATGCTGCTCCGTCTGTCAATCTCCCGCTCCATTCTCTCCTTACTTGTGAATAAGACCCCGAGATACACTACCGTTCAAAAGTTTGGGGTCACCCAGACAATTATTTTGTGTTTTCCATGAAGAGTCACACTTATTTACCACCAAGAGTTGTAAAATGAAATGAAATAATGATGTGTATTTGAAATAATTTTTTCCAGATACTCAACCTGCTCAAAGGAAGGTCAGTTTTATAGCTTCTCTAACCAGCTAAACTGTTTTCAGCTGTGCTAACATGATTGCACAAGAGTTTTCTAATCGTCCGTTAGCCTTCTGACGCAATGAGCAAACACATTGTACCATTAGAACATTGGAGTGATAGTTGCTGGAAATGGACCTCTATACACCTATGTAGATATTGCACCAAAAACCAGACATTTGCAGCTAGAATAGTCATTTACCACATTCGCAATGTATATTAGATATTAGAGTGTATTTCTGATTAGTTTAAAGTTATCTTCACTGAAAAAAACAGTGCTTTTCTTTCAAAAATAAGGACATTTCTAAGTGACCCCAAACTTTTGAACGGTAGTGTATGTCCTGGATCCAGCAACTATCACTCCAGTGTTCTAATGGTACAATGTGTTTGCTCATTGCGTCAGAAGACTAATGGATGATTAGAAAACCCTTGTGCAATCATGTTAGCACAGCTGAAAACAGTTTAGCTGGTTAGAGAAGCTATAAAACTGACCTTCCTTTGAGCAGGTTGAGTATCTGGAAAAAATTATTATTTCAAATACAAATCATTATTTCTAACCTTGTCAATGTCTTGACTATATTTTCTATTCATTTTACAACTCATGGTGGTAAATAAGTGTGACTCTTCATGGAAAACACAAAATAATTGTCTGGGTGACCCCAAACTTTTGAACGGTAGTGTACCTTTCTTGGATGTCTTTTCCCTGCGTTTCAAATTTTCCTGTCTGCCTCCACTCTTCATCACTCTACTAAAGCAAGAAATCTCTTCTTCTTTTAGATTTGATTGGCAGTTGGCAACCAGCTTAAAGGTGCATTACCGCCACTGACTTGATTATCTGTGCGTCTGTCACATTTATAGAACATCATAGGACAGCCTATGATCTCTGCCTGATCATCATAGGATGCCCTATAAACTCAGGCATCACAGGACTCGCGATGTTAAAGATATTCGCGATATGAACTCAGGCATCATAGGACTTGCGATGCCATCATAAAGATATTCGCAATGCCATCATAAAGCTATGATGTCTATATGATGGCACATATCATAGGACGTCCTATGAACTCA
Organism: Pholidichthys leucotaenia; assembly: GCA_020510985.1. Lineage (NCBI taxonomy): Eukaryota > Metazoa > Chordata > Actinopteri > Cichliformes > Pholidichthyidae > Pholidichthys > Pholidichthys leucotaenia. Next base: position 430,143,386 of record CM035841.1, read on the forward strand.
GGCATCATTGGACTTGCGATGCCATCATAAAGATATGATGTCTATATGACAGTACACAGACAAATGTGTCTTTATGATGTCATATAGACCATCACTCACAAAGCCTAGACTAATGTGTCTTTATGTCATATGGCTCAAAATTGGCAAGGTGAATAAGTCACAGGGCCAGTCTTTACAGCGCGTTGGTGTTTTCTGCACAACAGATTTCTACAGCAATGGCCAATTCTACGCGTTGCCGCAAGCAGAGTTGCCAGATCAAGCAGTCTTTGTATTGTTTCTCAAGATGAAGAAACTAAGCAAAAGCGTCGCTTTCTCAGCAATGTTGTTTTTAAAGAGGTGCTGACACAGTAAAAACATGTAACCTTGAAGAATGCCAGTCTATATTACAAATGTGTAAAATGCCAAGCAAAGCGCTGATTTTCTCGGGGTGCTCCAGTTTCTTGGTTTCTACGGGCAAGCAGGGGCCTTCCTGAACAGGGTCGAAAGCCACTTTTTGCTCAGATCTATTTTCATGATCCTGCCCATGAACTGGAATTATGAAGCACCTATCCCTCAACCAATGGTCTGAACAAATAAGACCCACCAGATGGAGAGCAACAGAATGAGGAGGACTGCTGCACGTCAGAAAAGATGCCGTGAACATGAAACACCTCAGGTTCCAGCAGTACGCTGCAGGCATGACTGAACAACACAGCCGTCTGAGACAGGAGGAGACCCTTCAGCAACAGGCATGCAGAAATACTTGCTTATACTTGGTTTCTACGGGCATGGACGGGTATGCACGGGTATGTACTAGTAGCATATAAAATTCAAGAAATCTCTGTGTCACATGCGCACACTGTGATCCTATGATTTCACATGACCATATAAGGAGTTCTGAACAACTCCTCCTATGATGTCATATAGACATCATAAGCACATTGTGAGGTCAGAACACTTTCTACGGGCATGCAGAACTGCTTGCTTACACTTGCTTTCGATGGGCATGCAGAAATAATTGCATCACCATGGTAACTGTTGCCATGGAAACAGTAACTTCCGATGGCCAAGCAGAAATGCTTGCTTACACCTGCTTTCTACAGGCATGCAGAAATACTTGCTTATATTTGGTTTCTACGGGCATGCACGGGTATGCATTTATCAAATAAAGGAAAAAAAAAAAAAAGAAAAATTAAAAATGGTTCCACAAGTACTCACCTGTGACACCACTTTCTTCTGTGCAGCCTGCATGATGGCCTTAGCCATGGTGGCCATGTTCTCCTCCTCTCCTTCCTCCGCAGTAGCGCCTCCTGCTGAAGCAGACATGGCCTGCAGCTTCATCTCCTTCAGGGTCAGTATGTTAAAGGTCTCTGACAAGATTTCGGCACCATCCGCATCCAAAGGGAGCTCTTCGTCTGCAAAGCATGCTGGGATAAAAAGATTTAAAGACAGTATAGCTAAGAAGGGCACGCTGTTTTTGCAGTCATACTTATGCTGCCCTGGGCCAAATGTGGTCTTCACAATACAAACAGTCCAGCGTGCAGGGAAAAACCAGATGATCAATAATGAAGAAGCTCATTCTGGTTTGATGAACACAACCTCTTCTCACTTTATAGTATATATTGTGCAAAGCCTGGGCCTTGGAACTGCCCCAACTAAAAAGTTTCCTGGTTGAGTCATAGTTTAAATTTAAAGCAGTCAACCATTTTCAGCATTTTTAATTATAGATATCCGTTTAACTGGTGAAATATAAATAGTTTAGCATCAGTAAATATTTTTGTAGTGTTTGACCTTTTGAAATGCATCTGTTGGTCACGTGATTATCGAAAAAAAAATGTCAAAACACACACGCAGCCTCATTTTTCTCTCCAAGAAGCCATTTTAACACTTCTGGGTATATACTTGTACATCATTACTAAAAGGTAAACATCATTAGTCTTGATACCTGCCAGCTGCTCTATTAGCCTAGTTGTCTGCTGTGTAGCTTGGCGGGGAACCCATGACTGCAGCGCTCTACTCTGACTTGGCGCCATCATCTTCTGTTAGGCATTTAAAATTTCTGTGCAATTGAATTTCATCATTTTTATGCCAATCTGCTCTCATTTGCATGCTAATTAAAACTGCTGTTCAAGTTCTGTAGGTTACATCACCTTTAACAGCTGATCAACTTGTGCCCCTTTGCCCTGCCCCCCCCCCTCCCCATGTTAATTCAGCTGACTCAGATTTTTCTTGCAAGCTAAAACTTAGTCAGCTATGAGGGGGAGCCATACCAAGTCTACTGGAAGTTGGATTTGCACACATATCTTGTGACCCTTCACCCTCTCCTCGACAACAACCTGGATGTAGATCTGCTTGGGGATCATCATGTCTGAGATTCAAGGAAATTGTGAAGGGACAGAAAACCAAACCAAATTACAGGCAGATGCAGCATCGTGACATTAGTCAATTTCTTCATTTCTTTGCTGAAATGAGCTAAAAATTGAGATGATCTTCGGTTTAATATTCATATTCTACATTTTGTTGCATGCATAGTTTTTTATTTTTATCTTTAGTGCTACTCATGTTTAATGTTGCAGCATTGCACCGAGACAAATTCCTAGTTTGTGTACTACATGAACAATGGCAATAAATCTCATTCTGATTCTGAATATTTATACTATACCAGGGGTCACCAACTAAAAGTGCAAGAGGTCCGATGAGTCAGTCCTCCTCCCCAGCTGAGGTCCGAATTAGGGCTGGGATCTTCAGGCACCTCATGATACAAATATGAGACAGGGTCTCTGATTTGATTCTAAAATGGTTCGATGCATTTGTTTGGATTTTTTCGGGATTTTTTTTCCCCTCACTGTCTGACAGCTTGGTACTTTTAAAGCCAAGTCTTTGCAATGACCCATGAACTTACTTCAAACATATTTTAATAAAATAAATAAAACGCACATAAAACGGATGACTCTGAAATACACTCTGAAATACAACCTTGCAAACTTTCATTGCATTAGAAACTCACTCTAAAAGGATCAAAAACCTTTCTGAATGTCATGATTTTGATACATTTCTCCTATACCATCTCATGCTGGTCACAAGACTCTGAAATCCTTGGAATCCCTGTATAAACAATCCATCAAAATTCTGGATAAGAAGACATGACAGTATCACCATTGTGGTATACTTGCCAAACAAGATGTTAAAGTGTCTGTGACACGATGTAGGAACTATAGATCAATATTCAGTATGAATTTACCTTCAATCGTCCACATAGTTTGTTCTGTTGACTTTGAACGCTAAATAAGTGGAAAAATATTTCTAAGTGAATTCAAATTTAGTGCCATGTTGCACTAAGGCGATATCCTGAGACTTGCCTCGTTTCCGGATATGACAACATGAGATGAGTTTCCTCTTGGCTGACCTGTGTGCTGTCAGTGTAAACAAGCTGTTTAGCTTCTATATCAGTGAAGAAATGCCAAAATGTTGAGTGGCGGCTGGGCGTTCTAATTGCTCCAGTGAACATATAAGCCTGTTCTCATTCCTAAAAGATCTAGATCTTCTTAAAAAATGGGTGAAGCAAGTACAGAGAACAAGGGACAAATGGCAACCAACACCATCTTCTGTACTCTGCAGCGATCATTTCACTGCAGACAGTTTTGAGGAGGCGCCTGCTATACAGGAATCTTTAGGCTTGAAAGTTCGCTACAAACGGGTTCTAAAACCGACTGTCATACCTACGATTTTCAAACGAAAACCCACAGCTCAAGATGATAAACATATCAAAACAGTGCCGAGAAGGAACAGTGTCAAAACTCGCCTGGAAAAGAATTTGTGTAATTGACCCCCCCCCACACACACACACACACATAAGGCGATTGTGATTGTATTATATTTTTTCCGCCGAAAGTAAAATTCTCCCCTATGAATTTTGAAGCCGAGTGTTGACTTTACTCCAAATGCAACGACTGTGTTAAAAAAACATATTACTTTTTTCAGTTTTCATTTTTATAAATCTCACTGCCTACCGAAACTGAATATCTGAACATTTTTTTTTAAATTTTTTTTTTTTATTTCCCCGACCACCCAATCGGGGAAATTTAGATCTATCTGTATATTACCATTCAGTGTTTTGGAGGCGACCGATGTCCATCTCTAACCCTTCACCGTCGGACCCTTCATCCTCTGAAACGTGCGAGTCATTGTCGCTTCCTGAACGACATGGTTCATATAAATAGGGTTGCAGTCCTTCGTTAGAACCAACTCGCTCTTCTTCATCACTCAGTCCTGCTTCTTCCTCAAAAACTATTGACAAATCGCTCAAATCTTCACTGAAATTGCTCACAACTTCCTCCGCTTCAGTATACTCAGCCATGCTTGTTTACGTCTTTGGTTCACCTCATTACGTCACAAAATGTTGGCAGCGTTTGACCCAATTTCAACAAACAAACATCCCAATCTTCTGCATCACGATGTAATTTATGGTAGTATATGGAAACAAAATTTTATTGAATTTTTTGTCTACACAGAATAAAAACACAGTAGTTCTTCTTTCTAATGATGTCTTGGTTGAATTATATCACAGACTCTTTAAGCTTTGAAAATATGATCATGTATGCAAATATACGGTTGGGTTTTAAGATTATCCATGGTTATGCACCCCCACCTCTTAAGCCCTGTGTCCCTAACTTCTGAACAAAATACCAGAATAATAAGGACATCCTCTAGGTGGCATTGTTGCATCCCCCTACGTTAAACTACTTTTGGACAATCAGCCTTCTCATACAAAGCTATAACAGAGTGGAACAAGCTCCCCACTGCTTTGAAGACCAGAACAAATTACAGACACTTTTCCACAGAGACTAAAAAATGGATTTTAAGTAATCAAGCCTGCCAGCATTGACTCTCCCCCTTAAATGGGATTTGAAATTGTATTCTTAAGTTGTTTTTATGTGTGCTATTTCTCTTCTGTTTTTACCTTTTAAACTTACTCCCTGCCTGTTACAGGGTCAACAGTTTCTGAAACCTGACCTGAATTGCTTTCTATATGTGCTGGTTTTCTTTTAATATCTTCCTGCCTGCCTCAGGGACTACAGATGTAAATTAGTGAGGATGCTGTAATCTGGTACAGAGCATCTTTACCCTGTGTTTAATGTTTTTTCTGTACATGGTCCCTGGCAAATAAACTACAGAGAAAAAAACATTTAGAGCAGAGAAATATTCCTTCCAGCTTGGGTTTTGATTCTTATTCTACACATGGACTTACTTAAGATGGTCTGGCTGATCTTGTTGTAGATGTTGAACCTCTGGGCATCTGTGAAGTGCTCCAACAAGAAACGGTAAATTTGAAAGCGCTTCTCACGGTGTTGTTCTCCTTTAAGAGAGAACCGAACCTTTTCTCTGCAGAGGTAAAGCAGAAGACAGTGTTTCACCAAGTTGACTTAGAAAATAAAAGATAAGAAAAGAGGAAAAAAGTTGGGTGAGCGATGATCCAGCCTTTTACCTTTCAGTTTGAGGGAACTTGTTGTAGACTTTGTGTTTGCTGTAGGAGTTGAAGTGGAAGATGCACTCAATGAAGTGCTGACTGAACATTTCTGGGTTCTTATTCAGCAGACTATGGATCAGGCAATATTCACATAATCTGTCGAAAGAAATGTGTGTTGCTTCAGTTAGAATATGTAATATATATGACAACTATGAAGTATTTTAAGTTACTACTTTAAGAACATATTGTTTCAGATCTGGGACTGGTTGCACCAACAGTTCTTGTGTCCATTATTACGCCAAGATGGTCCCAACATTGTTACATCAGTTGCAGAAGCATCTGACACACACACTCTTCATGGTTAGACATAATTTTCACCAACTAAAAATAACAATTTCAAAACCTTCATTGTGATTCAAGAGAGTGCAACTATATATTAGGGTTCATTTTAAAATTCTTGTTTTTAAATCATTAAATGGCCTTGCCCCACCTTACCTCTGAGCTGCTTCTCCCGTATACTCCTGCTCGGTCTCTCAGGTCAGCTGATCAGCTGCTCCCAGCGATACTGACATCAAAGACGAAGCTCAGAGGCGACGGAGCTTTTTCTGTTGTTGCTCCTAAATTATGGAATAATCTGCCTTTGTCCATCAGACAGGCCTCTTCACTGTCCAGCTTTAAAACTCATCTTAAAACCCATTTTTATTCTCTGGCTTTTGACCCAGTTTGAGACATTGATTTTATTTGTTCATATTGTCTCTATTGTGTTTTGTACTTTAGCTTTATTTTATTGATTTTATGTTTTTATATTTTATTTATCGTTGATGTACAGCACTTTGTGTCAGCTCTCGTTTTCAAAGTGATTTATAAATAAAGTTGGATTGGCTGTCTCAAGTTTCTGTATACTGCTCTACATCTGCATCAAAGCTGTAGCACCATTTTCCCCCAGCCAAACAACATCTGTGCTGCTACACAGCATTGCACAGTGGCTGCCACTGCATCCGTCTGCCAAGCAGCCAAGTCTCCACAGGGGAGTCAGCGGAGAAGCATTCAGGAACACAATGCTGCATTGCAACACAGACATTCAGATGTAAATATAGTGCTAGTAAAGAGTTATGTGATGCCCATGTGAAGTGGTATGAATAAGTTGGAGATGGTGCCCGCTCAAACTGTAGTTAAGTATTAGAACTTACAGCACTTTAGATGGTGGAAACTGGCTCTAAACATGAGCCCATCAAACTCCACTACAGCCCTGAGTGTGATCAGCTTGTTCTCTTAAAAACAAGCCAGACCATAGACTACTTAAAAGGTGCAGCAAGTTAGAGTTCGCACATTTTTATTAAAATAAGTTAACTGAAATCCTCAGCAGTAGCTGAGTGCCGTCAGCCACTGCAGTGAGCCGACTCCCTCTGGCTGTTTACTGATTCTCAGACTCTTGTTTGCATTGCCAGCCTGGTCATTAACTTTTCCCGGCCCTCCCCTTTAAAGCTTCAGCTGGCCCATCTCTGCTGCTTGCCAGCGTGACATCAAGTGCCATATTGCACAGAATGAGTAGTGTTGATTCAAGTTCAACATTTACCCATTCCAAATGCATGGAATGAAATGAGTTTGTGAAATAAACCAAAACATAAGTCTTAGAGTGCGTTCACATCTAAAACCTTTATTTTGGTTCGAATCAGTTGAAAAGTTTACTTGGTATCATTTTCTCCTTTGGTTCGGTTCCCTTTCCCACAGGGAAAAATTCAAGCAGACCAAAATGTGTCACTTCAAATCATGCAAGAATCACGTGAGAATGTTCTCTCCTCTGACTGGCCAGCTGCTTTTGCCATAGAACAAGAAAAGCAAATACAGGAAGTTAGTTTCTTCACCATAATTACACGTGAATTACACATAATTACACATGAAATCTGACTCATCAGAGTGTGTAACTGCATACAGTGATGCTGTACACTGTCTACATGTGTGTGGTGGAAAAATCTGAACAGAAGTGTCTAGATTAATTTGAACGGTAAAGAGTTCCCGCAAATTGTTATTTTAATGTTTTTATTTATTAAGCAGAAATAGTAATAAGGCGGTAGATTGTGAGGGGGGGGTCACAGATTTTTGTGCAACACTAAAGCTCCCCATTTTATTCAGCACTTACACTTTGTCCTCCTCAGACCTTTTTAGAGTTGTTGCAGCATTGAGCAGCTGATTTCTCAAGCTCCCTTTCCACGACTGTTTGCCAAGGAGTCCTTTTCTGTATTTTGGATTGAGGAGCATTTACATGATCATCCGACGAGTTTGCTTCTCCTCACAACTACAGGTTTGTGCACCGTTCATCCCACCATGTATTTTAGGCATTTGAAAGAAATAAATTAAAATCTGCTTATAATAGCTTTAATAGGTTTTGGTGCACACCAGACTACGATTACTGTGTTCACCAGACAAAACGGCACTAACCGAGACAAAGAACTAGTTCGACTGAAATTAACTGAAGCCCATAGGTGTGAAAGCACCATTAGTTTGTTTCCTTACCCAAATTCATTTGCTTTGGTCTGAATCAGCTGATGAGTTTCTTATTTGGATCATTTCCTCCTTAGCTCTTTCCCTTTCACATATGGAAAAAGTCCCAGTGGACCAAAATGAATCACATCAAATCTCTTATTGGTCAGATGTTTTTGGCATGGGAACCAAAAAAGTAAATCTAGGAAGTCGCTTTCCATAACAGAATTACACGGAAATCTGCAACAGGTCAGAATGTGGGACTACATATGGTGATGTTGTACACCGTCTGAATGTGTGTCGAAAAATCAGAATATATGTCTAGATTAATGTGAGAGGTAGACAGAGCTCCTAAAGTGTTATTTTGATGTTCGAATCATTTATTAAGCAGATGAACTGATAAGGTGCCAGATTCTGACAGGCTACAGATTTCAGTCCAATGCTAAAAATCCCATTTTATTCAGCACATTTCACACTTTGTGCTCCTCAGAGAATTTTAGTGTTGCGGCATTGTGCAGCTGACCTCTGAATCCCCCTTTCCCTGGACTGTCTGCCAACGAGTGTTTTTCAGGACATAGGAGCGACTGTACAATTATCCAGCCTGTCTGTACCTCCTCAACTCCACATCTGTGCATGATTATAGAGAGCTTTACACGTTCTATAGTAAGAGATCATAGGGAGTGCCAACCTTGACCTTTGGACCCCAAACCTGTCGTCAGAAGTCAGAATTCCAAGGTGAACCTGTGCATCAGGTTCGGTGGCCCTAGCTTTACTTGTTTTATAGTAAATGTAGCATTTACCATAGTGCAACGCCAACGCTAACTTTGAACCTTTGACCTCTTGACCCCAAACCCATAGTTAGGTGAGGGTGTAAGTCGTCCAAGATGTGTATTAGATACAACTACTGTATTGGTCTGAAAAGCCTACATCATTTCTTTCAGTAGTCATTGTGCTTAGAAGCTTTTGGGAAAAAAAAAAAATCTGACCTGACCTTTGACCTTAAGGTCATCTGATGAGAGTGAAATTGCAATATGCACATCAGAGTATATAAACCATGGTACCAAGTTTCAAAACAATCAGAACAAAACTTTGGAGGAGTTGATTTCACAGTAGTGGGACAGATGGACTGACCCATAACAATCTCTTTTGGCTTTGACAGGCGGGGATAAAAAATTATTGCAAAGACCAAATTTTTTAACTTTACAGATACTGTTTTAACTTTTTGATTAGCTATATGCTTGCCTGGACACAATCAGTGTAAGGTGCATTATAACGGTTGCTCTTGACAAGGTAATCTTAACAGTCAAGACCAGTTTTTCACTACACTGACATGCTTGTATGCCACAGTGTGATTTACCTGGCAATAGCTGGGACTGGATCCACCAGCGCCACCATGAAGCGAAAGAAAAGAGAACCTTTCCATTTCACAAATTCCTCCTAGAAAAATCAGACAGTTAATTAGGAAACTATGACTTTAGGAATTCCGTTGCGAGTGTGATGAAATAATTTTTTTTATCTTGTTTTCCTCCACTAGCAAAATCTTAGGTGAGCCATCAGATGATTCTTAAAATATTAATTTCCATATTGTTCCAAGAATTCAAGTTTTCTGGATAGTGACGCTATAAAAATGGCTCAAAAAATTTAAACAAACATAACTTGGGAATTATATGACAAACCAAGTCAAATGTCTGCTTCTCTTATGTTCTCCACTAGGTGGGCCTTCAGTAAACAGAACTGGCTCAGTTTCAACTGTTTAGTTGCATTTCAGTTTTATATATAGAGTGAGGCAGAGAGAACGAACCTAGCTTAAAAAAAAACCTGAACAGGGCCCACCTGCAGCAGGTTGGTCAGCGTGATGAGTGTGTTCTCCCTAACCACTGCTTCATCATCTCTCAGACAGGCTGATATGTTGGGGATGTAGACATCTACAATGTTGGTGTATCGAACACACAAGTCACCCATTATCACCACCACGTTGTTGCGTATGGCAACCTCTGTGCCCACTTCCAGCTCCCTGGCAAACACTGGCAGATATTTCTGGGCAAGTTCCTCATGCTGCAGACACAGTTTACCTGTACCGCACAAACACATAGTAAATAGCTAGAAGTTGGATGACCGATGCATATGATGAGAACGAAAGAGACAGCAGATGTAAAGTGAGGACAGTTTACCTAAAGTGAGGACGCCATGAGCTCTGATGCTGGTGGGCAGAGAGTTTGCCTTGAACTGGGAAAGTGGCAGCGAAGCTGGCAGCTCTTCCTGGCACTCTGTTAAATGACCAACATAGGTAGGACTATCACTAAAACCACTAAAAATGCCCTATAACACCAAAGAGGGACAGCTTCTTTCTAACTAATATTTGTTAAGCTGCCACATGCAATAAGTTATGCAATATCAATGAACATCATTAAAGAACTCTAGCTAATCCTGAAAAAAATGAAGCCATCTATATGCAAAATATTGATAGAAATGTAGTAAACTAAATATATATTCAGCCACTTTAATAGGTGCACAGTGGTATTAATGGTTACATTCCTGAGACACTGGTCCTTATTGATATGTTAGCAACACAATTGCTGCAGACTTACTGGCTGCAAATGTTTAAAGCTCTATGCATGCATTTATTCTTTCATGTCATTTAAGCCTAATTTTGACCCCATCATCTGAAAGTTGAAGAACAAAAAAAAAAAAAAAAAAAGAGACCAGGCAATGTTTTGCCAGTCTTAGTGAGCCTGTGTGAACTGTAGCCTCAGTGACAAGAGTGGCACCAGTCTTCTCCTTCAACAGTCAATGTGTTGTGCCTTCAGAGATGCCCTTTGGTATAACTCAGCTGTATTGAGTAATTAGTTAATCATTTAATTTTTACTTGATAGAGACAGATGTGTACACACAGATCATTCATAAAACAAATGTTACACACAGCATTTATAGCCAAGGCTAATTTGCAAAATTTGTCCCTAGTTGGGTGCCTACAGAACCCATGCACAACAACTAATTCCTTGCAATTTTTTGGACCAATTAAGAAGTGAAATTAAAATTTCCCACAGAAACCCGAACGTTCCCCCCCGGTTGAAAAACATTGATATGGCACTTTTTCTAGTCACCAAGACCACTCAAAGTGCTTAACTAGTAGCTACACTAACCCTCTCTTCTGAGGGCCAATCAGAGACAGATACCTAGGGACAATTTAGAGTTACCAGTTAACATAACATGCATGTCTTTGGACTGTGGGAGCAAACCAGAGCCCCCGCAGTAAACCCACACAGAAAGGTTCCCACCCCTGAAAGCCTGGGGATTTGAACCTGCAACCTTCTAGCTGTTACACAACACAGTGCTAAACACCGTGCTGGCCAAAGCACAAAAAAAGACTAAACAGAATGTTCTGGTATTTGCTATGGACTGCTCCCGGATATTTTATGCCCCAAAACTAGTATTTCAGACAGCTCTAGCATCTTTTACAACCTTTCTTTTTAAACTGTGGGAAAAATACATCTAATGCCCCAATGCCAGCTTCTGTGTTTGAAATGGTTCCGTTATCTACACATGAAAAACTTCATGACCGAGTTTCCTCATAGGCCCATCCTCCCTACCTGCCAGTCTGTCAGAGTGGGCTGTGAGAACGGACACCACCAGCAGCACCATCCTCTTGCTAACCCTGGCAGGGCAATTTAGTGATGCCACACCCAGGGTGTGCAGGTGTTTTATCTGTGAGAGAGAACAAACAATTCATCCAATAAGTACTACACTTTGTCCAAACAAGGGCGGTACAATTATCTGTGCCTCATTTTCTGTTGTAGCTCTTTCCCAGATGAAGGATGTCAAAAGGCTTAGTGCATGCCTTTCATTTTTTTCTTTAATCTCCAAAGATTCACCTCTCTACAAGTGACATTCAAAATACAAGCTACAAGTGTGTGACATTTACATACATTTCCCCATCAGTCATCAATCTAACCACCTGAACAGACTCACCACACCATACAAACTAATGGGCCAGGTTTGGCCCGCGGGCTGCATGTTTGACACCCCTGGACTAGACTGTAAAAACAGCCCACGTCACCTCGTGAGCTTCTTTCTCCGTCACACTCCTCCAGAGACCAGCACAAAATCAGCTGTGGGCCCAGCACAGGAGAAGCCGGAAGAAACGTAAAAAAGTTTTCTTTGATAAGAGCATTTTTTTCCTGTCACCAGCTCAGCGCCAGTGGCAGGTCTGACCATCCCCTGGCTGCTGCAGAAGAGACAAGCCTGTCCTGTTAGTCATCTATGCATCTGTTCACCTCGCATATCCTCCGCTCCTCTTTTTCCCCCATGACAGCCCCTTCTGAAATGAAACGTACCCTGCTCTGTGTGGCGCTAGAGATGACACAAACAAAAGTGCAGCCTGCACATGCAAACAGTACCTGCTCTTGTAAATATGAAACCTATTTAGCACATATGAAAAAAATGTTGGGTGTGTTTTGCAATCCTCTCCGTTGTAATGAGGACAAAGGGCACCAACCACTGAACTACATAGATGGGTGTATTTCACCACTGATCTATGTCAGGTTTGACACAGGGTGCCAAAATTTAGAGAAATGCCGGTGACTCAACAGCGGCCTGCATCACCAGCTTCTGGGCTGACCGGTGTGATCAGCAAGGTGATGACATGAAACTTGATATCCAGGAGAAATGTGCTGTTATCTGCTTAAAGTCTGAAAAGGCTGTGTAAGATTGTTGAGGTGTGAATTTATGCTAATAGAATTCGTGAGTGTGGCTCGCCAGTTGTAGATTTTAAAGTGGCTATACACACCACAATAGGTGTGTTTCTCATCACATCAGTGCTACTTCAGTTCAATCTTCACAGTCCAATTTTCACATTGCATGTGTGACATGTGTCACACTGTACAGTCCCTTAGGCCACTAAATCTTCCGACGCTTCTCAAAGTTGTTCTTTGGGCAAGACTGCTCTTTTTCCCATTTTTCTCTTACTCAGCTAATTTGGCACACAGCTGCCTCCTTAAGCTTGGTTCTAACAGATGATTTTCCATCTTAAGAGTTCTTTCTCCTTAGTATTACCAAGTGGGGACTTTGAAGATAAATATAAACAGCACTAAACTGAAATTTGTCCTTTGTGTGACTTTACATGTCAGTGATGATATGACTGGTTAGCTCCTTGTGTGCATGGAGAAAAAAAATTGCAATCAGTCTTCAGTGGCTAAACTATACTGCATCTTTGACAACAGCATGGTAATTGTTCATTCTTGGTTTTATCCAGAATGGTTAATGTAAAGGTGAAAGCAAAGGTTTAACCTGCACGGTAATGAAGTTAAGTAATATGAAAATGCTGCAGTCTTGGTTCTCACCATGAGCTTCTCATTGAGGTTTTGCGTTCCATTTTCAGTCAGAAGGATTTTTGCCAAATAATCTTCACAGACTGTCACCAGCTCACCACAGTGCCGATTCATAAAAGCCTGAACAGGAAAACAAATTCCAACATGGCACCAGTCAGTATGAAGGATAACAGTTATCAGAGAGAGTGAACTTTATTGTCCCTTAAAGGAAATCGTCTTGGGCACAGTGATGCCCATCCATCAGTGGATGGTAGCACTGTGTATATTTAGATGCCAGATGCCTGCTCCTAGAAGTAAAAAAGTTAAATTCATGTCTTACAATTACATGTCTTCCAGTGCCAGCTAGCTCTGGAACTGGAAGACATGTAAATCTGACTTTTGAGTGCATGTTCAAAGTAATAATTCAGAACACGAGTTCCAACCTGTGTCTGCTTGATGTCTTCACTGCAACCAAGCTGATACAGAGTCTCCACAGCAGCACAGATCACCTCCAGGGCAAAGTGAAAGTCTTCAGCCAGGACATGAGATCAGCTAGAGGACAGGGTGAGATGGCACAAATTTCTGTTCAGACAAATCTGTACTGATCTAGATCTCACCCTCCTAACTAGGCCTATAAAGCCTCCCTGGCAGTGTAGAACTCTAATCTTGTGATTTGGCAACCTTGCAGATGGAAGACGTGCTGAGCAGAGCACAAGTTATACCACTTTTAATGGAATCAGTGAGTTAGAACATTTCTATCAATTTAAAATAATGTGAAGTTTGGCAAATAAGAGATCCCGATGTCAGTGCTGAGACTATCCATTTTAAATATGCCCTACAGCATTTTCCTCCCTCAACTTGGCCCCCCGTCTTCCCCATCAGAGAATCATTGTCTGCTCCCTCCAAAGTAAATAAAAATATAATGTATAAGCATCCCGAAGTGATTAAGCAAAAAGTTGGAAAAACTCAAACATGGAGCCTCTAAATTTAATGATCTGCCCTCTGTTCCTCCTCAATTTAAAAATTAAATGTGGTTCGTTAAATATTAGGTCTCTAATTCCCAACACTCTGCTAGTCCATGATCTGTTAATTGATCATACTGATTTAATATCACTTAGAGACTTGGTTAAGGCAAGACAATCATGTTGGTTTAAATGAATCAACTCCCTCTGGTTATTTAACTGTCAAAATCCCAGAAGTTCTGGTCGTGAAGGAGGAGTATACTAGTTAATGTAAAGCAAAAAACACGTTATAATTCCTTTGAGGGCCTGGTCCTCAGTATTGGGCATTTTAGCAATTTTAGGTTAAACCCAATTTTATTTGGCATAGTTTATCATCCTCCATCAACCTACTCAGAGTTTTTAATCCGAATTTGTCGAATTTAGATTTGGTGTTGAAATCAGATAAATAATTACAGTAGGGGACTTTAATATACATGTAGATGTAGATAGTGATTGCCTTAATATGGCATTTAATTCAATATTAGACTCGGTGTTTTTTTGTTTTGTTTTTTTCCAGAAAGTAGGAAATTCTACCCATTATCTCCACCATACGTTGGACCTTGTTCTGACATATGGCATAGAAATAGAAAATCTGGCTGTGTCTCCTCATAACCCTGCACTGTCAGACCATTGTCTGTTAACCTTTGATTTTACCATTTCTGACTATTTGGCTCCTAAAGAAAAATATTACTACAGTAGATGCCTCTCAGATGATGTTGTTACCAAATTTATGCAGATTGTTTCCTCTATGCCATGTGTCAACACAACAGAGATAATCTACGGAGAGCTTGTTCCATCTGTAATTGATAGCATGGTAGATAGTGTTACAGCTTCTCAGCATCAGACTCTAGACATGGTGGCCCCTTTAAAAACGAAAAAGTCTGAATCAGAGATTTCTAACTCCTTGGTTCAACACAAACTTGTAGCTTAAAACAGGAGACTCGTCAATTAGAAAGAAAATGACGCTCCACTAAATTAGATGAAATCTATTTTGCTTGGAGAAATCATCTTCTAATTTATAAAAAAAAAATCTTAAGAAAGCTAGAACAAGTTATTATTCCACATTAGAAGAGAACAAGAATAATCCCAGGTTTCTTTTCAGCACTGTAGCCAGGCTGACAAAGAGTCAGGACTCTGTCAATCCTAGCATTCCCTTAGAGCTTACTAGTCAGGACTTTATGAACTTTTTCAATAATAAAATGTCATCTATCAGAGATAAAATTAGTCAGATTCTTCCCACCATTAACTTGAATACAGCAACTATACAACTCCTTCAACTGATATCTGTTTGGATAAGTCTACCCCCAACTGACCTTTCCAAGTTAGATAAAATAATTTCCTCATCCAAGCCTTCAACTTGTCTTTTAGACCCTATTCCAACCAGGTTATTTAAAGAAGTCTTCCCATTTATTGGTAGCTTTATTCTTCAAATAACACAGGGTTACAAAAATAATTTTTTTGTAAGTTGTCTGTGTTTTTTCAACTGATTTAAGACAATTTTGCACCGCTGAATCCTAAAATGATATCCGTTTCTCTCAATCAGGTCAGGTTTTTATGCTAAGTTGATTTAAAAAAAAATTCTGATCTTCTGACTAAATCGATTACATTTTTGTGACATTATCAGTTGATTTTTGTTAATATTTCTCATCCGAAATAGATTTAAGAGAAAAAATTGTTTTCTAACACAATTTATTGATTAAATGTTACAAACTTCGATTACTGTAAATTGAATAGTAGACATTGATAAAGGTAAGTACATGTAAATTGAATGTTACGTCATCATTGTTCAAAATTCAGAGCTTCAACTTCCATTTACTCAAACCTCAAGAATGCTCAGCGGCAGGGATGTCTCTCTTCAGAGTCCAACAGTAATCAGCCATCATGACAATTTATGACATCATGTCATAAATTGACACATGCAAACTCTTCAGAATTCAAGAAAATCAAGAAAGAAAGAATTTTGCATCATATAAAGCAAAAATACCCGTACATGTAAACAAAAACGTAAAAAAACATGTGGCCATAGTTCAAAAAGTTGACCTGATTGAGCAAAAAACAATGTGATTTTTGGATTCAGCACATCAAAATTGTCCTAAATCAGCCTAAAAAAAAACTTACAATAAATTTGATGTTGACCTGTGTAATCAATTCTTCATTAACATTAGGCCATGTATCACAGGCTTTTAAAACTGTAATTAAACCCTTACTCAAAAAGCCAACGCTGGATCCAGGAGTTTTAGCTAAATATAGACCAATCTCTAATCGGTCTTTCATTTCAAAAATCTTAGAGTTGTTGCTATGCAATTATTTGATGACTTGCAGGGAAATGGTTTATTTGAAGAGTTTCAATCTGGGTTTAGAATCAATCATAGTACTGAAACAGCTTCAGTGAAGGTCACTAATGACCTCCTTATCACATCTGATAAAGGACTTGCTTCTGTACTTGTCCTTTTAGACCTTAGTGCAGCTTTTAATACTATCGATCATAATATTTTACTTGATAGATTAGAACACCATGCTGGACTTAATGGAACTTCATTGCAGTGGTTTAGATCTTATTTATCTGATAGGTTCCAGTTTGTTCACGTCAATGAGTTTTCTTCCAACTCAAAGCTCAGTCATGGAGTTCCAGAGGGATCTGTGCTAGGCCCTATTATTTTTAGTTTATATATGCTTCCGCTAGGCAACATTATTAAAAAGCACTGTATAGGACTTCCGGTTATGGATGCCACGTAGGACGGACGTGTCTCGCTCTGCTCTGCTCCTGGAAAAAAAAAAAATCGGCAAATAACTCTCTCATTTGGGACAGAACGTATCCCAGCATTTGGGCGAAGATATGTCGGCGAAGCCTAAGGCTGGAAAACCAGGAAAAGGAAAAAGCGAGCCGCCGAAACAGTCCAAATTAACGGACTTTCAGGTCTGTGACGCAGTAAACAAAAACTCCATATATGGCGGAGGAGGCTGGCAACGCTGCGATATCTGCGGGGAATGGCGCAGATGCGCTGATGGCTGCCATGAGTTCAATGAGAGCGGACTTTTCCTCTAGATTTGATGGGATTATGACAGCGTTGGAAGGAATAAGAAAGGAATTGGGTGACTGTGTAGAACGAACGGCGCAGATGGAGCTCCGTCTCGCTAGTGCTGAAGATGACGTCACCCGTCTTCAATTAAAGGTGCGCACTTTGGAAAAAAAAAATAAATCTCTGGAAGATAATATTTTGGATTTGGAATCTCGGTCGAGACAGAATAATTTAAGGCTGGTGGGTCTTCCAGAGGAATCAGAAGGTCGGGACGTATGTTCCTTTCTGGAAAAGTGGATTCCGGAGGTGCTGGGCAGCGAGGAGTTGCAATCAGCAGTGGTTCTGGAAAAAGCACATCGTATTGGCCCACGGAGAGATAAGGGACCGCCGAGGACCTTAATTATGAAGTTTCTTAGCAACAGAGAAAGGATGAAGATCTTCAACGCTGCACGAGCTAAAAAGGAGAGATTAAACACCAGGACCAGCAGGTGCGGTTCTACCCAGATTTGGCCACAGGAATCCAGCAATTGAGGAAGCAGTTTGATCCCGTACGTAAGGAGCTGCGCAACCTTGGGATTCGTCATGGTGTAATCTATCCTGCGAGACTGCTGACCACGTATGAGGGCAGAACCCACATCTTCAAGACCCCAGAGGAGGCGCAGGAGTTCATCAAGAAGATCAAAGAAGAAGAAGAGACTGGTGGGAGCTAAGCATGAACAAAATATAAGGTAGAATAATTAAGCATTTGCACAGGCATCTGACTGACTTGAAGTAAATAGTAAGTTTACAAAATATAGATTGTATTATATATTAAAAAAACAAAACAAAAACAAACAAACAAACAAAAAAAAAAAACTATGATGTACAAAGTTGTTAAAATTTTGGAGTTAAGTTGAAAACTACAGAGGAGAGTTAATGTTACGTCATTAAAAGCAGTAGAGTTAGGGTGATTGGGAGGATGAAGAAGGAGGGGCTTAGGCTGTTCCCCGTGGGTGTGGAACGGTCGATGGCTAATATCGGGAGACAGAATTTTTCTTTTGATTTTGGGGGGTTTGCCACAAGTGTGGGAAGGGGAAATTTGTTTGTGTGTAGTTTGTAGGATGAATGTTCAACCACTCATGTTTTTGCTTCTCTGTATGAGCATGTTTACACTGCAAGGTAATCCCAAACTCTCTATTGATCATGGACCAAAGTGTTAATCTTAATTTAACTTCATGGAATTGCAGAGGTCTACAAAATTTAAAAAAACTTAAACAAGTTATGAATAAAATAAAGGACATGGGTTCAAGAATTGTGTTTTTACAAGAAACTCATCTGATAGAGGAGGATGTTAAAAGAATTAGGAGTAGATGGCAGGGAAGTGTATTCACCTCTTCATTTTCATCCCGAGCCAGGGGAGTTATGACTCTCATACATAAATCAGTTCCTTTTCAAGTGAAAAATGTAATTGGAGACAAATTTGGAAGATATGTTAATCATTCAAGGTTCTTTGCTATTAGAAAATATAAATCTTGTGAACTTATATGGTCCCAATATAGATGATCAGAAGTTCTTTGCTAATTTATTTCTCATCTTATCATCACTTACAGGGCAACATATAATAGCAGGGGATTTTAATTGTACATTGAATCCAGGTGTGGATAGATCAACAGGACTGGATTGTACGCACATTGGATGTAGGATGACTATTAATCATTTTATGAAAGAATTGAGATTGTTAGATATATGGAGAGAAATGAAACCACAAGTTAAAGCCTATTCTTGTTATTCCAGTACCTACAAGACATTCTCACGTATTGATTATTTTTTGATTTCCACAGAATTAAGGTCCAAGATTCAAAACTGCTTTTATGATAACATTGTGATCTCTGATCATGCACCCTGTTGTCTAATATATGTAGATAAAAAATTGACAAAGGAATCAGGTAGATGGCAATTTCAGCATAAATGGCTTCAGGATGAGGAATTTGTCAAGTATATAGAAAAACAGATAGACGAGTTCTTTGACATCAATACTACACAAACATCAGCATGTGTAAAGTGGGAGGCTTTCAAAGCTTTTATTAGGGGACATATTATTAGTTATACAGGATCAAAATCTAAGAAGACTCGAGAGGAGAGAGCTAAATTGGAACATAAAATAAAAAGTCTTCAGGAAAAAGTGTATGCAGGAAGTGACCCAAGGTTGGAGAATGAATTACTGATTTTGAGAGCTGAATACGACAAAAAATCAGCGAATAGAGCTGCCTCGAGTCTTCTAAGATTGAAACAATCTTTTTATGAACAAGGTGAAAAATCAGGAAAATTATTAGCATGGCAGATTAAACAATTGGAAATTAAAACACCAATTACCAGTATTATAAGTAACGGACAGGTAGTTATAGATCCTTTAGAAATTAATAGAGCCTTTAGAGATTACTATGAAAAATTATATGATACCAAAAATGAACCTGATTTAACAAAACTAAATGGGTTTTTGAACGAACTATCTATACCGTGTATACCAAAAGAAAACAGGGAGATATTGGAGTCTAAAATTAGTCAAGAAGAAGTTGGGCTAGCCATTGATAATATGAAATCAGGAAAAAGTGCAGGACCAGATGGTCTTCCAGTTGACCTTTATAAAAAATTTAAGAATAAATTAATAAAACCTTTTTTGGAAATGGTTTTAGAAGCATTTCAAAATAATAATTTACCATCATACATAAATAATGCCTTAATTATACTGCTGCCAAAACCAGGTAAGCCCTCTAATAAATGTGAAAATATGAGACCAATAAGCCTATTAAACGCCGACCTTAAGATAATCTGTAAAATTTTAGCAAGACGAATACAAGAAATTTTACCAAATATTATTAATCGAGATCAGAATGGCTTTATAAAGGGTAGACAAGGCTTCCATAATGTAAGAAGACTATTTAATATTATTTATTTTAATAAAGAAGCACCGGATACAGCTCTCCTATCATTGGACGCCGAAAAGGCCTTTGATAGAGTTGAATGGCCCTTTCTTTTTGAAGTCCTACAAAGGTTTGGACTTGGAAATAATTTCATAAAATGGGTTCAAATAATATACAATAATGCTACAGCAGAAATCCTAACAAATAACAATATTTCAAAACCAATAAAAATCAATAGAGGATGTCGACAAGGCTGTCCACTTTCACCTTTACTGTTTACTATGGCAATTGAACCTTTAGCGATAGCGATACGTTTACATTCACAAATATATGGAATTAAAGTTGGACCAACAGAACATAAAATCTCCCTGTACGCCGATGATATAATTTTGTTTATGTCGAATCTAAAAAAATCAATTCCAACCTTGTTGAATTTAATAAAGAATTTTGGGGAAATATCAGGATATAAAATAAATAAAACTAAATCTTCAATATTAATGCTAAATGAGACCCAGAGAAATTACCCAGCCCCTGAGGCAAATCAATTCAATGTTGTAAATCAGTTTAAATATTTAGGAATCCAAATTATGCCTAAGCTAGAATCAGTCGCCAGCGTCAACTATGAAGCCTTAATGTCAGATATCAATGAGTTAACTCAGAGATGGATGTCACTACCAATGTCGATGATCGGGAGAATCAATATACTTAAAAGTAATATTTTACCTAAAATACTTTATTTATTTCAATACATTCCCTTATCACCACCTTTAGATCTATTCTCAAGAATAAAAAAAAAGTTAGTGGAATTTATATGGAACAACAGGAGGGCTAGATTACGTCTGTCTTTATTATATTTACCATTTGATCGTGGAGGTCTGAAATGTCCAAATTTTATGTTGTATTATTGGTCGGCACAACTGAGGTCTATGACATATTATTTTTCATCAAATGATCTCCCTCACTGGACTGAAATGGAATCATACAATTTACCTTTACCTCTTCCCATATTCATATACTCAGATTCGGCAAAAAAATTACAAAAACAAGTTAAAAATCCATTTGTAAAGCATATGATCAAAATATGGTGTGAAGCTAAAAACTATTTAAAAGAACCACAGTTATTGTCACAATTTAGTCCAATATGGGGTAATCAATATTTTAAACCAGGGAGAGCGGACGCTGTATTTAAAGTATGGAATTTAAAAGGGATACAAAAGATTCAGGATTTATATTTGCCATGTGCAGACAACAATGTCTTTTGAAGAGCTGAGGATCAAATTTAATCTCAATAGAACACATTTTTTTAAATATCTTCAACTTAGAAACTTTATTCGATCAAATCAAAATAAAGCTCTCACTCGACCTATCTATTCATCCTTGGAAAAAATGATGATGAAAGATAGTAAAAGAAAGGGTATTATTTCAGAGTTTTATAACTCATTGACACTATCTTCAAGTGAAAATTCACTGAAAAGATTAAACTACTGGAAAGAAGATCTGCAAATTGAAATTTCGGAGGAACAATGGGAATTGGCTTGTACAGAAGCTCAAACCAAATCAATAAATGCACGCCTTAAATTGATACATTTCAAATGGTTAATGCGGATGTATGTTACACCGGAGGAGTTAAATAGATATAACAAAAATATACCAGATACATGCACAAAATGCATGGAAAGTAAAGGAACCCTATTTCATTGTTTATGGGAATGTAGATTAATAAGAATGTTTTGGGAAGAGGTGAGGGTAACAATTGAAAAAATAATCTCAAAACAAATCATACTGAATCCTAAACTGTTTTTGTTGGGTCTGTACCCAGAAAAGCATAATTTTAATAAAAGTGAAAGAACATTCATAGACCTCAGTTTGCTTAATGCCAAAAAATGTATTGCACTATTATGGAAAAAGACTCATAGACCAGATGTGACTCAGTGGTTAAGACAGATGTTAACAAACCTTCCATTAGAAAGAATAACATATATACTGAAATCAAAGGAAATTGTGTTTGAGAATATATGGAGACCTTTTATTGATTATGTAAAAAATTTAAACATAACTCTTGAAGAAGAAGGTGAATGATGTGTGTGGACCTTGTAAATTCCAAACTGGTGAACATAATATGTATACTTATGTATTGGATTGTCTAGACTAAACAGAGGAGCATTGTTGAAGACTTGATTTTGTTGGTGGTTGTTGGTGTTTTTAGTGCATTTTTTTTTTTTTGTAGTACTTTGGCGTTGGTGTTTGATTGTTTGTGTCATGTTTGTTAAAAAAAAAAAAAAGGTTCAATAAAGATATTGTGGAAAAAAAAAAGCACTGTATACATTTTCATTGTTATGCAGATGACACAATTATACCTGTCAATGAAGCCAGATGATAGTAATCAATTAGCCAAGTTAGAGGACTGTCTTAAGGAAATCAAAGCTTGGATGACCTGTAATTTCCTGCTATTAAATTCAGATAAGACTGAACTCATTCTAGTTGGTCAAAAAAAAAACAAAAACAAAAAAACCCTTAGAAATACCTTTCCAAATCAAACTTTTAGTTTGGATGTGGTTACTCTCTTAATAGTTCTGTGAGGAACCTTGGAGTTAGTTTTGATCAAGATCTGTTTTTTTATTCACATATTAAGCTTGCTTCGAAGACTGCCTTCTATCATTTGCGTAATATTGCAAAGATTAGGAGCATCTTGTCTCAGTGATGCTGAGAAACTAATCCATGCGTTTGTTAGCTCTAGATTAGATTATTGTAATTCTTTATTATCAGGTTGTCCTAAAACATCTTTAAAAAGTCTTCAGCTGATCCAAAATGCTGCAGCAAGAGTTTTAACAGGTACTAGAAAGAGAGATCACATCTCTCCGGTTCTGGGCCTCCCTTCATTGGCTTCCCATAGAGTTTAGA
Organism: Pholidichthys leucotaenia; assembly: GCA_020510985.1. Classification (NCBI taxonomy): domain Eukaryota; kingdom Metazoa; phylum Chordata; class Actinopteri; order Cichliformes; family Pholidichthyidae; genus Pholidichthys; species Pholidichthys leucotaenia. The sequence goes on from CM035841.1 coordinate 430,166,441, forward strand.
ATTAAGTTTAAAATCCTTCTTCTCACTTACAAAGCTCTAAATAATCAGGCCCCTTTTTATTTAAAAGATCTGATATTACCCTATTATCCTAACAGAGCACTACACTCCCAAAATGCAGGATTACTTGTTATACCTAGAATCTCCAAAAGTACAATGGGAGGCCAGAGCCTTCAGTTATCAAGTCCCTCAGCTGTGGAACCAGCTGAGTATTCGGTTTTGGGAGTCAAACTCAATCTGCTTTTAAGATTAGGGTTAAAAACCTTCCTTTATGATATAGCCTATAATTAGGGAAGGATCATGTGCCTCTGAATCCTCCCTTAGTTTTGCTGCTAACAGGTTTAGGACAGCCGGGGGGACATCCAATAATGTACTGGGCTTCACTCTCAATGAAATATTTTTGCTGGTCATTAACATCTGTTTGTTCTCTCCCACAGATTGAGTCCCCGTCGTGCTGTTTGCTCTCTACATGTCTGTTCTTTTCCTCCTTCTTATCTCGCCCCTCACCCCCCCAGCCAGTTGCAGCAGATCACTGCCCCCTCCCTGAGCCTGGTTCTGCTGGAGGGTTCTTCCTACTAAAAGGGAGTTTTTTCCCCTCTCCACGTCGCCAAGTACTTGCTCACATGGGATTGCCTGATTGCTGGGATCTTCCTGCAATTGTGGGGGTTTCCCCCTACAGTTGAAAGTGCTATATAACTTAAAGTTGAACTGAAATAATACCAGAGTACGAACAATATTCCATTACTATGAATTACTACTTAAACAGTATGAATACAGTTTATCTCCATGACCAGTTCAGTACCCACAGCCACAAATATGGGGAAAGAGTACTTGACAGTTGTCCAGAAGACAATCATGGACACACTCCACAAGGAGGGTAAGCACAGAAGGTCATTGCTGAAAAGGCTGGCTGTTCACAGAGTGCTGTATCAAAGCATATTAATAGAAAGCTAACTGGAGGAAAAAAGTGTGGTTAGAAAAAGGTGCATGAGCAACAGGGATAGAATGGGCCTTTGTCATTGTATAGTTGTACAGTACAAATTGTGGGTGCTCCACCAGGCTACTGCACAATAAAGTAAGAGAAGGATTAGATAAAACATGGTACAGAACACATGATTAACACATGACCAAAAATAGCCTATGATTCTGGAAATATACCCAAGTATGGTAGTGCAGAATTTCCTGTGTAACATTTCTGGGTGGCGGCCCGCCACGCCTGAAAAACTTCCACCACTATCAGGAAATATAAATTTAAGAAAAACGTATGAAGCAATGACGGTCCGAAAGCACGCACATGAACAATGCACGTGACTGTCATCCACGCAAAGTTCAGAAGTGTCCCGCGCGCGTGTTCCAGTCACCCAGGCAATGTCTTGCTACGAGCGTTGCTGTCCGAGAGAAACACAAGCTTATTAAAGAACTTTAACATGGGAGAAAAAAAATTGAAGTAGTATGTAAGAAGTGAAGGCATTTATCATGGGTTTTAAACCCGCTGGTTTAACGGAAGCTATAATGGAAGAGTCGCTTAGCCAACATGTGTGGGTTAGTTGTTATTTTTCTTATTTCAGACAAGAAAAAAAAGTTGTTTTTACCCCTGTTTTAATATTCATTAATTTATGTTCATTATTATGCACCTGGCAAGTTAAATAACCAAAATTCACAAAGTCAGTGACTTGAATCCGTCAGCAGCCTTTCAGACAAAACATTGTGCCAACATTTGGATTTCAAAAATAAGGGAGGTTTTTCCTGCTGTCTGGGTGGTGAAGAGATTTCTAAAAAAAAATAAAAAAAAAAAAAAAAATATTATATATATATATTATATATATATACACACACCCACACACACACACACACACACACACACACACCACACACCACACACACACACACACACACACACACACATATAAAACAGAAGTAACTGCATCTTTGGTCATTTAAGTTAATTTATCAAATCAACCTTTATTGTTATATTGCTGTACATACAACTATAGTGCAGGCAAGATGAAATTGCATTTCTCTCGGCATCCATATAAGTAGAAGAACATGATTTAAGACACAACTCACACATACAGTATCTTCACCCCCCCCCCCCATTAAATACAAATTTTATTAATATTTTTTTTCTTTGAAATCAGAGTTAAATTATTGTTCTGAAGGAAAAAGTAAAAAAAAAAAAAAAAAAAAAAAATACCCCAGTGTTTCAAATTTATTAAAAAACAACAAACCTGGACTTCCGGGAAGATGGCGGAGAGACATAACCAGCTTTAATCCAGAGAGGCTCTCCCTAGTCGGATTAAAAATCAACCTTTATTGTTATATTGCTGTACATACAACTATAGTGCAGGCAAGATGAAATTGCATTTCTCTCGGCATCCATATAAGTAGAAGAACATGATTTAAGACACACTCACACAATACAGTATCTTCACCCCCCCACCCCCCCCCCCCATTAAATACAATTTTATTAATATTTTTTTTCTTTGAAATCAGAGTTAAATTATTGTTCTGAAGGAAAAAGTAAAAAAAAAAAAAAAAAAATAATACCCCAGTGTTTCAAATTTATTAAAAAACAAACAACCTGGACTTCCGGGAAATGGCGGAGAGACATAACGCTTAAAACAGAGAGCTCTCCCTAGTCGGATTAAAAATCATTGGTAATTGGCCAACTCGACATAAATGAACCAATAAACCAAGGGAATGAAACACGAAGAAGCCGGGCACATGGACAAAAGCAGGGTAAAACTGAGAAATCCCTCTTCAACACACAGGAGCAAATCGGCTGTGCACGAGGCCCAGGGAAACGAGACAACTACAGCAGCAGTGAAGAAAATGGAGGACGCCAAACTCGAGGCTATGAACACTGCATCGCCAATTTAGGGAAAGAATTAAAAAAAGACTTGGAAGACTTTAATCGGCAACTCCAACAGGATTTAGCGGCTCTTAAGGAAGAGCTGAAAAAAGAGATGAAGGAGGAAATTATGGGCCCTCCGAAGAGAAATGGAGCGCAAAGCTAACAGAAAAACTGGAGGAGCTGCGCTCTCACTAGCGGCGTGTATGACAGAAGCACAGTTCCCGAATATCGGAGTTGGAAGGACTGGAAGACCGAGGCAAGCGAGCGGCTGCAGACCCTGACGACGCAAACACAGAGGATGCAGGAAAAAATAACCGACCTGGAGAGCAGGTCCAGACCGGAGCAATAATACGCATCTTCGGGATCCCGGAGGGCATTGAAGGCAACTCGATGACGAAATTCATGGATCATTTCTTAAAAAAAAGAGCTGGAGCTGCCCGGTGAAGCAGACCTGCAGATTCAACGAGCGCACAGAGCATCGGCACAGAACCCGAATCCAAACTCTCCACCCAGGTCAGTTGTGGTGAAACTTTCTGAAATATGACAAAGGAAAGAATCCTGACACAAGCGTGGAAAAAAAAGCTACGAATCGGCGACAACACATATTCTTTGATCATGACTACCCGGCAGAATTGTGCAGCAGCGAAAGAAATATGCCAACATTAAAAAAAGCGCTGAAAGAGAAAAAAATTAGATTCCAAACACCGCTAACGAAGATGAGGATTCATTGGGATGACGGCGTAAAAACATACAACACGGCCAGAGAGGCAGCGCGGGACTTGACGGAGCGAGGCTTTGTGGTGAGCGTACCCGAGGAAGGAGCTGGAGCAGCGGCGACACTGAACGCATCACGACAGCCGGAGTGGAGATAAGTGAGCGGCAGAAGATGGGGGAGAGACGTGGCGCAGCGGGCCCAGGAAAAGCTGCAAGGCTTTCAACTGAAAGCCTAGATCATAAAGATTAAGAAAGACACAGAAGAAATGAAGACCAAGAAGACAAGGTAAAAGAGAAACAAACGGCTAGGAGAGGTTTAAGTGATTTTTGTTGGACATTTCTAGACTAATGACTATTACTTGGATAGTAAATACAGGTCTAGGGAGGGCCCTTCACTCTGTGAGGACATTCCCTCCACCCACCAACAGGGACCAGTGGGCAGTAAAAAGGCCCAAAGTACGGAGGTCGAGATTTTTTTAATGTGTTTTTATATAAATGTGTTATTTTTGTTGTTAAAGGGGCTAGGAGCACAAGTTAAAAAAATGGAAAAACATGAATATGGGTAAAAATCTTAAGATAATGACACTAAACGTGAATGGTCTGAACTCACCTGTTAAAAGGGAAAGAATAATAAGAAAATTCAAGAAGGAAAAAGCTGAAATTATATTTATGCAAGAGACATTTGAACAAGACAGAACATGAGAAACTAAAGAGATTTGGCTATAAGAACTCCTACTACAGTTCATTTAAGGGAGGAACTAAAAAGGGGGGGTTATGATACTAATTTCAAATAAAATACAATTTGAATGTGAACAAGAAATCCAGGATAAAGAAGGCAGGTATGTAATAATAAAGGGAAGAATAGATGGTATGCAGATCACATTAGTGAACATCTATGCCCCACCAGAAAGTGACAAGGGTTTTTTTCAACATCTGTTTGATCTCATAGCAACACACAGTGAAGGAGTCCTAATTTGTGGAGGAGACTTAAATGCTGTCATGGATCATGAAGTTGACACAACAAGTGTTAAGAAGACAAAAAAACATGTAACAAAGTTCATAAGAACCTCACTGGCAGAAATGGGTATGGTAGACATATGGAGGGACCTGCACCCACTCGAAAAAGACTATACACATTATTCAGCAGCCCATAAAGTACACTCTAGAATAGATTACTTCCTTATGAATGAAGGCGACAGACACAGGGTGAGAAATTGTCGGATTGGAGGGGCAGAAATATCAGATCATAATCCTATATACATGGAAATATATTTAAACAACAGAAAATGACAAACAACATGGAAACTTAATGTAGGACTGTTAAATGATGAGAAAATGAAAGAAAGAATAAAAGTAAACATAAACGAGTATATCCAAGAGAATGACAACGAAGAAGTGGACCCAACAATACTATGGGATGCACTAAAAGCCGTGTTAAGAGGTAAATTAATTGTTGAAACAGGAAAAGCAAATAAGTCTAAACCGGAAACATATGAACAAAGATGTGAGAGACTGAGGGAATTAGAACGTAAACATCAAAGCACAAATGACCCAAAAATATACCAAGAAATTAAAGAAGAAAAAATAAAGATAAAAGAAGCACAAATAGATGAAATTGAAAGGAAAAATAGATATCTAAAGCAAAAATATTATGAAACGGGGCCAAAAGCCACAAAACTGCTGGCAAAATGGTTAAGAAAACAACAAACAGTGAATAATGTATATAAGATTAAAGACCCCATCACAAATAAAACCACAGTTAACCCAGAAAACATCGAAGAAATATTCCATAATTTCTATCAAGAACTATACTCGCAACCTGAAGAAACAAATACTAAGGACATTAAAAAATTTCTATGCACATTGGACTTGCCATCAATAGGAAATCAACAAAATGAAAAGCTAACAGCAGAAATAACAACACAAGAGATTAGAGATGTGATTAAGTCACTTAAAAACGGTAAATCACCGGGTAGTGATGGGTACCCATCTGAGTTTTATAAACTGTTTATAGAAGAACTCACGCCACAGCTCCTAAAGTCATTTAATTGGACATTGAACAACAACAAAATACCTCCATCATGGAACGAAGCCATTAGTTCAGTTATTTTAAAGCCAGGGAAAGATAGAGAACAATGCGGAAACTATAGGCCAATCTCTTTATTAAATGTAGATTATAAAATATATACAACTATTATATGTAAACGAATAAAGACATTCTTGACGGAATTGATAGAAGATGATCAAACTGGTTTCATAGAGGGACGCCAAACACATGACAATATCAGGAGAACAATACATATAATTAATCAAATACATAAAGAAAAGAAAAGAGCAGTAATAATGAGTTTAGACGCAGAAAAAAGCATTTGATAGGGTAACTGGAAATTCCTATATAGTGTGCTGGAACGCTTTGGATTTACGAAAAATCAGTACAATGCATAAAGACGCTGTATCAAAAACCTGTGGCAAGATCAAGGTAAACGTAGCTTAACAGACAAAGTAAATATACAAAGATCAACCAAGAAGGGATGCTGCTTATCGCCCACCTTGTTTGCTCCATTCATAGAGCCACTGGCTCAAGCGATACGACAAAATAAGAAATTAAAAGGTGTAACAATAAAGGGAGCGGAACACAAGATTGGGCTATTTGCAGACGATATAGTTTACCTTGAACAACCAGATGAATCAATAATGGAAATGATGAACTTGATAGAAAATTTTAGAAAATTATCAGGATACAAGATAAACATAACAAAAACACAAATACTGACATTCCACTATAACCCTCTAAAACCAGATAACTGATAAGATCAAACTAAACTGGAAACAAAAAGAAATAAAAAACCTTGGAGTGAGCATACCTAAAGATCTAAGCAAAATTTATAAAGCAAACTATGATAGGTTGGAACAAGAAATAAAAAAAGATATTGATAGATGGTCAATCTTAAATATGGATCTGAATTCAAAAATTGAGACAGTCAAAATCAGCATACAACCTAGATTACTTTACCTCTTCCAGGCTCTACCAACAGAGATTCCAGGTGCCCAGTTCTCAAAGTGGGACAGGATGATATCGAGATTTGTTTGGGGAGGTAAAAAACCAAGAGTGAAATATAAACTCTCCAGTTACCAAAAGAGAAAGGAGGCATGGGCCTACCGAGTCTAAAGGAATATTACTACTCAGCACAAATAAGATATATCATATGTTGGTGCGACGAGGGATATGAGGCAAAATGGAAAGAAATGGAAAAGGAAATTGAGGGACTCCCAGTACAAAACATAATAGGAGATAAAGATGCATATAAGCAAATCAAACAAATAGACCCAATCACTAAATTTACTTTGGAACTGTGGTATAAAATAGTACAAAAGTATAATATAAAGGAAGACATAAAACTATTGAAATGGGTAGCATTTGTCAGTTTGAACCGGCAAAGCAAGATGGGGGATACAAAAATCTGGTGAACAAGGGAATCACAGCATGGGGCAATATCGGAAAAAAAGATCTCGGGAGCTTTGTAAACATCAGGAGAAAATTTAAACTAGAAAAATCGGAATTCTTCAGATATCTGCAGATGAGAGACTATTATATGAAGAAGATTAGGCATAACCTCCAAACAGATGTGAGCGAGATTATACAATTCATTTTAAGCTCATATGCAGGAAATAAAATAAGAATTATTTCAAAGCTATATCAGAAACTTATGGCAAACAAACATTCAAGTAACTATATAAAGGAGAAATGGGAGAAAGAGCTCAATTTAAGCATAACAGAAGAAAGCTGGCAGGAAATATGGAAAACACAACACACATCAACAAATTCACGGACATGGAGGGAATTTGGATGGAAAAACCTGATTCACTTTTTCATTACGCCACAGATTCAAAGAAAATATACAAATACCCAATCATTATGCTGGAGGGGCTGTGGGGCTCAAAATGCAGACCACTCACATGTGTTTTGGAAATGCTGCAAAATCTCATCATTCTGGAAATCTATACATGTGACAATACAGAGGATATTAGGATATAATATACCAATGAACTGTAACCTGATGTACTTATGTGATCTTAAGAGACAATGTAATACAGGCTGAGGACAGATATCTAGTTAAAATCTTGCTGATTGCATGTAAAAAAACAATCAAAAAAATGGCGATCAGAAGTTCTTCTGACCAAGAACAATGGACTGACATTGTTGAGGATATACGTATGATTGGAAAAACTAACATATCGACAAAGAATACAAGAAGGACTATATGAAAAAAAAAAATGGCGGAAATGGACACACTACAAAGTGCAACAACGAGACAGAAATTGAAAGAATAACCAAAGACACTGGAAAAACCAGAAGAATTAAGAGATGGAAACTAAAAACTTGATGCTCCAACATTCCCCCCCCTTTTTTTTTTCTTTCTTACTCTAGCTCCTTTTTTTAAATGTAGACTGTGATCTGAATGTAATATGTATGATGAAAAATGAATAAAATCTAAGTTACAAAAAAAAAACAAAAACAAAAAAACAGTCACTTTATTTTAAAAAAACTGACAAAAATTAGCCATAAAATAATCCACAAATTTATAATAAAGTCTCAAATGTACAAGAAAAGTCAATTTTACAACAGGAAATTACAAAATTTGAGGAAAATGGTTTTCAAACTTAGATAAATTTACAGTGAAGTAGAAAACTATAACAAAATTTTATAAATTTTGGAGAAAAACCTCAAACCTTCAAGACCGAAGTCATTACTCAAGTTTTTAAGTGGGTGCTCTTTGTGCCCTTAACTAGAAACTTTTGGTTGTCTACTTTTCCATTACATGACACTTGATATTTTCTAACCTGTCTGTATACCACCATGGACAGAAAGAACCTGAATTAGAGTTCAGAGAGAGCAAGATGAGACAGAAGAGAGGAGCCAAGGAGAGGAAAGTGTTCAGGCAGAGGGTCCAGGAGAGGTCCGAGCAGAGAAGAGAAGGATACACCAGTAATAAGTCCAAACACAGGATGTCTTGGTGGGACACCAACTGGCCCAATATTCCAACATTCACGCCTTAGTTGTACAATACTTCAAATGGTAAGTTCCATATGCAAAGTTACTGTGCAAAATTAAAAAAAAAAAAAAGTATAAAATTAACATGTTCTGGTTACCATAGTGTCATGCGTTTTCTGCCCCCCGGGAAAAACATGTTGCCATCGCACCAAGGTCTTTAAGCCAGAGGAAACACTGGTAGTGGCTTCATGGAGGGAACCATGCACATAAGAGTGCAGAACACACAACTGACGACACAATTTAGTAAAATGGCCCAAGGATTATTGAAAATATACATAGTAATGGTTTCACGGATGGGTCAATATACCTGAAAGTACAGAGTGCAAAGACAGGTGTGCTATTGTGATAACTTAAAAGGTCCTCAGTTCTGTGCATGTGAGCGTTCGGAGGGAAGGGGGTGGGGCCCTCCGAATGTTTGCAGTTCGGATGGCCCAGGGGAAGAAACCGTCAGTCTGGAGTGTGGGACATTATCTGAACCGTCATCAGAAGGAAGCAGGTCAAACTGGTGGTTGGTGGGATGAGAGTTCTGTTATAGCCTTGATCCTTCTAGGACAGGAGGATCTGGAGATGTCCTCCAGGGAGGGCAGAGAGCACCGATGATTTTTTTGGGGCAGTGTTGATGACCCTTCTGCACAGCCTTCCTGTTCTCGGCCGTGAAGCCAGCATACCACACACCTAGACAGTAGTTGAGCACGCACTCCACTGAGAAGTGGTAGAAGGCCAGCACCAGCTTCTGGTCCAGGTTGTTCTTCCTCAGGACATGGAGAAAGTGCAGCCGCTGCTGGACTTTCTTCACCAGGGCCTTGGTGTCGATATTCCAGGAGAGGTCAGAGGAGAGCGGGTACCCAGGAACCTGAAGGTGGGGACATTTTCCACGGGGATGCCATTTATGAGGAGGGCGGTGGTTTTTCCTGTTCTTTCTCAAGTCCAGTATGAGTTCTTTGGTTTTTTTGGACATTCAGGTTGTTTGCTTGGCACCACAGCAGCAGATTCTCTACCTCTGCCCTGTATGCCTTCATCGTCATGGACGATGAGCCCAACAAGGTGACATTGTCCACGTACGTACTTCACGATGATGGTGGTTGGGTGGGTTGGAATATAGTCAAAGGTATACAGGAAGTACAGTAGAGGGCTTGGCACAAAGCCCTGGGGGAAGCCAGTGATGAAAGACAGTGTGGAGGAGTGGTGGAGACCGTGTCTGACCGTTTGTGGGCGGCTGATGAGAAAGTTTTTTTTAACTTAACAGATGACTGTAGCCTTGAGAGATTTGTCAAGAGAAGTCAATTCAAGAAGTTAGGGGAGCTTCACAAGGAATGGACTGAGGTTGGTGTCACTGCATCAAGATCTACCCCACACAGACATCTTTAGGAAAGGAGCAAGCTACAACTGTTCCCAACACTAAGGCACTCCTGAACCAGAGATAATATCAGAAGTGTCTTAACCAAGCTAAAGAGAAAAAGAACTCGACTGTTGCTCAGTGAACCACAGTTTGAGGAAGGCAGTTATTGTATTTTATCTCGAAACCAAAGTCTTAGAGTTTGGAGGAAGAGTGGTGAAGCACAGAATCCGAGGTGTTTAAAGTCCAGTGTGAAGTATCCTCATTCTGTGATGATTTGAAGTATTAGTTCATTGACTGGTGTTGGTCCACTGTGTTTTTTAATCAAGTCCAAAGCACTGTCTACCAAGAGATTTTGGAGCAATTCATGCTTCCATTGCCTGAAAAGCTTTATGGAGATGCCAATTACCTTTTCCAGCAGAACTCTGTGTCAAGTTATTAATGCCGTTTTATGTTTAACCCTTCTTGTGGCAAGGTTTCAAGGACAGATGGCGCCCCCACTGCCACAGGTGCAGCACTGCGCCTGTCATGTGATGTTATACGACGTGGCCAAAAACTCCCCAGTTGATTTAAGTTGTACACAGGATTCCACCTCACAAGTTGGCAGACATGTATAACTTACTGCTCTTGCCTTGGCGGACTGATGGCGGACATAGAAGCATCCTTCTGGACACCAGAGAAGAAGAAATTTTTAGACAAACAAATGTGGACGTTACCGATCGCTGTGGACGTACTCGATCGCAGATGGAGGAACCATTTGCTCCCAAATTTGCCAACTATGATTCTAAAAAGATTTATCTTATGAAGGTAAATGTTTACATTTTGTAATAACAGAGGGTGGTTGAAGCTGGTTGATGTTCACCTGCTGCCGCCCCCAGTGCCATGTGACTAGATAACAGTTGCGCCGGTTCCATGTCGTCATAAGAAATTGCGGCGGAATAAAAGCGAAATTAAGGTGGGATTATCATAAGAGTTTCTGGATGTGGGAGAGAAAGTGCAAATGACTGACAGAAGGCAAAATAACGACCAGGATGGATGGAAATGGACCAAGCGAGAGCTGAAGAGAAGATGACCAGAAAAAAAAAACCCAAAACAAAACCGGTGACAAGAAAACAAAACCATCTTTTGTGTAAATATGTCCAAAAGTCCATTTTTTACCAAAAGTTATGTAATTTGTTATGGCTGCGTTGCATTATGCAAATTAGATGCATAAATTTACTCCTATCTCAAACTTTGGACCACATTCTACATCATTCTAATTGACAGCAAGCCATTATCTCTTACCACTTTCAAGTTATAGCCTTGGAAATCTCCGACATCTGAACTGAACATTTTCTTGAAAAAAATCTTGACCACTAGGGGCTTATGGCGCCACGGAGTGCCTGTGGCAGTCATTGGGTTAATACAGTGTCTCTACACTCTGGTTATTCCAGGAAGTTGTAATGCTTTTATTTTGGTGGTACATGAAAGTTATCTGTGCAACGGTGAGGAAGGCCCTGTTGATGTTTCTGCAATGGCAGCGTCGAACAAAGCAGCATTCTACTAAGTAACCATGATGGGGGTTTTTTTGAGTAAACATTGGTAACAGAGGATGGTTTCCAGCTACAGAGTACCCCCAGAGCTTCAACATGAAGAAGCCTTACAAAAATTGGAAAAATTAAGTTGCAATTTGGACCAGAGTTAGTGAACTCGAAAGGAAGCAAGCTCTCGCTGTGGTTTTGACACCGTCAGGAACGGCGAGGAAGGCTGGGATGAAATACTACTTAATGATTTGAATAAAGACAGTGGTATGGAAACTGTCAGCAAAACGACAGTTTGTTCCTTAAAGAGGAAAAGAACTAGATTTAAGAAGTTTATTTGCATTATGACCAAATAAGTAGAGGTTGTGAAGTGTCCATGGTGGACTATATAATTGACTTTGAGCAGCGTTATTCACAAATGCACAAATACAAGATGGAGTTACCAGACACAGTTTTAGCTTTTAAGCTGCTTGACATCACGTGTTTGGATGAAAAGGATTGTCAGCTAGTACTCACAGTGTGTACCTCAATGAAGTCAGCTTCTTAGAGGATATTTGATGGGAAAATGCCAGTCTCCAGCACTGGAATTAATGAAGATACAGCTTATATGACAGAGCAGAAACGCCAGGGAGGCAAAGTGTGGCCACAGAAACAGCAGCTGCAGAGAGCACCACTGCCTGGGAGTAACGCACTGGACAAGTACAGGCACAGATCAAAGTGTGCAGTCTGTCAGTCAACCTTTCACTGGGCTAAGGACTGTCCCTACAAAAGTGAGCCAGTGAAGTTGACTGAAGAGAGCAGCAAAGAAGAAGCAGAGGATTGTAATATCACTCTTCACTAAAGAGTCACCCACTGAAGCCAAAATCTTAATGACAATGTTTTGGCTCAGCAATTATAGATTCTGCATGTACAAGGACTTGTATGTGGACAAGAATGGCTGAATAACTATCACTACATTGTGTGAGTGTCAATTGTATGATCTAAAGAAATCACAAAAGTACAGCAATAGACTGTTTAGATTTGGTGATGGACAAATGGTGCATTTGACAGAAGCTGCAAATTCCTGCTAAAGTGGGACAGACCAAATGCAATATTGAAACTGAAGTTGTGCCAGCCAACAATCCACTGCTTTTGAGCAAGGCTTCAATGAAAAGAGCAGGAACAATACTTGACATGGAAAATGATAGAGCAACAGTGTTCAACAAGCCAGTGAGGTTACACTTCACAAGCTCTGGTCATTGTGTGAATAGTGGATGACAAAAATACACTCAACAGCATGCTCATGTTTAAACCAGAGGATGACCATTTTGAGGATGAAATCCTCACACTATCTGAAGAAATGAGTCCTCCAGCAAAGTATGACATTCTGCTAAAACTTCAGACAGTTTGGTCATGCCTCTGCAGACAAATTAGAGGCTTCTGAGGAGCTCAAGTAGCAAAGATGTTGAGTGTGGCTCGATTATACAGAAGCTAGTCAATGTGCTACAATGCATCCGGAAAGTATTCACAGCGCTTCACTTTTTCCACATTTTATGTTACAGCCTTATTCCAAAATGGATTGTCTATTTTTTTTCTTCAAAATTCTACACACAATACCCCATAATGACAACATGAAAGAAGTTTGAAATTTTTGCAAATTTATTAAAAATAAAATACTAAGAAATCCCACGAACCCAAGTATTCACAGCCTTTGCTCAATACTTTGTTGATGCACCTTTGGCAGCAATTACAGCCTCAAGTCTTTTCGAATTTGATGCCATAAGCTTGGCACACCCATCTTTGGGCAGTTTTGCCCTTTCCTCTTTGCAGCACCTCTCAAGCTCCATCAGGTCGGATGGGAAGCGTCGGTGCACAGCCATTTTCAGATCTCTCCAGAGATGTTCAATTGGATTCAAGTCCGGGTTTTGGCTGGGCCACTCAAGGACATTCAGAGTTGTCCTGAAGCCACTCCTTTGATATCTTGGCTGTGTGCTTAGGATTGTTGTCCTGCTGAAACATGAACCGTCGCGCCAGTGAGGTCAAGAACACTAGAGCATGTATCCAGGATGTCTCTATACATTGCTGCATTCATATTTCCCTCTATCCTGACTAGTCTCGCAGTTCCTGACGCTGAAAAACATCCCCACAGCATGACGCTGCCACCACCATGCTTCACTGTAGGGATGGTATTGGCCTGGTGATGAGCGGTGCCTGGTTTCCTCCAAATATGACACCTGGCATTCACACCAAAGAGTTCAATCTTTGCCTCATCAGACCAGACAATTTTGTTTCTCATGGTCTGAGAATTCTTCAAGTGCCTTTTGGCAAACTCCAGGTGGGCTGCCATGTGCCTTTTACTAAGGAGTGGCTTCCATCTTGCCACTATCATAGAGGCCCGATTGGTGAATTGTTGCAGAGATGGTTGTCCTTCTGGAAGGTTCTCTCTCCAGAGGAATGCTGGAGCTCTGACAGCGTGACCATCAGGTTCTTGGTCACCTATCTGACTAAAGCCCTTCTCCCCCGATCGCTCAGTTTAGACAGCTGGCCAGCTCTAGGAAGAGTCCTGGTGGTTCTGAACTTCTTCCATTTATGGATGATAAAGGCCACTGTGCTCATTGGGACTTTCAAAGTAGCAGAAATGTTTCTGTACCCTTCCCCAAATTTATGTCTTGAGACAATCCTGTCTTGGAGGTCTACAGACAATTCCTTTGACTTCGTGCTTAGTTTGTGCTCTGACATGCACCATCAACTGTGGGACCTTATATAGACAGGTGTGTTCCTTTCCAAATCATGTCCAATCAACTGAATTTACCACAGGTGGGCTCCAATTAAGCTGCAGAAACATCTCAAGGATGACCAGTGGAAACAGAATGCACCTGAGCTAAATTTTGAGCTTCATGGCAAAGGCTGTGAATACTATGTACATGTGACTTTAGTTTTAATAAATTTGCAAAAATTTCAAGAAAAAACTCATGTTGTCATTATGGGGTATTGTGTGTAGAATTTTGAGGAAAAATTAATTTAATCTGTTTTGGAATAAGGTTGCAAGATAAAATGTGGAAAAAGTGAAGCACTGTGAATACTTTCTAGATGCAATGCATGTGTCAGATCAGGGATGGGCAAATTTGGTGGTAGTGAGGGCCACAAATTTTTTTCCTCATTTCCCGAGGGCCAAATTTGCGTGTTAACCTTCGGGAAAGGGGGGACTATTTTTTACCCCAAAGTCAAAAGTCTGACAAAACTGAACATGCAAACAAAAATAAAAGCTACCCAGTGTTTTATCATATTGGAATTAGAATTACTAATAAAATTATAGCATGACCTAATTTTTAAAACACCATCAAAATGATGAGCAAAGAAATTCTGTACAGCAACTAAAAAAACCCAAGAAGAAAAGGAAATAAGACTGACGAAAAATGTTTTTGAAATATTAGAAGAATATGATCAAAGAAAAAAAAATAGTTTTACTGATAAATATACTACATTTCTGGTTTAAATTAGCAGTTTTTTGCAAATCTATATTTTATTTTGGTATTAAATGTGCAAGCTGATAAATTTGCTTCATTTTATTTAAAAATATAACTATAATTGTACGCTGGTTTTTTCTACAAAAGTGTCTAAATTCGCCATTTCTTATATAAATTTGCCTTTCAGTTTGAAACTTGTTAGTTTAAATACTCCTCAGTGAGGAGCTGTAGCATTCATTGTTTAATTAAAAGCAGCCTACTCTACATTTACTGCTGTTCACAGCCTATTAATGTGGTCTCAGCAGGCAACACATACATGCCTTAAAAGACGTACTCTGAGGCACACTACTCTATAGCCCCTTTTCCACTAGTACCTACTTAGCCAACTGTGGCTCCCTTAATCTTGCTAGACCACTCCCTGAGCGGCACCTAGATTTCGATTAGAGCTCCCTCTGCTGGCAGACTAACTGCATTTAAAGCAGACGGACAGACGAAAATTCAATATCGCTAATTCATATCTCAAATTGTTGTCTGAGACGAGCTAAGTCGAACCGCACATGTTTTGGTGTCAACGTATGTCGCATTAGGTGACAATGCGCTCTTGAAGTACGCTGTTGTGGAGAGCTGTCTGACCCAGCCAAGCCAAGAGATCAGCGGCTAAGATGGCCACTGACTGTGTGACGTCACCACCAGCAAACACACGCACACGGTCGGCGGCCAGTGCTGTGTTTTGCTTCATGCAACACTTGATGTTTACGTCTTAAAATCGGCGATTACGGATATTTCTCGGAATACTTGTGGATTATAAATAGATTATTTATGAAGATTAGGATTTCAGGAATCGAATTAATATGGTTTGGCGTTGTGCTGTCTACGGGTGCGATGGTCCTGCTGTGCTTTACTTCATGCAACACTTGACGTTTACGTTTTAAAATCGGCGATTATGGATATTTCTCGGAATTACCAAATATTTTCATGATCATAAGAACGGTTAGGGGGAAAAAACATGTTGAAGAAAGACAGTTTAACTCACTGGTTACTTATATTGGAAGTCCATCCTCCTGTGTTTTTTAGAAGCAAAGTTCTCAATTACAGAGACATACAGTGTTCCCTATTGCTTCAGCTTCTGTATTAAAGCAGACTCCAGTGAAATAGTACCCAGGTTTGTCAGTCTTTCTTGTCCACATATATTTTGCAGGTGTCACGGCTCGCCGCTCTCAGGCATCTGCCTCAGCTGCGCGCACACCTGCACCTCGTTAGCGCCCTACATGTGCAGTAGACATTTCGTTGACAGCGATTTCGAGAATAAGATGCAATTTGAAATGAAATTTGCAAAAAGATTGGTGATAAAGAAAACGGCTATTCCAACTATATATCCCTCGATTCCCAAGTCTGACTGAGACAAGTGTCAGTGACAGTGGCGTGAAAAGCAAGGGTGATCTACCGATGCGATCAGCTGTCAGAAAACGAGAAGTAAACAGGGTAAGTTTTGTATTTTTAATATTCACAGCAAATGTTTACTAAACATTTTAAATGAATTCCAAGCAATGGATGATTTTCAAAATCAAACATGTAAAACTAGAATCAATATACTTAAAAGTAATATTTTACCTAAAATACTTTATTTATTTCAATACATTCCCTTATCACCACCTTTAGATCTATTCTCAAGAATAAAAAAAAAGTTAGTGGAATTTATATGGAACAACAGGAGGGCTAGATTACGTCTGTCTTTATTATATTTACCATTTGATCGTGGAGGTCTGAAATGTCCAAATTTTATGTTGTATTATTGGTCGGCACAACTGAGGTCTATGACATATTATTTTTCATCAAATGATCTCCCTCACTGGACTGAAATGGAATCATACAATTTACCTTTACCTCTTCCCATATTCATATACTCAGATTCGGCAAAAAAATTACAAAAACAAGTTAAAAATCCATTTGTAAAGCATATGATCAAAATATGGTGTGAAGCTAAAAACTATTTAAAAGAACCACAGTTATTGTCACAATTTAGTCCAATATGGGGTAATCAATATTTTAAACCAGGGAGAGCGGACGCTGTATTTAAAGTATGGAATTTAAAAGGGATACAAAAGATTCAGGATTTATATTTGCCATGTGCAGACAACATAATGTCTTTTGAAGAGCTGAGGATCAAATTTAATCTCAATAGAACACATTTTTTTTAAATATCTTCAACTTAGAAACTTTATTCGATCAAATCAAAATAAAGCTCTCACTCGACCTATTTATTCATCCTTGGAAAAAATGATGATGAAAGATAGTAAAAGAAAGGGTATTATTTCAGAGTTTTATAACTCATTGACACTATCTTCAAGTGAAAATTCACTGAAAAGATTAAACTACTGGAAAGAAGATCTGCAAATTGAAATTTCGGAGGAACAATGGGAATTGGCTTGTACAGAAGCTCAAACCAAATCAATAAATGCACGCCTTAAATTGATACATTTCAAATGGTTAATGCGGATGTATGTTACACCGGAGGAGTTAAATAGATATAACAAAAATATACCAGATACATGCACAAAATGCATGGAAAGTAAAGGAACCCTATTTCATTGTTTATGGGAATGTAGATTAATAAGAATGTTTTGGGAAGAGGTGAGGGTAACAATTGAAAAAATAATCTCAAAACAAATCATACTGAATCCTAAACTGTTTTTGTTGGGTCTGTACCCAGAAAAGCATAATTTTAATAAAAGTGAAAGAACATTCATAGACCTCAGTTTGCTTAATGCCAAAAAATGTATTGCACTATTATGGAAAAAGACTCATAGACCAGATGTGACTCAGTGGTTAAGACAGATGTTAACAAACCTTCCATTAGAAAGAATAACATATATACTGAAATCAAAGGAAATTGTGTTTGAGAATATATGGAGACCTTTTATTGATTATGTAAAAAATTTAAACATAACTCTTGAAGAAGAAGGTGAATGATGTGTGTGGACCTTGTAAATTCCAAACTGGTGAACATAATATGTATACTTATGTATTGGATTGTCTAGACTAAACAGAGGAGCATTGTTGAAGACTTGATTTTGTTGGTGGTTGTTGGTGTTTTTAGTGCATTTTTTTTTTTTGTAGTACTTTAGCGTTAGTGTTTGATTGTTTGTATCATGTTTGTTAAAAAAAAAAAAAGGTTCAATAAAGATATTGTGGAAAAAAAAAAACATGTAAAACTAGAAGAAGTTACCAATGACAGTTCAGCTTTCAATTTTTAGGGAAGCAACATATTTGCTAAGAAAAATAAATATAAGCCTAAGATTGTAAGAGAAATGTGCTTTTAAAAATGGAACCCCAATTTTCTACCATAAAATGGTGCCCATTATAACTGTGAAATGTTATTTATTGGAATATAATAATTGTTATATCTGGAAACTAGTTATTTTCTTAATCTGTAGTGATACTCCATTGATTTTTGTATTTCTTTGTATATTTCTGCTGTGTTTTCAAACATTCATACAAAGGTGGTATAGTATGTGAATGAATGAATGAATGAATGAATGAATTTATTTCGGATAATACAGTACAGGTTAAAAGAAACTGTATAATATAACAACAAGGTCAAATTAGACAAAGACTCCTTCTACTAAACAATTCCACGTGAGTTATCCGAAATGGGTGATGGCTGAAGCCGCAGCTTATATTGCCCACCCATATTCCATCCAAGAATTCAAAAGAGAAAAAAGAGTAAACAAGACAAGAGTGATTACAATTTAAAACAAAGCTAAGACAAAGTGTGACTGAGAGAAAAAAAAGAAAACTAAGCTAAGCTAAGTTAAGCGGTTGCTATTCAAAACAAACAAAAAAAAACAAAGAAAAAAAAAAACTAAGCTACAACACAACACAGGCTGGATATGTCAATCCTTATGTGAGTTTACATGTCGACTTTTAAATATGTTTGGAGTATTTCTTCCTTTGGGTGAGAATATGTATGGGCACATAATCATACCATGTAGGATAACTAAGTAGACGGTTATGCTGTTTCATTCCATCTAGCAACAATGCTCTGCACTGTGTGTGTTTATATATTTGCATATTTATTCCATCTAGCTACAATGCTCAGCACTGGGTGTGTTTATATATTTATATATCTACATATTATTCCATCTAGCTACATTGCTCCGCACTGTGTGTGTTTATATACTTGCATATTTATTCCACCTAGCTGCAATGCTCCGTACTGTGGGTGTTTATATATTTACATATTTATTCCATCTAGCTACAATGCTCTGCACTGTGTGTTCATATATTCATATATTTATTCCATCCAGCTACAATGCTCTGCACTGTGTGTCTGTGTGTGTGTGTATATATATATATTTTATAGTAATACGTACATATGTTTATTAGCTGCTCTTGCTTGCTTGTTTTTTTTCTTGCCTTCTGATTGTTGCTCTGAGTGTTGCTATCCCTGTGCTGTTGCAATCCTGGAATTTCCCCGTTGTGGGACTAATAAAGGCTTATCTTATCTTATCTTATCTTATCTTATCTTTAGTTTTTGTTTAAATTGTCCAAGCGTTGTACATGATTTTAATTCAGGTCCATAATCGTTCCATAATCTGACTCCTTGCACTGAAATACAGTGTTGCTTGGTGGTTGTTCTCACTGTAGGCTTTTGAAATATACATGTTCCTCTGAAGTGATATCGTTTCTCCCTTGTTTGGAACAACTTTTGGATATTTGCGGGCAGTGATAAATTCTTCACTTTGAACATTATTATTGCGGTTTTAAAGTCAACCAGATCTTTCAACTTGAGAGTTTTTTGTTTAAGAAAAAGTGGGTTTGATAGGCGAGTCATCCCCCTCGTCCCCAAACCCTGCTTCCTCTGTGGAAGGCGTATCAGTGGGATTGAGGAGATCCTCGAAGTATCTCGCCTCGAAGACTCGCCTATCACAGGGGCTGAGGTCGCCAAGGTGGTTAAAAATCTCCTTGGTGGCCGGGCCCCGGGGATGGACGAGATTCGCCCCGAGTACCTCAAGGCCCTGGATGTTGTTGGGTTGTCATGGTTGACACGCCTCTGCAACATTGCGTGGAGGTCGGGGGCAGTGCCTTTGGCATGGCAAACCGGGGTGGTGGTTCCTCTCTTCAAAAAAGGGGACCGGAGGGTGTGCTCCAACTTTAGAGGGATCACACTCCTCAGCCTCCCTGGGAAGGTCTATGCCAAGGTACTGGAGAGGAGAGTCCGGCCGCTGGTCGAACCTCGGATTCAGGAGGAGCAATGTGGTTTTCGTCCTGGCCGTGGCACATCGGACCAGCTCTTTACCCTCTCGAGAATTCTTGAGGGTTCGTGGGAGTTTTCCCAACCAGTTTACATGTGTTTTGTGGACTTGGAGAAGGCATTTGACCGCGTCCCTCGTGGATTTTTGTGGGGGGTGCTTCGGGAGTATGGAGTATCGGGCTTGTTGTTACGAGCTATTCGGTCTCTGTACGACCGTTGTGAGAGTTTGGTTCGTATTGCCAACACTCGGTCGGAGTCATTCCCAGTGAGAGTTGGACTCCGCCAGGGCTGCCCTTTGTCACCGATCCTGTTCACAATTTTTATGGACAGGATTTCTAGGCTCAGCCAGGGAATGGAGGGTGTCATGCTTGGTGACCACAGGATCTCATCTCTGTTGTTTGCAGATGATGTTGTCCTGTTGGCTTCATCCAGCAATGACCTACAGCTCTTGCTGGGACGGTTTTCCGCTGAGTGTGAAGCGGCTGCGATGAGAATCAGCACCTCCAAGTCCGAGTCCATGGTCCTCAGCCGGAAAAAGGTGGATTGTCCTCTCCGGGTTGGGGACAGGCTCCTGCCCCAAGTGGAGGAGTTTAAGTATCTTGGGGTCTTGTTCACGAGTGAGGGGAAAATGGAGCGAGAGATCGACAGACGGATCGGAGCAGCATCTGCAGTGATGCGGACGTTGTACCGGTCTGTTGTGGTGAAGAGGGAGCTTAGTTCTAAGGCAAAGCTGTCGATTTACCAGTCAATCTACGTTCCTACTCTCACCTATGGTCACGAGCTTTGGGTAATGACCGAAAGAACGAGATCGCGGATACAAGCGGCAGAAATGAGCTTTCTCCGTAGGATTGCTGGACTCACCCTCAGAGATAAGGTGAGGAGCTCAGTCATCCGGGAGAGGCTCAGAGTAGAACCGCTGCTCCTCCACATTGAAAGGAGTCAGTTGAGGTGGTATGGGCATCTGATTAGGATGCCTCCTGGACGCCTCCCACTTGAGGTGTTTCAGGTACGTCCCACTGGGAGGAGACCCCGGGGCAGACCCAGGACTCGGTGGAGAGACTATGTCTCCCAGCTGGTCTGGGAACGCCTTGGTATCCCCTCTGAAGAGCTGGAGCAGGTGGCTGGGGAGAGGGAAGTCTGGGCTTCTCTGCTTGAACTGCTGCCTCCGCGACCCGGACCTCCGGAAAAGCGGTAGAAGATGATGGATGGATGGATGGAGATGGATGGAAAAAGTGGGTTTGTTGGTTCCCTGTAAGCTGCTTTGTTTATTATTCTAATAGCTCTCTTTTGAAGCATAAAGAGTGGATATATGTTTGTTTTGTATGTATTTCCCCATACTTCATTACAATATGTCATGTATGGGAGTATTAATGAATGATACAAGGTGTATAGTGTGGGTTGATTCAGCAAATATTTCACTCTGTGTAATATTGCAATTGATTTGGAAACTTTACCTTTAATATAATTAATATGTGGCTTCCAACACAGTTTGTTATCAATTATTACTCCAAGGAATTTAGTTTCAGATACCCTTTCAATCTCTACACCATTTACACTGAGTTTGGGTACTGGATTGTTGTGATGGTTGTTAAAGACTATAAATTTTGTCTTACTTAAATTGAGCGTTAATTTGTTTGAATCAAACCACAGTTTCAGCTTTCCTAATTCCTTCCCGAGTGTATCCAGAAGTTGTTCCAAATTGTTTCCACTGCATAGCAGATTAGTGTCATCGGCAAACAATATTAAGTCCATTTTTTCTGAAACTTTACATATATCGTTTATATACATATTGAATAATGGTGTGTAAACCACTGTGGTTTGATTCAAACAAATTAACGCTCAATTTAAGCAAGACAAAATTTATAGTCTTTAACAACCATCACAACTACCCAGTACCCAAACTCAGTGTAAATGGTGTAGAGATTGAAAGGGTATCCGAAACTAAATTCCTTGGAGTAATAATTGATAACAAACTGTGTTGGAAGCCACATATTAATTATATAAAAGGTAAAGTATCCAAATCAATTGCAATATTACACAGAGTGAAAAATTTGCTGAATCAACCCACACTATACACCTTGTATCATTCATTAATACTCCCATACATGACATATTGTAATGAAGTATGGGGAAATACATATAAAACAAACATATATCCACTCTTTATGCTTCAAAAGAGAGCTATTAGAATAATCAACAAAGCAGCTTACAGGGAACCAACAAACCCACTTTTTCTTAAACAAAAAACTCTCAAGTTGAAAGATCTGATCGACTTTAAAACCGCAATAATAATGTTCAAAGTGAAGAATCTATCACTGCCCGCAAATATCCAAAAGTTGTTCCAAACAAGGGAGAAACGATATCACTTCAGAAGAACATGTATATTTCAAAAGCCTACAGTGAGAACAACTACCAAGCAACACTGTATTTCAGTGCAAGGTGTCAGATTATGGAACGATTTTGGACCTGAATTAAAATCATGTACAAAGCTTGGACAATTTAAACAAAAACTAAAGGAAGAAATACTCCAACATATTTACAAGACGACATGTAAACTCACATAAGGATTGACATTTCCAGCCTGTGTTGTGTTATAGCTTAGTTTTTCTTTTTTCTCTGTGACACTATGTCTTAGATTTGTTTTTGAATAGTAACCGCTTAACTTAGACTAGCTCAGTTTTCTTTTTCTCTCAGTCATATTTTGTCTTAGCCTTGTTTTAAATTGTAATCGCTCTTGTCTTGTTTTCTCTTTTTTCTCCTTTGAATTCTTGGATGGAATATGGGTGGGCAATATAAGCTGCGGCTTCAGCCATCACCCATTTCGGATAACTCACGTGGAATTGTATAGTAGAAGGAGTCTTTGTCTAATTTGACCTTGTTGTTATATTATACAGTTTCTTTTAACCTGTAATGTACTATCCGAAATAAATAAATTCATTCATTCATTCAATAATAATGGTCCCAAAACTGAACCCTGTGGGACTCCACAGGTGACCTTCAGCAACTCTGAGTTTTTGTTGCTAACACATACAGATATCTATTCTTTAAGTAACTACTTAACCAGGACAGTGCTACCCCTCTAATACCACAATTTTGTAGTTTCTTTAATAATAAATTATGATCTACTGTATCAAATGCTTTAAGATCTAGGAATACTCCAACTGAATACTCTTTATTTTCAATGGCTGTTGATATTTTTTCTGTAAATTCCATTAGGGCATATGCAGTTGTCCTCTTGTGTCTGAACCCATATTGCTGCTCACATAATAAATCATTCTTCAGTATGAAGTTGTCAATTCTCTCATAGAATATTTTTTCAAGTATCTTGGAAAATTGCGGTAATAGTGAAATTGGTCTATAGTTTGAGAGTTCCCCTCTGTCGCCTGTCTTGTATATCGGAATTACTTTAGCTATTTTCATTGCATTGGGAAATATACCTGATTGGAGAGACAGGTTGCAGATATACGTCAGTGGTTTTACTATGCATTCGATAACAGTTTTGACTAGTAGCATGTCAATACCATCACAGTCAGTAGATGTTTTACTTTTGAACGATTTAACAATTTCAATGACCTCTCTTTCGTCTGTGTTCTTTATGAAGATGGAGTCTTTTACAGGAGTGTTATTGCATATTGTATCACCTGTTGGCACCATAGTGGGTATTTCTCGGGCCAGTTTAGGTCCAATGTTAACAAAAAAATTATTAAATTCGTCTGCAGGTGAAGCAATATTCACACTCTGAGTCGTTTTATTATTTTTTGGAATATTAGTTAGGTAGCTTGTATTTCTGCTTTTATTTCCAAGGATACTGTTGAGTATTGTCCATGTATTTTTAATATTGTCTCTGTTTTTCTCCAGTTCTTTACTGCAATAGTCTCTTTTACTACATCTTATTATATATGTTAACTTATTTTTGTATGTTTTATACCGCTGCTCTGCTTCTTTTGTTCTTTTCTTTAGGAAAGCTTTATATAATAAATTTTTCTTTTTACACGCCTTTTGTAGTCCTTTGGTTAACCATGGCTTATTAGCAAATTTGTGTTTAAGCTTTGTTATTACTAATGGGCAGTTTTTTTCATAAAGAGTGGTTACAATGTTTATAAATGTGTCATAGGCTTCATTTACATCTGATACATCGACTTCTGTCCAGTCTTGCTTCAGCAAGTCCTCTTTAAAAGAACTGATTGCATTTGGTGATTTGTGTCTGAACGATTTTGAAGTTTTTTCTGCGTTGGGCCCCTTGTGGCCATGGATAAGTGCAAAGGTTGGCAAGTGGTCACTTATATCATTTATCAATAATCCACTTTCTATTTTCTTATCGAAAACATTGACAAACAGGTTGTCAATAAGTGTAGCAGAGTGAACTGTGATTCTACTGGGATGTGTTATTGTGGGATATAGACTCATGCTGTACATAGAGTTCATGAACTCTCTTACTACATTTTGTTGATGAGGATTCAGTAAGTCAGTATTGAAATCTCCACAAATTGCTACCATTTTCTTGTATTACCATGTAATATTTCTTTTCAAATTGAGAAGAATTTAGTGTGTTCAAATTATTCAAATGTATATGACATGCGACTTTGATGAATGCTGAACTATGAGAATTATAACATTGACATGAACATTAAACTCAATATATGATTTTACAAAACTATTTAAATATCATTGTTCACAAATCTAATCTTGAATGAATGAATGAATTTATTTCGGATAATACAGTACAGGTTAAAAGAAACTGTATAATATAACAACAAGGTCAAATTAGACAAAGACTCCTTCTACTAAACAATTCCACGTGAGTTATCCGAAATGGGTGATGGCTGAAGCCGCAGCTTATATTGCCCACCCATATTCCATCCAAGAATTCAAAGAAAAAATGGTAAACAAGACAAGAGTGATTACAATTTAGAACAAAGCTAAGACAAAGTGTGACAGAGAAAAAAAAAAAAAAGAAAACTAAGCTAAGCTAAGTTAAGCGGTTACTATTCAAGACAAATCTAAGACAGAATGTCACAGAGAAAAAAAAAAAACAAAAACAAAAAAAAACAAAAAACTAAGCTACAACACAACACAGGCTGGATATGTCAATCCTTATGTGAGTTTACATGTTGTCTTGTAAATATGTTTGGAGTATTTCTTCCTTTAGTTTTTGTTTAAATTGTCCAAGCGTTGTACATGATTTTAATTCAATCTTGGTAGGCAAAATCCCTTGTAGTGATCAGATGGGAATGTTTCTCTGATGAGGCTCACAGCACAGGCAGGCAACATAACCCTCACTTCTTTCCTACAAATAAGGCTGAATACCCCCTCAGCACCACCCAAAACTACTTCATCATCCGATTCTTCATTTTCAATGTCATCATTTATATTGAGGTCGTCAAACTCGAGAAAATAATCGCTGTCCGAATCACTTTGCTCTCGTTCTGCCATTTTCTTTGTATTGCTGTGGTGACGTCACTAATGCCCACACCTATCGAGAGATGGCGGTACTGCAGCCTCACTAAGTGAAGGCTGGGCTATGAACAAATAAGGTCATTTATGGAAGCTGGTGACACATATTAAATCGCGGGAATAGACAGAATAGAATATTTTCATACAATCATTTGATTGGTTCAATAAAAATATGTCACTGTCCGTCTGCTTTAAGAATTCAGTTCCAAATGCGTTCAAACAGGATATAAATAATTGATTTTTGGATATGCACTGGCAGGCCACAGTGGATGATGTTGGGGGGCGGCCCACCAGTTGCCCATCCCCATGTCAGAGACATCGCAAAGTAAAGCCCAAGCCAGCTGTTGGCCTGCCATTAGCATCACAGTACAATGAGACTGTTGCTGTTGATTTACATGAACTTCAGCCAGGTATGTGGCATCTTCACATTATTGACCAGTTCACATGCTTTAGTTCTGGGAGTATTCTGAAATGAAAGAAGTCCTCTGAAATAGTCAAACATTTTTTACATGCTTGAATAAGTGTGTATGGTCGACCACAGAAACTCTTCAGGGACAATGGAGAGTTTAACAATGATGAGTTCAGAGATATGGCAGAAAATTTTAACAGCGGTGAAGACCACGGCTGCCTATAGTCCATGGAGTAATGGACTCCTGGAACGACACACTCACTGAGATTATGATGAAAGTGAGTGATGAAAGTTAAGGAAAGCAACTGTTGCGACTGGGACACTGCTTTGGAGTGGGCCCTTATGGCGACCCCCCCCCCCCCCAAACAAAACAAAACAAAAAAACCACCATGCAGAACATTCACGGCTACAGTCCTTATCAGCTGGTCTTTGGCACTGCCGTTACGCGTTACAGTAATCTGATTACCGTTCATTGTAACGCGGTAATGTCACATGTTAGCCTGATAAATGTAGTAATCCTGTTACAGTTACTAAGCCAAAAGATCGCGTTACTAGCGTTTCTTTTTAATGACTTACAAAACGGGAAAACAACTGCACTTCCAATAAACCATAGAAGAAGCAGTAGTGGTGCCCACTTCCGTTTCCACCACTACGCTCCTATAAATATCAGCGGGCACTTAAGTCCGGCCTCTTTGCCAATGGCCCTGCCTGGTGGCTGTATATTGTGTGTTGCCAACTCCTGTAATAAAGCTAAGTTCGACTGTACAGCTGGCCTCGTCATTATACGGTAATTCCAGACATAACAAAAATGGCACTTGCAGTGGCCGAGGGGAATCATGCAAATTGAAGAGTTGAGTAAATTGCCATTTGGTGGCTGGAGATATGCTTATTACTTCGAATATGTTGAGCAAAAGGACAAAAACATGACTAATGTGCAAATTTTGTCCGGGCAAGAAATGGCTTTCCACCACTGTGAACAAGCAAGCGTCTACCCTGGTAACTTAGTTTAAAAGTATATTCAATAAGCCATGTTGTTTTCCTTAAAGCTTTCATTATAATTTGACATTCAAGGGTAGCGTTTTATTTTTTATGTCAAACAGTAATTTACGTTTACACTGGATGGCAGGAACTGCCCATTTTTTAAAATTTAATTCTGAAAATGTTGAAAAATAAAGTTTGCACTTGGCCACAGTATATAAAAGGGATATAGCTTTGTGCAATGTTTTCAAGCTTTTGTGAAATTTGAATACTCCCAGTACTGTATTACATTTCTGTTAAGTGCCATCAGGGAGATTTTAATTTTACATTAAAGACAGAAGAGTAAAAAAAGCTTTGTCTTGTTAGTATAGGCTATAAAAATGTGTAGTTTGGACATGTACAGTTTAACTTATGTGGAAATATGGTACATTTCACTGACGCTATCTGAAAATAATCTGTAATTGATTACTTTTGACAATTAAGGGATTACATTTTTAAAAAGTAACTAGTACTTGGTAATGGATTACTTTTTTGAGT
Source organism: Pholidichthys leucotaenia (assembly GCA_020510985.1). Classification (NCBI taxonomy): domain Eukaryota; kingdom Metazoa; phylum Chordata; class Actinopteri; order Cichliformes; family Pholidichthyidae; genus Pholidichthys; species Pholidichthys leucotaenia. The sequence continues at coordinate 430,193,993 of CM035841.1, forward strand.
AACTACCCCAACACTGGTCTTTGGTCAGAATCCAAACCTGCCCTCAGTGCTGACAAATAGACCCCCAGCTTTTTGAGGGTACCACTAAAAGTGAGTGGGTGGCAAGACACATATCGGCTTAACACGCATCCAGAAAAGCTTTAACTGAAGCAGAATGTTTGGAAAGAATACACAGAGCTCTACTAAAGCAAGTATGTCACACAGATGAGAAATATGAAGCTGGAGACAAAGTGTACTACAAGCAGATTGACTCCCCAAAATGGAAAGGACCAGGAATTGTCATCGGCCAGGATGGTGCGGTGGCGTTCGTCAGGCATGGAAGACTCTGCAGCAACTCCGATTGAAAAAGGTACATCAAGACAACATGAACCAAAGTGACACAGAGTGCTACAGACCTGTCAACTACAGGACATCCCTCATTACAACATGGAGGACAGAGAATGATCAACAGAGAGAAACAGACACTGGAATGGAAGAGGAAATGGACGCTTAGGACAATAATGATGCAGATACACTGATGACTGTCAGACTGGTAATGTAGAGAGACACAGTGTGCAACAGGAAATGAATATCTGTTTGAAACCAGGACAAGTTATGACATACAAAGATCCAGACACAGGTATGTTACACGAAGCTCAAGTTTTAGGACGTGTAGGAAAAGCCACCGGCAGGTTTAAGAACTGGTATAATCTAATTCATACCGAGCCCACTGCTGTTGCAGGTAACGCAATCAGCTGTCTTGCCAAGAGTTGAAAACCTTCAGGTACAAAACAGTATTACAGAACAAACAACCACATGTGAAGTTTTTTTGTAACCAAGGATGTGTCATTTGATGTGCCAAAATGTGCAGAGATTAAAAAAAAATGGTAAGATAATGATGCGTTTGTAGAGGTCAAAGATGAGGGACAAAAGTGTATGTCCACAAGATGGGTGTGTATTCTTAAAAAGACCCCTACTGGAGTTGAACCTAAAGCATGTCTAGTCACAAGAGGGTTTGAGGGGTTGGACAGGTCTGACCTTCCAAAAGATTCCACCACATGAGCCACTGAGGTTACTTGTGGCTGTAATTTGTCAAAAGCAGTGGTCTCTTCACTCTGTAGACATAAAATCTGCATTCCTACAGAGGATGCAACCGTTAAGAGACATTTACATCAAGATTTCACTAGAAGCTAAGTATGATGATACATTATGGAAGCTAAAGAAGTGTGTATGGTTTAGCTGACGCTTCTCTGTACTGGTAAAATACAGTTAAAGCTATTATGTCAACAAATGGAAAAATGTCTCAGCTTGACCCAGCCGTTTTCTATTGCCTAGATGAGGCCTGTACAGTGAATGAGGTTCTTGCTTGCCATATTTATGATTTCATATGGGGAGGCACAGATAAATTCTCTAAAACCGTGATTCCACAGCTCAGAGCAGCTCTTCAGGTTGGGCGTGAGGAACATGACAACTTCTGTTATCTGGGTATAGATTTTGAAACCATAGGAAGAAAAGTGCAAATACATCAGGAACATTACATCCAGTACTTACAGCCCATACAAAGATCTATCATGAGTTGTGGATAAAGTAAGCAAGAGATGGATCAACTCCGATCCAAAATAGGCCAAATCCTTTGGTTTGCAAGACAGAATAGGCTTGATGTTATGTTTGATGCATGCAACGTAGCATCCAACCTAAACCATGCAACTGTGCAAAGCATTTGTGAAGCAAACAGAATTGTGTGTAAATTAAGTCTCAGAAGGTGGTTCTGAACTTTCAGCACTTGGGAAAAGACGCTGATTTGAAGCTCCTAGTTTTTAGTGATGCTTTATTTGCAAATCTTTCTGATTGAGGCACACAAGGAGGGCATTTGATTGCTCTCACTGGAGAAGGTAGATCCTCTTCCCTTACCTGGCAGTCAGAGTGAAGAGGATTGTGCCCAGCACACTTACTGGTGAAACCCTGGCAATGTCCGATGGTATAGATAATGCCATTTTTCTGGCTACCCTTTACTCTGAGCCAACTACTGGGAAAGTTAAAAACTGTCCCCAAATAACATGCATCAGATAATCACTCACTGGTTGATGCATTAAAAGCCACAAAATCAGTCAGAGAAAAGACTTCGTTTGGAGAGAAGTAGCATAAAAGAACTGATTCAAGCTCAAAAGGTGGCGCATGTCCTCTGGTACAATACAAAAGAACAGCTAGCAGACTGCCTCACTAAGAAGGGTGCATCAGCTCTTCAGCTACTGAAAGCACTTAATGAAGGGCAATGGAAATGTACCTAAAAATGCAGAGTGGTGCTTATGTCATGTGTATAAAGTTAAATGTTGTGTACAATGTTGTAAAAAATGCAAAGATTTGGTAATATGTATTTTGAAAGAGTGAGATTGTTGTTATTAATGCTGTTCTATGTTTAATACAGTGCCTCTACTCTTCGGTTATTCCAGGAAGTTGCAAATGCTTTTATTTTGGTGGTACAAGGAAGTTGTCCGTGTATACGCGGGGAAGGCCCTGTTGGCGGTTCTGCAATGGCAGCATTGAATAAAGCAGCGTTCTGCTAAGTAACTGTTGTGGTCATTTGAGTAAACCCTTAGAACAAGCCTACACCGCCCAAACTACTAAGAAATGGTTTGCTGACATGTTACTGTGCTCAACTGGTCAGCCAAATCACCTGACCTGAACCCCAGAGATTCTCTATGGAGAGTCAAGAGAAAGATTAAACACACCCGACCAACAATACAGATGAGCTGAAAGCTGCTATCAAAGCAACCTGAGATTTGATAAGATCTCAGTAATGACAGCAAGCTTACAATTTGGTATTAAATTATGAAAAAAAAATGTAAAAGCTGCACCTGTATATTAACAGTCTTGCAAGTATAGTTTCTCTTGTATATTTTATGAATGAATGTTTTTTCATCTACAGTAGAGAGAGAGACACCCATGACATCCTACCATGTAGAAGACATCTGACAACTGTATTATTTTGAAAGCTACACTCCCTACAACTAGTGATTTCAGCGTGTCTGGTCTTGGAGTTCCATCATCCACAGCACATACCAACAATTCTGTCCTTAGACTCTCCATTCAAATTTTTAGCGATGTCTCCGATCACACACAGGATGTGAGTACAGGTGGTCCCATTTACACTGCCTGAACTGGGAGAGAAAAAAAAAACACTTAAGTAAAATTGATTATTAATAAACCATTAATAAATTGGTGTGTGACTCACCTGATCATAGTGTCCCAGGCATCCAAAATTTTGCTGTAGGGAACTCTTGGTGAAGAAGCCACAACCTTGGAGAGTAGTAGCCAGGCTCCGGCAACATGATCAGAGTCGATGTGCGAGATCAGGTGGGTGATGAATGTGGGTGTGAATTTGTTTTGTTTGGACCAGATGGTGAAGGCCTTGCTGAAATATCGGCTGGAGACCCAAGGCAAAAGGGATTCATTATTTTAATCCAAACTAAAATAAAAATTTGTCAGACACTTTCTAGAAATGGTGAAAAAAAAAAAAGTCTGGTTATCGCTATATTTGTGCTGAAAAAAATATTGTTTATGCTGCCACTGTTTGATATATTAACAGTTATAATAAAGGCCACCCAGAGGTGAAACAGCTCCGCCCACTTTGATTTGAACAGAGCCAGTGATAAGTCCTGAATTTGTGTCAATTTGTGCCATTAAAAGAATCATTTCTATCTTTTATTTTTGACATCAGCGGTAAAGGTCACAGGTCCATCTCTTTTATCCAAACAAATTAGCATTATTAAAAACTTTGTAATGGCAGTAAGGGTGCTTTAAATGCTTCCTTTAACTGTACACATCAGTAAAAATGAAGCACTAACTTCTGGCACTGCTCTGAATTAAAGAACAAGTTGTTCATATCTCAACAGAGACACTGCACAAATGCAACACTAACCACCTACATGTATATTCATTATTTCAACAAAGTCTCTGACCCAACTTCCCTCAGGACTGTAATGAACAGCAGCCAAACTGATCCAAACCTGAGGTTTCGGCACTCATCACACAGCAGGCCGAGCAGGTCCCAGGCCAGCCTCTGATTGGCATCCAGGTGGCAGCTGGCAGAGTACGATTTGACCTGACTGAGCAGCGTCTGCTCCATCGCCTCCAGAGCCTTGTCCTGCACCGAGGTCTCCGAGTCCAACATCACAGGAAAAACACCCTTCATCCACGCCATCTGCACCAACCTGTACTCAGGTTTAGCCTGGTGAGTAGCGGAATAGATGTCATAACTTTCAATTTTATTCTTTCATTATTTCACTGATATTTAGAGAAACTGGAGTGCTTTTTTTTTTTTTTTTTCTAATTACAGAAATGGCCTGCATGGCAAACTTCCAAGATGAAAACCATTGCTGAGCAAAAAGAACAAATGCTCATCTTAGTTTTGCCAGAAAACATCTTAATGATCCCCAAGACTTTTTGGAAAATACTCTGTGGACTGATGAGAAAAGTTGAACTTTTTGGAAGGTGTGTGTCCCATTACATCCGGCATAAAATTAACAGCATTTCAGAAAAGGATCATCATACCAACAGTAAAATATGGTGGTGGTAGTGTGATGGTCTGGGGCTGTTTTGCTGCTTCAGGACCTGGAAGACTTGCTGTGGTAAATGGAACCATGGATTCTGCTGTCTAACAAAAAATCCTGAAGGACAATGTCCGGCCATCTGTTCGTGACCTCAAGTTGAAGGGCAATTGGGTTCTGCAGCAGGACAATGATCCAAAACACACCAGCAAGTCCACCTCTGAATGGCTTGAGAAAAAAAAGAAAACTTTGGAGTGGCCTAGTCAAAGTCCTGACCTGAATCCGATTGAGATGTTGTGGGATGACCACAACATCCCTTTAGGGGTCGTCACAGTGGATCATCTGCCTCCATCTCACCCTATCCCTTCATCTTCCTCTGTAACACCAACCCTCTCCACATCCTTCACTACATCCATGAATCTTCTGTGGTCTTCCTCCTGCCTGGAAGCTCCATCTTCAACATCCTTTGTCCAATATATTAAAACTACTCATGCAAGTACAATTTGGTGAAAAACTTACTTGAGTACATGTACAGTAGTTGAGTAAATGTAACTTGTTGGCCCACCTCTGGGCTTGGCTAAACCATTGACTCAACCTTAGAGTTTGAAGATTGAGATTATTACATCATTATCCGACCAATTAAGGACATGACACCCCATTAATAGTTGTGCATTGAATTCTACTCTGAGCTACTGGTTCAGACTCACAGCAAGCAGCTCTCCCACACACTGCAGGGCCTTTTTCTTCACAGACACAGCCGGGTCTCGGCAGCGCTCTGACAGAGACGCCAGGTTCTCTGCGCTCATGGGGATGACCCCATGTTTCAGGAGACCCACCAAGGCCTATGGAGAGATAAAGTACACAAGTTAACCTGCAGCAATATCAATGGGTATTACTTCATTTCCACCTTGTCTGCTTGGAGACTGACAATTATATTGTCCAAAAAAACAAACAAAAAAAAAAAAAAAAAACACCAACTCACCGTTTTGTGTAATCAGAAATGAGTGTAATACAACTGGGAAAACACTAAAAACCATTCTGACCCTCTGAATATACATTTTTTTTTTTTTGCATTTTGTATACCTTTATTAATCCCAGAGGTAAATTTGCAATTTGTCATGAATTTGATGCTTTGCGTGTACATTTGACACTTTTGTTCTCAAATTCACTACATCTTTTGGATTATATTCCAGTGTTTCCTCTGGCTTAAAGACTTTGGCACAATGGCAACACATGACACTATTGTAACTGGAATGTTAATTTTATACCATTTATTTCTTTTTAAAATTTTGCACACACTTTTGCATATGGAACTTACCACTTGATGTACTGTACAACCGAGGCTTGATTCTTGGAATATTGGGCCAGCTGCGGTCCCACCCAGATGTCCTGTGTTTGAACTTTTTACTGGCATTATCCTTCTCTCCTTTCTCTGCCTTAACACTTTCCTCTCCTTGGCTCTTCTCTTCCGTCTCATCTTTCCCTCTCTGAGCTCAGTGTTATTCAGGTTCTGCGTCTACCGGGGGGGAAGGGGGGGGCATGGGCTGACCATGACACAGTGGTCGAATTTGACCAAATGTAGTTTATTGTACCCATACTCTTGACAGTTCTCACTCTCAGCTCTGCCCTCTTGTTCCTTGGCCACTAAAGCACAAATACTCCTGGCTCAGCACCTATGAGCATAACTCCTTAGTCAGTCCACAGTTTCATTGTGCTGTACAATGACAAAGCCTATTCTCTATGAAATTTTCAGTCCCCCCTCGTATTGTGGTATACAAACAGGTTAGAAAATGTCAAGTGTCACGTCTTGTCCTGCAGCATTTTTTGTTATGATTTACATAAATGACAAATATGTACATTTTTTGTATTTTATTAGTGTTTCTTTTTCCATTGAGAAACAGTAGAAAAGAAGGGGGAAAAAAACATTCATAATAGTAACTCTCACATTATTACATGATCAGAGGTGGGTATAGTAGCCAGATATTTTATTCACGTAAAAGCAGTATCTTATGAAATTAATAGTTAAACGTAAACGCCCCAAAATTTCTAGTTGAGGTACAAAAAGCACCCACTTAAAAACTTCAGTAATGACTTCAGTCTAAGGTCTGAGGTTTTTCTCCAAAATTTATAACAATTTTCTTGTAGTTTTCTACTTTTCTCTGTAAAATTATCTAAATTTGCAACCATTTCCCTCAAATGTGCAATTTCCTCCTGTAAAATTATGACTTCTTGTACATTTGAAACTTTATTATAAATTTATGGATTATTTTGATTTTGTGTACTTTTAAAATAAAATTATTCTTTTAATAAATTTGAAACAAAACATGGTAAAAAAAATCCTCAATTTAAACTTTTGACCAATAATAATTTTAACTGATTTCAAAGAAATAATTAATAGAATTATGTTTAAAGAAATAAATTAACTAAAATGACCAAAGATGCAGTTATTTCATTTATAATACACACATGTTTTAGAACTCACCTCAACAGGAAAAACCTCTCTTATTTTGAAATCCAAATGTTGGCAGGTTTAGTTTGTCTGAAGGCTGGAGGATGCTGGCGGATGAAAGTCATTGACTTCGTGAATTTCGGTCATTTTAACTTGCCAGGTACATAATAATGAACATAAATTAGTTAATATTGTAGTGGTTGGTGAAGTAAATCGTCAGCAATTCATCAGTCACCCTTGCCTTTCCCTCAGTCAGCCCGCATATGAAGCCTGACCACACCTGTTTGCCAAGCGACTCATTATCGTTCCTGTTACCAGTGGGTTAAAACCATGATAAATGGCTCCACTGCTCGCACACCTCTTCTGTCTTTTCCCTCCATTTAAAGCGCTTAAATAAGCTCATGCTTCACTCTGACACAGAGTCAGGTTTGTCACTCAGACAGTGATGCCAGACAGAGGTCTGTCTGCCGACTGGAACGGCCACCCAGGTGGTGCGCTCCCAACTCCGATGCATGTGTTTTTCACATGCGCGCTTGTGGAGTGTCATTTCTTAATTTATTTTCTTTAGCATGTTGGCGTGGTGGCCTGCCATGCAGAAATGTTACCAGTGGAAACCCTGTATTCCATTTTCTCCTTGTAAATGTATTTTTTTTCCCCTAAATTTGAAGCCACTCTTAATTTAGCTTTTTCTTTTTCTCAGAAATTTGCAAGTTTTGTAATGCCAATTTGACTCATATCTGCATTTTTTTTTTCCATTTAAACTTGAGTATTTTCATAAATTTTATCTTATTTTTGAGACAAGAAAGGGGGCTCTGTAGAAAAACACTGGGAACCACTGCTATACGATATGATGCTGACTGATCATTTTATTTCACATAAAAAATTAGGGCAGAATTAGTGGTATGAAAGTGTTTGCCCCCTTCCTGAGTTCTCATTTTTTGTATGTTTGTCACACTTTAGCGGTTCAGATCAAACAAATTTAAATATTCGACAGAAAACACAAGTAAACACAAAATGCAGTTTTTTAAATGGTGTTTTTTTTATTAAGGGCAAAAAAGAAAAAAATCCAAACCAACACAGCCCTGTGTGAAAAAGTAATTGCCCCCCTGTTAAAACAAATGAACTGATTTAGCACATCTTTTGGAAGCCGAGCTCAATTTCTCTAGCCACACCCAGGTCTGATTACTGCCACACCTGTTCTCAATAAAGAAATCACTTAAATAGGACCTGCCTGACAAAGTGAAGTAGACCAAGAGATCCTCAAAAGCTAGACACCAATGCTGCGATCCAAAGAAATTCAGGAACAAATGAGAAAAAGTAATTGAGATGTATCAGTCTGGAAAAGGTTAGGAAGCTACTTCTAAAGCTTTGGGACTCCAGCAAACCACAGTGAGAGCCATTATCCACAAATGGCGAAAACATGGAACAGTGGTGAAACTTCTCAGGAGTGGCCGGCCAACCAAAATTACCCCAAGAGGGCAGCGACGACTCATCCAAGAGGTCACAAAAGACCCCACAACAACATTCAAAGAACTGCAGGCCTCACTTGCCTTAATTAAGGTCAGTGTTCATGACTCCACCAAAGACTGGGAAAAAATGGCCTGCAGGGCAAAGTTCCAAGACAAAAACCATAGCTGAGCAAAAACAAAGTCTCATCTCAGTTTTGCCAGAAAACATCTTGATGATCCCCAAGACTTTTGGGAAAATACTCTGGACTGACGAGACAAAAATTGAACTTTTTGGAAGGTGCGTGTCCCATTACATCTGGAGTAAAAATAACAGCATTTCAGAAAAGGAACACCATACCAACAGTAAAATATGGTGGTGGTAGTGTGATGGATGGTCTGGGGCTGTTTTGCTGCTTCAGGACCCGGAAGACTTGCTGTGGTAAATGGAACCATGAATTCTGCTGTCTATCATAAAATCCTGAAGGACAATGTCCAGCCATCTGTTCGTGACCTCAAGCTGAAGCGCACTTGGGTTCTGCAGCAGGACAGTGATCCAAAACACACCAACAAGTCCACCTCTGAATGGCTTAAGAAAAACAAAATGAAGACTTTGGAGTGGCCGAGTCAAAGTCTTGACCTGAATCCAATTGAGATGCTGTTGCATGACCTTGAAAAGGCGGTTCATGCTTGAAAACCGTCCAATGTGGCTGAATTACAACAATTCTGCAAAGATGAGTGGGCCAAAATTCCTCCACAGTGCTGGAAAAGACTCACTGTCAGTTATCGCAAATGCTTGATTGCCCCTAAACCTGATAACTGGTTGAGCCACCCTTAGCAGCAACAACTGCAATCACTTTCACACAGGGCCATGTAGGTTTGGATTTTTCCCCCCCTTCATAATAAACACCTTCATTTAAAAACTGCATGCCGTGTTTGTGTTATCTTTGTCCAATATTTAAATTTGTTTGATGATCTGAAACATTAAGTGTGACAAACCTACAAAAAAAAAAGAGAGAAATCAGAAAGGGGGCAAACACTTTCACACCACTGTATGCCATGTGCCTCCAGAAATGAACACCAGTGCCAGAAGGTGCAAAGTGTGCAAATTTGCACTTTAAATTGCTGTAACAGGGCTGCTGAACTTTGTCTTGCACCAATGTTCTTTTGACAGCAAAGGTTTCCTCCTTGTACACCCCCTATGAAAATTCAATTAGTGTTTTCTTTCTAAGGGTAAATGCATGTACTCTGACATCCAACAAGGCAGCAATTTCCTGTAGGCCCTTTAATCATATTTTAACAGCGGTTGAGACTGCTTTAAACATCTTGCAGCTCACTCTTGGGCTAAACTTGGTATGACATAATAGCCATTTTAAATGCTGCCCCATGTGTGTAGAATATATAGATTTATTTTAATACAGTGGAAATACTGACTTTAAATTCTTTTGAGATCTTTTTCATCGACAGGGTTTCTGCAGCAATGAAGACGTTAAATTTAGGACTTTCTAATACTTTCTTTTAGGCCTCTTGACCAAATTTAAAACTTTGCATTTGCAAAATGTATGTGAAAACACAGAATAGCCTTTTCAAAATAACTGAACTAACATTTCTACAAGTTTTGGATAATAAATCAATGAAAATACATTAAAACTATCCATTACTGGGGAAAAAAGTTAAATTTATGAGGGGAAAAAGTTGCAGATTTGCAAGAAAGCGCTACAATTTTACTGGAAAGAGCTGCAAATTTATGAGCAAAAAGCTGCAAGTGTACTATAGATTGCTGTTAAGAATTTTAAGGATTCACTGACATTTTTAAGGATAACTAAGGAATTTATTTTGCTAATGCTAAGCTTGCTATGAAAGAACTGTATGCAGCTATTAGCAAACAACAAACTGCACACCCAGAGGCAGCATTTATTGTGGCGGGTGATTTTAACCACTCTAACCTCAAGACAGTGCTTCCTAAATTCTACCAGCATGTCTCCTGTCACACAAGAGGGGACAAAACATTGGACCATGTTTACACCAATATTGTGGGAGCCTACACAGCAACTCCCCTCCCCCACTTAGGTCAGTCTGATCACTTATCTTTGTTCCTTACCCCCAAGTATGTACCGCTCATCAACCGGGTGAAGCCATCAGTGAGGACCATCAAAGTGTGGCCAGAGGGGGTTGACTCTGTACTCCAGGAAAAGTTTAGGAACACAGACTGGAGTATGTTCACCTCTCAGGCTACCTGTGGCTCCCACATAAACATTGACTCTTACACCCACTCAGTCCTGGACCATATCAACACCACTATTGACAGTGTCACCACGGAAAGACAGATCACCACGTACCCAAATCAGAAGCCGTGGATGAACAGAGAAGTGCGGCTTCTGCTAAAGGCACGTAACAATGCCTTTAGATCTGGTGACGCACAGGCCTACAGTTCATCCAGGGCAGATCTGAAGAGGGGCATCAAGAAGGCCAAGCACAGCTACAAGCTGAAGGTGGAGGAACATTTTGGGGACTCTGACCCCCGATGCATGTGGCAGGGCATTCAAGCTATCTCTGATTATAAGCCCAGCAACTCCATACCTATAGCCATGATTGTGTCCTTTCTCAATGAGCTAAATGACTTCTATGCTCGTTTTGACAAGGACAATAACGAAAAGAATATCAATTTCCCACCCTCTGACGACCTCCACCACCTCACACTCACCCACACCGACGTCCGTAACGCACTGAGTCATGTCAACGTACGTAAGGCTGCTGGCCCTGACGGCATTCCTGGGCGTGTGCTGAGGGCATGCGCTGAGCAGCTGGCAGGGGTCTTCACGGACATCTTCAACCTGTCCCTGGCCCAGGCCGTGGTACCAGCGTGCTTCAAGACCACTTCTATAGTACCAGTGCCGAAACATTCAACACCATCGTGCCTAAATGACTATCGCCCTGTGGCACTGACGCCCATAGTCATGAAGTGCTTTGAGCGACTGGTCTTGGCACAGCTCAAAAAATGCCTGCCCCCTACACTGGACCCTCACCAGTTTGCCTACCGGAGTAATAGGAGTACAGAGGATGCGGTTTCTACAGCGCTGCACTATGTACTCTCACACCTGGATGACAAGAACACCTACGCAAGAATGCTGTTTGTTGACTTCAGCTCAGCATTCAACACAGTTATTCCCTCCAAGTTGATCACTAAACTTGGGGACCTGGGAATCAGTACCTCCACCTGCAACTGGATCATGGATTTTCTGACCAACAGACCCCAGCATGTTGGGTCAGGCCCCAACCGTTCTTCCGTCATCACACTGAACACTGGTGTACCACAGGGCTGTGTGCTCAGCCCATTCCTCTACTCCCTCTTCACCCATGATTGCAGGCCTATGTATGGATCCAATTCCATCACAAAGTTCGCAGATGACACCACGGTGATCGGACTCATCAGGGACAATGATGAGTCAGATTACAGGGCAGAGGTTGAGCACTTGGCTACTTGGTGCGCTGACAATAACCTGCTCCTTAACACCAGCAAAACCAAGGAGCTCATAGTGGACTACAGGAAGGAGAGGGGAGAGACACATGACCCCATCCATATCAATGGCATAGCTGTTGAACGTGTCCCCAGCTTCAAATTCCCGAGGACCCACATCTCGGAGGACCTGTCCTGGTCAGTTAACACCACCAGCCTGATCAAGAAGGCCCATCAGCGCCTCTTCTTCTTGAGGACACTGAAGAAGAACCATCTGTCAACTGACATCCTGGGCAACTTCTACCGCTGCATGATAGAGAGCACCCTGACCAACTGTGTCACAGTCTGGTATAGGAGCTGCTCTGTCGCTGACCGTAAGGCGCTGCAGCGGGTGGTGAAAACCGCCCAACGCATCACAGGGACTCCACTTCCAGTTATAGAGGACGTCTACAGGAAAAGATGTCTGCGCCGGGCACGCAGCATTCTTAGGGACTCCAACCATCCTGCTCATGGACTGTTCCAGCTTCTCCCCTCCGGAAGGCGTTTCAGAAGCCTTCGGACTAGAACCAGCAGGTTTAGGAACAGTTTCTTTCCAACAGCTGCCACGTTATTGAACTTAGTTCCCCGCTGACTCTCTTACCATCATCTCTTACCATCCTCACCTGTACATAACTGCCCATCTAACTTATTGTACATTATTTGCACATAACAGTACTCTTAACTTTCTGCACTGCTGCATATATTTGCATATATTTGTTTAAATTGCACATACTGTCAATTACTGTATATACTGCACTGCTGTCCTTTGCACTTCTGATTGGATGCTAAACTGTGTTTCGTTACCTTGTATTCATACATGTGTAATGACAATAAAGTTGAATCTAATCTAATAAACAAACCTACAGATTTTTAAGCCCTTTTAAGGACCCACGGACAGTTATATCCTATCCAGGACTCATCCATCTCTGGTCTACTTTCTGAAGGCCTCAGAGACACTTTGGGTCTCACCATGGTAATAGCATAGTCAAGAGCATCTCTAAATCTGAGACTTAAATAGAACAGGCTTTATTGTCATTGTACAGTTGAACAGTACAACAAAATAAAATGGGTTCCTCCATAATGTTTTGTTCTATTATTTCCACTTGGAGTGGTGTACCTAAACCTAATTTCTAGCCATTTTATGCAGTAATGAATGTAGGTGTATCCCAAGTTTTTCACACTAGAAATGAGCATCTGTGTTCATTTCTTTCATTAAGTGTTTTTTTAAATACAGTGAAATAAGTCCAATTATTTAATTTCAAAGTACCTGCAGAGCTGCTTTCCTCACGTTGATCTTTGGGTCTTTTATACTGTGCAGGAGGAGGGCCAGGTTCTCTTTTGCTGCATTGAAATATACATTGGTTTGAAACATGCTTTCTTAACAAATCGCTTTTTCCATGGACTAAAAAAAAAAAAAAACACGCCAACATCTGCTGAGGTGTGCCTCACCGTCGCAGCCAGTGTTGCTGTTGTTGCTGAGTTCCACAGTTCTGAAGGGTAGGGTGCGGTACGTTTTCTGAGTAGTCTGTAAGCTGACAATTCCTGGGGAAAAAAAAAAAAATCCTATTATTACTGACTTTTCAATAAAAATAGTTTTTCCACATAAAATTTTAGATTCAGCTTATTTTAAAATCTTAAAAATTCTGGTGTTCCTCATGTGGAACATTTCACATTGGCTGGAATGCTAAGGGGTTAAAACTGCAGAGACCATCAGTAACAACAACAACAAAAAAGGGATAGTACCTTCTGTGGTTTCGCCTTCAAACACCATCTGGGTTCCAGCTAATGCACAGTAGAGAGGTTAGTTTAGTGCAGAATATTAATAAAATATGATGTCTACCAACAGAAATTACAGGATGAACAGTCAGGATTCAGTCGGCATTTTTACTTTGCAGCAAATAAATCAGATATAACATTTCTGTTTAGTAACTGAACAGTACTGTGAAGCACATATCAAATGACATTTTCATTATTTTCAAATGAACCAAAACATGGGGGGGAAAAAAACTGATAAGTTGCAAACTCAGTTAGTACTTTGTTGCACCTTTGAGCTCTTATGACAGCCAGATTTCTTTGATGCATAAATTTCTCCGACAAAAAAACAATACTCCTTAAAAAAAAAAAAAACCACCATAAATTTTCAATTTGAGATCAATAGTGATTGCTGACAGGAGCAAATGTCACCGAGTAGACAAAGGCTGCTCATTAAAGATTTCCCCTGACCCACATCAAGTTAATGTGGGAGGCTAAAATTACACATGTATAATAATCCATCTCTATAGGTCATGTGGTAATTTGCAGCTCTGAACTCCTAAGAGTTTCTTTCATAGGTACTAAGGTGGAGTAAGGTGTGATAATGAAGCCAGTTGAATGCAGAGCAGTCATCAGGTCCCTGTACTTGAGGCTGCACACCACAGGAGACATTTGAGATAAGGGAGACTTATGGGGAGGATGCCTTGTCGTATGACGTTCTAGTCAAGCACTGGCATCAACAATTCCAAGTGTGGTCTGACATCGGTGGAAACGGCAACCCTTCCCAGATGACCACAGTGTGCCATTGATGAAGACACCATCCGGCAAATGGAGGCCAAGAACAGGCAGGAACGAGTCACATACTCCCAGACTATTTTGGCCATGTTGCAAGAACATGGGCATGTTTTGAGCAGAACATGCCCCAGTATATCATGTTCATTGACTTCACCAAAGCTTTTGATACGGTGAACAGGGAGTGTGTCTGAACTCTCCTGCATCACTATGGCTGTCCTGAGGTCGTCAGCCTCATCCCTCAGCTTCACACTGGCATGACTGCCCAAGTTTCTCTCAACAGCACACTCTCGGACCAGTTCACCGTGAATCAAGGTATCAAGCAAGGCTGTGTGTCTGCTCCCTACCTGTTCTCCATTTAACCTTAGTGCTGTATTAGAACTGTGTCCAAAGCGCAGCAGTGTCCATCTCAGAACACGCTCAGATAGAAAACTGTTCAACGCCAGCCATTTTAAGGCCAAGACCCTGACCAGAACTGTCTGTGCTTGTGAGCTTCTCTGTGCAGATGACGCTGCCATGGTGTCGCACTCAAACTGAGCTTCAGGCCATGCTTGTTTCCTTCCACTCAGTTGCTCAAAGCCTTGGTCTTACCATTAACACCAGAAAGACTGAGGTCTTGTTCCAGCCTCCTAAATATACTACCAACACGGACCCAGAGCTGTCCCTCGAAGGAAACCCACTTCAAACTGTGCACAGCTTTACTTATCTTGGCAGCACAGTCTCCAGTGATAACAGCCTGGACAAAGAAGTGGAAAGGCGCATCAGTGTGGCTGCAGCAGCATATGGGAAGCTGCAGTCCTAAGTATGGAATAGACATGGCATCTGGCTAGCAACTAAGTGCAAGGTGTACCGTGCAGTGGTCCTCACCTGCCTGCTCTACTCCTCTGAAACCTACACCCTGTATTGTCGTCACATTAAGAGACTCTAGCGTGCCAAGATGAACCAGGTAAGACATCTTATGATCCGCTGGCAAGACAGGATTACTGACGTGGAAGTAAGAAGACGAGCAGGCATACCCAGCATTGGGGCACTACTCTTACAGAGTCAACTGTGATGGAGTGGTGATGTAGTCTGTATGGATGACTTGTGGCTTCCTAAGGCTGTTTTTTTACGATGAACTTGACAGTGGTACAAGAAACAAAGGCAAACCAAAGTTCAGATTTAAGGATGTTCAAGACACCTGAAGACCTGCGCCATCGATGTGGATTCAGGCAGGAATGAGTCACGTGCTCCCAGGCTCTTTTGGCCATGTTCCAAGAAAACCAGGAGGACTTTGACAGACTAATCACGCAGGACCAAACACGGGCCCATCACTATGATACAGAGCCTAAAGCCTAGTCAAAGAAATGGAAGCTAAGACTCCCCTCCTCTGAAGACACATGTCCAACCCTCGGCAGGCAAGGTCATGCTCATGGTCTTTTGGGACCAGCATGGAGTATTGATGAAGGATTGGCAACATGGATTACTATAGAAGTGATAACTACCATCTTTCCTGGTCCTTTACCTGACCTGCATCATGAAGGACATTTTGCTTTTGTTTTTCTACATTAATTCATATTGAAGGGTGGGCAGCGTTTCAGTGTCATCTTCTTGGCCAGCATATATTTGTGATTTATTATTGGACATATTCATCCACAAAGGCCTCACTGCAGCCCACTGTAATCCTGTGTAGATGTTAGTGACTGCTTCCATTTGTTCTTTTTGATAGTCTGAAACGCACAAAAGCCCTGACAAAGATTTTGAGTTTCTTGTCTTGTAGATTTGACATGTTCTACTCTACCCATCTGTATTTACGTCCTCATTCTGTTTTTAGCTTTAGAAACCGCTTACTGCAAACTACTGACATTCTGTAAGACTGGTTTCTCTGAAGAAGTTATGTATCAACTGAAAGTCGTGTTGGGGCCATCCTTCCTTGTTCAGCCAGGTGTCATGGCTCACTAAAGGTGCGTTGTGGAGCTTTATTTTTTCCACTCAATTTTCAAAACTTCCACACAGTACCTTTAAAGGGGTCACTGACTGAAAAATGATGTGTTTGTAGGTTTTAACCGTCTCAAATGTGTTAACTGGTCACATAATTGGCCAAACATTTTCCAAACAGTCAACAATCTGAAAAAAGTACACTGCCTTTATCTCATTTTTTGTCAGAAACTCACAAAAACATTTAGACTCTTCTGGGTAAGTTTCTTAAGTCAAGTCTTGAAAAGCCCACCCATTGCCATCCAAAAGACCCACCCACTGCTCTATTACTGGCCTGCCTAGCCGTCTGTCATGTAAATCGAAGTGGTAGCTAAAGGCAGCTTATTAGCCCCTGAGCTATTAGTCCACGAGCTAACGCTTGTTGTAAGCGTGGCTTATATTGTCATTTTCTTCAGATCTTAGTAACCTTAATAGCCATCCCTGTTATCACCTGGTTGACTCCAGCCCATCTCCGAGTGGTTTCATTGTGATTCTGCAGCAGATCGCCCGCCACGGCACACCGGTTGCTTTATGGCCCGGGACGGGCCATGGTGACGCGAGGCACACCGCCGAACCAGGTGATAACAGGGATGCTATTAGGGTGACTAAGATCTGAAGAAAATAATATAAGCCATGCTTACAGCCAGTGTCCTGGTACCAGTGTTAGCTCATGGGCTAAGAGGCTACCCTTTAGCTGGCCGTGTGAGCCATAAGCCCAAGATACAGACGATCGGCCACGGAATCACAACAAAGCCTCCGACTCCCAGCAATCAAGATGTCCCAGGACCAGATGCTGCTGGCTCTCGCACCCAGCAACCCCACCGTCCTCTGTGGAACCGCTTTGCTCTCATGGGCAGCATAGCTGCTCCAGCTTTCAGCTGGCTGTGAGAGCAGAGCGGAGTCCCACAGAGCTACACTGTCCTTTGAGATTCCTTGGCTCGGTAGCTCGCCTCAGGTGATGGCGACCGTCCAGTGTGCGGTTCAAGCGATTTGTTGTGGAATCACGGCAAAATTTATTGGGAGACAGACCGGACTAACGTGCGATACACCACTGAGTGTGGATCAGTGAACCAGAGCGCTGCTCAACCAAGCTGGGAGGCTAGAAGCTAGTCAGCTATCATGGCTAACTGATATAAGAGGGACGGCCGAGTCGAAACTGTGAAGGATGGTTCTTAAAGTAACAGGCCTTAAATCTGAGTGTTTAAAGAAAGCCAGGAAAAATAAATTTGCTTCAATAATTAAGATTACAGAAAATATGAACAAAATGTCAAACATTTCATTAAGACGTGTGAGCTATTAAAATGTGGAAAAAGTGCAGTCAGTGACCCTTTAAGGTCTGAAAAGGGTTAACTGCAAGCTTTAACACTTGTGCAGTAACTGGTTTTAGAAATGCAAAATACAAGGTGCCTTCATTTTTTTCTTGACTTGATCTGAAGGGGGGTGGAAAAAAAAAATCACATCAACTCAAGTAAGATGACTGAATTAATTTGAAGTACATTTCATGAAGCCAAACTGTTCTGCTGATAGTTTGATATATGACTTGACTTGTTTGCTAAAATGGGGTCCAAACCATCACACTTTTTAAACACATTTGTCTTTTATACTTAGCTCTACAAAGTATAATTGGTCTATACTCCAAAGCCTAAAATTGTTCAGTTACATCAAAGCCACAAATGTCAAAAGAAAACCTATTTTGAGGTTGACACTTTTTAGTTAAAGGTGTAAGAGTTGCGTGTTCTCACTGGCACAGAAGAGGCTGTGAACAGCCCTGGTGGCATTGAGTGAATGCAGCTCCAGACACTGGGCGAGGCAATTGAAGGCATGGCCTTGGACGGTGGGCGATTCATCCTTCCTTCGGGCAAACAGCAGGTTCTGGATCAGGAATGCATGTGACAGGAAGCACACCAGATCTGGATTGTTGCACTCATCTGAGCTTCTCTCAGGCTGCTCCAGCAGAACCATCACCACGTCAACGGAGAACAACCGGTTCACCATCTGTGGAGGTCCAACAGAACAGTCTGTAGACACTGAGATCATACTGATGGGGCATGATGATTATGAGCTGATATTTAGAATCAGAATCAGATTTATTGCCATTGTTCATGTAGTACACAAACTAGGAATTTGTCTCGGTGCAATGCTGCAACATTAAACATGATAAAATAAAAGAAATAAACTATACACGCAATAAAGTGTAGAATAAGAATGAGTAATACTAGTCAGCAGTTTAAATATATTAGCGAGCAGCAGATAATGTGGAGAACCATATAGTGCAGTCAGTAATGCAGGAAGAAAACAGTGATGACTGACATGAGTCTGGTTGAGCTGCTGTACATAGTGCACGAGAGTCAATAAGTCACTTAGTGTTCAGCAGTCTGATGGCAGAGGGGAAGAAGCTGTTCATGTGATGGGAGGTTTTAGTCTGGATGGACCGAAGTCTTCTACCTGAAGGGAGAGGGGCAAACAGTACGTGACCAGGGTGTGAGGGATCGGCTATGATCCGGCCAGCACGCCTCCGGGTCCTGGAGAAGTACAGATCCTGGAGAGATGGGAGCTTGCAGCCGATCACCTTCTCAGCAGTGCGCACGACGCGCTGCAGCCTTAGTCTGTCCCTGGCAGTGGCTCCTGCGTACCACACGGTTATGGAGGTGGTGAGGATGGACTCGATGACGGCTGTGTAGAACTGCACTAACATCTTGGTGGGTAGCTTGAGCTTCCTCAGCTGCCGCAGGAAGAACATCCTCTGCTGGGCCTTTTTGATGAGGGAGCTGATGGTCGGCTCCCACTTGAGGTCCCTGGTGATGGTGGTGCCTAGGTGGGTGAGGGGGGGGGGGGGGCAGAGGGGTTGTGACTTTCCTGAAGTCCACAATCATCTTCACTGTCTTCAGAGCGTTCAGCTGCAGGTTGTTGTTGCACCAGGACGCCAGCTGGGCCACCTCTCTCCTGTAGGTGGACTCGTCGCCGTTGGAGATGAGCCCGATGAGGGTGGTGTCGTCCGCAAACTTGATCATCTTGACAGACTGGTGGCTGGAGGTGCAGGAGTTGGTATAAAGGGAGAAGAGTAGGGGGGAAAGTACACAGCCCTGGGGTGATCCGGTGCTGATGCTAGCAGAGTCTGAGACAGTCTTTCCCAGCCGCACATGCTGCCTCCGGTCCGTCAGGAAGTCGATGATCCACCTGCAGAGGGAGTCAGGCACGTTGAGCAGGGACAGCTTGTCCCGGAGCAGAGCGGGGCGGATGGTGTTGAATGCGGAGCTGAAGTTGACAAACAGGATCCTGGCGTAGGTTCCCGGGGAGTCCAGGTGCTGCAGGATGGAGTGGAGGGCCAGGTTGACTGCGTCGTCTACAGACCTGTTGGCTCGGTAGGCAAACTGCAGCGGGTCCAGGAGGGGAGTGGTGATGGACTTGAGGTGGGGCAGGACCAGGCGCTCAAAGGACTTCATGACTACAGAGGTGAGCGCTACAGGTCTGTAGTCGTCAAGTCCAGTGATCCGTGGCACTGCACATGTCTTCTTGAACAGTTCAGAAGTTTACTGTTGACAGCATTTAGTGCCTACACAGTGCATTCTTTTGTCATGTGGTCATGCTACATGGTGGTACAGTGGTTAGCACTGCTGCCCCACAGCTAAAAGGTTCCAAGTTTGAACTCCCAGGCTGGCAGAGGTGGGAACCTTTCTGTGTGGGGTTTGCATGTTCTTCCTGTACTATGTGGATTTTAGGGTGAGGAATCACTAATTTCCAGAACTGACTTCATTCCTGAGGTTCTAAATTGATTTAATTATGATCCCAATTCAATCAGGGATTGAATTGGGAATGAGCCATTTTACTTGCCAGGAAAAAAAAAAAATCTTTGACCTAATGCCACAAGTTGTACCAGGAACACTAACTTTGTTAATACATAAATTATCACCTAAAGAACTGACCCAAAATCAGTTAAATAATAAAGAATGCATTATTGTAACTTTTGATTTCACAAAGTGCTAACAAGTGCTTTCTTTAGTGCAAAGGGTGTGTAGTAGAGGGGGTGTGATTTAGGCTCTATATCGTACGCAGGCAGATAGCGACACTTACTTCCAAACTCCCAACTGATAATCCAACGAACAGCAGCAAAAGTTGGGAAGGAAGGCGATGTAGTCATCTTGATGGTGACTGGCCAAATGACGAAGCGTGACACGTTGCAACAAAGATGTTTTATTGTGAGATGACTATCCCCCACGTGGGTTTACTCCGGGATTTCTCCGGTTTCCTCCCACATGCCACAAAACATGCAAGTTAGGTTAATTGGCATCAAACTGGGGATTCTAAATTGTCCTTAGGTATGACTGTGAGAGTGAATGGTTGTCTGTCTCTCTGTGTTGGCCCTGCGATGGACTGGCGATCTGTCCAGGGTGTACCCTGCCTCTCGCCCAAAGATGCTGGGATAGGCTCCAGCCCCCCCCCCCCCCGCAACACGAAAAGGATTAAGCGGAAGAAGATGAATGAATGACTATCCCCGTTGTTTCTGAAAGCTTTGTTTCAGGAAAAACTGCTGCCCCCCCCCACCCCCAAGAAACTCTTCAGAGCTACACAATTTACATGAGTGACATTTAGGATTCATTTCCGCAATTTGCACCAAAAAACGACTAGTTTGCAGGTATGTAAGAAACTCAGTAGTAATTTAAACCAAAGAAATGATTGTCTGCTATGGTTTCCAGTTAGCACAACTTAGCATCGTCATTTAGCACTTTATAATTAGACATGTTACTGTTACTTAACTCCTATTAAAACAAGGTTAGTGAACTATCCTCTGACGCAGCCCAATGGAAAACAGTCCCACATCCCTGGCAAACAGAAGTAGCAGCTATCTGAACCGGTAGTTTGGAGTCAGCATTAGCAACCACTGGAATAAAGCCTAGCTACCCACCACACATCTGTTGCAGTGCGTGCAGTCACACACTGCAGGGGACAGACGGGGTGCTGACTAATGGTGAGGAGCTTTACTGAATAAACGGGAGTATGTGCATTTTAAATCACAATATAAACGATAAGCATATTCTATGAAACAGACATTTATATCGTCATCCAATATACAGTACATCGTCATATTGTGTTCAAATAAAATTAAAATAAAGTTCAAATAAAGAAACAATAAAACCCAGGAGTCCTATATACAGAAAAAGGGGAGCAGTAACACCCGTAATTGAAAGTTCAACGCGGTAGTGTAGGTGCAGACAGTGACTGGACTGCACATGATCAATATTTCAATAACAGACAGCAGCAGGTATGGCATTTGTGCAAATGGTTGCAGTAAGATGCAGAGACAAAGCAGCAGATGTGGTACTGTTGGTGTGCCAAGTCTTTCTGTGCAAACAGCTGAGGTAGTCATTGTGTGGCTGAGTGTGTTACGGTCCAGGGGGAGTGGGCAGAATTCAGGGTCCTGATGGTCTGGTGAACAAAGCTGTTTAGCAATGTTTTGGAGCAGGCCCAGAGGCTCTGGTACCCCCTCCCCCCCAAGGGCAGAGGGCTGAAGAGGGAGTGTGAGGGGTGGGAGGTGTCTCCTGCAATGTTGATGACTGTGGGTGAGGTGGGTGCAGTAGATGTCCGAGAGGGAGGGCAGAGGGGCACCGATGATCTTGCTGGCTGCTTTCACTGTGTGCTGTAATGTCTTCCGGCAGGAGGCGGTGCACCTTCCTTATCATACCGTGATGCAGCTGGTGAGGATGCTCTCAATGTTACCCCAGTAGATGGGGGTGGGACTCGTAACTCTCCTCAGTTTGCGGAGGAAATGGAGGCGAGTTTGAGCCTTCTTGGCTAGTGATGTGGTGTTGTTGGATCAGGAGAGGTCCTTAGAGATGTGCACCCCCAGGAACTTGGTGCTGCTCACCCTCTCCACAGCTGCTCCATTGATGATCAGAGGGGAATGCTGTGTGTGTCCTCTCCTAAAGTCAACCACAATCTCCTTGGTTTTTTCCCCCACATTCAGGAAGAGGTTATTGACTTTACATCACAGGAACAGTTTGCTCACCTCATTTCTGTAGTTGGCCTCATCCTTTTTGTGATGAGGCCCACCACAGTTGTGTCATCCGCAAACGACGTGGTTGGTGCTGTAGGCTGGTATGCAGTCATGGGCCAGCAGGGTGAACAGCAGCAGGCTCAGCACGCACCCTTATGGGGTGCCTGTGCTCAATGTGATGGTCTTGAAGGTGTTGTTGCTGACCTGCACATTCTGTGGCCTCCCTGTGAGAAAGTCCAGCACCCAGTTACAGAGAGGTTTTGAGTCCCAAGTGTCTGAGTTTTTGTATTAAGTGCTGGGGGATGACTGTGTTTAATGCTGAACTGAAGTCTAAGAACAGCATTTGCACATAGGAGTTCTATGAGTCCAGGTGAGAGGGCTGGATGGAAAGCAGCAACAATTGCATCGTCTGTGAATCAGTTTGACCTGTATGCAAACTGAAATGGGGCGTGGGAGGGAGGGAGGGAGGATGAACTTGATGTTCTGCATGACCAGCCGCTCGAAGCACTTCATTGTGATGGAGATCAGTACTATGGGCCGGTAATCGTAGCTCGATGGGACGGGCTTCTTTGGGATTGTTATTATGGTGGCAGTTTTGAAATATGTGGGGACAACAGCTTGACTCTGGGAGATGTTGAAGATGTTAGCAAGGACATTCTTGAGCTCCTCCACACAGTCCCTCAGAATGCAACCTGGTATGTTGATCCTGGAGAGGGTCCTCTTCACGCTAGCCGGATCCAGACTTATGGCCTGCTCGTCTGGAGGAGGAGTGGTTTTATGTGCCAATTTGCTCTTTTGTGCTTCAAAGCAGCCAAAGAAGTCATTTAAGTTGTTAAGTAGTGTGATGTCACTCGCACAGGTCTGAGGTGGAGGTTTGTAGTTAGTAAGGGTCTGTATGCCACGCCAGAGAGAACCTGCATCTCTGGTGTTGCTGAAGTGTCCTGGTATTTTCTTGCTGTACTGTCGTTTTGCCTCCTTGATACCACAGGATAGGTTGGCCCTAGCCGTTTGTCCTGCAGTGTCACCGTCCCCAAAGGCTGTGTCCCGAGCCCTCCGGAGCCTTTGGACCTCTGCTGTCATCCATGACTTCTGGTTTGCATGAATAGTAACTGTTTTGCAGTGAGTGACATCATCAATGCATTTAGCTATGTATGCTACAACAAACTCAGTGTACTAAGTTTGTATGTCCACTGTAAGTGGTTGCATGCTTGAAAGTGTCCCAATCTGTAGTGCTGAAGCAGTCTTTCAGAGCAACCGAGGCCCCCCTCTGGCCACACACGTACTTGCTTTTGTTGGTCTGATGGCTTTCACTCTGGGTCTGTATGCAGGCCTTAGCAAGATGATGTGATTAGAGAGACCCAGGTGGGGAAGGAGGGGGGGGCTCTGTATGTACTCTTGTGAGTTGCGTGCACCAGGTTCAGCAAGTTGTCTCCTCTTGTTGGAAAGTCCACATGCTGGTGTAGTTTTGGTAGGAGGGCTTTTAAATCTGCATGGTTGAAGTCTCCTGTTGTGATGAGGAATCTGTCTGGATGTTCCGTTTGTATCTCACTGATGGTCTGATAGAGTTCATTTAGTGCTTTACTCCTCTCGCCGATGGCAGTAGGCAGGACATACACGGCGACTAGCAGGATAGATTTAAATTCCCTCGGCAAGCAGAAGGGTCAGCACTTGATGATCATAAATTCCACCAACGGAGCACAGTGTTTGAGCACAACAGTCACATCTCGGCACCAAGCATCACTGATGTAAACACACACACCCCTACTCTGTGGGTCTTCCCTCCTGCCATGAACACCTGATCAGCACCATAGCATGTTAGCTTGGCAAACTGAATAGCAGAGTTCGGGATATTGTCATTTAGCAATGTTAAAGATAAAAACACAGCAGTTCCACACATCACGTTGCGTAATCTCAGAAGCTGTACAGGTATGTGGTCTATTTTGTTGTCTAGTGAGCGTACATTGGCCAGAATGAGGGACCGAATCGGCAGTGTGTATGGGCTAGCAGCTAGCTTCCTTCGGATACCTCCACGTTTACCTCTCTTTCGTCTTCGCTCACACCATCTGCAGCGTCTCCATTTGGAATGGGACACAGCAGTCAAGGCCGGGGGTGTGGAGGTCTGGCAGAGAAGTCCTAAGCCACGGAGTTCCTCTAACGTTCTGGTCCAGGGTGTAATGTTTGGTCATATTAAATGAATGAATGAATGAATCTTTATTTCGGATAGATTATAAGTAAAGATTAAAAGAAAGGAACAGAATAATATAACAAAAGGGAAAGAAAAAAAACATCTTACAATGTCAAATTAAACAATAAACTCCTCTGATTATACAGTTCAACATAAGTAATCCGAAATGGGTGATGGCTGAAGCCACAGCTTATATTGCCCACCCATATTCCATCCAAGAATTCAAAAGAAAAAAAAAAGAGCGATTACAATTCAGAACAAAGCTAAGAAAAAACGGGACAAAAATCTAAGCAACAACACAGACTGAATATGATAATCCTTATGCGATTTTACATGTCTTCTTGTATATATGTTTGGAGTATTTCTTCCTTTAGTTTTTGTTTAAATTGTCCAAGCGTTGTACATGATTTTAATTCAGGTCCAAAATCGTTCCATAATCTGACTCCATGCACTGAGACACAGTGTTGCTTGGTGATAATTCTCACTGAAGGTTTTTGAAATATACATGTTCCTCTGAAATGATATTGTTTCTCCCTTATTTGGAACAACTTTTGGATATTTGCAGGCAGTTATAGATTCTTTACTTTAAACATTATTACTGCAGTTTTAAAGTCAACCAGATCTTTCAGCCTGAGAGTTTTTAATTTAAGAAAAAGTGGGTTTGTTGGTTCCCTGTAAGCAGCTTTGTTTATTATTCTAATAGCTCTCTTCTGAAGCATAAAGATTGGATATATGTTTGTTTTATATGTATTTCCCCATACTTCAGTACAATATGTCATGTAAGAGAGTATTAATGAATGATACAAAGTATATAGTGTGGGTTGATTCAGCAAATATTTCACTCTGTGTAGTATTGCAATTGATTTACATATTTTACTTTTAATATAATTAATATGTGACTTCCAACACAGTTTATTATTAATTATTACTCCAAGAAATTTAGTTTTGGATACCCTTTCAATCGCCACACCATTTATACTGAGTTTAGATACTGAGTTGTTGTGATGGTTGTTAAAAACTATAAATTTTGTCTTACTTAAATTGAGCGTTAATTTGTTTGAATCAAACCACAGTTTAAGCTTTCCTAATTCCTTTCCCAGTGTACCCAAAAGTTGTTCCAAATTGCTTCCACTGCATAATAAATTAGTGTCATCGGCAAACAATATTAAATCCATTTTTTCCAAAACTTTACATATATCATTTATACACATATTGAATAACAATGGCCCCAAAACTGAACCCTGTGGGACTCCACAAGTAACCTTCAGTAACTGAGTTTTTGCTACTAATACATACATACTGACATCTGTTCTTTAAGTAACTACATAACCAGGACAGTGCTACCCCCAATACCATAATTTTGTAGTTTCTTTAATAATAAATTATGATCCACTGTATCAAATACTTTTTTAAGATCCAGGAATACTCCAACTGAATACTCTTTATTTTCAACGGCAGTTGATATTTTTTCTATAAATTCCATTAGAGCAAATGCAGTTGTCCTCTTGTGTCTGAACCTATATTGCTGCTCACACAATGAATTATTCTTCAGTATGAAGTTGTCAGTTCTCTCACAGAATATTTTTTCAAGTATCTTGGAAAATTGCGGCAACAGTGAAATTGGTCTATAGTTTGAAAATTCCCCTCTGTCACCCGTCTTGTATATCAGAATTACTTTAGCTATTTTCATTGCATTGGGAAATATACCTGTTTGGAGAGACAGGTTACAAATATACATCAGTGGCTTCACTAAGCATTCAATGATAGTTTTGACTAAAAGCATGTCAATACCATCACAATCCGTAGATGTTTTACTTTTAAATGATTTAACAATTTCAATGACCTCTCTCTCGTCTGTGTTTTTTATGAAAATGGAGTCTTTTATAGCAGTGTTTTTGCTTATTGCATCACCTGTAGGTGTCATAATGGGTATTTCTCGAGCCAAATTAGGACCAATGTTAACAAAAAATTTATTAAATTCATCTGCAGGTGAGACTGCATTCACACTCTGAGTCGTTTCTTTTTTTTTTTTTTTTTTTTTTGAAAGATTGGTTGGGTAGCTTGTATTTCTGTTTTTATTTCCAAGAATATTATTAAGTATTGTCTATGTATTTTTAATATCTGTTTTTCTCCAACTCTTTACTGTAATAGTCTTTTCCTACATCTCATTATATATGTTAACTTATTTTTGTATGTTTTATATCACTGCTCTGCTTCTTTTGTCCTTTTCTTTAGAAAAGTTTTATATAATGAATTTTTCTTTTTACACACTTTTTGTAATCGTTTGGTTAACCATGGCTTGTCAACAAATTTCTGTTTAAGCTTTTTCTTTACTAATGGACATTTTTTTTCATAAAGAGTGGTTACAATGTTCATAAATGTGTCATAGGCTTCATTTACATCTGCTACATAGACTTTTGTCCAGTGTTGCTTCAGCAGGTCTTCTTTAAAAGAACCAATTGCATTTTGTGATTTGTATCTGAAAGATTTAAAGTTTTTTCTATATTGGCCCCCGTGTGGCCATGGATAAGTACAAAGACTGGCAAATGATCACTTATGTCATTTATCAATAATCCACTTTCTATTTTCTTATCAATAATATTAACAAACAAGTTATCAATAAGTGTAGCAGTGTGAACTGTGATTCTACTGGGATGTGTTATTGTGGAATATAGACTCATACTGTACATAGAATTCATGAACTCTGTAATTACATTTTGTTGAAATGGATTTAGTAAATCAATATTGAAATCTCCACAGATTACAACCATTTTCTTACTAGTTATATTATTGTACAGCTGGACTAATTTATCTCTGAATGTCTCAAAGCAAGTTCCCGGCGTTCTATATACAGTGGTACCTCTACTTACGAACGTCTCTACATACGGAATTTTCAGGTTACGAGACGCCTCAACGGGAAAATATTGCCTCTAGTTACGAACGAAATTTCAGGATACGAAAGGCAAAAAAGTACGCGCTACTCGCAGCTTCCGTAGTTTACCGAACGTAAACATACCTGTAGCTGCTCTGCCATTGGCTATCGCCTAGCATCTTCCTGGTATCCCATTGGCCACGAAGTTGTTGTTTTTTTTCCAAAACTTTATTAAGAACAAGGTGAAAGTTTTACGTGTGTGTACAGTACAGAATTAACATTTATTCGCTATGGGCCCCAAGAAAGTGACGGAGATAAATGGAAAAGGAGAAAAGAAGAGAGTTTTTTTGTCCATACAAACAAAGAAAGGAGATAATCGAAAGGTATGAAAAGGGGATGCGTTTGGTTGATCTCGCCAAAGAATATGGCCGTAATACATCAACGATCAGCACGGTATTAAAACAAAACGAAGCACTTACAAGCCGACAAAAGCAAACGTCCTTGGATCAGAACATGAACCAAAGAAGGCAAAAGGTGACGACGTTGACGACGATAGCAGTTAAAGGGTAAATGAACATAATTTTTATTATTCTCTTTTATTATTCTTTCTCTCATTTTAAACTCTCATTTTATGTTTATTGTGCAGTAATCTAATTGTAACATGTATTTGTTACATGTTTTGATGCGTTTTTACGATTTATAAAAAATTTATGCCCGAATTTTGGGGGCTTGGAACGGATTACGGCATTTACATGTAAAACGCGCCTCTACTTACGAATTTTTCACGTTACGAGAATTCTTCCGGAACGAATTAAATTCGTAAGTAGAGGTACCACTGTATACAACTTATACCGTATTTTTTGGACTATAAGGCACACTTAAAATCCTTTAATTTTCTCAAAAATCGACAGTGCGCTTTATAATTCGGTGCGCCTTATGTATTAATTCTGGTTGTGCTTACTGACCTCGAACCGATTTTATGTGGTACACGGCGCTCAAAAATCTGTCAAAAATGTTTTAGTACGACTTTGGTAAATTACGAAGCCGAACCGCTTGAGGGATTTTCGGAGCATTACGGTAGTCAGGAGCCTCACGGAGTAATATGTGCTTCAACATCCTGGCGATGTAAACGGCCACGGACCAAAAACGTACATTTGCTCATGGAGCAGGTCATTCACACTGGCAGACAAACGCGCTATATGTGTCTATAATGACTATAGATAGGATTTTCCTTCCATGCACGCAAAACAAAAAATAAAATTCCCAGATCCGACTACCTCGCGAGGTAGTCTATACCCAGAAGCCGATGGTGTATAGAACACGTATATTAGGATTTGTATGTGAAATTTCGGCATCGAAACTGCTCCCGTAAATACGGCTATAAATACGTATTTACGGCTGTAAATATGGCTCGCTCTCCAGCAGAGAGCGAGCCGTATCGGTATCGTACTCTGTATCGACTACTGAGCGATATTCTGGCCAATATGGCGATGTAAACAGCCACGGACTGAAAACGTTCCACCTGCTCATGGAGCAGGTCATTCATACTCGCAGACGGTCGCACTATATGTGTCTATAATGACTATAGATAGGATTTTCTTTCCATGCACGCAAAAAAAAAAAAAAAAAAAAAATCCCAGATCCGACTACCTCGCAAGGTAGTCAATACTACCTCGCGAGGTAGTCGATACCCAAAAGCCGATGGTGTATAGAACACGTATATTAGGATTTGTATGTGAAATTTCGGCATCGAAACTGCTCCCGTTTAGCTGTAAACGGGAGCAGTAAATACGGCTGTAAATACGTATTTACGGCTGTAAATACGGCTCGCTCTCTGCCGGAAAGCGAGCCATATCGAGTACCGAGCGATATTCTGGCCAATATGGCGATGTAAACAGCCACTGGACTAAAAATGTTCCACCTGCTCATGGAGCAGGTCATTCAACACTTGCAGACAATCGCGCTATATGTGTCTATAATGACTAGAGAGGATTTTCTTTCCATGCACGCAAAAAATTTTTTTTCCCCGGCTCCGACTACCTCGCTTTAATGCGCCTTATAATCCGGTGCACCTTATGTATGAAATTAGACCATCAAATAGACTGTTCATTGATAGTGCGCCTTATAGTCCCAAAAATATGGTAATTAGATTTTTTGTTTTATCTTGGTCAGTCTCAACAGTAACGCATTCCAGAATCCCTGGTAGTGCAAAGGACATTCCATTTACAAGTTTACACCTATACAGGTAATCAATATACAGTGCAATACCCCCACCCTTTTTTGAGATTAATATAAAACATCTGATATCCCTCTATTGCCGTCAGAGAAGCCTGCTCTTCATTAAGCCAAGTTTCAGAGACTGCGATAGCTGTAAATTTTCTATCTAGCTGTTTTAAATAGTCCTGAATCTGTGGAAAGTTTTTGTTAAGACTTCTGCTGTTGAAGTGTATTATTGATAGTTTACCATCTAATTGCACTTGACTTTTAAATTGCTTTTCAGTATAATATTCACAATGACAGGGATGTGATTTGGGGTCGGCGAAATTATCTGAAAATTATCTGAAAAACCCAGGAGCTTCGGGGTTTTTTATGATTTTTAAGTACCAGAACTGGGCTTAAATGACATAAAACAAACAGCTGAATGCCACTTATTACTGTATAATATTGACTTATGTTCCAAGAAGATAGCATTCCTAAAATATTCCAACAAGCATTATCCATCACATGCTTTAACACTTGATCAAATCAAAATCAGTTAATTTTATCTATTCCATAATAGAAATAAAATTCCAACATACCATTACTTTTTATAATTTCAGCATTCATTTCAGATCACCAGTTTCAATCTCCATTGAGTCTTGAGCAGTTCATTTTGCACAATCACTGATGTAGCTAAGTCTTAGAAATATTCAAAAGTTATGAGTCAATGTCCACTGTGCACTGTCAATTTCAAACTGTTTGGAATCATAAAAGCAATTAACTAAATTGTTTTGCTATTTTTTCTCCTCAACATCAATGTCAGGGCGCTGCGGGAGTTTTGGGGGATGGTTATCTTTTACTACCGTTTCCTCCCCCGCGCAGCCCAGCTCATTACAGCCCTTGTACGCCGCAGTCAAGAAACGGAAACCGGCGGACAGAGTCGACTGGACTCCTGAGCGGGAGCAGGCGTTCTGAGGTTAAAACAGCTCTGGCGAATGCTGCACTACTGGCGCACCAAGACCCGGTGGCTCGGATAGCGCTCACTACCGACGCCTCGGACATGGGCATAGCGGCCGTCGTGGAGCAATGCGTTGCCGGTTCTTGCCAGCTGCTCACCTTTTTTAGCAGGTCTTTGCACGACAGTGAGCGTAAATACAGCATGTTCGACAGAGAGTTAATGGCTCTCCACCTGGCCATACGTCACTTCCAGTTCTAGCTGAAAGGGCGCACCTTCACTGCGTTCGTGGACCACAAGCCGCTAACGTACTTAACGTACTTCCGCTTTTTTTATCTTCCAGGAAGATAAAAAAAAAAAAAAAAGCGGAATTCCGCGAATTAGCGGAAAAATCACATCCCTGCAATGATTATTAATATTATTGAAGAAGTGGTTATCAGGATCAATATTCTCCATCTCTTGTAGTTTATGTTCAGCATAATGGCATATTTTCAGAGTTTGAATTTTCTCACTGTGTCAAATGACTTCCTCCAACTGGGGATAATTGATGTCTACTAAAGTCAGTCATAAGTTTTGGTTTTTTTTTTTTTTTCTTTTTTCTTAAAGTACATTAACATGGTATGTCACAAAAGAACTATTCTTGCCGTGTGTGTGGATATGGATTATCATAGTCTCTTAATTTTCTTAATCAGTGTTCATCTACTATCTATATTTATTTAAGTCGCTAAGATCTCTGATTATTATGGCCTTTGCTTCCTCGGGTGTTCCATTTAGTTTGATCCAAACTCTACAGCTTCTTGTCCATGTTGCCTGTATCTTATTTTGTCTTTTCAGCATCCGTGCTTGCCGTGCTATTTCAGCATTAGTCTTTGTTAAATGTTCATTTAGGTAAACTTCTGTTCCCCGTAGCTTTCTGGCCTGCCTCAGTATGTCATTCTTTACCCTTCTGTTCACAAAGCGCATCACAATTGATTTCTTTGTTTTATTATCTTTTCTGGGTAAAGTATGACAGGCTGAAATTGCATTTACTTCAACCTTTATATTTCTGCTTTCAAGGAACTGAAGCACCTGGTTTTCCAGGGAGACTGATTCACTTAAGGGAGACTCCTCACCTCTCATTCCTGCTGTAGCATTGGGATATGTTTGATATTTAATGTCTGGTCCACGAATAATTAGATCATCCATATGAGAATACTGTTCAAGATCCTCGATGCGTCACTCCAAGTCTGCAATTTTTTTCGTCTTTTTCCTTAATTGTTAATTTCAATTCTCGGACTTCCTCCATTAGCCCTAATAGTTTAAGCTGTTGATTGGCCACTTTGGTCAGTTCTTCTGACATGAAGTTCAGAGATTTTTTAATCTCTTCCATTTCTTCCTTCTTTGGTGGCATTTTTACTGACCTGTTGATAGTAAAACAATCTCTGCTGGTGTCGCCGGTATCCGATCCAACCGACCTCAAATCCAGAAGGGGCCTCGGCTAGTCCCCTCCGCTGCTAGTCCCACTGCTTACTGCCGCTGTAATTGAGCTCCTGATCCGGCCCCTATCCAGCCGGGGTGCCGTCGGCTCCTCCACCGAGCCCCGCCGCCGCTGTAGTTGAGCTCCGATCAGGCTTCTGTAAAGCTGGGGTCCTGGTAGCTCCTCCGCTGAGCCCTGCCGCCTACCGCCGTCTTCCTCAGTAGTTCCTCTGCCGAGACCCGCTGCTGTAACTGAGCTCTGATCCGGCTCCTATCCAGCTGGGGCCGTGGCTGCTCCTCCACTTGTCCCCGTCTCCTACCGCCGCTATAGTTGAGCTCCGATCCGGCTCCAGTCCAACTGTTGCCTCGGTTAGTTCCTCCAGTGAGCCCCAGTCAGAAGATTCTAAGAATCTGTGTGGGAGGATCAGCCGTCATCTACCGGGCCGATGCTGGTTCAGTGAGACAAACCGGGGACAGAGTCGCTCCTTTGTATCGGTGTTAGGTGCCACGACTAGCTATGGCGTCATCTCCAGAATGCTGTGGCCACTGTAACTTGT
Organism: Pholidichthys leucotaenia; assembly: GCA_020510985.1. Taxonomy (NCBI): domain Eukaryota; kingdom Metazoa; phylum Chordata; class Actinopteri; order Cichliformes; family Pholidichthyidae; genus Pholidichthys; species Pholidichthys leucotaenia. The sequence goes on from CM035841.1 coordinate 430,226,624, forward strand.
GCGCAGGATCATATGCGGACATTAAACACATGAATATACACTTGGGCCTAATTCAAACAACACTAAATGGCACAAAACACGAAGAAAGAAGGGAGGTCGCTGCATGTTCATGCGTCACCTAGTGTACATCTGAGTGGAAACCCAATCTTCACAGACCTTAAGGGATGAAAAGGAGAATATATTTCACAGTAAAATTAATATAATCATATTTTGAAATCCCCATACCACAGTAGGGTTTAATAATTTAGTTTATTTTTTATTGTTTATATTTTAACTACAACTTAACTTTCAATTTCTGCAAAGGGTTTCAATTCATTTCCAGACGAGATTTGCTCATTTCAGTTCTATTGAGTAAAAATGGCTCGTAATGCAGCCTTTATTAATTCTGCCATTTTTATTATTTTAAAATCTCAAGTGCTAGAAGTCCAAAATTAAATGCGTCATTCAATACAAACATTACTTGAAGGCAGCTGCATCCGTCATGAAGCCCTGAAGTCCTGACTAAAACACATCCAACATTTTTCATTATATTTCAATCTCATAAAATGTACTAAGACTGCATTTATTTGCAGCTTTTAACAAACAGTTAAATACTTTATCTATAGTTTGTTCACGTTCCAACAACGCTGCATGTAGTACAAGAGTTTATTTTATTTATTTATTTTGAATTTTGTGTACTTTATTGATCCCCAGAGGGGAAATTGAGGGCATCCACCTGGATGGATGAAGCAGCCACGGTACGGCGCTATCCCCATTTTATGAAAAATATTCAAACTTGTGAGTTAATTTAACTTAATTCAAACAAATTAAGACACGTTGTCACATGTTAGCAACTCAGCTCATGTAAACACAGAAATAATGTGAGCAGGGAACTCTTGCACCCCGCTTTGTGTTTCACAGATGTAAAAGCATTAAATTAAAAGATTGATCAGCCGATTTTATGGATCAAACGTGTCAGTCAAATGTGGACCGAAGAATCGATCTTATGAAGCCACCCCTAGTGGGTTTACACCAGGTGCTCCGGTTTCCTCCGACAATCCAAAGACATGCATGTTAGGCAAATTGGTGATTCTAAATTGTTCCTAGGTAGCGGTCTTCAGTAGGCACTTGGAATAGAAAGTTGGTGTGGTTACTTATGAAGTGTTTTGAGTGGTCTTTGAGTCTAGAAAAAGTGCTATACAGGTACTGGTCCTTGGCCTTAAACAGATCTGCCTTTATTTAAAAAAAAAAAAAAAAAGGCACACCTCTGCTGCAGCCTCATGAATTCAACTCAGGATTTACATACCCAAGACTGGAAAATTTGTTTAACTAGCACATGCCTGTAGAAAGTTAGTATTCCTGTCTGAAACAGGTAGCTCAATCAGGCTTTGCAGGCCCAAACGTAGGCTGTGTTTGAAAGTGGAATACAGAGGTGTAGCCTGTATGTAGGCATTCACACATGTTAGACTTTGACAAATATGAAAGGGACTGAACTGAGATTGTGTGAATATTAATTACAGAATAACTGAAAATGAATGCGGCAGCACAGCAACTCACCCTTAGCCGGGGGATCCTGGGTTCGATCCCAGCCCCCGACCAACAGTGATCTGTGTGGAGTTTGCATGTTCTCCCCGTGTCTGCGTGGGTTTACTCCGGGATTTCTCCGGTTTCCTCCCACGTGCCAAAAAACATGCAAGTTAGGTTAATTGGCATCAAAAACTGGGGATTCTAAATTGTCCTTAGGTATGAGAGTGAATGTTTGTCTGTCTCTCTGTGTTGGCCCTGCCATGGACTGGTGATCTGTCCATGGTGTACCCTGCCTCTCACCCAAAGATGCTGGGATAGGCTCCAGCCCCCCCACGACCCGAAAAGGATTAAGCGGAAGAAGATGGATGGATGAATGGGACATCCAATATTAACCACTGTTTGAGAACTGCTTTTTTTGTCAGATTCATAAATGTTGTAGCTTGCAATTTGGGGAATGGAAGTTGTTCAGTCACCATTATAATTTAGTTTATATGTGTAGTTTATAGTCTATCGTTAATAAACTCATGCAGTACTATAATAGGACACATTTACAAATATTTGAGACCCATTGTAATGCATCCTTTTATATTTTAGCAATAAGTACAAAACACCGAACATTATTTTGTATTTGTATCTTGTATACTTTATTGATCCCCAGAGAGGACTGGCATCCATGTACAGCGCCGATCCCTTCCCCATTCTCACACACGCACGCACACACAGAGCAGAATGAGCCATTTGGCTGCAACTTTTGCATCAGTGTTGCCTATGCGTCTAAATATTTAAATAAAAATTATTTCGTTATTTGGACATTTTTGCGTCTTGTCGTTTAGTCAAAGCATGTGTCTGCATGTAACATGCAGCTGATCTGGTTATTCTGCTCCACAATGAAGCAGCACCACTGACCGGGCAGGCTGAGCGTGCTTCCCCCCAAATGTTGGTGGAGCGCCCCGTCGGACGGGACGAGAGTCTCGGCTGCTGCTTTACCCGTGTGCCAGTGATGTCATTTGCAGCACCACAGGTCCCCGGCACCTCATGTTCTCTATGCCAAGCCCCCCCATCCGTTAGACCTATGCAGTTGTAGCAACTTTACTCATGGATGCACACCTCAGCAGCAAAGCAGTTCTAAAATCTTTGTTTGCAAAGCGTTGTGGTGACTGACGGGTCATTATCCAATCAGAATGGTCATGATGCTGTGTATTCTCCAATGAGCATGGAGCACACGCACGCACACACACGCACAGCGATCCCTTGATTTTTATAGATTACCATTATACCCAATTATTCTATTTTGTCTGATTTTTCCAAAGGATAAATGAACTTTTTTAATAAATCAGCCCGAGCTTCTTTTCTCCCTCCTCCGTCCTTTCACTCACATGGAAGTCAAGTTGCAGACTGGAGGGAGCGGTATCCCGTGACTACACACAGCAGTATGTTTTAACAAAATTTAAAGAAAGCAAAACCATCAACACTGGAAAGATTATACCAATAACAGATTTGGCATGTCACTTCCATCATTTTTCGATTATAGCCCAGCTACATATTTTCTAATAATCCACAGTGTGAAAAAGTTAAATATATGCTAGAAAATCAGCATGGAGGCTACCTTTTGGAATAGTTACCTTTGAGTGCCTGGAGAAGTTACACAGCCACTTGACAAAGCAGGCGTAATCCGCACTTTCCATCTGAGATGTCAGCATACCCACAGCCTGGGCGCCATGGTTTCGATACTCACTCTTCTCCACCATCTAAACAGCAGCACAACAGTGAATATCAAAGCTACTCATGCTTAGGTGAAAATTTCTACCAACTGGTACCAATTGGTGAGCATTTTCTGGAGGATTTACCTTGAAGCAGATGTGCTGCAGGAGAATTTGCCGAAAAGGTTGTGCCAGCTCTTTTAGCTCATTCACAAGATGACTATACACACAAAAAAAAACAAAAAACAAATATCTGCAAATGTATACATTATGCATGTTATTCCTGCAGTTAAGAATAGAGGAAAGCCTTTAAAATAAACCACTTTAAGAATGAAACTAACGCCCTCCTTACTAAACCTGAATGACTGCTGTTGGTTCTGTTCATTCCTTTTTCCTTTATGCTAAAATGCAAGACAATAGTTAAAAATAATTTAAGTATTTTCAATTACATTTCACAAAACTGAACACAGCCATTTCACCACATACAGTAGCTCAAGACAATTTAGTCTTAAGAAAACTCATGAGAAACTTTAAATTTGCAAATACACTGGAAATTTAAGGACAAATACATTAATAGGATAAAAGTACTACATTTACCAGTACAAATCCTTGTTAAAAAAAGTCCCAGTTTGACTCTACTGAGGGAGAAGAATGTAAAAGAAAATTCAGAGCCTCACAACTGGTATTTGGGACAGCCCTAGAAAACACGCACACACGCCACAAAAATCCCACTAGAGAGCCACAGTAAAATTTTTGTTAATGCTTATTCACAGCTACATTAGTAATATTGATACTCATCTATAGTCTTTAACTTGCAAAAATTTTACAGCTCCAGGCAGATTTTTGGGGTCCAATAATAAAACTGTTTCTTTTAGTGATTAAGGTTGCAATCCCTGTCCCAGAGCTTGACAAGTGGTAATAATGAATGAGTGAATAATTTCCCTTAAACTTTGTCAAAAATATAGCCATTACCAAACAAACTGGATGGCGTGGTCACGGGTGGCAAGGATGGCCTGGCTTGGTAAAAGGAGGGTGGGTTTCCTACTGGCCTTCTCCATCATCAGGATCACAAAGAGAAGGTGGTAGAAGACTCTCCTCAGAGACTGGTCCAATAAACAAATCAGTCTTCATTAAGTCATGTAACATTTACGCAAATCTGAAAGTGTGACTGAAAACAAGAGGCACATTACAAAACAGCATGGCTGTCAGAACATTTCATCATTATCCCTGTTGCTGCTCATGCACCTTTTTCTACCACACTTTGTCTTTCAGTCTGATTTCCATTAATATGCTTCAATAAAAAAAATTAAAGCATATTATTTACAGGTTTAAACAGAATGTCTTCAGCACCGTTGACATGAGCATGCAAACAGCTTCCATCCATCCATGAATTCATCTTCTACCACTTATCCAGGTGTGAGGATCACAGAGGCAGTCTATGTTCTGATCGCTGCCTCTTTTTATTAAAAAAAACCCCTTTTAAATAATCTGTTCTTCTGTCATGCCAAATAAAGTCACGCACAGAGAGAACATCTCTCTTCAGCCACGTGCCCTCAGTTCTCGGTGGTGTCTCCTCCTGACACCAGTGATTACGGTCATGTCAGGCACACGTGAATTAACACATGCTTTTTTGGGGCGTTAAATCCTGGTGCATTTAACAGGAAATCGACAACCGCAAACCTTAGTAAATCACCTTGTACCAGTCATTTACGCTCTTCCCTTAAATTTGGACTTTGACATGACAACTCCTACAAATACATATGCAATGAGGCCAGGCGCAAAATTAACAGTCCACACCTTTCCACGGCTAACTTTGCCATGCGCCCTTTAGTTAATCTCAACAGTAGTTTTTAATGCCAAAACAGGGTTTTGCGATGGTGCAGCAGGTTAGTAAATCTGTCCCTAAATATTTTGTCTTTTTAGTATATTCACTTGAATATAGGCTGAAAAGGGTTTTTAAATGATTGTCTTGTAGAGGAATGGCAAGAGGAGACATGAGTGCTGCCGATTCAGACTTTATTCCTCCAACAAGACTGGGCTCTGGGTGGAAAGGTGTACATATTTATAAATCTGTTGGTTTATCATCTCTCTCTCCTCCTCCTCGGCGCCAAGAGCGCATACATTCACAGCATACATTGACACCTGGGGTACCAGGTGTCAAGGCACACATCTTCACCCCACCCCCCACCCCACCCTGGCACCACAGTGCCTACATTTGCATCACTTCATTTCTCCCTCCTGGGTGCCACAGCACCTGCCTCTCCTGCCTGAGGCGCACACATTTACATTCCTTGCCCCTTCCCCCTATTCCCCAAGTCACTGGGTGAGAGTAGGACCTCCCGGTGTTCCACCACACGCCCCCCCGAACACCCAGAAGGAGCCTTAACTGTTCGGTATCTTGGGCTTGAGCAATCGGCCGTAACGGCTGTAACGTGGAGCAGCTGGGCCGTCCAAAGGACCTTCTTGTCGAGGTGAGGAGGGAAAAGATTTAGTCTCCTGGAAACAGTTCTCTGAAGGGGAAAATTCAACCTGTGGACCCGCTGCAGGCAGGCATCCACGCCGGGGAGCCTGGGCCAGCACCACCTGCTCATCTGCCAACACATAAGCGGGCTTAAGTCTGTCTATACAGATGGTTTCCCTGTGTCCCCCAAAATCCAACACAAAATGTTTCGCCCCCGTTTCCAAAACTGTGAAAGGGCCGTCGTAAGGCGGACGCAGCGGGGTTCTGTGGGTGTCGTGTCTAACAAAAACAAACTCTGCGTTCTCCAAACGCTTCGGAACAAAAGCACAGGGAAAACAATGGTGCACCGGTCCTGGAACGCTGCTTGCCTCTGCCCTAGGAAAAAGGCGCACGAAAAAGTTGGTACTGGGTGCAGGACTTTCTGGCAAAAATTCACCTGGGATCCGTAACAGCTGACCAAAAACGAGCTCAGCCGGGGAAGCTGCCAAATCCTCTTTAGGCACGGAGCACAACTCCAGTAGGACCCAAAGCAGGCGGTCAACCCAATTCACATCCGTCAATGAGGCACTGAGCATGGCTTTAAGCGACCTGTGAAACCTCTCGCACAAACCATTAGCCTGCGGGTTGTATGCGGTGGATTTTGACCCCCAGGCTCTCTGCCATAGCGGACTAGAGTTCTGAAACAAACTGGAAATCCCTGTTGGAGATGATGTGCAATAGGGGAACCGAAACGTGCAACCCAGGGTGACAAACGCGTGGGCAACGTCGGCGGATGTGGTGGAAGCCAGCGGAACCGCCTCTGGCAAACGCGTGGTGCAGTCCACTATTGTCAAAAGGTGCGTGAAACCCTGCGACGGCGTAAGTGGGCCCTCTAACTCCATGTGGACGTGGTCGAACCTCCTGTTTGGAATCCAGATAGGTTCGAGGTGGGCCTTGGTGTGCCTCTGAACCTTAGCTCGCTGCCACACAATGCACGCTGCAGCCCACTCCTTTATATCCCTGTGTAAGTGGGGCTAGATGAATTTAGACCCCACCAGCTTAACCAAAGCCCATACACCAGGGTGCGAGAGTGGACGGACTCGAAAATGCAGCGGCGCCAAGAAGCCGGAACCACCAGGTGGGGATGGCCGGTAGAGGGGTCACAAAGCAAGGGGGGGGGGGAAGCAACCCTCTTATACCACCCTACTTTCCAGTTTAAGTCCCATACCCACGGATCGGAGAGTGCAAATGTCCACGTCCCCCGGTTGGTCGGCGGCCATGGCAGAAAAATCAATACCCACATGGACCGGAGGAACCAGTGCGTGCGACAAACAGTCAGCCACAACATTGAGCTTCCCGGACACGTTAAATGTCGGTAGTGAACTCCGATATTGCGGCTAGGTGCCGTTGCTGCCGAGCCAACCACGGTTCCGAGATTTTGAACATCCCGTAGGTTTGAGGCTTGTGGTCTACAAACTGAATTTGCGACCCTCGAGCCAGAACTGGAAGTGACGCGTGGCTAGATGGAGGGCTAACAACTGTCGAAAGTGCTATACTTGCACTCGTCACGCAGAGTATGGCTGAAAAAGGGGAGAGGCTGCCACGAACCGCAGACTTACTGTTCCACCACTGCTCCTACCGCAACGTCAGATGCATCTGTAGTGAGTGCCATCTGCACCGATGGGGATGGGTGGGCCAGAAAGGCTACTTTGGCGCCTGCAAAAGCCTGGACCCGATCGGGGGTCCAGTCGACACTATCTGCTGGTTTCTTCTTGAGCATGCCGTACAGCAGTTGCAGCTGCCCGGGGAAGGAAACCATTGTAAAAATTTACCATCCCCAGAAATTCCTGCAGCGCCCTCACGGTCTGCAGACACGGGAAATCTGACACAGCCTGCACCTTATCCGGCAGCACAATCACACCCTCAGACAAGATGCAGTGGCCCAAGAAATCGATCACCGGCAGCCCGAACTGACATTTTGCCGGATTAACTATCAAACCATGTGCTTCCAACCAGTGGAAAACTTGTTTCACATGGAGAGGTGTTCCTCCTCTGACGCACTAGCCACCAGAATGTCATCTAGGTAGACGAACATGAACGGCAAGTCGGAGCACCGCGTCCATCATCCCCTGAAAAGTCTGAGCTGCGCCCTTCAGCCCAAACGGCATGCGTAAAAACTCTAAGAGGCCGAAAGGTGTTAGCACTGCCATTTTTGGGATGTCTTCGGCATGAACCGGGACCTGGTGGTAGCCGCGGACCAGATCCACTTTAGGGAAAAAAAAAAAAAAAAAGCGCATCCCGGACGGGTGCACCAAAAAATCTTCAATGTGCGACAAGGGGGAGCAGTCGTGCTCAGTGATGTTCAGGCAACAGAAATCACCGCACGGCCATCACGAACCATTGGATTTGGGCACCATGTGCAGCGAGGATGCCCAAGGATTATTGGAGCACCTAACAATCCCCAAACGTTCCAAGTTAGCAAACTCTTCCCGCGCGATGGCTAGCTTAGCTGCATCCAGGCGGTGCAGCTAAGCTAAAGTGCTCAACCACATGCTTGGTCATAGTAGTGGAAAAGGTAGGCACCGTGAGCGTGGGAAACTCTGAAAGCAAATGATACACATCCCGAGGCTAAAAAATTAGCATGTGTTAGAGGCCCAACTCCAAGTCATACAAGGCAGTGAAGAAAAAGACACGGCATCTACTCAACGTTTGTTAGCAACATCTACAAGGAGACCATAAGCACACAGAAAATCAGCACCTAAAATAGGAACAGAGCAGGCAGCTACCACAAAGTCCCATTTGTTGTTGCATCCATGCAAACACACAGTCAGTGACCTGTCTCCAAAAGTCTTGATAGGGGATCCATTGGCAGCCATTAATGACAGGCCGCAGCCTTCCGCTAGCCTATCAGCGGCAACCAGCAAAATAAGACTCTTTTGGGAACCAGAGTCCACCAAAAACCGTCTCCCAGAACGCGTGTCCTTGATGAAAAGCAGCTTCTCCCCGTTGCCAGCAGTTGTAGCTGATACTGACTGCTGGCTGGCCCGTTTCCCCGGCATCTTGAAAAGGCATGGCGGGAGACAATGCTGCACGTTGGGGCCAAAACGCTCATGGTAGAAACACACTATCCCGTTCCGGCGTACGAGTGGCTGTCTCAGCCACAACCTTCTGCTCCTCATTCTCAGTCGACTCCGCTGAAGATCCTGGTCACGTCGTCTGGACTCCAAAGCTCCTACTCGCCAGAATAATGCGGTCTGCTTCTTCCGCCAGCAAGAAGTAGTCCCTGGCAGCCAGCAGCGGTGAGGTGGCCAAAATTTTCCGCACCGAAACCGGCAGTTTCCTCAGGAAGAAATGGGCGAAGAGAAAAGATCCGTCATCTGTGCCCATCAACGCCAGCATACTTTCCATTAACTCCACAGCCGAGTCGTTGTCTAACTACGAGTGGATGAGGAGCTTCTCTGCTCTCACTCTCCATCGGAGAGGATGTAACCCCGTAACAGCAGTTGTTTGAGAGTGCTGTATTTCCCTTGGCTGGCGGGTTGGGGGGGGGGGCGGCTCAGAGCAGGCTCATGACATGCTCAAAACCCACCTTTTTAATTTGGCTTTTAATAAACCTGTTTAACTATTACTGAAGTAGTTATTTATGTTCCATTGTTTTATGTTCTTCTTGGCACCATTTGTTCTTAGATTTTCTCAATTTCTTATTGATGTGTTCAGTTTTTAAGTATGGGTTTTTAGTTCCTGTTATGTGTTCTTAGTTTCTTTTTGTACCTTTTTAAATTCTGGATTTTAACAAACCACTTAACTATTACTGAAGTGGTCAGTTATGTTCCTTTGTTTTACATTCCTCTTAGCTCCATCTGCTTTTAGATTTTCTTATTTTGATGTGTTTTTAGCTCAGTTTTTAAGAGTCTTTAGTTCCTTTTGCTCTCTCTGTTTAGTTTTACCTTGTATTTTATGTGTTTTAGCTCCAGTGTTTCCTCAGTGGGGCCCATCATGCCAGATGCTGCTTGGCCCATCTGCAGGGGTGTTGGTTTCGTGGGTCGCTATAGCTTGGGTGAGTGGGGGCTTTATACCACTGCCTACAGCTGTGATGCAGGCCTCGGCCTGTCCTGGTTGGGGCGGCCTTTGTGGTGCCTTCTGTGGTTACGGGCTGTGTGGTCTCCCAGTGTGGGGGGCTCCACAGGGTGGTTGCTCCTTCACGTGGTGCCTCGGTGCCAAGCAACGTCTCTTATTTTATGTGTGTGTAAGAGAAGTAGGGGGAGATGTACTATGTGCCAGTGTGTGTTGTGCTTGTGGGTATGTTTATGGGATGGTTGGAAGGAGTGGGGATGTACTGTGTAAAATATGTAACTAAATGTGTCTGTTTTTATCTATGTAAAGCACTTTGCACAGCATCGAATGTTTAAAAAGTGCTATACAAATAAAGTTTGACTGATGCTGTGTGGAGTGCGGGTCTAGCAAAGCCACCATGTAACGGTACTTTGTGTTGTCAACAGAAATTCCGCGGAACGCAAACTGAGCTTCCACGTGAATGAACCAGGCAGCCGGGTCATGAAGTCAGAAGTCCGTGAGCTTGATTGCCACGGTGCATGAGGCCGGAGCCTCCGGGGAAGGGGGGGGGGGATCCCTAGCGGTGGGTGTTCCCGAAGAGGGGCTCGCTTCATCTTCCAGCCTGAGCATTCTCACGTCATAGGTCACCAGTGTGGAGGAATGACAAGACGAAACACGAGCGTTGCCGATTCAGACTTTATTCCTCCAACAAGAAGATTGGGCTCCAGGCGCCAAGGTGTACATATTTATATCATCTCTCTCCTCCTTGGAGTCAAGAGTGCATACATTCACACCTGGTACCCCAGGTGTCAAGGCACACATCCTTACACATTTCCCGCCCTGGCGCCACAGCGCCTACATTTGCATCACTTCATTTCTCTCCCCTGGGTGTCACAGTACCTGCCTCTCCTGCCTGAGGTGCACACATTTCTATTTCTTGCCCCTTCCCCCTATTCCCCAAGTCAATGGCTGAGAGTAGGACCTCCTGGTGTTCCACCACAGCATTTTGTTTTTAGTTACATTTTACACAACATCCCAACTTCACTGCAGCTGGGGTTGTATTTTCCTATACTTCCTCATTTTAAAATGAAATCTCATTTTTCTTTTCTATCCAGGACACTAAGTACCTTTAGATTTTAAACTGCGCGTGTTCCTCATGGATTTAATTTTTTTTAATTTATAAGCACCTCTACATGGCTTCAACAGATCTGTTCTTATAGCATTAGTTTGTTTTTAATCAGGATAAATTTGGGAGAAGTGAGAGGTGAATGAACAGAGCTGCTCCTACCGCTGCCCTTTTCCTATTAAATAGTTTTTAATCACATTGCTGCCAAGTTATTCAATGTCAGAAAAGCACTTTTATATGGAATGTAATAACTCAAAACTTTATAAAATGGTTTGCTAACCACAATATTACTGTGCTTGACTGGCTAGCCAGCTCACCTGACCTGAACCCCATAGATCTCGAGAAAGACCTGACCTAACAACATACGTGCTGAAAGCTGCCATCAAAAGGAACCTGGGCTTCAGCAACACCTCAGCAGTGCCACAAGCTCATCACCTCCATGCCACACTGCATTGATGCCATAACTAATGGTAAAGGAGTCCCAGCCAAGTGTCGTGTATAAATGTACACACTTGTCAGATGTTGGACATTTGTGTTGTAAACTCATTTTTATTGCTCTTTTAGTGAAACCGATACCATGTAGACTGACTTGCCTCCGGGACCCTCAACAGCAAGACCAAAAGAACTTTGTCCTTCTGCTCACCAACCCCCAACTCATTCTTCATAGCCCTTTAAACAATGAGGAACAAAGGCTCATTGTTTTTCTCTTAACACCAACGGTGGCAGAGTGGTTAGCACTGTGGCAGCACAGAAACTCTCCCTTGGCCAGAGGATCCTGGGTTTGATCCCAGCCCCTGACCAACAGTGATCTGTGTGGAGTTTGCATGTTCTCCCCGTGTCTGCGTGGGTTTACTCCAGGATTTCTCCGGTTTCCTCCCACATGCCAAAAACATGCAAGTTAGGTCAATTGGCATCAAACTGGGGATCCTAAATTGTCCTTAGGTATGACTGTGAGAGTGAGTGGTTGTCTCTCTGTGTTGGCCCTGCGATGGACTGGCGAACTGTCCAGGGTGTAACCTGCCTCTCGCCCAAAGATGCTGGAATAGGCTCCAGCCCCCCCGCTACCCGAAAAGGATTAAGCAGAAGAAGATGGATGGATGGATGGACCAACACACTGCCACAGGACAACTGGAAATAAGAACTCAAAGGCACATGAACTGGGTCATTGACTGTCAGAATTCTAATCTTCATGCATCAGGACTTCTAATATACCTTTCACATCTGCCTTTTTGTAAATATCTGCATGCTTTATGATCAAGTTATTCTAGTGAAGCTAGATAATTAACCAAATAGAACTGCTTAGTTGTAGACTAAGGTGCCTTAGGACCAGTTATAATAATATGATGTGCTCACTGTCTTTTGTTCTCTCCCAGCCAAATCAGAGCTCAGTGAATCACCCCCCCCCCACCCACCCTTCATTGTTAGATAACCATAGTAACAAAGCCGGCCTCCATGCAGTCACCCACCGATTCGCTGAGATTCCAAGTTCCTCCCTTCCAGTACTTGGGGAGGGAAGTTTAAGCTCAGAAGACAGAAGACCTCCCTCTTCTGTTTCCGGCTCTCCATGTGTCTATGTCTCCTCTCTTTTGCCACTCTTTTTGCATCTCTCCTCTTAAGTTTTTCTGCCCAGGCGATTGCCTGTGTTTTCTATTTACTGTTTTGTAGATTTCTGTAGTTCACGTTTTTCCTGTAGAGTTCGCCTTTGTTAGATCTAGGGATTAAAGCCCGAGTAGTTTGTCTTTTTTAGAACTTACCTAGTTTAACCACCGGTCAGCGGGAGACATGTGCATACCAGCACTGTATCCAGACCAGCTGCCCTCATCCAGCATATGGCAGGTTGAGACTCAGGACCAGGTCTCCCCATTCTCCCTGGAGCAAGCCTGCCTTGAATAACCTAGGATTGAAGCCATACGGATTTTGCGGGCCAAAATCCCCAATGAGATTCTGAGCAGGACCACCTTCCTTCGGCCTAGAATGACTCTTGCCAGGGCTTCGTAGCCACAGTAGGCACTCACCTTTTTAACCTTATTTGTTGTGGTGGTCATGCTAGTTTAAATTTTCTCCATCAGAAAAGCAGCTGCAAGCCCGTCAGTTAGACCCCGATGGTGCTTGGTCTCAGATACATTCCTGATTATGCACATCCCCTTCCTCTCCTTTAAATTAATGAGAATCCAAATTCTACACTAAATTTTTCTACCTTTTCAGTAGAATTGCATAAATTTTCTTTAACCTCAGGGTGACTGCACAGATCTGACCTTTAACTACCACAGCTTAATCATGATGATAATGTGGTGACCTTAGGTCTATGGTATGTTTATATTTCATGCAAGCAAGTAACCCCAATTACTGCCATGTTTTATTCCGCTGATCTTAAATGTCTTATATTTGTGGAACTCCAGAGTTTAATAAAGAGGGGTTTACCAAAGCTAGGTGTGATTTTTCCTTGTCCATTATTGTAACAACTGTGTCAAGAATTCTGCCTCCAGATTATGAGACTGATTAAATATTGCCAATAAAATTACTAACCAATGGCTAACTTATTAATGGCCAAATTCTTAAGCTAAGTGTTTTCAACAGTTCAACCCTGTCCTAAAGATGAGCAGTGCCCTACCTAGTGTTAAAAAGAGGTATTACAAGTATTAAAAAGCTTTAAACTTAGTTTATTATATTTACAAATTGTAGGACTCAATGCTACACTCTTATGGAATATTCTAATAAACTAGATTACATATCTGATTTTTATAATCTATAAATCATAATCAAAATTAAAACAGAAAGGCTTGAAATTATTCCCTTTACTATCAATATAAAAAACATGAAAGTTTACCTTTGGAATTATAGAAAAATAAATGAAAATAATACCCAGTTACTAACCTCCATCTCCTGCTTCTACTATAACCCACCTGGAATCTCTCCTTATTAACTTATTGGCAGCTGTTCTGTGACTAAGGCATGTTTCTACAGTACTATGATGGTATTTTAATCACACAAACCAATACATTTGCATACCAACAACTGAGCATAATTATCAGTTCTTACTTCTTTCTGATCTCCATGTTTTGGAGAACAGAGCAGCTGCAAGCCATAGAAAGCCATCTCTGGAACACTTTTCAGTTTGGCGATGTCTCTGTGGAGGTGCCAAAACATATTTTATTTCCTGAATACATTCACAATGACAAATGAAGGAGAGAAAACTCACTGTGCAGCATTAAAGGTGAGCTTCCCAATGACGGGCTCAAAGTAAAGCAGTTTACTGAAGATCTACAAAGAAAAGAGAAATGGGTTACCTGCTCGTACATACAGTAAAGGTATTGCAGTGGAGAATGAAGCTGGTGTCTGGATGGAGTTACCTGTGCGCAGTTGTTGACTGAGTGTGGCCTGTCTTTGAGAGCGAATGTCTGAAGCAACCTGAGGAGGCTTTGAACAAGGAGTGCCACAGCATCTCTGATCTTCATCAAGTCCTGGCCTGAGAAATGAATCTCCTCATCGTCCTCGTCCTCTGCCTCATCCACTTCCATCTGAGAAGAACGCAGACAAGGTTCATAATTCAATTTTAGTCTCATCTGTCCGAAGAACATTATTCCAGAAGTCCTGGGTTTTGTCTACATTCTCTCTGGCAAACTTCAGTCTGGCCTTCATGTTTCTCTTCGAGAGCAAAGGTTTCCTCCTTGCACGCCTCCCATGCAAGTTAAACTTGTGCAGTCTGAGTGTAGAGGTGTGCACTTTCACATCAACAGTAGCAACAGCCTGCTGTAGATCCTGTGATAAGGGGCTGAGGACCTGTACTTAGAGAGCTTTTTCTAGTCTCCAAGACCAGTCAAAGAACTTCTCTAGTACTGACCCTCTATTCTAAGGGCCTATAGGAGACAGATACCTAGGGACTATTTAGCGTCACCAATTAGTCTAACATGCATGTCTTTGGATTGTGGGAGGAAACCGGAGCACCCAGAGTAAACTCACACAGCACATGGAGAGCATGCAAACTCCACACAGAAAGGTTCCTACCCCTTCCAGCCTGGGATTTGAACCTGGAACCTTCTAGCTGTGAGGCAACAGTTCTAACCACTGTACCACTGTGCTGATGACATTTTAGAGGTTTTGGAGACTTGTTTTAGTATCTTGCGGTCTGCTCTCGGGGTAAACTTGCTTGGATGGCCAGACCTGGGCATGCTGGCAGTTGTTTTGAATGTCCTCCACTTGTAGACCATTTTCCGAACAGTGGAATGGCTGATTTCAAATTCTTTTTAAATCCCTTACCAGACTCATAAGCTGCTACAGTCTTCTTTCTGAAGGCCTCACACAGCTCTTTCGATCCCAGTGTTCACTCTCACTTCAACAGTCAGGACCACACCAAACTAAATGTCTGAGGTTTAAATAGGACAAGTGACGATCTTCTAATCATGTGCACGTGTGTGATTTTAGCCATTTTAAGTGGGAATAAATGTGTGGGTGTCCTAATTTACTCCTCACCAGAAACTGCATGTTTTTAGAATTACATTTTACAGAAAATTTTAAAAAGTATTTTCTTCAGTTTTAATTGTTTAGTTATATTACCTGAATCTCCCAGTATTGCAAAAATTGATATCAAGTATCCATATGTCCAAATATGTTAAAAAAGGCTTTCACAGGATGTCTTTTTTTTTTTTTCCACATGACTGCACTTTGTTAATCTCTTCAGTTTGCTTCATTGTTTATCCAACTCACTTTGGAAATGGCACCATGGAGAAGGAGCAGAAAAAGAGTATAAGTGGAGACGAATCGGACCAATCACAGGTGCCGTGGTCTGTGTTGCCGTGACGGGCATTTATATTTCTGAAGAGGAGAATACTGAGTTACGGTGTGTAAGCTATGGTGCAGGGTACACGGCTACACTGTAGCTACAGCATCATTTTCATTATGCAGTTAAAGGGGGCAATGACCACTTTTCCCACATGTTGACAGCTCCCACAGGTCAATGAAATGTCTGACATTTTGGTGAAATTGCCTTTAATCATTTAATTATTGCAGCATCATTGCGAATCATATTTTGCAGCCTCTCTTAGTTCTTTTCAGTGCATGTCGCTTTAAAGGCTTAAGAGCGGCATTTAACTCCTCCCTTTTACGTCACCATTGCTGATCTTAGCTGGCTAGCTCGGATAGCAAGCCTGAGTCAACTAATAAATTTGCCTTAAAGAATGAATAAAAAGGCATCACTGGTGGATAGGAGTGTGTGGTTTCAATGGCTGACAGGATATGACCTGAAGTACAAAAAGCACAAACAGTGAATGAGTGATTAAACTGCTAGCTTAAGCTAGCAGCCTTGGGTCTCAGAGAGTGGAGAAAAAAAAAAAAAATTATTACCAAGTTAAAATAATGTCTAAGAACAATATATATGGTCAAGTGTTAGATGAATAATGATTCCAGTGAGGGATAAATAGAATTTATAGAAAATGGTGATCAAAACCAGCTGGCTCGACAGTTAAGCTAACATCAGATGGCCTGTCTGTCAGTCTCTCCCTGCTGAGGTGAGCTCTAATGCGGTTAGACCATTCCTTCTCAAATAGTGGGGCACGCCCCCCTGGGGGGGCGCGATGCGATGCCGGGGGGGGGGGGGGCGCGTGTGACCCTGGGGAACAGGCTTTGCTTTTGCTGTGTAAAGTGTAATTGCACATCCACGGCAGCAGGTGGTGCAGTGGCGCTCTCATTGTCAAAGTCTGTGCGGGAGTTTAAAACTTTTTAAATTGCTGTCAACAAACCCCTCGAGAGACACCATGGAGAAATATTTAACAGTAACGAAAAGAAAGGCGGAGAGAGACAGAGGTTGGCTTCACTTCACTTCACGCTTGGCTTCACTCTGACTACGGTGGGAGACGAGGAAAGACCGGTGTGTTCACTGTGTCTGAAAGTGTTGGCAGCGGACAGCATGAAGCCAAATAAATTAAGACGTCACCTACAGACATTACATCCTCAACATGTTGATAAGCCGCTTGATTTTTTTCAGCGAAAACGTGCGGAGTACGGCCAACAATCATCCCGCTTTGTGAACGCTACATCAGTAAACCAGCGAGCACTTTTAGCATCATTTAAAGTGGCGCACCAAATTGCGCAGTGCAAAAAACCCCACAAAAACCCCCCCCCACACAATTGCAGAGGAGTTGATACTGCCTTTTTCTACAGACTAAAATGTTAAATATATTGGTACTCCTGTGTTAATGTTCCAGATCAATTTACATTTAATATTTATTGATTGAATTATTTTTCTCAGCATCAAATGGTTCAGTTGGTCAAAAATGTTTCTAGTTTAAATAAGGATTGACATATTTTTTATTTCAGGCACTTTGATGCACTTTAAGTTTTTTTTTTTTTTTCCTGTTTTAGACTATAACAGGGTTTCTGTGTGGCAAAATAAAGTTAATATTTGTTGAAAGTTGATTTATATTGCTTTTTTCTTTTGTTAATGTTAAAAAGGATACAATTTTAGGTATACTTATACAATTTTTATAGATAATGATCTTATTTATAGTCACTGCGGCGAGTTGGGGGGGCGCAAAATATTTTCTCTTTCCTAGGGGGGGCTTTGCAAAAAATAATTGAGAAGCACTGGGTTAGACTGACCGACTCCAACTGCCCAGCTAGGGATGGGAATATTCGAATTGGATCACGATACAATCCTATCACGATTCAACAATAATCATGATATTGCGAAAGCAAGTATCATGATCCCACACAATTCAAATCCCTTTCATATAAAGTGTGCTCAGGGCTTCATTTTCTGCAGAAACACGTCTCTGCACACAGGGAGGGCGGTGGACAGTGTTGTTTGGAATAGACTGGACTCTTAAAAAGCAGCTGAAAATTTCTTTAACAAAGCTTTCTGGTGAGTTTCAATTCAACTGCTTTTTAACCCCTTAACATTCCGGTGTCTCGCCTGTGGGACATCTTACAGTGGCTGGAATGGTAAGTCTGATATTTTTAAATTATTTTCATCTTGTGTTTTAACTGTTTTTTTGCATTTTGTATTTTTAAAATTGTTTTTATCAATCATCTTCCTTTTATTCCATTTTATTGTATAGCACTTTGTGACCATGTCTGTGAAAAGCACTTAATAAACTACAAAAACACTCGGAGAGCACATACCTCCGCCAAGGCTCCTTCCATCCCTCATGGATCACCTCCAAAATGGGAGGGTTTGTGTGTGTGTGTGGGTCTAGAGTCACTTCTGGTGAAAATTACATCAAAGTTTGTCCATTAGTTTTGGAGTATTGTTGCTAACACACTGAGAAGACAAGAGCTTTAGCTGAGGTATGCATTCTCAGATCATCACCAAAATAAAATGGTTCCTCTGCAGCCCAAGAACCACCTCTGGTGAAAATTTCATTCAAATCCATCCAGCAGTTTTGGAGTGCTGTTGCCAACACTCTGAAAAGATAAGCGCCTTGGCAGAAATATACATTCTCCGATCATCACCAAAATGTAATGGGTTTGTCTCTAACCCAAGGACCACCTCTGGTGAAAATTTCATCCAAATCCATCCAGTTATTTTTGTGTAGTCCTGCTGCATAAATACAAATAAAGCCCTTGGTGGACGTGGAGGTATGCGTTCTCAGATCGCCAAAATCTAATCTATTCTGTGCCATTACACACCTTTCCTGAAAACTTCAAATCTGTTCATAACTTTTGAAGTAATGTTGCCAACAGACAGACAAACCAACGCCGGCAAAAACATAACCTCCTCTTGGTGGAGGCAATTAAATATTGTGCAGTGCTGAAGTGTTTACATACCACATGGGTCACATGGCTCACAACGACATCCTTAGCTTGTCTGCCGATATATGCCGCTGCCACAGGCCCTTCGAACCCCATCTTAAACTGCACACTTTGCTTGCCGTCTTCAAATGAAATGTCAACCATCACCAACTATGCGGATGGAGACCACATTTCTTTTTGTTCCAAGCCATTTTACTTTTTCCTGCAGTATTTAGTGGTAAACAGCACTAGTGGCCATGCACGCAACTCCAGACACGTCTTAAAGGGAAAGTACATGAAAAGCTCAATATTAATACATAAAATAAGTTTTAAAACCAAATTCCTGGATCCAGATCGTGATCACCAAAATCTAGTCATCTGTTCCCTGTGCCAATACACACTTTTCCTGAAAGTTTCATCAAAATCCGTTCTTAACTTTTGGAGTAATGTTGTGAACAGAAAGACAAACCAAACAAACCAACAGGCAAAACAACGCCGGCAAAACATGACCTCCTCCTCTTGGCGAAGGTAAACTTTACTTACTTAGTGCTTCAGGTTCAGGTTACTTTATTTGTACCCGTAGGTAGATTTGTTTTGCAGTCTGGTGACATCCATATTTACAAGCCACAAATTACATTCAACATAGACACAAACACAGGCACACAAGAAATTGACTATAAACATGATAATACTCAAGACTCCATCAATCAGGGTATAAAAAGACAGAGATGAGAGAAAAACCAGAGGTAAGAGAGAAGAGTCATATTAAAAGTTAAAAACTAGTCAAAGAGGTTAAAAACTCAAAGGTCTAAAACCCAATAAAAGATTTAGAACCCAAGTAACATCCTACAAAAATAAGTAAATATAAAATGGAGTTAATAAATAGGTACCTAAATTATGTGCAATATATTGTTACAACTTGTTCAACTCTTTGACAGCAGCAGGAACAAAGCTGTTTTTGTAGCGCTGGGTTTTACTTTTTGGGACAGCAAACCTCCGTCTTGAGGGAAGAAGCTGAAAGTTGCAGTGCAAAGGGTGGGAGTCATCATTTAAAATGGAGGTAGCCATCCTCTGTACTTAGCTGAGCCTGACATCCCTGTACACCAGACGTGGCTCACCAAGCAAACGACTGGACCATCTAACTACCTGATCCAAGGATTTCCTCTGTTTCAGTTTTGTCTGACCAAACCATGACACTAAAGAAAAGGATAAAACAGATTCAATAAAAGCCCGATAAAACATTGTCATTATGGTTCGGTCAATTTGGAAGCGTGCAAGTTTTCTCAAGCAATGCAAATGTTGCTGACCCTTTTTGTACACCCTTTCACAGTTCTCTTCAAACTTTAAATTACTATCAATAATCGTCCCAAGATATTTGTAGGATTGTACACATTCGGTGGCCTGGCCTTTTAGTACGGTGACTTTGTGCCTGGGAGTTTTCCTCCTAAAGTCAATAATCATGTCTTTAATTTTTGTCGTATTCAGCTGCAGGTAGGAATCCTCACACCAGTGAACAAAATTATCAACTACTGGGCCGTGGCCACTCTCACCATCCTGGAGGAGACTGACAATAACTGAGTCATCAGCATACTTTATAATGTGTCTGTTGTCATGTCTGCTCTGACACATGTTTGTGTACAGGATGAAGAGTAGTGGTGACAACACACACCCCTGAGGAGAGCCAGTAGAAGAACACTTTAGGTCAGACAATGTACCATTGACCCTTACTCTCTGTGTCCTGTTGGTTAAGAAATCCAGAATCCAACCCACCAGATTATTACTCAAATCAAATTGTTGCAGGAGCCTTTCAACTAAGATATGAGGTTGGATTGTATTAAAGGTGGAGGAAAAGTCCACAAATAAAAGCCTGGCGTGTGTTCCATTAAAATCCAGATGTTTAGAAAGCATGTTAAACAGAGTGACAGTGGCATCCTCCACTCCTCTGTGAGGCCTGTAGGCAAACTGCAGAGGATCCAATGCATGCTCAGTCTGCTTTAGGACCTCACATCTGACCAGTTTTTCAAAAATTTTCATTAAAATTGAAGTCAAAGCAACTGGTCTCAAGTCGTTTACCGTTTTAGGACAGCTGGATTTTGGAACGGGAACAACCACGGCTTCTTTCCAGATCTTAGGCACATGTTGTGTCTGTAAGGACTTATTGAAAATGTAATGAAATATAGCACTCAGTTCATGTGCACAGGACTTTACCAAGCGCCCACATATATTATCAGGGCCCTGACTTTTGTTCACTTTTACAGCTCAGAACTCCCTTTTAACATCCTGCACCTCAATATTAAAGTGCTGATTGTCTTTGAGTTTCTGTTTCAAATCTTGGGTTTCTGTGCTAAAATCAAAGGAGTCAAAACGACCATAAAAACAATTAAGAGCATTAGCCAGCTCTGTGTCTGAATTAAAACCATCTAAAAACACACGATTACTGCGCTCTGTGCTCTGAAGGCCTGCAATAGTTTTCATACTGGCCCAGGCTGAACCAAGTTTCTTTGTTGCCATCTTGCTTTCCAATTCTGATTTGTAATTCTGTTTTGCTCTTAAAATTTCAGACTTCAGCCTCTTTTGTGGCAACCTGTAGCTCAGAAACAGACCCCTGTTTAAAGGCAAGTGCTTTCCTCTGTAAGCAGGATTTAACTGATTTTGTAACCCATGGCTTGTTGTTGGGATATATTTTGACACGTTTACATGGAACGATTTTTACAGAAAGCCATGTATGAGCATGTGACGTCCACCAAAGAGTCCAAATCATCCCCACAGGACAGTGTGAACACCTCCCAGTCTGTACAGTCAAAGCATTCCTGGAGGCTGTGCACTGAATCCTCTGTCCACACATCAATGTCTCTCGTCTCCACCTTGCCTCTTCTGAGAGCAGTTTTATATGTGGGCAGCAAATGTACACAGTTGTGTTCTGAGGATCGTACAGGAGGAAGGGGGAGTGATTTATAGGCCCTCTCTATGGATCCATAGCACAGGTCCAATGTCTTTTTTCGCCTGGTTGGGCAGGAGACATACTGATAAAAGTTTTTAAGTGTCTTCTTTAAAGAAACATGGTTAAAATCCCCAAGAATGAAGTTTGGCGCCTCTGGAGAAATTTATTGCAGCCGCTGGATCACATCAAAGACGGTGCTGGAGGTGGAGTCAGCGTCTGCCCTCGGGTGAATGTACACAGTTGTGATGAAAAGCTGGGGGAACTCGCGAGGCAAATAAAAGGGGCGTAGTGACACAGACAGCAGCTCCACATCGGGTGTACAGATGCGCTCTCCGACCGTGACAGATGTGCAGTACTGCTTATTAATGTATAAACATACGCCGCCCCCCTGATGTTTCCCCATTACCTCTTCCTGCCGATCCGAGCGCAGTGGGGCTCCAAAGCCGTCTATCCACAGGTCTGCGTCTCGGTCATGCGCATTAAGCCAAGACTCGGTGAAGGCCATGACACAGCAGTTCTTAAAGTCCTTCTGGTAGCGTACATTCCCTTGAATTTCATCCACCTTATTTCTCAGAGATTGTACGCTCCCAAAAATCATAGAAGGAAGAGGAATGTTACCAAACTGACGTCTTCTCAGGCGCAATTTCACCCCTCCACGCTTTCCCCCCTCCCCTTGTCATCAGTGAGCAGGATGTGCTCAAACAGTTCTCCAGACTGAACCCGCGCAAGGCCCCCGGCCCAGACGGCGTGTCTCCCTCCACCCTGAGACTCTGTGCGAAACAGCTGGCTCCTGTATTCACAGACATTTTTAACACCTCCCTTAAGTTATGCCACGTGCCGTCCTGCCTCAAATCCTCCACCATCATCCCTGTCCCCAAGAAGCCACGGATCACTGGACTTAATGACTACAGACCTGTAGCGCTCACCTCTGTAGTCATGAAGTCCTTTGAGCGCCTGGTCCTGTCCCACCTCAAGTCCATCACCACCCCTCTCCTGGACCCGCAGCAGTTTGCCTACCGAGCCAACAGGTCTGTAGACGATGCAGTCAACCTGGCCCTCCACTCCATCCTGCAGCACCTGGACTCCCCGGGAACCTACGCCAGGATCCTGTTTGTGGACTTCAGCTCCGCATTCAACACCATCCGCCCCGCTCTGCTCCGGGACAAGCTGTCCCTGCTCAACGTGCCTGACTCCCTCTGCAGGTGGATCATCGACTTCCTGACGGACCGGAGGCAGCATGTGCGGCTGGGAAAGACTGTCTCAGACTATACTAGCATCAGCACCGGATCACCCCAGGGCTGTGTACTTTCCCCCCTACTCTTCTCCCTTTACACCAACTCCTGCACCTCCAGCCACCAGTCTGTCAAGTTGATCAAGTTTGCGGACGACACCACCCTCATCGGGCTCATCTCCAACGGCGACGAGTCCGCCTACAGGAGAGAGGTGGCCCAGCTGGCGTCCTGGTGCAGCAATAACAACCTGCAGCTGAACGCTCTGAAGACAGTGGAGATGATTGTAGACTTCAGGAAAGTCACTACTCCTCTGCCCCCCCTCACCCTCTCAGGCTCTCCCATCAACACTGCTGATTCCTTCCGCTTCCTAGGCACTACCATCACCAGGGACCTCAAATGGGAGCTGACCATCAGCTCACTCATCAAAAAAGCCCAGCAGAGGATGTTCTTCCTGCGGCAGCTGAGGAAGCTCAAGCTACCCACCAAGATGTTAGTGCAGTTCTACACAGCCATCATCGAGTCCATCCTCACCATCTCCATAACCGTGTGGTACGCAGGAGCCACTGCCAGGGACAGACTAAGGCTGCAGCGCGTCGTGCGCACTGCTGAGAAGGTGATCGGCTGCAAGCTCCCATCTCTCCAGGATCTGTACATCTCCAGGACCCGGAGGCGTGCTGGCCGGATCATAGCCGATCCCTCACACCCTGGTCATGTACTGTTTGCCCCCCTCCCCTCTGGTAGAAGACTTCGGTCCATCCAGACTAAAACCTCCCGTCACATAAACAGCTTCTTCCCCTCTGCCATTAGACTGCTGAACACTAAGTGACTCTCGTGCACCATGTACAGCAGCTCAACCAGACTCATGTCAATCATCACTGTTTTCTTCCTGCATTACCGACTGCACTATATAGTTCTCCACAGTATCTGCTGCTGGCTAATATATATTTTAACTGTTGACCAGTATCACTTAATCTTATCCTACACTTTATTACATGTATAGTTTATTTCTCTTATCTTATCATGTTTAATGTTGCAGCATTGTACCGAGACAAATTCCTAGTTTGTGTACTACATGAACAATGGCAATAAACCTGATTCTGATTCTGATTCTGATTTCCGCGTTTCCTTCTCCCGTCTCTCCCGTCTCTCTTTTCACCGCTGTGTCCGTCTCTCAAAATAAAGTCCGGCAGTTGCGGCTTAGGCTCAATCACAGCCGCTGCATCAACCGTGTTTAAATGCAGCAACATGTCCCTGGAATAATGTATCCTGCCCGCCATGATGCCGATCGCGTTTACTTCAGAGACAAAGAGCCGGAGGAAAAGTAGCAGCAATGCAAAAAAGGGGAGGAAGTCCATGTTGATGGAACCAGGGAGCTCTTCGCCATACAGTCCACAAACATTCCAGGACAGAAACGACACAGAGAATTTCGTAAAAACACATTAAAGTGCATAAAAACAAGACACACAGACGACGGACTTTTTCACCAGCTGCCGGTCGCTGCGTGCGCATGCGCCCTGGATAAAATGCTAACTCCATGCCAGTGTGTTTTTAGCGTAGCTGTTGCCAATGCTGCTCCAAGACGTGTGCTGGCCCGTGCGTTCCGAGTGGTTTTTTTTACGTGCAGTGTTTCTTGTGGGTTGTGTGTCATAAGTTCTTTCCTTCCATCTTTGTTATAAAATTCCAAAAAAAAAGGCCCGACATTTGAGCTAACTGCTTTCTAACTTTCAAAGCTAGCTGCAAATTTCACAAGACATGCTACAATTTCACTTGACAAGGTGCTTGCTTTGCGCCATCTAGTAGACTCAAAACGCAATTGATTGAATACTCAAAAGAGTATGCAACGGTTACATGAATATAAATACATATATACACTACTCATGAAAAGTTAAGTATATTTGGCTTTCGGGTGAAATTTAGGGAAAATTTAAAAAGTTTACACTACAGTGATATTACATCATGAAAGTAGGACATTTAAGTAGAAGCATGCTATGGTGATTTCCTCATCTCAATTTATTGAAACAAAAGCCAACAACAGTAGTCGGTATATCACAACAAAAAATGTCAATGTCTCAATAACCGGAATGGTGGCCTAGTGGTAGAGCATCCGTCCCACAGCCGGGAGGTCGTGGGTTCAAGCCCTGGTAGGGTCATATCAGAGACTATATAAAAATGGGACATCCCACCTTCTAGCTTGGTGCTCAGCATAATAGAATGGGGGAAGGAAAAGTTGTTTGTGGCGGCGCCTTGCATGGCAGCAATCCCTCTGATTCTAGATGTGATTAACATTGTAGATAGGAGAAACGTAATTTCGTTACGTATGGACTGAATGACAAAGTTGGCTGCTTCTTCTAAATAACTTGTCACGTGCTCTTGAGCATCAATTACAGCTTGACAACAATGTCTCATGCTGTTCACAAGTCGACTTATTGTCTGCTGAGGCATGGCATTCCACTCTTCTTGAAGGGCGGCCCTCAGGTCACTGAGGTTGTGGGATGCAGGGTTACGAGCCTCTACACAGCAATTCGGCTGATCCCATAAGTTTTCCATGGGATTCAGGTCTAGAGAAAGTGCAGGCCACTCCATCTGAGGTACCCCAGCCTCCAGCAGCCATGCTGATTCTGATTCTGATGTTTGGCCTATCCCAAACTGCGACCAGCCATTCTTCTTACAAGTGAGATTCTCTGCCAACTGCTTAAGTGCTGGATTATACCAAATCTACAACCACGACAAACGAGTGGAACCTTGATGAGCTGGAGCATTGTCGTCCATGAAGATGAAATTAGGCCTGTGTTGTTCATGCAGGGGCACAATGACTGGATTAATGAGGTTATTCAGGTAGTATTGGCTTGTCACTGTACCATTCACAAGCTGTAGGGCAGTTCTGTATTGACTAGACACACCTGCCCAGACTGTAACACCACCACCAAAGGCTCAACAGTGGCTGATGCATAGTGCTCGATGTCTCCAACATCGTTGGCAGCCATCATTTCTGCTCAACATGACTCAACTGTCATCAGAGAACAGCACTGAGGCCCACTGGTCCCCCGTCCAGAATCAGAATCAGCTTTATTGGCCAAGTATGCACAACACATACAAGGAATTTGACTTTGGCTAAAAACTTGCTCTCGTTGTTCAGGTGGAGGATTTAAATAAGATTTAAATAAGGATTCAATGACAACAGAGTATGTACAGTAAATTACAGTCTGTCCACGTTTCTATAAAAGGATGCAAATATATACAGGAATATATGCAGTTATTTACTCAGACTATCCACACTTTGCAGAAATATATGAAAAAAATATACAGTCACACAGTATTTCAATGTGAACTCAGATTCAGTGATATAATGTGAATGAAGTAAAAAGCAGTGTGAGAGTTATGTGCAATGTAAGAATGGATGAAAAGTCATGAGTACAGCAACAGGTAGGACTAGGTGAATGTTAGGAGTTCATCAGAGTGATGGCTTGAGGAAAGAAACTGTTCCTGTGACGGGTGGTTTTGACCTTCAGTGATCTGTAACGACGACCAGAAGATAGAAGTTCAAACAGTTTGCGGCCGGGGTGTGACGGGTCAGCACAGATGTTTCCCGCCCGTTTCCTGGTTATGGACCGATATAAGTTCTCAATGGAGGGTAGGTCGGTACCAATGATCCTCTCCGCAGACTTAATGATTCGCTGCAGTCTGGTCTTGTCCTGTTTAGTGACAGATCCAAACCAGACAGTGATGGAAAAGCAGAGGACAGATTGGATGATGGCGGTGTAGAAGACAACCAGCAGCTCCTGAGGCAAATCAAACTTCTTGAGCCGACGCAGAAAAAACAACCTCTGCTGGGCCTTTTTTCGGACAGTGTCTATATGGGAGGACCACTTCAGGTTCCGGGAGATTGTGGTACCCAGAAACTTGAAGGAGTCCACAGTGGACACTGTGCTGTTGAGGATGGTGAGTGGGGGGATTGAAGGAGGGTGTTGCCCTGAAATCCACAGTCATCTCCACCGTTTTGGCTGGGTCCAGCGTAAATGCTCCCTGGCCCATGCAAGATTATGACGCCTGTGCCTGGTGGAGTGGTCAGGTACCCTTGCAGGTCGTCTAACACGCAGACCACGCTGATGTAAATGGTTTTGAATGGTCCGATGTGACACTTGGGTGCCTCTCACCTCCTTTAGGCCATTCATCATCTGGTTCTACAGGGCACTGTTCACAATGAAGCGGTCATCAACATGGGATGTGGCCAAAGGACGTCCACTTCTACACTTTTCTGTGACTCTTCCAGTTTCTCTGTATCTCTGACCATGTTTACGTGGACACAAGTAACCGGATTAAAAGCCTGATCGGAATAAAAATGCTTGATGTAAAGACGCCAATCTGAATATTCTGACCCGATCACGCTCATTCGGATCAAAATTTAATTCCGATTGAAACGGGTGGGTTATGCCAATTGTTCATCCGAATGGTGCGCATGAAAATAGTTATTCCGAAGGCTGGGCAGAAAATATGTTTACTGTGCATGTCTGTACACCAGCCACACATCGACGTGACATATTTCCGCCTTTACAGCAGCTAGCGGAAGACATAGCGGGAGTACAACAAAATTGGTCTATCGTCCTGCTGTCTCCTCTGTTCGTCATATGCAGAAGTATGTACTTGTAGCTTCATTACGGAGACCAGCAGAAGCAAAAGTACAGTCTGAATAACAATATAGGTTAATTTTGACACGAAGCGGGGTTTGCGAACACCGGAAGTTGCTTCTTCTTCTACTATTTTCGGAATGTCGACATGTGCATGTCAAAATGATTTATTTCGTTCAAACATGTGACACATGGAAATGCACGTCCTAGTCGGATCAGCTTTTTCAGGATCCATGTAAACAGTAAAATTCTTATCTGAATTGTAATCAGTTTGAAGAAATTTTGCCCATGTAACCGTGGCCTCTGTTGCAACCTGCTGATGACACCAAGCTCAGTGGCCACTTCCCTCTGAGAACATCCTGTTTGAAGCCTCGCAATGGAGAGGTACTGTTGATCAATTGTTAGGCGTCATCTTGGTCTCATTCATCTTCTTCCACTTAATCCTTTTCGGGTCACGGGGGGGCTGGAGCCTATCCCAGCATCTTTGGGCGAGAGGCAGGGTACACCCTGGACAGATCGCCAGTCCATCGCAGGGCCAACACAGAGAGACAGACAACCATTCACTCTAACAGTCATATCTAAGGACAATTTAGAATCCCCAGTTTGAGGCCAATTAACCTAACTTGCATGTTTTTGGTATGTGGGAGGAAACTGGAGAAATCCCGGAGTAAACCCACGCAGACACGGGGAGAACATGCAAACTCCACACAGATCACTGTTGGTCGGGGGTTGGGATCGAACCGAGGAAAATTTCATCAAAATCCATCCAGTAGTTTTTGCATAATCCTGCTGCACAAATACAAACGAGGACCTTGGCAGAGGTTCAGTGATGTGAAAAAGTGTTTGCCCCCTTCCTGATTTATCTTTTTTTGTACGTTTGTCACACTTAAATGTTTCAGATCAAACAAATTTAAATATTAGACAAAGATAACACAAGTAAACACAAAACGCAGTTTGTAAATGAAGGTGTTTATTATAAAGGGAAAAAAATCCAAACCTACATGGCCCTGTGTGGAAAAAGTGATTACCCCCTAAACCTAATAACTGCTTGGGCCATCCTTAGCAGCAACAACTGCAATCAAGCGTTCGCAATAACCGGCAATGAGTCTTTTACAGCACTGTGGAGGAATTCTGGCCCACTCATCTTTGCAGAATTGGTGCAATTCAGCCACATGAGGGTTTTTGAGCATGAACCGCCTTTTTAGAGTCATGCCACAGCATTTCAATCAGATTCAGGTCAGGACTTTGACTAGGCCACTCCAAAGTCTTCATTTTGTTTTTCTTAAGCCATTACTTGCTGGTGTGTTTTGGATCATTGTCCTGCTGCAGAACCAAAGTGCGCTTCAACTTGAGGCCACGAACAGATGGCCGGACATTCTCCTTCAAAATTTTTTGGTAGAAAGCAGAATTCATGGTTCCATTTACCATAGCAAGTCTTCCAGGTCCTGAAGTAGCAAAACAGCCCCATACCATCACACTACCACCACCATATTTTACTGTTTGTATGATGTTCCTTTTACACCAGATGTAATGGGACACACCTTCCAAAGAGTTCAGCTTTTGTCTCATCAGTCCACAGAGTATTTTCCCAAAAGTCTTGGAGATCATTAAGATGTTTTCTGGCAAAAACTGCAACGAGCCTTTATGTTCTTTTTGCTCAGCAGTGGTTTTTGCCTTGGAACTCTGCCATGCAGGCCATTTTTGCCCAGTCTCTTTCTTATGGTGGAGTCATGAACACTGACCTTAACTGAGACAAGTGAGGCCTGCAGTTCTTTGCATGTTGTGGGGTCTTTTGTGACCTCTTGGATAAGTTGTCACTGCGCTCTTGGGTTAATTTTGGTCAGCCGGCCACTCCTGGGAAGGTTTACCACTGTTCCATATTTTTGCCATTTGTGGCTAATGGCTCTCATTGTGGTTTGCTGGAGTCCCAAAAGTCCCAAAGCTGGAGTTCCAAAGCTTTATAACCTTTTCCAGACTGATAGATCTCAATTACTTTGTCTCTCATTTGTTCCTGAATGTCTTTGGATTGTAGCATGATGTCTAGCTTTTGAGGATCTTTTGGTCTACTTCACTTTGTCAGGCGGGTCCTATTTAGTCCTATTTATTTTGTCAGGCGGGCCCAGACGGCGTGTCTCCCTCCACCCTGAGACTCTGTGCGAAACAGCTGGCTCCTGTATTCACAGACATTTTTAACACCTCCCTTAAGTTATGCCACGTGCCATCCTGCCTCAAATCCTCCACCATCATCCCTGTCCCCAAGAAGCCACGGATCACTGGACTTAATGACTACAGACCTGTAGCGCTCACCTCTGTAGTCATGAAGTCCTTTGAGCGCCTGGTCCTGTCCCACCTCAAGTCCATCACCACCCCTCTCCTGGACCCGCTGCAGTTTGCCTACCGAGCCAACAGGTCTGTAGACGATGCAGTCAACCTGGCCCTCCACTCATCCTGCAGCACCTGGACTCCCCAGGAACCTACGCCAGGATCCTGTTTGTGGACTTCAGCTCCGCATTCAACACCATCCGCCCCGCTCTGCTCCGGGACAAGCTGTCCCTGCTCAACGTGCCTGACTCCCTCTGCAGGTGGATCATCGACTTCCTGACGGACCGGAGGCCGCATGTGCGGCTGGGAAAGACTGTCTCAGACTATACTAGCATCAGCACCGGATCACCCCAGGGCTGTGTACTTTCCCCCCTACTCTTCTCCCTTTACACCAACTCCTGCACCTCCAGCCACCAGTCTGTCAAGTTGATCAAGTTTGCGGACGACACCACCCTCATCGGGCTCATCTCCAACGGCGACGAGTCCGCCTACAGGAGAGAGGTGGCCCAGCTGGCGTCCTGGTGCAGCAATAACAACCTGCAGCTGAACGCTCTGAAGACAGTGGAGATGATTGTAGACTTCAGGAAAGTCACTACTCCTCTGCCCCCCCTCACCCTCTCAGGCTCTCCCATCACCACTGCTGATTCCTTCCGCTTCCTAGGCACTACCATCACCAGGGACCTCAAATGGGAGCTGACCATCAGCTCACTCATCAAAAAAGCCCAGCAGAGGATGTTCTTCCTGCGGCAGCTGAGGAAGCTCAAGCTACCCACCAAGATGTTAGTGCAGTTCTACACAGCCATCATCGAGTCCATCCTCACCACCTCCATAACCGTGTGGTACGCAGGAGCCACTGCCAGGGACAGACTAAGGCTGCAGCGCGTCGTGCGCACTGCTGAGAAGGTGATCGGCTGCAAGCTCCCATCTCTCCAGGATCTGTACATCTCCAGGACCCGGAGGCGTGCTGGCCGGATCATAGCCGATCCCTCACACCCTGGTCACGTACCTGTTTGCCCCCCTCCCCTCTGGTAGAAGACTTCGGTCCATCCAGACTAAAACCTCCCGTCACATGAACAGCTTCTTCCCCTCTGCCATTAGACTGCTGAACACTAAGTGACTCTCGTGCACCATGTACAGCAGCTCAACCAGACTCATGTCAATCATCACTGTTTTCTTCCTGCATTACCGACTGCACTATATAGTTCTCCACAGTATCTGCTGCTGGCTAATATATATTTTAACTGTTGACCAGTATCACTTAATCTTATCCTACACTTTATTACATGTATAGTTTATTTCTCTTATCTTATCATGTTTAATGTTGCAGCATTGTACCGAGACAAATTCCTAGTTTGTGTACTACATGAACAATGGCAATAAACCTGATTCTGATTCTGATTCTGATTTAAGTGATTTATTGATTGAGAACAGGTGTGGCAGTAATCAGTCCTGGGTGTGGCTAGAGAAATTGAACTCAGCTTTCCAAAGATGTGATAAATCAGTAAATTTATGTTTTAACACGGGGCAATCACTTTTTCCACACAGAGCCATGTAGGTTTGGATTTTTGTTTTTACCCTTAATAATAAATACCATTTAAAAACTGCATTTTGCATTTACTTGTGTTATCTTTGTCTAATACTTAAATTTGTTTGATGATCTGAAACATTTAAGTGCGACAAACATACAAAAAAAAAAGAGAAATCAGGAAGGGGGCAAACACTTTCACACCACTGTATGTGCGCTCTGATAGTCACCAAAATGTAATGGGTTCATCCTTAGGCTAAGGGCCACCTTTAGTGAAAATGTCATCCAAATCCGTCCAGTACTTTTTGCGTAATCCTGCTGACAAACTGAGACAAACGCTGGCAAAAACCTAATGTCTTTGGTGGAGGCAATAAGCCAGAATGACACGAGATCAACTATCGATTTTGGTTTAGTAAACCAAGTGTTTACTAAACCAAACAGGGGTGTTTATTAGGTTGGCTTAAATCTAAAGAAAATATAAACCGTGTTTGGTAACTCCCTAGAAGCACTGTAGGCTCTGAAGCCAATGCCTTGGAATCCCGCTCCTCTACATGTTTGCAGACAAACAGCTAGGCTGGCCAATAATAGAGCAGCAGGCGAGCATTCAGGGTGGGCTTACCTTTTCAATGTTCCATAGCAAACAGGGAAAGTTACACCTCCTCAGAGACACGATATAAAGGCTGTGTGGTTTTTTTTTAAAGATAAGTGAGCATTTTGATGCCTTTTTTTTTAAATAATCACGTGATAAACAGTAGGGGTGGGAATTGCGAGGGATCTCGTGATTCGATCCAGATCGCAATACTTGGTTACGATACGATCATATCACTATTCAACGATAAGCATGATACTGCGATAGCAAGTATCACAATCACATACATTTCAGTTTTTTCAGCTTATACGTCTCTGCACACAGTGAGGGTGGTGGACGGTGTTTGGAATGGAATCTCACTTCAGATACATTTAGCCAACTCCGGACTCTTAAAAAGCAGCTGAAAACTTGACGGTTTCTGTTGAGTTTCAGTTCAGCTGTTTTTAATGGCAAGTCTGGTATTTGTAAATTATTTTAATTTTGTGTTTTAAGTTTTTGTTTTTTTAAAATTATTTTTATCTGTCAACTTCCTTTTCTTCCATTTTATTGTACAGTGCTTTGTGACTGTGTAAAGTGCTTCATAAATAAACTTTACTTACTTGGCACTCAGAAAAAAGCAAGCTCCATGCCAGTGTGTTTTTAGCTTAGCAGCTGTTATGTTGCCAACGCTGCTCCGAGATGTGCTGGGCTGCGTGTTCCAAGTGGGGGGTGGGGGGTGGGTGCAGTGCTTCTTGTGGGTTGTATCATGTCAAGGTCTTTCCTTCCATCTTTGTTACAAAATCCAAAAAAGGCCCAACATTTCAGCTAACCACTTCCTAACTTTCAAAGCTGGCTGCAAATCTCACGAGACAAGCTATGGCTTCACTGGACTGGGTGCTTGCTTTGCACCATCTAGTAGACTGAAAACACAATTGGTTGAATACCCAAGAGAGTATGCAACGTTTACATGAACATATACTGTATTTAATTAATAAAAGATCGATCCATGCATTTAGGGATCGGTGCATCGTCAGTCGCGTCAAGTGTCACGATCCATCACTCAATGTTTTGTCCCACCCTGAATAAGTAGATGCATTTCAGAAGGTTAACATCTACAAAAACAGTTTTTCAGTGAATGATCCTTTTAAGGTATCAGACATTCTCAAAATCCTTCCAAAAAACAAAGAAACTGAACACAACAAATTCAGTGTTCTCAGAAGTACTGAATCAGTGTAGGGCTGTGCAATATGATGATATGTATCAGATGACGATATAAAGACGTTTATATCGTTATTTAAAATGCACATACTCCCGTTTATTCAGTAAAGCTCCTCACCACTACTTGTCAGCGCCCCGTCTCTCTTCTGCAGTGTGCACAGTGGAACAGGTGTGGTGGCTGGCTAGGCTTCAGTCCAGTGGTTGCCAATGCTAACTCCAAACTACCAGTTCAGATAGCTGCTAATCCTGTTTGCCAGGGATGTGGGACTGTTTTCCATCATGCTGCGTCAGAGAGGATAGTTTGCCAACCTCGTTTTAATAGGAGGTAACATTAACACCATGTTTAATTATAAAATGATAATGACGATGCTAAGTTGTGCTAACTGGAAATGGAATGTAGCAGACCATTGTTTCTTTGGCTTAGTTACTGCCGAGTTTCTTAGTTTTTCTGAAATTTTTTTTATTAAAGCTGCAAAAGTGCATGATGGTGGCACATACACGCAAAATAAATAAATACATTAAAACGGGTTGAAGGATTAAGTTGGCTCTCTATTGTAATTGATTTCTAACAGTTTTAATTAGTCAAGTAGTGACAATGAATAAAGTTAATCACATGTATTTTATTACACTTAAATTTTCACTGATTTAAACTAACAGCTAATTTATGTCTGTAGGTGGCAGCCATGGGTAACTTTCTGATTAAGACTTTTTTTTTTTTTTTTTTTTTTTTTTAAAACCATTCTCCCCTGGCTCAGGAAATATTTAACTTATTGATGTTTACTTTTTATTCATATGATTTAGAATAAAAACCTGAAATTTATGACAATCAAGTCTCAAATGCACATTAAAAAAAACTATTTTGTAACACTGCAAAATTATGAGGGAAAAACTGTATATGTAAAAAAAGTTTAAAGAGATGGTCCTTTTTATGCGATTATCTAAACTGTAGAATTTACAGAAAATGTATATCGTAATGTATATTGTTAGTGATATAAGATGACATATGGTGATATGATTTTTTGTCATATCGCACAGCCCTAAATCAGTGTATCAAAATAATTATGCAGTCATGATATCTTCCAAATGTGCTGTGGGGGAGTGATTTTTAATGCAGGTCTCTACCTCTGAATGGTTTTTCCGCTCTGGTTTGGAGCGTTTCCCATCTCCCTGGGAACACTTTAGACCATCCTTCTTGCGCTTCTTCCCAGAGTCTTGAGGCCAGCAATGAGAGGTCAAGTTCATGCATGTGTCCATCAAAACTTCATGGAAAACCTGGTTGATGATGCTCCCTGGAAACAAGTTTGTAAGCACAGAAAACTGCACAACATATATTGGACAAATCAACTGCAAAGACAACACTGCTGAGTTTGGATGACAAACGTCACAGAACTTGAGGTAAACTCATTTTACAGAGTCTTATAATGAAATCTTACAGCCAATCAAGACTATGGATTAAAAATTTCTATTGCCATTTCCGTTACATGCATTGCACATCTTTTCAGTTAAATAATTCAACTGCACGATATTTATGAGCAATGACAGCATTTTAAGGTTTCAGTATCTTGACCATTGCACAGACCAGAGGACTACACACCAAAAGCACATTCTACAAATACCCAGGCTCTTTACAATAACTGGCTCTACGGGTATGTCCACGTATGAAACTAAAGCTACCACCCACAGCCAAGAGGAAAGAAAGCATTCATAGACCACTTCCTTTGCACATTTCCCACCTGGGATTTTCAGCAGCAGCAGGTACAGTGAGGCGCTTTGCAGGGCGTTCACCCTCTTCTGGACATTGGCCACTTTCGATTTTCCTACCAGGACAAAGTAGGACAACATGGCCACCAGAGACTTGACCGAGACTCCATTTTCTCCCAAAATCACCCAGATATTCTGTAATTCAAGATTGGAAATGGGAATTGCCGTTAATGGGCAGATGAACAGATATTCCCCTTACACCAAAAGTGTATTTAATTATAATATTAGGGCACTTTTTAAAGGGGTCATTGATTGGGAAAAAAAATGTTTTGTAGGTTTTAACCTTCTGAAATGGTCACTTGACAATAGGAAGAATCAAAATACTCACTTCTCTTAAAAAAAAAAACAACAAAAAACTTTATTTTCTCTCCAAAAACATTTCTACCCTTTGCTTCTGAACATCACTAAATGGTAAATGCCACTAGCCTTGATACCTGCCCACTGCTCCATTATCGGCCAGCCTAGCCATTTGTCATGTAGATGGGTGGGGAGCCAAAGGGGTTAGCTTAAGAGCTAACAGTGCTACTAGGAAACTTGCCTACCAAGCACCATTTATATTCTTATTTTTGTCAGATTTCAGTCATCCTAATAGAGAGCCAGAGTTATGCCCCCTTTACTTCAGCCTATGGGACTTTAAATTATAAAAAAAAAATCTCCATTGAAGTGAATGGAAAGGGCGAAATTCTCTTTTGATCCTGATCAAATGTTTCCACGAGTTATACGTTTGTCAATTTAAAAGACAATTTTCCACGTAAATAATGATGTAGGTCATTGTTAATCTGTTAAGGTATAACATGAAAATATGTAAATTAAAAGACTACAGACTATTGTAAGTTACATCATTTTCAAAGCAAGCCCAGGGGAAAGTAACCTGCAGTCCCGTGGATCAGCTCTAGCTCTCAAAATACCTTTGTGTTTTTCTCCTCTTTGGATCCTTCTTTCATTGGTCAGAAAACAGGTGGTGAGCTCTGAGAGGGGACGCACGTCATGTTTGGTGACGTGTCTAGTCCAAGACAACTGGGGAAGTACTCCACGAAGCAGTTTCACAAAAACCTAATCAGTGTTTACCCTTGGTTTTCAGCCTTGCGGACCGGGGGGGGGGGGTGCTGAAGGTCATCAACGACAAACTCTTAAAGCAGGGGTGTTAAAGGTACAGCCCGTGGGCCAAATGCAGCCCGCCAGAGAGTCCAAACCAGCAAGTGGGATGAATTTGCAAAATGTCAAAATTAAATAATAGAATACCCGAGCAGCACTTTTCAATAAAATAACTGCCATTTCCAATTTGTCCATTTGGGGTTGCACAAGAGAGCAGACACAAAAGTGAGCCCCAATTTCCACTGAGGGAGTCCGTTATGCAGGTAGGAAGGACAGGATTTCTTCCAGAAAGACTCCAAGGCAAACTTTTCCCACTTGTGTCTGCCATTACCCCTGCTCACCCATAGTATCTCTAAAAATATGCAAGTCTTTTTTTATGGATGCCAGATCCGGCACACACTGAAACGTCACAGTATTTACTGCATTTAATAACTGTTCTTTAAAAATACATTTACCCCCATGTCTCGCCCACTCGGCGGGTGCTGGGGGGCGTCAGCTCGCTACCATTTACTGGATGTTTTTACAGTCAGAACCAGTTTTTCTTGTCACAAAATTTTTTGAACACGTTCAAAACAAGAGAAGCTGCAAGTGTCTTGCCAAAAAGTGATGGCCCGCCAGAAACTGATCGGCTCGCTGCGGGAGCGCACCTTGCTCGACTAAAGCCATTTCTGTTCTGATTCTGACTGCTGCTTTTCAGCAAAGCAGACGTAACTTTTGGTCCACGCAGTTAGTGAAGGTATGTCTGAATATTTAATAGTCATAATTTTAGCCCCATCACCTTTGTGTTAGAATACAACAACACATTCAAACACATTAGAATGGGCAGCACGGTGGCACAGTGGTTAGCACAGCATGAAGGTCACGGGATCGATTCCACCCTTGACCATCGTGGGTTCGATCCCACCCTCAGACCATCGGTGACCTGTGTGGAGTTTGCATGTTCTCCCCATGTCTGCGTGGGTTTACTCCGGGTACTCCAGTTTCCTCCCACAGGCCAAAGATATGCAGGTTAGGTTAACTGGCCCCAACTGGGGATTCTAAATTGTCCTTGGGTATGAATGCGAGAGTCAATGGTTGTCTGTCTCTGTGTGGGCCCTGCAATGGACTGGTGGTCTGTCCGGAGTGTGCCCTGTCTCTCATCCAGGGATGCTGGGGTGGGCTCCAGCGCCCCTGCGACCCGAAAAGGATTAAGTGGTAGAGGATGAATGGATGGAGTTGTTAGAAAAATCAGATGACATTTTATCCTGTAGCAGCTTTTAATGTTTTGCCTCATATGTTAAGAAAAGTATGCTGATATTTAACAAAATCTGTCTGTGTTTAATGATGTAACAGTCAAAGCTTTTCTTTCCCACGAATACTAGTGTTTGTGCATTATTTACCTCCTATAATTATATATTGGAAGTACAAAATGTATGCTTCATATGCCAAAAATTCCAAGCTCCCAATTTGGATTCAAACATTTTATCTGCCAAAAAATTACTTTATTTGGTTCAAGGTTGAATTGTGAAGATCATAATTAGGGGTGGGTTCAAAAGAACAATTCAACACTCTGGATCGATCCACAAAATCTGTGGCTCGATCTTTTAATATGCTTTTACGTCTGAATGTTTGCTGAGTCTGATCGGGTCAAAACTGGGTCAGTGAGCCAGGAACAGCAGCGAAGAACCAGAAACACATGGAGCGCTAACAGATGCTGGTTCTTCATCTGTGGTGTTAAAACGGTTCTCATCCGGCAAGAGTTTCCTGCGGTGCATGCGCACGTCTTTACTCCCGTGTTTACATGAGCGGAGTTGTTGACGTGCATGTGTCTTAATTTATCAACAAAAGTCACCGTGAAGACTGTCCAACAGTTTCCGAATATTTTTCATAAGGCGGAGATAAACGGTTTTGTACTACGTGCAGCGCTATGTTGGAACATAAAGTCAACAATTGATAACCACTTCAAACAGAAAACACATGGAGACTGGCTGGAACTGGTGAACAGAGAGGGAGACTTGGAGCTGCTGAAATTATAAGTAAAATATTGTTTGTTTTAACATTTGGGTCGTAAATGAATTTATCCAGCATGATTGTGTTTTCTTTTACAAATTATGGATACAGAGTCAACTGTTGGTGAAGTGCTGTGAATAAATGCAGAATAAAGGTATATTTTTATGAGATTATGGACTTCTAGCACTTAAGTGAGATTTGACGATAAATCACAATAAATTGAAAATGGCAGAATTAATAAAGGCTGCAGTACGAGACATTTTTACTCAGAACTTTTTTTTTTTTTTTTTTTTTTTTTTTAATTTTTTATACTTTATTGATCCCCAGAGGGGAAATTGAGGGCATCCACCTGGATGGATGAAGCAGCCACAGTACGGCGCTATCCCTTTACCATTCACACACACACACATTCACACCTAGGGCCACTTTAGGTTCAGTTTCCTTTATTTGTACCCGTAAGTAGATTTGTTTTGCAGTCAGGTGACATCCATATTTACAAACCACAAATTACATTCAACATAAACACAAATACAGGCACACATGAAGCTGACTATAAACACGATAAAAGTACTCAAGGCTCCACCAATCAGGACATAAGACAAAGAGATGAGAGAAAAACAGAGATAAGAGAGAAGGGTCATATTAAAAAGTTAAAGACTAGTCAAAGAGGTTAAAAACTCAAAAGTCTAAAACCCAATAAAAGATTTAGAACCCAAATAAAGAACCTACAAAAATAAGTAAATATAGAATGAAGTCAATAACTTGGTAACTAAATTATGTGCAATATATTGTTACAACTTGTTCAACTCTTTGACAGCAGCAGGAACAAAGCCGTTTTTGTAGCGCTGGGTTTTACTTTTTGGGACAGCAAACCTCCGTCTGGAGGGAAGAAGCTGAAAGTTGCAGTGCAAAGGGTGGGAGTCATCATTTAAAATGGAGGTAGCCATCCTCTGTACC
Organism: Pholidichthys leucotaenia; assembly: GCA_020510985.1. Classification (NCBI taxonomy): domain Eukaryota; kingdom Metazoa; phylum Chordata; class Actinopteri; order Cichliformes; family Pholidichthyidae; genus Pholidichthys; species Pholidichthys leucotaenia. The sequence goes on from CM035841.1 coordinate 430,265,407, forward strand.
TGTCTGGTGTACAGGGATGTCAGGCTCAGCTGTGACTCACCAAGCAAACGACTGGACCATCTAACTACCTGATCCAAGGATTTCCTCTGTTTCAGTTTTATCTGACCAAACCATGACACTAAAGAAAAGAATAAAACAGATTCAATAAAAGCCTGATAAAACATTGTCATTATGGTTCGGTCAATTTGGAAGCGTGCAAGTTTCCTTAAACAATGCAAATGTTTAGAGTCTCTAATTAACCTAACCTACATGGTCAATGATCATGTTTACATGTACACTAATAAACCAGTTATGACTGGATTTCTGCAGTTATCCAATAATTCAAGTGGCCACATAAACAGAATAAGCCGATAAACTGGGGTCATTAACTCAAGTGGTTTATCTTCCAATAATCTGTTTGTTCAGTGCACGTAAACATGAAAAAAACTGATTATTGGCATTATCTATACTATTGCCATTATATTATATATTATTATATACTATTGCCAGTATTCTGATTATTGTGGCCAAGTAACTGGGGGCATTATTCAAAATACAAACAAGTTCCAGGACAGTAGATGGCAGCAATATGATATCCATCCATCTTCTTCCGCTTAATCCTTTTTGGGTGCAGGGGGCTGGTTCCTTAAATGGCATTAGTGTTTATCGTGATTAAGATATTGTTCATCAGCAGCTTCAGTTCAAACCAGAGCAGAAGAGACAAAAAAAATTCAGGTTGTTCATATTTTGTAAAAGATCAATGGTTCAATAAATGTAAACATTTCATAATGTACTTTTACATTGTACTAAATTCGGAGTTGCCATTAGGTTGTTTTGCTATTATTTTACTGGTCCAGCCCACTGGACATTAAATCCGGCAGTATGTGGCCCCCCCAAGCGAAAATGAGTTTGACACCCCTGTCTTAAAGGGACCATGGTGTTCTGGTGCTATATAGAAAAATAAACAAAACAGCTGCATTGCAGGTAGAAGGCAAGATTTCCTGCCTGAAAGATGTAACCAATCAGGCTTTCCAGGCCCAGATGTAGGCTGTGTTTGAAAGTGGAATACAAAGAGGTGTAGCCTATATGTAGGCAATCACATGTTAGACTGACAAATGTAAAAGGGAGTAAATGGCACTAAGATTTATCTGATTGTGTGAATATTAATTACAGAATACCTATATATTGAAAATGAATGGGACATCCAATATTAGTGACTGTTACAGATCCCTTGTTTATTTGTTTGTCAGATCACTTATTCAGGTTAGTGTATCTTGCACTTTGGGGAATAGGAGTTCTTCAGTCATAATTATTTTAGTTTATATCACTGTTCAGTGATGGAGTTCAGTGTAGTATTGAATTTTTTGTGTATCGTCAAACTCATGCAATACTATAACAGGACACGTTTCCAAATATTTCAGACCCATTGTAGTGCATTATTTTATATTTTAGCAATTTTGTTATTAAAAGGTTGTTAAAACTGTAATCAGTCGGTTTAACTAAAAAACACCCAACATTATTATACACAGCAGAAGGACCTGTTTGACTGCAACCGTTGCATCAGTGTTGCCCATTTGCCAGTACATATTTAACTAAAAATGATTTATTTCATTATTTGGGCATTTGTGTCCTGTTTGGTCGTCAAATCATTTCAGCCATTTGGCTCCACAATCATGGTGGCATTAAGTTTTTATTTTTAGATACTCAAATGGGACGAGCGCCATTGGGGACTCACGGTCCTGCAAAGGACAGTGGTACCACATGGGTGAAGCAGCCAGGACTCCTGTCTACCACTGACCGGGCAGGCTGGGTGTGCCTCCCTGGGAAGGACTGCGGTCCGCCAATCGAGCCGCTGCTTCTCGTGGCGTGTCCTGTGTTCTTTGCCAGACCCCGAGCCCCACTAGCACTCCTCCCAGTCTGCTCACACGGCTCGGGGTCTCCACATATGCTGAATTATCCTTTAGACCTACGCAATCATGACAACTTTATGGTCTAATTTTTTTAATTATTAAATCTTTAGTATTATATTTTTCTAGTCAAATTTGTCGCTTTTTACTTCCTTGTTTTGTTCACAGAGCGCTGTGGTGACTGGTCATGATGCCACACATTATCCAATCAGTATGGAGTCAATCCAAAACCCCGCCCACACTTCCAAAAGCCTGAGCATGAGGAGACCCAGCAGTGGCTAAACTTTTATTGATAAAAGTTACATATTTTATCTGAACAACTGCATACTTGGGGATGCACACCCTCGTAACCTCAGCAAAGCACTTATAAAATCAGAGTTCAGGTCTGACGAATGGTTTGAGAGATATATGAGGTACAGAGAGATTCTTTGATCTATAGCTTGATAGATTAACTTGACACTCTAGGGGGGCAGGGGTCCGTTGTCCCCTCCCCAATATAGTGGTGGGGGAAACACTAAATATTACTCTTATTATATGACAACCGACAACTTTAATTATGTGGAAAATCATGTTTTAAATTGACAAACATATGTTTGACAAGTGGCAAAATTTGATGGGGATCAAAAGATACTTTCTCTCTTGCTCTTCACTTCAATGGAGATTTTTTTCTGATTCAAGGTCCCATATGTGGAAGTAGAGGGGGGCCCTCTATAAACATCCGCTTCCACCTGGTTCACTAATCCAGTCGATAATATATCGTGTCATTTTGCCCCATTTTATTCCATTTTTACCATGCTACATCAAGCAGTTAGCATTAGTGTGGCTAGGCAATCGGACTCAATCATTGTAACTGCATACAACTCACCTTGGCAGGGAAGACATGACAGATAGGCTGCCTGGCATTAGCATAACTTGATCCTGCCAATTTTGATCACCATTTTCTATAAATTCTATTCAACCCCCCCCCCCCCCCCCCCCAGAATCCTTGTTCATCTTAAAACACTTGACCATATTTAATTTTTAGACATTTTACCTCAGGTAAACTTTCATTTTCTCAAACTGGGATCAAAAGGTGGCTAGCTGAAGCTAGCGGTTTAGCTACTCATTCACAAATGTTTCTGTGCTTGTTGTACTCCAGGGACCAGCCATGTCCTATTGACGACTGAAACCACAAACACCCGTCCACCAGTACTGCTTTCTTTTATTAATCCTTTAAGACAAATTTACATTAGCAGACTCCAGGCTCGCTACCCAAGCTAATCTTAGCTTAGGATCTAGCCAGCTAAGATTCACAATAGTGACATAAGAGGGAGGGCGGAGTTAAAGAGACATGCACTGAAACCAGCCGTTTTGAAAAAGACTGCAAAAGATGATTCACAAATAATGCTGCAATAATTACAGAAAGTTTGACCAAAGTGTGTCACAAATGTTTCATCAAGACCGTTGGAGCTGTCAAAAGTGGCAAAGGTGCAGTCAATGACCCCTTTAAGAGCCAAACACACAGGTAGATGTTTGACTGCTTAGTAACTTCCATTTTTTTCTACCCTCAAGAGTTGATGTCTTGTCATTATTAAAACCAGAACAAATAAATTCACCTGTGAAGCTCCATCACTGCCATCAGAGGGTTGTTGTTCAGCAGCCTGAGCTAGAAAATACTGGTGCAGCAGTCTGAAGGCCTTCTCTCCATTGGCTGCAAGTTGCTCCTCTATGGCGTCATCAAGTGGTACTCTCTGTGTGAACTCCAAATCCCACACTGCCTCCACCCAATCTGGGAATCACAAATTAGCACATGAACTCAAGTGGTATGCAAAACAATTTTTTTTATTTATTTATTTTATTTTCCATCCATCCATCCATCCATCTTCTACCGCTTTTCCGGAGGTCCGGGTCGCGGAGGCAGCAGTTCAAGCAGAGAAGCCCAGACTTCCCTCTCCCCAGAAACCTGCTCCAGCTCTTCAGAGGGGATACCAAGGCGTTCCCAGACTAGCTGGGAGACATAGTCTCTCCACCGAGTCCTGGGTCTGCCCCGGGGTCTCCTCCCAGTGGGACGTGCCTGAAACACCTCAAGTGGGAGGCGTCCAGGAGGCATCCTAATCAGATGCCCATACCACCTCAACTGACTCCTTTCAATGTGGAGGAGCAGCGGTTCTACTCTGAGCCTCTCCCGGATGACTGAGCTCCTCACCCTATCTCTGAGGGTGAGTCCAGCAATCCTACGGAGAAAGCTCATTTCAGCCGCTTGTATCCGCGATCTCGTTCTTTCGGTCATTACCCAAAGCTCGTGACCATAGGTGAGAGTAGGAACGTAGATTGACTGGTAAATCGACAGCTTTGCCTTAGAACTAAGCTCCCTCTTCACCACAACAGACCGGTACAACGTCCGCATCACTGCAGATGCTGCTCCAATCCGTCTGTCGATCTCTCGCTCCATTTTCCCCTCACTCGTGAACAAGACCCCAAGATACTTAAACTCCTCCACTTGGGGCAGGAGCCTGTCCCCAACCCGGAGAGGACAATCCACCTTTTTCCGGCTGAGGACCATGGACTCGGACTTGGAGGTGCTGATTCTCATCCCAGCCGCTTCACACTCAGCGGCAAACCGTCCCAGCAAGAGCTGTAGGTCATTGCTGGATGAAGCCAACAGGACAACATCATCTGCAAACAACAGAGATGAGATCCTGTGGTCACCAAGCATGACACCCTCCATTCCCTGGCTGCGCCTAGAAATCCTGTCCATAAAAATTATGAACAGGACCGGTGACAAAGGGCAGCCCTGGCGGAGTCCAACTCTCACTGGGAATGACTCCGACCGAGTGTTGGCAATGCGAACTAAACTCTCACAACGGTCGTACAGAGACCGAATAGCTCGTAACAACAAGCCCGATACCCCATACTCCCGAAGCACCCCCCACAAAAATCCACGAGGGACGCGGTCAAATGCCTTCTCCAAGTCCACAAAACACATGTAAACTGGTTGGGCAAACTCCCACGAACCCTCAAGAATTCTCGAGAGGGTAAAGAGCTGGTCCGATGTGCCACGGCCAGGACGAAAACCACATTGCTCCTCCTGAATCCGAGGTTCGACCAACGGCCGGACTCTCCTCTCCAGTACCTTGGCATAGACCTTCCCAGGGAGGCTGAGGAGTGTGATCCCTCTAAAGTTGGAGCACACCCTCCGGTCCCCTTTTTTGAAGAGAGGAACCACCACCCCGGTTTGCCATGCCAAAGGCACTGCCCCCGACCTCCACGCAATGTTGCAGAGGCGTGTCAACCATGACAACCCAACAACATCCAGGGCCTTGAGGTACTCGGGGCGAATCTCGTCCACCCCCGGGGCCCGGCCACCAAGGAGATTTTTAACCACCTTGGCGACCTCAGCCCCTGTGATAGGTGAGTCATCCCCCTCGTCCCCAAACCCTGCTTCCTCTGTGGAAGGCGTATCAGTGGGATTGAGGAGATCCTCGAAGTATTCCTTCCACCGCCCGACGATATCCCCAGTTGAAGTCAACAGTGTCCCATCCGCACCATACACAGTGTGGACGGGGAGCTGCTTTCCCCTCCTGAGCCGCCGAACAGTTTGCCAGAATCTCTTTGAAGCCGACCGAAAGTCTTGTTCCATGGCCTCACCGAACTCCTCCCATACCCGGGTTTTTGCTTCAGCAACCACCCGAGCTGCACTCCGCTTGGCCTGCCGGTACACCTCAGCTGCTTCGGGAGTCCCACAAGCCAACCAAGCTTGATAGGACTCCTTCTTCAGCTTAATGGCCCCCCTCACCACTGGTGTCCACCACTTGGTTCGGGGGTTGCCACCACGAGATGCACCGACCACCTTGCGGCCGCAGCTCTGGGCTGCCGCTTCAACAACAGAGGTGGAGAACATGGCCCATTCAGACTCCATGTCTCCAGACTCCCTCGGAATGTGGTTGAAGTTCTTCCGGAGGTGGGAGTTGAAGACCTCCCGGACAGGGGCCTCAGCCAGACGCTCCCAGCACACCCTCACTATACGTTTGGGTCTACCAGGTCTGAATGGCTTCCTCCCCTGCCATCGGATCCAACTCACCACCAGGTGGTGATCAGTTGACAGCTCTGCACCTCTCTTTACTCGGGTGTCCAAGACATACGGTCGCAGGTCTGATGATACGATAACAAAATCGATCATCGACCTGCGGCCTAGGGTGTCCTGGTGCCAGGTGCACATATGGACACCCTTATGCTTGAACATGGTGTTCGTTATAGACAGACTGTGGTTAGCACAGAAGTCCAATAACTGAACACCACTTGGGTTCAGATCGGGCAGGCCGTTCCTCCCAATCACCCCCCTCCAGGTTTCACTGTCGTTGCCCACGTGCGCATTGAAGTCCCCCAGTAGGACAATGGAGTCTCCAGGAGGAGCACCCTCCAGCACCCCAGTCACAGACTCCAAAAAGGGTGGGTACTCTGAAACATCATTTGGTGCATAGGCACAAATGATGGTCAGGACCCGTTTCCCAACCCGAAGGCGCAGGGAAGCAACCCTTTCGTCCACCGGGGAAAACTCCAATATAGAGGCAGCAAGGTGGGGCGATACAAGAATACCTACCCCTGCTCGTCGCCTCTCGCCCGGGGCAACTCCAGAAAAGGCCAAGCTCCAGCCCCTCTCCAGGAGACTGGTTCCGGAACCGGAGCTGTGTGTTGAGGTGAGGCCGACTATGTCTAGCCGGTATCGCTCAATCTCGTACACCAGCTCAGGCTCCTTCCCCACCAGAGAGGTGACATTCCACGTACCAAAAGCCAGTTTAGAAAGCTTGGGATCAGTCCGCCAAGGTCTCCGCTTTTGACTGCCACCTAATCCACATAGCACCGGACTTCCATGATCCCTCCTGCAGGTGGTGAACCTACTGGAGGGCGGACCCATGTAACTCCTTCGGGCTGAGCCCGGCCGGGTCCCATGGGTGGAAACCCGGCCACCAGACGCTAGCCTTCGAGCCCCTCCCCCAGGCCTGGCTCCAGGGTGGGGCCCCGGTAACCCCATACCGGGCGGGGTACACTGAATCCTTGATATACAATTTATCATGAGAGTCTGTTGGATCGTTCTTCGTCTGGCCCTTCACCCAGGACCAGTTTGTCTTGGGAGACCCTATCAGAGGCAAATTGCCCCGGACAACATAGCTCCTGGGATCACTGGGGCACGCATTATTTTATTTTATTTTTTTTAAATCAAATTTAAAAAGTTACAGATTTACAAAAAAAAGGCAGAAATTTACAAGAAAAATATCAAATAATTTATTTGGGAAAAAAGTCACTTTGACAAAAAAATTTAAACTCTGATTTATTTAAATCTGAGACAAAGAAAGTCAAACTTCTGAAAGGATTTTAAATTTCTGTGAAAAAAACAGAAAACTTCAAGAAAACAAAGGCTCAAATTGAAGAGGAAAAATTACAAGGAAAACATGCAAATTTGGCAAGCAAGAAGTGGCAAATTTGTGAGTTTAAAACAAATCTCCATTTCATTAGGACTGTACCCAAATGTTTTATTATCTGAATGAGTGTCCAGATTCAAAATTTACCACAAAATTTTGTTATATTTTTTTTGTTCGAAATAAACTATCTAAAATTTGCCTTTGCAAAGTTCACAAAAAAAGAAGGGAATTTAGGAGAAAAATCTCAAATTCTGAGAAGTGAGCAAGTAAGTGAAGTTTATTCAAAAGGCACGTTTTACACATGGTCACAAAGTGCTGTACAACAAAACAGAATAAAAAGAACTGATAGAGACACAATAAAATAGAAATTAAAAGTTTGAAAAAATATAAAAATATTTATAAAACCCACAAGACTAACATAATTTTAAGTAAACTATCTGACCATTAAAAAGCAGGTAATTTTACATTCAACAGAATGCCTGGTCAAAGAAAAAAAGGCTTCAACTGCTTTTTAAGAGTCAGTCAGCTAAAGGGAGCTGGAGTGGGACTATTCCAAAGCTGTGGCACACTTGTAGTGTGGCCGACTACTGATCGGAAGGTCGGGGGTTTAATTCCCGCTCTGTCTGCATTTCAAAGCAACCTTGAGCAAAACACTGAACCCCCAGTTGCTCCTGGTGGGTCAGGCCAGTGCCTGTGCATGGCAGCTCCGCCACCATCAGTGTGTGAATGGGTGGATAGCAGGATCTGTAAAGCACTTTGGTCATCTAGAGATGAGAAAAAGCACTATGTAAGTGAACGCCATTTACCATTGGTGCTACAGACTGAAAAGCTTTGTTCAATCTCGTATGAAAAACCACCAACAGGTTCTGAGCTTCAGATCTACAGTGGAGATCAAAATTAGAGAACAATGTATTAATACTTTATTTATTCTTAAATACTGTTATTCTTCATTGTTCAGAATTTAACAGAATATGAGCTGTGGCTATACCACTGCTGTGCTGGTGTTGTGCTTTTTACCTCCGCCAAAGGGGGAGGTTATGTGATCATCGGCGTTGGTTTGTCTGTCTGTCTGTTTGTTAGCAAGATAACTCAAAAAGTTATGGACGGATTTTCATGAAATCTTCACAGATTGTCAGAAATGGAGTATCCTACAGATGATTAGATTTTGGTGGTGATCCGGATCACCGTCCACAAGAAAACCGCCATTACGCAAAATGCCATTTTCGTGAATAACTACTAAACCACTAATCCTATCATTGTCAATCCAATTGGTTGTCATACGTTTTCATGGTCAAGGAATCTGAAAACGTACACACAAACACTGTATGGGGTGAACTGTGGCGCTAAACCGCCATTACGGAAAATGCCATTTTCGTCAATAACTACTGAACCACTAATCCTATCATTGTGAATCCAATTGCTAGTCATATGTTTTCGTGGTCAACGAATCCGAAAACGTGTACACAAACACTGTATGGGGGGAATTGTGGCGCTTGGCAGAGGTCTGCGCTCTCTGAGTGCTTTTCTAGTTTAATTACTAAGACACTAACACAAACATTTAGAAAAATGTGGGCAAAATTAGAGAATAGTGGCAACTATGTCAGAAGAGAAGATTTAAACATTTTTAGGGCTATAGGATTCAAAAATTAATAGGAAGTGCAGATGTCTTGCTTTGAATGACCTCAGCACATCTGCGCCCACAGGACATCACTAGTTTCTCACACTGCTATGGTTTGGGGGACAAGAATCTGTTCAACACTGTGGCTGGAATTACTCACCAGTTCACTGCTGAACAGGGCAAGGATCTGTCTCGGCACACAGTGTCTCTCCGTTTAAAACAATTCGAACTCAAAGCTCACGCTACAGTGGCCGAGCCTCTCATCAGCAGAAAGAATAAAAAGGCTAGACTTGCCTTTGCTGAGGAGCATGTTGTGTGGACAGAGGAGAACTGGTCCAGAGTGCACTTCAGTGATGAGAGGAAGTTCAAATTATTTGGGTCTGAACAATATGTTCAGCATCAAACTGGGAAAGACTGAACCCAAAGTGTCTAAAGAAGTCAGTTAAATTTGGAGGGTGAAGTGTCAGTTTGGGGAATGTTTTCTGCAGCTGGAGTTGAGCCTCTTGTACAGCTATGACAGGTGAATGGAAATGTTTGTGAACCTCCTTCAGCAACATGCAATTCCTTCACTGCAATCGTCTCCCAGTCAGCTCGCAATTTTCATGCAAGAAAATGCCCCCTGTCACACTGCAAAATGGATTAAACAGTTCCTTGAATATAACAGTATTGAAAAAAAATGAAATGGCCAGTCCAGAGTCCAGATCTAAACCCCACAGAGAATCTCTGGAAATCTTTAGTGCCTTAATGGCTAAGAAACCCACTACAGTTATTGAACTGTGGAAGAGAAGAAGAATGGACCAAGATCAAACCAGAGCAGTGTGAGAAACTAGTGATGTCCTGTGGGCACAGATGTGCTGAAGTGATTCAAAGTAAGGGCCCCTACACTTTCTAGTAATTCTTTAATCCTGTCAACCTTATTCCGAGCCCCTATGATGCCTTGCGTGAATTATAGGCACAACTTCCAGTACTAGTTTAGATTATGGAGTTGTCACTGAAACGGGACACTTTTCTTTGTTTAAAAAAAACAAAACAATGACCAATATCAAAAATGCGGGAACACAACCTTTTACACCTCAAAAAGGGTAATATAATCATACCACTTCCCATGACCATCGAGGGCTAGTAAGATGACCTTAAGTGGCCTCACAGACAGTAGCTCCATTAGTTAGCTCCGCCGCCAAGATGCTAACGCTGTAAACAAAACCTCTGAGATATATCAGTGTCTCCACCGCAATAAAGTCAGATGCATAGGGCTGTCGCGGTAGAGGAATTTCCCCTGTGGTGATTGTGGACAGCTCAACACCACGGTATGTGGCATTTCAAGTGTTTTTAGGAGCCTGCGGTCTAGTAATTTAGACAGGGTTCATAATGTGGCAAACGATGGAGTGAGTGAGGATGTCAAACTCGCTGCAGCTCCGCTCTCAACTTCATGTTGCGTGTGTGACAACTGTGCAGAGCTCCGGTCATTCTAGGCATGATCTGCTGATTCTGTTAAAGAAACTCACAATCATTTTCATTAAGCAGTGGCGGGAACTCCAGTATGTGTGGACCGGAGACTGCAGCGACATTCACCTTATTTAAACACAGGACAGCGCTATACAAGTTAATGCCATTTACCATCAAACACCATGTTGCACAGGACTCCCAAAAATCTAGAAACAGCCCTGATTACATTAACAGTTAGCTTCTCCTCAATATTTACTCATCAGAAAATGTTTGTTGTCAACCCCCCTTCAAGTAGTACAATCAAATATTCACCCATGAAGAAGAGCTCCGATAACCAAGATGGGGCACCATGTAGTGCTCCAATAAGAATGGACGCATGACATCAACTGACCGAAAAACTGCAAGAAATTGTGGGAAAAAGTGTTCTGCCCATCTGTGTTTAGTAGTGAGCAATGAATGCAGTTAAGCTGAAGTTTCTGAGAGGGTTGCTTCAGTCTTTTATTCATTTATTCAGATAAAAATGACACTGAATATGGTATACAAGTATAGGAAATGTAAATATACACAAAATGTCATACAAAATCCAGGATTACACATAAAAAGCAAAAACTTCTTTCCAATGTGGTCCTTTCACATTGTAGCGGGTTGGATTCAACCCCCACAACACACAGAGACAATCAGCTCGTTACTCCTGGGTTTTTTCCGCTGCATGCTGCGTTTACAGCTGTGAGGTTAAAGTGTCATCCATGCATTGTGTTCATGCATCCTGTCTGTACCTCTGATATGCAAATGCCAGATTGACTGCTGTGAAGGTCTTTGATGTATTGTCTGAGTTGGGTATAAGTACTGCACTGAAATCCATGTTCTTCCTCTCATTCTGACTCTTCAACTGCTGCTGGACACACACACACCGTGTGTCTCCTCTGAGAGCCTGAGGAATTCAGCTTCAGCTTGCTCACACTATGGGCTGGAGCCGAGTTCTGATGAAGGCGGGTGATAATAAAGCTATTTAAAAATCCATCGCTGCCTTTATTCTATCATCCGCTTCACTGGTGACCCTGAACATGCACACGTTTTGTGCAAACGCAACCTTCTGGTCTGGACAGCCATGCTGGCGACCCAACGCTGAAGAAAACAAGCTGCCGGCGAACGCAGCACCCGGCAGTGATGCTCCGCCGACGAGCGAACGCAGCAGCCTGACTGATCTGCCCTCCCTGCGGCTTCAGGGAGGCCTCAACGCAGAGCTCACGGCAGGCGAGCTATTCTCCGGACATCGCCCAAGACCGGGTAAACGGCAGTAAACGTCATGGCGCGACCCTCGCCAAGATCGGGGCGTCCACGCGGGACAGCCTGAGGGACAAAGATCGTCTATCTCCCCTCATCGCTCCAACGCACCATGACTATTCTGCAGCCACGGCTCATCATAGATGTTTTTCGGCGCCGACTGCGCCAATCTCCACCAAGTTTCCCACCCTGGTTCCTCTCCAGCGGGCCCACCCACGCAAGGAGCCCCGGCACACGCACCGGGGGTGACGAGGACGGCGCAACACGCACGGAACAAGAATGGCTCCAGAGACCGCCATCGTCCTGCGCAGCTGCACGCAGAACCTTCAAGGCTGCGCGCTCACCTGAAGCAAGCACGCGCGCAGCGCGCCCACAGGATTCACTGATGGTTTCAGCCACGGCGTACAAAGGATTCAGCCGTCTGCTTTTCGCGAGGGCTTTAGGGCTGCGCACGCGCCTTAAAGCCAACACGCCAAGTTCCTCTGCTTTTGTTTACGCAACCTCGCCGCTCCTGTTTTTCTTCATGGCCACGAGAGGAGTCAGACTAATTTTTCTTCTGGTGATCTCCGCAAGTTCAACGGGACAAACCCTCGACATCGCGGAGCAGCAAACAATTTTTGGCGCGCCCTGAACGATTTCACCGCGCCCGGTCAGCACTTACTACCCCCCTTCCCCCTCCCCCTGCACAGAGCTTTTCCCTGCTCGCTGCCCAAACTGCAACATTGAGGTCTCGGCCCCCTGCCGTGCCCTCTGGGGGGGAGCAGTGTAGCGGGTTGGATTCAACCCCCACAACACACAGAGACATCAGCTCGTTACTCCTGGGTTTTTTCCGCTGCATGCTGCGTTTACAGCTGTGTTAAAGTGTCATCCATGCATTGTGTTCATGCATCCTGTCTGTACCTCTGATATGCAAATGCCAGATTGACTGCTGTGAAGGTCTTTGATGTATTGTCTGAGTTGGGTACAAGTACTGCACTGAAATCCATGTTCTTCCTCTCATTCTGACTCTTCAACTGCTGCTGGACACACACACCGTGTGTCTCCTCTAAGAGCCTGAGGAATTCAGCTTCAGCCTGCTCACACTATGGGCTGGAGCCGAGTTCTGATGAAGGCGGGTGATAATAAAGCTATTTAAAAATCCATCGCTGCCTTTATTTTATCATCCACTTCAACATCATTATTCCTCGCAAAGTTAGAATGGGGAAGTTTTGCTGAGTGATCAAATGCAACAACTGCTCTCACGATTGGCGTAGGAAAAGACTGATTATGGCATACGCTTTTTAAAATTCCCAACTTGGAAGAAAAGTGGAGAGAATCGGGTCTCCGAGCTAACAAAGAGGCGTCAGATGAAATGGATTGCAGCGGTCAGAAGCAAAGACGTCAGCTTCGACAATATTCCTGCTCACATGGTCGCATGTTCACAGCAGTTTCGCGAAGGCAAGTTGTGATTTAAAAAGTAAACATGATACTGTTATGTCCATAAGCGTGACTTCAATAACGAGGCCGAAGGTGCAATAGAGCTTAGCTTTATTATCCAACTCACTGAATACAGAGGCGCTCCCGCCTAGGCAGAGGTCTGGTCGTGAAGAGACCGTGCCTCTTCCGGGTTGGCCTTTTATACCCTGGGTGGCGGCGGAACCGGAAAGGTGTAGCCATCACCCATAACTAATATTTTCGTACATTACAGATACGCACATCACACAGTCCACCGGTCGGGTGTTGGACTCCAAAAAACATCAGAAAAATCTAAGCTGATCCGCACATGAAAAAGCTCCCATTAAGCTTTTATTATTTATCAGTAACGTTTGGGCCACCTGCCCTTCCTCAAACCGGTTGGACTAAACAGCGAATGAGACCCCAACCCCCTAGAAAACATCCAAATAAAATCTTTTTGTTTAATGAGACCAAAAGCCCAAATGCCCCCAAAATCAATTTTTATTTCAATATTTAACCACACGTGGCACATTAAATTATATCTAATGGGACCAAGTGACATCAAGTCTACTAACGGGACACATTTACAAATATTCAAGACCCATTGTAATATATTCCTTGAAATTTATTAACTTTGGTGTTGTGTGTCCCATTCGGACACGTTTGTTGTTCAATTCAAATATTAACTGGACATTTAAAAAGCCATCATTACATCTGTCATGAAGTAAAAAAAACAAAAAAAATCCAAAAACATACCGAGCAGTCAGATTACTGAAGCTGAAGATGGCTGAGGGTGGAAACAAATGTCTGATAAAACTAAAAAAAACAGACAAACTGCTACATGCAGCACTGGGGTTCCCCTTCTGTGCGCACTGGAAGGGAATTCCCACAATGCACATTGTTGCCTTCATTACGCATGGATTTAATATCGGCTGGGGACTGAAGGCCATAGAACATTCAGTATCGTTAAATTAAGCAGATTCTCCTCTTTCAGGTGACTATAAAAACGTCACCATTTTGGTTTAGCATGTTTCTATAGCGGCTAATTATTCCGGTAACTTTTTTCGGTGCACGAGCACAAGCGTCGGGTTTATCACACTGCTGGATTAGTGTTTCATGTCCTGTTAGTAATGTGTATATTGTGGAGTGTGTAAATGATGAGGCGGTTTGGACTCAGACAGTTTATTACACATCTCACACGTAAGCATAGTCAGAAAGCGAGCATCTCAGACAAAACTCTTCTCTTAAATACTCAGGCCTTCTCACAGCAGCTTCTACACAAAGGTCACATTGCATTCACTTCCTTAATCCTCTAACATCCGCCTAGCAGTCTCTGATACACAAAAGATCGTTCTAGCAGTCTCTGACACACAAAAGATCACACTGCATTCATCCTTCACAACTTCCTGTTATCTCCAAGGAAAACTCTGCTCTTTGTTCTTATCTAAGATGCTACTCATTATGTTTTCCCCATGTGCAGCTACAATATACTGTACTCATCAAGCATCATGACAAATCTGAACATAAATCCCACATTTCACCACTGGGACTTCGACATGCCTGTAGCTACAGAGACACATGCTGCAGAAAACTCTAGAAATGACTGGTTACTTTTGGGCAAACGACAGTTTTATGGTCGTTCACCCAAAAAGATTTGAGGCGGCTGGACCATCCATTGGTTAACTGAACATGAGCCTCTAATGATTTATAGTTCTTAAATTGCTCATGGGTGTATGCGCTCACCCCACAAACCAGGTAGGCAAACGCATCTGACAGTGTGACCCGAGGCAGTTGGTCGAGATTCATGGTCCATTTCTTGTGCTCATATGGATCAATCCTGTTTATGTCTTAAATGTTTTTTTTTTTTTTTAAAGGTTGCGCTCCTTTGCATCCTTATTCAACGAAGCTGAATAAGGAATTTGAATTTTCTGTTTGCTCCATTCCGTTGCACGTATGTCTGTTTACGTTAGCAGCTGCCTAGACTACAGGTAAACAAAGAAGCCAAACCATGACGATGGCGACAACGGCCAAGACTGCAGTGCGGCATGGCATCAATGCCCATTTTCTATATCCAAGTGTGAGAATTTTATAACGAATCAAAAATCCACTGGTAACAAATGCAAAGAATGTCAAATGAGAATATGAGCTTACGTTCCAGAATGTGTTAGTCTGGCTGCAGTGCTTTACATAGACAAGAAAGATTTCAAGCCAGTAAGAAAAGCACTGCAATAATCTGGGCATGAGGACACAAATGATTATTTTTTTCAAGTTCACCCAAAGAAACTAAGAGTGTCAGTTTGGAAATATTCCTTAAACAAAACCTGTATTGTCAAAACATAGATCCTGCTTTAGGCATTACTTATAAACCAAAAATGTGTTTATTCAGTAAAAATAACCCCCTAGTCAGTACACCGAATCATTTTATCCCATGAAAACCACTCGGTCAAAACCAATGGGGAGCAGCTATCACCAGCCAGAAGTGACGTACAATCATCGTTTCCGGCTTTACCGCGGAAGAGTAACGCGTTTACCACAGATGAATCAACATATTCAGCAGATGCTCAGTGGGTCGAGATCAAAGTTGAAAATGGCACAAAATCTGGACAGATAAATACTGCACAAACCGTCATTGGAAATGACTTTCATTGATGGCATGATCTGCAGGTACCGCCGGGCACCAGCAGCGGAACAGGCAAGTTCCCAGTCAAGTAACTTTAGAACACACTGAATAAATCTTGATATACTAGAATTTTATTTCATTAAATTATATGCAGGTAGATTCAAAAATAACACCCAAATTTCTAACAATGGATTTAGGAGATTAACCAAAAAAAGTGTGGTTTGTCTGAAAAATAGCAACCTTATGATGGTCATGTAGACGCTGGGTTAATCATCTCAGACTGGATGCAGAGGGTAAACAGAGAAGGACAATAGGTATTGAAATGAGAGAGATTATGGTGAGGTAACAGGAAGAAGTAGTGGGGGGGAGAAGGATTGAATGTATTGTGATGCGAGATGGCATGCAGATGCGAGATGGGTGGAGGATATAAAAGGAGAGACCCTGGTGTATTGAGACATGCTTTTTCTGTGTATGTCTGATGTGAGAGTGAATAAAGTCATCTGCTGCATAAGTCTGCTTCCATTATTTGCATTCTCCACACTGGTGACCCTTGACGAATTATGGAACACGAGGCAAGAACCCCAGAGTTGGCCCGGACAGGAAGCTCCAGCAACGCGGCAAGCATCCCAGAGACGGCCCGGACGGAAAGCCCCAGCAACACGTGCGCTGTTTCGGTCAAACTACCGGACTTTTGGCTGCACGACCCGCGGTCTTGGTTCCACCACACCGAGGCTCAGTTCGCCCTCCAGGGAATAACGGCAGACGACACCAGATATTACTATGTGGTCACAGCGCTGGACGCTTGCACATCTCAGCAAGTAGCGAGCCTGCTCCAACAGCCTCCAGCCCACGACAAATACGGGGCTCTCAAGGCCGCGCTGACCCGGCGCTACACACTCTCGGACTGTGAGAGAGCAGAGAGGCTCCTGAGGCGCCCCGAGTTGGGAGATGGGTCAGCGGTCGAACTGATGGAGAAGATGTTGGCGTTGATGGGCACGGACTACGGGCATTTTCTGTTTGCCCATCTTTTCCTCCAGAACCTCCCAACAGAGGCAAGAGCGGTTCTTGCCAATTCGCCATTGCTGGCCACGCATGACTTAGTCCAGGAGGCAGATCGGATCATCCTCACCACCAGAGCCCTCACAGTGAACGCGGCAGCGTCGGAACCCAGCGAAACGACCAGCGGAGGCGAGGAGCCGGCGACGGTAGCGGCAGCGGGGACCAGGAAACGCCAGAGAGACACGCTCTGCTTCTACCACCGCCGCTTTGGAGAGAACACACGCAGATGCATGCCACCGTGCCAATTCAAGCGTTCGGGAAATGCCAAGGCCGGCAGCCAGTAGCAGCTGCGACCGCCGGTGAAGAGAACAAGCTGCTCTACGTGAGGGACTCGCGCTCGAGGAGATGGTTCCTCGTAGACACCGGCTCCCAAAAGAGCCTCATCCTGCCGTCCTACGTCGATCGGCTAGCGGGAGCTAGCAGCCCCCAGCTGGTAGCCGTAAACGGCTCGGACATTAAGACTTTTGGTGAGAGAACACTGACTGTATCCCTACACGGCCGTATGTACGAGTGGACTTTTGTCATAGCGGCACTGAGTTTCCCAATCCTGGGAGCTGATTTTCTGTGTGCACACGGGTTGCTAGTCAATGTTGCTAATAGGCACCTTGTTAATGCAATGTCTTTTGATTCTCTCCCCTGTACAGCTCGAGGGGCCGGGCCAACACTAGCCAACGTCACAGCTCCAGGCGGTAAGTTCCACACACTGCTCACTCAGTTCCCAGCACTCACGGTCCCGATGTTTTCGGCGGCCAGCACTAAACACGGGGTGGAACACTGTCATCACCACTGAGCCACCCGTTTTCACACGACCTCGGCGCCTGGACGTAGCTAAACTGGCCATAGCGCGCGAGGAGTTTGCCAACTTGGAAAGGTTGGGCATCATCAGGCGCTCAAACAGCCCATGGGCATCCCCGCTATACATGGTCCCTAAGGCCGAGGGATCATGGCGACCGTGTGGAGATTTCCACAGATTGAATAACGCCACAGCGCATGACCGCTACCCGATTCCCCATATTCAGGATTTTTCCGTTCACCTCGCCGGGGCACGCATTTTTTCTAAAATAGACCTGGCCCGTGGTTACCACCAGGTCCCAGTGCGCGCGGAGGACATACCTAAAACAGCAGTAATAACTCCGTTTGGCTTGTTTGAGTTTTTACGCATGCCCTTCGGATTAAAAGGCGCGGTACAGACATTCCAACTCATGATGGATGCGATGTTGCACAATCTGCCATTTGTGTTCGTCTACCTGGATGATATCCTGGTGGCCAGTGCGTCCGAGGACGAACACGTAACCCACCTCAGGACGGTTTTCTGGAGGTTGGAAGAGCACGGGTTAATAATCAACCCGGCGAAATGCCAGTTCGGCATGATGAGGATTGACTTTTTGGGGCACCGCATCTCACCGGGGGGAGCGATACCCTTGCCCGACAAAGTGCGTGCCGTGGCGAATTTTCCCCGGCCTCAGACGGTCAGGGAGCTGCAAGAGTTTTTGGGGATGGTTAACTTTTATAACTGGTTCCTCCCCCGCGCAGCTCAGCTCATGCAGTCATTGTACACCGCACTCAAAAAACGTAAACCAGCGGACAGAGTTGAATGGACTCCGGAGCGGCAAATTCTCTCATTTCAATGGAGAATTTTGTTTTTAATAAGGTCCCATATGTGGAATAGTGTTGCCAGATATATAATTATCTTATTTATACAATAGTTTTAGGGTCTATACAATCAATAGTTTTAAAAAAGGCCAAATATACAGTAGTTGTGGCATTTCTGTGCCGCGAGAAAAGGGCGTGTGGGTTGAAGCTCAGTCTGAGACTCTGGGGGGCGGTGTAGGGAACCCACGCCTTCCTCCCAGGTGAAAGTTATAATTACATTTATAACTATGTGATACCTGTTATTTTAACATGTTGGCCTACTAAAACTGTAGTGGTTTCTGGTTTCCAACAACAGGGTGGCCTACGATGAAGTCAAATTCCCGTCCTGAGTTTTTGTCCCAGTCTACCCCTCAGTGTACTTAAGATGTGGTGGTTTGTAATTTTTCCGGTAATATTTGAATTCAAAAGAGTTTTAAACATATTCTAAACTGCTCTTTATAAACTGGGGAAATAAGTTTTTCACCGAATATGTTGAACATAATTAACGCTAGCCTGTGAAGCTCCTTTATAAATTTAAAAGAAAAAACTGTATTCAAATCAAACTGTCATATTGCTGTACATACAACTGTAGTGCAGGCACTACAGTTTTACTTTCCTTGATATCGTAAAGAATATTGTTATTGTGAAAATTCACAGAAATGATATTTTTAGGCCATATTGCCCACCCCTATTCCTTGGTATATTTCATGTCTTGGAAATTCTTTTGTACCCTTCTCCTGACTGATACCATTGAACAATGAGGTCCTTCTAATGCTTTGGAAGCTCTCTGTGGACCATGGCTTGTGCTGTAAGATGTGACTACAAAAATGTCTACTAGAACAGCTGAACTTTATTTGGGGTTAATCAGAGGCAATGGTGGCAGGTGTGTGCTGACTCCCATTTAACATGAGTTTGAATGGGACTGGTTAATTCTCAACATAGCCACATCCCCAGTTATAACAAGGTGTACATGCTGATGCCATCAGGTTATTGGAAGTTTATTTTCCCCTTAAAAGATTTCAGTTTGTTTTTCAATTGGGTTGTACAGGCTAGAGGTCATATTAATGGTGGAAAAGGTTTTGAAATGATTTCTTTTTTTTTCCTCATCAAAAACTTGGCATTTGAACAGGGGTGCGTTTTATATACACTGTAAATACTTATCAAACCAAAATGTGGTTTATTTTTTAACTATCAAGATGGGATTCAAAACAGAAGGTGAAATTAAACTCTCAAAAACATCATGGCAATCAGTGCCATAAGACTAGCAGCTGATTTCAATTAACCAAAGCCCAGCCAATTATTAGATTGTTCTGCTGTATCATGGCTGATCTTCACCACAGAATCTGCAGTGATTTTTATTAAATCAATTTTTATATTAACATTTTCTGACTCCTTGAACCTCTAAAAACAAACAAATGAAAGGCAGTCCATCCCTCTAGTCGTGTCTCGCCGTCAGCTGCTCCTCTGACCGCCATGACATTTGAGTCCGACAGTAGCCTTTATTTCAGCTTCCGCTTTAAACCTTATGATAAGCTAGTAATCACATTTTGATATTCAAAATAAACGTTTTGGTTTGATAAGCATTTAATCATGCAGGTACGGAACGTCTAGGGTACGGAGTGTCCAGAAACCGAATAGAGCATCCGCCCCACACCCGGGAGGTCGGGGTTCAAATCCCAGCCGGCTCATGCTGAAGACCATATAAAAGCGGAACTTCCTGCCGTCCAGCTTGGTGCTCAGCAATAATGGAACAGAGGAGGGAAATTTGTGGCGGCGCCTTGCATGGCAGCGAACCCTCTGATTCTAGATGTGATTAACATTGTAGAAAAAACTGGCTGAAAAATAAACAAGAATGTACTCATGTATGAATTAATTGTCTGCAAAGTGAGAGTGAATGAAGGGAAGGAATAAATGTGTTTGTTTATAGTGAGTGACGGAGGGAGGAAGGCCTGAAATAGGCAAATGTGAGTTATGTTATATGTGTTAAATGTGAGTCAGGCTGTTATATTTGTGTATTTATAATATTTATGTTAAATGTGAGTCAGGCTGTTATATTTGTGTATTTATAATATTTATAATTGTGTATTTATAATTTTTCTGCATTGATGTATGTGGTTATTGTGTATATTTTTTATCTTGATTCTTTTTTCTAAAGCCCATCCAGGGACAAGAGTTGCAAATTAGCTAATAGCTATACACTCTATGTGCAACACATCAGATTGATTGTCTTTGATTAATTGTCTATGTTTATTGCACTGTCCCTGTCAAATAAACTAATCTACTACTACTACTAATATTCAAAGGCGTAAAACGCATTCAGGAGAGCCCTATATTTTACAAGCAAAAGAGCAGCATATTTAAGAGAAATAAGGCTTTACCAACGATGAAAGGCCAGTTTATTCTGATAACTCGGCTGGCCTACTATAACGTTAGACTCATTTTTTCCATTTCTTTGGACAAAAATTGGAGGAAAAAAAAAGCTCCTTCCAGGGAAAAACGTGCCGACATCGGTTCTGAGTGTAAACAGGAGCCCCCTACAAACCCGGGAAAAGTATCAGCCGTTAGACAGTCAGCGCCCCGTCAAATATCGAGTCCTCGCGCTTCGTAACAGAAAATAACGAAGTAGAACGAACACAAAAGTTAGTCTCACCTTCTGGAATCTCATTCAACTTCAGCAGCTGCAGGGCATCTATGAAAACCATCTTGTTGATGTTTTGAAATAGCCCGCTCGACAGCGCTCACTACGCTTCACGCATGCGCACTGAAAGCTTCCAGGGAGGCTTCCGCCTTTTTTCTTCTTTTGCTTTTTCTTCGACTTCCATTTCGTGGGTTACATCCGCCTACCGGGCTGGAGGACAGCTACGCCGCCACCCTCTGATCTCTATAACAACAACTCAATACTCACGGATGGAACAAAACAAAACTAATAATAATAATAACATAAAAACTGAATTAATAAATGAATGAGTAACTAGATAAATAGCAATATGGGTTCAGACACAAGAGGACAACTGCATTTGCTCTAATGGAATTTATAGAAAAAATATCAACTGCCGTTGAAAATAAAGAGTATTCAGTTGGGGTATTCCTGGATCTTCAAAAAGCATTTGATACAGTGGATCATAATTTATTATTAAAGAAACTACAAAATTGTGGTATGGGGGGGTAGCACTGTCCTGGTTATGTAGTTACTTTATCTATCTATCTATCTATCTGTCTACTTAAAGAATAGATATCAGTATGTATGTGTTGGTAACAAAAACTCACAATTACTGAAGATTACTTGTGGAGTCCCACAGGGTTCAGTTTTGGGGCCATTGTTATTCAATATTGTAACGTGCTGCTCGACATGGCGACGTCCCACCGGGAGATTCGAACTCACGCCTCCCGCTCCGGAGTCCCGCACCCTACCTGTGTCGCCAATAGGGTCAACCCACTTGGCAAGCCAAGTAGGGTGCTCATATTGAGTTCGCTACACTACTCCCCTCTGGTTCTTGACATCGTCCCGATGTCAGCGCCCCATTACTGCTTTGGACAGGAGATCCCACTTCTGACACCAGTGTAACGTGCTGCTCGACATGGCGACGTCCCACCGGGAGATTCGAACTCACGCCTCCCGCTCCGGAGTCCCGCACCCTACCTGTGTCGCCAATAGGGTCAACCCACTTGGCAAGCCAAGTAGGGTGCTCATATTGAGTTCGCTACAATATTGTAACGTTGGGGCCATGTTAAGTGAATTTCCCAGCATGCTTTGCCAGATGAAAACGTTATGTGTGTGTAACCGTGATGTAAACAGAGGTCTGGGAGAATGACCTCCCCTCCTGCCTGTGCCCAGAGTGTGTGTGAAAAATAAATCAGGTTGATCACAGCCATCTGCTCCATTGTCTTTATGTGAACCCTGCAAACGTCACACTGGTGTCAGGAGTGGGCATGGAGCAAATGGAAGCTAGGATCAGAATGGAGATCCAGCAGCTGGAGCAGGCCATTGCTCAGCTGATGATGGACGATGAGACCGAGACAGCACCACCGGGAGCCCGGAGCCGGGACGAACGAAGCGGCGGACCTGACGGGGCCAGCGCACCCCGCCTCCTGTCTTTTTCAAGACAGAGCGGGCAGAACAGAGCAAACGCCCCACCATTCTCCGGACAGCACGGGCTGGCGACCCCACGGCAATCAAGGGTGGCGATCGATCAGGAAACGACCACCCCACCTGTTCGACAGCAGGCCAAGATTCCCCGTTTCAACGGCGAAGCCACACTGGATGACTACCTGACACAGGTCGAGCTGACTGCGGCGCTGAACGGCTGGTCGCCAGAGGAAACCGCCGTACAGGTCGCGCTGGCCTTGGAAGGGAAAGCCCTCTGCACGCTCTCTGATCTCCGGCCCGAGGAGCACCACAGCTGGCCAGCACTACAAGGGGCGCTCCAGAGACGATTTGGGAGAATAGCGGATGCTGAGCACACCCAAGAACAACTGACTCGCCGCCGCCGCCGGAACCACCAGGAAAAACTAGGAGCCTATGCTGCAGACATATGGCTGTTAACCCGGCGCAGCTACCCAGATTTCGCGACGGAGGCAGTAGAGAAGCTCGCCCTCCGGAGTTTCATCCAAGGTCTCCGCCCGGCCCAGCTCCAGAGCCACGTACGGCTCCACGCCGCGAGCGACTGGAGGACTGCAGTGGCAGAAGCAGAGCGGGCAGAGCCGCTAATAAATCGCACCGCTGAAGCAGCAACGCACAGCCGAAGAACCTACCAGGCTACGATGGAGAGCGAGGGGGAAGAGGAGGAATTATGGCAGACCACGGCGGCGCGTCCACGGAGAAGATGGCCTCGGCGGCGCAAGGAAGGGTGGTTCCGCTGCGGAGAGATGGGACACATCGCGCGATACTGCCCCGCACCCACCCCACGACAAACCGGCCCCTCGCCGGCGTTAAACTAGAGCGAGGTGGCGTGAACGGGGACAGGCCACTTCCAGCAGATGTTTCCCCCGAGGAGCCGGCACCGCGCGTGGGCGGAGTTGGACACTCTCCAGGGATCTATCTACAGTGCAGCTTGGGGAGGACGTCGATCCGGGCCCTGATTGACACCGGCTCTACAATGTCCTTGGTTCGACCCGGTGTGCTGCCGGGCACGAGCAAGACGGCTCCGCGGGGGTGGGAACCCACCGAGCGCTGCGTCACCACAGCTACCGGTGAGCGCGCCCGACTGAAGGAGCGGAGAGTGCTGGTGGTGGGGGTGGCCAGTCAGAACATAAGACACCCGTTCTGGCTGGCTGACATCCAAGACCCCTGTATTATTGGACTAGACCTGCTCACAGCCTGGCGTGCCAAGATCGACACCGCCGGACCTTCCCTCCAGCTGGGAAACCGGACCATCACGCTCCACAGCAGAACCCAGGGAAGGGACACGGGGGCACGCTCAATCGAGGGATCGCCAAGACAGACCGGACCAGGCAGGCCACCGCGAGGACTGGACACGATGACGTCACCAGCGCGGACAGAGGGAGCACGAGCACACACAGGGACAGCAAGGGGAGGGGTCAACGTGTCAGCAGAGACGCAGCAGGCGGTGGAGGAATTATTTCAGCGAAGCTGCAGCGGGCTGGACCCGGAACAGAGATGCCAGCTGCGGGAGCTATTGGACTATTACGTGGGTGTTTTCGCCGCGAAGGATGAGGAATGCGGCCGGACCGGGTTGGTGCAGCACGAGATCGACACCGGTGAGGCCAGGCCGATTCGACTCCACCCACGCCGGCTGCCCTTTTCAAGGCGGGCAGCGGCGGAACAAAAAGTGCGAGAAATGCTGGAGGCAGATGTTATTGAGCCCTCCAGCAGCCCCTGGGCGGCACCAGTGGTGCTGGTCAAGAAGAAGGACGGGTCGTGGCGGTTCTGTGTGGATTACCGACGCCTGAACGACGCCACCAGGAAAGATTCCTACCCCCTGCCCCGCATCGATGATGCACTGGACCACATCGCCGGCTCCAGCTGGTTCAGCTCGCTGGATCTACGCAGCGGCTATTGGCAGGTAGAGCTGTCACCCGAGGCCCGCCAAAAAACAGCCTTCTCCATCGGGCAGGGACTGTACCAGTTTAAAGTGATGCCGTTTGGACTCTGCAACGCTCCGGCCACCTTTGAGCGCTTGATGGAGCGAGTGCTGGCTCACGTGCCCCGGAGTCACTGCGTTGTTTACCTGGATGAGCTGCTGGTGCATGCAGCTGATTTTGACAGCACCCTATCAAATCTCCGAGAGGTGCTGGGAGCCATCCAGCAGGCGGGGCTACGGTTACACCCTAAGAAATGCCACCTGTTCCGGCGGGAGACCACCTTTTTGGGCCACGTCGTCAGCGCAGCGGGGGTCGCCACCGACCCGGAAAAAGTGGCAACAGTGAGAGACTGGCCAGTGCCGCGCAACGTTGGAGAACTGAGGAGTTTTCTTGGATTGGCCTCCTATTATAGGAGGTTTGTGAAAGACTTCGCCACCATCGCCAGCCCGCTGCATCAGCTGACGCAGAAAGGACGCACGTTCCAGTGGAGTGACAGCTGTGCTGCTGCTTTCTGCCAGCTTCGCGCAGCGCTCATCAGAGCCCCCATCCTGCAGTATCCCGACCCGAATCGCCCTTTCATCGTGGACACGGACGCCAGCAACCAGGGCATCGGGGCGGTGCTATCCCAGGAGGGAGAGCATGGAGAGCAGGCAGTCGCTTACTTCAGCCGCACTCTCAGCAGAGCCGAGAGAAATTACTGTGTGACTCGCAGAGAGCTGCTGGCTGTCATTCAAGGACTGCGTCACTTCCGCCCGTATGTGTACGGGGGGAGGTTCCAGCTCAGGACGGACCACGCTTCCCAGACCTGGTTGTTAAATTTCAAAGAACCGGATGGACAGTTGGCAAGGTGGCTGGAGGCACTGCAGGATTATAATTTCCAGATTGTGCATCGGGCAGGCCGCCTCCATGCCAACGCTGACGCGCTGTCTCGGCACCCCTGCGCGACAGAGGAGTGTCGTCACTGTCAACGGGCTGAAGATCGGGACCAAACCGCCCCACGGGCTGCTGCTCTCCGAGCCGCTGCGAGCAGGAATAACGCAGCGACGCACAGCCCCTCCTCAGATTATCAGGCAGTTCTCCCCAGCGATGACGTCACAGAGGTTCTTGGCACGCAGCAGCTGCAGAGCGAGCAGGACAGAGACCCGGTCATTTCGCGGGTTCGGCAGTGGCTGGACGCAGGACAGCGGCCCGCCTGGGAGGTTGTGTCACCGCTGGACCCAGAGACTAAGGCCCTGCACTCCCAGTGGGCCAACCTCCGCTGCTACGAGGGCGTGGTGTATCGGCAGTGGCAGACTCCAGCTGGGCAGCGGCACGTCTGGCAACTGCTGGTTCCTTGTCGACTCCGGCCCAAAGTACTCCAGCTGGTTCATGGGGCGGTAGGAGCGGGCCACTTCGGAGTGACAAAGACGCTGCAGCGCCTTCGGGCCCGGTTCTACTGGCCCGGTTGTCATCAGGACGTGGAGCTCCACGTTCATCGCTGCAACACATGCACAGCTCAGAAGGGACCAACTCAGCGATCCCACGCTCCCCTGCAGCAGTACCGGGTGGGAGCACCGATGGAGCAAGTGGGAGTGGACATCCTGGGCCCTTTCCCGACCACGGACCGGGGGAACTGCTACGTGCTGGTCGCGATGGACTATTTCACTAAGTGGTCAGAGGCGTACGCGGTCCCGGATCAGAGCGCCGCTACGACGGCATCAAAGCTGGTGGATGAAATGTTCTGTCGGTTTGGCGCACCAGAGGAGCTGCACAGCGATCAGGGTCGGAACTTCGAGGCGGAGGTCTTCGGAGAGGTCTGCAAACGGCTGGGCATCCGGAAGACCCGGACCACCCCACTGCATCCACAGAGCGACGGCCTGGTCGAACGATTCAACCGGACCCTCACCACCCAGCTCGCTATCCTAGTGGACCAGCGACAGCGAGACTGGGACCTGCATCTGCCTTTTGTTTTGTGGGCGTACCGGACGGCAGCTCAGGAATCTACCCGGTGCACCCCTGCGGCGCTCATGTTTGGACGCGAGCTGCGCACACCGGTGGATTTGGTATTCGGTTGCCCCCCTGAGCCGGAGGTGGAGGGAAAACCCGGATTGGATTATTTTTTTTGTTTGAAAGAACGTCTCCACACGGTGCACGAGCTGGCTCCAGAGGCCCTGGCGGCGGCAGGGAGTCGGCAGAAGCGAGCGTACGACTCCCGCTGTCAGGGGAGGGACTTTGCACCGGGAGATCGAGTCTGGGTTTTCTGCCCTGAGAGGAAGAGAGGACGATCACCGAAGCTGGCGAGCCAGTGGTTGGGACCATGCGTGGTCCTGGAGAGACTGTCAGATGTGGTGTACAGGGTGAGGCTTAGAAAAAGGGACCGGGTTGTGGTCCTTCATCGTGACCGTCTCGCCCCGTATCGGCCATCTGCACCGCTGGTGGACGAACCGGAGCTTCCATCCCAGCCCGATACCCCGACCGAGACCCAGATGGACACTAGGGGGCCTGTACGTGTTGGCCGCCGGCGCCGAAGACTGCCCCGACACCTGGATGAGTTTGTATTGGACTTTTAAATTGGACTTTAATTTTTCTGGGGACAGAAACCAGTCCGGGGGGGGGGCAGTGTAACGTTGGGGCCATGTTAGGTGAATTTCCCAGCATGCTTTGCCAGATGAAAACGTTATGTGTGTGTAACCGTGATGTAAACAGAGGTCTGGGAGAATGACCTCCCCTCCTGCCTGTGCCCAGTGTGTGTGTGAAAAATAAATCAGGTTGATCACAGCCATCTGCTCCATTGTCTTTGTGTGAACCCTGCAAACGTCACAATATGTATATAAATTGTGGTCTATATTAATCATATATCCCATAACCTACATATGTTTAAGCATGTGAGAGTGTTTAGTGATTACATATGTAAAGCGACTTCACACCTCAGAACAGGACAAAGGGTCTCAACCGCCAGTGAAGATCAAAGAGCATCCGAGGCACTGCGGTGGAGACCGGATGGGTTGCCCTGACCCCCCAGGGCAAGGTGGAGGAGTACGAAGACAAAAGAGGGGATTAAGATAGTGAGGGATGTCAGCTTTTGATATGCATGTCTTTTGTTATGTGCGAGTATAAGTTCGTAGAGCCGAAGGTGTTCGCTCTCTCACTTCTTCTGCTGCTGCACCTAGATGAGACTTGTTAGAGAAGCTGATAATAAACTTTGGTTTATGAATCACATCGTCTCGTTATTTCAAGCTCCTCTACATAAATGATATATGTAAAGTTTCAGAAAAAATGGATTTAATATTGTTTGCCGATGACCCTGGAATACATTATTCCAGGGACATGTTGCTGCATTTAAACACGGTTGATGCAGCGGCTGTGATTGAGCCTAAGCCGCAACTGCCGGACTTTATTTTGAGAGACGGACATAGCGGTGAAAAGAGAGACGGCAGAAGGAAGCGTGGAAGACGTGGAGGTGTGAAATTGCGCCTGAGGAGACGTCAGTTTGGTAACATTCCTCTTTCTTCGATGATTTTTGGGAACGTACAGTCTCTGAGAAACAAGGTGGATGAAATTCAAGGGAATGTACGCTACCAGAAGGACTTTAAGAACTGCTGCGTCATGGCCTTCACGGAATCTTGGCTTACTGCGCGTGATCGAGATGCAGACCTGTGGATTGACGGCTTTGGAGCCCCGCTGCGCTCGGATCGGCAGGAAGAGGTAACGGGGAAGCGTCAGGGGGGCGGCGTATGTTTATACATTAATAAGCAGTACTGCACATCTGTCACGGTCAGAGAGCGCATCTGTACACCCGATGTGGAGCTGCTGTCTGTGTCACTACGCCCCTTTTATCTGCCTCGCAAGCTTCCCCAACTTTTCATCACAATTGTGTACATTCATCCGAGGGCAGACGCTGACTCCGCCTGTAGCACTATCTTTGATGTGATCCAGCAGCTGCAATAAATTTCTCCAGAGGCACCAAACTTCATTCTTGGGGATTTCAACCATGTTTCTTTAAAGAAGACACTTAAAAACTTTTATCAGTATGTCTCCTGCCCAACCAGGCGAAAAAAGACATTGGACCTGTGCTATGGATCCATAGAGAGAGCCTATAAATCACTCCCCCTTCCTCCTTTAGGATCCTCAGATCACAACTGTGTACATTTGCTGCCCACATATAAAACTGCTCTCAGAAGAGGCAAGGTGGAGATGAGAGACATTGATGTGTGGACAGAAGATTCAGTGCACTGCCTCCAGGAATGCTTTGACTGTACAGACTGGGAGATGTTCACACTGTCCTGCGGGGATGATTTGGACTCTTTGGTGGACGTCACATGCTCATACATGGCTTTCTGTAAAAATAAGATTGTTCCACGTAAACGTGTCAAAATATATCCCAACAACAAACCATGGGTTACAAAATCAGTTAAATCCTGCTTACAGAGGAAAGCTCTTGCCTTTAAACAGGGGTCTGTTTCTGAGCTACAGGTTGCCACAAAGGAGCTGAAGGCCGAAATTTTAAGAGCAAAACAGAATTATAAATCAGAGTTGGAAAGCAAGATGGCAGCAAAGAAACTTGGTTCAGCTTGGGCCAGTATGAAAACTATTGCAGGCCTTCAGAGCACAGAGCGCAGTAATCGTGTGTTTTTAGATGGTTTTAATTCAGACACAGAGCTGGCTAATGCTCTTAATTGTTTTTATGGTTGTTTTGACTCCTTTGATTTTAGCACAGAAACCCAAGATTTGAAACAGAAACTCAAAGACAATCAGCACTTTAATATTGAAGTGCAGGATGTTAAAAGGGAGTTCTGCGCTGTAAAAGTGAACAAAAGTCAGGGCCCTGATAATATATGTGGGCGCTTGGTAAAGTCCTGTGCACATCAACTGAGTCCTATATTTCAATACATTTTCAATAAGTCCTTACAGACACAACATGTGCCTAAGATCTGGAAAGAAGCCGTGGTTGTTCCCGTTCCAAAATCCAGCTGTCCTAAAACGGTAAACGACTTTAGACCAGTTGCCCTGACTTCAATTTTAATGAAAATTTTTGAAAAACTGGTCAGATGTGAGGTCCTAAGGCAGACTGTGAGGCCTGTAGGCAAACTGCAGAGGATCCAATGCATGCTCAGAGGAGTGGAGGATGCCACTGTCACTCTGTTTAACATGCTTTTTAAACATCTGGATTTTAATGGGACACACGCCAGACTTTTATTTGTGGACTTTTCCTCCGCCTTCAATACAATCCAACCTCATATCTTAGTTGAAAGGCTCCTGCAGCAATTTGATTTGAGCAATAATCTGGTGGGTTGGATTCTGGATTTCTTAACCAACAGGATGCAGAGAGTAAGGGTCAATGGTACATTGTCGGACCTAAAGTGCTCTTCTACTGGCTCTCCTCAGGGGTGTGTGTTGTCACCACTACTCTTCATCCTGTACACAAACATGTGTCGGAGCAGACATGACAACAGACACATTATAAAGTATGCTGATGACTCAGTTATTGTCAGTCTCCTCCAGGATGGTGAGAGTGGCCACGGCCCAGTAGTTGATGATTTTGTTCACTGGTGTGAGGATTCCTACCTGCAGCTGAATACGACAAAAACTAAAGACATGATTATTGACTTTAGGAGGAAAAATCCCAGGCACGAAGTCACTGTACTAAGAGGCCAGACCACTGAATGTGTACAATCCTACAAATATCTTGGGACGATTATTGATAGTAATTTAAAGTTTGAAGAGAACTGTGAAAGGGTGTGCAAAAAAAGGTCAGCAACATTTGCATTGCTTGAGAAAACTTGCACGCTTCCAAGTTGACCGAACCATAATGACAATGTTTTATCGAGCTTTTATTGAATCTCTTTTATCCTTTTCTTTAGTGTCATGGTTTGGTCAGATAAAACTGAAACAGAGGAAATCCTTGGATCAGGTAGTTAGATGGTCCAGTCGTTTGCTTGGTGAGCCACAGCTGAGCCTGACATCCCTGTACACCAGACAAGTACAGAGGATGGCTACCTCCATTTTAAATGATGACTCCCACCCTTTGCACTGCAACTTTCAGCTTCTTCCCTCAAGACGGGGGTTTGCTGTCCCAAAAAGTAGAACCCAGCGCTACAAAAACAGCTTTGTTCCTGCTGCTGTCAAAGAGTTGAACAAGCTGTAAAAATATATTGCACATAATTTAGGTACCTATTTATTAACTCCATTTTATATTGACTTATTTTTGTAGGATGTTACTTGGGTTCTAAATATTTTATTGGGTTTTAGACCTTTGAGTTTTTAACCTCTTTGACTAGTTTTTAACTTTTAATATGACCCTTCTCTCTTACCTCTGGTTTTTCTCCCATCTCTTTGTCTTTTTATACCCTGATTGATGGAGCCTTGAGTATTTTTATCATGTGTATAGTCAGCTTCATATGTGCCTGTGTTTGTGTCTATGTTGAATGTAATTTGTGGCTTGTATATATGGATGTCACCAGACTGCAAAACAAATCTACCTACGGGTACAAATAAAGTAACCTGAACCTGAACCTGACACTAATCTATTATGCAGTGGAAGCAATTTGGAACAACTTTTGGATACACTCGGAAAGGAATTAGGAAAGCTTAAACTGTGGTTTGATTCAAACAAATTAACGCTCAATTTAAGTAAGACAAAATTCATAGTTTTTAACAACCATCACAACTTAGTATCTAAACTCAGTGTAAATGGTGTAGAGATTGGAATGGTATCCGAAACTAAATTTCTTGGAGTAATAATTGATAATAAACTGTGTTGGAAGTCACATATTAATTATATTAAAGGTAAAATATCCAAATCAATTGCAATACTACACAGAGTGAAATATTTGCTGAATCAACCCACACTATATACCTTGTATCATTCATTAATACTCCCATACATGACATATTGTACTGAAGTATGGGGAAATACATATAAAACAAACATATATCCAGTCTTTATGCTTCAGAAGAGAGCTATTAGAATAATAAACAAAGCTGCTTACAGGGAACCAACAAACCCACTTTTTCTTAAATTAAAAGCTCTCAAGTTGAAAGATCTGGTTGACTTTAAAACTGCAGTAATAATGTTTAAAGTGAAGAATCTATCACTGCCCGCAAATATCCAAAAGTTCTTCCAAATAAAGGAGAAACAATATCATTTCAGAGGAACATGTATATTTCAAAAACCTTCAGTGAGAACTACCACCAAGCAACATTGTGTCTCAGTGCAAGGAGTCAGATTATGGAACGATTTTGGACCTGAAATAAAATCATGTACAACGCTTGGACAATTTAAACAAAAACTAAAGGAAGAAATACTCCAAACATACAAGATGACATGTAAAATCACATAAGGATTATCATATCCAGTCTGTGTTGTGTTGTTGCTTAGTTTGTTTTTTTTTTGTCACATTTTGTCTTAGCTTTGTTCTGAATTGTAATCGCTCTTGTTTTGTTTTTCTTTTGAATTCTTGGATGGAATATGGGTGGGCAATATAAGCTGCGGCTTCAGCCATCACCCATTTCAGATAACTTATGTTGAACTGTATAATCAGAGGAGTTATTGTTTAATTTGACCTTGTTGGATTTTCTTTCCCCCTTTGTTATATTATTCTGTTTCCTTTTAATCTGTACTTTTAATCTATCCGAAATAAATAAAGATTCATTCATTCATTCATTCATAGATAAATAGCTTAAAGGTAGATAAGGCGAGGACACGAGCACTCCTTGTCCACAACCTGGGTATTGAAGGCCAAAGGATTCTGCTGATGCTCGGTGCGACAGACTTGTACAAGGACATCATGGAGCTGCTAGTTAACCACTTTACCACACCAGACAGCTTGATGGTACAACAGAATCACTTTCGCCAGAGACGCCAAATTGTCAGTGAGCCAATTCAACAGTTCACTGCTGACCTCAGACAGTTAGCTAGTGAGTGCCATTTTGGGCTGTTGGAGGACAAGATGGTGCAGGACCAATTGGCCAAGCACATGTGTAACTCTGGGCTATGTGCTAGGTTGATAATGGCACCTAATGACTTGACGTTAGCTAGGGCTGTCGAGCTAGTTCTCCAGGTGGAGGCCACAGAAAAACTACCTTTGGAGCTAAACTGGCACCAGTCACAAAAGCTGCCGGAGACGGTTACGTCAGCTAATGTGGTGGGCCTAGAAGACAAAGACAGCATGAATGAGGACTACGAGGCTAACATGACGAGCTGAAGGTCTGCCCCGAGAGACCCCGTTTGCGAGGGTTGTAGGTCCCCAACGCACCGGTTTAAAGTGCAAATGTGCCCAGCAAGAGGGAGGCTATGCAGTAAATGTAGGTGCATGAATTTTTTGCCAGGGTGTACCGATTTCCAGCACTGTGGAGTCCACCAAAGAAGCCAGCCCACCCGCCTGCAACAACCATCCACTTGGTGAGTCCCAACGGGTATTCTTATTGTACGTACGGTGGAATTGGACGGTGTTGCTTTGCCATTACTGCTTGACACGCGGCAGTGCGGTTGATGCTAAACTGGGCCACGGTGAAGAAGTTTTTTCGCATACCACAGGATCAGGAGTAACCCAGCACCATTATATGGCTATGGCAGTAACAGACTGTGCAATGTAGGGACTGTGGAGTTGACTGTTCGCTACAAGTCTGAAGTGGTGCATGACTTCATTTTCCAGGTGGCAGCGCATGGCAATAATATCATGGGCTGTGACCTGTTCTACGGACTGGGTTTCACCATCAGAGACAGCGCTGGGACCAAATGGTCTGGGTGTGGTCGTTGGAGCTCGCCGGTTCCGTGAATGGCGACGTCATGGTTTGGGACGAGGCGCTTGTGGATGGTACCTCCACCGAGGCGCCCACTTCAAGCTCAGTGGAGGAGCAGGACGGCTCCAGTGCCCACACTCGGCCAGAGGTAGTAGGGGTAGCTGGGTCGGATGGGTGGAGCGCCATTCTGAAGAGCGACACCAGGGAGGTACCAGACACCTTCAGTGCTTGTGTTGGGTTTTGGCCAAAGACGGGTGAGGGGTCTGCTGCAACGACGGTGACTGCTGCATCGCCACAGTGTAACAACGGGGACAGATGACATGAGACCATGGAGCTGAAGCATGCTCAGCAGCACATCAGACCGACCAAGGTACCGCTCCAGGTCATGGACTGGGTTTGGGTTTGGGCTGATGAAAGACCAGGGTGACATCTGGCTGGACCGCAGCCGGAAAAACATTGGGCACCTCTGAGAATTGTGGCGAAGTCGGGCGCAGCGTGTTTTCGGCTGACAGATGGTTCAATTAGGCATGTGAACTAGCTGCGGTGTGTCCAGGTGGATGCTCCTGGTGGCAATGCTACGCAGGAGCCGGTGATGGTGGTGTGGGACCTGGGTTCCTCTGTTTTGAAGATCGGTCCTTGCCCCAGGGGCCTGCCACCTCTGGGGGCGTGTCTGCTGCGGGGCTGCTGCAGGGCCCCCGCGCCTGACCCACCATTTCTGTGGAGGACTGTGTTTAAAAGATTGGAGACTGTTTGAAAATGTTTAGTTAGGAGCACAGCTGTTACGTTGCAAGTGGCAGAATAAACCACTTTGCCGTGTGGGCCATGTGGCAGTCTACCCACCGGTCCTAGTTTTAGTGTTCTTTATGATTTTATGTCTACTTTTATTTTAGTGTGTCTTTTGGGGTTTGTGTTTCCAAATTTGGGTGGGTTCTAATTAGGTGTGTTTTTCTATTTTATAAAAGGGGGGTAGAATGTAATGGGTTTTTTTGCGAAGTGCGATGTGGTGACGCCACCTTCCGGTTGCATCATTACACCGCCCTGTAATAAGGGACATCTGCCATTTGGGCTTTCTCTTGCCAAGGATGGCTCCGCCTATGGTGTGTTCCCAGTAGTGCAACCATATTACTATTAAACCTGTGTTCCAGTGCAACCTCCTCGTCCGTCTCCTTTTGTGCCAGGTTTGCGGACATAACACCTCCCTTCTGTTCTTTCCTCTTGGTTTTATCGCTCCAACTTTCTCCTGTATTCTCAAACGTCTCCCTTTAGTCTCTGAATTCCACATATGCTGCCATTCTTTCCTGCTCTGTGATTTTATTGATTTAATTTCTGTTTTGCTGACTGTCACCTTGATTTCTGCCTCAGCCCCATTAAGTGCCTGTTTTGGCATCAGTTCTACTATCTCATTACCCCTCTGGGGGGCAATGGATCAGCGTTCTCGTCGCGCCCTCCGCCAGTACCCGGGCTCGCCTGGGGAAGCTAATGATCCTACCAGCAGACTAAATTCGAAGAGACGACGCCTCTGTGCCAAGTCAAAGAAGAATCCTAGTCACAGTCCTAAAGCCGAAAGCAAACAGCCCCAAGAGCACTTTGTGGTAGGATCTGCCCTTCGCATATTACAACTAAACGTTGAAGGCCTATCTGCAGCCAAGCGAAGCCTTATCGAAGTCCTCGCCTTCCAACATTCGATTGATGTAATCTGCCTCCAAGAGACTCATATTGGCACAGAGGAAGCTGGCCGCTTCACCATCAAAGGCTTTGACCTCCTGTGCTATGTTCTACATGCTAAACATGGACGTGCCACCTATGTGCGTTCTGACATAGTTGAAGCAAATCACCTGATAACAACACATTTCTCAGACACCATAATCATTGGTGGCTTCCATATTGTCAATGTGTACAAGCCCCCTAATGCCAACTGGGATCTGCAGGTCTTACCCACCCTACCCCACCCTGCCATCTATGTGGGGGACTTTAACAGCCATCACCCTGACTGGGGGTACCCAGCAGTGGACAGTGATGGGGAGGCACTTTCAGACTGGGCATCCAGAAATGACCTCGCTTTGATATACGACCCCAAACAAAGAGGAACCTTCCACTCTGCTAGGTGGAAGAAGGACTATTCTCCTGACCTGTGTTGGGTCAGCTCTTTGAATGGGGAGCCATATCCTACACAGATCCTCATTCTTGATGATTTTCCACACAGCCAACACCGGCCCCTGCTTGTACACATTGGCCTACAACTTCCAGTCATATACAGCCCAAGGAAGATGCGCTGGAACTTCCGCAAAGCCAACTGGAAGAAATTCAGTGAAACTCTGGACCGGAGCGTTGTTACCATCCCACTCCACACCATCACTGTAGATGAAGCATACAACCGCTTCTGCAGTGCAATCTTCAAGGCTGCCCATACTGCAATCCCACGAGGCTACCAACCCCTCTATGTCCCATGTTTGGACGGAGAAAGTGCTGCCCTCCTACAATCCTATCAAACATCAGGGGACCCAGAGATAGCAGACCATCTCATTGAATCGCTAAATACAGCCCGGCGAAAGAAATGGGAGGAGACAGTTGCTGACCTGAGCTTTACCCACTCTAGCAGGAAATGTTGGAGCCTCATCCGTCGCCTAGGAGCTGCACAGAAGCCCCCTAGCCAAAGCCAAGCATCCGTCACACCCAACCAAGTTGCATCCCACCTACTGACTATCGCCAAAGCACCCCAAGACAAAGACACCAGAAGAGCAGTTACAACTGAGCTAAAAAAACACCAAAAAATGCCTGTAGAGGAAACGAACCCTGAACCCTTCGAGGCTGCTGAACTGGAGAAAGTCCTACAGGGCCTGAAATGTGGAAAGGCAGCAGGATACGATAACATCTTCCCAGAATTCATGAAAAATCTTGGCCCCCGAGCCCTAACCTGGTTGACACAATTCTACACAAGGATCACACAAACAAACTCGATCCCAAAGAAATGGCGGACAGCAAAGGTCATTGCCATCCCAAAACCTGGCAAAGACCACAAACTACCAGCAAGCTACCGCCCAATCTCCCTACTCAGCGTTCCTTACAAAATCATGGAGCGCCTAATACTGCAACGCATTTCCCCAGAAATAGAGGATATTCTAAGTGTGGATCAAGCAGGTTTCCGCAAGGACCGCAGTACAGGAGAACAAGTACTGGCCCTAACCACCTTCATTGAAAATGGCTTCGAGAGCAGACTGAAGACAGGGGCTGTGTTTCTCGATCTTACAGCCGCCTATGATACGGTCTGGCACAAAGGCCTCCTCCTGAAACTTAAAAAGGCGATCCCTGCTTGGGCAACAGCAATTATAAAAACTCTGCTGACCAACCGAAGGTTCAGAGTCCACCTCAGTCAGAGCACAAGTGCATGGAGAATGCAGAAAAACGGACTCCCACAAGGCTCAGTTCTAGCTCCAACTCTGTTCAACCTCTACATAAACGACCTGCCTATTACAAAATCCCGCAAATTCATCTATGCAGACGACATCTGTTTGGCATTCCAAGCACCAGACTTTGAACCACTGGAACGGGTGCTCACGGAAGATCTTGCTAAACTGGACCAGTTCTGCAAAATCTGGCGCCTAAAACCAAGCCCAGCAAAAACCGTCTCCAGTGTATTTCATCTCCACAATGCAAAAGCTGCCAGAGAACTAAACATCCACCTGAGCGGACTCAAGCTTAAGCATGCCCCAAATCCAACTTATCTTGGAGTGACCCTTGATAGGACCTTATCCTTCAAGGAACATCTAAAGGGGACGGCTGCTAAGGTGAAAGTACGAAACAACCTGCTCTGCAAGCTCGCTGGTGCAAAATGGGGGGCGGCAGTCTCCACCCTGCGCACCTCAGCACTGGCCCTTTCATACTCTGTAGCAGAATATTGTGCCCCTGTCTGGTCCAGGTCATCTTACACACACTATGTAGACACCCAGCTCAACTCAACCATGAGAACTATAACTGGAACAATCCGCTCAACACCACTCCCCTGGCTCTCTGTACTGTCAAACATAGCCCCTCCACACATCCGGCGAGCAGCATTAACTCAAAGGATGCTCCAAAAAGTTAAAGATTTTCCTCACTTACCAATCCATGCAGATATCTACACCCCACCCACTGCCCGACTTTCATCCAGACGGCCGATTTGGAAAAACCCTCCCCCAGCTGACTTTACCATCCAGACAGCTTGGCAAGAGGAATGGGAGACCAAGGAGGTCCCAAACAAACAGCTGGTGATAAACCCCAACCAACAGGTCCCGGGCACCAACCTCCCAAGGAGACAGTGGTCTACACTCAATCGCTTCAGGACTGGACATGGCCCCTGCTTGGCCAGCCTTCACAGATGGGGCAGTAGCCCTAGCCCACTGTGCGCATGTGGAGAGGAGCAAACTATGGAACACATCATAGAGGCTTGCCCGCTCCAAAGACTGGAAGGAGGATTACACACCCTCCATACAGCAAACCAGGAGGCAACTGCTTGGCTTAAGGACTTTGCATTCGCTAAATAAATAAATAAATTACCCCTCAGCCCCATATGTGCAGGAACCCACATAAATTTAACTAACTTCTCAACATCCACTAGGTGGGAGTACAGAAGAGTCTCATACAGTAAATCAGGTGGCCTAACAGAACTGTAGTTTTTTAAACTTTGGAGAGCTGACACTGAGTCTGAACAAATTATGACCTTTCCTTCTTGTTTATCTTGAAGCCACTGAAGGGCCACCACTGTTGCTGTTACAGTATTTCTGCTGTAAATACTGATGTATAACATGATATTCGTTTTGATTCTGAGTGCCTACTCTCACTGTAGTGCCATTTCTGTGCTGACTGAAGTTTGACCCCTAAAGTATGAAACCTTTGTCAGTGTCAACACTCCCTATCGTTCTGCAGAAAGGCACCTCATCCCAGCTTTGGAACGGTTGCAAAGGAGAGAGTTGTCTCAGGAGATTAGAAAGAAAATTATAGACAAGCATGTTAAAGGTAAAGGCTATAAGATCATCTTCAAGCAGCTTGATGTTCCTGTGACTACAGTTGCACATATTATTCAGAAATTTAAGATCCACGGGACTGTAGCCAACCTCTCTGGACATGGCCGCAGGAGGAAAAAATGGAAGAGACGGATAATATGAATGGTGTGGAGAGTGTAAATAACGAGACTGATTTATGCAGCAGACGACTTTATTCACTCTCACATCAATCATACACAGAAAAGCATGTCTCAATACACCAGGGTCTCTCCTTTTATACCAACCGCCCATCTCACATCTGCATGACATCTCACATCACAATACATTCATCCCTTCTCCCCCCAACTCCTTCTTCCTGCTACCTCACCATAATCTCCATAGCTATTGTCCTTCTCTGTTTACCCTCTGCATCCAGTCTGAGATGATTAACCCAACCTCTACACGCCCCCCCCCCCCCGAATCTCAGACCGAGTTTCAGTCCTCACGTCCTTTTGGCTTCAGTCTCCTCCCATATCTGCTGTAATGGGGGTTTACCACCTCCGCGGCGCTGCTGTGCCGACGGGGGGCTCCTGGACGTGTGTCTCTCTGCGGGTGGGCAATGGCAAGGGGGGGGAACCTTCGACTTACCCGTGTGGCTGTTTTTGGCACAAAAGCGCGTGGAAAACAGTGGTGGGCCGGGCCCGGCAGCGTGCCTGTGTCTGCACTATGCTGCAAACACTGAGACGGGCAGTTGTCCGGCGCGGGATTATCTGGCAAAAATTCCCCGAGCAGCCACAGTGGCTGAGAAAAAACAAGCTCCGCTGGGGAAGCCTCCAAATCCTCTTTTGGTGCGGAACGCAACCCCAATAAAACCCACGACAACCGGTCCACCCAATTTGCATCTGTCAGCGAAGCCATAAGCGCTGCTTTCAGTGACCTATGAAAACGCTTGCATAAACCATTGGCTTGTGGGTTGTACGCAGTTGTGCAATGAATTGCAACACCCAGGCTATGGGTCATCGCGGACCAGAGGTCAGAAACAAACTGAGGGCCCCTATCGGACGTAATGTCCGACGGGATTTCAAAACGTGCCACCCATGTTGTCAAAAAAGTGTGCGCCATGTCCGCGGACATGGTTGCTGCCAGTGGGACTGCTTCTGGCCAGCGTGTGGTGTGGTCCACCACTGTCAGAAGGTGCGTGCACCCCTGCGATGGTGGGAGGGGGCCCACGAGGTCCACGTGAACATGGTCGAACCTCTTAGCCGGTATATGAAACGGCTCCAAAGGAGCCTTCGTGTGTCTGTGTACTTTGGCTCGTTGGCACGCTATGCAGGCTGCAGCCCACTCTTTCACTTGTTTGCGCAGGCCTGGCCACATGAACTTCGCTCCCACCATTTTGACTGACGCGCACACTCCTGGGTGCGCCAGAGCGTGAACTGACTCAAACACGCGGCGGCGCCAAGCGACTGGGACTACCGGGCGCAGGCGTCCCGTGGAGACGTCGCAGATTAGGGGGGCTTGCGGTCTTGCAGAACTCTGCTCTCCAGCCTTAACCCTGTTGGTCCAGACTGGAGCGCGCTCACGTCCGTATCACCAATCTGCTCTGCGGCCATGGCTGCATAATCTATCCCCACGCAGACCGGGGCCACAACTGCACGCGAGAGGAAGTCCGCCACCACATTCAGTTTACCCGACACATGCTGAATATTGGTCGTAAACTCCGAGATCATGGCCAGCTGTCTCTGCTGCTGGCCCGACCATGGTTCCGAAACCTTGGCCATCGCGAACGTTAGCGGCTTGTGGTCCACGAATGCGGTGAAGCTGCACCCTTCCGGCCAGAACTGGAAGTGGCGTATGGACAGGTGGAGAGCCAGCAACTCTCTGTCGAATGCGCTGTATTTACGCTCACTGTTGCGCAAAGCCCTGCTGAAAAAAGCGAGCGGCTGCCAAGAACCGGTGACACGTTGCCCCACGACGGCCCCTATGGCCACGTCCGAGGAGTCGGTAGTGAGCGCTATCTGAGCCACCGGGTCCAGGTGCACCAACAGTGCGGCGTTTGCCAGGGCTGTTTTAACCTCAGAGAATGCCTGCTCTCGCTCCGGAGTCCATTCGACTCTGTCCGCGGATTTCCGTCTCTTGAGCGCGGCATACATTGACTGCATGAGTTGAGCTGCGCGGGGGAGGAACCAGTTATAAAAGTTAGCCATCCCCAAAAATTCTTGCAGCGCCCTGACCGTCTGAGGCTGGGGAAAGTTCGCCACTGCACGCACTTTGTCGAGCAAGGGTATTGCTCCCTCCGGTGAGACGCGGTGCCCCAAAAAATCAATCTCCGTCATGCCGAACTGGCATTTCGCCGGGTTGATTATTAACCCGTGCTCCTCCAACCTCCGGAAAACCGTTGTGAGGTGGGTTACGTGTTCGTTCTCAGATGCACTGGCCACCAGGATATCATCCAGGTAGACGAACACAAACGGGAGATCGCGCAACACCGCATCCATCATGCGTTGGAATGTCTGTGCCGCTCCTTTTAATCCGAAGGGCATGCGTAAAAACTCAAACAAGCCAAGCGGAGTTATTACTGCTGTTTTGGGTATGTCCTCTGCGCACACTGGGACCTGGTGGTAGCCGCGGACCAGGTCTATTTTAGAAAAAATGCGTACTCCGGCGAGGTGAACGGAAAAATCCTGAATATGGGGAATCGGGTAGCGGTCGTGCACTGTGGCGTTATTCAATCTGCAGAAATCTCCACACGGTCGCCACGATCCCTCGGCCTTCGGGACCATGTGTAGCGGGGATGCCCATGGGCTGTTCGATCGCCTGATGATGCCCAACCTTTCCAAGCTGGCAAACTCCTCGCACGCTATGGCCAGTTTAGCTGCGTCCAAGCGCCGAGGTCGTGCAAAAATGGGCGGCCCGGTGAGTGAGCAGTGTGTGGAACTTACCGCCTGGAGCTATGACGTTGGCTTGTGTTATTGGCCCGGCCCCTCGAGCTGTACAGGGGAGAGAATCAAAAGACAGTGCATTAACCAGGCGCCTGTTAGCAACATCGACTAGTAACCCATGTGCACACAGAAAATCAGCTCCCAGGATTGGGAAACTCAGTGCCGCTATGACAAAAGTCCACTCATGCATACGGCCATGTAGGGATACAGTCAGTGTTCTCTCACCAAAAGTCTTAATGTCCGAGCCGTTTACTGCTACCAGCTCGGGGCCGCTAGCTCCCGTTAGCCGGTCGGTGTAGGACGGCAGGATGATGCTCTTCTGGGCTCCGGTGTCTATGAGGAACTGTCTCCTCGAGCGCGAGTCCGTCACGTAGAGCAGCTTGTTCTCTTCACCGGCGGTCGCAGCTGCTACCAACTGCCGGCCTTGGCGTTTCCCGAGCGCTTGAATTGGCACGGTGGCGCACATCTGCGTGCGTTCTATCCAAAACAGCGGTTGTAGAAGCAGAGCGTGTCTCTCTGGCACTTCCTGGCCTCCGCTGCTGCTACCGTCGGCAGCTCCTTGCCTCTGCTGGTCGTCTCGCTGGGTTCCAACGCCGCCGCATTCACTGTGAGGGCTCTGGTGGTGAGGATGATCTGATCTGCCTCCTGGGCTAGCGCACGGTAGTCACGCGTGGCCAGCAACGGCGAATTGGCAAGAACCACTCTCGCCTCTGTTGGGAGGTTCCGGAGGAAAAGGTGGGCAAGCAGAAAATGCCCGTCGTCCGTGCCCATTAACACCAACATCTTCTCCATCAGTTTGACCGCCGAACCATCTCCTAACTTAGAGTGCCTCAGGAGCCTCTCTGCTCTCTCACAGTCCGAGAGCATGTAGCGCCGGGTCAGCGCAGCCTTGAGAGCCCCGTATTTGTCATGGTCTGGAGGCTGTTGGAGCAGGCTCACTACTTGCTGAGACTTGCGAGCATCCAGCGCTGCGACCACATAGTAATATTTGGTGTCGTCTGCCGTTATTCCCCGGAGGGCGAACTGAGCCTCGGTGTGGTGGAACCAAGACTGCGGGTCGTGCAGCCAAAAGTCCGGTAGTTTGACCGAAACAGCGCACGCGTTGCTGGGGGTTCCCATCCTGGCCGTTTCTGGGATGCTTGCCGCGTCGCTGCAGCTTCCCGTCTGGGCCAACTCTGGGGTTCTTGCCTCGTGTTCCATAATTCGTCAAGGGGTCACCAGTGTGGAGAGTGTAAATAACGAGACTGATTTATGCAGCAGTCGACTTTATTCACTCTCACATCAGTCATACACAGAAAAAGCATGTCTCAATACACCAGCGGTCCTCCTTTTATGCCAACCGCCCATCTCACATCTGCATGACATCTCACATCACAATACATTCATCCCTTCTCCCCCCAGCTCCTTCTTCCTGCTACCTCACCATAATCGCCATAGCTATTGTCCTTCTCTGTTTACCCTCTGCATCCAGTCTGAGATGATTAACCCAGCCTCTACAATGGTAACAAAAGAGCCCAGAACAACCTCTAAACACATTCATGGTGAATTCCAAGGTCAAGGTACATCAGTGTCAGATCGCACCATCCATCGTTGTTTGAGCCAAAGTGGACTTCATGGGAGACGACCAAGGAGGACACCACTGTTGAAAACAAATCATAAAAAAGCCAGAATGGAATTTGCCAAACTGCATGTTGACAAGTCACAAAGCTCCTGGGAGAATGTCCTATGGACAGATGAGACAAAACTGGAACTTTTTGGCAAGGCACATCAGCGCTGTGTTCACAGACGCAAAAATGAAGCATACCAAGAAATAACACTGGCCTACTGTGAAACATGGAGGAGGATCTGTTATGTTCTGGGGCTGCTTTGTTGCATCTGGCACAGGGTGTCTTGAATCTGTGCAGGGTACAATGAAATCTCAAGACTATCAAGGTATTCTAGAGAGAAATGTGCTGCCCAGTGTCAGACAGCTTGGTCTCAGTCGCAGGTCATGGGTCTTGCAACAGGATAATGACCCAAAACACACAGCTAAAAACACCCAAGAATGGCTAAGAGCGAAACATTGGACTATTCTAAAGTGGCCTTCTATGAGCCCTGATCTAAATCCTATTGAACATCTGTGGAAGGAGCTGAAACATGCCGTCTGGAGAAGGCACCCTTCAGACCTGAGACAACTGGAGCAGATTGCTCATGAGGAGTGGGCCAAAATACCTGCTGAGAGGTGCAGAAGTCTCATTGACAGTTACAGAAATCGTTTGATTGCAGTGATTGCCTCAAAAGGTTGTGCAACAAAATATTAAGTTAAGGGTACCATCATTTTTGTCCAGGCCTGTTTGATGAGTTTGTTTTTTAAAATAATTCTGTTGAACCACAATTCAAAAGCATTGTCTGATTTTCATTGGTTAATTGTCATAGAATTTTTATTTATCACCGCTTTTTTGGCTGCACGGTGGCGCAGTGGTTAGCACTGCGGCAGCACAGTTTACCCTTGGCCGGAGGATTGTGGGGATCGTGGGATCGTGGGTTCAATCCCAGCCCCCGACCAACAGTGATCTGTGTGGAGTTTGCATGTTCTCCCCGTGTTGCGTGGGTTTACTCCGGGATTTCTCCGGTTTCCTCCCACATGCCAAAGACATGCATGTTAGGTTAATTGGCTGTTCTAAATTGTCCCTAGATATCTGTTTCCTATAGGCCCTTAGAATAGAGGGTTAGTATTAATGAAAGCGCTTTGAGTGGTCTTTGTGACTAGAAAAGCGCTATATAAGTGCAGGTTAGTTAGTTAGTTAGTTAGGTTAATTGTCATAGAATTTTTATTTATCACCGCTTTTGTCAGATTCAAGTTATTTCTGTGACCATTGTGGGTTTTTCTTTCATTAACATAGGGGTACCAACAATTTTGCCCACATCTG
Organism: Pholidichthys leucotaenia; assembly: GCA_020510985.1. Taxonomy (NCBI): domain Eukaryota; kingdom Metazoa; phylum Chordata; class Actinopteri; order Cichliformes; family Pholidichthyidae; genus Pholidichthys; species Pholidichthys leucotaenia. Next base: position 430,309,357 of record CM035841.1, read on the forward strand.
TATATCTGTGTGTGTGTGTGTGTGTGTGAGAGTGAGTGAGATTGATGTTTTCTCTGTGTGCTTTCCTTTTTGGCTTAATGGGGGGAACCTGCCATGAGACAAAAGTATCTACAACTACCACCACGCCAGAGCCAGGCGCGTCATTAGCCACGGTTACATGTGCAAAATTTCTTCAATCTGATTACAATTCAGATCAGAACTTTACTGTTTACATGGATCCTGGAAAAGTTGATCCAATTAGGACGTGCATTTTCATGTGTCACACATTTGAACAGACTAAATCATTTTGACATGCGCACAATTATACAACATTCCGGAAATAGTAGAAGAAGAAGCAACTTCTGATGTAAACAAACCCCACTTCATGTCTTTCTCTTTTTGAAATAGACCTATATTGTGTTATTCAGACTGTACTTTTGCTTCTGCTGGTCTCTGTAATGAAGCTACAAGTCCAGCAGTACATACTTCTGCATATGACCAACAGAGGGAGACAGCAGGACAATACAGACCAGTTCTGTTTTACTCCCGCCAAGTCTTCCGCTAGCTGTTGTAAAGGCGAAAATATGTCACGTGGACATGTGGCTGACGTACAGACATGCGCAGTCATCATATTTTCTACCCAAACTTTGGAATAAGTGTTTATATGTGCACCAATCAGATTAACAATTGGCATAACCCACCCGTCTCAATTGGAAGGAAATTTTGATCCGAATGAGTGGGATTGGGTCAGAATATTCAGATTGGCGTGTTTACATGAAGCATTTTTATTCCAGTCAGGCTTTTAATCCGGTTACTTGTGTCCATATAAACATGGCTATTGAGAATATATTTGGCATCCTTGTGGCACACTGGAGAATCCTTGGCTGATCACTAGAATTCCTCCCAGAGAAAGCTGTGAAGATTGTGAAAGCCTGCATAGTGTTGCGCAACTTTGCCTACACCGATGAAGTCAGTGCGGCCGAAACAGCCCCCAAATTTTTCTGACACAGAAGCTACAGGGGTATCTCAACCAGGTGAGTGGTGAAGAGAGGTTCAGAGGGACATCATCATCATCATCATGACAGCAGTCTGTCGCGGGCAACAATGACTGTTTCATTTAGGTCTGATCAGATTCCTCTATGCAGCTCCGTCCCCCACCCTCTGCTGCCAGGAACTCCCAACCCTGCAAACCCAGGCAACATCCGAGCCGGTATGAGTTGCTTTCTGACTGACCATTTCTGTTACGTATGGCTCTTGCGAGCCATATAATGAGAGCCGAGGGCAGACCAGTGAGTTTGCGTTATTTATTGTGATAAGGGGAAAGGAACAAAGGAACAGGGCCTTGTGGAGCCAAAACACAAATGATGACACAAGGGTAAACACTTACACACGATGCAGAATGGCAGGATGATGGCTTGCGCAGGACGTAGGGGTTCCAGCCTTACCCACGCCAGAGAAGAGCGTGGATAATCGTGCACGAGGTCACAGCCCCGAGTGATCGGAGCTGCTCCCTTTTATAATGGTTGACAGTGTCTCAGCTGATGAGGTAATTGGGCTCCAGCTGTCCCGTAGAGCTTGACAGCTGGAAGCCCGCTGAGATGCTGTCACAATAAGAGCTGGGCCGGTAAGAACGGCCAGTGTGACAATTTCATGAAACTGCTTGCAAAGTATTTGAGTACAGCTACTTTTTGCTGGACTAGCGGCACATTCTTGGCAGATAGAGGTATTATCAGTAGCAAGGACAGGCCAAGACAAACTGACTCCAGTATCTGTTGCAGTGACTGACCAGATGATAGGTTTGTTTATCGCTGCTCTTTGTGTAGTGCATGTCACAATGCACTGACTGGCAAATGTCCACCACAGACCTTGCGACAGATGTGCTTATCTGCCAGGATGTCCAGTCTCACCCCGTGTAACTGGGAATGGTCCACCACAGATCTGTGACAGATATTGTTTTTAGTTCTGTGTTCTCCCTGTGCTGTGTGGGTTTACTCTGGGGGCTCTGGTTTCCTCCCACAATCCAAAGTCATGCATGTTAGGTTAATTGGCTGTTCTAAATTGTCCCTGGATATCTGTTTCCTGTGGGCCCTTGGAATGAAGGGTTAGTACTAATGAAAGCGCTTTGAGTGGTCTTTGTGACTAGAAAAGCGCTATATAAGTGCAGGTTAGTTAGTTAGTTAGTTAGGATGCCCAGTTTCGCCCAGTTTCACTCCTCCCTCCTCAGGGGGACAGGAGTGTGTTTGAATATCTGGCTCTGCAAATTCTGTCACAGAGCCGATCAACCAGGGCTGCCATCGCTGTGAGGAATGACTTTATGACGTTTTTCCAATCGCCCCAAGGATCGTACCATGGCAGAACACCATCTTGTGCCATAGACAACTTAGACAGGAACTCATAGTAGCACAATTTTTGTGTTTACTCATGTTAGTGTGTACCGCCCAAAAAATAGAAAAATAAAGTCAGTGACTAACATTTCATTTGTTGTCGTCAATGTTCAGCTAATGCACATACACATTGAAATCCAAAATGGCCACAAAGGTAAATGGGAGAGAAAGTGTTTGTACTTGAATGTTTGTTGTTTGGAATTTCACAGCTACATTCCAGGGAAATAACTGACATGGGAATAAAAAAGAATTACTAATCTGAGGGCCAAAACAGTTTTCCCACATAATAAGGGGATTTTCTGGCCTATAGAGGGGATGCATTGGAACAGAATTCTTAACAGGATAGTCACCATAGCAATACGACACTAGCTATGTTTACATTGTTACGCACCCCTCCACGGGGAATTAGTCAGTGGTGCAGTTCATGACACCGTCAGGGTACACCTCCACTCCTGGCCAAGATGATAGGGAAGAATTCCGCTTTGGCTCAGTGGGGGCAGTTTTGAATAGCTGTAACAGAGTGACAGCCAATCAAAAAGCAGGTCACTGTCCACGGTGCTGAGCAACACTGCGAAATGTTGGAGAAGTTGTCCAGGGTGCCGATAGGTATTTGTTAAAAAAAAAGCATTATTCTAGTTAAATTTTTTAGCTTGTTAGTTTTGTACTTTTTTAAAACTATATTTACATTAGCTCACCTTGATAGTTTTAGCTGATAAACAATTTATTCCAAGACTTAACTTGAACAACGGTGTATATTTTTCTGTAAGTTAAATACCTACAAGTCAGTATAAAATTGAAACATACTCATCATATAACCAATCGTTATAGAGTCAGAAAATGAAAAAAGCAATTGTTCAGAAATTACTTGAAAGTGGGAAAGGTAAATTTTGAATAACCTTTATTTATGAACTTATTTTCTTTGACAACAAAGTCAGAATTGCTGATGACAAGCAGTTATAAACAAGGACGACAAAACAAGGAAACCACAAACTTTTACCAAAGGGTGAATCTGATTAATATGCCCAGTGTATTACAAAGAAGGCAGGGAAATACTGTGGACATACTGGATATCAAGGCCTATCAAGGCCAATGCATAAGACACCAAAAAATGACTTAAGTAGGAGTATAAAGAAAAGAAAGTTACTTGAGTACAAAATAATAACTTTACTCTTCCCATTAAGTTTTTTTTTTCCCTGAAAACTAGTAACACTTTTGAATTTATGAAATTTTGTCAAAAATGTACATTTTTTTACAAATTAGGTTTTTTTTTTCTGAAATTCACAACTTTTAAAATGCGTTTGCAACATTTTATGATAAATTTGTGATCTTTTTCGTGCATATTTACAACTTTTTACTCAAAATTTGCAACTCCTTTCTTGAAAATTTGCAATTTTACAATTTGTGTAGCTTTTCTGTACATGTGTTAGACAAAGCAAAAGATAAACAAAACAAACTAGAAACATGTCCCATGTAATGTTATACAAATTATATACTGTAGCAGCAGCAATAAAGTAACTGATTTCAAATGTGGACTGACACTCATTTCAAATCAGTGAAGTCAAAAGTTACTCAGCGTACAAGCAAACAGATGAGTTAAAGTGTTTGTTTGGGTTTGTTTTTTTTTTACAAATTACTCAGGCAAAAGTATAAAGTATTTTGCAATAAAACTAATCATGAAAGTAGAATGTTGTGAAAAGTTACTTTTATGAATGTACTTGAGTAAATGTAACTAGTTAAATACTATACAGGCTCTTCAGTCCCACAGAATTAACTGGAGGCAGGAGCCATATTGATAGGATATTTTATATTGACCTGTACTGCATTAAATAGAGAGGATGTAATGGTTGTGTGCTATGGCCATTCTATGATGGCTTCTTTAAAAAAAAAGCAGGCAGCTCACTTACACGTAGAGAGAGGCTGGGTACAACTGGACAGACTGCCAGTCCATCATAGGGCCAACACAAACACACATAACTGTTCACACCTACGGACAATCTAGAATTCTCTGTTCATGCCAATCAACCTAATGTGCATGTGTTGGGACTGTGGGAAGAAGCTGGAGAAACCTGAGAGAAATCATAAATACACAAGAACATGCAAACTCATGAAGGTGTCACTAAGTAAATTTTTGAAATAGTAAGATTTGCAAAATCCCTCCACTGTAGCTTCCACTAGTTACAGCAGCTGTGAGCAGAGTGTACCATCATAGAAGACAGGTGCCACATTACGTGCTGGGGAAAGTGACTAACATATTATACAGCGCATCGTTTACAGCTAGTACTGATAAAACTTTTTTCAACGTCAGACGACTATGGAAATCAGACACAGATGTAGTCCAAGACAGGTCTTAGTCTGCCTTATTTTATACTCTGGCTGCTTCTTTTGCTGCTGCTGCTGGCTCTCTAAAATGCCCTCCACAACTTTCTAAATAAAGTCTGGTGACAGAGGTGTTGGCAGGTGGAGGTGGGTTAAAGGTAGCAGGCTCGATGGTGACCACAGGAACACTAGGTGTCTCTGATAAAAAAAATCCACAGCAGAAGAACTGGTGTTGACAAGTTTTGCTGTGTGCTTGACATAGCAGAAAATGTGCATCTTGGATGTGGGGTGCAGCAAATTGTTTGGATCTGTAGTAGACTGATGGACCATGTATGCATACAGTGTGGGAAATAATTATGTGATCCCCTCCTGAATTTGTAAGTTTACCCCTTACAAAGAAATTAACAGTCCATAATTTTTATGGCAGATTTATTTTAACAGACAGGGACAGAAGATCAACAAAAAAAATCCACAAAATACATCAAATAAGGGTTATACTGTAAATTAATTTGGATTTGATCGAGGGAAATAAGGATTTGATCCCCTACCAACCAGCAAGGATTCTGACCCACACAGACCGGTGATGTATCCATGAGGCACATAAATTAGTCCTGTCCCTTTAGGAAAGTCCTCCTAATCTCAACCCATTATGTCTATAAAAGACTCCCGTTGCAGAATCAGTCTCTTCAATTCAAACTTCACCACCATGGTCAAGACCAAAGGGCTGTCAAAGGACGTCAGAGACAAGATTGTAGACCAGCACAAGGCTGGAATGAACTACAAGACCATCAGCAAGAAGCTTGGTGAGTAAGAGACCACTGTTGGTGTGATAACTCGAAAGTGGAAGAAATATAAGATAAAAGTCAGTCGTCCTCGTTCTAGAGCTCCATGCAAGATTTCACCTCGTGGGGTAAGAATGATTCTGAGAAAGGTGAGAGATCAGCCCAGAATTACAGGAGAGGAGCTTTTTAATGATCTCAAGGGAGCTGGGACCACAATCACCAAGAAAACCATAGGTAACACACCTTGCCATAATGGAATGAGATCCTGCAGTGTTTCCAAGGTTAGGGCAGCACAGTGGTACAGTGGTTAGCACCGTTGCCTAACAGCTAGAAGGTTCCAGGTTCGAATCTCTAGGCTGGCAGGGGTAGGAACCTTTCTGTGTGGAGTTTGCATGTTCTCCCTGTGCTGCGTAGGTTTACTCCGGGAGCTCCCACAATCCAGTGACATGTATGTTAGGTTAATTGGCCTTTCTAAATTGTCCCTAGATATCTCTCTCCTATAGGCCCTTAGAATAGAGGGTTCGTGTTAGTGAAGCGCTTTGAGTGGTCTTTGAGACTGGATAAAGCGCTATATAAATACCGGTCCTTATCCCCCCCAGCCCCCTCCCCTGCTCAAGAAGGCACACCTGAAGTTTGTCAATAAACACCTGAATGATTCAGATAAGGCTTGGGAGAATGTGGTGTGGTCAGATGAGACCAACATTGAGCTCTGGAATCAACTCGACTTGCCGTGTTTGGAGGCAGAGAAACACTGAATATAACCCCAAGAACACCATCCCCACTGTCAAACATGGAGGTGGAAACATTCTGCTTTGGGGCTGTGTCTCTTCTACAAGTACAGGGAGATTTCACCACACTGACGGGCCGATGAATGGGACCATGTACTGTAGAATCTTGGATGAGAACCTCCTGGCCTCAGCCAGAACACTGATGATGGGTCGTGGTTGGGTCTTCCAGCATGACAATGACCCAAAACATACAGCCAAGGTAACAAAGGAGTGGCTCAAAAAGAAGCACATTAAGGTCCTGGAGTGGCCTAGCCAGTCTCTGGCCCTTAATCCCATAGAAAATCTGTGATGCTACAAGGGTTTCTCCACCAAGTACTAAGTCATGTTTTGCTTGGGGATCAAATACTTATTTCTCTTGATCAAATACAAATTAATTTATAACCCTTATCTAATATTGTTTTCTGGATTTTTTTTATTGATCTGTCTCTCTGTGTTAAAATTAATCCACAATAAAAATTATGGACTGTTCACTTCTTTGTAAGGGGGTAAACTTACAAATTCAGCAGGGGATCAAATGCTTATTCCCCCGCTGCAGTTGTGATCTCCAAGCTGTAGGAAATCCTTCCCGTGGTGTTTTTGCAGTAGGCTGTCAATGGCCTTTTTCCATTGGTGGTGTCCAAAGTGTGTGGTCCAACACGAAGATCCTTCCACCCGTCTTTATGGGTCACGGGGGCAACGGTAGATCATCAGAGACTTCTGGAAAAAATAATAAAACAAAAAGAGTGCATCAATTGATCATGTTAATACATGGCATTATAATGCAGACTTGTTAGTTCAAAGCACCGTATTGCTTTACCACTAAGTGTTGGAGAACCCTGGCTTTCTTCTGATAGCATCTCCTCATTTAGATTCTTTCTTCTGATAGCATCTCCTCACTTAGAAACACACCAGCAGAGAAGGTGAAGGTCAGATGGTGCTGGTCCAGGGTCTGCCCTGCTGGGAAATGGTAAAATGTCTTTCATTTAAAAACCTGTCTTTGCTCCTGGTGACACTCGGGCGGTGGCTGCTGCAGCTGGCATGACAACTGGTTACAGAGACAACAGAGAGGTACTGACATCAGAAACAAACAGACTCAGCTATAACCAATGCTGTCATTTAGTCAGAATGATAAATGTGGACTTACAGCTCTTCACTTGTAGCTTTGCAGCTGAGATGCTCAACATTGCTCCTTCCAGCTGTTGATCCTCATCCACCTCTGTGGTGAAGAAAGAATTAGAATGTACAAAAAAACAAGAATTAGTAAATCTGATTACAGGTGAGTAAAAACATTTTTCTCATGTTAGATTGGATGTCTAAAATGTAAATTCATATATCCAGTAAAAAAACATTAAACTTACATTTTTAATAAATGTTAATGTTTCAGATCATCAAACAAATTTAAATATTAGACAAAGATAACACAAGTAAACACAAAATGCTGCTTTTAAATGAAGGTGTTTATTATTAAGGGGGGAAAAATCCAAACCTACATGGCCCTGTGTGGCCACCTTGTGTGTTCCCAGATCGCAGTATGATGTCTAGCTTTTGAGGATCTTTTGGTCTACTTCACTTTGTCAGGTAGGTCCTATTTAAGTGATTTCTTAATTGAGAACAGGTGTGGCAGTAATCAGGCCTGGGTGTGGCTAGAGAAATTGATCTCAGCTTTCCAAAGATGTGATAAACCACATTAAATTTATGTTTTAACACAGGGCAATCACTTTTTCACACAGGGCCATGTAAGTTTAATTTTTTTTTAAATCTAAAAACTGCATTTTGTGTTTACTTGTGTTAACTTTGTCTAATATTTAAATTTCTTTGATGATCTGAAACATTTAAGTGTGACAAACATACAAAAAATGAGAAATCAGGAAGGGGGCAAACACTTTTTCGCACCACTGTATATATAACAGTTGCACTGCAACAATAGCACTAACATTACATAATTGTTTACCTTCGGTCAGCTGTATGACGTCTCTGGCGGTATGCTGAAATTAAGGACTTTGGTTCAATACAGCGTTTCTGTTGTATGCATATGCACTAACCCAGGGCTCTTATGATAGGTCTGTCACAATGTCAGCACACCGAGACCTCCTCTCTCCTCTGCTCCCTTTCAACATTGCCACAGTGTATCATCATGATGATCTGCATATTGATTTGGCAACAATATTTACTCCAGCTCCCCTTCCTGACACAACCCTCCCCATTTTAACTGGGCTTGGGACTGCCACAGGGAGTAACCAACGTTCCTTCCCCCATTTTATTTTGCTGAGCATCAAGCTAGAAGGCAAGAAATATATTTTATATAAGACCATTTTTATGGTGTCTGGTATGACCCAACTGGGGCTTGAACCTACAACCTCCCAGTTGTTGGGGCACATGCTTTACCGATAGGCCACCACTCCAGTGTATGTGTTCCAGGACCTCTGACTTTACAAATTAAGCACTGCATAGGACAATGCCAAACTTTTAGTTAACTCACTAATCCACTCAAACATGGTATGAATCGGCTTGCCACTATTGTCTGAATAGGGTTACCTGCACCAGGTGACGTGGGTTAAATGACCCTGCAAGTGAGGTGGATCGTTGCGCACCTCACCTCAGCTCACCGGACACTTGAATAGGAAACGCGGCTAAACACACGATGAAGTAGGTGCTGTCGGCGGCGGCCTCCGTCGGTCTATGATGACCATGGAAGAGAATCCTAAACGTCTACTCTGCTGAAACAGCACTGCCTGTGGCTGAACAGGCCGATGCGCACCGGTGTTCTACCTTCCAGCGTTGGGTGTTGGTAGGATTCAAGCCTGGGCAGGAAGATATGGAGGACAAGATGTTACCCATGCAGCATGTCCCCCCTCTCCACGTCACTGATGAATCCAAAGGAACAGCAGGGCTGCTATAGTTTGGCACCAGCACCGTCGCAGGAGCTGCCAGAACGATGTTGAGCACAACAGAGAACTGCCTTAGGGGCTCCGATTCCGGATTTTTCCTCAGGGTTGACTCCCGAAGCCTTTCCCGTGACCGGGTGTGCCGCAAGGCAGTGGAGGTTTGAAATCAGGGTTTACCTTCCCCTAGATGGGCTACCTTCCCAGGTTGACGAGCCACCATCTACCCGAAGCATCTGGTTTTAAGGCGCCAGAGATCAGCCCTCGCCCCTTCTCCTATTAGTAAAAGCAGTTCCGCCGGGCTTAGAGACTAAACCACACGGGCAGGCTAGGAGTTGGACTTAGTTGTTAGAGGCTTTTCGAGACGCACGCCGTAAGGAGCATTTTATGAGCACTGGGAGCTTAACCCCAGTGCCGCTCCTGGCTATGACAACCTTGGAACCGAAGTAGGTGTCACCGTCACCATATCACAGCACAGCGACAGAAAGTGGAAATGAATCAGAAGGCTGTCTGTTATTATTCTGATGGATCATATTAATTTTGAAGCTGCAGCTGTGTGCGCCACAATCACACTGAGAGAGAGAGGTTTCTTATCAGAGCATTTTTTCAGTCACTCCCTTGGAGTCGCCAGCACCGACCCTTGTTGCCAGCCTGTCCTAGTTCTGAGAGGGGACACTCAGCTCCACTCTGTGCTCGTTCATGCATCCCAGTTCACCTCATATTAATTTATCCTTTGCTCCTTTTTTCCCCGTGACAGTCCCCTCCGAATTAAAACATATCCCACCTAGTGTGGCGCTAAACGCGACACACAAACATACATCCGCACCAAACTGAAGTGCAAGCCTGTGCACACAAACACACGTTGTCTCTTCTTGTAAACATGAAAACTATTCAGCGCTGATATGAAAAAAATGACGGTAATTCTGTAAAAATGTCAGGTGCATTTGCAGTCCTCTCTGTTGTAATGGAGGACAAAGAGGAAATGTTTTCCTATATCCACCTCTGTGCTGAGTTTGACACGAGGCGACAATTAAGACGTAAAAATTCCGGCGACTCTCAGTAGTGGCCAGCATCAACAATTTCCAGGTTGATCAGTGCATTCACGTCACATCCGCGATGTGAGGACATGGAACTTGACATCCCGGAGAAATGCACTGTTATGTGGGAGATGAGTCCCGCTAAAAGTCTAAAAAACCTGTGGCTGTTGGGGGTTGTTGAGGTGTTAAGCTGGATTTATGCCCCCGCATCATGTCGACACCATTACCGATGTCATGATTGACAATTTTTTCTTGTGTGTTGGGTGTAATATGTTGTTCCGTTGCTAAAAGAGGTTTCAGCCAATGTGTAGAGTGATTTGAGTTCGTCGTGTGTTTTTGTTTATGAAATAGCGACGAACAAGAGCAGATTGTGATGGAGTTGGAGCTAATAAATGTTAAGAAAAAGCAACTTTTAATACGATTGCTGCACAGAGAAAAAGAGAAGAAGTCGGAGAAAACGGTGCGTGCGACCACCGCCACTGCCGTTATTTGACAATCTGTGTAATTACTGGGGTTATGACGAGCCTCTCTACCCCTCCACCTCTCCTTCTCTGGAGAGGTGCATGTCAGGTGACGCAATATAAATGCATAATGCTTCTGCGTTGACACCACTGCAGCTACGTCAGTGCTGCCGCAGCTGTGTCGTGTCGACGTGGGTGCATAACTTGCGCATTAATTTATGCTAATGGAACTTGTGAATGCAGCTTGCCGATTGTAGTTTGAAAGCGGCTTTAGATGCATGCTTTACTGCCTCCTTCTAAAACGAGGGACAGAGAAGGTCCCAGATTATTGTCCCTTTCAGATCACTTAATATGACATGTTAATTCAGCTTCCTTTAGGGAAACTATTACCCTTCTCTTTGATGTTGCCTACTGCTACCAAAAATAAAAAGGAAAAAATACTGGCAAGAACTAATACTACAATTCAAAATCCAAGCTCAACAGAAACATTGTGCATACTGATGTGTTGATAACAGTGTTTATTTTATAATTTAGGTAGCTGGTTGTAGTACATTGCTTGTCGATGTTTTATTGCCCCTGCCACTGAGGTAATGAAAGCACCAAGGTGCTGTGCCTCGGTGCTTGTGACATGTTAGCATGGGGTGGGGGGACTGCAAAAGAGTGGCACTCCAGTCTCTACTGGCCCAGGATAGTTATTACAATACCTTTTTTCGTGGCTGCATTGACAGAAATGGTGAGTTAAATTTGTGTTTATTTTGAAAACAAAACCTTATCTTGAAATTCTGTCAAAGTAAAAATCGAGAAAATATGGCGATGCAATGATACAAGCCTTTAGTTCCACTTAATTTTGCCAGGCAAGCTGAAAAGCTGGAAACAGACACACCCACACACAGACACACTGAGTGATTACTGTTTGCCCCCATTGCACCGAGGCATAACAATGTAAAATATTTCACACACACCATAGATGCCCCTTTAAAACCCATTGTTTAGAGTCCCTATTATAAACTGAGCATGTCCATCTCTTGCTCCATGGCGTCCACATTATTTTCCACAGTATATGTGGCCCATTTGTTGAGCCTGCTGTACAGAGGCAGTCCATTCTTCTCCCTGTAGAGGTAGACCCCCGTCACTCTGTTCCAGTTGGTGCTGCAGATCGGAGTGGCGCTCTGGTGCTCAGCCAGCTGCTCCTTCTCCTCCTTGTTCAGAGCCACAAAGCCAAAGAAGCCCTTGATGTTCTCTGCGGCTAAGAGGCGGGCGTGGACGCCTGCTGTGCGTTCAAACAGGATCTTTTCACTGCAGCGATACTGGGACCAGTAGTCCTCTTGTTGGTAGCCAAGCGGAGAACAGCAGCGCTTCATGCAGAGCATCAGGAACACCATCACGGACATCCCAGCCACTAGCAGCCAGCCGATCAGCTGGAGAAAATGCACAGTGAGGTTTAATAATTAATTTTTTGTCATTATTTATCTTCAGCATGTTTCTTTCTTTTGTCATTATTCCTCAAATTTAAACAAGGTGGCTTACAATGACTACTGACCAACTTAGCTGCACTTTTCTTTCTGTCACCATGAGAGAACTGCTCTTTGGTCTTATTATTCCAGAACCTTGCTTTGGCATCCTCCCTTTCTGCATCAGAAACACCTAAACCACTTTACGGGTGCAGTAGATATGCAAGACTCATTGGTATAAAAAAAAACTTTTAGGTCCCATTCATTGAAAAATTGGGTTTTTGTTGGTTTTAACCTTCTGAAATCCATCTATTGGTCACGTGATTATCGGAAAAAAAATTAATACGCTCACTTCTCTTATAATACACACAGCCTTTATATGTTTACAAGCACATGAATAAACCCATTATAATTGGATTTCTGGAGTTATCTGATTATTCAAGTGGCCGTGTAAATAGAATAATCTGATAAAGGCCATGTAACCTGGGTCATTAACTTAAGTGGTTTGTCCTCCAATAATCTGTTTATTCTGTGCATGTAAATATGACAAAACTAATTATTGCCATTATCGGTTTACTGTGATCGTGTAACCGGGATCACTGCCTATTAAGCCCCTGTCACACCTTCGGCAGTCTTTGCTGACGTTTAAAAAAAACTGGTGAATACGCTGCCGTACGTCTAATAAGTTAAGAGCATGCTGAAGCACACTGGTATACGTTGTAGTATGGTGAGGTCGCCTAAAAATTCTGTGCATGCACAGAATTTTGTGCATGCATAAAACATTTTGACGTATCCACCGTATGGCTCATATGTCCTGCATACATGGGCCATAAGTTATATGTAAGTTACGCAATCATTCACACACGTTACTTGTAAGTTACTAAGTTGAAATATGTTGAAATAATGTCTAGTGTACCCAAAACTTATTTCTAACCTATGAGTAACGTGCTTTGAACCTATGTGTAAGTTACTGAATGGGTTTCTAACTTACAGCTACCATATAATGGCACATTGGCACATACTGTATATTGGTTCACAAGAGGAAACCATCAAGACTCCATGGTGAGCAGATGTCCATGTCAAACTGGTCTTGTTCTTCTTTTCAGACAAAGTAAAGAGATGTTTCATACCTTGACATGTTTCAACTGTCAGCTGAAGTTTGTGACGTGTCACATCAGCTGTTTTATCCTTTTTGTAGGAATGACCAACCTGACAGATTTGACCGATCTGCCAGGTCAGTTACACCCCCGCCCCACGATGGTGCTTGATGGAGAGAATCATCTCGGTTCAACCGAGATGATGGAGCCTTCATGATCTCGCATACCTAGGAATCATGAATCGGGAGGTGACGGCAGTTTGGCATGACCGCACTATGCAGAAGTTAGAACAAGCTATGTATAAATTATGCATAAGTTATACTATCATTGGGCATAAGTTGTGAACGCCGGCAACATGCTAAACATTTGTAGGTATAAGTTATCTATAAGTTATCAAAACATTCTATACAAGTTACTAATACGTTATGTATATGTCCAACTCATTATGAATATGTGAGTTGGCCATATACCAGCGTTTTAGAGAAATTTTTGATACGTTGGCAAACGCTGCCTAAATCATCAAGTTGTGACAGGGCCTTTACAACAGGATTAAAAATATAATTTTCTGTAAAAATCAAATAATGACATGTATTTGAGGTAAGGTAATCTGCTTTAAACATGGTACATGCATTTGCAGTACATTGTAATGCACTTAAAACAGTAATAGACATGTTTTTAAAATGTATTTATTTGCTAATTATTTTGCCAAGCATATTACCATCAAACCACTGGCATTCAGATTGTTTCTATTGTAACTCCTTGTCTAAAAAAATAAAAAATCTGGGCCTGCATCGCCTGCAACAGCACTATGTAACTTTCTTGTTTCTGGTGGGAACGCTGAAAAGACAACTGACATGTTTGACAGACTGCGTTCCATTAGCCAATCACAGGGCACGACAACAGCCACCAGCTAACAAAGTACCATGTTTGGCTGTTGGGACTCAGGCTGTAAAATGTACCAGTTGTAGTCTTTTCCATGTTCTTACCAGGAACAGGAGTGTTACATAGTGCTGCTCTGGGACCAGTTCCATTGGCTTTGGCCCACCTGTAGAGGCAGACTTCAGCGCAGAGCACTTTCTCAAGTACAAGCACACGCATATATATCTGCAAGGCACAGTTCTGCTAAAAATAATGTGAATGCAGGACAGCTGGGAATGTGGAAAGGGTGCCGCTCAATTTTGGCAAGATGTGGACCAACTTAACCTAGTGAGCGTACGCCCTAAAACTGATCAGTTAATCTAACAGCCAGATACATACATTTTATAGCAAAAACTGCAGTTTAAGATGTAATCATGTTTCCATCCAGGATTTAGTCGGTGCATATACAGAATTAGTATTAATATAGTTAGCTGGATATACAGTAATTGACATCAGGCCACTCATGGATAGTCTAGAGCAGGGGTCAGCAACCTCTACAGGTTCAGGTTCAGGTTCAGGTTACTTTATTTGTACCCGTAGGTAGATTTGTTAGTGTGGGCTATATTAATCATATATTCCATAACCTACATATGTTGAAGCATGTGGGAATGTTTGGTGATTACATATGTAAGGCGACTTCACACCTCAGAAAGGACAAAGACTCTCAACCGCCAGTGAAGAACAAAGACGTTCCCAGACACTGCGGTGGAGACCGGAGGAGCTGCCCTCACCCCCCAGGGCCATGAGGAGGAGTACGGAGACAATGGGGGGATTAAGATAATGAGGGATGTCAGCCTTTGATATGCATGTCTTTTGTTATGTGCAAGTATAAGTTCACAGAGCCGGAGGTATTCGGCCTCTTTTCTTGCTTCTGCTTCTGCACTTAGATGAGACTTGTTAGAGGAGCTGATAATAAACTTTGGTTTATGTATCACACCACCTCGTTCTTCCAAGCTCTTCTACACTGGTGACCCCTGACGCGAGTATGGACCTGAGGCGTTCCCCCGCGATCGACTCATCTGTGGCGACCCAGGCAGACGCCGGCGCCCACGCAGACAGGGGAACAGATGGACGACGTTCCCCCCCAGCAGAAGTGATATAGAGGGCTCAACCGAGCACCAGCACCGCTGAGAGAGCCGAGGCAAGGCATTCTCACCCTGCGGACACAGCAGTGATGGTCTACACAAATGCCGTTGCTGTCAAGCTGCCGGACTTCTGGCAGGAAGACCCCGCCTCGTGGTTTCAACAAGCTGAAGCCCAGTTTACACTGGCGGGCATCACGGCCGATGATACGAAGTTCTATCACATCGTCGCCAAACTCGACGCCGCCACTTCGAGGTGTTTGCGGAGCATAATCCGGCGGCCGCCGGCCCAAGACAAATATGAAATACTGAAAGCAACCATCGTGGCAAATTACATCCCCTCAGCCGAAGAGAGAGCCGAGAGGATCCTGGCGGTCTACGGCCACAGAGGATGCAGACCTAAAGCCCTCATGGAGGACTTGCTGCAGCTTAAAGAGGAGGACAATGACAACTTCCTCTTCCAATTCGTATTCCTCAGCACGCTGCCGCCACACATGAAAGGGACGCTCGCCAACATGCGATGCAACACCCAGCAAGACTTCCGCGTGCTGGCCAACGAAGCTCAATGACTCGTCAACGCCTGCAGGGAACAGACACCCACAGCAGCATCCGCAGACCTCAACGCTGATGCCCAGAGCCACATTGAGCCTCAACCCACGGAGCAGATCCAGCCCGCGGTGACAGCGACACGGCGAAAATGTAACAGACGGAGCGATGTTTGTTATTACCACCACCGCTTCGCCGAGAAGGCTCACAAATGTGTTCCCCCCTGCAAATTTAAACGCCAAAGCCGAGAGCCGTTAACGGCAGCGGTTCTCGGCGAGAAGAGTAAGCTGTTATATGTGACGGACGGACACACCGGCAAGCAGTTCCTTATTGACACAGGAGCTCAACTGAGTTTCGTCATGCCCTCCCAAGCAGATCGAGCCATGGGCACCCGGGGCAACGGAGCGGTGGCAGCCAACGGCTCCAGCATTGACACTTCCGGCGAAAAGAGCCTGCACCTCCACATCCACGGCCGCAACTACAGATGGACATTTGTTGTAGCGGCGGTGAGTTTTAACTTGTTGGGCGCAGACTTTTTGTGTGCACACGGGTTATTAGTTGATCTAGCGAATAGACGCTTGGTTAATGCACTGTCCTTTGCTTCTATTCCCTGCTCAGCCCGAGTTTCTCCACCACCTGTGCAGGCTAGCGTCACCACGGCAGGAGGTAAGTTTGAGCAACTCCTTACCCAATTTCCAGCACTCACAATTCCCAAATTCTCAGCCACTGTGGCTAAACACGGGGTTGAACACTTTATTCCCACAACGGGCCCACCCGTATTTGCCAAAGCTCACCGCTTAGACGCGGCCAAACTCACCATAGCTTGGGACGAGTTTACTACCCTTGAAAAATTAGGCATTGTTAGACGCTCGAAGAGCCCCTGGGCCTCGCCACTTCACATGGTTCCGAAATCTGACGGTTCTTGGAGACCGTGCGGAGATTACCGCAGATTAAACAATGCAACAGTGCATGACCGCTACCCAATTCCTCACATTCAGGATTTTTCACTGCATCTGGCGGGTGCGCGCATTTTTTCAAAAATAGACCTGGTCCGCGGTTATCATCAAGTCCCAGTTCGAGCAGAGGACATTCCTAAAACAGCGGTAATAACCCCTTTCGGCCTTTTTGAATTTTTGCGGATGCCTTTCGGCCTCAAAGGCGCTGCTCAAACTTTTCAGCGGATGATGGACGCAGTATTACGCGACCTTCCTTTTGTTTTCGTCTACCTCGACGACATGCTGGTAGCCAGCTCGTCTGAGGAAGAACACGAGCAGCACCTCACTTCGGTTTTTCAGAGACTAGAAGAGCACGGGTTAATAATCAATCCAGCCAAATGCAAATTCGGCGTGTCGCAAATTGATTGTTTAGGACACAGAGTTTCTCCGAAAGGGGCAGTTCCACTTCCAGACAAAGTTCGCGCGATAAAAAGTTTCCCACGGCCACAAACGGTCAAATCGCTGCAAGAATTTTTAGGAATGGTTAATTTTTACAACCGTTTCCTCCCCCACGCAGCTCAGCTCATGCAGCCCTTATATGACGCGCTCAGAAAACAGAAAGCTTCCGACGCGGTCGAATGGACCCCGGAGCGCGAACACGCCTTCGCGGAAGTAAAGAGCGCTCTAGCTAATGCCACATTGTTAGTTCACCCCGATCCCTCGGCCCGCATTGCACTAACCACAGACGCTTCGGACCTAGCTATAGGGGCAGTTGTAGAACAACATGTCAGCGGGATCTGGCAACCTTTGGCATTCTTCAGCAAAACGCTAAACCAAACTGAGCGTAAGTACAGCACTTTTGACAGGGAGCTGCTAGCGCTTCATTTATCCATCCGCCACTTCCAGTTCTGGTTAGAAGGGCGGAGTTTCACGGCTTTTGTAGACCACAAACCGCTCACCTTTGCGATGGCTAAACTTTCAGAACCATGGTCAGGCAGGCAACAAAGACAGCTGGCTGCGATTTCAGAGTTCACCACAGACATTCGACATGTGGCAGGCAAACTTAACGTGGTAGCAGACTGCCTCTCTCGCGCTGTGACATCGCCAGAGCACGAGGAGACAGATTATACTACCTCAGCCGCAGAACTCTTCACTAACGCGGACACATACGCAGCACCTATCCATGCAGGGATAGATTATGCAGCCATGGCAGAGGAACAAAGCAGTGACGCGGACGTGCGCGCACTCCTGTCTGGACCAACAGGGTTAAGGCTGGAGGAAAGGGGTTTACGCGACGGCGTGCCCCCCCTAATATGCGATATTTCAACCGGCCGACCTCGCCCGTTAGTCCCAGCCACATGGCGCCGCCGTATTTTCGACTCAATTCACTCCCTCGCGCACCCAGGTGTGCGTGCCTCGGTTAAAATGGTCGCCGAAAAGTTTGTGTGGCCGGGCCTGCGCAGAAACGTAAAAGAATGGGCAAAAACTTGCATTTCTTGTCAGCGCGCCAAAATACACAAACACACAAAAGCCCCTCTGGAGCCTTTTCCAATCCCTGCTAGAAGGTTCGACCACGTTCATGTCGACCTCGTGGGGCCACTACCTTCCTCCCAAGGTTTCACACATCTGTTAACAATGATAGACCGCACCACGCGCTGGCCAGAGGCAGTCCCTCTGGCGTCAACTACAGCGGAGGAAGTCGCTCGCGTTTTTTTGACAAACTGGGTGGCACGTTTCGGCGTCCCATCGGACATCACGTCCGATAGAGGACCTCAATTTGTCTCGGAGCTTTGGTCAGCCATGTCCAGCAGCTTAGGGGCAACAATTTACCGCACCACCGCTTATCACCCTCAGGCTAATGGGTTATGTGAGCGTTTTCACAGGTCTTTAAAAGCCGCCCTCAGAGCCTCACTAACGGATACAAATTGGGTAAATAAACTTCCCTGGGTTTTATTGGGGTTGCGTGCTGCGCCTAAAGAGGATCTAGACGCCTCTCCAGCAGAATTAGTTTTTGCACAACCTCTCAGGCTCCCGGGTGAATTTTTACCAGAGAACCCAGAGCCAGGGCATCTTCCAGCCTCGAGGTTTTTAGGCAGCAACGGACCGGACTCTCTCCCCGGACCGGCACATCACTCTTTTCCACGGGTTTTTGTCCCCCAAGCTCTAAAAAACGCTGAATTCGTTTTTGTTAGGCATGAAGCTTTAAAACCAACTTTCCGCCCAGCATACGAAGGGCCATTCAGAGTGCTGGAACCTGGTGATAAACACTTTGTGCTTGATTTTGGGGATAGAAAAGAAACAGTCAGCATTGACAGACTTAAACCTGCCTTCTTGTTGAGAGACGAGCCTGCACAGTTGGCGAGAGCACCTCGGCGGGGTAGACCCCCCAAGAGAAAAGACTCAGCCCCCCTGCAGGGAACAAATAATCACTCTCCTCCCCAAGCTGCAGATTCCTTACAGGAAGGTCCCAGCAGGACGCCCAAGCGGACCCACAGCAGATTCGGGAGAAGATTAAAACCCAGACGGCACAGAGACTGATGCAAACTACTCAACAGTTGTTCACTAATCGTGCTGTAACAGTTTAGGACTGACTTGTGATTTTACTATGCTGTTATGATTACCACTGAACTCTCTTAGGAGCATGGCTGCTGGAAAGTTTCTTCTGTGGCAAGAGGTATAGCAGTTAGTATGTCATAGTAATTATCTTAAACTGTGAAATTTTCTATTGTCCTTTTCTTAGTCGTTTGGGGGGGGGGCTGTGGGCTATATTAATCATATATCCCATAACCTACATATGTTGAAGCATGTGGGAATGTTTGGTGATTACATATGTAAGGCGACTTCACACCTCAGAAAGGACAAAGACTCTCAACCGCCAGTGAAGAACAAAGATGTTCCCAGACACTGCGGTGGAGACCGGAGGAGCTGCCCTCACCCCCCAGGGCCATGAGGAGGAGTACGGAGACAATGGGGGGATTAAGATAATGAGGGATGTCAGCCTTTGATATGCATGTCTTTTGTTATGTGCAAGTATAAGTTCACAGAGCCGGAGGTATTCGGCCTCTTTTCTTGCTTCTGCTTCTGCACTTAGATGAGACTTGTTAGAGGAGCTGATAATAAACTTTGGTTTATATATCACACCGCCTTGTTCTTCCAAGCTCTTCTACAGTTAGATTTGTTTTGCCGTCAGGCGACATCCTTTCAGACACACATTTACAAACCACAATTACATTCAACATGAACACAAACACAGGCACACATGAAGCTGACTATAAACACGATAAAAGTACTCAAGGCTCCATCAATCAGGACATAAGACAAAGAGATAAGAGAGAAGGGTCATATTAAAAAAGTTAAAAACTAAGTCAAAGAGATTAAAAACTCAATAAAAGTCTGAAGTCTAAAACCCAATAAAAGATTTAAAACCTAAGTAAAAAAAACTACAAAAATAAACAAATATAAAATAAAAATTAATAAATAGAAAACTAAATTATGTGCAATATATTGTTACATCTTGTTCAACTCTTTGACAGCAGCAGGAACAAAGCTGTTTTTGTAGCGCTGGGTTTTACTTTTTGGGACAGCAAACCTCCGTCTGGAGGGAAGAAGCTGAAAGTTGCAGTGCAAAGGGTGGGAGTCATCATTTAAAATGGAGGCAGCCATCCTCTGTACCTGTCTGGTGTACAGGGATGTCAGGCTCAGCTGTGGCTCACCAAGCAAACGACTGGACCATCTAACAACCTGATCCAAAGATTTCCTCTGTTTCAGTTCTGTCTGACCAAACCATGACACTAAAGAAAAGGATAAAACAGATTCAATAAAAGCCCGATAAAACATTGTCATTATGGTTTGGTCAATTTGGAAGTGTGTAAGTTTCCTTAAACAATGCAAATGTTGCTGATCCTTTTTGCACACCCTTTCACAGTTCTCTTCAGAGTATAAATTACTATCAATAATCGTCCCAAGATATTTGTAAGATTGCACACATTCAATGGTCTGGCCTTTTAGTACAGTGACTTCGTGCCTGGAAGTTTTCCTCCTAAAGTCAATAATCTTATCTTTAGTTTTTGTCGTATTCAGCTGCAGGTAGGAATCCTCACACCAGTGAACAAAATCATCAACTACTGGGCTGTGGCCACTCTCACCATCCTGAAGGAGACTGACAATAACTGAATCATCAGCATACTTTATAATGTGTCTGTTGTCATGTCTGCTCCGACACATGTTTGTGTACAGGATGAAGAGTAGTGGTGACAACACACACCCCTGTGGAGAGCCAGTAGAAGAACACTTTAGGTCAGACAATGTACCATTGACCCTTACTCTCTGCGTCCTGTTGGTTAAAAAATCCAGAATCCAACCCACCAGATTATTACTCAAATCAAATCGTTACAGGAGCCTTTCAACTAAAATATGAGGTTGGATTGTATTGAAAGCAGAAGAAAAGTCCACAAATAAAAGCCTGGCGTGTGTCCCATTAAAATCCAGATGTTTAAAAAGCATGTTAAACAGAGTGACAGTGGCATCCTCCACTCCTCTGTGAGGCCTGTAGGCAAACTGCAAAGGATCCAATGCATGTTCAGTCTGCTTTAGGACCTCACATCTGACCAGTTTTTCAAAAAATTTTCATTAAAATTGAAGTCAGGGCAACTGGTCTAAAATCGTTTACCGTTTTAGGACAGCTGGATTTTGGAACAGGGACAACCACGGCATCTTTCCAGACCTTAGGCACATGTTGTGTCTGTAAGGACTTATTAAAAATGTAGTGGAAGAAAGGGCTGGTGCTCTTTTTTCACTACTGCGAAAAGAGCCATTGTGAGCAAATTTTGTCCCCAAAAAACCTGCATGGAGCCGCAAAATATATTTTTCTTTGATGCTATTGTCTAAGAAATCAGCTTCGGTGTGTAAATCTGCAACTTTTTCCCTCAAAAACTGCATTTTTAAAATATTGCATTTTTTGGAAAAGTTATATTTTTTGGTAAATGTATAATTTTTCCTCAGATTTACAGTTTTTTTTTTTGCATTTTTTTGTCATAAGCTTGCTACTTAACATAAGACTTTTCTCAAATTGAACATTCTTTTTGTAGATTTATTACTTTTTTCCTTCTAAACCAAATATTCTCTTGTAGAAGTGTGGTCTTTCTCTCAAATTTTCATTTTTTTCCTCAGAAATTTGTAACATTTTCTCATAAATTTGTCATTTTTTCATTATTAATCTGACTTTTCATAAATTATTTTTATTGTAAATTTGCTACTCCTTCCCATTGAATGTGTACCTTTTTGTTGTACATTTTTACTTATCTGTGAAAGGCCTATTGCAAGTACTTTTTAATTAATTTATAACTTTTTACTGTAAATTAGCACAATTTATCACTTTTTTCTTGGGAATCTGTGGGTGGTTTTCTTGTAATTTACAACTTTTATCATAAATTCTTGATTTTTTTCATGTATATTTGCTACTCCTTGCTGTTATATTTGTAATATTTTATATAATAAATGTGTGAGGTGTGGTCTATATTAATCATATATCCCATAACCTACATATGTATAAGCATGTGAGAATGTTTGGTGATTACATATGTAAAGCGACTTCACACCTCAGAACAGGACAAAGAGGTCTCAACCGTCAGCGGAGATCAAAGAGCATCCGAGGCGCTGTGGTGGACACCAGATCGATCGCCCTGACCTCCCAGGGCCAGGTGGAGGGATACGAAGACAAAGGAGGGGGATTAAGATAATGCGGGATGTCAGCTTGGATATGCATGTCTTTTGTTATGTGTAGGTATAAGTATGTAGAGCTGAATGTGTTCTTCCTCTATTCTACTTCTGCTTCTGCACTGAGATGAGACTTGTTAGAGGAGCGAAACTGATAATAAACTTTGGTTTATAAGTCACATCGCCTCGTTATTCCAAGCTCTTCTACACTGGTGACCCTGACGCGAGGATGGACCAGAGGCGTTCCCCCGCGATTGACTCATCTGAGGCGACCCAGGCAGACGCCGGCGCCCATGCAGACAGGGGAACAGATGGAAGACGTTCCCCCACGGCAGAAGAGAGGGCTCAACCGAGCACCAGCCCCGCCGTGAGAGCAGAACAAAGGCGCTCTCACCTGGCGGACACATCAAGGACGGCTCACACAAGTGCCGTCACCATCAAGCTGCCAGAATTCTGGCAAGAAGACCCGAGCTTGTGGTTCCAGCAAGCTGAGGCTCAGTTTGCACTGGCGGGCATAACGGTGGACAAGACGAAGTTTTATCACATCATTGCCAAACTCGACGCTGCCACGTCAAGATGCGCGCGGAGCATAATCCGACAGCTGCCCGCCTATGACAAATACAGAGAGCTGAAGGCGACCATCATCGAGAACTTCGTCCCCTCAGCCGAGGAGAGAGCAGAGAAGATCCTGGCGATCTACGGCCACAGAGGATGCAGACCCAAGGCCCTCATGGAGGATATGCTGCAGCTCAAGGAGGAGGACAACGACAACGACAACGACAACTTCCTCTTCCAACACATCTTCCTCAGCACTCTGCCGCCACACATGAGAGGGATGCTGATCAACATGCGGTGCAGCACCCAGCAGGACTTCCGCGCGCTGGCCCGAGAAGCGCAGCGACTAACCAACGCCTGCAGGGAACAGGTGGCCACAGCAGCATCCGCAGATGCCCAGAGCAGCGGAAAACCACAGACAACCGAGCAGAGCCCGCCCACCATGGCGGCAACACGACCAAGACGCAGCAGGCGGAACGACATCTGCTATTACCACCACTGTTTCGCCGAGGGGGCGTACAAATGCGTTCCCCCCTGCAAGTTCAAAGTTCAGGAAAATGCCCAAACTGAGAACCGTTAATGGCTGCGGTTCTCGGCGAAAAAAATAAACTTCTTTATGTGACTGACGGACACACCGGCAAACAGTTCCTAATTGACACTGGAGCTCAACTGAGTTTTATCATGCCCTCCCACGCAGACCGGGCCATGGGCCCCCGGGGCAATGGAGCGATGGCAGCCAACGGCTCCATCATCGACACTTATGGTGAAAGGAATCTACCCCTCTGCATTCATGGCCGCAACTACAGATGGACATTTGTTGTAGCGGCGGTGAGTTTTAACTTGTTGGGCGCGGATTTTTTGTGTGCACATGGGCTATTAGTCGATCTAGCAAATAGACGCTTGGTTAATGCACTGTCATTTGCTTCTATTCCCTGCTCAGCTCGAGTTTCTCCACCACCCGTGCAGGCCAGCGTCACTACAGCAGGAGGTAAGTTTGATCAACTCCTCACCCAATTTCCAGCACTCACAATTCCCAAATTCTCAGCTACAGTGGCTAAGCACGGGGTTGAACACTTTATTCCCACAACAGGCCCACCCGTATTTGCCAAAGCTCGGCGCTTAGACGCAACCAAGCTCGCCATAGCTCGGGACGAGTTTACCACCCTTGAAAAACTAGGCATTATCAGACGCTCAAAAAGCCCCTGGACATCACCACTACACATGGTCCCGAAATCCGACGGTTCTTGGAGACCGTGCGACGATTACCGCAGATTAAACAATGCGACAGCGCATGACCACTACCCAATTCCTCACATCCAAGATTTTTCACTACATCTGGCGGGTGTGCGCATTTTTTCAAAAATAGACCTGGTCCGTGGCTATCACCAAGTCCCCGTTCGAGCGGAAGACATTCCTAAAACAGCTGTAATAACCCCCTTCGGTCTTTTTGAATTTTTGCGGATGCCTTTTTGCCTCAAAGGCGCTGCTCAAACCTTTCAGCGGATGATGGACGCGGTATTACGCGACCTCCCTTTCGTGTTCGTCTACCTCGATGATATGCTGGTAGCCAGCTCGTCGGAGGAAGAACACGAACAGCATCTCACTATGGTTTTTCAAAGACTAGAAGAGCACGGGTTAATAATCAATCCAGCCAAATTCGGCGTGCCACAAATTGATTTTTTGGGACACAGAGTTTCACCGAAGGGGGCAGTCCCACTGCCAGACAAAGTTCACGCAGTAAAAAGTTTTCCACGGCCACAAACGGTCAAATCGCTGCAAGAATTTTTGGGAATGGTTAATTTTTACAACCGTTTCCTCCCCCGTGCAGCTCAACTCATGCAGCCCCTATATGACGTGCTCAGAAAACAGAAAGCCTTCCAACGCGGTCGAATGGACCCTGGAGCGCGAACGCGCCTTCGCGGAAGTAAAAAGTGCCCTAGCTAACGCCACATTGTTGGTTCATCCTGATCCCTCGGCCCGCATTGCGCTAACCACAGACGCTTCAGACCTGGCCATAGGGGTGGTTGTAGAACAACACGTTGGAGAGAAACTGGCAACCTTTGGCATTTTTCAGCAAATCGTTAAACCAAACTGAGCGTAAATACAGCACTTTTGACAGGGAGCTGCTAGCGCTTCATTTATCCATCCGCCACTTCCAGTTCTGGTTAGAGGGGCGGCGTTTCACGGCTTTTGTAGACCACAAACCGCTCACCTTTGCGATGGCTAAAATTTCAGAACCATGGTCAGGCAGGCAACAAAGACAGCTAGCTGCAATTTCAGAGTTCACCACAGACATTCGACATGTGGCAGGCAAGCTTAACGTGGTAGCAGACTGCCTCTCTCGCGCTGTGACATCGCCAGAGCGCGAGGAGACAGATTATACTACCTCAGCCGCAGAACTCTTCGCCAACACGGACACATACGCGGCCCCAATCCACGTAGGGATAGATTACGCAGCCGTGGCGGAGGAGCAAAGTAGTGACGCAGACATGCGCGCACTCCTGTCTGGACCAACAGGGTTAAGGCTGGAGGAAAGGGGTTTACGCGACGGTGTACCCCCCCAATATGCGACATCTCAACCGGCCGTCCTCGCCCGGTAGTCCCAGCTGCATGGCGCCGCCGTATTTTCGACTCAATTCACGCCCTCGCACACCTGGGTGTGCGCGCCTCGGTTAAAATGGTCGCCGAAAAGTTTGTGTGGCCGGGCCTGCGCAAAAACGTAAAAGAATGGGCAAAAACTTGCATGTCTTGTCAGCGCGCCAAAATACACAAACACACAAAAGCCCCTCTGGAGCCTTTTCGAATCCCAGCTAGAAGGTTCGACCACGTTCATGTCGACCTCGTGGGACCACTACCTTCCTCCCAAGGTTTCACACATCTGTTAACAATGATAGACCGTACTACGCGCTGGCCTGAGGCGGTCCCTCTGGCGTCAACCACAGCGGAGGAAGTCGCTTGTGTTTTTTTGACAAACTGGGTGGCACGTTTTGGCGTCCCATCGGACATCACGTCCGATAGGGGGCCTCAATTCGTCTCGGAGCTTTGGTCAGCCATGGCCAGCAGCTTAGGGGCGACAATTCACCGCACCACTGCTTATCACCCTCAGGCTAATGGGTTATGCGAGCGTTTTCACAGATCTTTAAAGGCCGCCCTCAGAGCCTCACTAACGGATACAAATTGGGTAAATAAACTTCCCTGGGTTTTATTGGGGTTGCGTGCTGCGCCTAAAGAGGATCTGTCAGACTCGATCTCTGTTTTTAAGAATAGGGCTAAAACCTACCTTTTTGATATAGCCTACAATTAGGGAGGGATCATGTGTTTCTGAACCCTCCCTTAGTTATGCTGCTAATAGGTTTAGTCAGCCGGGGGACCTCCAGTAATGCACTGGGCCTCACTCCTTTCCTCACTCTCTATGAAATATTTTTTTTGCTGGTCATTAACATCTGTTTGTTCTCTCCCATAGATTGAGTCCCCATCGTGCTGTTTGCTCTCTACATGTCTGTTCTTTTCTTCTTCTCTATCCCCTCACCCCCCAGCCAGTCGCAGCAGATGACTGCCCCTCCCTGAGCCTGGTTCTGCTGGAGGTTTCTTCCTGTTAAAAGGGAGTTTTTCCTCTCCACCGTCGCCAAGTGCTTGCTCACAGGGGATCGCCTGATTGCTGGGGTCTTTCTGCAACTGTGGGGGTTCCCCCCTACGGTTGATAGTGCTATGAGATGACTGTTGTTGTGAAATGGCGCTATATAAATAAATAAAGTTGAATTGAATTGATCTAGACGCCTCCCCAGCAGAATTAGTTTTTGCACAACCTGTCAGGCTCCCAGGTGAATTTTTACCAGAGAACCCAGAGCCAGGGCATCTTCCAGCCCCAAGGCTTTTAGGCAGCAACAGTTCTGACACTCTCCCCGGACAGGCACATCACTCTTTTCCACGGGTTTTTGTCCCCCAAGCTTTAAAAAACGCTGAATTTGTTTTTGTTAGGCATGAAGCTTTAAAACCAACCCTCCGTCCACCATACGATGGACCATTCAGAGTGCTGGAACCTGGTGATAAGCATTTTGTGCTTGATTTAGGGGACAGAAAAGAAACAGCATTGACAGACTTAAACCTGCCTTCTTGTTGAGAGACGAACCTGCACGGTTGGCGAGAGCACCTCGGCGGGGTAGACCCCCCAAGAGAAAAGACTCAGCCCCCCTGCAGAGAACAAATAAATAATCACTCTCCTCCCCAAGCTGCAGATTCCTTACAGGAAGGTCCCAGCAGGACGCCCAAGCGGACCCACAGCAGATTCGGGAGAAGATTAAAACCCAGACGGCACAGGGACTGATGCAAACTACTCAAAAGTTGTTCACTAATTGTGCTGTGACAGTTTAAGACTGACTTGTGATATTACTACGCTGTTATGGTTACCACTGAATTCTCTACAGGAGCATAGCTGCTGGAAAGTTTCTTCCTTGTCAAGAGGTGTAGCAGTTAGTATGTCATAATAATTATCTTAAATTGTGAATTTTTCTATTGTCCTTTTCTTAGTCGTTTGGGGGGGGGCTGTGGTCTATATTAATCATATATCCCATAACCTACATATGTATAAGCATGTGAGAATGTTTGGTGATTACATATGTAAAGCGACTTCACACCTCAGAACAGGACAAAGAGGTCTCAACCGTCAGCGGAGATCAAAGAGCATCCGAGGCGCTGCGGTGGAGACCAGATCGATCGCCCTGACCTCCCAGGGCCAGGTGGAGGGATACGAAGACAAAGGAGGGGGATTAAGATAATGCGGGATGTCAGCTTGGATATGCATGTCTTTTGTTATGTGTAGGTATAAGTACGTAGAGCTGAATGTGTTCTTCCTCTATTCTACTTCTGCTTCTGCACTGAGATGAGACTTGTTAGAGGAGCGAAGCTGATAATAAACTTTGGTTTATAAGTCACATCGCCTCGTTATTCCAAGCTCTTCTACATGAGGTTTCTTTGATGTCTGAAACTATCTCCTCAAAATTTGTAACTTTTTCCATATTTCTTCATAAATATTTCAAAATTTCCTTAAATTGTGACATTTTGCTTTCAACTTTGCAACATTATTTCTTGAACAGCTATTTTAATCATAGAATCATTGCAGCTTTTCATGATAAAGGTGCAGCTTTTTTTCATAAATTTGTAAGAGTTTTAATGACATTTTTCTCACATATAAATTTGTTTTGCTATTTGCAGTGTTTTTGTAGAACACAGGGAACCAGTGATTATGTGCAAAAGAACCACATGTGGCTCTGGAGCCGCAGGAGGCAGACCCCTGGTCTACAGTCTAGACTTATATATTCCTAACTTAATTAAAGTACAGTACTTTATTTTCAGCAAGCAAGTTTGGCTTTTGCTTTCTTGTATTTCTTGCCATTGTTAACTTTCCCCATGTGCTCAAAAGATGGTGCACTAACTAGATTATTAGAAAGTAAGGTAACTGTATGGACATTTTTGACATGATGGTTTATTGGCACCTTGTGGTCACTACGTGAACTTCAATATGTGGTCATAGGGTGTCACTAAACCCTGATTGTGCAACTGTTTTAATCAGAACCTTTAAAACAAGGGCTGCCTCACTGGATTGAGGATTTGAGATGTAAAACAGCAGTACTGGAGGTAAAGGACATTTACACACACACACACACACACACATATTCATAGGAACAGTCATTCTGAGGTACTTCAGCTAATTTCACTTGAGTGACATAGGGTAGGTCGGGTAAATAGACATTCCAGAGAAAACAAAGAATAAATTGTGAAACTACCTGCGATTCATACTTAAGCCGTCGCTCAATTTCAACCCAGAACCCCTCCAGGTCTTCTGGAACGCTTCCTCTACATGGGAACCTGGCCATGACCTCTTTCCCATGACCTGAGGGAAAACCTTCAAGTGTACTGGGGTCAACAAACTCACTGAGGGCACAGGTGTACGCTTCACCCTGCAACAACGAGATAACCACCCACGTTAGCGGAGCCACCACAGCCCGCCCGACAATGGTTCCGAGCAGCGCAAAGCCAGCAGCTCCCGACAGCTTACGGCACTTTCTGAGTCGACACTCTGAAACTAGGTCCCAGGTGCTCCTGTTCATCATTATTCCTACCAGAAAAAATGCCAGTGCCGGAACACCGATGGCAGCCAAGCCATAACGGTAGTTTCTCCCAGAGGAGCATGGACAGTGAAAGCCAAAAACATTATACGCAGTCTGGCCAGCTACAGTTCCCAGAGCAATCAGACCATTGAAGATCATCACATCTTTGCTCTTGAAGAAGAGGGACACAAACTTAAAGTTCTCTGTGACGAGTGCAGCAGCAGCCATGATGAGGACTGGTTTACAGCAAATTTGAGCTGCAGGGACAGAGAGAGAAGGAAAAACAACATTTTAGGACAGGTCTCTCTTCCAAACACACTGCCTGCATTGTTACACTGCTTTCAAGGATGTGAACAGTTGTAATGTGGGTTAACTTAACACTGCTGGGCTTGTGGAATAAGAAGTTTTAAGAAAGCTACACACACACACTCTCTCGGAATAAAGAGCACCTTAAAATAAGTCTTGGCTCTGAATTGAAAGCAAACGCTATGGAAAACAGTCATGGAAACTTACATTCTGGCAGCAGCCTGTGGCAAAACGAGACTCAACTTTTATAATCCATTGGCAACTTCCAGCGCAGCGATATGGGAGGAAAAGCTAGATGAAGTATGTTAAATCTGAATCATGAGATCAACTTTTGTAGATGTGAAAGTGAAGTGAGAAGAGCTGTGGGCAGCCTTGAGTCTGTCTGCACACTGGTACTGAGAATGACTCACAGTCAGGAAGTGCCCTCCAGTTTCCTTCGTGGTTAAATAAAAAGATGTGATCTAAAACATGTGTTACAGATCACATGGAAATGTGGTTACAGAACAAGGGGGAATCCAGACAATGAGAGGTTCAATCAAATGCAAGCTGATTCAAGATTTCAAGATTTTTCTTTCAGTCAAAGTCTGCCACAACACTATCAGTTTGATATTTCTTTTAGGTAGGGTAAGCAAGAGCAAAAAGTCACGTGGGGCAGGTTGTTTCACCTCCTTCTGCCCACGTTGCGTGTGCGAACCTCTGAGTAATTTAGTGAAAATCTGTTGTCTTCCTCATAGTTGTCAGACCACAGTAATCTCTGCAGAATACAGTGGTGTGCAAAAGTGTTTTCGCCCTTCCTGATTTCTCATATTTTTGTATGTTTGTCACACTTAAATGTTTCAGATTGTCAAACAAATTTAAATATTAGACAAAGATAACACAAGTAAACATAAAATGCGGTTTTTAAATTAAGGTGTTTATTATTAAGGGCAAAAAAAAATAAATAAATCCAAACCTACATGGTCCTGTGTGAAAAAGTGATTGCCCCCCCCGTTAAAACATAAATTAACTGTGATTTATCACATCTTTGAAAAACTGAGTTCAATTTCTCTAGCCACATCTGTTCTCAATCACAAAATCACTTAAATAGGACCTGCCTTACAAAGTGAAGTAGACCAAAAGACCCTCAAAAGCTAGACATCATGTTGCGATCCAAAAAAATTCAGGAACAAATGAGAAACAAAGTAAGACTAAATTCGAAGAGACGACGCCTCTGTGCCAAGTCAAAGAAGAATCCTAGTCACAGTCCTAAAGTCAAAAGCAAACAGCCTCGAGAGCACTCTGTGGTAGGATCTGCCCTTCGCATATTACAACTAAACGTTGAGGGCCTATCTGCAGCCAAGCGAAGCCTTATCGAAGACCTCGCCTTCCAACATTCGATTGATGTAATCTGCCTCCAAGAGACTCATATTGGCACAGAGGAAGCTGGCCGCTACACCATCAAAGGCTTTGACCTCCTGTGCTATGTTCCACATGCTAAACATGGACGTGCCACCTATGTGCGTTCTGACATAGTTGAAGCAAATCACCTGATAACAACACATTTCTCAGACACCATAACCATTGGTGGCTTCCATATTGTCAGTGTGTACAAGCCCCCTAGTGCCAACTGGGATCTGCAGGTCTTACCCACCCTACCCCACCCTGCCATCTATGTGGGGGACTTTAACAGCCATCACCCTGACTGGGGGTACCCAGCAGTGGACAGTGATGGGGAGGCACTTTCAGACTGGGCATCTAGAAATGACCTCGCTTTGATATACGACCCCAAACAAAGAGGAACCCTTCACTCTGCTAGGTGGAAGAAGGACTATTCTCCTGACCTGTGCTGGGTCAGCTCTTTGAATGGGGCGCCATATCCTACACAGATCCTCATTCTTGATGATCTTCCACACAGCCAACACCGGCCCCAGCTTGTACACATTGGCCTACAACTTCCAGTCATAAACAGCCCAAGGAAGATGCGCTGGAACTTCTGCAAAGCCAACTGGAAGAAATTCAGTGAAACTCTGGACCGGAGTGTTGTCACCATCCCACTCCACATCATCACTGTAGATGAAGCATACAACCGCTTCTGCAGTGCAATCTTCAAGGCTGCCCATACTGCAATCCCACGAGGCTACCGACCCCTCTAAGTCCCATTTTTGGACGGAGAAAGCGCTGCCCTCCTACAATCCTATCAAACATCAGGGGACCCAGAGATAGCAGACCATCTCACTGAATCGCTAAATACAGCCTGGCGAAAGAAATGGGAGGAGACAGTCGCTGACCGGAGCTTTACCCACTCTAGCAGGAAATGTTGGAGCCTCATCCGTCGCCTAGGAGCTGCACAGAAGCCCCCTAGCCAAAGCCGAGCATCTGTCACACCCAACCAAGTTGCATCCCACCTACTGACTATCAGTTACAACTAAGCTAAAAAAACACCAAAAAATGCCTGCAGAGGAAACGAACCCTGAACCCTTCGAGGCTGCTGAACTGGAGAAAGTCCTACAGGGCCTGAAATGTGGAAAGGCAGCAGGATACGATAACATCTTCCCAGAATTCATGAAAAATCTTGGCCCCCCGAGCCCTAACCTGGTTGACACAATTCTACGCAAGGATCACACAAACAAACTCGATCCCAAAGAAATGGCGGACAGCAAAGGTCATTGCCATTCCAAAACCTGGCAAAGACCACAAACTACCAGCAAGCTACCACTCAATCTCCCTACTCAGCATTCCTTACAAAATCATGGAGCTCCTAATACTGCAACGTATTTCCCCAGGAATAGAGGAAATTCTATGTGTGGATCAAGCAGGTTTCCGCAAGGACCACAGTACAGGAGAACAAGTACTGGCCCTAACCACCTTCATCGAAAATGGCTTCAAGAGCAGACTGAAGACAGGGGCTGTGTTT
Source organism: Pholidichthys leucotaenia (assembly GCA_020510985.1). Lineage (NCBI taxonomy): Eukaryota > Metazoa > Chordata > Actinopteri > Cichliformes > Pholidichthyidae > Pholidichthys > Pholidichthys leucotaenia. Next base: position 430,341,570 of record CM035841.1, read on the forward strand.
CTCGATCTTACAGCCGCCTATGATACGGTCTGGCACAAAGGCCTCCTCCTGAAACTTATAAAGGCGATCCCTGCTTGGGCAACAGCAATTATTAAAACCTTGCTGACCAACCGAAGGTTCAGAGTCCACCTCGGTCAGAACACATGTGCATGGAGAACGCAGAAAAATGGACTCCCACAAGGCTCAGTTCTAGCTCCAACTCTGTTCAATCTCTACATAAACGACCTGCCCACTACAAAATCCCGCAAATTCATCTATGCAGATGACATCTGTTTGGCACTCCAAGCACCAGAACTTTGAGCCATTGGAACGGGTGCTCACGGAAGATCTTGCCAAACTGGACCAGTTCTGCAAAATCTGGCGCCTAAAACCAAGCCCAGCAAAAACTGTCTCCAGTGTATTCCATCTCCACAATGTAAAAGCTGCCAGAGAACTAAACATCCACCTGAGCAGACTCAAGCTTAAGCATGCCCCGAATCCAACCTACCTTGGAGTGACCCTTGATAGGACCCTATCCTTCAAGGAACATCTAAAGGGGACAGCTGCTAAGGTGAAGGTACGAAACAACCTGCTCTGCAAGCTTGCTGGTGCAAAATGGGGGCAGCAGCCTCCACCCTGCGCACCTCAGCACTGGCCCTTTCATACTCTGTAGCAGAATATTGTGCCCCTGTCTAGTCCAGGTCATCTTACACACACCACGTAGACACCCAGCTCAACACAACCATGAGAACTATAACTGGAACAATCTGCTCAACACCACTCCCCTGGCTCCCTGTACTGTCAAACATAGCCCCTCCACACATCCGACGAGCAGCATTAACTCAAAGGATGCTCCAAAAAGTTAAAGATTCTCCTCACTTACCAATCCATGCAGATATCTATACCCCACCCACTGCCCGACTTTCATCCAGACGGCCGATTTGGAAAAACCCTCCCCCAGCTGACTTTACCATCCAGACAGCTTGGCAAGTGGAATGGGAGACCAAGGAGGTCCCAAACAAACACCTGGTGACAAACCCCAACCAACAGGTCCCGGGCACCAACCTCCCAAGGAGACAGTGGTCTACACTTAATCGCTTCAGGACTGGACATGGCCCCTGCTTGGCCAGCCTTCACAGATGGGGCAGTAGCCCCAGCCCACTGTGCGCATGTGGAGAGGAGCAAACAATGGAACACATCATAGAGGCTTGCCTGCTCCAAAGACTGGAAGGAGGATTACACACCCTCCATGCAGCAAACCAGGATGCAGCTGCTTGGCTTAAGGACTTTGCATTCGCTAAATAATAGTCTGGAAAAGGTTAGGAAGCCATTTCTAAAGCTTTGGGACTCCAGCAAACCACAGTGAGAGCCATTATCCACAAATGGCGAAAACATGAAACAGCGGTGAACCTTCCCAGGAGTGGCTGGCCAATCAAAATTACCCCAAGAGTGCAGCGATGACTCATCCAAGATGTTACAAAAGACCCCACAACAACATCCAGAGAACTGCAGGCCTCACTTGCCTCAGTTAAGGTCAGTGTTCACGACTCCACCATAAGAATTATGGTGGAGTTATACCTGTCAATTATACCTGTCAATGAAGCCAGATGATACTAATCAATTAGCCAAGTTAGAAGCCTGTCTTAAGGAAATCAAAGCTTGGATGACTTGTAATTTCCTGCTATTAAATTCAGATAAGACTGAAGTCATTCTTGTTGGTCCAAAAAACCTTAGAAATTCCTTTCCAAATCAAACTTTCAGTTTGGATGCAGTTACTCTTTCTCTTAATAGCTCTGTGAGGAACCTTGGAGTTATTTTTGATCAGGATTTGTCCTTCAATTCACATATTAAATTTGTTTCTAAGACTGCCTTCTATCATTTGCGTAATATTGCCAAGATTAGGAGCATCTTGTCTCAGAGTGATGCTGAGAAGCTGATCCACGCTTTTGTTAGCTCGAGATTAGATTATTGTAATTCTTTATTATCAGGCTGTCCTAAAACATCTTTAAAAAGTCTTCAGCTGATCCAAAATGCTGCAGCAAGAGTTTTAACAGGTACTAGAAAGAGAGATCATATTTCTCCGGTTCTGGCCTCCCTTCATTGGCTTCCCGTAGAGTTTAGAATTAAGTTTAAAATCCTTCTTCTTACTTACAAAGCTTTAAACAATCAGGCTCCTTTTTATTTAAAAGATCTGATACTACCGTATCATCCTAACAGAGCACTACGCTCCCAAAATGCAGGATTACTTGTAATACCTAGAATCTCCAAAAGTACAATGGGAGGCAGAGCCTTCAGTTATCAAGCTCCTCTCCTGTGGAATCAGCTGCCAATCTGGATTCGGGAGTCAGACTCGATCTCTGTTTTTAAGAATAGGGCTAAAACCTACCTTTTTGATATAGCCTACAATTAGGGAGGGATCATGTGTTTCTGAACCCTCCCTTAGTTATGCTGCTAATAGGTTTAGTCAGCCGGGGGACCTCCAGTAATGCACTGGGCCTCACTCCTTTCCTCACTCTCTATGAATTTTTTTTTTTTTTTTTTTTTTGCTGGTCATTAACATTTGTTTGTTCTCTCCCATAGATTGAGTCCCCATCGTGCTGTTTGCTCTCTACATGTCTGTTCTTTTCTTCTTCTCTATCCCCTCACCCCCCAGCCAGTCGCAGCAGATGACTGCCCCTCCCTGAGCCTGGTTCTGCTGGAGGTTTCTTCCTGTTAAAAGGGAGTTTTTCCTCTCCACCGTCGCCAAGTGCTTGCTCACAGGGGATCGCCTGATTGCTGGGGTCTTTCTGCAACTGTGGGGGTCCCCCCTTCAGTTGATAGTGCTATGAGATGACTGTTGTTGTGAAATGGCGCTATATAAATAAATAAAGTTGAAAGAAAGAGGCTGGGCAAAAATGGCCTGCATGGCACAGTTCCAAGACGAAAACCACTACTAAGCAAAAAGAACATAAAGGCTCATCTCAGTTTTTTCCAGAAAACATCTTGATGATCCCCAAGACTTTTGGGAAAATACTCTATGGACTGATGAGACAAAAGTTGAACTTTTTGGAAGGTGTGTGTCGCATTACATCTGGAGTAAAAGTAACAGCATTTCAGAAAAGGCACATCATACCAGCAGTAAAATATGGTGGTGGTAGTGTGATGGTCTGGGGCTGTTTTGCTGCTTCAGGACCTGGAAGCTTTGCTGTGGTAAATGGAACCATGAATTCTGCTGTCTACCAGAAAATCCTGAAGGAGAATGTCCAGCCATCTGTTCATGATCTCAAACTGAAGAACACTTGGGTTCTGCAGCAGGACAATGATCCAAAACACACCAGCAAGTCCACCTCTGAATGGCTTAAGAAAAACAAAATGAAGACTTTGGAGTGGCCTAGTCAAAGTCCTGACCTGAATCCAATTGAGATACATGACCTTAACAAGGTGGTTCATGCTTGAAAACCCTCCAATGTGGCTGAATTACAACAATTCTGCAAAAATGAGTGGGCCAGAATTTCTCCACAGTGCTGTAAAAGACTCATTACCAGTTATCGCCAGTGTTGGGCAAGTTACTAAAAAATAGTAACTAGTTGCAGTTACTAGTTACTTCTTTTCAAAAGTAACTGACCTACTTTTGAGTTACTGCATGATTAAAGTAACTTGTTACTTGGAAAAGTAACTTTCACATTACTTTTAAATGCATACTTAAATCATCTTGCACACATAGCAAGATAATTTTATTAATGGATTACATTAGGGGCTAATTAATATCAGGCTGAAAACAGACAGTTTCAGACGGAGCTTTTTGAACACATTCAGTCTGCTTTATCCTGCCTTGAGACCTCTTAATGTGGGAAAAACCTGAAGAAAATAAACACAAAATTGCCAGTAATTTCCTCATTTTGGAGTGAGAAATAGGATTTGTGGAGTGAGAGGGAGGGGAAAAGAGTGCGTTGGCAGCACTGTATAAAGCTGTCAGTTGTTACCTTTAATATTATGGATTTAATCCGATGTGCAATGATCCAAAGAAAATGTCCATTATCCACAGTCCAAATGTCTGCTGTGAAGAGACATGATCCAGTCCTTTTGGAGATCAAATCCATTTTTGAATAATCTTTATCCAGGTAGCAAGTAAATAAGTAAATGTGTTTTAACTTCAGTGGATCACAGTCCAGCTGTCTGAGGGAAAATGACATCAGATCTTCATTCTGTAACAACGTATCTGGCAATCAGTTGGTTTAATTCTTGCTGGGTCACAAACTGTCCAGATCATACCTGTGCTTGAAATCCAGCCGCTGTTCAGATGGTGTAAATCCACTAACATAGTGTTAGCTTAGCAATGCATAGCAGTAGCTTTGCAGGACCTTGTTGCTGTTCTTAGGCGCTTCTGGAGATTGCAGTCAGTCTCAAACACATTTAATTTGCAACCCACCAATATGCCTTTATCTTTAACCGCGACAAAGAAAACATAATCTGTCTATTTCCACAAAAACAAAGTAGCTTCATCTTTTCCCAGCAGGACCAAGCTCTATTTGTGGTGATCTGAGCACTGATTCCATCCGTGCTTGGGTTACTTAGTATTTTCCTTTTTCTTCCATATTATTTTGGGTTTTGTTATTTGGGCCTTCCAGGGCTTTTATTGTGACAGCGTCATGGCCGAACTTCCAGCTGTCAAAGCCAAGCCGGTGCCGTGACAGCTGTTCGTCATTTATAATTACATTCCCCTTTCCTATTTGGTTCATGTCCTGTATTTAAGGGAGCAGCTGAGGCTCACTCCTCGCGGCGACCTACACACACACACACACACACACACACACACACACACACACATATTTGTGTTCCTGGATTGGAGTTCCTAACCCCAGCTCCAGTCTTCCCTCCGTATTTGGATTCATCTTTGCTCATCTCCTGTAAGTGTATGTTTTACAGCATAGGATCCGTCCTCACTGCACCTTCACATCTGATGTCAGTGTTTATTATTTTGTGTTCTAGTTTATGTACGTGTTTTGCCCCACGAGGCTCTTTACTTTGTCATTTTTTCCTTTTTGTTAAATAAACAAGCAAACTTACTACTGGCTCCTGGCGCCTCATTAATGCCCTGAAAGGGGCATTCATGACAGTAGGTCGCAGCCAAGAGAGGTGCCAGCCTCAGTAAGTTTGTTTTTCTAACTTGAATTTTTCCCTTTTCCGGGTACCTATGTGAGTGGAATCATGGCAACGTCTAGGACCAGATATTCGATGAGCCTGGGGTTTGAGCTAATCCAGGCTCTGATGGAAATAGACGGTCTCCTGTCCAACGCCTGTATGTTCGCCACCTCCGTGAATGCACAGAGGTACCTGGACCTCGCAGAGGCTGCTGTAAAGCGCCATCCTCACCTAGCCGAGCAAGCTGAGGGCATGGGGAGGATGGCCGAACTTGCGGCACTTCGGCGGAGGAACCGTGGGTCGGTGACAAGTCCCAGCAGGAAGCCGAAGTCGGAGCCAATGGTGAGGCATCCCCGCTCCTCGCCTCGGGATCAGGTTCCTGCCACCCATCCAACCCTAAGTTCTGCGTCACCAAAGGGCTGTCTCCATACACAGCAGAGGAAGAGGAGAGCCGGGGCCCCCAGTGAAGAGACACAGTGGGCAGCTGAGCTCATCAGGGGCCACGTGGCTGAAGCACGCTCTTCTTCCCATTCCAGCGACATCCTAAAGAACATGGTGGTGACAGTAAGACTGGTGGAGGCTAATCCCGAACTCGGTAATTATCCTGAGTACGCCGAGCTGCTGGCCTCAGTTTCTGTGCAGCAGCGGCACTTCCTAGATTTGAATCTCACCTCGCCCTCTGCTGGAAGATGCCGTCGACCTGTCCATGATCAACCTCTGCGAGATCCCTGTCTGGATCCTGTTCCGGGCCGCCATGGGAACTCCGCCTCTCAGCCAGCTGTTTTCCCCGCGTCACGACGGAAGGGAAAGACAGCAGCCTCAGCCTCCGGGTCATCCGTCCCTGCTGTTCCGTCAGTTCCTTGTTCCCGGACTGCCTCGGCTACTCCTCCCTCCTCCTCAGCGCTCCCTTCAGCTGCTGTGAGCCCAGTGAGTCCTGCTTCGGCTGTGCCCACCATCAATCCTGTGAGAGTGGCTGCTCCTCGTCTTCCCGGGGGGCCCACCGTTACCATCCTTTAGGGAAAGGGGAGAACCAAGCCCGCTGCAGCAGTGACCATTGTTCCCCGGGAAAACAGGCAAGTGTTTTTTCATTCTCAAACTCAGTGTAATGAATTGCCTTGTCTGATTCCTGGGGGTGGGGGTCAGGGTTCACAGTCCTCTGAGCTCCCTCCACCTGCTGCAGCCATAAGCATTGAATCTGAGTTCAATGAACCTAAGTGTATGTTTTACAGCGTAGGTTCTGTCCTCACTGCACCTTCACATCTGATGTCAGTGTTTATTATTTTGTGTTCTAGTTTATGTACGTGTTTTGCCCCACGAGGCTCTTCACTTTGTCATTTTGTCCTTTTTGTTAAATAAACAAGCAAACTTACTACTGGCTCCTGGCGCCTCATTAATGCCCTGAAAGGGGCATTCATGACACCATTTGTGGCTGCAGCAGTGAAGAGGCTCTGTGACTAATGGCTCGTTAGCTGGGTAGGGTCAGTTTGTGTTTATTTGTGCTAAAATGTCTATCCATATTAATAAAACGAGAAACGCATCTGATCCAATTTCAGTAACTAATCCATCCATCCATCTTCTCCCGCTTAATTACTGAATTTTTAAAAAGTAATTTTGTTACACAGCACGTTACTGCAAAAGTATTAAAAGTTATTGCAAACGCTTGATTGCAATTGTTGCTGCTATGGGTGGCCCAGTCGGTTATTAGGTTTAGGGGGCAATCACTTTTTCACACAGGGCCATGTAGGTTTGGATTTTTGTTTCCCTTAATAATAAACACCTTCATTTAAAAACTGTATTTTGTGTTTACTTGTTATCTTTGTCTAATATTTAAATTTATTTGATGAGCTGAAGCATTTAAGTGTGACAAGCATACAAAAAAAATGAGAAATCAGGAAGGGGGCAAACACTTTTTCACACCACTGTATACATATATAAAACTTTGAGTGGCATAATCTCTGCTTTCAAGGTCAAACACCTGTTGCAGGTCTCAGCTAATTCTGTTTTAGTCAGTGAGGAGATGACTCTTTGGTTAGCAAATGTTGTAGACCCCTGCCCTATAAGGTTTTCGGATGCTCTCAAAACTGTGGTGATGTCAATGGTGCTTCTCCATCAGAACTGATGCCATGTCTGTGCTCTGTCCAGTGATGTACTAGGATTTATATGATAAATCCTCTTAGAACACATAAAAATAGCATATCCGCCCCACCAACCTATCCAGTGTGTCTGTGTGTGTGTGTGAAAACGGTCATCAAATATTTTTCTAGACAGGAATATAGAGCCTTTTTATAATTATTAAGTAGAAACTAGATATCAGAGCTTGTATTTGGATCACATAAGGTTGTGTAGGTCCTTTGAATTTGCTTGGGTGTGGGCTGGCTACCTTTGCATAAAGTATTTGCAGCTTACTCACACAGACGGAGGAGAACATGCAAAAAGACCTTAGCAACAAACTTACATTGCGGACATGCATATTCAAATTTCTAGAGTATTTGGTATGTGATTTTCATTCATTTTAGTGTTGTCAAGTGAAAATACTCAATCACAATCACGACTGTCCATAGTTACTGCTTGATTAAATGAACAATAATCCCTCATTTTTTTATCTGTACTAAATTGAGGATATTTTATGTTCAGTGTTGAACTGTCTATTTGCATAAATGAGCTACTTGCAAAGACTTCCTTGTTTTAGGTAATAGAGCTCTACTGCCTCTGGTGTCTATGTTCTACACTGGCTGTGAATGAGAACTTGACAAAATAAACATCTGCTGTTTTAAGTGGATGTGTTCTGTAGGCACCCATGCACAACAATGGCAAATTATTTGAAATTTTTGGAGCAATTAAAAAGTAAAATTACAAAATTTTCTACAAAAACCTAAATTTTCCAGGGAGTTATTTGATCACATCCACTGAACTCCAGACAGTCTTTTTTTTTTTTTCTGAGTTTAGGGTTTAAAGAAGTTCGGAGGAGGGTCACTGTTTTCCTCTGTACTAGCAGACAGAGCAATTGTGTCCACGGCATCACGGGGATCAGCTTTGCATCAAACAAAAAATTAATGCATAATCTCTGTGCACATCCAGTAAATTCACAATTAAAATTCAAAATGCAAATCAAAACAAAAGCTACTCATTGTTTTATCAGAATTAATCCACACCTCCCCACTATAATGGTCGATTGGGGGCACCAGCGGGTTCCTCTTTCAGTGCCAGATTGTGTTTGATTGCGTCCCAGTTGATTTCCCCTCCGACCACAGTAGGATAGCTTATCTTACGGGGTTTCTCGACGAGCGCGCCCATTATCCAGAGTCCGAATTATGATTTATACACCTACAGCCGTTTTTCAGAAGAGTTTTCCCGGGTGTTTGATCAAGTGCCAAGGGGCTAGATCAGCAGCCGAGCACTCCATCAATTTCAATTTCTTGGTCCTTGTGGCTTCTGTGGGCTGTGATGATGTCGCACTGCGTGCAGCATTTTCCCAATACCTGTATTACATTCTCTGCGACAAGCTCACCCGTTTTTGGAAGGAACCTGAGTCACTACACGTGCTGATCTCCCCCGTCATTAAGCTGGACTATACAACACTTTAACTTTAACTTCGACTGCTTTAACTTCTCCATTACCTACAAGCCAGGGTCAAAAAACACCAAACCCGATGCACTCTCTAGGCAGTTCTCTCCTGACTCCACAACCCCTGAGAAAGGCACCATTCTCCCGGGCTCTGTCGTCATGGGGGCTCTCACATGGGAGATGGAACACAAGGTACTGGAGGCCCAGGCCACTGACCCAGACCTTGGGGGGGCCCACCTGGCCGGTTGTTTGTTCCTGCAGCAATGAAGGGGGAGGTTGTACACTGTATGCACAGGGCAAAATTTTCCTGCCACCTGGGAGTGGCCAGGACCCTTGCTGCCCTTTGCCACATCCTTCGGTGGCCCACCATGGACCATAACGTATGGGAGTACATCAAGGTATGCCCCCAGTGCTCGGCAGGCAAGTCCTCCACCACCCCGCCTGCCGGACTACTCCATCCACTTCCCACTCCCAGCCGTCCCTGGTCCCACATAGCCCTGGATTTTGTCACCAGTCTGCTGTCATCCCAGGTTCTCTAAGATGGCCCACTCCATACCTCTGCGCAAGCTCCCATCTGCCTTAGAGATGGCCAGCCCTAGAGACGGCAGGTTATCAGGCTGCACAGCATTCTGAGCGATATAGTCTTGGACCGGTGACCTGATTAGGCCCCTACAGATCCACAGGTCGACAGATCCACAGGTGGACTGAGCGGGTTAGGGCCTACAGCTTTACTACCCAGTTCACCCCTGGGAAAGAGAATGTAGTGGTGCATCTCTTGTCCCGTGCCACGGCTAACATCACACAACCAGACGACGATGATGACCCCACAGAGGCAGATCTGGTCAAAGCGCTGCACAGACCCCTCCGCGACATGGTGTCCCTCCAGGAGCTCCGGGTGGAGTCGGAATGGGACCCCACATTGTCACAACTATGCTCATTCATCAGGGAGGGTTGGCCCACAAAAGTACAGGGCGTTCTGGCACCTTTTCACAAGTTCAGAGATGAACTGAGTTGCTGGAACAGGGTATGTGCAGCAAGGGGACACTGCACATTGATCCCAGTGTCTCTGAGATCACGAGTTCTGAAGATGCTCCACGAGAGTCACCTGGGTGTGGTCAGGGTGAAGCAGCATTGCAGGGATTCAATTTGGTGGCCTGGTATCAATTAGGACATTGAAACTATGGTAAAGAACTGTGCTCCATGCTTGGAGAGTGGAAAGACCGGTGGGCCACTCCCACCACCCCTACGACCATTACCGTGCCCAGAGGGCCCTTGGAAGCACATCCAATTGGACATTTGCGGTGAACTACATACGGCACCCCTGAACAGCCGTTTTTTTGCTAGTGGACTATGATCTGTTCTCCAAATGGCTGGACGTGTTACCCACCAATTCGGTCATGACAGATGTGGTTACGGGTTTCCTCTCGTCACTGTTCGCCAGATGGGGGGTCCCAGATGCCATCACTACAGACAATAGCACACAGTTCACCTCTGGGCGAGGGGGGTTGAAGAGTTTTTGAGTGTCAAGGGTGTGGAACACATCAAAACCACGTTCTACCACCCCCAAGCCAATGGGGGCATGGAGCGTTTCTTCAAGACTCTGAAAAACGGTCTAAGAGCCCATTTGGCGGACGGCTTCATGTTCCCTTACACCCTCCAGAGCACACTCCTCCGCTACAGGGCAACAGCCCACGCCACAACAGGGTGCTCCCCTGCGAAACTCATGCTGGGGTGCGAATTCCACCTGCCCCTGGACCGACTGAGGCCCCCCACAACCTTCCCTCCGGGGAACACAGACCCTCCACAGGACCAGGTCATCACCCAAAGACCCACGGACTCGATGTGTCAGACTGGGTCTGGATTAAGCATCCCAACTGCACACATAAACTGCAGCCTTTCTGGATGGGGCCACTACAGATCGTGAGGCGGCGGGGCCGGGACATGTTTGAGCTCTCGGATGGGTCACGGTGGCATTCCAGCTGACTCAGGAAGTCATTGCCTGCACAAAGTCCGGGAGCTACTGCAGAGCAGACTGATGAGGGTCGGGACTTATCTGATGGGGGTGTTGGGGACTCTCAGGTGCAGCCAACGGAGCCTGGAGCAGGTCCTCCTCCGGTGAGGCGCTCGGCTAGGATGCGTCAGAGGCCCAAATACCTCAGTGACTTTGTATTTACAGTTGCTTTAGCTGAAACGTGTTGGGAATGGGCAGCAGAGTAATCTACCCCTGTCAGGAGCTCAGCTGGCTTGGCTTTCCCCCGGCTCGGCCCTGATCTCTCTGTGGGTTTTGGTTCCACTGTGCATGTGCATATTATGTATTCTGTGCTGTTTCCATATTCATAGCCACTGCCTGACCGGCAGCTGTTAGACAGCTGCTGTGACCTACTTTCTGTGAACTCTGCTGACAGTCTGCTGGTCCAGCCACCCCCCTTCTCTCTCTCATTTCCATTAGCTGTTCCCAGTCCCATTTATCATCTTTCCCACGCCTTGCCCAGATGTTCCCAATTTGTTATGCCAGCGGTGTTTGTACTTAAGCAGCACTTTGCTAGTCAAACACCGCTAGACCATTGTATGTGTCACACGGTTGTTCTCTGCCATGTGACAGTCACGTCACGAAGGATCATTGGTGTATGTGCTCACTGGTGGACTTGGATGACTTGGACTGTTCTTGCACGGTGAGCAAGAGCTGTCTGTGTTTCTATTTGCAGTTGTGCTGCTACGCTTGTCTGTAGCATTTCCCCTTGCAGCACAACTGCTATGCTTAGGCACTGCTGCCCGGCTCTTCTCCCGTGCCAACCGAGCATCCTGGAGAACTCTAAGTTTGCCCGAGCTGTTTGTCATTTTGTCCTGTTTGTTTTTGTGGCTACGGTGCACAGTGGTCTGCCCGCTGCATGCAATTCGCGTGAGCCCTTTTGTGCGCAACTACTACGTTTCTGTAAGTCTTTAGTTTTTGAACTGTCTGGATATCAATAAATGTGTGTTTGGTGTACCCTGCACTTAAATCCTCATTCCTCCTTCTCTTCCTCCGTGCGCTGTGGAGAGGCGCACGGGGAAGTTTATGACAGAATGGTGCAGCCAGTTCAAAGAATTTAGCGGGTTCACCCACACATCCCTTTTCCCTTTTTTTGTGTGTCATTTTTTGGACTGACCTGTTCCTGGAGTTCATCATGCCCTGCTCTCAACAAGGCAGAAGAGGAACGGCAGCGGGGTTTCCCACGGTGGAGGAGGAATGGGTCACTGAATTTATCTGGAGCTTCGTGAATGAGGCCCTCACCACCCGGGGACCTAAGAAGATGCTGGAGGGCCTGTTATGAGCTGCGGAGATCCTGGAGGCATATCCCAGGTTGTGGGACTACCCCGAGTTCGCCAACCTGCTGGCCACAGTGTGTTTGCTCCAGTGCTCCTTCCCCGGGCTGACGTTCCCCATGGTGCTGAGACGGAGACCCGGAAACCAGCAGGCCTTCATTCTCTGGTACTCTTCGCCTGACGCTCCTCCTATTCCAGCACGGTCAGTACCGATTAATAGGGGATAGCGTTGTCCTGCATGGAAGCGCAGGGAAAAGCCCTCTCCTCCGGCAGCTGCCATCATCCCTCCGGCTGCTGTGAGGTCTGCTGAGGTCATCCCGGGAACGCCCACCTCCACTGTCGTGGAGACGGCTCCTCCGCAAGCCCTTGAGAGGACCTACGTCACCGCTGGCACGGAGAGGGATGATTGTCTACTGCCTGCAGCTGAGGATATCATCGACCGGGATGACAGGCAAGTATTTTTTCATTCTAAACCATTCATTAACATTGAATTTTGCCTGTCTCCCGAGGGAGAGGCCCAGTATCAGCAGTCCACTGGGTCCTCTCCTCCAGCTACAAATAATGATTCTTTCCTTCCCCTCTTCGTGTCTCCTCCTTTAATTCCTGAGGGCCTGCCGGTCTTAGAACCGAGCCGCCAGACGGTAGAGGAGATTGAGGTCCTGGATGATCCTGCCCAGGGGCCTGCACGGAGGCGCTTTCCTGCAGCCATGCTGGTAGAATCCCCAGCGTTGGAGCCACTGCAGGAGGACAATAGGACTGCTATCACCATCTCGCTGGCTGCGGAGGTGTCCGCAGCGGATTGGGAGCCTGAGCTGGACCTCTTGGAGGCCGGGCCCGAGTGTTCATCGCCAGGATCCTGGACAGTGGTGGAGCTTGAGCTGGACCTTGTTCTGACTTATGGGATAGAAATAGAAAATCTGGTAGTGTCTCCTCATAATCCTGTACTGTCAGACCATTGTCTGTTAACCTTTGATTTCACTGTTCCTGGCTATTTGACTCCTAAAGAAAAATACTACTACAGCAGATGTCTTTCAGATGATATTGTTACCAAATTCATGCAGATTGTCTCCTCTATGCTATGTGTCAACACAACGGAAATAGAAGATGGAGATCTTGCTCCTTCCGTAATTGATAGCATGGTAGATAATGTTACAGCCTCTCTGCATCAGACTCTAGACTTGATGGCCCCTTTAAAAAAGAAAAAGTCTAATCAGAGATTTCTAACTCCTTGGTTCAACACAGAAACTCGTAGCTTAAAACAGAAGACTCGTCAATTAGAAAGAAAATGGTGTTTCACTAATTTAGATGAAATCTATTTAACTTGGTGAAATAATTTTTTAATTTATAAAAAATCTCTTAGAAAAGCTAGAACAAGTTATTACTCTGCATTAATAGAAGAGAACAAGAATAATCCCAGGTTTCTTTTCAGCACTGTAGCCAGGCTGACAAAGAGTCGGGACTCTGTCAGTCCTCGCATCCCTCTAGAGCTTACTAGTCAGGACTTTTTGAACTTTTTCAATCATAAAATTTTATCTATTAGAGATAAAATCAGATTCTTCCCACCGTAAACTTAAGTACAGCAACTACTACAACTCCTTCAATTGATTTCTGCTTGGATAAGTTTACTCCAGTTGACCTTTTAGAGTTAGATAAAATAATCTCCTCATTCAAGCCTTCAACTTGTCTTTTAGACCCTATTCCTACCAGGTTATTTAAAGAAGTCTTCCCATTTATTGGTATTCTTCAAATAATCAATTCTTCTTTAACGTTAGGTCATGTACCGCAGGTTTTTAAAATTGCTGTAATTAAACCCTTACTCAAAAAGCCAATGCTCGATTCAGGAGTTTTAGCTAACTATCGCCCAATCTCTAATCTGCGTTTCATTTCAAAAATCTTAGAAAGAGTTGTTGCTACGCAATTATTTGACCACTTGCAGGGAAATGCTTTATTTGAAGAGTTTCAATCTGGGTTCAGAATTCATCATAGTACTGAAACAGCCTTAGTGAAGGTCACTAATGACCTCCTTATCGCATCTGATAATGGACTTATTTCTGTACTTGTCCTTTCAGATCTTAGTGTAGCCTTTGATACTATCGACCATGATATTCTACTTGATAGATTAGAACACTATGTTGAACTAAATGGAACTTTGCTGCAGTGATTTAGATCTTATTTGTCCGATAGGCTTCAGTTTGTTCATATTAATAATGAGTTTTCTTTCAACTCTAAGCTCAGTTATGGAGTTCCACAGGGATCTGTGCTAGGCTCTACTCTTTTTAGTTTATATATGCTTCCGTTAGGCAACATCATTAGAAAGCACTGTATACATTTTCATTGTTACACAGATGACACACAATTATACCTGTCAATGAAGCCAGATGATAGTAATCAATTAGCCAAGTTAGAAGCCTGTCTTAAGGAAATCAAAGCTTGGATGACTTGTAATTTTCTGCTATTAAACCCAGATAAGACTGGTCATTCTTGTTGGTCCAAAAAACCTCAGAAATACCTTTCCAAATCAAACTCTTAATTTGGATGCGGCTACTCTTTCTCTGAATAGTTCTGTGAGGAACCTTGGAGTTATTTTTGATTAAGATCTGTTTTTTAATTGACATATTAAATTTGTTTCTAAGACTGCCTTCTATCATCTGCGTAATATTGCCAAGATTAGGAGCATCTTGTCTCAGAGTGATGCTGAGAAACTGATCCATGCTTTTGTTAGCTCTAGATTAGATTATTGTAACTCATTATTATCAGGTTGTCCTAAAATATCTTTAAAAAGTCTTCAGATGATCCAAAACACTGCTGCAAGAGTTTTAACAGGTACTACAAAGAGAGATCATATCTCTTTGGTTCTGGCCTCCCTTCATTGGCTTCCCATAGAGTTTAGAATTAAGTTTAAAATCCTTCTTGTCACTTACAAAGCTCTTCATGATCAGGCCCCTTTTTAAATAAAAGATCTGATATTACCCTATTGTCCTAACAGAGCACTATGCTCCCAAAATGCTGGATTACTTGTAATACCTAGAATTTCCAAAAGTACAATGGGAGGCAGAACCTTCAGCTATCAAGCTCCTTTCTTGTGGAACCAGTTACCAATCTGGGTTCGGGAGTCAGACTTGATCTCTGTTTTTAAGAATAGGGTAAAAACCTTCCTCTTCAATATAGCCTACGATTAGGGAGGGATCATGTGTCTCTTAACTCTCCCTTTGTTTTGCTGTTAATAGATTTAGACTGCCGGTTGACCTCCAATAATGTACTTGGTTTCACTCCTTTAATGTTTGCTCTTTTTATGTCTGTTCTTTTCATCTTTTCTATCCCCTCACCCCCCAGCCAGTTGCAGCAGATGACTGCCCCTCCCTGAGCCTGGTTCTGTTAGAGGTTTCTTCAAATCAAATCAAATCAAATCAAATCAAATCAAATCAAATCAAATCAAACTTTATTGTCATATTGCTGTACATACAACTGTAGTGCAGGCAAGATGAAATTGCGTTTCTCTCGGCATCCATATAAGAAGCAGCATGATTAAGACACACTCCCACATAGCTCCCACCCCCCCATCCATTCACACATCCCTGAGACATACTTGGGGAAAAAGAATAACTAACTATAATATACAAAATGTCCATAGGTGCAGTAGTGTGTATGTGAGATTCCGGGTCAGCTGTTCAGCATCCTGACAGCTTGTGGGAGGAAGCTGTTGATCAGTCTGGTGGTTCTGCCTCTGATGCTCCGGAATCGTTTACCAGATGGAAGAAGTTCAAAGTGTTTATGCAGAGGGTGAGAACGGTCCTTGACAATGTTCAGTGCCCTGCTCCTACAACGGTTCTGAAAAAGTTCTTGGACAGAGGGGAGGGAGACTCCAATTACCCTCTCCGCCCCCTTGACTATCCTCTGCAGGGCTTTTTTGTCTGACATACTGCAGCTGGAGTACCATGTAGCAATGCAGTACGTCAGAACACTCTCCACCACACCTCTGTAGAAGGTCCTGAGGATGCAGATGGGGAGAGAGGCCTGTTTGAGTTTCCTCAAGAAGTGTAGTCTCTGCTGAGCTCGCTTCCTGATCTCCAAGGAATTCTTGCTCCAGGTCAGGTCCTGCGAGATCTGCACTCCGAGGAACTTGATGTTCTCTACTCTCTCCACTAAACGGCCGCCGATGCTGAGGGGGACGTGCTCAGGCTGTGACCGCCGGAAGTCGATAATCATCTCCTTTGTTTTGTCCACGTTGAGCACCAGATTGTTCTCCCTGCACCAGCCCTCCAGGTCTCTCACTTCTTCCCTGTACATTGATTCCTCATCCCTCTGAATAAGTCCCACCACCGTGGTGTCATCTGCAAACTTAATAATCTGGTTCCCCTCGTGTTTGGATACACAGTCATGTGTTAGAAGTGTAAACAACAGTGGACTGAGTACACAGCCTTGAGGGGTTCCGGTACTCAGCGTGACAGAGTTGGAGATGTTGTTTCCAACCCGGACAGACTGAGGTCTCTCAGTCAGGAAATCCAGGATCCAGAGACATGTGGCGGTGTTCAGACCGAGAAGGAGTAATTTCTCTATCAGTCTCTGGGGAATAATGGTGTTGAATGCTGAACTGAAATCAATGTACAGGAGTCTGGCGTAGGTGTCTTTCTGGTCCAGGTGGGTGATGACAGAGTGTAGGGTGGTGACTATAGCATCCTCCGTGGAGCGGTTTGAACGATATGCAAACTGGAGCGGGTCGTGTGATGCAGGGAGGCAGGCTGTGATGTGTGGTTTGACAAGCCGTTCAAAACACTTCATCACAATTGGTGTAAGTGCAACAGGACGATAGTCATTCAAACATGACACCACTGGTTTCTTTGCCACCGGTACAATGATAGAGGTCTTGAAGCATCTGGGAATGATGGCCTGACTCAGGGAGATGTTATAAATGTCAGTCAGGACATCCGCCAACTCGCTCGCGCAGTCTCGGAGCACACGTCCCGGAATGTTGTCTGGACCTGCAGCTTTGCGTGGGTTGATTCTGGATAGGGTCCTCCGTGTGTCCGCTGTGTTAATGGTAAAAGCTGGTCCGACCGATGGTGGGAGTGGGCCGGCCCTCCCTCTGATTGTCGAGTTTGATGCTTCAAAACGTGCAAAGAAGTCGTTAAGCCTGTCTGGAAGCGAAGCGTCGTCATCATCGACCCCCTGCCTAGACTTAAAGCCCGTCAGTGTCCGAACTCCCTGCCACATCTGCTTGGTGTTCCTAGTGTCACAGAGGTGTCCCTGGATTTTCTCCGCATAGGCGCGCTTTGCCACCTTAATTCCCTTTGAAAGCGCAGACCTGGCTGAGCGGGGGGCAATCCTGTCCTTCGCTCTGAACACTGCATCTCTGGCTTTAAGCAGCGAGCGCACCTCTGCAGTCATCCAGGGCTTATGATTACCCCGCACAGTGATGGTCTTCACTGTAGTGACATCCTCTGTGCACTTCGCGATGTAGCTGGTGACTGAATCAGCATACTCCTCCACATCTGTCCTGTCTTCCTGGGAGGCTGCTATTTTGAAGATCCTCCAGTCTGTGTGATGAAAACAGTCTTGCAGTGCAGAGGTTGCACTCTCTGGCAAAATCCTGATTTGTTTCACTGCTGGCCTGCTGCGCTTCAATAAAGGTTTGTAGGCAGGAACCAGCATCACGGACATGTGATCAGAATGGCCGAGATGGGGGCGGGGTAACGCTTTATATGCATCTGTGTTTGTGTACACTAAGTCCAACATATTCTCTCCTCTGGTCTTAAAGTCTACACATTGTTTAAACTTGGGGAGCACAGTCTTTAAGCTGGTGTGGTTAAAATCCCCCGCAACCACCACAACCACCACCTTTCTTCCTGTTAAAAGGGAGTTTTTCCTCCCCACCGTCGCCAAGTGCTTGCTCACAGGGGATCGCCTGATTGCTGGAGTCTTTCTGCATTTGTGGGGTTTCCCCTACATTTGAAAGTGCTATGAGATGACTATTGTTGTGATATGGCGCTATATAAATAAAGTTGAATTGAATTGAGCTCAGGCAAGTTTTCTCTCTTGTTTGTCTTATGACAGTTTTAGAGAGATCTTGGCTGGCTCTTGGGGAGGAGAATCAGGTGCTGCCCTCGGCTGCATCTGAACTCACTTCATCAGGCTCCGCCGCTGCCGGCGACCCTAACCATCTTTCTTCTCCTTTCTCCCCTGATCCTTCATCTAGGGTTGCCGGAGAGGGTCTGTCGCTGCCGGAGGTTGCTGAGGGTCCGGTACAGCCGGAGGAGGATGCTGCTGCTCCAGCTCCTCCTGCCAAGGTTGTCAGGGCTCCCCCCTTCAATCGCCTCCTCAGCCTGGTGCTCCTGTGGGCTGGACCACTCACTGTGGGTGCAGCTCTGGCCCAATCAGGATCCATCTTGGGTGCTGCAGAGCCTCAGTCGGAGGTCACCGCGGGTGCTGCAGAGCCTCAGCTGGAGGTCACCGCGGGTGCAGCAAAGCTCCTGCTGGAGTCCACCGCAGGCGCAGTGTTGGCCCAATTAGGGTTCTGCACGGGTGCTGCAGAGCCTCAGCCGGAGGTCACCGCAGGTACTGCAGAACCTCAGCTGGAGGTCCCTGCGGGTGCAGCAGAGCCAGCCCAGCCGGGGTCCACCATGGGTGCAGTGGAGCCGACCCAGTCGGGGCCCACCAGAGGTGCAGTTGTGTCCCAAGCTGGAACCACCGAGGGTGCTGCGGACCACCCTGAGGACACCATGGTCCCCTTCTCCCTGCCCGACGCCATGGAGGTTCCCTCGCCCCGGTCCGGTTACCCACCAGTGAGCCTTCCGGTGGGCAGGCCACCTCCTGCTTCACCCCTTTGGTCCTGGTGGCTAAACAACGCTGGGCGGCCACCAGAAGAATTGACTCCCTGAGTCTGGTGGCCCATGTTTTCTGGCAGGCTGCCGGACCTTCTGCTGGGCCCGGGACTCTGGGTGACCTCCTGAGCCCCAACGCCTGTGGACTTGGGGGGGGGGGGAGGTTATTGTGTGCCCTGGGCAGGGTATTATCTTCCCTCCTTTTCTGTTCCCCCTACCTCCCACCCAGGTTCGTGTTGTTTGTTGCTGTTGCTCCTGTTGGGGGGGGGGGGGGGGTCTTCACAATGTTACCTTGCATGTCTGGGAATCCACTCCTTAAAGGGGGGGCTCTGTCAGGAGCCGAGCTGGCTTGACTCCCCCCCCCCCCCCCCCCCCGGCTTGGCCCTGATCTCTCTGTGAGTTTTGGTTCCACTGTGCATGTGCATATTATGTATTCTGTGCTGTTTCCATATTCATAGCCACTGCTTGACCGGCAGCTGTTAGACAGCCACTGTGACCTACTTTCTGTGAACTCTGCTGACAGTCTGCCGGTCCGGCCGCGCCCCCTCTCTCTCTCTCTCATTTCCATCAGCTGTTCCCAGCTCCATTTATCATCTTTCCCACGCCTCGCCCAGGTGTTCCCAATTTGTTATGCCAGCGGTGTTTGTATTTAAGCAGCTCTTTGCTAGTCAAACACCGCTGGACCATTGTACGCGTCACACGGTTGTTCTCTGCCGTGTGACAGTCACGTCACGAAGGATTATTGGTGTATGTGCTCGCTGGCGGACTTGGATGACTCTGACTGTTCCTGCATGGTGAGTAAGAGCTGTCTGCGTTTCTGTTTGCAGTTGTGCTGCTACGCTTGTCTGTAGCGCTTCCCCTTGCAGCACAACTGCTATGCTTAGGCACTGCTGCCCAGCTCTTCTCCCATGCCAGCCAAGCGTCCTGGAGAACTTTAAGTTTACCTGAGCTGTTTGTCATTTTGTCCTGTTTGTTTTCGTGGCCACGGTGCACAGTGGTCTGCCCGCTGAGCCCTTTTGTGCACAACTATTACATTTCTGTAAGTCTTTAGTTTTTGAACTGTCTGGATATCAATAAATGTGTGTTTGGTGTACCCTGCGCTTAAATCCTTATTCCTCCTTCTCTTCCTCCGTGAGCTGTGGAGAAGCGCACGGGGAAGCCCTAACACGGGAGGGTACCCTGGCAGTCTACCCAGGTGCCCATTTAGCTAGTTTTGTTGTTCTGTGTGTTGCAAAAAAAAAAGAAAGAAGGCAATGTAAAAAAAAAACAAAAAACAAAACAAAACTGTCTGTATTGCATATGTTCTAAGGGGTTTTTCTTTCTAAATTTAAAGGGGGGTTCCATTTTCTATATATATTTTCTTTATGGTGCTTTCATGTTTTGTAAAGGGGAGGGAAATGTTGTATAGGGATTTGACCTTTGGGGCTTGCCGTAGCTGACGCCAGGCAGTCGACATGGTGACGTCAGGCAGGCTACGGCCAGTATGTACACTACCGTTCAAAAGTTTGGGGTCACCCAGACAATTATTTTGTGTTTTCCATGAAAAGTCACACTTATTTACCACCACGAGTTGTAAAATGAATAGAAAATATAGTCAAGACATTGACAAGGTTAGAAATAATGATTTGTATTTGAAATAATAATTTTTTCCTTCAAACTTTGCTTTCGTCAAAGAATCCTCCATTTGCAGCAATTACAGCATTGCAGACCTAACATGATTGCACAAGGGTTTTCTAATCATCCATTAGCCTTCTGACGCAATGAGCAAACACATTGTACCATTAGAACACTGGAGTGATAGTTGCTGGAAATGGGCCTCTATACACCTATGTAGATATTGCACCAAAAACCAGACATTTGCAGCTAGAATAGTCATTTACCACATTAGCAATGTATATTAGATATTAGAGTGTATTTCTGATTAGTTTAAAGTTATCTTCATTGAAAAAAAAGTGCTTTTCTTTCAAAAATAAGGAAATTTCTAAGTGACCCCAAACTTTTGAATGGCAGTGTATATTGTGTGAATCTCAATAAAGTTCAGTTCATTGCTGCATTCAACATGGCTCGGATCTCCTGTTATTAGGACATACCCCCCCCCCCCCCAGAAAGTTTACATGTAAATCTGGTCCTCAGGAAGTGAGAAAAAAATTTTGTGGCCCCCACTACCACTAAAGTTGCCCATCCCTGCAATAAAATATTACACACTGCACCTTCAACTGAAAACCAAACTATGCAGCCCAGCATCTGAATCCTTCTCATACTTTGAAATAATAAACCATAACAAACAGTTGCAGGCTATCACAAAAAGAGAAATTATTGAAAAATATGCCAGTTTGTAGGCTACTCATTTAATTCAGGGTGATATTCTCTTCTGTTTTTACTTTTTCTTTCTTTTTCTAAATCTTCAGCCAGGCACCGCAATCAACCATCCTGCGTGAACATATAACGGAATCAGCTGTACTTCTACCTTAGAGATGTTTATTCAGTGAGTTTCGATGACTGCTCATGCCCACCATGAAGTGAAACTTTTCCAGCCAGTCTGAATCTGTCACTTTGGGATACAGAAGCCCTGAAATCACTCTTTTTCACTCATCTCCAGCTCTGCACTTTTTGGCAAAGGCTGTGTGCCTGTTCTAGAAATGTTTTTAATTTTGGATTTTTTCTTTTCCGGTCATTTTCTCCCTCCCTCCTTGGATCCAGAGCTTATCGTGGTGGAGAGGTTTGTGTGCCCTTATGATCCAAGGAGCTATGTTGTCGGGGGCATATTGTCCCTGGTAGGGTCTCCCAAGGCAAACTGGTCCTGGGTGAAGGGCCAGATCAAAATCGGTCCAGTGGATCCCTATGAAAAAGTTACATCAAGGACCCACTGTGCTCAAAGGAGTCGCATGAGTCCACCCTCCACCAGCAGGAGGGATCGTGGGGATCATAGTGCTATGTGATTCAAGTGGTGGTCTAGACTACTCTGCTTGAACTGCTGCCCCTCGTGACCCAGAAAAGCAGTAGAAGATGGATGACTGGATGGGCCAATTTCTCACCACATAACAAGCATATAAGTCAGCATTGTTGGCAGGGAATACAAATGAATCTGTCCACACAGAATTAAACTCTCTATTGTCCTTGGTGATTTTTCTTTTTCTTGATTTCTTTATATCTTACTGAGGGCGGCGAGGCTAAGCAACCAGTTGCTGGTGGCAGTGCCACTCCATGGATGTGACACATATTTTAGTTGACAACATAAAAAAAACATTTAAAATATACTTGTTTTACATTTTCATTACAGTTTCTTTCCAACAGCTGTCACGTTATTGAACTTAGTTCCCCGCTGACTCTCTTACCATCATTTCTTACCATCCTCACCTGTACATAACTGCATAACTACATAACTACATCTAACTTATTGCACATTATTTGCACATAACAGTACTCTTAACTTTCTGCACTGCTGCATATATTTGCTTAAATTGCACATACTGTTAATTACCGTATATACTGCACTGCTGTCCTTTGCACTTCTGATTGGATGCTAAACTGTGTTTCGTTACCTTGTATTCATACATGTGTAATGACAATAAAGTTGAATCTAATCTAATCTAATCTAATTTACAAAAGCATGCCTTTCAGTTGAAAATGTATCAATACAGTCATTTGAAAAATAAAACAATTAAAATGACCTTCATTATTTCCATATCTATTTCAGATGTTGTGGCAGGGAGCCACAGCATGGGGGCTGAAGGATGCTGATCCTTGCCCTAGGACAGGGGTCTCCAACATGTGGCTCCTGGACTGTTCAGGTTTCTGTGGGAAATTTTCTAATTTCACTTCTTAATTGGTCCAAAACATTGCAAATAATCTGCTGTTATTGTGCGTGGGCGCCTACAGAATACATGCACAACAATGGCAGATTATTTGTAATTTTTTTGGAACAATTAAGAAGTGAAATTAGAAAATTTCCCACAGAAACCTAAACATTCCAGGGGCCCCAGGTTGGAGACCCCTGTCCTAGGGCTACATATGTTTATAATGTTTCTTCACATGCTCTCCATCTTTTACTGTGTATTTCTTACACTTGCTTATTCAAGCTATCAAAGTTGACTTTTTATGTCTATGTTTTAATTTATCTTTAAGAGCAGTTTCACCTTTGGTATGATTAGTACATACTGTGCACAGCTGCCCCACTTCCTCCCCTTCAAATCTGTTTTCACATACAGTAACACCAGTTCATGCTTAAGCACACTTGTACACAGTCTGATCGAGTACGTCATGATATGAACTTGGTTATGCTTCAGTCCCCCTAAAACAAACAAAAAAAACCCCCAAACAAAAACAAAGAAGCAACCACTCAAATAATCAACTAGGTTACATTTGTATTATGCATTATGTTCTGTATAGTAAGGCCAAACAGAGGAATACTTTCATAAATATCTAAGTTTTTATATGTAGAGTGTATAGGATGATTTTGTGTAGAGCTCCTTTCAATACCATGTTTGTAACGGTTAAGTCTGAAGAGTCCAATAGTTAGGATACATAGAAGCCCAATTCCTTGTCTGACCATGGTTGGATTTGCAACTCCCATGGACAGTACTCAAGCATACAGCAATTATGCCTGAGACCGCCTTCTCAGGTGGACCAGGCATGGTGCCTCAGTACAGCACTTTTGTATTCTCAGGGATCAAGTGTACTGGACAAGCGTACTCAGACCTGGGAATTCTTCCATAGTGTGAAATGCTCTCAATGCACAGAACACTCTAATGTTCATCTGACTATAACTTCAGTTTTAAGTCCCATGATGTACCAGCTCCATTTGTTGACTGCAGATGAAGAGAGGATTGCCTAAGCTAACCAGTGTACAGTTAATGCATTATGGCTTAATGCAATGATGATCATCATTATTTATGACAAGTCTGTGCTATACATCGGAGTACAGAGTTTTCCCATCAGGGTCCTTCCATGTAACACACGCCCTGGGTCTGTGAGCAATCCTAGATACGTCCAGCTCTGGTTTACTATAGTACCACTTGTTGAGAAGTTGATTCATTTGCTCCTGCTTTGTTACCCCATGAAGTCGTTCTCCCTCTTCTTCATCCTCAAATTCCTCCTTGAAGTTGCTGATGAAGGGAGGATGGCGAAGACAAAGTATGGTGTCCGTCCTCATGTCCTCAAAGAATTGCACCACACATTTCCGGGCAAAGTCACGGGCATGTAGAACACAGGTTTCATCGAAGAGCTTCTGCTCAATGTCAAGATAGTTGCTCCAGTAGCGTGTTTGCAGGAAGGTGGCGTGGTCATCAAAGCAGGGCTTAATGAGACGAGCCATTGCTCCCAGTACGATCAGGAACAGGAGGATAGACCAGCCTACAGCCTAGACAGGGTGAGGTAAATGACACACAAAGACAAGAAAAGCTATCAGTCATGGATGCATTGATTATGATGAGGCCACAATGAGCCATCGGCCAGTGGAACTGATTGTTATCCTACATGTGTGGGGTGTGTTCACAAACTCCTCACAAAGGCTCACTCTTCCTCTTCTTCTTTTAGATTTGATTGGCGGTTGACAACCAGCTTACAGGTGCATTACCACCACGTACTTCACTCTAAATCAATCACTCTATCACTCTATATCGTCCTCCCAAAGGCTCACTCTTGCCTGAAAGACTATTAGTGTTTTATCTTACTGTACATTCCTTTGTCCAACTTCAAGTCCACTCCACATGATTTAGGGGAACTTCTCTTCAATCCCTTCCTGCTCCTGATACTTATGATGTCTGACCTTATCTGACACATTATTTTGCTTGTTCCCATACCTTTTAAGACTTTAAAACTGCTTTTCAATTTGTGTTATTATTTGAACTGGCAACAGATTTTTTTCTTCTTCTTCATCTTTTAGATTTGATTGGCGGTTGGCAACCAGCTTAAAGGTGCATTACCGCCACTGATTTTGATCACTCCATTAATCTGTGCATGCAGAAACATTCATATACAAATGTATGCAGATGTCATGGTAATATTCACACCTGCAAAAAACACACAAGAAGCCGCCTGTATTCTTACAACAGTGATGACCCAAATCCATGACTGGCTGAATAATTCATGTCTCCTACTGTTGCATCCATCCATCCATCTTCTTCTGCTTAATCCTTTTTGGGTCGCGAGGGGGGCTGGAGCCTATCCCAGCATCTTTGGGCGAGAGGCAGGGTCCACCCTGAACAGATCACCAGTCCATTGCAGGGCCAACACAGAGACAGACAACCATTCACTCTCACAGTTATACCTAAGGACAATTTAGAATCCCCAGTTTTGATGGCAATTATCCATAATTGAGGCAATAACAAGTAGACAGTGACTACTGTTTAAGGAGCTTTATTATAAATACTATGTACAATACCCTCAGGCATTCGGCACTCTCCGACATTCCAGGTGTCCCACGATGAAAGAGGACTAGCCTCTTCCGCCCACATCCTTTATACCTGAAGTGGCATCACCACCGGAATCAGCAGTTAACCACCCCTACTCATTCCCTGTCCACCCCGACCACCATCTTACTAATACCTTTTATTTACATACATAACACCTACCAAACACACACAACCCCCCCCCAAAAAAACCAAAACTGTTTTCATGATGTTCACCAAACAACCACTAAATATTACAAACTCAAATATTTCCTTTAAAGGGGAGGAGCTGCAATTAATTGAGGAATTTATGAACCTCGGCATCACTTTAGACTCCTCATTAACCCTTAAAAAACACATCAAAAAAATCTCAAACCTAATCAAATTCTGTTTGAGAAATTTTAAACAAATTAGACCATCACTGACAGACAGTGCAGCCAAAATGTTTCTGCATGCAATGATCGTGTCACACATCGATTACTGTTTTACCAACTGGTCTCTCACTGATGTAACAATAATCAAACCCATTGAATCTTTATACAAAAAGCCATAAAAATCTTTGATAAGATCCCACATATCACTGTTATCACATTTACAAGAAATACAATTTCTGTCTTTTGAAAATGATAAAACTCTCAAATTTGCCTGTTCAATTTATAAAATATTAAATGGCTATGCACCGCTCTCCCTGGGAGAATATGTTAAACTGAGGACTGTCACCGGTACAACCACCAGAGCAGTCACTTGAGGAGACTGTGAGATCCCCCACAGATGCACCACATTTGCTGAATCTGTGCTATCAGGGAGGGGCACCAAGATCTGGAATAACATCCAGCCTCCTGCTGGAAGACACTACACCACACAATGAAAGCTGCCAGCAAGATCAATGGTGCCCCTCTGTCCCCCTCTTGGACATCTACCTCACCCGCCTCACCCACAGAGCCATCAACATTGCAGGCGACACCTCCCACCCCTCACACTCCCTCTCCAGCCCCCTGCCCTCGGGGAAAAGGTATCAGAGTCTCTGGGCCCACTCCACAAGATTGCTAAACAGCTTTGTTCACCAGGCCATCAGGACCCTGAACGCTGTCCACCCCCCCCCCCCCCAACTTCACCCCTGGATTGTAACGCACTTACCTGTACAATAACTACCTCAGCTGTTGGCACAGAAAGAATGGCACACAAACAGCAATACATCTGCTGCTGTATGTCTCTGCACCTTACTGCAACCATTTGTGCAAATGCCATATCTGCTGCTGTTTATGACGTGAAGTCCAATCTGTCACTGTCTGCACCTACAGTACCACAACGAACTTGTAACTACGAGTATTACTGCTCTACCTTTTCTGTATATAGGATTGCTGTTGTTGTTTTTCCAGCCTTATTCTTCTTTTTGTTTGTTTGTTTTTTATATTGCGCACACCATTGAAGGGAGTGAAACGGCATTTCAATTCTCCTGTATGTATGTGGTGGAGGGAACTATGAACAGTTCCAAATACCAGTCAGTGTTGGCACAAAACCTTCAGGCTTCTGCTAGAAAGCTGAAGATGAAGAGGAACTTCATCTTTCAGCATGACAATGACCCAAAGCACATATCCAAATCAACAAAAGAATGGCTTCACCAGAAGAAGATTCAGGTTTTGGAATGACCCAGCCAGAGTCCAGACCTGAATCTGATTGAACATCTGTGGGGTGATCTGAAGAGGGCTGTGCACAGGAGATGCCCTCGCAATCTGACAGATGTGGAGTATTTTTGCAAAGAAGAGTGGGCAAATATTGCCACATCAAGATGTGCCACACTGATAGACTCCTACCCAAAGAGATTGAGTGCTGTAATAAAAGCCAAAGGTGCTGCAACAAAGTATTAGTTTAAGGGTGTGCATATTTATGCAAACACATACAGTAATTTTAAGTTTATTATTTTTTATTTTTCCCCTTAAAAGATTTCAGTTTGTTTTTCAATTGGGTTGTACAGGTTATAGGTCACATTAATGGTGGGAAAAGTTTTTGAAATGATTTATCTTGTACTCATTTTTTTACATCACAAAAACCTGGCATTTCAACAGGGGTGTATAGACTTTTTATATTCACTGTACATTTGTATTAATGTTCATTAGTATGTAATGCCCCTTTCAAATAAACATTAAACTAAACTAATCTGTGAGCTACACATGTATACCTCTTGGGTCTGCATGTGCCACACTTCCATACACTTACATTTACAGCAGTCACTACATCTATTCACCAATATTCACATATACAGTGGTGCTTGAAAGTTTGTCCTTTAGAATTTTCTACATTTCTGCATAAATATGACCTAAAACATCATCAGATTAATAAATAAATAAATAAAATAAATAAATACATAAAGAGAACCCAGTTAAATAAACAAGACAAAAATGTTTTACTTTCTCATTTATTTATTAAGGAAAATGATTCAGTATTACATATCTGTGAGTGGCAAAAGTTTGTGAACCTTGGATTTCAGTATCTGGTGTGACCCCCTTTTGCAGCAATAACTGCAGCTAAACATTTCCAGTAACTGTTGATCAGACGGGCAGTTGCTTTCTCCTTGCAACCCTGTCATACATACCATTGTAGGTCAGTAGTTCGAGTAGGTTCATTCTGTCCACCCATCTTCTGCCACTTAATCCTTTTCAGGTTGCGCGTGGTGTGGTGGGGTGGTGGGGGTTGAGCCTATTTCAGCATATTTGGCTGAGAGGCAGGGTGCACCCTGAACAGATCGCCAGTCCATTGCAGGGCCAACACAGAGAGAAAGACAGCCATTCACTTTCACATTCATACCCAAGGACAATGTAGAATCCCCAGTTGATGCCAGTTAGTGTAACCTGCATGTCTTTGGCCTGTGGGAGGAAACCAGAGTACCCGGAGAAAACCCACGCAGACATGGGGAGAACATGCAAACTCCACACAGAAGGGTCACTGATGGTCAGGGGATGGGATCAACCCCACGATGGTCAGGGGCGGAATCAATCCCGTGACCTTGCTGTGCTGCCACAGAGCTAACCACTGCACCACCCAGTTGCTCCAATGATTTTTGCGCTGTCCCAGTCCATGATAATGATTATTTCCTTTGCAGTGGTCAGCAATATCAGATCACTGCAAAAGAAATAATCACATCCTGGATTGGGACAATACAAAAATCAGTGGATCAGAGAGCAACAGACACAAACGCTGGATCAAGAAGGCCATAGAAATCAGGAAGGGTGTCATGGTTCACCCTTCGGGGCAGGGAACAGGACTCAGATGCGTAGCGACCATTCAAAAACATTTTATTAAATGAAACTCAAAAGTCAGCTTGGAAGGTGAACACAAAAAGCTAACACAGGCAAGACTTGGCAGGGCAGAAAAACTCACGGACAAGGCAGGCAAGACAGAAGTGTGTGTTGAATGCCAAACAGAGAGAGGATAAGAATAACACAGCAGGGCATGAATACAGAAATCAAAATGACAAACAGGCCTAAGAAAATAAGCAATAATAAATGAAGAACCCAGAAAATAAACTTAATGCGAGGATGTGAGTTGGAGGCTATGTCCTGGTGACAAGAAATGTAAATTATAACACAAAGCAAGGACATGGCTCCAATTCACGTCTTGACAAAGCGGGGCAAAGACAGAATGAATGGAGATGAGGAGGCATTTATGCTTTCTCACACCTGGCACTACGTTCTCCAGAGACCATTGGACAGCAAGAGGCGTGGCCAGCCCAGTGGATCTGACAGTTCCGCTGGTCTGGCTACGCCTAGGAAAAACAGCTGATATATGACACGTTACAATGGACAGCTGACGCTTCTGAGGAAGACTGCAGATGCCAGTCGAAACATGTCAAGGTAAAGTTAAAACATCTCTTTTTCATCCTTGTGTGAAATAAGAAAAACAAAAAACTTAAAATTGTAGCTCAACGTTCTCCTGATGGTGGACTAATGAGCATGTGAGGGAGGCCTTCAGTTATTTAGAAGTTACCATGGGGTCTTTTGTAACCTTGCTGACTATTACCTCCAAATTTCCTCCATTTGTGCACAATCTGTTTTGCTGTGGACTGGTGGAGTTCAAACTCTTTAAAGATGGTTTTGTAACCTTTTCCACCTGATGAGCATCAACAACCCTTTTTCTGCGGTCCTCAGAAATCTCCTTTGTTCGTGCCATGATACACTTCCACAAACACATTTTGACATTTAAATAAAAGACTCTTTAAATAAAACAGGGTGTCCACTTACACCTGATTGTCATCACATTGATTGAAAACACCTGACTCTAATTTCACCTTCAAATTACTTGCTAATCCTAAAGGTTCACAAACTTTTGCCATTCATCCATCCAAATCCTTATTGAGTTGCAGGGGGCTGGAGCCTATCCCAGCATCTTTGGGCGAGAGGCAGGATACACCCTGGACAGATCGCCAGTCCATCGCAGGGCCAACACAGAGAGACAGACAACCATTCACTCTCACAGTCATACCTAAGGACAATTTAGAATCCCCAGATTGATGCCAATTGACCTAACTTGCATGTTTTTGGCATGTGGGAGGAAACCGGAGAAATCCCAGCGCAAACCCACGCAGACAAAGGGAGAACATGCAAACTCCACACAGATCACTGTTGGTCGGGGGCTGGGATCGAACCCAGGATCCCCCGGCCAAGGGTGAGTCGCTGTACTGCTGCAGTGCACAGATATGTAATATTGGATCATTTTCGTCAAAAAATAAATGAAAAAGTAAAATATTTTTGTCTCATTTATTTAACTGGGTTCTTTTTTTTAAAATCTACTTTCAGGACTTGTTTGAAAATCTGATAATGTTTTAGGTCATATTTATGCAGAAATGTAGAAAACTCAAAAGGGTTCACAAACTTTCAAGCACCACTGTACAGGTGTGATTGGGGCTTCAGATTTGATTCATGATTT
Source organism: Pholidichthys leucotaenia (assembly GCA_020510985.1). Lineage (NCBI taxonomy): Eukaryota > Metazoa > Chordata > Actinopteri > Cichliformes > Pholidichthyidae > Pholidichthys > Pholidichthys leucotaenia. The sequence continues at coordinate 430,371,667 of CM035841.1, forward strand.
CATTTAGGCAGTCCATGTTACATTTTCTTGTTGACATTCGATTATGTATGTTATGGTACATATAACACACACAGAAAAATAAAGGTGTCTATTGGGAACTAAAAGGTTCTTTGGAGGGATGCCATAGAAGAACCTTTTTGTGTTTGTACCTTTTTTAGAAATGCTCACCATTCTGCATCACAATTTAAGTAGAAATTAACAAATCAGCTATTTGAAGAACCATATAAGGTTTGCAAAAAAGTCATCTTTGTCATAATACTGCCTTCCTGGCTGTACAGAAAAGGAGAAAGGAGGACCCAGGAAACTTGCACTTGTTTAGGTAAATTATCAGTAATGCACATGTTGGATAGAAACAGAATGTGAGTGCTTACCTGTGAATAGCAGCGAACATAGCGAGAAACTGCTTTGCGAAATGAACTGTTTTTGAAGATGATGTCTTCCTTGCAGGGCACTTTGGCCATGATTTTTATGACATCCAGACCTGTGTTGTTGGGCAGACCTGTGAAAAACATACTGTATTTAGATAGCTCATCCAACCCAGTAAAGTACCAAAGTAACAGTGCAGGTTATGGGGTGATAATACTTTGCTTGGAATTTAGTTGGCTGTTACCTGAGAAGATTGACGGGTCTACGCTCACACTGAAGGCACAGATGAAGATCTTTCCATCCAGCAAAGTAACCAAGATCCAAACCATTGGTGCCAAAAGGGCTCTCTGTATCATAGCTGAGAACAGGTATCTAAAGGAAAACATTGGACCAGTTTTCAATATTTTGCAAGTGGCTGACTACAGACCTTGCATCACGAGAACATAGCAGCATGCTAACATCAGTTAGCATCTCTGTCTCTTTGAATAACTAGTTATTCATAGAGTCATACAGTATATACATGTTTGTACACATCAAATATTGAGACTAGGGTTTGGTGATGTATCACATATAATTGATATAGTGAAGTGAACATCTCCATGAGAGATGCATTAAGTCACCATATTATCATTATTGAATATACATGTCAATTAAGAGTTTGGTATCTCTTCCTCTTACATACAGTGCTACACTCTGGTCTGCTGAAATACAGTCCTGGTTTCCTGCCGCATTCAGAGCTTTCACCACCAGGGGGAACCTGTTTAATATCAAGTCTTGCAAATCTCTCTACCAGTCACCGCCAAGGTGACTGGTAGAGAGATTTGCCAAGTCCAAGGTCTGGAATTATTATGGATTCCTTGACACTAGATCAACAGGGAAATGAGCTACCAACCTGCAGAACCTGCCAGAGGAAATGGTCTGCCTCATAAAGCAACACATTCAACAACCTGATATGACTAAAACTTATACCAAATGCACGTTTTCCACCTCATCAAAAACATGCATTTGTACATAAAATAACAAAAACCTGTACCTGAGAGACGGAGTAGAAACTGAGTAGATATGGAGTAAAGCCTTCACTCACATGCATGAAAACAGCAAAAACACGTACCTGAAATACAAAGTAGATATGCATGTGCTGATTCAAGCACCCATTGTCAATGTGCACATACAGAAAAAGAACGCACCATTCTCAAGGTGCATGAGCAAACCAACACCTGTTTTAACAAGGCTGTCAGAAGCCGAGCCAGCTTGGTTTCCCCCGGCTCGGTCCTGACCTTCCTGTGTGTTTAAGTGCCGCTGTTTATGTGCTTACTATGTATTTCAGTGTTCTTCTGTATTCCTTGCCACTGTTCTCGGGCCGGCAGCTGTGAGGTAGTCCTCTTTGGCTCTCTCTAGCATTCGCTGGCTGACAGTCTGCCGGTCCAACCACGCCCCCTCTCTCTTTACTGCCAGCTGATTCCCACTCCCGCTAATCATCTTTCCTGGTCCTCGCCCAGATGCGCCTCATCTCACCATCACCAGCAATGTGTGTACTTAAGCAGCTTTTTGCCGGTCACACATTGCTGGTTCGTTGCATTGTCTTCCATGTTGTCAGTCTGCTGTGATTGTCAGCATTTTCACAACATGTTTGTTGTGTATGAACATGTGTGTCTGGGATGCCGTCCCCACTCACAGGGTGACGTCAGGCGGGCACGGCCCATTCTGTATATAAACCCCAAGTTCAGTGTAATAAAGTTAGTTGTTTGCTGCATGACGACTCGCCTCACTCTCCATCATTTATTAGACATAACATTTGGCGACGAGGGTGGGATGGAGGACTGCTGGTTGCCTCGGCCATTGGTACCGTTTCTGGAGCGCCAGAGGGATCCTGCAATCCTTTGGCCAGAGTGAAGAGCCTCGTTTGAGGAGTATATTGTGGTGCTGGGCCTACACAGGCTGGACGGGAGACATTGTCGGGCGCTCCTGGCCCACAATCTCGGCATGGAGGGCCAAAGGATCCTCGGTGCTCTGGGTGGAGCGGACCTCTACGAGGATGCTGTCAAGCGGCTGGCCAGGCACTTCAACGGTCAGACGAGGGCCATGAAGCTGCATGTGATGGAGCTCTTGGCGCCAGGAACTGACAGGCTAGCTGATAGGCTAAATGCGCGCCAAGACGAGGCTAAGGGTGCCAAGCTGGGCCTCGAGATGGGACCGGGACCGCGAGTAGAAGAGTCCCCAGTCGCCAAGGTCAGTGAGCCAGCCATGGAGCCCAGCTTGACCCGGGACCATGGCGCAGGCGGGTCGGACGCCGCGGTGTGTGAGAACGGCAGAGAGATGGTGCAGCAGGATGCAGAGGCGACGCAGCAGGAGTCGGCCCCGCTGTTGGAGGCTGTACAGTGGGCGAGTGGGACCGTGCAGGCCGAGGGCTTCGGGGAAGAGCCACAGCCGGACATGATGATGGCACAGCGGAGCATCGGGACCGAGAGTGCTGGATGCAGCGGTGAGGAGCCCAGGTCAGTGAGCGGGCCCGACGAGGGTGATGGTGCGTGTCCTGAGGAGGAGCAGCAGCCACAGGACACGGTGATGGCGGAGCAGAGCACAAACACTGAGAGCAACGAATGCAGCGGTGAGGAGCCCAGGTCAGTGAGCGAGCCCGGCGAAGGTGATGGTGCGGGCCCCGGAGAAGAACAGCAGCAGCTGGTTGCAGAGACAGTGCAGCGGAGCGCCCCGGTGGAGGACGTTGGGTGCTGTGACAAGGTGTCTGAGGCAGCGGACAAGGCCGAAGAGCGCGCTTTGGTTGTATGTGAAGTGCAGCCACTGGGGGTCGGAATGTCTGGAGCCAGGATGGCGGTGCGTAAAGCATTCGAGAGCGGCTTGCCAGGTGCAGAAAAGCGGCGCACTGAACGTCAGCATGGCAGGCCCAGAGGGAAGAAACACTGACGGCCAGATGTACAGACACAATGGGGCTGTCCTGGGCCTCTGGTTAGAGACATTTTTGCCAGGGAGGGGGACTTTGACCATGGGGGTAGATGGTGATTGGGTACGCAGATGCCATGGGGTTGTCCAGGTCCTCCATGGCAAACTAGAAGATGGTGGCTGGCCCAAGACATTGGGGTCACTTAAAACATGTATTTGATGTAAATATTTTTTTTTTTTTTGGACTTATTTTGTACCCGTAGGTAGATTTGTTCTGCAGTCCGGTGACAAGCCACCAGCTGCCGGTCGCTGCGTGCGCAAGCACCCCTTAACTCCCTAACCTGCATGTTTTTGGCATGTGGGAGGAAACCGGAGAAATCCCGGAGTAAACCCATGCAAACACGGGGAGAACATGCAAACTCCACACAGATCACTGTTGGCCGGGGGCAGGGATCGAACCCACGATCTCATGATCCCCGCGATCCCCCGGCCAAGGGTAAACTGTGCTGCCACGGTGCTAACCACTGCGCCACCGTGCAGCCCAGCGATTTGTGTACATATTTGGAAATTGTGCACTTTGTACATAGCTGATGTGTATGTGAATGAGTGAATGCATGTATAATATGGGATTATTTTGTATTTTGAAGAGACATGGTCCAATTTTGAATTGTTTTGTGTGAATGTGATAGGTTTGTTCTAATAAGATAAGATAAGATAAGCCTTTATTAGTCCCACAATGGGGAAATTCCAGGATTGCAACAGCATAGGGATAGCAACACTCAGAGCAACAGTCAGAAGGTAAGAAAAAACAACATCTAGTAAACATATGTCCATATTACTATAAATGTATATATATAGACACACAGTGCAGAGCATTATGGCTGGTGAATGTGCAGCAGAAAGTCTAAGCTCTCTCTCCGCGGATGCAGCGGGCCAGCTGGAAGTCTTTGGGCATGATGGTGACCCCCTTAGCGAAGAAGAGACCCACCAGGTGGGCCTCGCTGGTCTCCTGCAGAGCCATGATGGCGAAGCTCAGGAAACGCAGGTCGGTCTTGAAGTCCTGAGCGATCTCCCTCACCAGGCGCTGGATGGGCAGCTTACGGATGAGCAGCTCCGTGGATTTCTGGTAGCGACGGATCTCTCTCAGAGCCACGGGCCTGTGACGGCGAGGCTTCTTCACTCTGCCGGTGGCCAGAGCGCCTCTCCGAGCAGCCCTGGTGGCTAGCTGTCTCCTGGGGGGCTTCTTCCTCCAGTAGATTTTACGGGCGGTCTGCTTGGTTCTTGCCATCGCTCTTTATTATTCTGTCTTATATTTCTTTCACGCCGCCTAAACTCCAGCCCGGCACCCGCGTCGTTCTCGCTACAGCTCCCGGTATGTCGAGTTTCCCATTAGCACCGGGCGGCGGCCAAGTGCTAGCTAGCACTAGCTCCTCCCCGCTGTAACGTCTCCCGCTGCAAACCGTGGCTCCGTCCGCCGACCCGGGAGACCCCCGGGGCGATCCGTGCGTCCGTGATATATATACAGAGTGAAAGGTGTAGAAAGAAGAAGGAAGATAAAAAAAAAAGGCTGTTGCAACAGGCAGCCGACTCGTGTGGCGCCGCCGGTCCGGCGGAACCGGAACCATGCAATAATAATAATAATAATGCAGTACGTTATTCCCATGTTCTTAGTGTGTGATTCGGGTTACCAAATTTGGGTGGGTTTCCTGTATGCTTGACATTTTTTTTGAGGGGGGGGGTTGTGTATGAATGTATGAATATGTGTGTTTGGGATGCCGTGCCCACCCACAGGGTGATGTCAGGCGGGCAAGGCTCATTCTGTATAAACCCCAAGTTCAGTGTAATAAAGTTAGTTGTTTGCTGCATGAAGACTCGCCTCACTCTCCATCATTTATCAGACATAACAGTGTTAGCCACTTTACGTTTGCCGTGGTTCCATGCGCCCTTGTAGTGATGTCGGCTCTGGGGCGCAATCGTGGTTAACACGTTTCTCTTCAATACGTTCGCTGGGCAATGTCGGTTCCCGAACGCCAGCAGTAAGTGTTCTCTGTGTTTTTGTAAGTCTTCACCTTTTTTGAGAACAGTCTGTCTTTATGTTCAATAAATGTGTTGTGGTGTAACCCCTGCTCGTAGATCCTCATCATTTTCTCCCCTCTCCGTACGCAACGCCAACACGCATGGAGAGTCTTAACAAAGGCTTCAACGCTCATTCGGTTGGTGGGTGGTAGATAGTGGACAGTTATTTAACTGCAGTTTCAACCAACAGGCTGTGAGTCTGTGCCCCACATTGAGCTCTTTATTACCTCCGCCAAAGAGGTTATGTTTTCATCGGCATTGGTTTGTCTGTCTGTCTGTCTGTCTGTTTGTTTGTTAGCAACATAACTCAAAAAGTAATGGACGGATTTTCATGAAATTTTCACAGATTGTCAGAAATGGGGTATCCTACAGATGATTAGATTTTGGTGGTGATCTGGATCACCGTCCAGAAGAAAACCGCCATTACGGAAAATGCGATTTTTGTGAATACAGTGGGGCAAAAAAGTATTTAGTCAGCCACCAATTGTGCAAGATCTCCCACTTAAAAGATGAGAGAGGTCTCCAATTTTCATCATAGGTATACCTCAACTATGAGAGACAAAATGAGAAAAAAAAAATCCAGAAAATCACATTGAAGGATTTTTAATGAATTAATTGGTAAATTCCTCAGTAAAATAAGTATTTGGTCAATAACAAAAGTTCATCTCAATACTTTGTCATATACCCTTTCTTGGCAATGACAGAGGTCAAACGTTTTCTGTAAGTCTTCACAAGGTTTTCACACACTGTTGCTGGTATTTTGGCCCATTCCTCCATGCAGATCTTCTCTAGAGCAGTGGTGTTTTGGGGCTGTCGCTGGGCAACATGGACTTTCAACTCTCTCCAAAGATTTTCTATGGGGTTGAGATCTGGAGACTGGCTAGGCCACTCCAGGACCTTGAAATGCTTCTTACGAAGCCACTCCTTCATTGCCCGGGCGGTGTGTTTGGGATCATTGTCATGCTGAAAGACCCAGCCACGTTTCATCTTCAATGCCCTTGCTGATGGAAGGAGGTTTTCACTCAAAATCTCACGATACATGGCCCCATTCATTCTTTCCTTTACACGGATCAGTCGTCCTGGTCCCTTTGCAGAAAAACAGCCCCAAAGTATGATGTTTCCACCCCCATGCTTCACGGTAGGTATGGTGTTCTTTGGATGCAACTCAGCATTCTTTCTCCTCCAAACACGACAAGTTGAGTTTTTACCAAAAAGTTCTATTTTGGTTTCATCTGACCATATGACATTCTCCCAATCCTCTTCTGGATCATCCAAATGCTCTCGAGCAAACTTCAGACGGGCCTGGACATGTACTGGCTTAAGCAGAGGGACACGTCTGGCACTGCAGGATTTGAGTCCCTGGCGGCGTAGTGTGTTACTGATGGTAGCCGTTGTTACCTTGGTCCCAGCTCTCTGCAGGTCATTCACTAGGTCCCCCCGTGTGGTTCTGGGATTTTTGCTCACTGTTCTCGTGATCATTTTGACCCCATGGGGTGAGATCTTGCGTGGAACCCCAGATCGAGAGAGATTATCAGTGGTCTTGTATGTCTTCCATTTTCTAATAATTGCTCCCACAGTTGATTTCTTCACACCAAGCTGCTTACCTATTGCAGATTCAGTCTTCCCAGCCCGGTGCAGATCTACAATTTTGTTTCTGGTGTCCTTTGACAGCTCTTTGGTCTTGGCCATAGTGGAGTTTGGAGTCTGACTGTTTGAGGTTGTGGACAAGTGTCTTTTATACTGATAACGAGTTCAAACAGGTGCCATTAATACAGGTAATGAGTGGAGGACAGAGGAGCCTCTTAAAGAAGAAGTTACAGGTCTGTGAGAGCCAGAAATCTTGCTTGTTTGTAGGTGACCAAATACTTATTTTACCGAGGAATTTACCAATTAATTCATTAAAAATCCTTCAATGTGATTTTCTGGATTTTTTTTTTCTCATTTTGTCTCTCATAGTTGAGGTATACCTATGATGAAAACTGGAGACCTCTCTCATCTTTTAAGTGGGAGAACGTGCACAATTGGTGGCTGACTAAATACTTTTTTGCCTCACTGTAACTACTGAACCACTAATCCTATAATTGTCAATCCAATTGCTAGTCATATGTTTTCATGGTCAAGGAAACTGAAAACGTACACACAAACACTGTATGGGGGAACTGTGGCGCTTGGCGGAGGTCTGCGCTCTCCGAGTGCTTTTCTAGTCACTTCTGTTTTTCATTCCACTATTGGTTAAGGTTATTAAAAGGTTAGGTTTAGGCATCATCTCCTTAATGGTTAAGATTAGAAAAAAAATGTTAGGCTTAGGTGTCACCTCTTATGATTAAAGAGAAAGAAAGAGAGAGAAAGATAGTTTGGCAGACAAACATTATGGAGCCAGCAGAAACTTTTCTTAAAGGTGTAAACACGACATATCCTCACTTCAACTCACCTCAGAGGACATTTGATTGGGAAACATGGATAAACGTATAATGAAGTACCACATCACCACATCACAGCACAACGACAGAGACTGGAAATTAATCCGAAGACTGCCCATCATTATTCTGAGAGATTACATTAATTTTGAAGCTGCAGCAGACAACTGTGTGTGTGTCACAATTACACAAATATCACAGCGGCTGATAGTGAGAGGTTTCTTTTAAGAGCATTTTTTCAGCTTGTCCTGTAGAGTCTGCAGCGGCTCTCTGACCCCCTCCTGCTGCTGTGGGAGACAATAGTTTAGCGCATGGCAGTCTTCCTGTTAAGTGCCACTATGTGCTTGGTTGTGCATCCTGGTTCACCTCCGAATTAACATACACCTCTGCTCCTCTTTTTTGTGTGACGTTTCCCTCCAAAAAAATATCCTGCTTTGTGTGTCGCTGGACACACAAATGCAAGCACTCAGTGCTGATATGAAAAAAAGATGGTAATTATGTGAAATGTTGGCTGCATTTTGCAACCAGAGGACAGAGCGCAGCAGCCATTGAACTATATAGTAGGGATGCACGATATTTATTGGCATGCTATCAGTATCAGCCGATAGAGCATTTGAAATTATCTATTGGCCATCAGCAAAAAATAATATTTATAGCTGATAGAATATTAGAGTAGATGGTCTCAAGTGGCGCTCTGCTGGTGATATTACACTTTTCCTTCAGTGCGAGGGACGGACGTCATTACATCAGATGAGTGTATCCCATCTAACATAGCTGCCCCTTAATACTCAGGCCGCCGCTCTGTACTGTCTTGGCTGTGGTTATTTCGTATTACTTTTTCTGGTTGAAGTTTTTCTTTTTCAGTTCATGAAAGTGGAAAACAACACCTGTAGCAGTTGCTGTCACAAGCTAACAGCAGCTATAGAGAAACACAAAGCAACAAAACTGCTCCAGTCAGAGTGAAACAGAGGAGATGGAGGGGAAAAAAGAAGATTTAGACAATGAATATCAAAGAACGGTCAGACGTGGGGAATTCAACCGTTCTTCAAACTGTGGAGGTGGCAGGAGGACGCAGCCAGTTAATGGCCTTTGCTTACCTGTGCACCGGAGAGGAGCAGCATGGAGGTGTCCTGGGCAGCAAGATGAGTACTGCAGGAGCCAGGGATGCCGCAGAGCCAACGGCGCTTCAATGGCATCGGAGTCGGGGAGAGGGATGTGGTAGTGGCATCTGCTCACCTGAATGAATTGCTGGAGAGGCATGGTGGTAGCACCTGGGCAGTGATTGAGCACTGGAGGAGCTGCATCTGTGCGGGTCGTCGAGGGAAGTGATGGTTCTGGAGTGCCAGGGCTGGTTGCTTACATTGGGTGGCGGCACCAGACAACAGTGAGAATGCTGAATTTCCCTGATTGCAACGCGGAGGAATTTTCACCTTGAAAGGCTGATTTGAGGACACAGGATTCTGTGCTGTGTTGTTGAAGTGGCACCTAAGAAAGCACAACCTTACAACGAGGACGAGATGGATGAGATAAAGCGTTCACTAAACTTTATGTCAGAGATTAGTAAAATGTCGAAACAGCAAAACAAGCTGCTTGAACTAATGGACGAAGTGTGTGAATTAAAAAAGAACATCTTGGATGAAGAAAAGAATATTAATATGGTGGAGAAGCAAGTGGATGAGCTGGAACAGTCCCTCAGAGTTGATGATGTCATTGTAAGTGGTTTAAACATCAGATGCCGCATGTATACCAGGGCTACAGCAAGAGCAGGTAGCATTGAAATGGAGGATGATATGCTGGGTGAGATGTAATCTCTGCACCATTAGGTACTCCAATTTTTTTATTCTAAAGATATTTGTGTTGATGGAAAAGCCATCTCAGCTTGCCATATGCTCCCACAAAAGGACAATAAGGCAAAACCAGCCATTATTATTCGGTTCGCAAACAGAAAAACTAAGATTGATCTGTTAAGGCAAAGCAGAAAACTCAGAGGGACGGATGTATACACTACTCATAAAAAGTTAGGGATATTTTCAGGTGAAACTTCAGGATGCACCTAAAATGCACAATAACCTTTCCAGGAGAACTTAATTTGACCTTCTCTAACCTTTTGAATGCACATGTCCAACTGTTCAATGTTTCAGTCCTTTTTGTACAACTTGCCATTCTCTAACAAGGTGCTTAAGAGCAAAATTCACAGCAGATGTTTGATCCATGAATCGACCAATAAGTTTTCTGGTTCAATTAGAATTGGTATTTAAACAGTCCTCTTCATCATTTTTTTTTTTTTTAATTTTCCGGTTCCGGTTCCGCCGGACCGGCGGCACCACACAAGTTGGCTGCTCTTTGCAACTGCCTTTTTTTTTAATCTTCCTTCTTCTTTCTACACCTTTCACTCTATATATATATCACTGACACACAGATCGCCCCAAAGGTCTCCCGAGTCGGCGGACGGAGCCACTGTTTACAGCAGGAGACAATACAGCAGGGAAGAGCTAGCTAGCACTCAACCGCCACCCGGTGCTAACGGAGAAACTCAGCATACCAAGGAACTGTAGCGAAAACGGAGTTTTCCCAACTGGAGTTTAGGCGGCGTGCAAGAAATATAAGACAGAATAATAAAGAGCGATGGCAAGAACCAAGCAGACCGCCAGTAAATCTACTGGAGGAAAAAGCCCCCCAGGAAGCAGCTAGCCACCAAAGCTGCTCGGAAAAAGCGCTCCGGCCACCGGCGGAGTGAAGAAGCCTCACCGTTACAGGTCCATGGCTCTGAGAGACATCTGTCGCTACCAAAAATCCACGGAGCTGCTTATCCGTAAGCTGCCCTTCCAGCGCCTGGTGAGGGAGATCGCTCAGGACTTCAAGACCGATCTGCGCTTCCTGAGCTTCGCCGTCATGGCTCTGCAGGAGGCCAGCGAGGCCTACCTGGTGGGTCTCTTCTCTTCATGGACACCAACCTGTGCGCCATCCACGCTAAGAGGGTCACCATCATGCCCAAAGACATCCAGCTGGCCCGCCGCATCCGCGGAGAGAGAGCTTAGACTTTCTGCTGCACATCCACCAACCACAATGCTCCGCACTGTGTGTCTATATATATATATATATATATATATATATATACATATATATATATATATATATATATATATATATATATATATATATATATATATATACAGTATATATTTATAGTAATATGTACATATGTATACTAGCTGTTCTTGTTTTTTCTTGCCTTCTGATTGTTGCTGTGAGTGTTGCTATCCCTGTGCTGTTGCAATCCTGGAATTTCCCCATTGTGGGACTAATAAAGGCTTATCTTATCTTATCTTATCTTATCATGCTGTTCATATTTTGAAATCATGAGACCAAGATGACACCAAATAATTGATCAACAGTACCTCGCCATTGCAAGACTTCCAACAGGATGTTGTCAGAGATAAGTGGCCACTGAGCTTAGAGTGTCACAGAGTGTCATCAGCAGGTTGCAACAGAGATACAGAGAGACTGGACCAGTCACAGAAAAGCACAGAAGTGGACATCCTTTGGCCAAATCCCACACTGATGATCGCTTCTTTGCGAACAGTGCCCTGTGGAAAAGGATGATGAATTCCACTCAATTCCAGGCACATTTAAGGGAGGTGAGAGACACCCAAGTGTCACATCAGAACATTCAAAACCATTTACATCAGCATGGCCTGCACGCTAGACGACCTGCACGGGTACCCGACAACACCACCAGGCACAGGCGTCATTGTTTGCATGGGCCAGGGAGCATTTATGCTGGACAAGGGACCAGTGGGCCTCAGTACTGTTCTCTGATGAAAGTTGATTCACGCTGAGCAGAAATGATGGCCGCCAATGATATTGGAGATATTGAGGAGAGCGCTATGCATCAGCCACTGTAGTCACTATGTTACAGTCTGGACAGGTGTGTCTAGTCAATACAGAACTGCCCTACACCTTGTGAATGGTACAGTGACAAGCCGATACTACCTGAGCAACATCATTAATGCAATCATTGTGCCTCTCCATGAACAACACAGACCCAATTTAATCTTCATGTCCAACAATACTTCAACTCATCAAAGTCGCACCATTTGGGAATGGCTGCTGGAGGCTTGGGTACCTCCAATGGAGTGGCCTGCACTTTCTCCAGACCTGAATCCCATAGAAAACCTATAGGATCAGCTGAGTCGCCGTGTAGAGGCTCGTATCCCTGCACTCCACAACCTCAATGACCTGAGGGTCGCCCTTCAAGAAGAGTGGAATGCCATGCCTCAGCAGACAATAAGTCAACTTGTGAACAGCACGAGACATTGTTGTCAAACTGTAATTGATGCTCAAGGGCACATAACAAGTTATTGAGACATTGACATTTTTGGTTGTGGTGTACCCACCACTGTTGTTGGCTTTTGTTTCAGTAAATTGTTTGAGGTGAAGAAATCACCATTGCATGCTTCTACTTAAATGCCCTACTTTCATGATATTATATCACTGTAGCGTGAACTTTTTACATTTTCCATAAATTTCACCCAAAAGCCAAATATCCCTAACTTTTGTAAATAGTGTATGTCAATGAACACTTAACTAAGACAAATGCTGACATTTCAAGGCAGGCCAGACTCCTAAAGAAGCAGAATGAAATACAAGCAACTTGGACAAGAAACTGTAAAGTATGGATTAAATTAAACGGGATGCCAGAGGAGACCAAAGTTATCATGGTAAGAGAGCTCATGGATTTGGACAAATTCAAATGACTGCTAGATTTATTGCTTGTTGAAAAGCTTGTCAAACCATGGATCTGACATAATTGGTTATGAACACTAACTGCACTCAAATCTTTACATCAGGAAGCAAACTCTGCTTGAAATCATTTGAATACACAGACCACAAACCACATGATGCTAAAGCCATTATTCATCTGTAAACAACTTTTATGACAGCTTAAATCATCATTGCAATTACTTTACAGAAGAGGAACTAAAAAAATAATATCTCTGACAAGACATTTTCAATAATTCATTTTAATAGTAGAAGTCTTTGTAAGAATTTTTCTCAAATCCATGACTGCTTGTTATGGTACAACTTAAATTTCTCTGCTGTAGCAATTTCTGAGACTTGGTTAAAAGATGGACAAGTTAACACTATGCAAATGAGAGGCTATGATTTATATACAACCAACAGAATGAAAAAGAAGGGAGGAGGTGTAACCTTGTATGTTAAGTCTTCCCACCAATGTCAGATTGTTGAAAATATGTCTTTTGTTGGAGAAAATATAATGGAATGTACTGTATTACAATTGAAATAATAGAAAATGCTAAACATTATTATAAGTTTTGTCTACAGAGCCCCAAATGCAAGCATTGATTTATTCATGGATAAACTGTGAGAAAATTATAGTAAAATCAGCAATACAAAACAAATTTTTATCTGTGGAGATTTCAATGTTGACCTTTTCAATCCTTATGGGAAAACACAAATTAGTGAATTTACTGACTCCATGTTTAGTATGGGTTTTTTCCTCTTAATCACATATTCCAGCAGGATAACAGCGAACTCTGCTACACTGACTGACAGTATTTTCTTAAATGTTATTGTAGGAAAAATAACTAGTGGTTTTGTTGTTAGTGATGCAAGTGATCATTTGCCTGTTTTTGTTGCTCTTGATTTACAGTGCCATCCATCCATCTTCTACCGCTTTTCCGGAGGTCCGGGTCGCGGAGGCAGCAGTTCAAGCAGAGAAGCCCAGACTTCCCTCTCCCCAGCCACCTGCTCCAGCTCTTCAGAGGGGATACCAAGGCGTTCCCAGACTAGCTGGGAGACATAGTCTCTCCACCGAGTCCTGGGTCTGCCCCGGGGTCTCCTCCCAGTGGGACGTGCCTGAAACACCTCAAGTGGGAGGCGTCCAGGAGGCATCCTAATCAGATGCCCATACCACCTCAATTGACTCCTTTCAATGTGGAGGAGCAGCGGTTCTACTCTGAGCCTCTCCCGGATGACTGAGCTCCTCACCCTATCTCTGAGGGTGAGTCCAGCAATCCTACGGAGAAAGCTCATTTCAGCCGCTTGTATCCGCGATCTCGTTCTTTCGGTCATTACCCAAAGCTCGTGACCATAGGTGAGAGTAGGAACGTAGATTGACTGGTAAATCAACAGCTTTGCCTTAGAACTAAGCTCCCTCTTCACCACAACAGACCGGTACAACGTCCGCATCACTGCAGATGCTGCTCCAATCCGTCTGTCGATCTCTCGCTCCATTTTCCCCTCACTCGTGAACAAGACCCCAAGATACTTAAACTCCTCCACTTGGGGCAGGAGCCTGTCCCCAACCCGGAGAGGACAATCCACCTTTTTCCGGCTGAGGACCATGGACTCGGACTTGGAGGTGCTGATTCTCATCCCAGCCGCTTCACACTCAGCGGCAAACCGTCCCAGCAAGAGCTGTAGGTCATTGCTGGATGAAGCCAACAAGACAACATCATCTGCAAACAACAGAGATGAGATCCTGTGGTCACCAAGCATGACACCCTCCATTCCCTGGCTGCGCCTAGAAATCCTGTCCATAAAAATTATGAACAGGACCGGTGACAAAGGGCAGCCCTGGCGGAGTCCAACTCTCACTGGGAATGACTCCGACCGAGTGTTGGCAATACGAACTAAACTCTCACAACGGTCGTACAGAGACCGAATAGCTCGTAACAACAAGCCCGATACCCCATACTCCCGAAGCACCCCCCACAAAAATCCACGAGGGACGCGGTCAAATGCCTTCTCCAAGTCCACAAAACACATGTAAACTGGTTGGGCAAACTCCCACGAACCCTCAAGAATTCTCGAGAGGGTAAAGAGCTGGTCCGATGTGCCACGGCCAGGACGAAAACCACATTGCTCCTCCTGAATCCGAGGTTCGACCAACGGCCGGACTCTCCTCTCCAGTACCTTGGCATAGACCTTCCCAGGGAGGCTGAGGAGTGTGATCCCTCTAAAGTTGGAGCACACCCTCCGGTCCCCTTTTTTGAAGAGAGGAACCACCACCCCGGTTTGCCATGCCAAAGGCACTGCCCCCAACCTCCACGCAATGTTGCAGAGGCGTGTCAACCATGACAGCCCAACAACATCCAGGGCCTTGAGGTACTCGGGGCGAATCTCGTCCACCCCCGGGGCCCGGCCACCAAGGAGATTTTTAACCACCTTGGCGACCTCAGCCCCTGTGATAGGCGAGTCATCCCCCTTGTCCCCAAACCCTGCTTCCTCTGTGGAAGGCGTATCAGTGGGATTGAGGAGATCCTCGAAGTATTCCTTCCACCGCCCGACGATATCCCCAGTTGAAGTCAACAGTGTCCCATCCGCACCATACACAGTGTGGACGGGGAGCTGCTTTCCCCTCCTGAGCCGCCGAACAGTTTGCCAGAATCTCTTTGAAGCCGACCGAAAGTCTTGTTCCATGGCCTCACCGAACTCCTCCCATACCCGGGTTTTTGCTTCAGCAACCACCCGAGCTGCACTCCGCTTGGCCTGCCGGTACACCTCAGCTGCTTCGGGAGTCCCACAAGCCAACCAAGCTTGATAGGACTCCTTCTTCAGCTTAATGGCCCCCCTCACCACTGGTGTCCACCACTTGGTTCGGGGGTTGCCACCACGAGATGCACCGACCACCTTGCGGCCGCAGCTCTGGGCCGCCGCTTCAACAACAGAGGTGGAGAACATGGCCCATTCAGACTCCATGTCTCCAGACTCCCTCGGAATGTGGTTGAAGTTCTTCCGGAGGTGGGAGTTGAAGACCTCCCGGACAGGGGCCTCAGCCAGACGCTCCCAGCACACCCTCACTATACGTTTGGGTCTACCAGGTCTGAATGGCTTCCTCCCCTGCCATCGGATCCAACTCACCACCAGGTGGTGATCAGTTGACAGCTCTGCACCTCTCTTTACTCGGGTGTCCAAGACATACGGTCGCAGGTCTGATGATACGATAACAAAATCGATCATCGACCTGCGGCCTAGGGTGTCCTGGTGCCAGGTGCACATATGGACACCCTTATGCTTGAACATGGTGTTCGTTATGGACAGACTGTGGTTAGCACAGAAGTCCAATAACTGAACACCACTCGGGTTCAGATCGGGCAGGCCGTTCCTCCCAATCACCCCCCTCCAGGTTTCACTGTCGTTGCCCACGTGCGCATTGAAGTCCCCCAGTAGGACAATGGAGTCTCCAGGAGGAGCACCCTCCAGCACCCCAGTCACAGACTCCAAAAAGGATGGGTACTCTGAAACATCATTTGGTGCATAGGCACAAATGATGGTCAGGACCCGTTTCCCAACCCGAAGGCGCAGGGAAGCAACCCTTTCGTCCACCGGGGAAAACTCCAATATAGAGGCAGCAAGGTGGGGCGATACAAGAATACCTACCCCTGCTCGTCGCCTCTCGCCCGTGGCAACTCCAGAAAAGGCCAAGCTCCAGCCCCTCTCCAGGAGACTGGTTCCGGAACCGGAGCTGTGTGTTGAGGTGAGGCCGACTATATCTAGCCGGTATCGCTCAATCTCGTACACCAGCTCAGGCTCCTTCCCCACCAGAGAGGTGACATTCCACGTACCAAAAGCCAGTTTAGAAAGCTTGGGATCAGTCCGCCAAGGTCTCCGCCTTTGACTGCCACCTAATCCACATAGCACCGGACTTCCATGATCCCTCCTGCAGGTGGTGAACCTACTGGAGGGCGGACCCATGTAACTCCTTCGGGCTGAGCCCGGCCGGGTCCCATGGGTGGAAACCTGGCCACCAGACGCTAGCCTTCGAGCCCCTCCCCCAGGCCTGGCTCCAGGGTGGGGCCCCGGTAACCCCATACCGGGCGGGGTACACTGAATCCTTGATATACAATTTATCATGAGAGTCTGTTGGATCGTTCTTAGTCTGGCCCTTCACCCAGGACCAGTTTGTCTTGGGAGACCCTATCAGAGGCAAATTGCCCCGGACAACATAGCTCCTGGGATCACTGGGGCACGCAAACCCCCCCACCACGATAAGGTGACGATCCATGAGGGGGTGATTTACAGTGGATATAAAAAATCTACACACCCATCATTTCAAAACTTTTCCCACCATTAATGTGACCTATAACCTGTACAACCCAATTGAAAAACAGACTGAAATCTTTTAAGGGGAAAAATAAAAATAAAAAACTTACAATAACCATCCATCCATCCATCCATCTTCTACCGCTTTTCCGGAGGTCCGGGTCGCGGAGGCAGCAGTTCAAGCAGAGAAGCCCAGACTTCCCTCTCCCCAGCCACCTGCTCCAGCTCTTCAGAGGGGATACCAAGGCGTTCCCAGACCAGCTGGGAGACATAGTCTCTCCACCGAGTCCTGGGTCTGCCCCGGGGTCTCCTCCCAGTGGGACGTGCCTGAAACACCTCAAGTGGGAGGCGTCCAGGAGGCATCCTAATCAGATGCCCATACCACCTCAACTGACTCCTTTCAATGTGGAGGAGCAGCGGTTCTACTCTGAGCCTCTCCCGGATGACTGAGCTCCTCACCCTATCTCTGAGGGTGAGTCCAGCAATCCTACGGAGAAAGCTCATTTCAGCCGCTTGTATCCGCGATCTCGTTCTTTCGGTCATTACCCAAAGCTCGTGACCATAGGTGAGAGTTAGGAACATAGATTGACTGGTAAATTGACAGCTTTGCCTTAGAACTAAGCTCCCTCTTCACCACAACAGACCGGTACAACGTCCGCATCACTGCAGATGCTGCTCCAAACCGTCTGTCGATCTCTCGCTCCATTTTCCCCTCACTCGTGAACAAGACCCCAAGATACTTAAACTCCTCCACTTGGGGCAGGAGCCTGTCCCCAACCCGGAGAGGACAATCCACCTTTTTCCGGCTGAGGACCATGGACTCAGACTTGGAGGTGCTGATTCTCATCCCAGCCGCTTCACACTCAGCGGCAAACCGTCCCAGCAAGAGCTGTAGGTCATTGCTGGATGAAGCCAACAGGACAACATCATCTGCAAACAACAGAGATGAGATCCTGTGGTCACCAAGCATGACACCCTCCATTCCCTGGCTGCGCCTAGAAATCCTGTCCATAAAAATTATGAACAGGATTGGTGACAAAGGGCAGCCCTGGCGGAGTCCAACTCTCACTGGGAATGACTCCGACCGAGTGTTGGCAATACGAACCAAACTCTCACAACGGTCGTACAGAGACCGAATAGCTCGTAACAACAAGCCCGATACCCCATACTCCCGAAGCACCCCCCACAAAAATCCACGAGGGACGCGGTCAAATGCCTTCTCCAAGTCCACAAAACACATGTAAACTGGTTGGGCAAACTCCCACGAACCCTCAAGAATTCTCGAGAGGGTAAAGAGCTGGTCCGATGTGCCACAGCCAGGACGAAAACCACATTGCTCCTCCTGAATCCGAGGTTCGACCAACGGCCGGACTCTCCTCTCTAGTACCTTGGCATAGACCTTCCCAGGGAGGCTGAGGAGTGTGATCCCTCTAAAGTTGGAGCACACCCTCCGGTCCCCTTTTTTGAAGAGAGGAACCACCACCCCGGTTTGCCATGCCAAAGGCACTGCCCCCGACCTCCACGCAATGTTGCAGAGGCGTGTCAACCATGACAACCCAACAACATCCAGGGCCTTGAGGTACTCGGGGCGAATCTCGTCCACCCCCGGGGCCCGGCCACCAAGGAGATTTTTAACCACCTTGGCGACCTCAGCCCCTGTGATAGGCCCCTATCACTTACAATAACCTGTTTGCATAAATATGCACACCCTGTTATAACTGGGGATGTGGCTGTGTTCAGAATTAACCAGTCACATTCAAACTCATGTTAATGGGAGTCAGCACACATCTGCCACCATTTAAAGTGCGTCTGATTAATGCCAAACAAAGTTCAGCTGTTCTAGTAGGCTTTTTCTGACATTTTTGTAGTCACATCTTACAGCACAAGCCATGGTCTGCAGAGAGCTTCCAAAGCATCAGAGGGATCTCATTGTTTAAAGGTATCAGTCAGGAGAAGGGTACAAAAGAATTTCCAAGGCATTCCATGGAACACACTGAAGACAGTCATCATCAAGTGGAGAAAATATGACACAACAGTGACATTACCAAGAACTGGACGTCCCTTCAAAATTGATGAAAAGATGAGAAGAAAACTGGTCAGGAAGGCTGCCAAGAGGCCAACAGCAATATTGAAGGAGCTGCAGGAATTTCTGGCTAGTACTGGCTGTTTAGTACTTGTGACAACAATCTCCCGTCTTGGCTGGCAAAGACAGAAGCCTTATCTTACGAAGAAAACATCCAAGCCCAGTGACATTTTGCAAAAAGACATTTGAAATCTCCCAAACGCATGTGGGAAAATGTGTTATGGTCCGATGAAACCAAGGTTGAACTTTTTTACCATAACTCCAAAAGGTATATTTGGTGCACACACAACACTGCTTATCACCAAAAGAACATCATACCTACAGTGAAGCATGGTGGTGGTGGCAGCATCATGCTTTGGGGCTGTTTTTCTTCAGCTGGAACTGGGGCCTTAGTCAAGGTGGAGGGAATTATGAACAGTTCCACATTCATGTCAGTGATGGCACAAAACCTTCAGGTTTCTGCTAGAAAGCTGAAGATGAACTTCATCTTTCAGCACGACAATGACCCAAAGCACCCATCCAAATCAACAAAGAATGGCTTCACTAGAAGAAGATTAAGGTTTTGGAATGGCCCAGACACAGTCCAGACCTGAATCTACTCAAACATCTATGGGGTGATCTGAAGAAGGTTGTGCACAGGAGATGCCCTAGTAATTTGACAGATTTGGTGCGTTTTTGCAAAGGAGAGTGGGCAAATATTGCCACATCAAGGTGTGGCACGCTGATAGACTCCTACCCAAAAAGACTGAGTGCTATAATAAAAGCCAAAGGTGCTGCAACAAAGAATTAGTTTAAGGGTGTGCATATTTATGCAAACTGGTTATTATAAGTTTTTTTATTTTTTATTTTCCCCTTAAAAGATTTCAGTTTGTTTTTCAATTGGGTTGTACAGGTTATAGGTCACATTAATGGTGGAAAAGTTTTGAAATGATTTATCTTAGTCTCATTTTTTTACATCACAAAAACCTGGCATTTGAACAGGAGTGTGTAGACTTTTTATATCCACTGTATACAAGAAAAAAGTCACACATTTATGAGAAAAAAAATTTTCAGGGGAAAAAGTCACAAATCTATGAGAAAAAAATTGAAAACTTACAGGAAAAAAAATACAAATTATAAGAAAAAATTGCTAATCTATCCATCTCATTCCTGAAGGTGCCAGTGTAGAAAGGATTATGGGGCATCTTCTGATTTCGGCTGAAATAGTGTTAAATCAGTCAGCAAGAGTGGAGTAGTGCCGTATTTAAAATAACGTTTTTAAAAGTGTTTCAAATTCGTTTTAATGTATAGTCCACATGCCTGTTTTGCAGTCAAGTGGCAGATAATTTCAGCACTTGTAGTGTTTGTATTTTTGAATGTTTTTGTATAGTTCTGGTACTTGCTGCTGTTCGTGGTGTGAGGCTCCTCAAAAATAAGCACAGCTAAATCTGTGGCTTCAACAGCAATGAGTAGATCATGCACTGAAAACTAAAAAGGATTGTTCGTGTGATCGGTGGTACAGACACAGGACAGACACAACAGCAGCAGGTATGTTTTCACAAATTTTTGACTTTTTTAAAAGTTTTGAAATGATTTATCTTAGTCTCATTTTTTCTATATCACAAAAACCTGGTATTTGAACAAGGGTGTGTAGACTTTTTATATCCACTGTAGATGTTAGATCGTCGGCCTCCGTCGGTCTATGATGACCATGGAAGAGAATCCTTAACGTCTACTCTGCTGGAACAGCACCGCCTGTGGCTGAACAGGCTGATGCGCGAATGGCAGTCCCTGTCACACAGGTCGCACTTGTGGGTGGTCTCCGTGCTGCTGGGTCTGTGGCGGTTCTTCCTGCGGGTCCTTTTTTCATCTGCTGCAGCAGTCAGTCTCTCTTCACCCGCCTTGAGCTGTCTGGTCAGGGTGCCTCTCCATTTGGAGCAGTCCGTTGCAAGGTCCTCCCAGCGCTCTGTGTTGATCTCCAGGGCCTTCATGTCTCTCTTGCAGACGTCTCTAAAGCGCAGCTGTGGGCGGCCAACGTCTCTCCTTCCAGTTGCCAGTTGTCCGTAGAGGACGTCTTTGGGGATTCTGCCATCCTCCATACGGTGAACGTGGCCTAGCCAGCGGATCCTGCGCTGCCTGAGTAGAGTGAACATGGAGGGAAGGCCGGCGCGGGACAGAACTTCTGTGTTGGGCACTTTTCCTGCCAGGATATGTCCAGGATGTGGCGAATGCAGCGCAAGTGGAAGGAGTTCAGTCTCTTTTCCTGCCGGGCGTATGTTGTCCACGTCTCACTCCCATAGAGCAGTGTGCTGATGACGCAGGCGCTGTACACTGCCATCTTCGGCGAGCGAGTGTGAAGGCTGATTTTCCAATCCTCTTGTCGATCTCTGTATCAAGGGAGAGGTTGTTGCTGATCGTGGACCCCAGGTACGTGAACTGATTCACGACCTCCAGCTCGTAGCCGTCGATGGTGATGGTTGGTGGTGCTTCCGTGCCTTGCGCCAAGACGTTAGTCTTCTTCAGGCTGATGGTAAGCCCGAAGTCCTTGCATGCCTGGGAGAAGCGGTCCATCAGGGTCTGAAGCTCCTGCTGTGTGTGGGTTGTGACTGCAGCGTCGTCTGCGAACAGCATGTCTCTGATTAGAGCCTCAAGTACTTTGGTTCTGGCTTTCAGGCGGGCGAGGTTGAAAAGCCTGCCGTCAGATCTTGTGTGCAGATAGATTCCCTCTGTTGCTGTGCTGAAGGCATGCCTCAGGAGCATAGCAAAGAAAATCCCAAAGAGGGTTGGCGCAAGTACACAGCCCTGTTTCACTCTGCTGCTTATGTTGAATGGCTGTGAGACGTTGCCGTCGTGCTGCACTATCCCCTGCATGTTGGTGTGAAATGATGCGATGAGGCTTTGCAACTTTGGTGGGCATCCTATCTTTGGCAGGATCTTGAAAAGGCCCTCTCTGCTGACCAGATCGAACGCTTTGGTGAGGTCGATGAAGGCGACGTACAGGCGCATGTTCTGTTCTCTGCATTTCTCCTGGAGTTGGCGGATGGAGAATATCATGTCTACCGTCGATCGCGCAGCGTGCAAGCCACACTGAGACTCGGGGTAGACATGTTCGGCAAGCTTCTGTAGATGAACGAGAACAACTCGTGCGTAGACTTTGCCAACAACGCTGAAGAGGGAGATGCCCCTGTAGATGTTGCAGTCGCTTCTCTCCCCTTTGTTTTTGTAGAGGGTGATGATCTTGGCGTCCCTCATGTCCTGTGGTACGGCACCTTCTTTCCAGCACTGGCAGAGGACGTCATGCAATGGCAGCAGTAGGGTGGTCTTGCAGTGCTTGATCAGGTCGGGGGGTATGCCGTCATTGCCAGGTGCCTTGCCAGCGGCCAAGCTATCAATGGCCTTTCTGAGTTCGTCGATGGTTGGCTTGGCGTCAAGTTCGTCCATGGATGGCAGGCAGTTGATGGCATCAAGGGCTGACGGTGTCATGGTGTTCCACCCATCTCTCCATCTGCTTGTTCTTTTCTGTGATCATCTCCCCAGTGGAGGATTTGAGGGGGGCCGTCTTGCTCTGAGCCGGACCAAGTGCTTTCTTGATGCCATCGTACATTCCACGGATGTTCCCTGTTATGGCAGCGGTTTGAATGTCTTGGCTGAGCTGAGTCCAGTACTCGTTGGCACAGCGCCGAGCAGTCTGCTGAACTTTGCTTCTCGCAGCCCTGAGAATCTGGAGATTCTTCTCGTTTGGGTACTTCTTGTACTCAGCAAGTGCTGAGCGCTTGGCTTCAATGACGGGGGTCATCTCGGTCAACTTGGCATCAAACCAGTCCTGTGACTTCGAGGTCTTCCTCCCAAAGGTAGCTAAGGCTGTTCGGTGGATGGTGTTTCGCAGCTCTTCCCACTTCTGCTTTGCAGATTCTCCTTCTTGTGGTACACCAAGTTCCTTCTCAAAGGTGGAGGCAAACTGCTCAACAAGTTCTGGTTGGGCCATCTTGCTGGTGTCAATCCGTGCCTTTCCAGGCTGTCTAGCACGATGGAATTTCTTCAGCTGCAGCTTGACATTGCAACACACCAATGAATGGTCTGTGTCGCAATCTGCACTCTGGAACGAACGGGTGATTAGCACGTTCTTCAGTGAGGTGCGCCTGGTCAGGATCAAGTCCAGCTGGTGCCAGTGCTTTGAGCGTGGATGTCGCCAGGAAACTTTGTGTTGGGGCTTGGTCTTGAACAACGAGTTTGTGATGCACAGATCGTGATATGTGCAGAACTCGAGCAGCCGCTGTCTGTTGTCATTCATTCTGCCCACGCCAAATGGTCCAAGACAGGAGGGCCAGGAGTCGGGGTCAGCACCCATTCTGGCATTGAAGTCTCCAAGGAGAATGAGTTGTTCAGAGTTGGGGATGATCCTGACAGTTGTTGCGAGATTCTCGTAGAACTCGTCTTTTGCCTCTGGTGTGGCTGTCAGTGTTGGGGCATACACACTGACGAGGGTGACTGGGCCTTAAGTGGTGTTGAGGCGGAGGGTGAGGAGTCGTGCAGAGCCAGTGCTGCCCGGTTCCATCATCTTCAGCAAGGTGTTCTTCACTGCGAAGCCCACTCCGTGTTCCCTGTGTTCGTCACTGCCCTTTCCCTGCCAGTAGAACGTGTAGTCCTTCTCTCTCAGTGTGCCTGTGTCAGCCAACCGTGTTTCCTGGAGAGTGGCGATATCCACTCCCAGTCTCTTCAGCTCATTATTGATGATGGCAGTCTTCCTGGTGTCGTTGATGTCCTTGAGGTTAGCAGCGAGTCCTGTCATCATAGTGCGGACGTTCCAAGTTCCCAGTTTTAGAGTTGGTCTCTTTTGTTTTTTTGTCTTGCCTGGTGCAAAGGTTCTCAGCCTGCCGTTCGGACTTCTCCTCATCCCCATGCACCCAATGAGGAAAGCAAGCTGTGGCGGGACAACACCTTATTGGCTGGGGGCTGCCCAGCTTGAGGCGGGCGGTAGCTGTCCAGTGAGATCTGATGATCCCTCCCACCATCGGGAACAACCCCTGGCGCCGTGCTCTACACCAATTAAGCAGTGGCTTATAACTGGTAACTGTTATTCCCCGTGTTTTGTCTACGCCAAAGGCGAAGCTGGAGTTTCTTTTCCAGTGATCCAGTGTTCTACCTTCCAGCGTTGGGCGTTGGTAGGATTCAAGCCTGGGCAGGAAGATATGGAGGACAAGATGTTGCCCATGCAGCATGTCCCCCCTCTCCATGTCACTGATGAATCCAAAGGAACAGCAGGGCTGCTACAGTTTTTTTTTTTTTTTTTTTTTTTTTTTGTTACTTATTTGTACCCGTAGGTAGACTTGGTTTGCAGTCTGGTGACAAGCCACCGGCTGCTGGTCGCTGCGTGCGCGAGCGCCCTAAACCTACATGTTTTTGGTGTGCGGGAGGAAACCGGAGAAATCCCGGAGTAAACCCGCGCAACACGGGGAGAACATGCAAACTCCACACAGCTCACTGTTGGTCGGGGGCTGGGATCGAACCCACGATCTCATGATCCCCGCGGTCCCCCGGCCGAGGGTAAAACTGTGCTGTCACAGTGCTAAACCACTGCGCCACCGTGCAGCCCGTGCAGTTTGGCACCAGCGCCATCACAGGAGCTGCCAGAACGATGTTGAGCACAACAGAGAACTGCCTTAGGGGCTCCGACTCCGGATTTTTCCTCAGGGTTGACTCCCGAAGCCTTTCCCATGACCGGGTGTGCCGCAAGGCAGCGGAGGTTTGAAATCAGGGTTTACCTTCCCCTAGATGGGCTACCTTCCCAGGTTGACGAGCCACCATTTACCCGAAGCATCTGGTTTTAAGGCGCCAGAGATCCACCCTCGCCCCTTCTCCTATTAGTAAAAGCAGTTCTGCCGGGCTTAGAGACTAAACCACACGGGCAGGCTAGGAGTTGGACTTGGTTGTCAGAGGCTTTTCGAGACGCACGCCATAAGGAGCATTTTATGAGCACTGGGAGCTTAACCCCAGTGCCGCTTCTGGCTATGACAACCTTGGAACGTAGATGTTAGATATTATGAACAAAAAGATACTAAGTTTATTACAAGGCGAGTAACAGAAAATGCCATCAAAAACATTAAGGATGACCTTAAAATCCAAGACTGGAGTAAAGTATTTGTCAGTAAGGTTTAATTCTCCATCAGAATTAGACCTTTTAGCTGATAGTACTGCAGCCTCAATGCGGACAACACTTGACTCCATAGCCCCTCTTAAAAAGAAAACTATTAAAAATAGAGATTATGTAGCTCCATGGTACAACTCCCACACTCGTGAGTTAAAACAGAAAGTCAGATCCTGTGAAAGGCTTTGGCATGCGAATAAGACAGAAGAATCATGTTCAGCCCGGAATGTCAGCCTTATCACCTATAAGAAATCTCTCCATAATGCTAGGCGACACTACTATTCATCCTTGAGAGAAGAAAATAAAAATAACTATAGATTTTAACACTGTGGCTCAGTTAACCAAGAGCCACAATGCCATAGACCCCTGCATTCCTTTAACTCTTAGTGCTGACAACTTTTTGAATTTCTTTAATGATAAAATTATCAATATCAGGAAAAATATTCCAAAAAATAGCCCCTTTACAAATACCAAACCTCTGCCTAACACAGCTGTGTCCACAGGCTCAGAACTCCACTTTTCTGAATTTTTTCTTATTAGTCAATCTGATCTAGCCTTAATAGTTTCAGCCTCTAAACCAACTACCTGTCTCTTAGACCCAATCCCTGCTAGACTCCTGAAAGAGTCGCGATCTCTGATTAGTCTACCGTTTTTGAATATAATTAATATGTCCCTATTGACAGGACATGTACCATGTGGGACACATATGTATCACTTTAAGCTTCACATCTCAGAGTAGAACAAAAGACTGAGTCTCCTTGGAGATAACAGGAGGATGTGAAAGTTTAGTCTTTGGTATGCAAGAGACGGCCTTGGGGGGATTTCCTGGTCTGCCAGAGACTGTGAGGAGGATGTTATAAGATTTAAGAGTGGATGCATTGTTACTTGTGATTAAATACAATGTGACTGTGAGCTTTGAAGGTCCTGGATATATAAAGGACGAATGTCTGTGTTTTTCCTCTTTCTGCTTTGCTGATGTTGGAAGATGTGAATAAACCTGACTCGTGAGATAAACTCTGCCTCGTCATTTTCACATTTCCACACTGGTGACCCTAAGACGTATCATGGATGAAAGAACTTCCCCCGGGCCAGCCGAGTCAGGAGCTCCCAGCCAAGCGCATGCTGCTACCGTCCAGCTACCGGACTTTTGGCAAGACAACCCGCGCTCCTGGTTCCACTTGGTCGAAGCACAGTTCGCCCTCCAGGAGATAACGGTAGATGACACGAAGTTCTACCATGTGATTGCAAAGCTCGACAACCGCACAGCTCGGCATGTGGAGAGCCTATTGGAGTGGCCACCGGCCAACGACAAATACGGCGGGTTGAAGGCTGCGCTTATCCAGCGCTTCACTCTCTCAGTCCAGGAGAGAGCGGAGAGGCTCCTGGCTCTGAACGACTTGGGAGATGGCACGCCCATTGACCTGATGGAGGACATGCTGAGGTTGAGGGGCTCAGACGACGACGACTTCATATTCACCCACATTTTCCTCAGGACCCTACCGACGGCCGCGAGAGCGACCCTGGCCAGTTCGCCGCTGTTGGCCCAGCGGGACTTCCGCGCGCTGGCCCAGGAGGCGCACCAGATTCTCAACGCCAGCAAACAGTGCGCGGCCACCGCAGCAGCGACGGAGTTCGGCGCGATGGCCGGAGATGGCGGGGGGCCAGAGACGGCGGTAGCAGAACCACCGACGACGGCGGCGGCGGGGGCCAAGGATCGTGGAGGAGACACCCTCTGTTTCTACCATCGCCGCTTTGCAGAGAAGGCACGCAAATGTATACCACCATGCCAGTTCAAGCGCTTGGGAAACGCCAAGACCGGGGGTCGGTAGCAGCTGCGGCCCTCGGGGAGGAGAACAAGCTGCTCTACTTGAAGGATGCGCGCTCGGGGAGGCATTTCCTCGTGGACACAGGCTCCCAGTTGAGTTTCATCACATCTTCCTCCGCTGACCGGCTGGCGGTTTCCAGAGGTCCCGGGGTGTCAGCAGCGAACGGCTCAGAGATTAAGACCTTTGGTGAGAGGACTCTGCTTCTGTCCCTATACGGCCATACATTTGAGTGGACTTTTGTCATAGCTGCAGTGAATTTCAATATGTTGGGGGCTGATTTTCTGTGCTTACATGGTTTGTTGGTTGATCTTGCTAACAGGCGCCTGGTTAATGAGCTTTCTTTTTATTCTATTCCCTGTACAGCCCGAGTGGCCCCGCCAACAGCACAAGCCAATGTCACGGCTGCAAGCGGTAAGTTCCACACACTGCTCACTCAGTTCCCAGCACTCACGGTCCCCACATTTTCAGCAGCTGTCGCTAAACACGGGGTGGAACATTTTATTACTACCACCGGACCGCCCGTTTTTGCAAAAGCTCGGCGCTTGGATGCAGCTAAACTGTCCATAGCGCGCGAGGAGTTCACCAACCTGGAAAGGTTGGGCATCATCAGGCGTTCAAACAGCCCATGGGCTTCCCTGCTTCACATGGTCCCGAAAGCTGATGGCTCGTGGCGACCTTGCGGAGATTTCCGCAGGTTGAACAACGCCACAACGCACGACCGCTACCCAATCCCGCATATCCAAGATTTTTCCGTTCATTTAGCGGGGGCGCGCATTTTTTCTAAGATAGACTTGGTCCGCGGTTACCACCAAGTCCCAGTGCGCGCTGAGGACATACCCAAAACAGCGGTAATAACTCCATTTGGTCTATTCGAGTTTTTGCGCATGCCATTTGGGCTTAAAGGCGCTGCGCAGACGTTCCAACGCATGATGGATGCGGTGTTGCGCGATCTCCCTTTCGTATTCGTCTACCTGGACGACATCTTAGTAGCCAGTGCGTCCGAAGACGAACATGAAATCCACCTCACGGCAGTTTTCCGGAGGTTGGGAGAGCATGGTTTAATAATCAACCCAGCGAAGTGTCAGTTCGGGGTGACGCAGATTGATTTTTTGGGGCATCGCGTCTCTCCAGAAGGAGCAGTTCCACTGCCTGACAAAGTGTGCGTGGTAACAAATTTTCCCCAGCCACAAATGGTCAAGGCGTTACAGGAGTTTTTGGGAATGGTGAATTTTTATAACCGTTTCCTCCTCCGCGCAGCGCAGCTCATGCAACCATTGTATGCTGCACTCAAAAAGCAAAAACCCACAAATAAGATCGAATGGTCTCCGGAGCGAGAGCGAGCATTCTCGGAGGTCAAAACAGCCCTGGCAAATGCTGCGTTGTTAGCACATCCGGACCCAATGGCCCGCATAGCGCTCACTACTGACGCATCAGATGTGGCCATAGGGGTGGTCGTGGAGCAGCATGTAGCCGAGGCTTGGCAGCCGCTCGCCTTTTTCAGCAGGACTTTGAAAGATAGTGAAAGAAAATACAGCAAGTTCTACAGGGAGTTGTTAGCTCTCCACTTGGCCATTCGCCACTTCCAGTTCTGGCTGGAGGGACGCCGTTTCACCGCGTTCGTTGACCACAAGCCGCTGACATTTGCGATGGCCAAGGTTTCGGAACCGTGGTCAGGCCGGCAGCAGAGACAGCTGGCCGCCATCTCAGAGTTTACTATCGATATTCAGCATGTGGCGGGTAAACTGAATGTAGTGGCAGACTGTCTGTCACGCGCCGTGGTGGCCCCAGTCTGCGTAGGGATAGATTACGCAGCCATGGCCGCGGATCAGGTTAGCGATGCGGACGTGCGCGCGCTCCAGTCTGGACCAACAGGGTTAAGGCTGGAGAACAGGGTGCTGCAAGACGGTATGCCCCCCCTAATCTGCGATGTCTCCACTGGGCGACCGCGTCCTGTGGTACCCGCCGCGTGGCGCCGCCGCGTTTTTGACTCGATTCATTCTCTGGCGCACCCGGGAGTGCGCGCGTCGGTCAAAATGGTAGGAGAGAAATTTGTATGGCCGAGCCTGCGCAAACAAGTTAAGGAGTGGGCAGCAGCCTGCACGGCTTGTCAACGAGTCAAGGTACACAGACACACGAGAGCTCCCTTGGAGCCATTTCACATCCCGGCTAAGAGGTTCGATCATGTCCACGTGGACCTTGTAGGCCCCCTTCCACTGTCACAGGGGTGCACACACCTTCTGACAATGGTGGACCCCACCACGCGCTGGCCGGAAGTGGTCCCACTGGCATCAACCACAGCCAAGGAGGTGGCGCGCGCGTTTTTAACAGCATGGGTAGCGCGCTTTGGAGTCCCATCGGACATTACGTCCGACAGAGGTCCTCAATTTGTTTCCGAACTTTGGTCAGCAATGGCCCGCAGCCTGGGGGAAACGATCCACCGCACAACCACGTACAATCCGCAGGCTAATGGGTTATGCGAACGTTTTCATAGGTCATTGAAAGTGGCTCTCAGAGCGTCACTGACGGATGCAAATTGGGTAGACAGGCTACCGTGGGTTTTATTGGGGTTGCATTCTGCACCTAAAGAGGACATAGAAGCCTCCCCGGCTGAGCTAGTTTTTGCGCAGCCACTTCGGCTGCCCGGGGAGTTTCTCCCAGATAATCCTGCGCCAGATAGCTCCCCGTCTCAGCTGTTGCAGCGTGGCACGGAATCGGGCACGCTGCCTGGCCCCGTTCACAACAGTTTTCCGTGCGTTTTTGTGCCTAAGACTTTAAAAAACGCGGAGTTTGTTTTTGTCAGACACGATGCCCATCGCCCACCGCTGCGACCACCTTAAGATGGACCATTTAGAGTGCTGGAAACAGGGGACAAGCATTTTTTGCTAGATTTGGGGGGCAGGAAGGAAAAGATTGGCATAAACAGGCTCAAACCCGCCTTTGTGGTGGCGGACGAGGATGTGCTGTTGGCCAGGGCTCCTCGGCGCGGCAGACCCCCTCGGGGAAATTTCCCAGAACACCCACAGGGATTGTCAAACAGTTCTCACCCCCAGACAGCAGCTCCCCAGCAGGATGGCGCTGCAGAAGTGGTGAAGCCCGCTTACAGCAGATACGGGAGGAGACTGAGGCCCAAGCAGCACGTGGGCTAATGTGTAATGATTTTATCATGACATGCAGACTGTTATTCTGTTGTTCCATTTTAGATGTTTGTTGGGGGGGGTCATGTGGGACACATATGTATCACTTTAAGCTTCACATCTCAGAGTAGAACAAAAGACTGAGTCTCCTTGGAGATAACAGGAGGATGTGAAAGTTTAGTCTTTGGTATGCAAGAGACGGCCTTGGGGGGATTTCCTGGTCTGCCAGAGACTGTGAGGAGGATGTTATAAGATTTAAGAGTGGATGCATTGTTACTTGTGATTAAATACAATGTGACTGTGAGCTTTGAAGGTCCTGGATATATAAAGGACGAATGTCTGTGTTTTTCCTCTTTCTGCTTTGCTGATGTTGGAAGATGTGAATAAACCTGACTCGTGAGATAAACTCTGCCTCGTCATTTTCACATTTCCACAACCAAAGTCTTTTAAAGTGGTAGTAATTAAACCTCTGCTTAAAAAAACTTTGCTTGATTTGGGGATTTTGGCTAATTATAGACAAATATCCAACCTCCCCTATCTTTCCAAGACCCTCAAAAAAGTAGTCGCTAATCAACTGTGCATTTTTTTTTTTTTTAGAAAATAACTCCATATTTGAGAAATTTCAGTCAGGTTTTAAGAAACACCACAGCACAGAAACAGCCCTAGTGAAAGCTACCGATGACCTCTTTATGGCATTTGACAAAGGACTTGTCTCTGTCCTTGTCTTATTGGACCTTAATGCTGCCTTTAACACCATCGACCACAATATTCTGTTAGAGAGACTTGAACAGCAAAAAGGAACAACGCTAAGGTGGTTCCAGTCTTACTTATCAGACTGTTCCCAGTTTGTTTATGTCCATAACAAGTCCTCTATCCAGACTATGGAGTTCCGCAGGGATCAGTCCTTGGACCAATACTGTTTACATTATACATGCTGCCTTTAGGAGATATTATGAGGAAACATTCTATTCATTTTCATTGTTACGCTGATGACACGCAATTATATTTATCCATCAATCCAGGTGATCCCAGCCATTTGGGTTCACTCCAGGAGTGTCTTAAGGATATTAAAACCTGGATGAACAACAAATTTTTATTGTTAAATACAGATAAAACTGATGTTATTGTTCTTGGCCCCAAACAAGCTGGAAGTACTCTTTCTTGTATGATAACAACACTAGATGGCATTGCTCTGGCTTCTAAGTCCACTGTTAGGAATCTTGGAGTTGTCTTTGACCAAGATATGTCTTTTAACTCTCATATACAGCAAACTATTAAGACTGCCTTCTTCCATCTGTGTAATATTTCTAAAATTGGGCCCAACAGCTCAGCGCGTGCTCGCGGATCACATTCAACACACAGAGCGGAGTTTTCCAGACTCGCTGATTATTGTGGCTGGCGACTTTAATCAGTGCAATCTGAGCCACGATCTCCCCCGCTACAAACAGTTTATTAAATGCCCCACCAGAGGATTAAACACACTGGATCACTGTTACACCACAGTGAAAGACGCATATCGCGCTGTCCCTCGAGCTGCGCTGGGATTATCTGATCACGTGATGGTTCACCTCATTCCCACATACAGACAGAGATTGAAGCTCACTAAACCTGTTGTGAGCACTACGAAGATACGGACCAGTGATGCTGAGGAGAAGCTGGAAACGTGCATGGAAATATCTGACTGGGGCATGCTTAAAGGAGCCACGCATGATCTGGATGAGTACACGGACACTGTGAACTCATATATCCACTTTTGTGAAGAGAACATTCTTCCATCACGCACCAGGGTGAGTTACTCTAATGACAAACCCTGGTTCACAGCTAAGCTCAGACAGATCAGGAAGGAGAAGGAAGCAGCGCTGAAAAGTGGAGACAGGGACTGCTACAGGGAGGTTAAATACCGGTTTAACAGAGAGCTGAAGAGGGCCAAATCTCTATACTCAGAGAGACTCCAGCAGCAGTTCACTGCTAATGATTCGGCTTCCGTGTGGAGAGGACTGAGGCAGATCACCAACTATCGGCCTCAGGCTCCTAAAGGTCAGGATGACAAAGCCCTTTGTCAGAGACTGTCCCAACACTATGCCCGTTTTGACACCTCGTCATCTGTGTCCAACTCCCCCCCTCCCTCCAGCTCCACAGCCTCCACATTCCCTACTTCATTTAAGGCACCCCCCCCCCTCCTCCCCCCCTCCCCTTATCATCAGTGAGCAGGATGTGCTCAAACAGTTCTCCAGACTGAACCCGCGCAAGGCCCCCGGCCCAGACGGCGTGTCTCCCTCCACCCTGAGACTCTGTGCGAAACAGCTGGCTCCTGTATTCACAGACATTTTTAACACCTCCCTTAAGTTATGCCACGTGCCATCCTGCCTCAAATCCTCCACCATCATCCCTGTCCCCAAGAAGCCACGGATCACTGGACTTAATGACTACAGACCTGTAGCGCTCACCTCTGTAGTCATGAAGTCCTTTGAGCGCCTGGTCCTGTCCCACCTCAAGTCCATCACCACCCCTCTCCTGGACCCGCTGCAGTTTGCCTACCGAGCCAACAGGTCTGTAGACGATGCAGTCAACCTGGCCCTCCACTCCATCCTGCAGCACCTGGACTCCCCGGGAACCTACGCCAGGATCCTGTTTGTGGACTTCAGCTCCGCATTCAACACCATCCGCCCCGCTCTGCTCCGGGACAAGCTGTCCCTGCTCAACGTGCCTGACTCCCTCTGCAGGTGGATCATCGACTTCCTGACGGACCGGAGGCAGCATGTGCGGCTGGGAAAGACTGTCTCAGACTATACTAGCATCAGCACCGGATCACCCCAGGGCTGTGTACTTTCCCCCCTACTCTTCTCCCTTTACACCAACTCCTGCACCTCCAGCCACCAGTCTGTCAAGTTGATCAAGTTTGCGGACGACACCACCCTCATCGGGCTCATCTCCAACGGCGACGAGTCCGCCTACAGGAGAGAGGTGGCCCAGCTGGCGTCCTGGTGCGACAATAACAACCTGCAGCTGAACGCTCTGAAGACAGTGGAGATGATTGTAGACTTCAGGAAAGTCACTACTCCTCTGCCCCCCCTCACCCTCTCAGGCTCTCCCATCACCACTGCTGATTCCTTCCGCTTCCTAGGCACTACCATCACCAGGGACCTCAAATGGGAGCTGACCATCAGCTCACTCATCAAAAAAGCCCAGCAGAGGATGTTCTTCCTGCGGCAGCTGAGGAAGCTCAAGCTACCCACCAAGATGTTAGTGCAGTTCTACACAGCCATCATCGAGTCCATCCTCACCACCTCCATAACCGTGTGGTACGCAGGAGCCACTGCCAGGGACAGACTAAGGCTGCAGCGCGTCGTGCGCACTGCTGAGAAGGTGATC
This sequence comes from Pholidichthys leucotaenia, assembly GCA_020510985.1. Classification (NCBI taxonomy): domain Eukaryota; kingdom Metazoa; phylum Chordata; class Actinopteri; order Cichliformes; family Pholidichthyidae; genus Pholidichthys; species Pholidichthys leucotaenia. The sequence goes on from CM035841.1 coordinate 430,405,032, forward strand.
GGCTGCAAGCTCCCATCTCTCCAGGATCTGTACATCTCCAGGACCCGGAGGCGTGCTGGCCGGATCATAGCCGATCCCTCACACCCTGGTCACGTACTGTTTGCCCCCCTCCCCTCTGGTAGAAGACTTCGGTCCATCCAGACTAAAACCTCCCGTCACATGAACAGCTTCTTCCCCTCTGCCATTAGACTGCTGAACACTAAGTGACTCTCGTGCACCATGTACAGCAGCTCAACCAGACTCATGTCAATCATCACTGTTTTCTTCCTGCATTACCGACTGCACTATATAGTTCTCCACAGTATCTGCTGCTGGCTAATATATATTTTAACTGTTGACCAGTATCACTTAATCTTATCCTACACTTTATTACATGTATAGTTTATTTCTCTTATCTTATCATGTTTAATGTTGCAGCATTGTACCGAGACAAATTCCTAGTTTGTGTACTACATGAACAATGGCAATAAACCTGATTCTGATTCTGATCCTGTCCCATAAAGATCCAGAGAAACTTGTCCACGCCTTTATCACCTCTAGGCTACACTATTGTAATTCGCTTTTATCAGGTTGTCCTATTAAGTCCATAAAGATTTTCCAACTCATTCAAAATGCAGCTGCATGTATCCTGACTAGAACAGGAAGAAGAGAGCCCATTACTTCAGTTTTAGCTTCTTTACATTGGCTCCCAATAAAATATTGAATTGAATTCAAGATTTTACTCCTAACTTACAAAGCCCTTAATGATCTGGCTCCTTCTTACGTGCAAGAACTCACAGTTCCCTATCATCCAACAAGAGCGTTGCACTCCCAAAATTCCAAACTACTTGTGGTCCCCAAGGTTTCCAGAAGTAGATTGGGAGGTATAACTTTCATTTATCAAGCTCCCCTCCTATGGCTGTGGAACCATCTTCCCAATTCAGTTCGGGAAACAATGAGATTTATAAAAATGAAAACTGAAAAAAGTAATATAACGTTTTTTAACACAAAGTCGTTCCATTTGGAGTAAAGTCAACACTTGGCTTCAAAATTCATAGGGGAGGATTTTACTTTCAGTGGAAAAAATATAATAAAATCACAATCGCCTTATGTGGAAAAAAAAAATCAATTACACTAACTCTTTTCCGGACGAGTTTTGACACTGTTGCTTCTCTGCACTGTTTTGATATATTGATATTGTCATGAACTGTGGGTTTTCGTTTGAAAACCGTAGGTATGGCAGTCGGTTTTAGAACCCGTTTGTAACAAACTTTCAAGCCTAAAGATTCCTGTATAGCAGGCGCCTCCTCAAAACTGTGAAATGCAGTGAAATGATTGCTACAGAGTACAGAAGATGGTGTTGGTTGTCATTTGTCCCTTGTTCTCAGTACTTGCTTCGCCCATTTTTTTTAAGAAGATCTGGATCTTTTGGGAATGAGAACAGGCTTATACGTTCACTGGAGCAATTACAACACCCAGCCGCCATGCAATGTTCCGGCATTTCTTTGCTGATATAGAAGCTAAACAACTTGTTTACATTAATAGCACACGGATCAGCCGAGAGGAACTTCACCTCATGACGTCATATCCTGAAACGAGGCGAGTCTCAGGAGATCGCATTAGTGCAACACGGCGCTAAATTTGAATTCACTTGTAAATATTTTTCCACTTATTTAGCGTTCTAAGTCAAAAGAACCAACTATATGGACGACTGAAAATAAATTCGTACTGAATATGATCCATAGTTCCTAAATCGTGTCACAGACACTTTAAATATCCATATGTCCAAATATGTAAAAAAAAACAAAAACATACAAGCTTATACAGGGTGTCTTATTTTTTCACATAACTGTAGACATATGGAGAGAATTAAATCCCACATCGAAAGATTTTCTGTTCAGTGGACAGCCAGGCTTTCTGTCCCGCTGTGTACGTCGGCACCAGCACATGTCTGCGGATTGCGCATTGTTGGTTTCGCTTCGCAGAGCGGAGGAGGGCAGCTCTTGTGGCCCTCGACTGATGGCGACAATGGGGTGCGTGGACCTCCACAGATGGGACGGCGAGACCCCTCTCCGCCATAGACAGCAGAGGCAGAGTGTAACCCATCGAGGCTTCAAATGGTGTCAGCCCAGTGGCGGAGGAGACAGCAGAGTTATGAGAATACTCGACCCAGGTCATGTGGGAGCTCCAGGTGGTGGGATTGTAGGATACTACGCACCTCAGAGTGACTTCCAAGGACTGATTAGCATGCTTGGCCTGACCATTGCTCTGCAGGTGGTATCCGGACATCAGGCTGGCTGTAGCACCCAGGAATTGACAAAACACCTTCCATAGCTGCAATGTAAACTGTGGACCCTGGTCCGAGACAAGCAACTAGCAGATAACATGTCGAGTCAATAGGTCGGCTGTTTCAGCAGCTGAAGGCAGTTTAGGGAGAGGGACAAGGTGGATGGCCTTGTAGAAATGGTCGATGATGGTGAGTATGACAGTGTTACCCTGGGATGGAGGGAGGCCCGTGACAAAGTCCAGAGCGATGTGGGACCATGGATGACTCGGCACCAGGAGGGGATGTAGGGGGCCAGCTGGAGGGGAAGAGTCCGTCTTGTTCGCGGCGCAGGTGTGACAGGCCTTAATGTACTCCCGCACATCCCTCCCAAGTGTGGGCCAACAAAACACTCTCCTAAGCAGCTCGATGGTCCAGGAAATGCCGGGATGGCAGGTGAAGAAGCTGGTGTGCCCCCACTTAATCACCTCAGTGCGCAGCATGGAAGGCACATACAGCTGGCCGGCCGGACCTTCCTCCGGGATGGGTTCAAATGACTGGGCCCGCTGGACCTTCTGCTCAATCTCCCACCAGAGCACCCCGAGAAAGCAGGAGGTGGTGAAAATACTCACCGGGGGAGACAGAGCAGCTGTGGAGGGAGAGGTGAAGGAGGAGGGGTCTGAGGAAAACTGGCACGAGAAGGCGTCAACCGTGGCATTGTGGAACCCTGGTCAGTACTAGATGGAGAGATTGAACCTATTAAAGAACAGGGCCCACCAAGCCTGCTGTGAACTCAATCGTCTGGCAGATCAAAGATATCACTGATCAACACCAAATTTATTGTTGAAGTTTTTTTAGCTGATTTGAGTAAAAACCCTTTTGTGAATGATGTAACAGAGGATGTTGGAGTTACCACAGACTGTTTTGAACAACAGGATGGCATGTGCGCGTACGACGGATGTAGTACAAATCCCTTTGTCACTAGCATGGAGCTAACATTAGCTGCAAACGAAATGGTGGCTAGTAATACGCTGTTTCAACCAAACGTGGCACAGCCGCCTGCTCTACCACCCTCGCTGTCCACCAACCCTTTTATTTCATCTCCCGCTCAGCATGCAGCGGTATGTGGTGAGTTTGTGACCTCATCTAACCTGAACTATGATACCACCAGAAGCACAGCTGTCTATAGTGGCTCATTACAACCACACAATAACAGAAATGATATGGGCCCAGCCACTATTTTCACTGTTGGTGATGGGCTGGTTAACTCAGCCACTTCCATGAACATGAACTATAACAGCCGCGAGACTAGCACCCCAGCTGCCCTGATCCAGACACCACTCCAACCATGCACAGTGTCACCATTTACCCCACACAGACCCCAGCATGTGGGACGGAGTCCGGAAATGCAGGCCCTGGGCTGCGACTGCATCACCCCAAGTCCTATGTCACCACCATGGAATACAAAAACTCAACCGTGTGGCTGCCACCAGTATAACCAGAGGAAGGCTGGATGTACACCACGTAGCTGCTCATCACATCTAGTACACTACGACGGTGCTGCAGATGACAGTGACGATGAACCTCGTGGACAAAAGGAGAGGATTCCTACACTGCAGCCAGGTCAGTTTGACAGATCTGGTGCATGGAAGGATTTCCTTTATCATTTTGAAAGCTGTTCACAAGCTAACTGCTGGTCAGAGAGAACAATGGCGGTGCAGCTCAGGTTCAGTTTGACTGGAGCAGCGGGGACAATCGTCCATAAAAATCCAAGATCTGGCAGGTGGAGCTATCAGCAGATCGTGGACGAGATAGAGGCTGCCTATGGGCCATGCTCCGAGCACGCAGCAGCTGTGGGGATTGAACTGAGACAAAGATTCAGGCGGCCCGGTGAAACCTTGCATTCTCTGAGGGACGACATCTATGAGAAGGTTTCTATCGTGTATGCCGACCGTACAGAGCGAGAGCAAGATGCTATCAGAGTAGAGACTTTTACTAACGCCGTAGCTGATGCAGAGGTGGTGCAAAGACTCTTAGAGGAGAAACCACGCACACTGGCCAGCGCCTACAACATCGCTCACAGGTATGAGACAACAAAAAGGGCTGCAAAGACTGTTACACGACTGATGCAGGCAGGTGTGCTCAGTACAGGGGAGAGGAGAGCTAGAGCAGCCGCAGTGCGGGACAGCACCGGGTTGGAGCAAACAGGATTAGCTGTGAGGCCTGTCAGTGCACCAGAGGGAGAGCCAAAGCTCCATCAGTGTTGGCAGCCCAAGGGAGATAATGGACCGGGGAAGAGGAGCTTCAGGGAGCTGGTCTGCCACAATTGCTCGGGCGTTGGACATGTTCAGCGGAACTGCCCCTCCCCCCGTTCTCTGAAGCCACGTGCCACAAGTGCGGCGCAGACCGCAACAACGGGCCCTGGCACAGTGGTCATCTGCACTAAGGGTCAGGAGGACGAGTCGTGTGTACAGGTGACGATGCACGGCCTGGAGATTCGTGCTCTGTTGGACTCCGGTGCCCGCCGGAGTGTACTACCCCTCCACCACTACAATGCTATTCCTGCCCAAGCCAGACCCCCCATACAGACATCCATTGCCAGAACACTGCAGGGCGTCGGACCAGGTAGTTTACCAGTTCTAGGGGAGGTTGACGTCCCACTGCACATTGGGAGCCGTGTCTGCAGAGTGAACTTTGTTGTGGCAGACATCACTGAAAACACAGAGGTCATCTTGGGACACCCTTTTCTGCTACAAGCACGAGCTTGTTTGGACTACGGCCGGGGAGAGATAACCCTCTTTGGCGAAAAGGTGCCCCGCTGCAATACAGACTCAGGGCCAGAGGTGCACCTTGTCAGGGTGGCTCGTCGCACCATGCTGAGGCCAGGCTGCGAGTACATAGTGCCTGGCACTGTACGCCGCCAACCTGCTGTTGATGGAGACCTGCTGTTAAGCCCCACCAAATGCTTCGTTGAGAGACACAGAGTCCTAGTGGCACGGGTTGTTGTGCGGACGCAACAGTCCACCGATATCCCCATCAGAGTTTTTAACCCTGGTGCAGCTCCGGTCACCTTGAAGAAGGGAGCGGTGGCGGGAGTGCTCCAGTCAGCCGTGGTGCTGGGAGAGGCGGAGCTTCAGTCTCGTGATGTCTCGACTGTCCCTGAGCGTGTTGACCAGGCCACTACTCCTGTGCCCACCCCCACCTGCAGGCCTTGTATGCAGAGAGCTGCACCAACCTACCGGAGCACGACCATAGTAGGCTGGCTGGCCTATTGCAGTCCTACAGTGATGTGTTCTCCATGGGGCCCACCGACCTTGGCCGCACCAGCCTTGTGCAACACGACATTCTAACTACTCCTGGGCCGCCTGTTAAACAGCCACCCCGCAGAATGGCTAAGGATAAGCAGATTGCAGCTGACCAGCAGGTGCGGCAGAGCCTGGAGATGGGCGTAGCTCAGCCCAGTAACAGCAGTTGGGCTGCACCAATTGTGATGGTGAGAAAGAAGGACCAGAGCCTGCGCCTTTGTGTGGATTATCGCCCCTTAAATGAACGAACTATTAAAGATGCCTATCCCCTGCCCTGTATTCAGGATACTTTGAACATTCTGTCTTCTGCCACGTGCTTTAGCACACTGGATTTGACATCTGGCTACTGGCAGGTGGAAATGACCCCAAGAGCCCACAAGGCTGCTGCTTTCTGCACCCAGAAGGGGCTTTTTGAGTGGAGTGTGATGCCTTTCGGACTCTGCAACGCACCTGCAACGTTCCAGCGGCTCATGGACCGTGTTCTAGTCGGTCTGCAGTGGGAGACATGCTTAGTGTATCTCGACGACATCATAGTCCTGGGGCAGGACACCACACAAATGTTGGAGCTGCTTGGCCAAGTGTTCACTAGGCTGCGTGAAGCCAACCTCAAACTGAAACCATCCAAGTGCTGTTTGTTCCGGGAGCAGGTCCCCTACCTGGGGCATATTGTCTCAGCCAAAGGTGTTGCTACCGACCCTGAGAAAATAAAAAAGGTAGTGGAATGGCCCATCCCCCGCAATGTCTCAGAGGTGCGCCAGTTTGTGGGCTTGGCGTCATATTATCGGCGGTTTGTTGAAGATTTCGCCTCAATCGCCAAACCGCTTCATGAACTCACAAAGAAGTATGCACGTTTTAATTGGACAGCTGACTGCCAGGAGGCATTTGAGGAACTGAAAGTCCGGTTGACGTCAGCACCTGTGCTCGCCTACCCTCTTGATGATGGTGACCTCTTCCTGGACACCGATGCTAGTGACTGGGGAATTGGAGCGGTCCTCTCTCAAATGCAAGGAGGTGAGGAGAGAGTGCTGGCATACGGGAGCAGGAGACTTTCCTCCACGGAGCAAAACTACTGTACCACTAGGCGAGAACTCCTAGTAGTGGTGGAGTTCACCTCCCATTTTAGACAATACCTGCTCGGGAGGTCCTTCGCTGTCCGAACCAATCACAGCAGCCTGCGCTGGCTAACCAAGCTGAGACAGCCAGAGGGACAATTTGCTCGCTGGTTGGAGAAACTAGCTGAATATGACTTCCAGGTGATCCACCGGGGGGGAAGTTCCACCAAAACGCCGACGCTTTGTCCAGGAGGCCGTGTAGAAGCTCCTGTCCCTGCACCGTACCTGAGCCGGACTCTAGCGGCAGCCTGCGTCAAAGTAAGGGGGTGCAGTGCAGCCTTGCCAACAGTTTCCTGGAAGATGCTCCGCTAGCAGCATCCCCTGAGCAAGCTCTAGTGGGGGTAGTCAATGTTACCAACAATAGCGGTGACCATCCTCTCTCTCATCCAGATATCACCAGGGTGAGTGAGCCATCTCAGACTGAACTGTTCAGGGGTTGGACCCAGGAGCAGTTAAAAGGAGCACAAATGACTGACATGGACATAGCACCTTTGTGCATGTGGTTTGAGAAGGGGGAGGGACGGTTGCGTGGGCTGATGTGGCATCATGCAGTCCCGCCACCAAAGCCTACTGGGCACAGTGGAAGCGACTCTATCAGAGGGATGGGGTTGTACTCAGAAAGTTTTACTGCACAGAGGGAAAGGTGTTTTACCCCCAGATTCTCCTGCCAAGCTTGTACCGCACATCTGTAATGGCACAGATGCATGAGGGGCCGGTGGGGGGCCATTTTGGTGCAGAGAAGACCCTTTCTCGCCTTAAGACCCGGTACTTTTGGTACGATATGAAAACTGATGTCACCCTTTGGTGCCGTACCTGCACCAGCTGCGCAGCCAAGGCTCGCCCCAAGAAAACTCCACAGGCGGCCATGGGCTCTGTAAAAGTAGGCAGCCCCATGGAACGGATTTCTGTTGATCTCATGGGTCCGTTAAACGAGACTGAGTGGCACAATCGCTATATAGTGGTTGTTCAGGACTATTTTAGCAAGTGGGTTGAAGCTTATCCAGTTCCTGATGAGCAAGCGACGACAGTAGCTGAGAAGATTGCCTCGGAGTGGGTGTGTAGGCATGGAGCGCCCCACTCCCTCCACAGTGATCAGGGCACAAACTTTGAGTCAGCTGTGTTTCAGGGAATGTGTGCCCTACTGGGAATTGAAAAGACCCGTACCACCCCATTTCACTCTCAGTCCGACAGCCAGGTGGAACGGTTTAATGCCACCCTGCAAAAGATCCTGACTACAACTGCTGAGCGATGTCACTGGGATTGGGATGTGATGATTCCTTATGCACTGATGGCTTATAGGGCAACTAAGCACAGTTCCACAGGGTTGTCACCCAACATGATGCTTTATGGTCGAGAGGTCACGGAACCAGTTGACTTGGTGGCTGGTTTGCCCCCCGACTACACCCATAGCAGCTCACTTCCCTTATATGTGATGCAGCTCAGAGAACGACTGGAGCTTTCCCACCAGCTGGCACGGGAAACCTTAGGGAGAGCTGCTGAGCGTGCAAAACGGCAGTATGATAAAAACATTCACCAAATCCACTACAAGGTTGGAGATGCAGTATGGCACTTGGTCAAGGGCACCAAGAGGGTGAAAAACAAAATACGGAAGTTTTTGCCCTCCTACGAGGGTCCCTATATCGTCGTGAGCCAGCTGGACGACATGGTTTACCGTATCCAGAAAAGCCAAAGGGCTAAAGTCAAGGTGGTGCACCATGACAAACTCAAACCTTACTACTCCAGAACCCCTCTGGACAACAGCTGGGCGTTCCAGGGCGCCAAAGAATGGTCAGCAGTGGAGGTTCCTCCGCCGGTGTGGGACGACGGTGCAGACAACGCAGACATCGGCCCTCTGGACCTGTGGGACAACTCGCCAGAGATGGAGGCTGCTGCGGCAGGGGCCCTTCCGGACCCCCACTCTTCACAGACAATTCGACCAGACTGCGACCATCCTTCTGAGAGTTCTTCTCGCCCTCGGCTGGATGAAGCCGGAGCTAAGGATTCGAGTGAGGGACGCGACCGATGTCGTCTTCCTGTTGCCGCACCACTTCAGAAGCCACAGAGGACCCGCGGAGCTCCTGACAGGTTTGGTGACTGGGTTGCACACTGAACATTAAGAATTGAATAGACTTGCCTTAGTTATTTAGTGGTGAGATCATTGTTCCAGGTGAGGGCAAGAATGCGCCCTGATCTCATCGGGAGTAACGGTAGTCTACCCGGAACTCCCTAGTTTCAGTTAAAAAAAAAAGGGGGAATTACGTTTCTAAGTGTTCACTTTGTAAGAAATAAGAGTTCTATTTTTGTAGTTGCACTCAGCAGCAGGCTGTTTGAGGGGCTGTACAGACTTTGGAGCACACTGAAGATGCTTTAACCACTATGTGTATGTGACAGTTGGCATTTGATATCTCAGTCGTTGTGGCCGCATCTTATGATATTAGCACTTTGCATGTAGAACCCTAGGGGTAAGCTGAAGTCTTTGGTTTAAGATGCTTATAGATGTCTAAGTTTGTTTCTCCTCCTACGAACTCTTGTGCACAGAATGAAGGTTCTATCACACATATTTTGGTGTCACCACAATGTGAATGAATGATTTTTGTGTTACATTAGTGTGAGGACATGCAGTGGGCATTAACGGACATTCTTTGGACATTTCTTTCCCTTTTGCCTTCAGTCACCTTTTACAGGTGGAGGACTCATTTGTGGACTGTTGGAGATGTTCAGTTGTATGATGTCTGTATTTCTCTCGCCATGATATGTAATGACATGTGCTGGAGTGATGTCAAAGATTAATCATCATCCAGAGTGGGGGTAGTGTTGCAGGCCAAGCCTGCTCTCCTTTAACCCGGACAGGTTGCGGTGTGTATGTGTGTGTGTGTGTGTGCGAGGAGAAGTGGCGCAAGGGGGCCCATGGCGGCGTTGTTGTGGCTGAGACGGGAGTAGCGATGGAGGTATAACGAGCTGTACGTAATGATATGAAGAGTGTAAGAAAGCCAGTGTGCTCCGGACGAGCAGTAAGTGTGGACAGTTGCTGCAGTCTAAATAAAGTGCCTCATTCTTCCCACTTGAAAAGTCTGTTGGATTGTGTATTGGCTGTTACCACCAACGAGCCGCGCTAGAATAAACTTGTCTAGCGCTACCCGGGGCTGCTCAACTACAGCTCGGCGGCCGGCAGAATAGCGGGTCGGTAACAATGTCAACTTTCTGAATTATGGCCACATGTTGTTTTATATGTTTTTGTTTACATATATGTTTTGTTTACTTGGCCCTGCGATGGACTGGTGATCTGTCCAGGGTGTACTCTGCCTCTCGCCCAAAGATGCTGAGATAGGCTCCAGCCCCCCCGCGACCCAAAACGGATTAAGCGGTAGAAGATGGATGGATGGATGTTTACATGTATGGGTATTTTCGCTTTATATGATGCAAAATTCTTTTTTATGTCTTGAAATTCTCTGAATTTTGAACAATGATGACATAACATTCAATTTACATGTACTTACCTTTATATAAAGGTAACAATGGACAGTTACCACCGAATATCCAGAAGCTGTTTAAAGAAGATAAGTTATATAAGCTCTGCTTCTACCTACACCCTTTCAGTTTTTGTTGTTCTTTTTTTTAAAAAAAAAATATCTTCACTTATGTGTGTGTGTGTGTGTGTGTGTGTGTGTATTATGATACTAAACTGAATAAACTTAAACTAAACTAAGTATATCAAACATCTTCTACAGCTGAAAGGAATTACTGCACTGCATATGCCAAGTTCCCATTACGGCACTGGTATTTACACTTTCCTTAGATGGAGGTGGAGGTAACCCCGTAAACAGAAGCGGCTCGGCTAAGAGGCTTCCAAACAGACCAATGCTGCCAAGTCTTTTTGTTGCAAATTCGGTCTCTTGGAAACCAGATTGGCAAACAAAAACTGGATATTTAACTGGGATCATAATTCAAAGCTGGCTACACCCTAAGTCCATAAATGCCGCTGTTGAGTTAGCTATCTGCTAACTACACCGGAGCACAGGACAGAGGAATCCAGTAAGAGCTGTGGAAGTGGATTTTGTATACAACGGTGTGAAAAGATGTTTGCCCCCTTCCTGATTTCTTATTTTTTTGTATATTTGTCACACTTAAATGTTTCAGATTGTTATGACCCCCATGCGCCATTACGCCGTGCACAGAGGGAGGAATGGAAAACCCATGTGCAGAAGTAGTTTCGTGCATTTTATTAAACATAAACCCCAATATAGTCCAGCAAACAGTCACGCAATAATAGAGAGTGATATGATTGAACTTGAGGCCGCCAGACATACAGGAACATCACCTGGATGCTCAGCAGCCCAAGGGAGGGGATGCCTAGTGCCGCAGAACTGCTGTCGGCATGAGGAGAAAGGCAAACATAAACTTTCGGCTGGAGCGATCCAGGGCCGTCCATGCAGTTCAGTGGATGAGAATGAGGTAGGAACAGCCGCTAACACCAAATAACTGACAACAGTCATGTAGTGTAAGAGAAGACTAGTTTAGTCAGGCTGAAAGTAACCGTAGGGAATGATCGCTTGCATACACAGAGGTACACACTACTGTGTATAGGGCAATGCTCCGGCAATCTCTTCCCACTCAAACTGAACTTAAGTAGTCACAATACTAATGAGGGAAGAGACCACTGGTGTGAAGGAGCGTGGGCTGGACAATTGAAACCATGTGTGCATGAGTGAGTGTCTGAGCATGTGAATGGGCGTGAATGAGGCGTGTGTGTGTATGTGTGTGCGACACCAATAATAAGGAACAGCTGGTGATACTGACAGGAGGAGGAGGCGTGCCCGAGCTGTTAGGGAACGAGGACCCAAAGGGCTCCCTGAAGTGCCTGATGGAAAACAAATAGTGAAACGGGCCATAATAGCCACGGTGTCAGAACTGGGTTTGGAACCACCAAACCCAGGTTCATGACACAGATCATCAAACAAATTTAAATATTAGACAAAGATAACACAAGTAAACACAAAATGCAGTTTTTAAATGAAGGTGTATATTATTAAGGGTAAAAAAAAAAAAAAAATTCAAACCTACATGGCCCTGTGTGAAAAGTGATTGCCCTCTAAACCTTAACTGGTTGGGCCACCCTTAGCAGCAACAACTGCAGTCAAGTGTTTGCAATTACTGGCAATGAGTCTTTTACAGTGCTGTGGAGGAATTTTGGCCCACTCATCTTTGTAGAATTGTTGTATTTCAGCCATATTGGAGAGTTTTCGAGAATGAACCGCCTTTTTAAGCTCATGCCACACCATCTCAATAGCATTCAGGTCAGGACTTTGACTAGGCCACTCCAAAGTCTTCATTTTGTTTTTCTTAAGCCATTCAGAGGTGGACTTGCTGGTGTTTTGGATTATTGTCCTGCTGCAGAACCCAAGTGCACTTCAGCTTGAGGTCACGAACAGATGGCCGGACAGTCTCCTTCAGGATTTTATGGTAGACAGCAGAATTCATGGTTCCATTTACCACAGCAAAGCTTCCAGGTCCTGAAGCAGCAAAACAGCCCCAGACCATCACACTACCACCACCATATTTTACTGTTGGTATGATGTTCCTTTTCTGAAAGGCTGTGTTACTTTTATGCCGTATGAAATGGGACACACACCTTCCAAAAAGGTTAACTTTTGTCTCATCAGTCCACAGGGTATTTTCCCAAAAGTCTTGGGGATCATCAAGATGTTTTCTGGCAAAACTGAGACGAGCCTTAATGTTCTTTTTGCTCAGCAGTGGTTTTTGTCTTGGAACTCTGCCACGCAGGCCATTTTTGCCTAGTGTCTTTCTTATGGTGGAGTCAAGAACACTAACCTTAACTGAGGTAAGTGAGGCCTGCAGTTCTTTGGATGTTGTTGTGGGGTCTTTTGTTACTCTTGGATGACTCGTTGCTGCACTCTTGGGGTAATTTTGGTCAGCCGACCACTCCTGGGAAGGTTCACTGCTGTTCCATGTTTTCGCCATTTGTGGATAATGGCTCTCACTGTGGTTTGCTGGAGTCACAAAGCTTTAGAAATGGCTTTATAACCTTTTCCAGACTGATAGATCTCAATTACTTTCGTTCACCAAAGAATCAACATGCGGTTTGAAAGTGAGAGAGCCATCAAGTAAAACACCTAAATATTTAAAACACTCTGTGGGGCACCCCCACAACAGACTGGGACAAGCAGAGCGCTCGGCTAGAGCAATTAACATAACAGTGAAATGTGTGTATTAATGTCAACAGGCAGCCTCACTTCGTCTGGCTCTTTCCTGCTCAGTACTGTGATGTTAATGTGCCATTCATGCATTGTGTTCATGCTTCCTGCTCTTACTGTGATGCAAATGTCCCAAGCCTTTCATGTATTGTCTGTAACTGGGTATATAAGCTGACTGAAATTCATGTTCATTCTCTCTCTCTGACTGCTCATCTGACACACGCATTCCGTGTCTCCTGATGAGAGCCTCCGGGCTCGCTCCGGCGCGCATGCACGGCGCCGGAGTGAGTTCTCATGATGGCGGTATGATTAATAAAATCCCTCAAAAACTCTCAGTTCGCTCCTTATCTCATGCCGCCACATTGGTGACCCCGTGAAAGAACACGCCTGACGACGAACGAACGCAGCACCCGGCGGTGATTCTCCGACGACAAGCGAACGCAGCAGCCTGACGCAAATGGACTGCCCTCCTTTCGGCTACAGGGAGACCTCGACGCAGAGCCACCACCAGGCGAACTCTCCGGAGATCATCCATGATTGGGAATGCTGCAGAAAGCGTCACGGTGTGACCCTCGCCTGAGATCAATAGGCAGCCGCTCTTTGTATAGCTCCTTTCCGCCAGTATCCTGCTGTTATGTGTGACTCAAATGCAGGTGTTCATGCTTCCTGTTCTGTAATGTGATGCAAATGTCCCATGCCTTCCTGCAGTTTCTTTGATGATAACATGCCTTTCATGTATTGTCTGTAGTGGGGTATAAAAACTGCATTGCTCTGTAACTCTCTCTCTCTGTCTCTGACTACTGCTGCTGACACACACATTCTGTGTCTCCTCACGAGAGCCTGAGGACCCGCTCCAGCCCGCCTGCACAGGGCTGGAGTGAGTCTAATGATGGCGGGATGGATGATAATAAACTCCCTTTTAAACTCTCAGTTCACAGCCTTATTATTCTTCCGCCACATCTGGTGACCCCGAGAAAGCACACGCTTTGTGCAAAGCAACCTTCTGACCTGGACATCCACGCTGGAACCGGCCGAGGGGCACAAAGATCGTCTACTCCCTCTCACCGCTCCAACGCATCGACACGAGCCCGAGGAACAGAGATCGTCTCCTCCCTCTCATCGCTCCAACGCATCTGGATGAGCCCGAGGGACAGAGATCGCCTACTCCCTCTCATCGCTCCAACGGATCTGCACATCCACGCTGGGACCGGCCGCTCTCACAGCCCCTCCACACGAGAGCGCACGCACCTTGTCCTCTCTCCACGACAGAGACCTCCAGGGCCGATGGAGAACGCAGCGCGTGGACCTGAACGCACCATGACCAATCTACAGCAACACACTGAACAGGGATGATTATCGGCGCCGACTACGCTGATCTCCAGCAAGCTCCCTGACCCTGACTCACCTCTACAGCGGACCCACCCATGCACCGAACCCCTGCACACGCACCGGGGGGTTATGAGGACAGCGCACCACGCACGGGACATACCGGCTCTACACAGACCACCAGCATCCTTCGCCGCTGCACACGGAATCTTCAGGGCTGCTCACACACCTGAAGCATCACACGCAGCTCACTCACAGGATTTTGTATGGGTCTCAGCCACGGCACACAAAGGGAATTCAGCCGTCAGCGTTTCCCGAGGGCTTTAGGGCTGCGCCCGCACCTAAAGTCAACACGCCAAGTCCCTCTGCTTTTGTTTTTTTTCTCACAGCCGCTACGCAGCCTTGCAGCTCCTGTTTTTCTTCATGGCCGCTATTAATCCTCGCAGGACTTAACCGCGAGAGGAGTCAGTGACTAATTTTTTTCTTCTTACAGCTGCTGTGGACCGCCGCACGCTCAACGGGACAGCCCCCCAACATCGCGGATCCACAGGCAATTTTTGCGCGGCCCAAACAACTTCGCCGTCCTGGGCCGGCACTTGCTACCCCCACCCCCCTCCCTCCACCTCCGCCTGCACAGAGCTTTCCCTGCTCGCTACCAAAGCCGGACTATCGAGGCCTCAGCTTCCTGCTGAGCCCTCTGGGGGGGGAGTGTGTGGGGCACCCCCACAACAGACTGGGACAAGCAGAGCGCTTGGCTAGAGCAATTAACATAACAGGGAAATGTGTGTATTAATGTCAACAGGCAGCCTCGCTTCGTCTGGCTCTTTCCTGCTCAGTACTGTGATGTTAATGTGCCATTCATGCATTGTGTTCATGCTTCCTGCTCTTACTGTGATGCAAATGTCCCATGCTTTTCATGTATTGTCTGTAACTGGGTATATAAGCTGACTGAAATTCATGTTCATTCTCTCTCTCTGACTGCTCATCTGACACACGCATTCCGTGTCTCCTGATGAGAGCCTCCGGGCTCGCTCCGGCGCGCATGCACGGCGCCGGAGTGAGTTCTCGTGATGGCGGTATGATTAATAAAATCCCTCAAAAACTCTCAGTTTGCTCCTTATTATCTCATGCCGCCACAACTCAACAAATTTGATGACTGTTCCATCATGAGTGACCACTGTTGGAAGAGTTTCTGACTTGCTCTTACTTTTATAAAACAGCATGACTAGTTTTGTTTGCAGTTAGAGAGAGTTTTAGCAAAAAACAATTACTTTGGGGATCATTGAAGGCACTTTGTAAGCAACCAATGGCTTAACAAGTGATGGTGCAGAAGAATAAATAATCATGTCATCAGCATAAAAATGAAAATTGTAATCAGTTATATCAAGCCCTACATTATTTATATTATATTGTGAATAAAACTGGCCACAGAATTGAGCCCTGTGTCACACCCCTCATGACTGGAAGAACATCTGAACAGTGGTTGCCATATTTGACACTTTGAGATCTTTCAGACAGATAATTTGAGAATCAGCCAGCTGCTTGTTCAGAAAGACCTACACTACCGTTCAAAAGTTTGGGGTCACTTAGAAATTTCCTTATTTTTGAAAGAAAAGCACTTTTTTCAATGAAGATAACTTTAAACTAATCAGAAATACACTCTATACATTGCTAATGTGGTAAATGACTATTCTAGCTGCAAATGTCTGGTTTTTGGTGTAATATCTACATAGGTGTATAGAGGCCCATTTCCAGCAACTATCACTCCAGTGTTCTAATGGTACAATGTGTTTGCTCATTGCGTCAGAAGGCTAATGGATGATTAGAAAACCCTTGTGCAATCATGTTAGGTCTGCAATGCTGTAATTGCTGCAAATGGAGGATTCTTTGACGAAAGCAAAGTTTGAAGGAAAAAATTATTTCAAATACAAATCATTATTTCTAACCTTGTCAATGTCTTGACTATATTTTCTATTCATTTTAAATAAAAGTAAATAAAAGTGTGACTTTTCATGGAAAACACAAAATTGTCTGAGGTGACCCCAAACTTTTGAACGGTAGTGTATATCAAAAAGTCTCTGTTTCAGTATAAAATAGTCAACTGAGTCAAAAGCTTGTGACAAGTCAATAAAAAGAGGCGCACAATGCTGCTTTCTGTCAAGAGCAGTAGATACACTACTCACAAAAAGTTAGGGGCATTCGGCTTCCGGGTGAAATTTCAGGATGAACATAAAATGCACTATAACCTTTACGGGTGAACTTAATTTAACCTTTTCTAACATTTTGGGGGCACATGTCCAAGTGTTCAATGTTTCAGTACTTTTTGCGTAACTTGCCATTCTCTAACAAGGTGCTTAACAGCAAAATTCACAGCAGGTGTTTGATCCATGAATTGACCAACAAATTTTCTGGTTCAATTAGAAATGGTATTTAAACAGTCCTCTTCATCATGCTGTTCACATTTTGACATCATGAGACCAAGATGACACCTAACAATTGATCAAAAGTACCTCGCCATTGCAAGGCTTCAAACAGGATGTTCTCAGAGGGAAGAGGCCACTGAGCTTAGAGTATCACAGAGTGTCATCAGCAGTTTGCAACAGAGATACAGAGAGACTGGACGAGTCACAGAAAGGCATAGAAGTGGACGTCCTTTGGTCACATCCCACGCTGATGACCGTTTCATTGTGAACAGTGCTCTGTGGACCCGGATGATGAATTCCACTCGACTCTAGGCATATTTAAAGAAAGTGAGAGGCTCCCAAGTGTCATGTCAGACCATTCAAAACCATTTACATCAGCGTGATCTGCGTGCTAGACGACCTGCAAGGGTACCTGACCACACCGCCAGGCACATGCGTCATCATTTGCATGAGCCAAGGAGCATTTACGCTGGACAAGGGACCAGTGGGCCTCAGTGCTGTTCTCTGATGAAAGTCGATTCATGTTGAGCAGAAATGATAGCCGCCAACGATGCTGGAGACGTCAAGGAGAGTGCTATGCATCAGCCACTGTTGTCACCATGTTAGAGTCTGGGCAGGTGTGTCTGGTCAATACAGAACTGCCCTACACCTTGTGAATGGTGACAAGCTGATACTACCCGAATAACATCATTAATCCAGTCATTGTGCCCCTGCATGGACAACAAAGGCCTAATCTCATCTTCATGGACGACAATGCTCTAGCTCCTCGAAGTCGTATCATTAGAGAACGGCTGCTGGAGGCTTGGGTACCTCAAATGGAGTGACCTGCACTTTCTCCAGACCTGAGTCCTATAGAAAACCTATGGGATCAGCTGAGTCGCCGTGTAGAGGTTCGTAACCCTGCACCCCACAACCTCAATGACCTGAGGGCCGCCCTTCAAGAAGAATGGAATGTCATGCCTCAACAGACAATAGGTCGACTTGTAATATAATTTGAATCTAAAAATTCTTTGAATTGTTCATTTATTAGGTCTTGGGTAATTTTGACATTGGTCTGTAATTATTTAAAACAGTAGGGTCACCACCTTTAGACAAGGGGAAAACAAAAACAGACTTCAAAATCTTAGGGATTTTCTTATTCACCAAAGTTTGATTAAAAAGATATGCAAATGGATCTGCAATAAAATCAGCAGCAATTGTTAAAAAATATGGTTTGATAAGATCTGGGCCATATGCTTTTTTCCTGTCAAGAGATTTTAATGCTTTATGAACCTCACCAACAGCAAAAGGTTGAAAACTAAATGTAGGGTATTGAGCTGTAGAAGGCATAAAACTATTATCTATAGATACAGAACCAACTGAATTTCCTGAAAAGCCAGATTATATGAAGTGCTTATTGAAACAATATAGAATTTCAATACGTGGTTTTCCTGTTTTGATGTTTCTTTACTGCTGCAGCAACACAATGGTCACTTACTGTTGGTCGGAGGACCAGGCTCACCTTTTAAGTTCATTCTTGTGCTTATCATTATCCTGAGTTGTCATCACTGTGGTTATTCCTTTCATGATCTCCTGTTTTGGGTTTGCCTTTATTTTGACAGTGTTCTCAGTTCCCTTTTGCATTGCCTGAGTCGGTCTTGTTAATTTGCGAAGTGCACACACTGGTCTGTAATTATGCTTCTTTTGTCCACCTGTTATTTAAGGGAGGCAGCCCCTCATCTTGGTGCTGCGTCATTAGTCTTTTTGGCATGAACCCACCCACTTCTTTTGGTCTTGTCCGTCAATCCGGTCTGAAGTTTTGCCTGCTAAGCCTTGGCCTGTTTTGTGTTTTAGCTTCCGAGCTGTTTTATTTTTGGGTTAAGTATAGCTAGTGCATGCCCGTAGAATGCAAGTATTCCTGTTTGAAACAGGTATCCCAATCAGGCTTTACAGGCCCAAATGTAGGCTGTGTTGGAAAGTGGAATACAGAGGTGTAGCCTATATGTAGTCAATCACACATATAAGACTTTGACAAATATAAAAGGGAGTAAATGGCACTAAGATTTATTTGATTATGTTGTAGCCCATGTATTTTGGCCCACATATGCATAAGCATTAAGGGGATGCTGGAGATTGCATGTGTGGATTGACTTCACATCCTGAATGGAACAATATGTCTGGACCACCTGCAGTTAACAACAAGAGGACGGAGGTACGGCGATAAGGGACTGAAAGGACTTCCTGACCTCCTAGGAGACAGGTGGAGGACTGAGAGACCGGAGGGGGAGTTAATGTCAATAGGGGGTTTTGACAGGGATATGTGATTCTCCCTTTGTGTGAAATGTATAAATGTGAAGGTCTGATGCAGCTCACTCTCTTGTGTTCTTGAGAGAAGGCTGGGGATGAAGTGCATGAATAAAACCTGAATTAAGAACCAATTCAGCTTCGTTATTTCACGCTCCCCACAATGTGAATATTAATTACAGAATAATTGAAAATGAATGGGACATCCCATATTCGCCACTTTTTAAGAAGTGCTTGTTTATTTTTTGTCAGATCACTTATTTGGATGATCTTTTATGAGTTATATTCATAATAGTATATCTTGCACTTTGGGGAATGGGAGTTGTTCAGGCACCATTATAATTTAGTGTATATGTGCAGTTTATAGGCTATCATTGATAAACTCATGCGGTACTATAACAGGACATGTTTACAAATATTTGAGACCCATTGTAGTGCATGCTTTTGTATTTTGGCAATATTATAAGTACAAAAAAACAAACATTATTATTATTTTTTTTGCATTTGTATTTTGTATACTTTATTGATCCCCAGAGGAAAATTCAGGGCATCCACCTGCATGGATGAGGCAGCCATGGTGTGGTGCCTATCCCTTCACCAGTCACACCTAGAACCACTTTAGAGTTTCCAATTAATCTAACTTGCATGTTTTTTATACACAGCAGAATGACCGGGTTGACTGCAACTGTTGTATCAGTGTTGCCCATTTGTCTTTAAATACTTAAATAAAAATGATTTATTTCATTCTTTGGGCATTTTTGTGTCTTCTTGGCGCATATGTGTCTGCATATGATATGCAGTTGATCTGGCCATTCCGCTCCACAATGAATCAGAATCAGAATCAGAATCAGAATCAGAATCAGGTTTATTGCCATTGTTCATGTAGTACACAAACTAGGAATTTGTCTCGGTACAATGCTGCAACATTAAACATGATAGGATAAGAGAAATAAACTATACATGTAATAAAGTGTAGGATAAGATTAAGTGATACTGGTCAACAGTTAAAATATATATTAGCCAGCAGCAGATACTGTGGAGAACTATATAGTGCAGTCGGTAATGCAGGAAGAAAACAGTGATGATTGACATGAGTCTGGTTGAGCTGCTGTACATGGTGCACGAGAGTCAATAAGTCACTTAGTGTTCAGCAGTCTAATGGCAGAGGGGAAGAAGCTGTTCATGTGACGGGAGGTTTTAGTCTGGATGGACCGAAGTCTTCTACCAGAGGGGAGGGGGGCAAACAGTACGTGACCAGGGTGTGAGGGATCGGCTATGATCCGGCCAGCACGCCTCCGGGTCCTGGAGATGTACAGATCCTGGAGAGATGGGAGCTTGCAGCCGATCACCTTCTCAGCAGTGCGCACAACGCACTGCAGCCTTAGTCTGTCCCTGGCAGTGGCTCCTGCGTACCACACGGTTATGGAGGTGGTGAGGATGGACTCGATGATGGCTGTGTAGAACTGCACTAACATCTTGGTGGGTAGCTTGAGCTTCCTCAGCTGCCGCAGGAAGAACATCCTCTGCTGGGCTTTTTTGATGAGTGAGCTGATGGTCAGCTCCCATTTGAGGTCCCTGGTGATGGTAGTGCCTAGGAAGCGGAAGGAATCAGCAGTGGTGATGGGAGAGCCTGAGAGGGTGAGGGGGGGCAGAGGAGTAGTGACTTTCCTGAAGTCTACAATCATCTCCACTGTCTTCAGAGCGTTCAGCTGCAGGTTGTTATTGCTGCACCAGGACGCCAGCTGGGCCACCTCTCTCCTGTAGGCGGACTCGTCGCCGTTGGAGATGAGCCCGATGAGGGTGGTGTCGTCCGCAAACTTGATCAACTTGACAGACTGGTGGCTGGAGGTGCAGGAGTTGGTGTAAAGGGAGAAGAGTAGGGGGGAAAGTACACAGCCCTGGGGTGATCCGGTGCTGATGCTAGTATAGTCTGAGACAGTCTTTCCCAGCCGCACATGCTGCCTCCGGTCCATCAGGAAGTCGATGATCCACCTGCAGAGGGAGTCAGGCACGTTGAGCAGGGACAGCTTGTCCCGGAGCAGAGCGGGGCGGATGGTGTTGAATGCGGAGCTGAAGTCCACAAACAGGATCCTGGCGTAGGTTCCCGGGGAGTCCAGGTGCTGCAGGATGGAGTGGAGGGCCAGGTTGACTGCATCGTCTACAGACCTGTTGGCTCGGTAGGCAAACTGCAGCGGGTCCAGGAGAGGGGTGGTGATGGACTTGAGGTGGGACAGGACCAGGCGCTCAAAGGACTTCATGACTACAGAGGTGAGCGCTACAGGTCTGTAGTCATTAAGTCCAGTGATCCGTGGCTTCTTGGGGACAGGGATGATGGTGGAGGATTTGAGGCAGGACGGCACGTGGCATAACTTAAGGGAGGTGTTAAAAATGTCTGTGAATACAGGAGCCAGCTGTTTCGCACAGAGTCTCAGGGTGGAGGGAGACACGCCGTCTGGGCCGGGGGCCTTGCGCGGGTTCAGTCTGGAGAACTGTTTGAGCACATCCTGCTCACTGATGATAAGGGGAGGGGGGGAGGAGGGGGGGGGTGCCTTAAATGAAGTAGGGAATGTGGAGGCTGTGGAGCTGGAGGGAGGGGGGGAGTTGGACACAGATGAC
Organism: Pholidichthys leucotaenia; assembly: GCA_020510985.1. Lineage (NCBI taxonomy): Eukaryota > Metazoa > Chordata > Actinopteri > Cichliformes > Pholidichthyidae > Pholidichthys > Pholidichthys leucotaenia. The sequence goes on from CM035841.1 coordinate 430,426,551, forward strand.
GAGGTGTCAAAACGGGCATAGTGTTGGGACAGTCTTTGACAAAGGGCTTTGTCATCCTGACCTTTAGGAGCCTTAGGTCGATAGTTGGTGATTTGCCTCAGTCCTCTCCACACGGAAGCCGAATCATTAGCAGTGAACTGCTGCTGGAGTCTCTCTGAGTATAGAGATTTAGCCCTCTTCAGCTCTCTGTTAAACCGGTATTTAACCTCACTGTAGCAGTCCCTGTCTCCACTTTTCAGCGCTGCTTCCTTCTCCTTCCTGATCTGTCTGAGCTTAGCTGTGAACCAGGGTTTGTCATTAGAGTAACTCACCCTGGTGCGTGATGGAAGAATGTTCTCTTTACAAAAGTGGATATATGAGTTCACAGTGTCCGTGTACTCATCCAGATCATGCGTGGCTCCTTTAAGCATGCCCCAGTCAGATATTTCCATGCACGTTTCCAGCTTCTCCTCAGCATCACTGGTCCGTATCTTCGTAGTGCTCACAACAGGTTTAGTGAGCTTCAATCTCTGTCTGTATGTGGGAATGAGGTGAACCATCACGTGATCAGATAATCCCAGCGCAGCTCGAGGGACAGCGCGATATGCGTCTTTCACTGTGGTGTAACAGTGATCCAGTGTGTTTAATCCTCTGGTGGGGCATTTAATAAACTGTTTGTAGCGGGGGAGATCGTGGCTCAGATTGCACTGATTAAAGTCGCCAGCCACAATAATCAGCGAGTCTGGAAAACTCCGCTCTGTGTGTTGAATGTGATCCGCGAGCACGCGCTGAGCTTCGCGCGTGTCTGCGTCGGGAGGGGCGTACACAGCGATCATTATGAAAGAAGCAAACTCCCGCGGGGAATAGAAGGGCTTGCAATTGATAACAAGAAATTCCAAGGCAGGAGAACAGTGTTTGGAAATTACCGTTACATCAGAGCACCAGCTGCAGTTGATGTAGAAGCAGACACCGCCTCCTGTGGTCTTGCCGGAAAGCTCTGTGTCACGATCAGCACGGAAGAGCTGAAAGCCGTCGAGGCGCAGCGCGCTGTCCGGTATATTTTCCCGGAGCCAGGTCTCAGTAAAGCAGAGGACAGCTGAGGAGGCGAGGTCCTTAAAACGCATCAGCAGTCTCAGTTCATCTACCTTGTTAGAGAGAGAGTTGGTATTGGACAGAAATATGCCAGGCAGCGCCGTTCGCGAGCCTCTCCTGCGAAGCCGCACGAGAGCGCCCGCTCGTCTACCTCTCTTTCGCCATCTCACTTTCCGAGCCAAACAATAAACCAGATCGGCGGCAGGGGCTAGAAAAACTGGGAGGAGGTCCGTGGGGGTGAAAGTCCTGATATTTAGAAGTTCTTCACGGGTATAAGTGCAAGCAGACACACAATTGACAAACAAAAACAAACAAAGAGCGCAGCGAAGCACCATGTCGACCGCTGTGGGCGCCATCTTGGATATCTGAGGTTATGAATGAAGCAGCAGTCGGGACTGCCGTCTACCACTGACTGGGCAGGCTGGGTGTGCCTCCCCGTGAACAATCGTGGAGCGCCCAGTCAGACATCGGTGTTGGAGAAGCAGCAGCTGAACTGGTGGATCACAGTCCAGGGAGCCAAGCCCAGCCTGCCCGGTTAATGGGAGGGAGTCTCAGCTGCTTTACCTGTGTGCCAGTGATGTCTTTTGTGGCGCCACGGGTCCCTGCCCCCCAGCACACACGCACACTTCATGTTCTCCATGCCGAATTACCCATTCACAATCACAGCAACTTTATGGTATAATTTTTTAACCATGAAATCTTAATTATTATCTTTTTAGGCAAATTTGTCACTTTTTGCTTCCTTGTTTTGCTCATGCCGGAGTGCTGTGGTTAGTGATGCCATAATGCCGCGTATTATCCAATCAGTATGGAGTCAATCCAAAACCCCACCCACACTTCTAGAAGCCTGGACATGAGACAGAGCAGTGGCTAAACTTTTATTGATAAGAATTATATATTTTGACTGAGCGACTACTTGGGGATGCACCTCCTCATAACCTCAGCAAAGCACTTATGAAATTTTTGTTTGCGAAGCGCTGTGGTGACTGACTGGTCGTGATGCCGCGTATTATCCAATCAGCAAGGTCATGATGCGGTGTCTTAACCAATCAGCATGGCCGTGATGCCCCATATTATCCAATCAGCACGGAGTCAATCCAAAACCCCGCCCACACTTCCTGAAACCAGAGCATGAAGAGAGAGACAAAAATGGTGACAGAACGGTGGCTAAGCTTTTATTGATAAAAATTACATATTTTGACTGAGTGACTCCATACTTGGGGATGCACACCCTTGTAACCTCGGCAAAACACGTATAAAATCTTGGGTCAGTCTGAGGAACGGTTCAAGAGGGATGCATGGAACAGACAGACAGAGATTTGATGCATTTATAGATAGATTTAATGATTGTCGCAACAATATCATTTATTGCGATTATTATGGCCATAATAATCAAGAGATGAAATTTTAATATTGACCCATGCTTACCTCCTATAGAACTAATTTATGTTAATTACGAGGTAGTGTATTAATTTCTCTTTCTTCTGCATCTGTCTATAAAGGACTAAATTAAATTTAAAATTCAGTTTTAAACACGGAAGATTTTGAAGTTGGGGCATATTCCTGTTACAAGGAAACCCAGAGAGTCTGGTTGAAATGATCAATGACTACTTCAGAGAACTGTGTCATATATTTTAAGGATGCCATTAAGTCTGGGTCAGCATCTTGCTTTAAAGACACCAAATACTTAATGAGCATTCTACCATAAAACTATGCATGCTAAACTGGTCCTACATACAGGCAGACCACTGACGAATTAGAGAGACAAAAACTGGTGGCATCTTTAAACAAATTCTAAAACAAATGAAGTCATGAACTGGTGAACATTTTAATCTACAATCTAACAAAAAATTTAAACAAGGATTTTACTTTCAAAACTACTGAACTGGTCTACTCAGCTCTAATGCCCTCATAGTGTTGTTAAAGGATGAGGTTATGCGACACAGTCATAAGAGAAGTGCTACAGATTTACACCTGCTACCAAATCAGTGCTCCACTAGTAAATGTTTGACTCACTTAACTACTGCTGGATTCTTGGATCTATTTCCAATGGGTCTCATCCACTCGTCCATCATGACTCCTGTGTGTCGGTTGATGAGGACCCCAAGGAAAAACAATATGATGGGTGGGACAATCATCACACCCAAAGAGTACAGTTTGTTGTACTGAGGAAGACAAGGGCAGTTGAAATCAAAGCTGGTGTAGAGCTTGACACTGACCAGGGCCAGGATGATGCAGATACCGTTGGAGATGGACTCTGAATTGGACTGAAAGTACTGCAGCACTAGCTTTAGACGCTCCATAGCTTAAAAAAACAGTTGGTCCTGTTCAAGGCTGAAGTAGAACTGCAGTGTGACCCAATTCACTCCTTAGCTTTAATTAGAGGAACAATCTTGGTGGATTGAGCACAATCTACAGGAAAAGAGCAAGAGAAAGCTCAAGGCATTCATAGAAATGTTTTAAGTTTCTGCAATAAGTTATATTTACCTACCTTGAAATGTGAATTGATCCTTTTAAAGGTGATAAATCCAGGGTATCTTTCACAGTAAAGTTTTACAGCAACAGTGGAGTGACACAGTAGGCCTGGCAGTGATGAGAATGCATGACTGCACCTGAACTGGGGACAGCGGTGTGGACACGCCTTGTTGCTCTGTTAAAGCAGCATTCACTGCCTTCAAAGGTTTGTAGAAAGATATGCTTCCTGCAGGGCTGTGTGATTGTCATGACTGGACCACAAACTGGTCTTCAAAGCATTTCACATCACACAGTTTTAAAGGCTTTGTTCTGTCCTTACATTTTCATCTTCCCTCCTGCAAAGAAGATCTGTTCAGATACAAAGTGATTTCCCTGTGAGATCAGTGGCAATATGGCAGCATATTTGCATACCCCAGGGAAAACTTATGCCTCCAGGGTAACATGCAAACTTTTACTCACAACAGGATCCTTGTGGCTTGACAAAAAGGGAAAAAAAGGAAATTTACTAGAAAATTTATCAGAAAAAATACACACAAATTTATAGGTAAAAAATATCCCGTTAACAAGATGTAAAATTGCAAGAAAACAAACCAAAAAAAAAAAGCAAAAAAAACCTAGAGAAAACTCAAAATGACTAGCAAGCTTGTAAGGAAAAAGAAGAAAATGTATAATTACAAAGTCACAATTTTAAATTTAAAAGATGGAAACGTGTGAATAAAAATATTGTAACTGTGGTAGACTGCAAGTCTAAAATAGAACATTACTGGCACATGCCTCTAGGGGGAACTACCTGTATTGTTCAGCACTACTATCAAGGGGACATATTAGAATAAGAGTGTGAAAACCCCGCGCAGAATCCATGTTCAGTCATATTATGTGTGTTGCAGAATAAATGGCAGAGTTAGCCAAAGAAATAACTCAAGTGTGATCATTGCTACACGGTAGGATATCACACAATTGGCGACGAGGATTAAAAGAAAAAAATCAGCGGCGAGAAACAGAGAACATTGCAAGTGTGGCGAACTCAAGTGACTCCAGTAGTTCGAGTGCAAGTTCAGAGGAGGAAAAACGAGGTTTCCCCACCACGACGAGCAATGGCGGCTGTAATCGGAACGGTAACCCCTTTTGATAACTCGACTCAGTCATGGGAAGAATATAGTGAAATGTTGGACTTTTTCTTCCAAGCTAATGAGATTGAGGAGCCAGACAAAAGGAAGGCTGTACTGTTGAGTGGAGTTGGTGCAACTACTTACAGCTTGTTGAGAAATTTAATAAGCCCTGCATTACCGAAAGATAAAACGTACGACCAGATTACTGCGGAGCTTCAGAAGCACTTCAGCCCCAAACCGAGTGAAATAGTGCAACGATTCAAATTTAATTCACGCATAAGGAGGAACACTGAGTCCATAGCAGAGTATGTGGCAGAATTGAGGAAATTAACACTGCACTGTGATTACAAAGACTCATTGGAAGAAATGTTAAGAGACAGACTTGTGTGTGGAGTGAATGATGACCGAATGCAACGGCGACTTTTATCTGAAACAAAACTCACTTTTGCGAAGGCTTTGGAATTATGCCAAGCGATGGAAACAGCATCTAAAGATGTGAGAGAGATGCAAGGGAAACTAACAGAGGACACAGCAACGCATGTTCGTGTGCCTAAGACCCAAGTAGGTGTCCACAAAGTGTCAACTGATAAAAATCATCGCAAATTCCCCAGTTGTTATCGCTGCAAAGGCCAGCACAATGCCGCCGAGTGCAAATTTGCCACTGAGCTGTGTCATAATTGTGGCAAGCGAGGGCACATTAAGAAAGCATGTAGAATAAAGGTGGACAGCGCACAGGTGCTGAAAGCGACAGTTAATGGGCAAAAGTATGAAAACAAGGGCCCAGGAAAGGAACAGCGAGCGAATCAACTTAGAGGGGAGGGAGAAAGTGATACAGAAGACATGGGTTTTCACACAATTTACAACACGTCAGAGGAGCTGACCAAGGTAGCGCCCATCACGCGTACCATGAATGTTAATGGAATGAAAGTAACATTTGAAGTTGATACAGGCTGTGGAGTAACCATATTAAGTAAACAGCAATATACACAACTGTGGAAGAAAACAGACACAGCAGAATTAAATCCCTGTTCATTAAAATTAAAAACATACACAGGAGAGAAGCTAGACGTGCTAGGCATGGCACAAGTGAAGGTGCAGCACGAAAACAAAGAAAAGGACTTACCTGTAGTAGTAGTTGGGAGCGAAGGACCAAATCTACTAGGGCGAAGTTGGCTACAAGAACTGGCCATGATTGATCAGTTGGTGAATAAAGTGGAATCTCAGCCCAAATTGCAGCTGGAGGAGATCCTCGAAAGACACGCTGAGGTGTTCAAAGAAGGCTTAGGACAGCTAAAAGGTGTCACTGCAAAGATTAATGTGGACAAGGAGGCCCAACCACGATTCTGCAAACCCCGACCGGTGCCCTATGCAGTCAAGCCACTGGTCGAAAGCGAGCTACAGAGGCTGCTGGATGACAAGATCATTGAGCCAGTGCAGGTTGCAGAATGGGCGGCGCCCATAGTCCCAGTGAGAAAGCCGGATGGCTCCATTAGAATATGTGGAGATTACAAACTCACTGTCAATCGAGCATCACGGGTGGATCAGTATCCAATTCCTAAAGTGGAGGACCTCTTCGCACAGCTGAACGGCGGCCGACACTTCACGAAATTAGACATGAGTCACGCCTACCAACAAGTAGTCCTGGAAGAAGAATCAAGAAAGTATGTAACCATCAATACACACAAAGGCTTATATACCTACACACGCTTACCATTTGGAGTAGCTTCCAGTCCTGCTATATTCCAGAGAACTATGGAGGGCATCCTAGGTGGAATTCCGAATGTTGCCATTTATTTGGATGACATCCTTTGTACAGGACCAAATGAACAAGAACATCTGAAAACGCTGGAGGAAGTGCTTCAACGGTTGGAGAAAAGCGGTCTGAGGTTGAAAAGAAGCAAGTGTGAGTTCATGGGAAAAGAGGTGGTGTTCCTAGGCCACAAGATTAACGCCAGTGGTCTACACCCTCTAACAGACAAAGTGGAAGCCATTGCGGAGGCACCTGAGCCACAAAATGTTACTGAGTTAAAAGCCTACCTGGGCTTGTTGAACTATTACCATAGGTTCCTCCCAAAGCTCTCCACGCTGCTGGCACCACTACATACCTTACTTAAGAAGGAAGAAAAATGGTCATGGGGGGTCAAGCAGCAGAAGGCGTTTGAAGAGTCCAAAGCGCTACTTCAATCCTGTAGTGTGTTAGTGCACTATGATTCAAACAAACCACTCATCCTGGCGTGTGACGCATCACCCTACGGTGTGGGTGCTGTACTCTCTCATCGTATGGAGGATGGCTCAGAGAGACCCATAGGGTTCGTCTCAAGAACTCTTAGTGCAGCTGAGAAAAACTACTCCCAGCTAGACAAGGAGGGCCTTGCAGTAGTATTTGGTGTAAAAAAATTCCACAAATACCTGTACGGGAGACAGTTCGCTATAGTGACTGACCACAAGCCACTAATTTCACTGTTCAGTGAAATGAGAGCCATACCCCAGATGACATCTCAGAGAATTCAGAGATGGGCCGTTACATTAGCAGCGTATGAGTACACCATCGTTTACAAAGCCGGACGGGACCATACGAATGCTGACGCGATGAGTAGGCTACCCTTGGATGGAGGAAGAGACAGCACGCCTGAGGAGGAGGAGAGAGTGCTATTGTTTGAAGATATTGGCGTGCCCCTGGTGAACGCACAACAAATAAAGAAGTGGACAGACAAAGACCCTGTTCTAGCAAGAGTGCGAGAATACATCTTGCGAGGATGGCCGAAGATGAACAGTCCTGAGTTCATTCCCTATGCCAGACGACAGGATGAGCTCAGCACCCAGGAAGGTTGTATCCTGTGGGGAGGACGCGTGGTTGTTCCACCACCTGGTAGGAATGCCTTACTGCAACAACTACACCAAGCACACCCTGGCATCACTCGCATGAAAGCGTTGGCGAGGAGCTACATGTGGTGGCCCAACATGGATGCAGAGGTGGAGGCGCTTGTGAAGTCATGTGCGGCATGCCAGGAGAACAGGAACAGTCCTCCAGCAGCCCCACTACATCCCTGGGAAGTTCCAGATAAACCATGGAGAAGAATTCACATTGACTACGCAGGTCCATGGATGGGAAGAATGTTCCTGATCATAGTTGACGCATACTCAAAGTGGATCGATGCATATTCTGTGAGTAGCTCTACTTCTACTGTTACCATTGAATGTCTTAGAAAGAGTTTCAGCCAACATGGGCTACCTGAAATCATAGTATCAGATAACGGTACATGTTTTACGAGTGAACAGTTCCAAGAGTTTTCTGAAAAGAATGGCATACGTCACATCACGACTGCGCCATACCATCCTTCTTCTAACGGCTTAGCCGAGAGGGCCGTGCAGACGTTCAAGTCACTCATGAAAAAGATGACAGGAGACTCTATTGAAACCCGAATGTCGAGAGCTCTGTTCAGCTATCGAATAACACCCCAATCTACAACTGGCAAGTCACCAGCTGAGCTGTTGTGTGGAAGGAAGTTGAGGTCAACATTTGACTTAATACATCCAGACTTCAGAAACAAAGTGCATGATAAACAAGAGAAACAAAAAGGTTATCATGACATGCATGCTAGAGAGAGAATACTGAGAGAAGGAGACGTGGTCTACACCCGCAACTTTGGCTCAGGACCAGCCTGGGTACCAGGAGAAATAACAGAAAAGACAGGCCCTGTGTCATTCAAGGTGACATTAGGTCATGGACAAGTGGTGAGGCGACACATCGACCAAGTTCGTGGTAGGAGCTCCATTCCCCTGCCGATGGCACCAGAGGTGTTGTCTGACACCCATCCTGAGGAGAGCATCAACGAACCACCACTTCAGGTGAAACCTGAGGTAACCGTCTCTGCAGATTCTACGGGCAGCACTGCAGCAGCCGAAACAGTGGAGCAGTCTGAGTCTTCACCTGCAGTTGGCTCACCCGCCGTGAGAAGATCTCAGCGAGCTCGGAGAGCTCCAGACTACTTGAAGGACTATACTTAGTCAGTAGTGAGTTCCCCAGCCACAGGACAAGAATGCGTCCTGGAACCTCACGGGGATGCGGTAGTCAAACCAAATCCCCAGTTAGACTGTTATGTGTGTTATACATGTGAAAAAAAAAAAAAAAAAAAAAAAGAAAGAAATTATGTGTATGACACATGTGTTTAAGAAATTAAAAAGTAACTGTGATAGTTCAGGGTTAAATTGGAGTTCCAGGATGTCTAGTAATTGGCTAGTGTAATTAAGAGTAGTTTAATCTAGAGGGGAGGGATGTGGTAGACTGCAAGTCTAAAATAGAACATTACTGGCACATGCCTCTAGGGGGAACTACCTGTATTGTTCAGCACTACTATCAAGGGGACATATTAGAATAAGAGTGTGAAAACCCCGCGCAGAATCCATGTTCAGTCATATTATGTGTGTTGCAGAATAAATGGCAGAGTTAGCCAAAGAAATAACTCAAGTGTGATCATTGCTACACGGTAGGATATCACAGTAACTTTGGGAGAAAATAAGATAAGATAAGATAAGATAAGATAAGCCTTTATTAGTCCCACAACGGGGAAATTCCAGGATTGCAACAGCACAGGGATAGCAACACTCAGAGCAACAATCAGAAGGCAAGAAAAAAAAAAAAAAACAAGCAAGCAAGAGCAGCTAATAAACATATGTACGTATTACTATAAAATATATATATATACACACACACACAGACACACAGTGCAGAGCATTGTAGCTGGATGGAATAAATATATGAATATATGAACACACAGTGCAGAGCATTGTAGCTAGATGGAATAAATATGTAAATATATAAACACCCACAGTACGGAGCATTGCAGCTAGGTGGAATAAATATGCAAGTATATAAACACACACAGTGCGGAGCAATGTAGCTAGATGGAATAATATGTAGATATATAAATATATAAACACCCACAGTACGGAGCATTGTAGCTAGATGGAATAAATATGCAAATATATAAACACACACAGTGCAGAGCATTGTTGCTAGATGGAATGAAACAGCATAACCGTCTACTTAGTTATCCTACATGGTATGATTATGTGCCCATACATATTCTCACCCTCCATAGCGACCGGTATGTTCCTAGTTGTATGCCGGAGAGGACCATTGTGTAAGTCTATTGCATCTTTTGCATTCAAAAAACTATTAGTTTGTTACGTCTTTTTGCTATCTCTGCGAGCAGCCCTGCTTAGGTTGTACAGTCTGACAGCCGTTGGTAGGAAGGACCTACGAAACCTCTCGGTTGTGCACCTGGGATGATGTAGTCTGCTGCTAAATGAGCTCCTCAGTGCATTCAGTATGTCCTGCATAGGGTGGAACTCGGACTCCAGCAGAGATGACAGTTTAGCCACCGTCCTTCTCTCTCCTATCTCCTCCATCGGATCAAGGCGCTGCCCCAGGACAGAGCTAGCTTTCTTAATCAGTTTGTTCAGTCTCTTCCTATCGGCTGCAGTAATGCCACTGCCCCAGCAGACCACTCCAAAAGTGATGGCTGATGCCACCACCGTGTCATAGAATGACTTCAGCAGCGCCCCTTGTACACCAAAAGACCTGAGTCTCCTCAGCAGGAACAGCCTGCGCTGTCCCTTCTTGTAGAGTGCATCAGTATTGTGTGACCAGTCTAGTTTATTGTTCAGATGAATACCCAGGTACTTATAGGATGTCACCATCTCGATGTCTGTTCCCTGTATATTTACTGGTACTGTGAGGGGCTGCCCATGCCTGCGGCAGTCCACCACCAGCTCCTTAGTTTTCCTCGCGTTGATCTGGAGGCAGTTCCGATGGCACCAGTCCATGAAGTCCTGGATAAGCCCTCTGTACTCAGCTTCATCTCCATTGGAGATGAGGCCAACGATCGCAGAGTCATCAGAGAACTTCTGTAGATGGCAGTGTGTTGTGTTGTGTGAGAAGTCCGCAGTATAAAGAGTGAACAGGAAGGGAGCCAGCACCGTTCCCTGGGGGGCCCCCGTGCTACTGATGATCGTGTCGGACACACAGTCCCGGGTTCTCACAAACTGAGGCCGGTTCGTGAGGTAGTCCAGGATCCATGATGACAGGTGCTGGTCCACCCCTGCGCGCAGCAGCTTGTCCTTCAGGATCATCGGTTGGATGGTGTTGAAAGCACTGGAGAAGTCAAAGAACATGATCCTCACCATATTCCCGGGCTTCTCCAGGTGGGACAGAGAACGGTGAAGGAGGAAGATCACCGCATCCTCCACCCCAATGCCATGCTGGTAGGCGAACTGGAGTGGATCCATCGCTGGTTCCACCAGGGGGCGGAGGTGAGCAAGGAGCAGTCTCTCCAGGGTCTTCATCAAGTGGGACGTCAAGGCCACCGGTCTGTAGCTGTTCAGGTCTTTGGGGTGGGAAGTTTTTGGTACAGGTACCACACAAGATGTTTTCCACAGCTGTGGTACCCTCCCCAGTTTCAGGCTCATGTTGAAGATATACGTCACAATCCCACACAGCTGGTCTGCACAGGACTTGAGGAGCTTTGCGCTGATGCCGTCCGGTCCCGGCGCCTTCCTCGCCTTGATCTTCCTCAGCTCCGTCCTCACCTGGGTCCTGGTCAGGGTCAGGATGGGGGGCTGTGTGTTGGGAGTGGGGGGGTGTTGGTAGAGTGGGGAGTGGGCAGCAGGACTTGATTTCTTTAGAGGCAGCAGTGGTTGTTGTGCAGTCAGGGGGGAGGGCGGTTGGTCAAATCTATTGAAAAACAGATTCAGGTTGTTCGCCCACTCCCTGCCCCCTGTGGCCTGGGGGGAGGTATTCTGGAGCCCCGAGATGGTTTTGAGGTTTCTCCAGACCCCGCTGATGTCGCTCTGTTGCAGCTTGTCCTCCATCTTCTTCCTGAAGCTGTCCTTGCCTTCTCTGATCTTTCTCCTCAGCTCCCTCTGTACGGACTTCAGCATCTCCCTGTTCCCCGACCTGAAGATCCTCTTCTTCTCTCTCAGAAGTGTTTTTATCTCAGGGTTGATCCAGGGTTTGTTGTTTGAGTGACGCCGTATGGTCTTGGTGGGAACGGATTTGTCCACACAGAAGCTGAGGTAGCCCGTGAAGGTGTGAATGAGGCCATCGATGTCCTCACCATGTGGATCGCAGAGCTGCTTCCAGGCGGTGGCTTCAAAACAGCCCTTTAGGGTGTCCATTGTCTCCTCAGACCATAACTCCACAGTGTGCATGGCCGGAGGTTGTCTGTGCACTAGGGGTTTGTACACCGGCCGGAGATGAACCAAGTTGTGATCCGATCTCCCGAGTGGGGGTAGTTGTGATGAGGTGTACGCCTCCTTAGTGTTTGCGTAGAATAAATCCAGTGTTTTATTGTCTCTAGTGTGGCATGTGACATACTGGGTGAACGTGGGTAGAATGGGAGACAGTGAAACATGGTTGAAATCGCCTGAGATGAGGAGAAGAGCATCTGGGTGTTCTGTCTGCAGCCTGCTGGTTACTGAATGGATGACGTCACGTGCTGTCCCAGCGTTCGCCGTCGGATTTGCATAAACAACAATGCAGATCACGTGTGAGTGTTCTCTCGGGAGATATGTAGGCCTCATGCTAACAGCTAGCAACTCAATGTCTTTGCTGCAGTGTCGTTGTTTAACAGTGATATGTCCCGGTCTGCACCAGTTGTTGTTAACATACATGATCACTCCACCGCCCCTAGCCTTGCCACTGTCTGGTGTTCGGTCAGCTCGTATCATGTGAAAACCCTCCAGCTCAATGTTAGCATCTGCTGCTAGTTCAGTTAGCCACGTCTCAGTAAACAAAAGGAGAGAGCACTCCCGGTATGTGCTATCATAACGGGAGATAGCCGCTAGCTCATCTAACTTTCCCAGTATCGACCGTACATTTCCCATGACAACAGATGGAAGGGAGGGTCTGTACCTTATATTTTTTGTCCTCCGCCTTACTCCAGCCCGGCAGCCGCGGCGTTTTCGCCTCAGTTCACTCGGTATGTCGAGTTTTTCCAATGGGACCGGGTGGCGGTTGAATGCTAGCAGCTGTTCTCTGCTGTATCGTATCCTGCTATAGACAGTGGCTCCGTCCACCGGCTCAGGAGACATTTAGGACGATCTGTGTGTCCGTGATATAAGTGGGGTGAAAAAAAAAGACGGATCAAAAGAGAGAGGAAGGGAAAAAGACTCGGAATCGAGCCGCTGTTGCAAAAGGCAGCCGACTCGTGTGGCGCCGAGAGAAAAATCGACGTCCTTAACATTCGTCTATGGTTACAATTCCTCGCTAATTCACCATCGATTATTTATTTCTATATTGCTAAACTTTATAGAAAAAAAAACAGGTCAGCGTTTGAAGTGAGTAACCGGATACTTGCGCATTAAAATGGCAGGAAATTTACAAGAATGAGGTCACAAATTCAAAACAAAAACATACAGGAAAAAAAAATGAAAATGTATTGGAAAATGTTTTATATGTAAGAGGAAAAAGACTTGTACTTTGCTTGTACTTTACTGAGAAGCTTTATTGCAGGATAGGTATTATCTCTCACTTGACTACATTTGACTTCACTACAGTAGATGGTACATAGGGCCTGATTTACCAAGATCCAGTGGTAGACTCAGATATGTGCCATGTGGACAGGTGCCCAGGGTGCCATTCTTTTGAGGGTACCATTAGAATCGAAAGAGTAAAAATATAAATAATAAAAGATTCACAATTATGTGTGCTGAGCATGTATTTGTGGCAAATGGGCACCCTCTGGCTGCGGATGGCAGACTCCAGTATGGCCGACATTCAAAGTGAAGCAAAGGAGGAAAAAAAAATGTTAAATGTAAGTTTTTTCTGAAATTATGCAGCGGTTTGAAATTTAAAACACTGAGTCCTAAAACAGCAACATTTGGTTATCATAGCTTATGTTATGTAACATAATTTTTCTCCAATGTGTTGTAGTCGGCTTAAGTTTACTGTCTACATGAACTGATTTCAGGGCTGTGCAGAGACCATTTGAGAGGCAGTATTTGATTCCTGTTTAGTTATTGTGTCATTTTGTACTTGTAGTATCATTATTTACATTTTGGGGTTGTGTTGTTGTTGTATCTTTATGGTTTCCGGTTTGTGTTTTATTTTGACAGCACTGTGCAGCTACCGGCTGTCAAACTGGTTTGCGGGCTGCACAGCTGTCATTGATTCTGCTATTTTCTCCAGTCATGTATCCACACCTGTTATGCATCAGGGACAGTACTTTAGGACTCGACAACCTTTCCCTGTGGTCATGTCCTGCTGTTTCCATCCTCAGTAGCTCTGTGTCTAACACTGAGAGTTTTGGTATGGCTGTCGAGGAGAGAGGAGAGCTCCGTCCAGTTTCGTTTTTCCCCTTTATTTCCAGCCGTGAGCCCCGCATCCTTTCGGGTGTGCTCCGGCTGGTTCTGCCCCTTTGCCTGGCGTTCCCAGGCTTTGTTTCCCCCTGTTGATGTCAAGCCCCACTCTCCTCCAACGCTTCATCACTTCTGTGTTTGTATGTTTAGTGTTCTTTGTATGTTCGTCCTTATATTAATAAATGTACAGAAACCACAGTGAGCGTTTGGTGTCCTTCCGTAGCCCTTAAAAAGGGCAGTTTATGACATTTTCTTTTTGTTGTGCAGTTTTCTTTAAGATTTCACTTGCTTTATGAAGGTTTTTACTTGTTTTAAGCAATTTAATCTTGCTTTGCTGACAGATTTTTTTTTTCTAATTTTAACTAGAATTATCTATTGCCAGAATTTTTTTTTTGTTTATTTCAAGTAAAATTATCTGCCAAAAGAGCAAGAAAATTTGACTTATCAAATTGCATAAAACAAGTTAAAACTATTGCTCTGAGTGCTCCTATCTCTTTGCTGCTGCAATCCTGTAATTTCCTCATTGTGGGACGAATAAAGGCTTATCATATCATGTCATATTGGAAAGCATGTAAAATTTTCTTACATGTAAACTGCAAAGCAAAAATAAATATGTTGTCAGACAAAAAGACTAGCATAAACAGCCTTAATTTATTTCATTTTACCTATATTTGACTTCTTGCAGTGTAGTGTAATTTTCTAGCTCAAAGTTGCATTATTTCTAGAAAAGAAACAAAAATGAGGCCATAGTGGCTCTGGTGGTAGAGCAGGTCGCCCGATAACCAGAGGGTTGGTGGTTCGAATCCCACTCCCCCCCCCCTTGCTGTTGTGTCCTTAAGCAAGACTTTTTACCTACGTTGCCTCCAGTGTGTTCATGGTTCATGACACTGATGTTTGAATTGGAATAAATGTTTGATGGTGGTCGGAGAGGCCGCTGGCATGGATTGGCAGCCATGTTTCTGTCAGTCTGCCCCAGGGTAGCTGTGGCTGCAGAGGTAGCTTACCACTATCATTGTCTGTGGAGTGAATGAATAATGGACTCATTGTAAAGTGTCTTTGGGTGTCATGAAAAGTGCTATATAAATGCAATCCATTTTTAAAAACTTAGCTATTACACATTTTTAAACTGAGATTCTGTATTCTGTCAAATCTGAAATTTCTAGGTATACAGTGTGGTATTTTTTCCTTGTAGTATTAAACTTGACATTGAATAATAGTATTTTTAAGGTATTATCAAGGTAAAAAAAATTCCAGTATTATGACAACACTAATGTCCACAACATCGTGGCACCGAGCAATAGTTAAAACCCTCTGTCCTTTATTTGGCTGTGAGAAAGTTGGCAACCCCTACCCCTTGTGTCCATCCCTACCAGCAACGTTTTGCAGTAGCATGGATAAGAACAGAGTTCAAAATACAAGCTCGTGCAAGAATTATAGAAAATAACATGAGATCTCGAGAAAGACCCGAGAGTGAACGAGATGAACTGATCATAAGATAAGATAAGATAAGATAAGCCTTTATTAGTCCCACAACGGGGAAATTCCAGGATTGCAACAGCACAGGGATAGCAACACTCAGAGCAACAATCAGAAGGCAAGAAAAAAAACAAGCAAGCAAGAGCAGCTAATATACATATGTACATATTACTATAAAATATATATATACACACACACACACACACACACAGACACACAGTGCAGAGCATTGTAGCTAGATGGAATAAATATGTAAATATATAAACACCCACAGTACGGAGCATTGCAGCTAGGTGGAATAAATATGCAAGTATATAAACACACACAGTGCGGAGCAATGTAGCTAGATGGAATAATATGTAGATATATAAAAACACAGTGCGGAGCATTGTAGCTAGATGGAATAAATATATAGATATATAAATATAAACACACCCAGTGCTGAGCATTGTAGCTAGATGGAATAAATATATAGATATATAAATATAAACACACCCAGTGCAGAGCATTGTAGCTAGATGGAATAAATATGTAAATATATAAACACACACAGTGCAGAGCATTGTTGCTAGGTGGGATGAAACAGCATAACCGTCTATTTAGTTATCCTACATGGTATGATTATGTGCCCATACATATTCTCACCCTCCATAGCGACCGGTATGTTCCTAGTTGTATGCCGGAGAGGACCATTGTGTAAGTCTATTGCATCTTTTGCATTCAAAAAAAAACTATTAGTTTGTTACGTCTTTTTGCTATCTCTGCGAGCAGCCCTGCTTAGGTTGTACAGTCTAACAGCCGTTGGTAGGAAGGACCTACGAAACCTCTCGGTTGTGCACCTGGGATGATGTAGTCTGCTGCTAAATGAGCTCCTCAGTGCATCCAGTATGTCCTGCATAGGGTGGAACTCGGACTCCGGCAGAGATGACAGTTTAGCCACCGTCCTTCTCTCTCCTATCTCCTCCATCGGATCAAGGCGTTGCCCCAGGACAGAGCTAGCTTTCTTAATCAGTTTGTTCAGTCTCTTCCTATCGGCTGCAGTAATGCCACTGCCCCAGCAGACCACTCCAAAAGTGATGGCTGATGCCACCACCGTGTCATAGAATGACTTCAGCAGCGCCCCTTGTACACCAAAAGACCTGAGTCTCCTCAGCAGGAACAGCCTGCGCTGTCCCTTCTTGTAGAGTGCGTCAGTATTGTGTGACCAGTCTAGTTTATTGTTCAGATGAATACCCAGGTACTTGTAGGATGTCACCATCTCGATGTCTGTTCCCTGTATATTTACTGGTGCTGTGAGGGGCTGCCCATGCCTGCGGCAGTCCACCACCAGCTCCTTAGTTTTCCTCACGTTGATCTGGAGGCAGTTCCGATGGCACCAGTCCACAAAGTCCTGGATAAGCCCTCTGTACTCAGCTTCATCTCCGCTGGAGATGAGACCAACGATCGCAGAGTCATCAGAGAACTTCTGTAGATGGCAATGTGTTGTGTTGTGTGAGAAGTCCGCAGTATAAAGAGTGAACAGGAAGGGAGCCAGCACCGTTCCCTGGGGGGGCCCCCGTGCTACTGATGATCGTGTCGGAAACACAGTCCCGGGTTCTCACAAACTGAGGCCGGTTCGTGAGGTAGTCCAGGATCCATGATGACAGGTGCTGGTCCACCCCTGCGCGCAGCAGCTTGTCCTTCAGGATCATCGGTTGGATGGTGTTGAAAGCACTGGAGAAGTCAAAGAACATGATCCTCACCATATTCCCGGGCTTCTCCAGGTGGGACAGAGAACGGTGAAGGAGGAAGATCACCGCATCCTCCACCCCAATGCCATGCTGGTAGGCGAACTGGAGTGGATCCATCGCTGGTTCCACCAGGGGGCGGAGATGAGCAAGGAGCAGTCTCTCCAGGGTCTTCATCAAGTGGGACGTCAAGGCCACCGGTCTGAAGCTGTTCAGGTCTTTGGGGTGGGAAGTTTTTGGTACAGGTACCACACAAGATGTTTTCCACAGCTGTGGTACCCTCCCCAGTTTCGGGCTCATGTTGAAGATATACGTCACAATCCCACACAGCTGGTCTGCACAGGACTTGAGGAGCTTTGCGCTGATGCCGTCCGGTCCCGACGCCTTCCTCGCCTTGATCTTCCTCAGCTCCGTCCTCACCTGGGTCTTGGTCAGGGTCAGGATGGGGGGCTGTGTGTTGGGAGTAGGGGGGGTGTCGGTGGAGTGGGGAGTGGGCAGCAGGACTTGATTTCTTAGTGGCAGCAGTGGTTGTTGTGCAGACAGGGGGGAGGGCGGTTGGTCAAATCTATTGAAAAACAGATTCAGGTTGTTCGCCCACTCCCTGCCCCCCGTGGCCTGGGGGGAGGTATTCTGGAGCCCCGAGATGGTTTTGAGGTTTCTCCAGACCCCGCTGATGTCGCTCTGTTGCAGCTTGTCCTCCATCTTCTTCCTGAAGCTGTCCTTGCCTTCTCTGATCTTTCTCCTCAGCTCCCTCTGTACGGACTTCAGCATCTCCCTGTTCCCCGACCTGAAGATCCTCTTCTTCTCTCTCAGAAGTGTTTTTATCTCAGGGTTGATCCAGGGTTTGTTGTTTGAGTGACGCCGTATGGTCTTGGTGGGAACGGATTTGTCCACACAGAAGCTGAGGTAGCCCGTGAAGGTGTGAATGAGGCCATCGATGTCCTCACCATGTGGATCGCAGAGCTGCTTCCAGGCAGTGGCTTCAAAACAGTCCTTTAGAGTGTCCATTGTCTCCTCAGACCATAACTCCACAGTGTGCATGGCCGGAGGTTGTCTGTGCACTAGGGGTTTGTACACTGGTCGGAGATGAACCAAGTTGTGATCCGATCTCCCAAGTGGGGGAAGTTGTGATGAGGTGTACGACTCCTTAGTGTTTGCGTAGAACAAATCCAGTGTTTTATTGTCTCTAGTGTGGCATGTGACATACTGGGTGAAAGTGGGCAGAATGGGAGACAGTGAAACGTGGTTGAAATCGCCTGAGATGAGGAGAAGAGCATCTGGGTGTTCTGTCTGCAGCCTGCTGGTTACTGAATGGATGACGTCACGCGCTGTCCCAGCGTTCGCCGTCGGATTTGCATAAACAACAATGCAGATCACGTGTGAGTGTTCTCTCGGGAGATATGTAGGCCTCATGCTAACAGCTAGCAACTCAATGTCTTTGCTGCAGTGTCGTTGTTTAACAGTGATATGTCCCGGTCTACACCAGTTGTTGTTAACATACATTATCACTCCACCGCCGCTAGTTTTGCCACTCTCTGGTGTTCGGTCAGCTCGTATCATGTGAAAACCCTCCAGCTCAATGTTAGCATCTGCTGCTAGTTCAGTTAGCCACGTCTCAGTAAACAAAAGGAGAGAGCACTCCCGGTAAGTGCTATCATAACGGGAGATAGCCGCTAGCTCATCTAACTTTCCCAGTATCGACCGTACATTTCCCATGACAACAGATGGAAGGGAGGGTCTGTACCTTATATTTTTTGTCCTCCGCCTTACTCCAGCCCGGCAGCCGCGGCGTTTTCGCCTCAGTTCTCTCGGTATGTCGAGTTTTTC
The DNA here is from genome assembly GCA_020510985.1 of Pholidichthys leucotaenia. NCBI lineage: Eukaryota > Metazoa > Chordata > Actinopteri > Cichliformes > Pholidichthyidae > Pholidichthys > Pholidichthys leucotaenia. The sequence goes on from CM035841.1 coordinate 430,445,596, forward strand.
CAGTGGGACCGGGTGGCGGTTAAATGCTAGCAGCTCTTCCCTGTTGTATCGAATCCTGCTATAAACAGTGGCTCCGTCCACCGGCTCAGGAGACATTTGGGACGATCTGTGTGTCCGTGATATAAGTGGGGTGAAAAAAAAAGTGATCAAAAGAGAGAGGAAGGGAAAAAAAAACTCGGAATCGAGCCGCTGTTGCAAAAGGCAGCCGACTGGTGTGGCGCCGAGAGATAAAAAAGATGTAGTGATAACATCATAAGATGATCGCGTGATAACAAGGAAGTGTGAGGTACCGGCTCTCCACCTGGATTTTTGTGCTCTAACAATACGTAAGTAGACTGTTAATTTAATTCTATGAAGTGTTTGAATGTTATGTCAAAGTTTTTATCTTCTCTGACACAGTGTAGACAGGACGGAAATCAGAAAAGGGCCATTTTAAGGAAGGTTGAGGCATTTTGTGTTAAAAGTTGGTAATGAGGTGTTTTAACACAACTTGGCTGTGCTGATGATGAATTTGGTGGTTACCATTCATGATTTTGAGATACAAGTCCCGAAAATTAACTTGGAAATGGTTACCCATATATGATGCTAAAATGGGCAAATCTTGAATGACATACAGGTTTTATCATACTTGACATGATTTGAAGTACAATGATCTTTATTGACTGTGTGTGTGTCAGTGCAGAACGGGAGCAGTCTGACAACCCTGCAAGGAGAGGAGAGAAGAGGATATGAGTTATCTTGCAGTAAATGGCTGAATTAGCAGAATAAATAATGATCTTACAGAGCAAGGGAGTGTTGGAGAGAAACTAGTTGCAGCTTATGTTGTGTAAGTAAATAGACTGTATTAGTAAGATGGTGGCCGGGTTGGTCATGGGCTAGACCGGGGTGGCTACTGCCGGTTTGCCGGTGAGGCTGCCCATGGTATAAAGGTGTGGGTGGAAGAGGCTCTGTCTCTTTCGTCGTGGAGCCACATGGTCAGCGGGGCATGTACCGTAAGCCTGTATAAATACTTAACTCTGTTTATAATAAAGCTCCTTTAAACTGCAGCAACCATGTGCTTGCTTGTCTCAGTTATGGACATAACATTTGGCGAAGAGGTAAAAGCAGGAATGGATAATGTTGGTGCTGAACTTTGGCCATTTTTGGGGGCGCCGGGCATGCTGCCCGTGCCATGGCCTCGTTGGTTCTCGTCTTTTACCAACTACCTCGTGGTCTTGGACCTCGGTGAGCATGAGAGGCTCCGTGCAAGGTCAGTGTTAATCCATAAATTTGGCGCTGAGGGGCAGAGAGTGTCGGACAGTCTGGGTGGGGCCGACAGTTTCGACGGCGTGGTGGAGTTAATGGTGCACCATTTTCACGCTGATGAGAGCGTCACGGTCCAGCGCATCCATTTTCGACAGCGCCACCAGCGGTTAGGGGAGCCGGTGACGACGTTCGTCGCTGAGCTCCGTAGGCTGGTGAGGGGGTGTGAGTTTGGACGCCTGGAAGAGGAGATGATTCGGGACCAACTGGTGGAACACTTTCGTAGTGAAGCGATCTGGTCCAGGTTGTTGGAGTTTCCAGGAGAGTTGACGTTGACCACGGCTGTTGAGCTCGCCCAGCATTTTGAGACAGCGGAGATCATCACGAGGGGCCTGCCTGAAGAGGATATTTGGAGTGAAGATGATGCTTGTGCGAAGGCACCGAGTTGGGACCCTAATGACGGTGACACCGGAGGTGACTCGTATGCCACAGTGGTGAAGATACGGTCTGTCCCTGGTACACCTCGTTGTTATGGGTGTGGGTCCCCTGTTCACTGCTATAAAGTTAGTGTGTGCCCAGCGAGAGGAAAGCAATGTGGCAAGTGTGGTCTGCGGGACCACTTCGCCAGGACATGCGACAACTTCATATGCAGGAGCCGTAGGAGATATCCAGGTGCTGCACAGAAGACTCCGACCATCGTGCATACGGTCTCCCCAGCGACTATGGGGAGGATTGGCTGTGATGTCATGCTCGACGGTGTCGTGGTTCTGCTATTGGTTGACACAGGTGCTGTTATCTCAGTGTTGAACATGACGACCGTGAACAGTTTATTTCCCCATCAAGAGATTAAACAACCTGAGAGAGACTATTGTGGCTATGGACTGAATAGGCTGGCTGTGGTGGGCTTTATGGAGGTAGAAGCCCGTTACGGGTCGGTCGTGGTGCCCCTTGCCCGCATCCATGTCACCGCCGCGGGGGTTAACATCATGAGGTGTAACCTATTTTATAGCCTGGGTTTTTTGATCGCCAACGTGCCAGGTAAGGAGTGGTCGGGCTGCGGACTGTGGAGCTGGCCGACTCCGCTGATGGATGGAGTGGAGATGAGGGAATCAGACTGGTTGGACTAGTGTCAAGAAGGAGAGCATGTTCGACGCTACGCGAGGATGCCGCGGGTTGGACCCGATGCCGGTCTGTTTGATGCCCAAACTGGGGGCGCGGAATGGCACGATGGGACCTCACAGGCAGCCTGTAAGGACAAGGCGCCCACGCTGGATCCGGAAAGAGCGGGACCAGAGAGCGAGTTGTTTCATTGCTCGGGAAGACGGTCAACCATGGAAAACATGGACTGGGCCCAGGAGTCGACCGGACCGTTGGTGGAGACCAGTCAGACCCAACATCATCGGAGGAGGAGGCCGCGGGCTTCCCTGCAGGTCGGCGATCTGGTGTGGCCTAGGGTTGAGGTCCAGATGAGAGGTGAACATGGCTCACATGAGCGGCGCGATGGGAGGAGGCGGCTTCGGGTGGAGGCCGTTCAGAGTGAAGGGTTTCTACACTTGTCTGACCAGACCTAAAGGCATCCAAATGAGCTGCGCAAGGTGGAGGAGATGAGACGGTGTGGAGGGAGCCCTGAGGTCTAGAGATGGAAGCGTCGAGAGAAAGACCCGCCTGAGGACTGACAGAATTGTTTTAATTTTGTGTCTTTTCTTCTCAGTCTGGTTGTGTTTTATTTTCTTGTTTATGTTTGTCTGCTGCTGGTTTGGTACCCTGTTTAATTAAAAAAAAAAAGAGAGAAGAGTGTGAGCACTATGTGGGGGATGTTATCTATTATAATTGTGGTGTTTATTTATAGGATTTTGACTTGAGGGGCTCATTTGTGGAAGTTATGTGATTTCGCTAATTTTGAGAGGAAATTCTATTGAAATGTTTTATGTGCCCAATTCTGGGGTGGTGTGGTGTGTTTAGCCCATGTGAATTGTTCGTAATTGAGTATTTGCATACCCAACGTTTTGGAATGTGCCCAGTGTGGGTGTGTATGTGTTGGAGGGGAGGCTGCCAGTAGCTATTATTTGTCTTGTGACTGACTATGTATTTTGTGTGGAGCTGTTCTGGGATTATTTTGATTTTATTTTCTTAGTTACACGGCTTTGTTCTGTGTGCGGTGGCAGAATAATCCGCCCAGCCGTGTGGGGGTGCTGGTAGTCTACCTGGCCCCCCGGTTGCTTGTGTGTATGGATTGGTTGTTTGTTTGTCTTTGTAATTGTTTTCTTTTAGTGCGTGAGTCGAGAAGCAAATTTGGGGGGGACCTAACTGTGCGCTTGACATTTTTTGAAGGGGGAGAAATGTTGTGTATGTAAATAGGCTGTATTAGTAAGATGGCGGACGGGTTGGTCATGGGCTAGACCGGGGTGGCTACTGCCAGTTTCCGGTGGTGACGCCACCCATGGTATAAAGGTGTGGGCGGAAGAGGCTCTGTCTCTTTCGTCGTGGAGCCATCTGGTCAGCGGGGTGTGTGCCGTAAGCCTGTATACATACTTAACTCTGTTTATAATAAAGCTCCATTAAACTACAGCAACCGTGTGCTTGCTTGTCTCTGTTATGGACATAACAGCTTAGTCCTTCTCCAGGTTACCAGGGTCCCATGAAGGTGAGATAGTGCCAGTGCAGATAATTACAGTGACGCGTGCAGAAGAATTCTCAGCTGAGGGGAAGAGGAGAGAGTTCAGTCTGGGTGCTGGGGCACTTAGGGGGGCTGATGAGTGAGTGGAGCCTCCAGCACATCGGAAGAGTTCCAGTCGGCCGCCTGGAGCTGAGTTGGTCCGCCTGGAGAACGGTCCATCTGTGCACAGGTAAAGGGGACAAGGAGAGGCAGATGCAGATGATGACAAAAACCCAGTAACAGGTTGCTTACGGTTGTGTAGAGGGAGGCGAAACTCCCAGCAGATGAAGAGCAGAGAAGTAGTAGTTGAAAGGGAGGCGCAACTCCCAGCTGAAGAGAAGGGTTGACTTATGTGGAGGAGTTCTTTCACCCTGTTAGAGCGTTGACGTCTCCGTGCAGGAGTGGAGGGCTCCACTCCTAATAAAGGCAGTCTAATTGGGAGATGCAGGTGCAAGTGAAGCCGCAGCTGTGGAAGATAATTAGTGAGAAAGAGAAAAACAACACACAGCTCGGATCACCACAGTGCCCCCCCTCACGGGATGCCTCCTGGCGGCCAACTCAACCTGCCCGGGTGAGCCCGATGAAAAGCCCTGATCAGCTGTTGATCTGTGATGAATGAGGCTCGTACCCAAGATCTCTCCTCTGGACCATACCCAGCCCAGTCCACCAGGTACTGAAGACCTCGCCCCCTGCGTTGTACATCCATAATGCGGTTGACCTTGAACACTGGCCCGCCGTCGATCATCACCGGAGGGGGAGGCAGCTTGGATGGAGGGCACAAGGGACTGATGGAAAATGGCTTTAGCTGGGAAACATGGAAGGTAAGACAGATACGAAGGGCAGGAGGAAGAGACAGGCGGACAGCAACCGGATTGATTATATGTGAGATGGAATAAGGACCAATGAAGCGAGGTGAGAGCTTCTTGGACTCAGTTTTGAGGTTGATGTTCTTAGTGGAAAGTCATACCTTCTGACCAACCCGGTAGGGTGGAGCCGGGGTCCTCCGGCGGTTACGTTGAAGAGCAGCCCTGGTAATCCTCCAAATCTGGTGACAGTGCTTGATGTGGGCCTGCACCAATGGAACAGCGATCTCCACCCCCTCCTCCGGGAACAGGGGAAGGTTGTAATCCAAAGACACCTCGAAGGGGGAGAGACCCATAGTCGCTGAAATTGCGGAGTTGTGCGAGTACTCGATCCAAGGTAAGTACAAACTCCATGATGCAGGATTGGAGGCAGTGACACACCTCAAGGCCGCCTCCAGTTCTTGATTGGCATGCTCACACTGGCCATTACTCTGAGGGTGATATCCCGAAGATAAGCTGACTGTTGCCCCAATGGCCTTGCAAAAGGACCACCAAACCTGAGATACAAACTGAGGACCCCGGTCTGAAACTATGTTCTCAGGGATCCCATGCAGACGGACCACATGCAGTACGAACAGGTCGGCTGTCTCCTTGGCAGATGGGAGCTTGTTAAGGGGAATGAAATGAGCTGCTTTAGAAAAGCTGTCCACGATGGTGAGGATCACAGTATGTCCAGCGGAGGGGGGAAGCCCAGTCACAAAATCAAGAGTCACGTGAGACCAAGGTCTGCTAGAGATGGGTAGAGGATGCGGCAGTCCCGAGGGGGAAGAGGAGGATGATTTCCCAATGGTGCACTGGGGACAGGACCGAACAAACTCGCTGACATCCTTTCACATAGAAGGCCACCAGAAGATCCTCTGCAGCTGGAACAAGGTGTGAGACACCCCAGGGTGACACATGACCTTCGAGGAGTGTAATCAATCGATGACCTCACCACGGACTGAGGAAGGGACATAAACCTGCCCCGCCAGACTCCCACCCGGGTCGGGTTCCACTTCCTGTGCTCTCTTGACCCTCTCCTTGATCTCCCAGGAGAGCACGCCAACTACGCACGAGGGAAACACAATAGGGTGTGGTTCAGGCAAGGCTGTGTCTGGGAAGAACTGCCTAGAGAGCGTGTCAGGTTTGGTGTTTTTGGACCCCGGGCGACAGGTGATGGTAAAATTAAACCTGCCGGAGAACAGGGACCAGCGGGCTTGTCTTGAGTTCAGCTGTTTAGCTGTTCTGAGGTACTCCAAGTTCTTATGGTCAGTCCAAATGACGAACGGCAGCGAGGCTCCCTCCAGCCAGTGGCGCCACTCCTCCAAGGCCAGCTTTACTGCCAGTAACTCCCAATCCCCCACATCATAGTTCCTCTCGGCCAGTGACAGACGTCGGGAAAAAAAGGCACAGGGACGGACCTTGTTGTCGGAGGGCGAGTGCTGAGACAGGACCACCCCTATCCCAGAGTCCGAGGCATCCATCTCCACCAGGAACTGTAGGGATGGGTCCACCTGGGCAAGGATAGAGGGAGAGGAGAAGCAAGATTTTAATTCCGAAAATGCTGCCTCAGCCTCTTCCGACCAACAAAAAGGGACTTTGATGGAGGTGAGGTGGGTGAGCAGTAGAGCAACCACACTATAGTTGCGGATAAATCACTGATAAAAATTAGTGAATCACAGGAACTGTTGCAGCTGCCTGCGGGAAGAAGGGACCGGCCACTCCACTACTGCCTTTACCTTACCAGGGTCAGCCCGGATTTCTTTATGGGCAATGACAAACCCCAGGAAGGTGGTAGAAGATATATGGAACTCACATTTTTCCGCCTTGACATAGAGATGATTCTCTAGTAGCCGCTGAAGGACCCTTCTCACGTGCACCCGATGCTCCTCTAAAGAACAAGAAAAGATGAGAATGTCATCCATTTACACAAATACAAAAGAATCCAAAAAGTCCCTCAGCACGTCGTTAATGAGCCGCTGGAACACTGCCAGCGTATTAGTCAACCCAAACGGCATCACCAAATATTCGAAGTGGCCAGTAGGAATGCGGAACCCCGTCTTCCATTCATCCCCCTCTTTAATCCGGACCAGGTGGTAGGCATTGCACAGGTCCAGTATGGTGAAGACAGTGGCCCCCCTGAAGTGAATCAAAAGCAGAGTTAATGAGTGGAAGAGTGTGCTTATCTTTCACCGTGATGTTATTAAGTTCCCTATAATCAATGCAGGGTCGAAGGGAGCCATCCTTTTTGCCCACAAAAAACCCCCAGCCCCCACTGCCGATGAAGAAGACCTGATAATGCCTGAGCTTAAAGACTCCTTAATGTATTTGTCCATTGCCTCCTGCTCCGGGGCAGAGAGACTAAAAAGCCGGCTAGATGACAATGGAGCTCCTGGCAGGAGGTTAATGGCGCAGTCATAATCATGTGTGTGTGTGTGGGGGGGGGGGTTGTTGAGAAAGTGCCTTTGCTTTACTGAATACCGGGGCCAAGTCATGGTACTCAGGGGGAACCAAGGTGAGATCGGGCAAGTGGGTGGGTGAGGAACTAATAAGCACCGAAGGAGAACAGGCTGCAGACTGTAAACAAGCATTTAAACAAAAGGTGCTCCATGAAATAATCCTTCCTGATTGCCAATCAATAATGGGATTGTGGAGTCTAAACCAAGGATACCCTAAAATGACAGCGGAGGCAGAGATGGGCAAAACAAAAAAACTGAGATGCTCCCGATGGTTACCTGAAACCAAAACTGAAATGGGGGCAGTCTGCTTAGTAACAGTGGTGAGAGGCACATTGAAAAGAACAACCAAATTCAATGGAGTCTTCAAATTGTGACAAGGGAGCTTCAGCCAGGTTGCCAGACTCTCCGAAATGAAACTGTTCTGCACCTGAGTCAATAAGAGCATTAGTGGAAATTTCAATGTGACCATGTTGAAAGCGAATAGGTAAAATCAGCCGTGTAAGGGTTTTATCAGCCGTGTAAGGGTTTTAGCCTTTCCCACGTCTGTTAGTCCCCCTACTGTGACAAACGGACCCCCCCCCCCCCCTTTGGCTGATTGGGACAGGAAGTGACCTCGTGATCGGCACTGGCACAATACATGCACAATCCGAGATCGCGACGGTGTTGTCACTCTGCAGGAGGCAACCTAGATCGGTCCACCAGCATAGGTTCCCCAGCGTCAGAGGGTTCAGAGGGAGGGAGGGCAGGGAAGAGAGGCTGAGGGGAAAGACGAGTCTGGGAGCCCAAGCGATTAGAAAAATGGTGCTCACTAGCCAGCTCCCTCAAACTGTTATCAATGCTGATGGCTAAAGAGATTAATTAGTGTAGTGAGGAGGGTTTCTCTAAATGGGCCAACTCATCCCGAAGATTAGGACTAAGACTGCATGAAAAAATGCTGCAGAGTGAAGCATCCTCCCAACCCACCTCCGCTGCAACAACCCGGAAATCTGCAGAGTAGTCAGCTATGGACCTGACCCCCTGCCGCAGGTTGAGGAGGCGAATAGTGAGGACATTGTCCTGGTCAGAATGATCAAAGACCTTGGTGAACTCAGAAACAAATCGGTCATATGTATAGTTGGGATAATCGGGACGGGCCATCACAGCATAAGCCCAGGCTATGGCTTGCCCCTCCAGCAGATTCACAACATAACTAATTTGACTGTAATTTAAGATAAGATAAGATAAGATAAGCCTTTATTAGTCCCACAACGGGGAAATTCCAGGATTGCAACAGCACAGGGATAGCAACACTCAGAGCAACAATCAGAAGGCAAGAAAAAAAAAACAAGCAAGCAAGAGCAGCTAATAAACATAACAATTTGTAGAGAAATCCTCCAGAACCCGCTGACAAACAAGGCTACACTGAAGTAGGAACCCCCAAGCCTCCCCCAGCTTTCCACTAAAACGGGTCAGAGTAGGAACTGGTGTTAACCGAGTGTACTGTATTGGAGGAGAGGTTGGATGCGGCGACACGACTGGGCCCCTGGAGGCAGTCCGAGAGGGCAACGCCAAGGTAAGCTGATCAAGCTGAGAATTTATCTGAGTCATTTGATTCAAGATCACCTGTTGTTGGTATGTAAGCTGAGCTAATCGAGCCTCCATGGTGTTAAGTCTTTGTGCGGTCGTACCGTTTGCTGGGTTTTCTACTCAGAGATGTACTGACATGATTTGAAGTTAAACCCAGGATCAGGCAACAGACTCAGTTATAAATACAATGATCTTTATTGTCTGTGCGTGTGTGTGAGTGCAGAACGGGAGCAGTCTGGCAATCCTGCAAGGGAAGGAGAGAAGAGGATATGAGTTATCTTGCAGTAAATGGCTGAATTAGCAGAATACTGTAAATAATAATCTTACAGAGCAAGGGAGTGTTGGAGAGAAACTAGTTGCAGCTTAGTCCTTCTCCAGGTTACCAGGGTCCCACAAAGGTGAGATAGTGCCAGTGCAGATAATTACTGTGACGCGTGCAGAAGAATCCTCAGCTGAGGGGAAGAGGAGAGAGAGTTCAGTCTGGGTGCTGGGGCACTTACGGGGGGCTGATGAGTGAGTGGAGCCTCCAGCACATCGGAAGAGTTCCAGTTGGCTGCCTGGAGCTAGGTTGGTCCGCCTGGAGAACAGTCCATCTGTGCACAGGTAAAGGGGACAAGGAGAGGCAGATGCAGATGATGACAAAAACCCAGTAACAGGTTGCTTACGGTTGTGTAGAGGGAGGCAAAACTCCCAGCAGATGAAGAGCAGAGAAGTAGTAGTTGAAAGGGAGGCGCAACTCCCAGCTGAATCAGAATCAGAATCAGAATCAGATTTATTGCCATTGTTCATGTAGTACACAAACTAGGAATTTGTCTCGGTGCAATGCTGCAACATTAAACATGATAAAAATAAAAGATAGAATAAAAAACTATGCATGCAATAAAATGTAGAATATGAATGAGTAATACTAGTCAAAGCAATTTTTAAATATATTAGCGAGCAGCAGATATTGTGGAGTACCACATAGTGCAGTCGGTAATGCAAAAGAAAACAGTGATGATTGACATGAGTCTGGCTGAGCTGCTGTACATAGTGCATAGTCAATAAGTCACTTAGTGTTCAGCAGTCTGATGGCAGAGGGGAAGAAGCTGAAGAGAAGGGTTGACTTATGTGGAGGAGTTCTTTCACCTTGTTGGAGCGTTGACGTCTCCGTGCAGGAGTGTAGGGCTCCACTCCTAATAAAGGCAGTCTAATTGGGAGACGCAGGTATGAGTGAAGCCGCAGCTGTGAAAGATAATTAGTGAGAAAGAGAAAAACAACACACAGCTCGGATCACCACAATACTAACAGTTGCAGGAACTAGTTGTTCTCAATGAAAAATGATGTAGCCTATGTTGTTTATACTTATGTTAAATTCATAGTTTTTGCAATAGTTTATGCACAACTTAGACTATGTTTTCCCCCAAATTATAAAATCTGAAGTGTAAATAAACAAAAGCAGTCCACATATGTTAAAACAAGAATTTATATGCAGATTAAAGCAAACATAGCATCATATTCAGATGATATTAGACCATTTTAATTGTCTGATATAGAAAAGAATGTTTGTCACAAGGAATTCAGTGTCACTGTACTGATTTGTCATACCACTAATATATACTGTACATATACTGTATAAATATCATGATTAATCGTGATTAGTCATGATTAATCCTAATTATGCCCACTATGGCTGTGTTGTGAGACATGTATATGTTGGACACTGCATATGTGATTTAACCACGATGAAGGAGAGCCAGCCCCCTGCGGTGCGGAGCCACAGAGCCTGGACCCCCTGCGGAGGACAGGGGACAGAAGACTTCCTGACCACTGAGGCTCGGGAAGAGAGAAGGGGGAGTTATGTAAATAAAAGGCTAATGAATGTGAATAAAGAGATTTTGAGAGAGATGTGTGATTTCCCCCGCGAGGGAAATGGTTTGATGTCAGAATGTTTAAATGAGAGAACTTTGGTGTGTTCACTCTCTTTGTTCGCTGCTCAAGAATGAGAGCAGATAGTGGAATGATTTCTTGAATAAACTGGAATGAAAGACAATTCGGTTTCGTTATTCAAGTCTCCCCACATTGGTGACTGACGACGTTGAGAATGAACGAAGAAATTCTCAGGGTCCCGGACTCACAGCGCTCAGAGCTGGCGAGCGCAGTGGCCGTTAAGCTGCCTGATTTCTGGCAGGATAACCCACGGTCGTGGTTTCTGCAAGCAGAGTCGCAGTTCGCGCTCGCAGGAGCAACGGTGGATGACACTAAGTTCCACCATGTCATCGCTAAACTGGACAACAGCACAGCTCGGTGCGTGCAAAGCTTGGTGGAGCAGCCACCCGCGACCGACAGGTACGGCAAGCTGAAATCCACCCTCATCAAGTTTTTCACCCCCTCGGCTGAAGTGAGGGCGAGGAGGATCCTGTCTTTGCTAGACCAAGGTGGACACAGGCCAAGCGCCCTGATGGAGGAGATGATACAGCTGAGAGGGTTGGACAACGATGATTTCATTTTTCAGTTCATCTTCCTCTCCAACCTCCCGGCGCATGCGAGAAGCACGCTGGCCGGCAAAAAGTGTCACACCCTGGAGGAGTTCCGGGAGCTGGCCCAGGAGGCAGATGGGATCCTGGACGCCTGCGGCGGGCAAGCAACCACAGCAGCGACCCGAGACAGCGGGGAGCCAGAGGCGGCAGAACCAGACTGGCCGACGACGGCGGCAACACGGCCGCGACGAGGGGGAGCCAATAGCCCGGCGGCAGAGGCGCGGGCACGACACAGCGGAGGAGAAGATCTCTGCTTTTACCATCGGAGGTTCGCAGAGAAGGCACGCAGGTGTGTGCCGCCCTGCATCTTCAGGAGTTCGGGAAACGGCAAGACCGGGGGTCGCTAGCAGCTTCGACCCTCGGAGAACGCAACAAGCTGCTCTACATCACGGATGCACGCTCCGGACGAGAGTTCCTCATCGACACCGGAGCACAAGTGAGCTTCATCACCCCAACATACGCGGACCGGGTGGCTGGACCCCACGGTAGCGGAGCTACAGCGGCAAATGGCTCGAACATCAACACCTACGGGAGAAGGACCTTGCCTTTATGCTTACATGGCCGCACATATGAATGGACTTTTGTGATAGCGGCAGTGAGTTTCAACATGTTGGGCGCGGATTTTTTGTGTTCACACAATCTGTTAGTTGATCTTGCTAATAGACGGCTGGTAAATGCACTCTCTTTTTACTCTCTCCCCTGTTCAGCTCGAGTGTCCCCGCCACCAGTACAGACCCACGTCGCTACAGCAGGTGGTAAGTTTCACACACTCCTCACCCAATTTCCAGCGCTCACTGTGCCCACTTTTTCAGCGACGGTCGCGAAGCACGGGGTGAAACACTTTATCCCCACTTCTGGTCCTCCCGTGTTTGCAAAAGCTCGGCGCTTGGATGCAGTTAAGCTCGCCATTGCGCGCGAGGAGTTCGCCAGCCTGGAGAGGCTGGGCATCGTTCGTAGGTCGAAGAGCCCGTGGGCTTCGCCGCTGCACATGGTACCGAAAGCCGATGGCTCCTGGAGACCGTGCGGGGATTACCGCAGGCTAAACAACGCTACGGCGCACGATCGTTATCCCATCCCGCACATTCAGGATTTTTCGGTGCACCTGGCGGGGGCACGCATTTTTTCAAAGATTGATCTAGTTCGCGGCTATCACCAAGTCCCGGTCCAACCGGAGGACATTCCTAAAACAGCGGTAATAACCCCGTTCGGACTTTTCGAATTTTTACGCATGCCGTTTGGTCTCAAAGGGGCGGCGCAAACATTTCAGCGGATGATGGATGCCGTGTTACGCGATCTCCCTTTCGTGTTTGTGTACCTCGACGACATTTTGGTCGCGAGTACTTCAGAGGACGAACACGAAACGCACCTCACAGCGGTTTTTAGGAGGCTGGGAGAGCACGGCTTAATAGTTAACCCAGCCAAGTGCCAGTTCGGCGTCGAGCGGATCGATTTTTTGGGTCACCGCGTCTCCCCGGAGGGAGCGGTTCCGTTACCAGAGAAAGTACGCGCGGTAGCGGATTTTCCCCGTCCACAAACGGTCAAATCACTACAGGAATTCTTGGGGATGGTGAATTTTTATAACCGATTCCTGCCCCACGCAGCTCAAATCATGCAACCGTTATATGCCGCGCTCAAAAAACAAAAACCGACCCAGGCGGTCGAATGGTCCCCGGAGCGGGAGCGCGCGTTCACAGAGGTTAAAAAAGCCTTGGCTGACGCTGCGCTCCTGGCCCACCCAGACCCTGCAGCACGTATCGCGCTGACGACAGACGCTTCAGATTTAGCCATAGGGGCCGTTATTGAGCAACAGGTAGCCGGAGTTTGGCAGCCTTTGGCTTTCTTTAGCAAATCTTTAAGCGCGGCTGAACGAAAATACAGCGCGTTTGACAGAGAACTGTTGGCGCTGCATTTGGCTATTCGTCATTTCCAGTTCTGGCTGGAAGGACGGTGCTTCACCGCTTATGTGGACCACAAGCCGCTCACATACGCCATGGCCAAAATTTCAGACCCGTGGTCCGGCAGGCAGCAGAGGCAGCTGGCCGCGATCTCGGAATTTACCACTGACATTAGGCACGTCGCGGGCAAATTCAATGTAGTAGCGGATTGTCTCTCACGCGCGTTCACGACCCCAACACGCACAGAGGCAGAACGGGCCACCGTGACCGCGCCGCAGGGGAGCGGCACGGTGGCGCGCGCAGCCCCGGTGCACGTGGGTATAGATTACGCAGCCATGGCAGCGGACCAGGGGGCGGACGCAGACGTGTGCGCGCTCCAGTCTGGACCAACAGGGTTGAGGCTGGAGAGCAAGTGTTTACAAACCGGTATGCCCCCCCTGATCTGCGACATGTCGACGGGGCGCCCGCGTCCGGTGGTTCCGGCCACGTGGCGCCGCCGTGTTTTTGACTTGGTCCACTCACTGGTGCACCCGGGGGTGCGCGCGTCGGTGAAACTAGTGGCGGAAAAGTTTGTTTGGCCGTGCCTGCGCAAGCACGTGAAGGAATGGGCAAAAACCTGCATTTCCTGTCAACGGGCCAAAATTCACAGGCACACAAGAGCCCCGTTAGAACCGTTCCGCATTCCGGCCAGAAGGTTCGACCATGTGCACGTCGACCTTGTGGGCCCCCTACCGGCATCACAGGGGTTCACGTATCTTTTGACAATGGTGGACCGCACCACACGTTGGCCGGAAGTGGTCCCACTTGCGACGACCACGGCCGCGGAGGTGGCTCGCGTTTTTTTAACGGCTTGGGTGGCGCGTTTCGGGGTTCCGTCGGACATTACGTCCGATAGAGGACCGCAATTCATCTCTGAGCTGTGGTCAGCGATGGCCAACGGCTTAGGAGCCAAAATTCACCGCACTACGGCTTACCACCCTCAGGCCAATGGTTTATGCGAGCGTTTTCATAGGTCTTTGAAGGCAGCACTCAGAGCGTCGCTGACGGATGCAGATTGGGTGAATAAACTTCCATGGGTTTTATTAGGGTTGCGTTCTGCGCCTAAAGAGGACTTAGACGCCTCCCCAGCGGAGCTGGTATTCGCACAAACTCTGAGGCTGCCGGGCGAGTTTTTACCAGAGCACCCAGAGCCCCCACCTCTCTCGGCTCTGGGACCGTTAGTCGGCACGGGGGCAGACACGCTCCCGGGTCCGGTTCATCACGCTTTTCCACGAGTTTTCGTCCCCAAGGCTTTGAAAAATGCCGATTTCGTTTTTGTCAGGCGCGAAGCCCTAAAAGCAACGCTCAAACCACCTTACGAAGGGCCATTTCGAGTACTGGAGGCAGGTGATAAGCAATTTGTGCTAGATTTTGGAGACAGAAAAGAGACAGTCAGTATTGACAGATTAAAACCTGCTTTTGTCATGAAGGACGTGTCTGTACCGGTCGCAGTGGCGCCTCGACGAGGCAGGCCCCCGCAGAGGGCAATTAACCACTCTCTCCCTCAGTCAACAGAGCCGAAGCAGAAACGCACCGCAGGCAAGGCGGGGCCAACGCACAGCAGATTCGGCAGACGGCTGAAGCCCAAGCGGCGCACAGACTGAATGTTGGTGTTGATTATTCAGTAGTGAGTAAGGTGCTATTTAATTTTAGGAATTAGTCTGTTCTTCATCGTTTGGGGGGGGTTATATGGCTGTGTTGTGAGACATGTATATGTTGGACACTGCATATGTGATTTAACCACGATGAAGGAGAGCCAGCCCCCTGCGGTGCGGAGCCACAGAGCCTGGACCCCCTGCGGAGGACAGGGGACAGAAGACTTCCTGACCACTGAGGCTCGGGAAGAGAGAAGGGGGAGTTATGTAAATAAAAGGCTAATGAATGTGAATAAAGAGATTTTGAGAGAGATGTGTGATTTCCCCCGCGAGGGAAATGGTTTGATGTCAGAATGTTTAAATGAGAGAACTTTGGTGTGTTCACTCTCTTTGTTCGCTGCTCAAGAATGAGAGCAGACAGTGGAATGATTTCTTGAATAAACTGGAATGAAAGACAATTCGGTTTCGTTATTCAAGTCTCCCCACACCCACCACTGTTTTTTTTTCATAATCTCTTTTTAATATTTAAGTATATTTTTGCTGCCATTTAGATGGGGATAGCCCCTAGCAGCACCCTCTGTTAACCAGCCACCAGTGGTTCAAAGTCATAGAAACTGAATCTACAAATGTCCAAAAAACACCAAATATATTAACAACTTTTTGGAATGAGAAGTAAAATGGAGGAACTGGGAGACTAGTCAGGATAAAGGGAAAGATGAATGCAGCAATGTACAGAGCCATCCTGGATGAAAATTACTCCAGAGCGCTCTTGACCTCAGACTGAGGTGACAGTTCATCTTTCAGCAGAACTACGACACTAAGCACACGGCCACGATATCAAAGGAGTGGCTTCAGGACAACTCTGTGAATGTCCTTGAGTGGCCCAGCCAGAGGCCAGACTTGAATCCAATTGAACATCTCTGGAGAGATCTGAAAATGGCTGTGCACCGATGCTTCACTGCTGGTGATGGTATGATGAGAAGCACCTGCGCGAGGACCGGGAAAGATGATCAGCGGGAGTTTGAATCAGCTGGTGATAATGAGAGAGGGACGTGGCCGGACCGGTGAGTGTCAGCATGTGATCACAGAAAGTAGGTCAAAGCTGCGCATAAATCCATTAATCCTTCCCCTCCTCGTGCACTCCTCCTGCGTAAAAGCACACAAGGAGCGCACAAGGAGGCTTATGACAGTTGGAGCTGAAGCGTGTGATGTGGTCTTTCACAGCCTGCTGTTTATCTAAGCCTGCGACACAACGCGAAGGCATAGCCGTTGTCACGACGGCACCTCACGGACCGTCACAAGACGCCTCAGTCACCAGAGAGTTTGCAGTGGTAATTTATTGAGGATAAGGCAGAACACTCACAGAACACATACAGTGGCTGGGTGACATCTGAGCCAGGGAACACCCGATGCGCCAGACGGACAACAGTGAGAGTAAAGTCTCAAAGGAACATACCTGAGAATAACAGAAGCACAATCGGAACGTAGATGAACACCACAGAAGAGCATAGCAGGTGATCATAACAGGATATAACAGAGACTGCCGCGCTGGAGGACATTTAGCACCCGCTTATATCTCTGGCGGCTAATGACCCCAACGCGGCACAGCTGCTGCTAATGACAGCAGAGCAGCAGCTGACTTTGACAGCAGGGAGCTCCCCCGGGCGCCTTCACAATAAGAACCCGAGGAGCTGGAAGGAACCCTCAGCTGCCAAAGCCAGGGAACAAAAAGATATGAGACCCGAGTGTGGCCAGAACCGACACTCGGGTTATGACAGCCGTAAAATTTAAACAAGAAACCAGAGGAACTGTGAGCTACAAAGCTGCTGTCATTCCAGTCAACAAAACTGGCATCCGTTCTGTCGATTACGTGATGGTGGTGCCGCCCTTCATTCGGTGGGCGGCACCACAGTCCAGTCAGCGGCTGCGGTTTTTTGATGATAACTAGTTTATGCAGGCGTGGTTGTAAATATTATATTGATCAGCGACAATGACTTTATCGATGATAGCTGAAGCTCACAGCAGTGGTGGAGATGTTAGATGAAACTCACAGCAGCAGAGAAGATGTTAGCTGAAGCTAATGTAAAGTTTCTCTCATAAAGTCAAAGAATAAAAATTTTGAGCCATAACTCATGATAAAATATTTTTTTTTTTTGAAGTTTATGAACCTTTACAATTGATTACGAAATGTTACTCTAGCTTTGTGCATGCCTTTTCGTTTTTGGTACCTGTGTTTGTAATTGTCTGACCTGCATTACATTTCCAGCTTAAGATAACTTGCAGGATTTTGAGTGTTAATAGTCTGAATTAAAGGTCTGATGACACGTTTTTGACTTCATCTAATTTTTCATCACATAATACAATATGTCGAAATAGGTTGGTCTGTACAGTTCTAAGTCAAACAGGCTTTTTTTACATGAATATCCAACGTTTTCATGAGCGCCACGCCACCAATTGCGTCAGTGGCTGGAAAACCCCCCGGCCATGTTGTAACGCCATCGACAGAACACAGTGCTTGTTTGCCCATTGTACACACAGGATGGAAGCTGTAGAAAACATCGATGATGGTTCCAGCTCATGTAGTCTGAAATTGGTTTGTATTGTCCAATCTTCAGATGATTATAGTTCAGAGGAGTGGGATGACAAGGAAGAATCTGGGGGCATCAGACCATATAGGTTTGAGCCGTGCCAAGTGGGCATCGTGCCTAGCTAGTCAGACTCAGAGAGTGACAGTGGAGAGGCCCACATGCCCGCCGCAGCAGCAGTGACAAACACACGGCAGGGAAACACCGAGTGTTATGCTTTTGTTACAGATATTGCAAGAAATTATTTGTTCATAAATATAATTTATTTAAATCCAATTTTTCAATAAAATCATAGCAGTGTATTCTCTGTGGCCCAGGCATCGGGTTTATTATGTATTATATTTTGAGTTCTTGTTTTTGTTTTGTACATGTTTTATGTGCGTTTTGACCCACTTTCAGGTGGGCACTGTCCAAGATTTGCCGGTCCGACCACGCGCCCTCTCTCTTTGACAGTCAGCTGTTCATGTTTTGTGTGCATCATCTGCCGTGTTGTCAGCCAGCCAATATTGCCAGCACTATCACAACGTGTTAGCCACTCCATGCAGCCGTGGTTCTGTTGCACCCCTTCAAGCGATGTCGGCCCTGGGGCACAACTGTGGTTAACACGTCTCCTCTCCATGTTCGCTGGGCGATGTCGGCCCCGAACGCCAACTGAAAGTGTTTCTGTTTATTTTTGTAAGTCTTCACCTTTTTGGGAACTGTTGTCATCATTTTTATGTTCAATAAATGCGCTGTGGTGAATTCTGCACGTAAATCCATTCATCATAACTCTCCGTGCGCTCTTACGCAGGGCACGGAGAGGAAGGATGAAATGAGGATTTACGTGCAGGTTCACCACAGCACATTTAATACAGAAAGACAGACAATTCCCAAAAAGGTGAAGACGTACAAAAAAACACAAGCACACTTACTGATGGCGTTCGGGGGCCAGCATCGCCCAGAGAACGAATGAGAGGAGACGTGTTAGCCACAGGTGTGCCCCAGAACCGACATCGCTTCAAGGACACACAAGAACCACGGCAAACATGGAGTGACTAACATGTTGTGAGAGTGCTGAAAATACTGGCAGACTAACAGCACAGATGACAATACTATGGACCAGCAGTGCGTGACTGGCAAGCGGCCGCTAAGGATTCAACATCCTTTCCCTGGAAGATTTTCCCCACCTGGACGTCAGTCTTCCTCCCTTGGCCGCCCCTCCTCCTTCAGCAGCGGCCCAAACCCGCAAGCCCCGGATTAAAACTACTTTAGGTGTGCCAAACTATACACCAGCTCCAAAACGAAGAGAGAGCATCACCCCGCCATCACTGCAACAACTGCGGCAAAATTATCCACCATTTCAGAAGCCACCGACAAAGCCCCCCCAGACGACGCTGGTAATTGGTGATTTGATAATGAAGAACGTCAGAAGCAGGTGTCACTAAATTTTTTCCTGGGGCTAAAGTATCAGACATTGAGGCTCTTACCCCTGACCTATTAAATGAATACCCCCACACTAAAACTGTTATTGTGCACGTTGGATGCAACAACATCCCAGATGAAGTGTCGGAGATCTTAAAGAGTGACTTCAGGAGCCTTCTGTCCACTCTCATGAACTGTGGCAGATGCGTGTTTATTTCTGGGCCATTGGCACCTTTTAGAAGAGGTTGCAGTTATTTTAGCAGGACTCTCAGCCTTAATACCTGGTTGTGTTCTACATGTCCTACTTTTAACATTGGTTTTATAGACAATTTCAACCTGGTTTGGAACAGCCCATCATTTATGAGGCCAGATGGCATCCATCCAAATAGATTTGGTGCATGTGTTTTAAGGGACAATCTGTTCTATTCCATTCAGCATTTTTTAGTACAGTGACTGAAATCTGGTGTGTTAACTCACCCCGAAGTTCCTGGGTCTGCCAACCAGCCCTTCTTTGCTTCCACTTCTCATATTAATCCTATTAATCCAAATAATTCTCACTGTTTAGATCAGTTTTCAATTCATAACCCCATAGAGATTGTGTCTATCTCCCGTTACCCAAAACATTTTAACCCAGGACAAATGCAACATAACTTGATAAATACACGCCTCTCTGCAGCTCCTCCTCATCCACCACCCCTCAACTTAGCCCCTGTCTTCCCCATCAGAGAACCTTTGTCTACTCCCCCTAAAGTTAATAAAAATATAATGTATAAGCCTCCCAAAGCGATTAAACAAAAAGTTGGTAAAACTCAAATTATTTGGTCTCTAACTCCCAAGTCTCTGCTAGTCCATGATCTGTTAATTGATCATCAGATTGATTTAATATCCCTTACAGAGACTTGGTTATGGAAAGATGATTATGTTGGTTCGGGGTAGCACGGTGGTGCAGTGGTTAGCACTGTTGCCTTACAGCTAGAAGGTTCCTGGTTCAAATCCCCAGGCTGGCAGGGGTTGGAACCTTTCTGTGTGGAGTTTGCATGTTCTCCCTGTGCTGCGTAGGTTTACTTCGGGGGCTCCGGTTTCCTCCCACAATCCAAAGACATGCATGTTAGGTTAATTGGCTGTTCTAAATTGTCCCTAGATATCTGTTTCCTATAGGCCCTTAGAATAGAGGGTTAGTACTAGTGAAAGCGCTTTGAAAGTGGTCTTTGTGACTAGAAAAGCGCTATATAAGTGCAGGTTAGTTAGTTAGTAGTTTAAATGAATCAACTCCCTCTGGTTATCTAAACTATCAAAATTCCAGAAGTTCTGGTGGTGGAGGAGGAGTAGTGGCAATTTACCATTCTAAATTACTAGTTAATGTAAAGCAGAAAACATGTTTTAATTCCTTTGAGGGCCTGGACCTCAGTATTAGGCATGTCTTCCGGCTATCAGAGAGAGCAGACGCATTTCTTCTCCTCTCCGCTCCTCCCTTCACTGATCCCAGCTTGCTGTGTCCTGTCTGTGTCTGTGTCTCGCTCTACTTCTTACTGCATCCTGATCCAAACAGAAATTATGGAATTGGTGAGCTGGGCTTTAAATGCAATTGACACCACTTTTTCAAACAGAAAATCGGGCCCGGGGGAGCCCAAATGTTCTGCAGGCACTTTGGCTGCGGGTTATGTGAGAGACTCATGGGACAATTGGAAACCCATGTGTCTGTGTGATCTTTCGATTGAAGATGTGGAAGACATCTACCTGTTTGGCTTCATGATCACAGGATTTCTGCTGTTTGGCCTTGGAGTTTTCCTGGTGTATCGGAAATTAAAGAAGTTGGAAAGAGCTTGTCAAAATGCGGACCCGGCGAAGCTCCTTCAACAATACGACCAGCTGGGGAGGGCACTGATAGCGGCTAATGGCGAACTGAATCGGAAGGTGGGAAACATCTCGGTGTTGCTGGGTGCTCTCCAGGGAATGATTTTAATGCCTGGCAATGTAAATGTAAATTGTGATGCACAGAATCGCATGACAGGTGAAAATTCTATGCTCTAAGTGAACTGTGCTTATCAGGCCTTGATTCAGCGTCCTTGGGAGAATTCATTCCTCCAGGAGAAAAGATAAGGCAGAAGGCTTCTCTAACCCAAACATTCTGATGTGCAGCAATCTGAACTCTCTATGGACAGCGTCATCATGTGACTAGCATGGAATTTTACCATCTGACATGAACTGAAGAGAGATGAACTCTTGTGGACATGTTATCTATGTTTTAGGATACCATGGACATAACATCTAGTCGCTGATTAGGAGAGGAATTTTGTTGTTCACCAGTAACTGATACTTCACACTGCATCACACTGCATCCATGAATATCACATAACTGACATACACACACTGGTCTCTCTCTTGCTCTGTTAATGTGTGGAAATGTAACTTGTCTGCTAAGTGTGCAATTAGAGGATTTTTTTCTATGTGATCATAATTTTGCTCACTTGAGCTCTATTTTGATAACTATGCTTTTTTCTCTCTGCCCAATGTGTCACCCCTTCCCCCTCCCCCTCTTTACCCCCACTGTATGAGGCGCCTGTCGGCTGCCGCGTCATTAGGGAGCGCTTACATGAGTGCACCTAATGTCAAGTCAAATTCCTCGTATGTGTAAAAACATGCTTGGCAATAAAGTTCATTCTGATTCTGATTCTGATTCAATCTTAGCTTAAACCCAATTTTCTTTGCCATAGTTTACCGTCCTCCCTCAGCCTACTCAGAGTTTTTATCCAAATTTGCCAAATTCTTAGCTGATTTAGTGATGAAATCAGAATAATTATAGTGGGGGATTTTAATATACATGTTGATGTAGATAGTGACTGTCTTAATAAGGCATTTAATTCAATATTAGACTCGATGGAGTTTTCCCAGAAAGTAGAAAATTCTACCCATTATCTCCACCACACATTGGACCTTGTTCTTAGATATGGCATAGAAATAGAAAATCTGGTAGTGTCTCCTCATAATCCTGTACTGTCAGACCATTGTCTGTTAACCTTTGATTTCACTCTTCCTGACTACTTGATTCCTAAAGAAAAATATTACTACAGCATATGTCTTTCAGATGATGTTGTTACCAAATTTATGCAGATTGTCTCCTCTATGCCATGTGTCAACACAACAGAAATAAGCTATGGAGAGCTTGCTCCTTCCGTAATTGATAGCATGGTAGATAGTGTTACAGCTTCTCTGCATCAGACTCTAGATTTGGTGGCCCCTTTAAAAAAGAAAAAGTCCAATCAGAGATTTCTAACTTTGGTTCAACACAGAAACTCGTAGCTTAAAACAGAAGACTCGTCAATTAGAAAGAAAATGGTGTTTCACTAATTTAGATGAAATCTATTTAGCTTGGTGAAATAATTTTTTAATTTATAAAAAATCTCTTAAAAAAGCTAGAACAAGTTATTACTCTGCATTAATAGAAGAGAATAAGAATAATCCTAGGTTTCTTTTCAGCACTGTAGCCAGGCTGACAAAGAGTCAAGACTCTGTCAATCCTCCCATCCCCCTAGAGCTTACTAGTCAGGACTTTATGAACTTTTTCAATCATAAAATTTCATCTATTAGAGATAAAATCAGTCAGATTCTTCTCACCATAAAATTAAGTACAGTAACTACTACAACTCCTTCAACTGATATCTGTTTGGATAAGTTTACTCCAATTGACCTTTTCAAGTTAGATAAAATAATTTCCTCATCCAAGCCTTCAACTTGTCTTTTAGACCCTATTCCTACCAGGTTATTTAAAAAAGTCTTCCCATTTATTGATAGCCGTATTCCTCAAATAATAGATTCTTCTTTAACATTAGGCCATGTACCGCAGACTTTTAAAACTGCTGTAATTAAACCCTTACTCAAAAAGCCAACGCTCGATCCAGGAGTTTTAGCTAACTATCGGCCAATCTCTAATTTAAAAAAATCTTAAAAGGAGTTGTTGCTACGCAATTATTTGACCACTTGCAGGGAAATGGTTTATTTGAAGAGTTTCAATCTGGGTTAAGAATCCATCATAGTACTGAAACAGCCTTAGTGAAGGTCACTAATGACCTCCTTATTGCATCTGATAATGGACTTGTTTCTGTACTTGTCCTTTTTGATCTTAGTGCAGCCTTTGATACTATCAACCATGATATGGTTGATAGTATCAACCATATGGTTGACAGTATGGTTTTTTTTTTTTTGTTTTTTTTTTTTTTTCTCTCGGCGCCACACCAGTCGGCTGCCTTTTGCAACAGCGGCTCGATTCCGAGTCTTTTTCCCTTCCTCTCTCTTTTGATCCGTCTTTTTTTTTCACCCCACTTATATCACGGACACACAGATCGTCCTAAATGTCTCCTGAGCCGGTGGACGGAGCCACTGTTTATAGCAGGATACGATACAGCAGAGAACAGCTGCTAGCATTCAACCGCCACCCGGTCCCATTGGAAAAACTCGACATACCGAGAGAACTGAGGCGAAAACGCCGCGGCTGCCGGGCTGGAGTAAGGCGGAGGACAAAAAATATAAGGTACAGACCCTCCCTTCCATCTGTTGTCATGGGAAATGTACGGTCGATACTGGGAAAGTTAGATGAGCTAGCGGCTATCTCCCGTTATGATAGCACATACCGGGAGTGCTCTCTCCTTTTGTTTACTGAGACGTGGCTAACTGAACTAGCAGCAGATGCTAACATTGAGCTGGAGGGTTTTCACATGATACGAGCTGACCGAACACCAGACAGTGGCAAGGCTAGGGGCGGTGGAGTGATAATGTATGTTAACAACAACTGGTGCAGACCGGGACATATCACTGTTAAACAACGACACTGCAGCAAAGACATTGAGTTGCTAGCTGTTAGCATGAGGCCTACATATCTCCCGAGAGAACACTCACACGTGATCTGCATTGTTGTTTATGCAAATCCGACGGCGAACGCTGGGACAGCACGTGACGTCATCCATTCAGTAACCAGCAGGCTGCAGACAGAACACCCAGATGCTCTTCTCCTCATCTCAGGCGATTTCAACCATGTTTCACTGTCTCCCATTCTACCCACGTTCACCCAGTATGTCACATGCCACACTAGAGACAATAAAACACTGGATTTATTCTACGCAAACACTAAGGAGGCGTACACCTCATCACAACTCCCCCCACTCGGGAGATCGGATCACAACTTGGTTCATCTCCGGCCGGTGTACAAACCCCTAGTGCACAGACAACCTCCGGCCATGCACACTGTGGAGTTATGGTCTGAGGAGACAATGGACACCCTAAAGGGCTGTTTTGAAGCCACCGCCTGGAAGCAGCTCTGCGATCCACATGGTGAGGACATCGATGGCCTCATTCACACCTTCACGGGCTACCTCAGCTTCTGTGTGGACAAATCCGTTCCCACCAAGACCATACGGCGTCACTCAAACAACAAACCCTGGATCAACCCTGAGATAAAAACACTTCTGAGAGAGAAGAAGAGGATCTTCAGGTCAGGGAACAGGGAGATGCTGAAGTCCGTACAGAGGGAGCTGAGGAGAAAGATCAGAGAAGGCAAGGACAGCTTCAGGAAGAAGATGGAGGACAAGCTGCAACAGAGCGACATCAGCGGGGTCTGGAGAAACCTCAAAACCATCTCGGGGCTCCAGAATACCTCCCCCCAGGCCACAGGGGGCAGGGAGTGGGCGAACAACCTGAATCTGTTTTTCAATAGATTTGACCAACCGCCCTCCCCCCTGACTGCACAACAACCACTGCTGCCTCTAAAGAAATCAAGTCCTGCTGCCCACTCCCCACTCCACCAACACCCCCCCACTCCCAACACACAGCCCCCCATCCTGACCCTGACCAGGACCCAGGTGAGGACGGAGCTGAGGAAGATCAAGGCGAGGAAGGCGCCGGGACCGGACGGCATCAGCGCAAAGCTCCTCAAGTCCTGTGCAGACCAGCTGTGTGGGATTGTGACGTATATCTTCAACATGAGCCTGAAACTGGGGAGGGTACCACAGCTGTGGAAAACATCTTGTGTGGTACCTGTACCAAAAACTTCCCACCCCAAAGACCTGAACAGCTACAGACCGGTGGCCTTGACGTCCCACTTGATGAAGACCCTGGAGAGACTGCTCCTTGCTCACCTCCGCCCCCTGGTGGAACCAGCGATGGATCCACTCCAGTTCGCCTACCAGCATGGCATTGGGGTGGAGGATGCGGTGATCTTCCTCCTTCACCGTTCTCTGTCCCACCTGGAGAAGCCCGGGAATATGGTGAGGATCATGTTCTTTGACTTCTCCAGTGCTTTCAACACCATCCAACCGATGATCCTGAAGGACAAGCTGCTGCGCGCAGGGGTGGACCAGCACCTGTCATCATGGATCCTGGACTACCTCACGAACCGGCCTCAGTTTGTGAGAACCCGGGACTGTGTGTCCGACACGATCATCAGTAGCACGGGGGCCCCCCAGGGAACGGTGCTGGCTCCCTTCCTGTTCACTCTTTATACTGCGGACTTCTCACACAACACAACACACTGCCATCTACAGAAGTTCTCTGATGACTCTGCGATCGTTGGCCTCATCTCCAATGGAGATGAAGCTGAGTACAGAGGGCTTATCCAGGACTTCGTGGACTGGTGCCATCGGAACTGCCTCCAGATCAACGCGAGGAAAACTAAGGAGCTGGTGGTGGACTGCCGCAGGCATGGGCAGCCCCTCACAGTACCAGTAAATATACAGGGAACAGACATCGAGATGGTGACATCCTATAAGTACCTGGGTATTCATCTGAACAATAAACTAGACTGGTCACACAATACTGATGCACTCTACAAGAAGGGACAGCGCAGGCTGTTCCTGCTGAGGAGACTCAGGTCTTTTGGTGTACAAGGGGCGCTGCTGAAGTCATTCTATGACACGGTGGTGGCATCAGCCATCACTTTTGGAGTGGTCTGCTGGGGCAGTGGCATTACTGCAGCCGATAGGAAGAGACTGAACAAACTGATTAAGAAAGCTAGCTCTGTCCTGGGGCAGCGCCTTGATCCGATGGAGGAGATAGGGGAGAGAAGGACGGTGGCTAAACTGTCATCTCTGCTGGAGTCCGAGTTCCACCCTATGCAGGACATACTGAATGCACTGAGGAGCTCATTTAGCAGCAGACTACATCATCCCAGGTGCACAACCGAGAGGTTTCGTAGGTCCTTCCTACCAACGGCTGTCAGACTGTACAACCTAAGCAGGGCTGCTCGCAGAGATAGCAAAAAGACGTAACAAACTAATAGTTTTTTGAATGCAAAACATGCAATAGACTTACACAATGGTCCCCTCCGGCATACAACTAGGAACTTACCGGTCGCTATGGAGGGTGAGAATATGTATGGGCACATAATCATACCATGTAGGATAACTAAGTAGACGGTTATGCTGTTTCATTCCATCTAGCAACAATGCTCTGCACTGTGT
The DNA here is from genome assembly GCA_020510985.1 of Pholidichthys leucotaenia. Classification (NCBI taxonomy): domain Eukaryota; kingdom Metazoa; phylum Chordata; class Actinopteri; order Cichliformes; family Pholidichthyidae; genus Pholidichthys; species Pholidichthys leucotaenia. Next base: position 430,471,843 of record CM035841.1, read on the forward strand.
GTGTTTATATATTTACATATTTATTCCATCTAGCTACAATGCTCAGCACTGGGTGTGTTTATATATTTATATATCTACATATTATTCCATCTAGCTACATTGCTCCGCACTGTGTGTGTTTATATACTTGCATATTTATTCCACCTAGCTGCAATGCTCCGTACTGTGGGTGTTTATATATTTACATATTTATTCCATCTAGCTACAATGCTCTGCACTGTGTGTTCATATATTCATATATTTATTCCATCCAGCTACAATGCTCTGCACTGTGTGTCTGTGTGTGTGTGTATATATATATATTTTATAGTAATACGTACATATGTATATTAGCTGCTCTTGCTTGCTTGTTTTTTTTTTTTTTGTTTTTTTTTTTCTTGCCTTCTGATTGTTGCTCTGAGTGTTGCTATCCCTGTGCTGTTGCAATCCTGGAATTTCCCCGTTGTGGGACTAATAAAGGCTTATCTTATCTTATCTTATCTTATATTCTACTTGATATATTAGAACACTATGTTGGACTTAATGGAACTTAGCTGCAGTGGTTTAGATCTTATTTGTCTGATAGGCTTTAGTTTGTTCATGTCAGTAATGAGTTTTCTTCCAACTCTAAGCTCAGTCATGGAGTTCCACAGGGATCTATGCTAGGCCCTACTCTTTTCAGTTTATATATGCTTCCTTTAGGCAACATCATTAGAAAGCACTGTATACATTTTCATTGTTGTGCAGATGACACTGTCATGATGGCCGTTAGGCCGTCATCAGCATCATCATCGTCAGCTGCGCTCACTCCAGCAGGTGGCAATCAGCCGGCTTTAAAAGCCCAACGCGTAGACTCCTCAACACGGAGTCGTCTGTCTTCCTTGCCAAGCAATGCGCCGAGATCTCGACCACGAGTCAAGAAACGAACGTCAAGTCAAGCCAGGCCACGTAAGCAAACCCAGCACTCATCATCTGCAAGTTCTTTCCCCTGTGCACAGGTGGACCTCCCAGGCGGCGGACAATCCTCCTCAGCTGACGAGGCACAGCCTCCTCCTCCTCGGAGTTCCTCCTCACCCCCGCAATGCCGGGCACCTCGAGCACTGCGTCACACGGACACCAGGAGCCAGCCAAACTTACACTGTGGGACCTGCAAGTAAGCCCCTGCAGCATATGCACCGTTATTGTTATTTGTACAGCAGTAACCTTTGTGCTTGTGTGTTTCCAGGGTTGCCAGGTCACCACAAGACGTGCTCAGCTCCCGTGACCAGACAAACACACATACACGCACTACACCCACATTTTAACAATAAAAGATAATTTTCTGTATTCACTCGTGTCAGCGTCTGTCTCTTGGGTCGTACATCATGTCAGTACGACTCCGTTAGGATGACCCAACAGACAGCGCGCTTTCGCGCCGCTTAAATACTCTCAGCGCACGAGTTGACATGATTTCCCATCAACAGACGGTTATCTTAAACCAACTGACACAATTTAACAGCCAGCTGGATCGCCTGGAAGGACACCAGGCATTTCCCCCGGTCAGCGGGACGCCTTCAGCACCCGCAGCTACTGCTACTAGCCAAACAAACCCACCATCCGCACATCGCCTCACTCCCGTGCCAACCCCCGCTCGTTTTAGTGGAAAACTCGGGGAGGCACGAGGGTTTTTGCTGCAGTGCGAGTCTGTGTTTCTCCGCGTCCCGGGGGACTTTGCCACTGATTTGAATAAAATTGGATATATTATCAACTTGCTGGGAGGCATAGCCTTAGATTGGGCTTATACCCTCATGGCCAAACCAAACTATCCACTTTTGACTTACCAGCAGTTCGTGGCAGAGTTCATGGAGGTGTTCGATCATGTTGACCGGGGCGCAGTGTTAACCGAACGGCTGCTAGGTCTTCGGCAGGGCAGTAGGTCTGCCGCCGATTACTCCATTGATTTCCGGGTATTAGCTGCTGAGGTTGGGTGGGGGGAGCCAGCGCTCTGTGGAATCTTCCTCCGCAGTCTTAGCCCTGAGTTAAAGGACGAGCTAGCAGCACGGGATAAATCAGACAGGTTAGGGGAGTTAATCTCCCTCACCATCAGTCTAGATAGCAGGCTAAGGGAGCAAGCGGCCGAACCGCGAACAGCTTCCCGTTCGAGTAGATCTTGCCCTCACTCCGTTAGGTCCTCCCTCCTCGCTCTGCCCTCATCTGAGGAACTTCCGGAGCAGGAGGATATGATTGTGGGGCAATCGGGTATTACAGCAGCTGAAAGACAGCGCCGCAGGGAGCAGGGGTTGTGTTTCTACTGTGGTAATGGGTCACATGGAGTAGTGGACTGCCCGTTAAAAGGAGAGGTCCGCGGATCAAAGTAGGGGGATTCACGGACAAGGATAAGGAAAAACCCCTCACTAGTTGCCATGTCCCCATTAGATTCCTCCATAAACACAAGGAACACACCACACACGCCTTAGTTGACTCTGGAGCTGAGCAGAATTTCATCTCCCGAGACCTGGCAACCCTGATGGGCCTCAGCTGTCAGCCCTTATGCCCCCTGTTCACCTTGTCACCCTATCCAAAGCGTCATTGACATCAGTTTCCCACCAGACTGCCCCTGTGTCTGTAATAGTCTCTGGGAATCACAAGGAGGAAATACGGTTTCTGGTTCTGCCCATCTCCTCTTCACCCGTCATCCTGGGGTACCCTTGGCTTTGGCTGCACAACCCCACTTTCGACTGGCAAGTTGGGAGAATCACGGCATGGAGCTCGTTCTGCCTGAGCGCCTGTCTCCAGTCAGTGGCGTGCGCCCCCTTGGTCCCAATGCTTCCTCCCTCAACGCCTCCTCCGGACCTGTCCAAGGTGCCTGACGTCTACCATGACCTGGGTCCGGTGTTTAGTAAGTCACGGGCGCTGTCCCTCCCCCCCATCGCCCGTATGACTGCGCAATCAATCTCAAGGCTGGGGCCCCTCTCCCGGCGAGCCACCTGTATAGCCTGTCAGCTCCGGAACGCGAGGCCATGGATACGTATATCAAGGAGTCTTGGGCTTCCAGTATCATCCGTCCCTCGTCCTCGGCCGTAGGCGCAGGGTTCTTCTTCGTGGGGAAGAAGGACGGCTCGCTGCGCCCCTGCATCGATTTCCGGGGTCTCAATGATATCACAATCAAAGACAAATATACACTCCCCTTGATGAACACTGCCTTCGATTCTCTCCAGGGGGCGTCATGGTTCACCAAGTTAGATCTACGGAACGCCTATCACCTGGTGCGTATTCGAGAAGGGGACGAATGGAAGACTGCTTTCCGCACCCCAAGCGGCCACTTTGAATACTTAGTGATGCCGTTTGGGTTAACCAACACTCCGGCGGTGTTCCAGCGCCTAATAAATGACGTCGTCCGGGATTTTCTGAACTCCTTCGTCTTCGTATACCTCGACGATATCCTCATCTTCTTGCGCACACTGGAGGAGCACCAGGTGCATGTACGGCGGGTTCTGCAGCACCTCCTGGAGAATCAGTTGTTCGTCAAGGTGGAGAAATGTGAATTCCACACGGACCGCACCTCCTTCCTGGGATTTATCATTGCCCGTAACCAGGTGCTTCCCGATCCGGACAAGGTCAAGGCGGTGGTGGACTGGCCCACACCTACATCTAGGAAACAGCTGCAGGGGTTTTTAGGTTTCGCCAATTTTTACCGGCGTTTTGTGCCGAACTTTGGGAACATCGCCAGACCCCTGACTGTGTTCACATCCCCGAAGGCCCCCTTTCACTGGAGTGATTAGGCTGCTGCGGCATTTGAGAGACTGAAGGGAGAGTTCGCCTCGGCCCGTGTGTTGACCCAGGTGGACCCGGAGCTACAATGCCTGGTGGAGGTGGACGCCTCGGATTCGGGGGTTGGGGCCGTTCTTTCTCAACGCTCCCCGACGGATGGAAAGATCTGACCCTGCGCTTACTTCTCTCATCGCCTAACACCTGCTGAGAGGAACTACAGCATTGGTGACAGGGAGCTGCTGGCCGTCAAACTCGCTCTGGAGGAATGGAGGCACTGGCTGGAGGGGGCTGCCCAGCCGTTTGTCGTTTGGACTGACCATCGCAACCTTGAATACCTCAGGACGGCCAAGCGGTTGAACGCACGTCAGGCCCGCTAGTCACTCTTCTTCGGTCGCTTTAATTTTACGATCACCTACCGGCCGGGAAGCAAGAATGGTAAGCCTGACGCCCTTTCCAGGCAGTTTGACGTGCCATCCTCTGATGAGCAGGAGGAGACTATCCTGCCATCTGCCTGTGTGGTGGGTGCGTTGTCCTGGGGAATCTGCGACAAGGTCAGAAGAGCACAGGAGGTGGATCCCGATCCAGGTGGGGGGGCCCCCGGGTCGTCTATTTGTTCCCCGTTCTGTCAGAGGCCAGGTAATAGAGTGGGGTCACACGTCCAAACTGGCGTGCCATCCGGGTGTGAGTCGGACCACTGACCTCCTCCAGAGGACCTTTTGGTGGCCAGGGCTACGGGATGAAGGACGAAGGATGTTAACAACTATGTCCGGGCCTGCGCTCAGTGCGCTACTGGGAAGACATCATCATCGGCCCCGGCGGGCCTGCTGCACCCCTTGCCCGTCCCTTCCCGCCCCTGGTCCCATGTGGCCATGGACTTCGTGACCGGTTTGCCCCCCTCCGGCCACTTCACGACTGTTTTGACAATAGTGGACCGCTTTTCTAAAGCTGCCCACTTTGTGCCTCTCCGGGGGTTGCCATCAGCACGGGAGAGGGCGGACCTTCTCGTCATTCACGTGGTTCGTCCTCACGGGATCCCCGCTGACATCGTTGCGGATCGAGGGCCACAGTTCGTGTCTCAAGTTTGGAAGGCGTTCTGCATGGTACTGGGAGCCACGGCCAGTCTCTCCTCTGGATACCACTCGCAGAGCAATGGCCAGTGCGAGCGGGCCAATCAGGAGCTGAAGGCTGCGCTGCGCTGCGTCATCTCCTCCTGCTCCTCTTCTTGGAACACGTATCTCCCGTGGATCGCGTACGCTCATAACACCACGGTGTCTTCGGCCACGGGGATGTCCCCCTTTAAGGCATCATTGGGGTACGATCCTCCTGTGTTCCCTGAGGAGGAGAGAGAGGTGGCTGTTCCGTCCGTACAGGCTCACACCAGGCGTTGTCGGCGGATTTGGTCCATCACCCGCAGAGCCCTCCTGAGAACCACGGAACGCAACATCGAGGTGGCCAACCGTCACAGGAGGCCCGCCCCGGATTACAAGGTGGGTCAGAAGGTATGGTTGTCCACGAAAAATGTCAGTGTGCCTGCCGAGAAGCGTAAGCTGACCAAGCGCTTCATCGGCCCTTTTGTCATTGCCCGCATTGTCAACCCTGTGTCTGTGCGTCTTGTTCTCCCCCCTCACATGCGCATCTGTCCCACTTTCCACGTCTCCTAGGTCAAGCTCTACATTGCCAACCCGCTGTGCCCGCCTCCCGTGGCTCCTGTCCCCCTGAGGATGATCGATGGCCATCCGGCCTGGAGGGTAACAGCAATCCTGGATGTCCGCAGGAGGGGTCGGGGCCTTCAGTATTTGGTGGACTGGGAGGGGTTTGGTCCTGAGCATCGCTCCTGGATACGCCCTGCGTTGATCCTCGACAAGCAGTTGATCCGCGATTTCCATCGGGCGCATCCAGGTAGGATTGGGCAGGTGCCTGGAGGCACCTCTAGAGGGGGGAGTACTGTCATGATGGCCGTTAGGCCGTCATCAGCATCATCATCGTTAGCTGCGCTCACTCCAGCAGGTGGCAATCAGCGGGCTTTAAAAGCCCAACGTGCGGACTCCTCAGCACGGAGTCATCTGTCTTCCTTGCCAAGCAATGCGCCGAGATCTCGACCACGAGTCAAGAAACGAACGTCAAGTCAAGCCAGGCCACGTAAGCAAACCCAGCACTCATCAATCTGCAAGTTCTTTCCCCTGTGCACAGGTGGACCTCCCAGGCGGTGGACAATCCTCCTCAGCTGACGAGGCACAGCCTCCTCCTCCTTGGAGTTCCTCCTCACCCCCGCAACGCCGGGCACCTCGAGCACTACGTCACACGGACACCAGGAGCCAGCCAAACTTACACTGTGGGACCTGCAAGTAAGCCCCTGCAACATATGCACCGTTATTGTTATTTGTACAGCAGTAACCTTTGTGCTTGTGTGTTTCCAGGGTTGCCAGGTCGCCACAAGACGTGCTCAGCTCCCCTGACCAGACAAACACACATACACGCACCACACCCACATTTTAACAATTAAAGATAATTTTCTGTGTTCACTCGTGTCAGCGTCTGTCTCTTGGGTTGTAAATCATGTCAGACACACAATTATACTTGTCAATGAAGCCAGATGATAGTAATCAATTAGCCAAGTTAGACGCCTATGTTAAGGAAATCAAAGCTTGGATGACTTGTAATTTTCTGCTATTAAACTCACATAAGACTGAAGTCATTCTTGTTGGTCCAAAAAACCTTAGAAATATCTTTCCAAATCAAATTCTTAGTTTGGATGCGGTCACTTTCATGGTCTGAGCGCTGATATTGTCCGAGCTCGGATCATCCAGTATTTTCCCCGTTAGTCCGTATTTTCCTTATGGCCTTCCAGGGCCTTTATTATGACAGCGTCACGGCGGGACTTCCGGCTGTCAGAGCTGAGTGTGCTGTGACAGCTGATCTACATTCCTTTGATTACTGTCTCATCATTAGTTGTGCCCTATTTAAGGGAGCAACTGTGGTTTCTCCGGGCTGTGACCTCGTCAAACCTCTGTCTTAGATTCACGATACTTTCTTCTCACAGTAAGTGTATTCCTTCAGAGTCTGTTTTCCTTTGTCCATAGTCATAGTCTTGTGTTTTGCCCCACGTGGCTCATTATTTTGTCATCGTTGTCTTTTGTTAATAAACACGCAAACCCATCGGCTGGCTTTCGGCGTCTTATTGATGGCCCGCGAGGGCCATTGTTGGCAGTAGGTCGCAGCCAGAACGAGACGCCGGTCACTGAGAGTTTGCATTGTGGGGCTTGAGTTTTTCCTTCTCTGGGTGCTAGTATTTTGTTCGTATGTCTGCTTTCGAGCATGGGTATTGCCCCAAGTGGTTGTGGGAGGTGGATGGCTACCTGGCCGATGCCCGTCTCCTTATGCCCACTTACGCTGCATACGAGCACCTGGATCTTGCGCAGAGGATGCTATTAAGCTATCATCTGACCTCCTTTCCAGAGGGAAAGGAGAGAGTGACTTTGACAGTGGCACTACGGGAACAAATAGAGAGGGTGGCCAAGAAGCCCCCACTTCCTCTCTGGGACACGGTCGTCCCGACGAGGGGGAAGTCTCCTGTGCAGGCCGCTCTTCCATGAGGTTCCCATCCGCAGTGGAGGAGGACAGCCGGGACCCCCCGTGAAGAGACTCAGTGGGTAGCTGAGCTCATCAGGGGCCACTTGGCTGAAGCTCGCTCTTTCTCCCATCCCAGTGACATCCAAAAGCATGTGGTGGCGGCAGCAGGACTGGTGAAGATCAATCCTGAGCTTCATTGTTATCCTGAGTACGCCGAGCTGATAGCCTCCGTTTCTGCGCAGCAGCGGCGCTTTCCTGACCAGCACCTAACCTTTGCCTCGCCCTCTGCTGGTAAACGCCGTCACCCTGCTCGTGCCCAGCCTCAGCGAGAACCCCGTCCAGATCTAGTTCCGGGTCGCCGAAAGAACTCTGCCTCCCAGCCAGCTGTTGCTCCTGCATCACGACAGGAGGAAAACACAGCAGCATCCACCTCTGGGTCATCTGTCTCGGCTGTTCTGTCAGCTTCTTGTCTACAGACTGCCTCAGCTGCTCCTCCCTCCTCCTCGACGCTCTCGCCAGCTGCTGAGAACTCCTCGATTCCTGCTCCAGCTGTGCCCGTCATCGATCCTGTGCGAGCGGCTCCTCCTCGTCTTCCCGGGGGGGCCTCCATCACCATCCATAGGGGAAAGGAGGAACCAAGCCCACTACAGCAGGCACCATCGGCCCTCTGGAGAAAAGGCAAGTGATATTTCATTTCACTCCTCCATATTATGATTTGCCTTGTCTGACTCCTGAGGTGGAGTTCAGGGTTCACAGTCCCCTGAGCTTCCTCCACCTGCTGTAGCCATTAATTGTGAAACTGCATCCTCTGTATCTCCTTCCCCTGAGCGTCCCCCGGTGCCAGGACTACACCGCCGGACGAGGAAGGAGCCTGCGGCCCTGGAGGACCTGGTACCAGCCCCACAGCCACGTCACGGGCAGAGGAGGAGGGCAGACTGCCGTTTGGAGCCTGCGCCGAAAACTAAGCATCCCCTGTCTTCACGGAGGAGCGGTTCGACACAGCAGGTCACAGATCCCCTGCCACCATGCCGTGTGGGCCTTCGGCGTGGACGTCAGCGTCAGGGAATCCCCAGACTGTGGACACCATCATGCTGGCTGCGGAGCCCGCTGCAGTTGAGTGGGAACCAGGAGTGGACCTTCAACTCGCTGAACCTGGATCGCTGAAGTCCTGTGTGGCGGTAGAGCCTGAGATCAGGCAAGTGCTCTATTTTGTCTTTCTCTTCTCTATTCTGGAGCATCATTGCCTGTCTCTCGGGGAAACGAGCCGGGTGCAGCCGATCGCTACATCCGGGCTTGTCTCGCCGGGCTCTGCCGCTGCCGGTGATACTGATCCTGGTTTTCTGTTCTGTTCCTCTGATCCTTCTCCCAAGGTCACTGGTGACGAATCGGTCCCGGTTGTCATTGAGGGTCCGGGTTCGTGTTTGGAGGTTAACCCTGGTGCTGCGCCGGCCCAGTCGGGGTCCATCGTGGGTGCAACGCTGGCCCAATCGGGGTCTGTCGTGGACGCTGTTCTGACCCAATCAGGGTCTGTCATGGGTGCTGCACCGTCCTGCTTGGGATCCAGCAAGAGCGCAGTGCCAGTTAGCGTGGAGTTCGGAGAAGGAGCTTCAGATTCTCCACCGTTCAACGCCAGGCTGGTCCCTCATCGTTTCCCCGATCCCTTTTTCCCTCCACCGGGTGCCGCTGGGATTTCCCTTATTCGGCTCGGCTTTCCCCCGCTATCCCTCTCGGTAGGGAGGCCACCTCTGAGTTCTTCCCTTCGGTCCTCCCGGCCTATTGACGCGGGTCGGCCGCCTAGGAAACTGCTTCGCCGGTTCGGCGTTCTGGGTTGGCCGCCTGACGGACTGGACTCTTTATTAGTTGACCTGGTCCGGCCACCAGAGGTACTGTTTCTCCGGGCCTGGGACTGGGGTAGACCGCCCGAACGTATTCTTTTTCCCCTGCCAGCCATCTGGGTGCTGGATGCTGGAAGACCTCCAGAACTATTTGTTTTTTGTTTCATTGTGCTCTGCCTACTAACATCCTTGTAGAGTTTTTTGTTTCCTCCTCTGTGGTTTTGGGAGGCTTTTGTTTTTTTGGTCCATGAACTATATTGAACTGTATACAGTATATCGCCGCTCTGTAGCGTGAGTTTTTTTTTTTCTCTGGTATTATTGGGCACGCTGTATTTTGTTATGTGCCTGTATTTCAGTTTTTCTTGTCTCCTCTGTAGGCTGGGGAATGTTTTTTTTTTTTTTTTTGTCTTTGCCTGTTTAGTATGATCTATATTAGTTTCGCTGCTCTGTAGCATGTTGAGTTGCCTTCCTGGTCTTATGGGGTCCGCTGCATTTTTGTACCTGTATTTGAGTTTTCCTTGTTCCTCTGTGGTTTGAGATGTTTTTTTTTCCTTGCCTGTGACTTTATTGGACTGTATTATGGTGTGCTGTTGTAGCCGTTTTGAGTCTTTTTTTTTCTCTTCGTTTCTCCTCATGTTTTTTTTTTTTGGGGGGGGGTGCAGTGTATGTGCCTGTATTTTGGCTTTTGTATTTTCTACCATGCTCTGATTGTTATAGCCTGCTGGGTTTTTTTTTCCATGGTTGAGCCTCATCATCATTTTTGATTGTAATTGTTGCCCTCCTTTGTTTTTTTTTTTTCCTTGTTACGGTGTTGGTTGGTTCTTGCCCTCCTAGCCTGTTTTCCCCTCCTCCCTCCCTAGGGCGGTCCTGTTGACCTTCTGGGTTGGGGGGGGCTTTGATGTTCTATCGCGCCTGGAATTCGCATTTTGGGGGGGGAGTACTGTCATGGTCTGAGCGCTGATATTGTCCGCGCTCGGATCATCCAGTATTTTCCCTGTTAGTCCGTATTTTCCTTATGGCCTTCCAGGGCCTTTATTATGACAGCGTCACGGTGGGACTTCCGGCTGTCAGAGCTGAGTGCACCGTGACAGCTGATCTACATTCCTTTCATTACTGTCTCATTATTGGTTGTGCTGTAGAGGGTGCGAAGGAAAGGATGTGGAGGTGAGGCACGAGCGTAGGTCAGCACAGATTCTCTATTTACCCTCTAACATGAATACAGCCTGTTGGCCCCAGCGTGGCCGTGGGGCCCGGTTAGTCGTGATGAGGGTAGAAGTGTAAGAGTGAAGAGAGAGAGATGAGGGAGAGCAGTTCTTTTATACCTTATACAGACAGCATGGCACATTAGCACATCAATTCTTATCTAATACCACTGGTCAATACACATGATTAGCATGACATTGGTTAGCACAAAGATGCATGCATTCAGTCCCATCTGACTGTCTCCTGTGGTTCTTTTGGTCGTGTTGTGGGTGTCCCCCACAGCCTACGGACAAGCAGAGCGCTCAGCTGGAGCAATTAGCATAACAGTGAGATGTATGGACTGATATCATTAGGCAGTCTCTCCTTCCTGCCAATAATCCTGCTATTGATATGCGTGACTCTCATGTAAATGTCCCATGCTTTCCTGCTGTACTGTGATGCTAATGTGCCATGCATGCATTGTCTAGCTGGGTATATAAGTGACTGAATATCGCTTGCTCATTCTCTCTCTGACTACTGCTTCTGATCACACGCATCGCCTGTTTGCTGACGAGAGCCTGAGGGCTCGCTCCATCATGCTTACACAGTGCTGGAGTGAGTTCTGTGATGGTGGATGAATAAAACACCCTTTTAAACTTCACTTCGCCGTACCTTATTTTACCATCCGCCACAGTGTGTCAATTGTCCTCAGCTTCCTCCAAGCCCCTGCTGGGTGTGAGGCAAGTTCCAGAAGAATGTCCAAGAGGAATGTCTCCCCGCTGTGTTTAGTGTCACCACACCAGCCCCCCCCCCGAACATCCAGAAAGGGCTGTGACACCCCCCCCCCCCCGTTGTTTGGGCTCAAGTCGATGCCAGTGGAAGCTGTAGCGGGGGGGGGGGGTTGCTGCTACGGTCGAACTGTCTGCTGGTGAGGGGAGTTGGAGGGCCCGTAAGTGTCTCTCACTCCTCTCGCGGCTCGTCCTGTGAGGATGTGGGGAAGGCAGGCGGCCAAATTCCCCGAGGATGTGTAGCGGCTGTGAAACAACTGTAGCTGTGTGAGGGACTTGGCGGTGTGGCTGTAGATGCATAAGGGACAGCAATTGGCTAAACACCCATTTTTAAGGGAGCAGCTGTGGTTACTCCAGGCTCCGACCTTGTCAAACCACCGTCTCAGATTCACGATACGTTCTTCTCACAGTAAGTGTATTCCTTCAGAGTCTGTTTTCCTTTGTCCATAGTCATAGTCATAGTTGTGTTTTGCCCCACATGGCTCATTATTTTTTTTTTTTATTTAAGTTTTTGTAAAGGGTATACAGGTCATTACAGCAGTGCATTGTTTACATTTTCATCACATGTTCCCTTATTTTCTGATATCTGACAACATTGGAAGATTAATTCTTACAACACCCCCCCTTTTTTTTTTTAAAGTGAAAGAAAAAGTGAAATTAAAGAGAAAAAAAAAGAAAAAAAAAAACAAAAACAAACAAACAAACAAACAAACCAGCAAAAAACAAACAAAAAGAAAAAGTAAGTAAATAAAGGTAAAAGAGCATCTGAGTAGCGTTGGAACAAAGAGCAGAACCATTATTGAAATGGTATTTGTCAAAGATTAGATCTAATGGAAGACACATATGTGATCCAGGGTTGCCAAAAGTTCATGAACCCATCCTTGTCCTGTCTCAGTGCGAATGTCAACTTTTCCGAGTAAATGTCTTGGATCACGTTAGTCCAATCTTCAGGTGTAGGACAGTCCTTCAACATCCATTTTTTAGTTAGAGCTTTTTTGCTTGCCAATATTAAAACATTGAATAAGTATTTTTCTCCTCGTCTTTCCAGTGAGTCCGGTAGTAAACCCAAATACAAAGTTACAAAAGAAAAGGGAACTGTTATTTTGAATATTTTCCCCAATATTGTCTGTACATTGGTCCAATATTGGTGGATAACTGGGCATGACCAAAACACATGAAAATGATTTGCAGTCTTTTCACCACACAAGCGCCAACAGTTCAACCCCTTATGGGTAAAGTTGTTTTGTGCAGGTGTTCTGAAAAATCTTACCAAGTTTTTCCATCCAAATTCTCTCCACTGCAGGGATGAGGTACTTTTCCATTGCTGTTTATTTAGCTTTTCCCATATTTCCAGTTGTAAAGTGAAATTCCCCTCTTTTTCCCATCTCTCTTTTATATAAGATGTGTTGTCTCCTTTTAAGTCTTGAAGACCTTGGTATATTTTAGAAATGTATCTGATCCCTGGGATCCCTTTATATGCCATTAAGAAGACCTTCAGAACACCTGACTGGGCCCTTTCCAAATCCTCCTTTTTAAGTATATTGTTTATGTGGTGTCTAAGCTGGAAGAACCTGTAAAGGTCTTGATTTATTAGGCCTTGTTTTTTCAAATCTTCAAAACTTCTTAAGATTTGCCCTTTAAAAAAATCGTAATACTTTATCAGCCCTTTCTCCTTCCACTTTTTAAATCTGGAGTCTGTTTTATTAGGAGTAAAGTCTTGATCATAGGCGATCCATTGCAGAAGTCGATAGGGCTCTTTAGTTTGATTCTCTCTGACTATCTTAAACCAAATTTTTAGCGGGGTCTCTATCCACGGGTTAGTGTTATTCAAAAGCTTAGGTAAGGCATTGTTCCCTATTATCGCCTGTAGGGGGATGTCACTTGTTATTTGGCATTCGATCTCCTTCCATTGTGCAGTGTAGACTGGGTTACATATCTCTACTAAAGTTTTAATTTGTGCGGCTTTAAAGTAGTCCCTGATATTTGGCAGCGCGAGCCCATCTTTGTCTTTGTTTAGCTGTAGGGTTCTATATCTGATTCTAGGTCTCTTGCCCTGCCATATGAATCTAGAGATCCTTCTGTCCAGTTCCTGCCATGTTTTTTTGGGAGGTTCTACCGGTATTGTTTGGAAAAGGTATAGAAGACGTGGAAGTATATTCATTTTGAGTGCTTCAATTCTTTGTGCAGTACCCAAGAATCGTATCATATTCCATCTTGTTAGGTCAGATTTTATTTTTGTCACCAGTGGATCATAGTTTAGTGATATAATTTTGTTGAGATGTTTCGGGATATTGACCCCCAGATATTTCATAGATTCCGACTCCCAGTTAGTTTTGAGTTTGCTTAGTAAATAATGATTTGGGTCATAGTTGAATGTTAAAATTTGGGTTTTATGCATGTTTAATTTGTACCCCGATAAATCTCCATACTTTGAAAAAATTGAGGTTAGTTCTGGTAAAGAAGTGTCCGGCTGCCCTAGGTATATTAAAATGTCATCAGCAAAGAGTGCTATTTTATGTTCCTTCTGACCAAGTGTAATACCTTGAATTTTTTGATTTTGTCTTATCCATTGGCTCAGAGGTTCTATGAAGATTGCAAAGAGCAGTGGAGGCAGGGGGCAGCCCTGACGACATCCTCTTTCCAGTTCAAAAGATGATGATACATTACCGTTAATCCTTATTTTAGCTGTTGGTTTTTTATATAATGCCTGTATAGTTCTAATGAAGCTGTTATGAAAATTGAAACTGGATAAGATTCTGTATAGAAAAGACCAGTCAACCGAATCGAATGCTTTTTCAGCATCTAATCCCAATATGACTGCATTTAAGTTATATTTTTTTATATGATGAATTATGTGTAAAGTGCATCGAATGTTGTCTTGTGTCTGTCTTTGTCTTATAAAACCTGTTTGGTCTAAATGAATTAGGTCTGTCAGTATATTTTCTAACCTTTTGGCAAGGATAATGGTAAAAAGCTTATAGTCCTGATTTAGTACACTGATTGGTCTGTAGTTGGAGCATTCTAGTTTATCCTTTTCAGGTTTAGGTATAACTGCAATGACCTCTTCTCTCCAGGAGGGGGGGATTTCCCCTGTGTGGAGGACATAATTAAATGTTTTCAGGAGGGGAGGAGATAGTTGCTGTTTAAAGGTTTTGTACCACTCTGCTGTATAGCCATCAGCTCATGGGGATTTGTTAGCTTTAAGTTTCATAATTGCTTTTTCCAGTTCTTTAGGATGTATTTCTGACAGTAGTGTTTTATTTTGTGACTCCGTAAGTTGGGGAAGGTTTAATGTGTTTAGGAATGCCTCGGATGCGTTTTTATGTTTTTTGTGGGAGTATAAGTTCTTATAGTAATTCTCGAAGCTTTTAAGAATATCCTGAATTCTGAATTTTATTTCCTTTGATACTGGGTCTCTGATTTTGTAGATTGCTCTTTCTGTTTGATGTTTCCTCAATTTATAGGCTAGCAATTTTGCCGATTTACTGCCTGTTTCATAGTATTTTTGTTTCAAAAATGTAAGTTTCTTCTGGATTTCTATTGTGTAGATCTCATTTATTTGGTTTTTAATTTCCTTAATCTTGAGCGAGTCAGTAGAATGAGTGTTGCCTTTGTGTTCTTTTTCTAGGTTCCTAAGTTCTGACTCTAATGTGGATAGTTTTTCTTGTCTTAGTTTCTTTTGGGTTGCCAGTTTTGCAATAATCTTTCCTCTTATTGCAGCTTTGCATGCATCCCACAGTATTAAAGGGGATACTTCTCCATTATCGTTTTCTTCCAAATATCTGAGAATATCTGATTCCAATTCATCTTTCAATGGTCCTTTCAGGACATTTGAATTTAACCTCCAAGAAAATGTATTATTTGTGTATTTTTGGATATTTAAGTCCATGTAGATCGGACTGTGGTCAGAGAGATCCATCAGTCTTATTTTACATGTTTTTACTCTTCCAATGTCTCTATTAAACATAAAAAAATAGTCAATCCTTGAGTAAGATGAATGTGGAGTTGAGTAAAATGTATAGTCTTTTACACTGGGGTTGAGTTCCCTCCACACGTCACAGATTCCCATTTCTTTTAGTAGCATCTGAGTCTTCCTGTTTTGGGTGTTATTTTGATGTGGAGAATTACCAGAAGCATCCCAGTACGGATTCAGTCTAAGATTGAAGTCCCCACCGCATATCACTAAACCTTGAGCTTTAGTTATCATTAGGTCAAATACATTTTTATAAAATTTCCAGTTAGCCCCTGGGGGAGCATACACATTCAGCAGGGTGATATCTTCTCCCTCTAGCCGCCCAGTTACCAAACTGTATCTCCCTTCTTTATCTTTGTGTTCTGATTTTTTTTCAAATGTAATTTTGGTTGATATCAATGTCGCTACTCCCCTCCTCCTCCCTGACTTATATGAAGATGAAGAGATCATTTTAAACCCTTGTCTACTGAGTTTATTGTGTTCCACGTCTGTTAGGTGGGTTTCTTGTAAAAATATTATTCCTGCTTTGTCTTTTTTCATTTTGCCTAGAATCTTGGATCTTTTAACTGGATTCAGGATTCCTTTTACATTATATGAAATTATTTTGGTTACACCCTGTTTCTCCATTGTGTTGTTTTGTTTAGTATAACTGTGTGGTGGCCGTCTTTTGTGCTACTCAGAAACTGAAAGAACATTAAAAACAAGAAAAACATTAAGAACATAGTGTATAAAACTTTAAAACAAAAAGCTGTCAGAAGAACTTCCTGAGCTGAGGTCTTTTTAAAGACCCTGGAAGAGCCTTGATGGAGTGAAGGCCCTGAGGGAAATTCCTCAAACTCTGTTACGTGTTGAGGGCCCTCTCTTACCCCTGTAAGTTTTCCCATGCTTTTAACGTGAGTTTCAGAACCCAATCCAAACTTGTAATGATTTTTTTTTTCCTTTTATGCCTAAACCCTGTGAAATTGTGTGCACCCTCCCACCCCCATCACATCAAACATTCACGCAAAAACAGTATTTGTTAGTATGAGGAGAACATGTGGATTATTGTCACATTTCTATTTTAACAAGTTTTTTTTTTTTTTTAATTAAAAAGACTTATTTGTTTCAAATATTATGACTGTTCCATGAAATGTTTTACCACATGCTGAATACGCATCTCCTTTAATGTTTGTTACCTTGTATGAGGGGGGTTGGATGTGCGGATTGATTCAAGAGAAAAAAAAAAAAAAAGGTCGCTATTCCAACCTGAAAACGGACAGTTTATCCGCGACGCTCTGGCGCTGGGTTTCCCGCTGCTGGTCCGTGGATTTTGAAGGTCTTTGTGTTGTCCATGTTTGCGCTTTGATCTTCTCACTCGGGTCTGCTGCGGGTTTAAATACCGTTACCGGGAGCCCTCTTCTCGCCATGTCAGCTGTTGCTTCTTCCGCCGAATTATAGAGACATGTTTCTTCGCCGTAGAAGACCCTTAACTTCGCAGGAAATGGAGTCTGAAAGCGCAATTTCTTCTCTCTTAACACCTTTTTCGCATCATTGTATTCCCTGCGCTTTTTAAGGACCTCCGGGGCGTAATCGTGTTCCACGAAGACTTTTCTCTCCTGGTGCATAAATCCTTTTTTCTGCCAGGCCAGTCTTACAACCTCTTGTTTTATTTTGAAATTGGAAAATCTTACCAACACCGAACGTGGGGGCGCTTCCGCTGCCGGCCTAGCGGCTAATGAACGATGTGCCTTTTCTATCTTCAAGTCGGTGGTTTGTGGAATATCCAATTTCTCTCTTAGTAAGGATTCCACGCATTCTGCCATTGAGTTAAAACCGTTTTCGGCTCCTTCTATCAGACCATGAATTCTTATGTTGTCTCTTCTTTGTCTTCCTTCTTGGTTGGCTAGCTTAGCCTCTATAGATGCTTGTTCGGCCGTAACTTCTTGGCGAAATCGTCGTAGCTCTTCAAATAGTGATTTCAGGCTAACCTTTTTGTTAGCTATCACCAGTTCCTCGTCTTCTGAACGGAGATCTTCCAGTTCAGATTCTCCGGCCGATACGTGTCCTGGCCTGGAGAATTTCAGTTTCTTCTGTTTTCCTTTAGATATGATGATTTTGTCTTTTGATTTTCACTCCTCCAAAAATCCGTTAAGTTTGATTTTCAAGGTGTTATCTTGGATTGGGTCTGAGAGCTTCAGTGTTAAGCTGCAGTCGCCATGGCGTCCAGACCGGAAGTCTCATGGCTCATTATTTTGTCATTGTTGTCTTTTGTTAATAAACATGCAAACTCATCGGCTGGCTTTCGGCGTCTTATTGATGGCCCGCGAGGGCCATCGTTGACAGTTACTCTCTATCTAAAAAAAATAAGAAACTTAAGACTGGGCTTTTGACTTATAATTACTCAGTACAAACACTGACTTACTGTATATACTGGATTTAAAACTTTTACCTTAAAATGAGCAACCCCAAACCATGATATTCACAATGGCTATCATCAAGCTCAACATCAGCAATTCACCACTCAACTGAAAATCTTCAAGCAGAAGTACTAAAAAGTTTGAAAATAACGCAGCCAGGCAGTGTGCACAGCCAGAATGCCTCGTGCTTTTCCCAGGACTACACAGTACCATTTTCCACCTGTTAAAAAAAAGAAGCACATGTACAAGGTAAACATGTCAGCTGCAAAATTAGCAGACCTATGCAGTAAATTCACACACTGAGAAAATACCTACATCTACATCAATGATTACTGTTGCGCTTGAGCTAAGCCCTTCTCCTTTGGCGTCTGCTGCCACAACCACCAGAGTGTACTGTGGGTGTTTCTGTCAGAGAAGGGACACAATGAGCACAGCGATTTTCCAGACTCAGCTGGATATCAGCTACAGTAGGCTGGACAATGAGCTTCCCTCTTGAGTACTGGGGTAAGTCATAGAACAGCATATGGTATGGTAGTATTGTTATGACAGTCTCCAACTGCAGGATCCATCAAACAAGTTTCTGCTGTATGAAAGAGGCCCACCTCTCTCGTCCAGACCAGCAGCATTGACTCTGATGGCTCCATTGACATGTTGCTCCTGGACATCTGTGGAACCTGGCTCACAACACAGTAACGGATATCTGAGTTGTCATTATTTGGCTCATCATTATCTATGGCCATTGAAAGGGTTATGAAAAGTTAGAGTGCCAAAATAATAATTCTGTAGGTAATCTCCCACATATTCTATACATATTCTGTTTACATTCTTATGAACAAATATGTTGTGTTAAACTCTGATAAACATTAGGATTAATGTTAATTGGGCAGAGCTACAGAGCCCTCTTTCTTCTCTCTCTCACTTCTTTTAATCAGGTCTATTACATTAGTTACACACCCAAACCAATACACACACACTTTTGATAGTACATTTTAGGGGACAGTTAACGTGAATAGTGGATGGCCTGTTCACGTCAGAGTTAAACTGGCCAATCAGACGGTTGCGTACAAGCCCATCCTATTGTACGGGATTGGTCTAACCAACCCGAGAAGATGAATGTAAGTTGCACCCGGAAGTTGCGGTCAGTCTATCGACGCTCCTGAGGGGGCTGCGTCAAGCTGAACCCAGCGCTGCTTGCTTTACATGTGACCTCTAAATAAATGTTGCATCTTTAAATTGAAGAATTCTCCAGCTTATTCTTGGATCTTTCAATCAAAGAATCAGGATTTCAACAGTTTGGTGCCGGTGACCCGGATTGAACTATTCTGAGACGAGGTGGGAACGAATCGGAAGGACCCTTTTCAGACTACCGTGGCACCTGAACAAAAAGGTAAGCAGAAAACCTTTTTTACATGAATTTCTGCACTTTGCCATACTAAATTTACAGTTGTCTGATTAAGGGGTATATCCCATCTCCAAATTTTATAATTTAGTTGGGAGTCACATGTAAAGTCTGAACAAATAGTTTCACGCGAAGGAAAGTGCACGTGCCCTATTATCAGTCTGATCTAGGACAGTCGCGATCAGGACGTACTATTCACGGGTGTATGGTCCACCAAATTTTAAAACATTTTGGAGTCAGTCTGAACCAAAATTAACAAGACTTAGGGAGCCAGGGTGGTCAATGATCATCCGGGTTTGTCTCCCAAATTAAAATAGTAAGGGTTAGTAACCTGATGCCAGGGGGAGCCATTGAGAGTGATCAACCTGATGCCGCTAGGAAGCAAAGCCACGATCGTCTAAATCAGTATAGCACTGAGCTTTAAGATACGGTACCGCTTATACTAGGGGACCTGCCGAGGCCTCAGTGAAAGTGCCCTCTGCTTAAAGTTGGACGGATCTGTGAGGTTCTGGGATGCAGTCTGTACCCAGAACTTAATAAGACTTAGAGGCAACGACCGTGCCCATCTTCCAAATTAAAAACAGCCAGGATTAGCCTGATGCTGGGGGGGATTTAAGTGTCCGACCCGATGCTGTTAAGGAACGATGGCACGTGGGTGAAGTATTTTGGATGCAGTTTGTTCTGAAATAATTACAAGACCTAGAGAACAGTGGTGATCAGCAATCACCCATGTTCGTCTCCCAAATTAAGGGAACCAGGGCTAGCCTAGTGCCGGTACTGAAAAAAAAAAAAACTTACAGTACAGCAAAAGAATCTTTTTTACCACCATTAGTGAGTATCTGTTCATAAGTATAAAACTAATAACTTACATTACAGCATAAGGATCTTTTTATACATCATTAGTGAGTGTCTGTACACAGCAATAAAGATAGCTTGTTAAATCAGTATAAGACTGAACTTTATGATACGATACCTCTTGTATCGATGACCTGATGAGGTCTCGATGAAAGTACCCTCTACATAAAAGTTAAGCTATGAGAAAATGAGTACATGCAAATCTGCAGCATATTCTCCACATCATGCATGCTGATCTTTGTGTTAATTCTGTGTCTTGAGGGTTTGTTTGTACTGTCTATATTGTGCATGCAGATGTCTGTGTTAATTATGTGTCTTTAGGGGATAAATGTGTGGTTTGAGAAATACCGGGGATTGGAAATATCTACTAAACTTTTCCCATAGTATGATTTAACTAATGGTGCTCGTCGGGCCATGTGGGGAACAAAGGCAGGTGTGTGTTTTTCCACAAAGAAGGGAGGCAATCCGCTCCCACAACTGAGTTTAAAACAGGTTACCGAGAGGAAATTATTTGAGGTAACAGTATTAAAATGGAGCACTAAATTAAAGTTGTAAGGTTATTCTGGCATATTTACAGCTGAAGTTAAGGAGGCAGCGCTCCAGTTTCTTTGGAAAACAAGTTGTGGTTTGTGGACAATAGGCTCCGGGGCCATCTTGCACGTTCACAATTGCACGTGGCAGAGGTGGCCACATGGCATTCAGTGCGCATGTGCGGAAAAACGCCATCTTGAACCACCTTCAAGCTGCGGCACAGGGCCTCCATCGTGTGGCCAAATGTAGGAAGTGCCTTCTTTTATAAATCTACTGCCAAATAGGGCTTCAAATCTTCCTAATAAATTTGGAACCTTATCTCTCTGGCTGAAAGGAAAGCTTTAAGACTGTGCACAGTAAAATAAAGTCCTTCCTCACCCGCCTATGTGGGTTTGATGTAGTGAGGCAAAGACATGCCCATTCAGCTGGAAAGAAAAGGCTCAACCTTAATTTGGGCAGAGAGGGATATAAGGAGATTTATTCCTACTTATACAATAAAAGTGTAGAAAAATCCTAGGTGGACAATATATAAAGGTGAGGTAATTTAAATGAAGAAATAAGGAAAATTGGAGTAAATAAATAAATGAATGCATAAATAAATGAATAAATAAAATAAAAACATATTATATATATACATATTATACATACATATTATACATATTATACAAAATACATAGGTTCCAAGGTTGTCATAGCCAGGAGCGGCACTGGGGTTAAGTTCCCAGTGCTCATAAAATGCTCCTTATGGCGTGCGTCTCGAAAAGCCTCTGACAACTAAGTCCAACTCCTAGCCTGCCCGTGTGGTTTAGTCTCTAAGCCCGGCGGAACTGCTTTCACTAATAGGAGAAGGGGCGAGGGCGGATCTCTGGTGCCTTAAAACCAGATGCTTCGGGTAGATGGTGGCTCGTCAACCTGGGAAGGTAGCCCATCTAGGGGAAGGTAAACCCTGATTTCAAACCTCCGCTGCCTTGCGGCATACCCGGTCACGGGAAAGGCTTCGGGAGTCAACCCTGAGGAAAAATCCGGAGTCGGAGCCCCTAAGGCAATTCTATGTTGTGCTCAACATCGTTCTGGCAGCTTCTGCAACGGCGCTGGTGCCAAACTGTAGCAGCCCTGCTGTTCCTTTGGATTCATCAGTGACGTGGAGAGGGGGGACATGCTGCATGGGCAACATCTTGTCCTCCATATCTTCCTGCCCAGGCTTGAATCCTACCAACGCCAACGCTGGAAGGTAGAACACCGGATCACTGGAGAGGACACTCCAGCTTCACCTTTGGCATAGAAAAAACACGGGGAATGACAGTTACCGGTTATAAGCCACCGCTTAATTGGCGTAGAGCGCGGCGCCAGGGGTTGTTCCCGAAGGTGGGAGGGATCACCGGATCTCACTGGACAGCTACCGCCTGCCTCAAGCTGGGTAGCCCCAAGCCAATAAGGTGTTGTCCCGCCACAGCTTGCTTTCCTCATTGGGTGCATGGGGATGAGGAGAAGTCCGAACAGCAGGCTGAGAACCTTCACACCAGGCAAGACAATAAAATAAAAGAGACCAACTCTAAAACTGGGAACTAGGAACGTCCACACTATGATGACAGGACTCGCTGCTAACCTCAAGGACATCAAGGACACCAGGAAGACTGCCATCATCAATAATGAGCTGAAGAGACTGGGAGTGGATATCGTCACTCTCCAGGAAAGACGGTTGGCTGATGCAGGCACACTGACAGAGAAGGACTACACGTTCTACTGGCAGGGAAAGGGCAGCGACGAACACAGGGAACACGGAGTGGGCTTCGCAGTGAAGAACACCTTGCTGAAGATGGTGGAACTGGGCAGCACTGGCTCTGCACGACTCCTCACCCTCCGCCTGAACACCACTCAAGGCCCAGTCACCCTCGTCAGTGTGTATGCCCCAACACTGACAGCCACACCAGAGGCAAAAGACGAGTTCTACGAGAATCTCGCAACAACTGTCAGGATCATCCCCAACTCTGAACAACTCATTCTCCTTGGAGACTTCAATGCCAGAGTGGGTGCTGACCACGACTCCTGGCCCTCCTGTCTTGGACCTTTTGGCGTGGGCAGAATGAACGACAACGGACAGCGGCTGCTCGAGTTCTGCACATATCACGATCTGTGCATCACAAACTCGTTCTTCAAGACCAAGCCCCAACACAAGGTTTCCTGGCAACATCCACGCTCAAAGCACTGGCACCAGCTGGACTTGATCCTGACCAGGCGCACCTCACTGAAGAACGTGCTAATCACCCGTTCGTTCCAGAGTGCAGATTGCGACACAGACCATTCATTGGTGTGTTGCAAGGTCAAGCTGCAGCTGAAGAAATTCCATCGTGCTAGACAGCCTGGAAAGGCACGGATTGACACCAGCAAGATGGCTCAACCAGAACTTGTTGAGCAGTTTGCCTCCACCTTTGAGAAGGAACTTGGTGTACCACAAGAAGGAGAATCTGCAAAGCAGAAGTGGGAAGTGCTGCAAAACACCATCCACCGCACAGCCTTGGCTACCTTTGGGAGGAAGACCTCGAAGTCACAGGACTGGTTTGATGCCAAGTTGACCGGGATGACCCCCGTCATTGAAGCCAAGTGCTCAGCACTTGCTGAGTACAAGAAGTACTCAAACGAGAAGAATCTCCAGATTCTCAGGGCTGCGAGAAGCAAAGTTCAGCAGACTGCTCGGCGCTGTGCCAATGAGTACTGGACTCAGCTCAGCCAAGACATTCAAACCGCTGCCATAACAGGGAACATCCGTGGTATGTACGATGGCATCAAGAAAGCACTTGGTCCGGCTCAGAGCAAGACGGCCCCCCTCAAATCCTCCACTGGGGTGATGATCACAGAAAAGAACAAGCAGATGGAGAGATGGGTGGAACACTACTCCGACCTCTACTCCAGAGAGAACACCGTGACACCGTCAGCCCTTGATGCCATCGACTGCCTGCCATCCATGGACGAACTTGACGCCGAGCCAACCATCGACGAACTCAGCAAGGCCATTGATAGCTTGGCCGCTGGCAAGGCACCCGGCAACGATGGCATACCCCCTGACCTGATCAAGCACTGCAAGACCGCCCTACTGCTGCCATTGCATGACGTCCTCTGCCAGTGTTGGAAGGAAGGTGCCATACCACAGGACATGAGGGATGCCAAGATCATCACCCTCTACAAAAACAAAGGGGAGAGAAGCGACTGCAACAACTACAGGGGTAGACATGATCGACGGTAGACATGATATTCTCCATCCGCCAACTCCAGGAGAAATGCAGAGAACAGAACATGCCCCTGTACGTCGCCTTCATCGACCTCACCAAAGCGTTCGATTTGGTCAGCAGAGAGGGCCTTTTCAAGATCCTGCCAAAGATAGGATGCCCACCAAAGTTGCAAAGCCTCATCGAATCGTTTCACACCAACATGCAGGGGATAGTGCAGCACGATGGCAACGTCTCAGAGCCATTCAACATACGCAGCAGAGTGAAACAGGGCTGTGTACTTGCGCCAACCCTCTTTGGGATTTTCTTTGCTATGCTCCTGAGGCATGCCTTCAGCACAGCAACAGAGGGAATCTACCTGCACACAAGATCTGACGGCAGGCTTTTCAACCTCGCCCGCCTGAAAGCCAGAACCAAAGTACATGAGGCTCTAATCAGAGACATGCTGTTTGCAGATGACGCTGCAGTCGCAACCCACACACAGCAGGAGCTTCAGACCCTGATGGACCGCTTCTCCCAGGCATGCAAGGACTTCGGGCTTACCGTCAGCCTGAAGAAGACTAACGTCTTGGCGCAAGGCACGGAAGCACCACCAACCATCACCATCGACGACTACGAGCTGGAGGTCGTGAATCAGTTCACGTACCTGGGGTCCACGATCAGCAACAACCTCTCCCTTGATACAGAGATCAACAAGAGGATTGGAAAATCAGCCATCACACTCGCTCGCCTCACCACACGAGTGTGGGAGAATCCCAAACTCTCTGTCAAGACGAAGATGGCAGTGTACAACGCCTGCGTCATCAGCACACTGCTCTATGGGAGTGAAACGTGGACAACATACGCCTGGCAGGAAAAGAGACTGAACTCCTTCCACTTGCGCTGCATTCGCCACATCCTGGACATATCCTGGCAGGACAAAGTGCCCAACACAGAAGTTCTGTCCCGCGCCGGCCTTCCCTCCATGTTCACTCTACTCAGGCAGCGCAGGCTCCGCTGTCTAGGCCACGTTCACCGTATGGAGGATGGCAGAATCCCAAAAGACGTCCTCTACGGAGAACTGGCAACTGGCAGGAGAGACGTTGGCCACCCACAGCTGCACTTTAGAGACGTCTGCAAGAGAGACATGAAGGCCCTGGAGATCAACACAGAGCGCTGGGAGGACCTTGCAACGGACCGCTCCAAATGGAGAGGCACCCTGACCAGACAGCTCAAGGCGGGTGAAGAGAGACTGACTGCTGCAGCAGATGAAAAAAGGACCCGCAGGAAGAACCGCCACAGACCCAGCAGCACGGAGACCACCCACAAGTGCGACCTGTGTGACAGGGACTGCCATTCGCGCATCGGCCTGTTCAGCCACAGGCGGTGCTGTTCCAGCAGAGTAGACGTTTAGGATTCTCTTCCATGGTCATCATAGACCGACGGAGGCCGACGACAAAATACATATTTTGCCAGGAAGCTGTTGGTGCTAACAAGCCATTCCAGATTCAGCAAACCACTCATATGTTCTCTAAGTGTGCATAAACAGTATTCATGAATCAGCTGTAGTCAGTACGTGTTCACGAGAATTGATGATTGGATAACTGGTGCCTAAAACTACCGCGAAAATCACATCTCAATATAACTGAGATGTGATTTCGCTAAAAGCCCTATCAGAGAGGTGCCAAAGTCACATTGATCAACCTACTGTCTCAGCACAGGTGCCGATTGAGTGTGCCCAATCAATACCCACGATAATGGCTCCCCGGTGGTGGTTAAAAATGGACTGTTACAAACAGCAACGGCCCAGGGGGAGCCAGAAGATAATGAGAAAACTGAAGTATTTTTAGAAAAAGCTGTACCCATGCCCCACTAAACTCCATCTATGCACCCCAGAACCCCACATCACAACAATATGGACCTTACCCAGACACCCCACCTAATCTGCCCTATCAGCGTCAGCCGCAGGGCCACAGGGGATATCAAAGGTTTAATAATAGAGACAGAGGCGTTAACGCTAAACCCAGGGGGTGGGGGGGCACCCACGGGACCGATGCTTCCTATGTCGGCAAACACAGGAATGGATAGAAAAGTACTAGGTCATTTAAGGTTTGCTGTCTTGAAGGCTTAAATTAGGCATTTTGCGAGTTGGCATCCTTTTTAACAAGCAGGGAGTGAATCTAACAGTAAAATTAAGATAATTGATCACAGTGTTCTCAGCCTGACAGATAATGTTCTCAGTCTTACAGCTGAGAGGTCAGTGTGCTTTCTTACCTAAAATGATACCATTTATGCTAATTATTGAGTAGCTACATAAAGAGTGTATAAATATGAATAAATCTTTATTTTTTGGATAGATTAGATTAAAAGATTAAAAGAAAGGAACAGAACAATATATCAAAGAAAAAATCCAACAAGGTCGAATTAAACAATAACTCTGTTATGAATGCCCCTTGCAGGGCATTAGTGAGACGCCAGATGCCAAACAGTAAGTTTGCTTGTTTATTAAACAAAAGGACAAAATGACAAAGTAAATAGCCATGTGTGGCAAACCACGTACATGCACTAAAGCACAAAATAATAACACTGATGACGAACGAGGAGGTGCAGCAAGGACGGAACCTACGCTGCGCAAAAACACTTACAAAGACGAGCAGTGAAGAATCCAAGACACAGGAGGAAGACTGGAGTCGGGGATAGGAACTCTAGTCCATCAATACGGAGGTGTTAGAGTGTGTAGGTTGCAGTAAGGAGTGAGCCTCAACTGCTCCCTTAAATACAGAGCATAAACTAATCAGAAAAGGGGTAAAGTAATTAACGAAAATGACAAACAGCTGTCACAATGCCGGCTCGGCTTTGACAGCCAGAAGTGCGGCCGTGACGCTGTCACAATAAGAGCCCCTGAGCGGTCCTAATAACAAACCCCGGAATAATATGGTGGAAAAGGGAAAATACTGAGTAACCCGAGCACGGACGGGATCAGCGCTCAGATCACCACAAACTCCTCTGATTATACAATTACACACAAGACAACCAGTGTAGCTTCATCAACTACTTTTAAAATTCCATGCAAAATAAATAAATAAATTAATTAATTAAATTCTGCTGAACCCTGAAGAGTGTCAGGAAGAAGGCACAAACACTGGCAGCCATCTTAAATGTTTCCAAGTACTTAAAGCGGAAATGAGTCATTAGGTATCCATTCTTTCAGAGCATTTCTTTTAACTGTGAATATTAACATTAAGTAATGAGCTAACAACCACAGCGAAGATTATAGCTTTACTGTATACTCAGTTATTTAAAGTCAGTGTAACACACATTCTTATGTTCCTCCCCAATAGAGGGTATGCGTAGGATGTCACCGAACAGAATTCTTGGCAGATAAACACTGAGTGGCAAAAATGAGTAGCAGCATGAAGGTGTATGCAGTACAGCACAAAAAATCCACACAGCATTCAATTACAGCAGGACAAAGAATATCTGTTTGCACTGTGGAGAGTTAATCTTATCATTCCATCTTGTATTAATTAGCAAAAATTAAATAAAGGCTTTGAATCAGTTCCTTTCTTGACTCAAGGTTGGAAATCTAGATAAGAAGGGAAAATAAAATTTGAAGGAAAAAAACACGCTTATTTATGGAATGGCCGACACACGGGGTACCTGAGGCTCCCCATGAATCTGTTTCTTTTATAAAAGGAAGCCAAAAGGAGGAGGGGAGGACAACAAGGAGGAGGAGGGAGCACGCCCCACAATGGAAACAGTGATGGCAAAACTGGCTGCTGGGAGGCGTCCATGTTTCACACCCACCATGGAAAAACTGGACTGCATGCTTAAGATTAGAACAGATAAGTGGACTCACTTCTACACATATACAAAAAATTAGCAAAAATTAAATTATTAAAACAAATGACAAACATCTTCCATTTACCTGACTCTGAGGTTTAAGGTATTTCGATTAAATTCGTATGGTGCAGGTGCATGTAAAGTAGTAACTCCGGGTAACGACATACAGGACTTTTCAAGTCAGAAAAAGTAACAGTTAAATTCTGCAAATGGCAAGCTACCAGTAGAATACCTATCAACATCTGTAAAAGAAGCATTGTATCCCATGTACTACAAGCAATTGAACAGATCTGATCCAAATTATGAACAACCATTATTTGCAAACCCATCCTCCAGATTGGTCATAAAACTTGGACTGATAAACAAGGAAATGTGTGGAAGCATCCATTGTCCTAATTAAAGAGGATAAGAGACATTTCAACCTATGGGGGGTTTCACACATCACACTGGATAGACCCAAACACATGGATAGGAAAATGTTGGACATTTTGTCACCTCTACTGGGGAATATAGCCATTCATGGAAAGCCAATACCTGACCTTAAGATAGAATATTCTCCTAAATTAGAAACATACGCATTGTCTCTTAACTGGGTAACAACAGCACAAAAGGCTGTGCACATTGATGCCCAGAAATCTCCTAAATGACCAATCTTAACATTAACAAATGAGGGGATGAGAAAATCTGAAGCAAATTCTAAATTGGTTATGGTAAAAGGTTTACCAGATGTAGATCTAATAAAAGGAGCAGAGTACGACACTATAGACCATATATTCAGAAGCCCAGAAAGGTGTTAACCAGGTCCTAAAACCTAAAGCAGCAGATGTCATAGCGTCATCAATCCTGTAGGAGATACCCTGATGACGCCGGGCCTGCAGGAATTAACAAAGCTCTAACTCTTTGTGCTCATTGTATGCCAGGATCACATATATTGATAAATGAGCTAGACCTCCAAATGCAATTTTCCACAGTGGTAGTCATCAGCAAATCTTGCACATCTCATACCTCCCCATAGAAACCAACTGCTGAGTCCAGGGGAGGAGCTGAAGACCCCAAGATGGAGGATGATGACGAGGAAAGTCCATTGTGCTATCATGGATTATTTGTAAACACAATGTGCTACCGATAATACATAAATCATACATAGCTCACCACACACACACGTAGGGGTGTGAGACTTATAGTATTCTTGTGTACTTATTTCCATCATGCTAATTATGGTTAGGTAGTCAGGATAATTGTGAAAGTTAGAAGCTCTAGAGGCCCGAATACAACAAGCATGGATAAGGATGTCTCCTAACTTTGAACAATTTAGTTTACGATCTACTTACACTGCAACACAAAAGTCTCATCACCCAGCTCACTCACCATAACAAACCCACAGCTGAACACATAGATCCCATTACCCAGGTCACTTATCACAACACAACCACTGCTTGTAGATTTCATATAGCCAACAATCACACACTCAAGGCTAATGGGAGGTAACTTACAACACCACATAGTCAACTACAGATGTAGTGAATAAGGATAAGACGGTGATGGTGACAATCCATCAGGCCATTATTGATCCTGTCCCGGCCGAGCCCTTTGTATTGGCACCCAAGCAAAGGTGTAGGGTGCAGGGAAGGTGCATGCAGGAAGGGGGGGAGGGCACCAGACCATCACGACATGGGCCTGCGACGTAGAAAGAGGTCGTAGGGCTAGTGACTGTACGACTTCAGTCCCTAGAAGAAGGATGGACTGGTAGCTATGTGCACCAACCATACCTCCAGCATCCGGGGTGGAACCAGATCAGCTACACGGAGGAGACGGCATTTTCCAATGCTACCCCTCACAGTGGTACGGTGGGCACAGGGGCTCGAGCTTCATCAACACCAGCATCTCTACCTCTTTCCAACTACCGGTGGGTGGCATCCCTGGGACAGCACCACTGAACTGTTCATTGGCTGGACTGGATGTTGTCTACTCTCTGCTGCATCCACCAGACTGTCCTATAGACCTCATGGGACGAGATGTGCCTCTGAGAGCGTGGGCACACAGTTGTTTTGCTTCTAATGGTACCAGTGTGTGTCTACAAGATGGGACTGTGCTCCACAGCTGTGGATACAGGAAACAGACGCAGAGGAAGTCAAACTCCTGTCGCAACCGTGTGATAACTACAGCTGAATGATGCGAGCCCCGGCAAAGGTCAACCGGTGGACAAAAGATTTCGTGGGCTTCATGGATTGACCCTGTTCGACCTCATGACCCCTACATGATTCACTCCACCGGACAAAGAACTATTCACATAATGATCAGGAGACCTCGGTGGGGGTGCAGGACTTGGTGAACAATGACAATTATGTGACTGCAGCTCATCTGGACAAGGACGTGTTGCCTCGGTACACCCTCTTAGACATCGCTGCACTGCGCTGGGGTGTCCACAAGGAGGGAGGCAAGGGTATCAGAACCAGTGGTGCAAGCCTATCTTGGGTTGACTGACTGGGTTGACACACAGTGTAGGGATCTACCTTATTCACCATCTGCTAACCACTAGTGTCTCTCACACCATGTATGGTTGACATGATAAAATCATGTCAAAGGGGGAGTGAAAGGGTTATGAAAAGTTAGGGTGCCAAAATAATAATTCTGTAGGTAATCTCCCATTATGGTCTATACATATTCTGTTTGAATTCTTATGAACAAATATGTTTTGTTAAACTCTGATAAACAGGAAGTAGGCAGAGTTATAGAGCTCTCTTTTGTAGGAAAATGTGATTAATAATTATGATCAGGTATAAAAATTATTTAATTTGTATTAATGTATCGGGACCTCAGATGAGTCTGGGTCCATACACACAGAAAAAGTTAATAAACACTCGTGGGGCACCAGCTCCTCTTTAGGGAGCACTTTAATCCTTAATTTCACTTTACACCTGTTTAATCACTCAATAAATTAATTAATAATCAGTCTCAAAATTTTAGTGAATTTGATACTGGGGACTTTGAAACCAGACTCAGAATGAAATAAATTCCCAACAACTTCTCTCATTTTCACATATTTATTAGATGAAGTGATGATTAAAGGACATTGTCATGATTTGGATTAATCATTAAATTATACTTGTGTAGCATCATCGTCCTCCTCAAAACCAAGACAGAAGATCACTTCTCTCCAGTTTACAGGAATTTCAATTTATTCATTACACAGGAATATCACCTTTCTGCCTTCTCAGGAATATCACTGGCTTTTTGCTGACTCATGCAGGCTTCTTCCAGACCTGACCAAAGATGCTTGCTTTCCCAGGACCCCAATGTAAACAGAGCTTGCTTTTAAAGGCTCAAAGTAACATAAAACTCAGGAGACCAGACCTCTCAACATGAACACTGCATTTGATAACGTACCTTTTCACAGGAAACCAATGTTTTTTTAAAAGAGTCATAAACCACTTAATCTGACGGTTTTATAGGCTATACTGTCCAGGTACTTTCGCCAGATAATAAAGGAACTCATCTACAGCTCAACAGTACCTCCTAGCGGATACCTACGGAATGTGTTTTCAGTACGTAGGATGACTTTTAATTTGTCAGCTTATCCTGGATCCTAAGGACACTGAAAATCATCCCTCTTATCACCAACCATGGTTTGCTGCATGTTCTGCTGTTCTAATCTTGATCTAAATGTGAATGCATGTATTATAATTATGTATAAGAAATGTTATATTCATGAGTGTTATTGGAGTAATGGTATAAATGCATGATCACCATATATTAGCCAAGTCATTTAATTTAGTTAGATTTTATATTATATTATTTTATATAGATTTTATATTATAAGAACTGACTGAGTGTTGATTTTTCCCTCTGAAATTTCATGGGATGGTGTCGCCATTTGGTTGGCTGCTCTCAAACAAAGAAGTGTTTTCACATTGGATAACAGCCATTTCAAAGTGATTCTGAAAGAGTAGATTGGTCAGTTGACGACTGACCTCATCAGTTTTACGACCCGGCGAGGTAACTTTAAAAGACAGAAGTTAGATTTGAGTAGTCAGAAAAAACAAGAGGGAAAACAGAACACAAAGAAAACAGACACAGTTGAGCACAGTGGAGCACAGAGGAGAAGTTTTGAAAAAGTCAGAGATCAGACAACCGGCAGGAAGATCAGCTAGAAATAGAATTAAGAATTAGAAACACAGAAAGAAGAAAGAAAGAGATTTTGAGAAAGATTAGGAACTAAATTCAGATTAAAGAAGCAGAATAGTAATCTAGATCTCAGAAGAAGATTTTATTCCACCGTTTCAAGGCCCTGTGAAGTTTTATTTTATTCTCTGTGTGTTTGTCAAATCTTTTCTTATATTCTGGAAACTGAGGAGAAACCATTTTTCTTTAGAGCTCGTCCTTTTTTAGAGAATCAAATTCTCAAACTTTTTCCTTCACCTCAGAAGCCATTCTTATCCTAGTAAATGTTTTTCTAACACTTTTTTTAATGACTTTTCCCGCCATTAAAGTGGACCTTTAATTTGCCTAGTTTAAAGTGAAGAGACTGAGAAGATTTTCCTTCAGTTTTGGGTCGATTCCGCTACAAGAGACCCCAAATTTGGATTCTTTTCCCAAGGACTTTTCACGCCACCCTGAGACAATCCACCCACGGCTGCAAATGTCTCTTTGAAGGGCCCCCCAGCTAAGTTATCGCCCCACGGCTGTGAGTGAGGAGGCATCTTGCAGCAACAGCTTCCTCTCTACGTCCCAACTACAAAAACCCAGCGGTACCGACCCGCGGGACTTGGACCTACGGCCGTGTGTAAGTGAGACTTTTATTCCTCCTATTTCCTGGGTTAAAACGTGATGTCCTAACAATTAAATTACAATTGAATATGGCCCATATTTCAGGGCTCAATTAGTCTCAGCCACAGGATAGGACTGTAAACTGAACGAAAACTTTCAGTCATTTTTAAGTAACTGCCCTTAAATTTTGTAGATTAATTCAGGAGTCATTTTTAGGTAATTAGCTTATGAATTTTCCCCATAAAATTGCGATGTTTTGTTAAAACATTCCAGCCTCATTTACCGTTGAAACATAAGTCTAGTTCTTCTTGGTTCTGCAGAGGTGTAATGCTGGATTTTATGTTCAGGAACTCAATATCAGTTGATGTGATATTTTACGCTGTCATCATCTGAATCTGTTTATTCATCATTTGAACGCCATGCCATGTAACCTGAATGATTTTAATAAAGGAGTGAATAAGAGCAGTTGAAGCGTTTTCCTTTCGCATATACAGGTTTCCTAATCACTGCAGGACAAAAACTCACTGAAACTTTGAGACTGATTCATTAAGCAATTTAAGGTACAAAATTAATTAAAACTAAAGTTAATTTTATTGTCCTTAGGACTGGTGCCCCTTTTACGAGTGCTTTTATTTAATTTAGCGGGTGTAGAAGTGACGGTTCAACTCCGCCCCCTTTTCACACCCACTATTAAATAAAATAAATAATTCCTGTACCTTATGACAAATAATTTTATAGGCTCTTCATCCTACACTTGTAAATGATAGAGTAACAATGTGAACATTTGCAGAACCAGGGTGAAAATGTAAGATGAATTTAGATCAGTTTGAAGTTAACAGATTATGGAAAACATAATGCAAATTTATGGGGAAAATTAAACTAAGTCTATGGAAAATTCTGGATTACTCTTAAGAAAATAAAAACAGAATTTTAGGACTTCCGGTTATGGCCGCCACGTAGGAGGACGTGCTACACTCTACTCTGCTCTTAAAAATAAAAAAATCGGCAAATAACCCTCTCAATTGGAACAAAACCTATCCCAGGGTTTGGGCGAGGATATGCCGGTAAAGCCTAAGGCTGGGAAATCAGGTGGAGGAAAAACTGAACTGCCGAAACAGTCCAAGTTAACGGACTTTCACGTCCATGACGAAGCAGAAATATCCCCCAGATATGGCGGAGCAAGCTAGTGGAGGAGCGGTGACTGCTGGCGAAGTCACAGGTGCGGTGCTCGCTGCCATTAGTTCAATGAGAGCAGACTTCTCTACTAAGGTTGATGGGATTATAGCAGCGATAGAGGGATTGAGAAAGGAATTAAGCAACTGTATGGAACGAGTAACGCAGGTGGAGCTCCGAATTTCTAGCGCTGAGGATGATGTCTCCAGCCTACAATTAAAGGTGCGCACATTGGAATTAAACAATAAACGTCTGGAAGATAATGTTCTGGATTTAGAATCCCGGTCGAGACGGAACAATCTGAGGCTTGTGGGTCTCCCGGAGGGTACGGAGGGGCGGGACCCATGTTCCTTTTTGGAAAAGTGGATTCCAGAAGCGCTGAACAACGCGGAGCTGCAGTCATCGGTCGTTCTGGAAAGTGCCCACCGAATTGGCCCACTGAGAGATAATAAGGCATCACCGAGGACGCTGATTATGAAGTTCCTCAGCTACAGAGACAGGATGACGATCTCCAACGCGACGCGAGCCAAAGGAGAAGTTAAATACCAGGATCAACAGGTGCGGTTCTACCCAGATTTGGCCACAGGAATCCAACAATTAAGGAAACAGTTTGACCCTGCCCGTAAAGAGCTGCGCAACCTCGGGATTTGTCATGGAGTGATTTATCCTGCAAGATTGCTGGTCACATATAAGGGCAGAGCCCACACCTTCAAGTCCCCAGAGGAGGCGCAGGAGCTCATCAAGAAGATCCAAGGAGAGACTGGTGGGAGCTAAGCATGAAGCATGAATAAGATATAAGGTAGAATATTTAAGCATTTGCACAGGCATCTGACTGATCTGAAGCAAATAGCAAGTTCGCAAAATACAGATTGTATTGTATAAAAAAAACCCCAAAAAACTATGATGTACAAAGTTGCTATAAAATTTTGGAGTTAAGTTGGAAAACTACAGAAGAGAGTTAATGTTATGTCATTAAAAGCAGTAGAGTCAGGGTGATTGAGAGGAGAAAGAAAGAGTGGTTTTGTCTGATCCTTGTGAGTGAGGAGCAGTCAATGGCTATAGCGGGAGACGGAATTTTTTTTTTGATTTTGGGGGGATTACCACGAATGTGGGAAGGGGGAATATGTTTGTGTGTAGTTTGTAGGATGAATGTTCAACCACTCATGTTTTTGCTTCTCTGTATGAGCATGTTTACATTGCGAGGTAATCCCAAACTCCTTATTGATCACAGACCAAAGCGTTAATCTTAATTTAACTTCATGGAATTGCAGAGGTCTACAAAATTTAAAAAAACTTAAACAAGTTATGAATAAAATAAAAGGCATAGGTTCAAAAATTGTGTTTTTACAAGAAACTCATCTAATAGAGGAGGATGTAAAAAGAATTAGGATAAGATGGCAAGGAAGTGTATTCACCTCATCATTTTCATCCCGAGCCAGGGGAGTTATGACTCTCATACATTAATCAGTCCCATTTCAAGTGAAAAATGTAACTGGAGACAAACTAGGAAGATACCTAATCATTCAAGGATCTTTGTTATTAGAAAATATAAATCTGGTGAACTTATATGGTCCCAATATAGGTGATCAAAACTTCTCTGCTAATTTATTTCTTATTTTATCATCACGTACCAAAAGCCAGTTTTCTCTTCAAAAAAGGGGACCGGAGGGTGTGCTCCAACTTTAGAGGGATCACACTCCTCAGCCTCCCTGGGAAGGTCTATGCCAAGGTACTGGAGAGGAGAGTCCGGCCGTTGGTCGAACCTCGGATTCAGGAGGAGCAATGTGGTTTTCGTCCTGGCCGTGGCACATCGGACCAGCTCTTTACCCTCTCGAGAATTCTTGAGGGTTCGTGGGAGTTTGCCCAACCAGTTTACATGTGTTTTGTGGACTTGGAGAAGGCATTTGACCACGTCCCTCGTGGATTTTTGTGGGGGGTGCTTCGGGAGTATGGGGTATCGGGCTTGTTGTTACGAGCTATTCGGTCTCTGTACGACCGTTGTGAGAGTTTAGTTCGTATTGCCAACACTCGGTCGGAGTCATTCCCAGTGAGAGTTGGACTCTGCCAGGGCTGCCCTTTGTCACCGGTCCTGTTCATAATTTTTATGGACAGGATTTCTAGGCGCAGCCAGGGAATGGAGGGTGTCATGCTTGGTGACCACAGGATCTCATCTCTGTTGTTTGCAGATGATGTTGTCCTGTTGGCTTCATCCAGCAATGACCTACAGCTCTTGCTGGGACGGTTTGCCGCTGAGTGTGAAGCGGCTGGGATGAGAATCAGCACCTCCAAGTCCGAGTCCATGGTCCTCAGCCGGAAAAAGGTGGATTGTCCTCTCCGGGTTGGGGACAGGCTCCTGCCCCAAGTGGAGGAGTTTAAGTATCTTGGGGTCTTGTTCACGAGTGAGGGGAAAATGGAGCGAGAGATCGACAGACGGATTGGAGCAGCATCTGCAGTGATGCGGACGTTGTACCGGTCTGTTGTGGTGAAGAGGGAGCTTAGTTCTAAGGCAAAGCTGTTGATTTACCAGTCAATCTACGTTCCTACTCTCACCTATGGTCACGAGCTTTGGGTAATGACCGAAAGAACGAGATCGCGGATACAAGCGGCTGAAATGAGCTTTCTCCGTAGGATTGCTGGACTCACCCTCAGAGATAGGGTGAGGAGCTCAGTCATCCGGGAGAGGCTCAGAGTAGAACCGCTGCTCCTCCACATTGAAAGGAGTCAATTGAGGTGGTATGGGCATCTGATTAGGATGCCTCCTGGACGCCTCCCACTTGAGGTGTTTCAGGCACGTCCCACTGGGAGGAGACCCCGGGGCAGACCCAGGACTCGGTGGAGAGACTATGTCTCCCAGCTAGTCTGGGAACGCCTTGGTATCCCCTCTGAAGAGCTGGAGCAGGTGGCTGGGGAGAGGGAAGTCTGGGCTTCTCTGCTTGAACTGCTGCCTCCGCGACCCGGACCTCCGGAAAAGCGGTAGAAGATGGATGGATGGATGGATGGATGGATTTTATCATCACTTACAGGGCAACATATAGTAGCAGGGGATTTTAATTGTACATTGAATCCCAGTATAGATAGATCAACAGGACTGGACTATACGCGCAATGGATGCAGGATGATCATTAATCATTTTATGAAAGAACTGAGATTGCTAGATATATGGAGAGAAATGAAACCGCAAGTTAAAGCCTACTCTTGTTATTCTAATACCTACAAGACATTTTCACGTATTGACTATTTTTTGATCTCCACAGAATTAAGGTTCAAGATTCAAAACTGTTTCTATGATAACATTGTGATCTCTGATCATGCACCCTGCTGTTTAATATATGTAGATAAGAAATTGACAAAGGAACCGGGTAGGTGGCAATTTCAGCATAAATGGCTTCAGGATGAGGAATTTGTTAAGTACATAGAAAAACAGATAGATGAGTTCTTTGATATCAATACTACACAAACATCAGCATGTATAAAGTGGGAGGCTTTCAAAGCTTTTATTAGGGGGCATATTATTAGTTATACAGGTTCAAAATCTAAGAAGACTCAAGAGGAGAGAGTCCAATTGGAACATAAAATAAAAATTCTCCAAGAAAAAGTGTATGCAGGAAATGACCCAAAGTTAGAGAACGAATTACTGATTCTGAGAGCTGAATATGACAAAAAATCAGCGAATAGAGCTGCCTCGAGTCTTCTAAGATTGAAGCAATCTTTTTATGAACAAGGTGAAAAATCAGGGAAATTATTGGCATGGCAGATTAAACAATTAGAATTTAAAACACCAATTACCAGTATTATAAGTAACGGACAGGCAGTTGTAGATCCTTTAGAAATTAACAGTGCCTTTAGAGATTATTATGAAAAACTATATGACACAAAAAAATGAAACTGACAACAAAACTAAATGGGTTTTTGGACGGATTATCTATACCTTGTATTCCAAATGAAAACAGGGAGATACTGGAGTCTAAAATTAGTCAAGAGAAGTTGGGCTAGCCATTGATGATATGAAATCAGGAAAAAGTGCAGGACCAGATGGTCTTCCAGTTGACCTCTATAAAAAATTTAAGAATAAATTAATAATGTGGCGGTTTGGGAAAACCCCCACAAACAGACTAAGGACAGACAGCTCGCTACTCCTGGTTTTTTCCGCTACACTGCTGAGATGTAATGTGCCATTCATGCCTTGTGATGTTAATGTGCCATTCATGTGTTGAGTTCATGCATCCTGTCCTTGCTGTGTCTCTTGAAATGCAAATGCCCACACCAACTGCTGTGAAATGCTCTTTCATGTATTGTTGCAACAGGGTATATATGCTGCAAGAGCCTGTAACTCACTCTCAATTCTCACTTCTACAACGACTGCTGCTGGACACAGATTTTGTGTCCCTTGTCTGAGAGCCTGAAGATCCCGCTCCAGCCTGCACACACTTGGGCCGGAGCGGGGATCCTGTGATGGCGGTGTGATTAATAAAACCTGCTTAAAACCTCAGCATCGCTGCCTTATTTCATCATCCGCCGCACTGGTGACCCGACGCTGAAACGAACACGCTGCCAGCGAACGCAACGCCCGGCGGTGATTCTCCGACGACCAGCGAACGCGGCAGCCTGACTGATCTGCCTTCCCTTCTGCTTCAGGGAGACCTCAACGCGGAGTTTCCAGGCGAAACTCTCCGGAGAACACCCACGACCGGGAAAGCTGAGCAACGTTTCATGGTGAGATCTGCACGCCTAGATCGGCACATCCACGCTGGACCGGCCGCGCTCACAGCTCCTCCACACAAGAGCGCATGCACCTCGTCCCCTCTCCACGACGGCGATCCCCATGGCCGACGGAGCACACGTGGACCTGAACGCACCATGACCGAGCGAGTGACAGAGCGTCTACTTCCCTTCACCGCTCCAACACACTGAACAGGGATGATCAAGCTCCCTGACCCTGGTTCTCCTCTCCAGCTGGCCCACCCATCACGGAACCCCGGCGCACGCACCGGGGAGTTACGAGGACAGCGCACACCACGCACGGGACAAATACGGCTTTTCTGACCGCCTTCCTTCTGCTGCACACTGGCCCTTCAGGCTTGCTCGTTCACCTGAGGCACGCAGCTTGCTCACTGGATTTTATGGTCTTAGCCATGGCACACAAGGGGAATTCAGCTGTCTGCGGTTCCCGAGGCTTTAGGGTTACGACTGAACCTAAAGTCAACACGCCAGTCCCTCTGCTCTCATTACAGCCGCCACGCAGCCTCGTCTTTTCTTCATGGCCGCTATTAATCCTTGCAGGACTTAATCGCGGGAGGAGCCAGTGACTAATTTTTCTTCTTGTGGACCTCTGCACGTTCAACGGGACAGCCCTTCAACATCGCGGACCCACAAGCAATTTTTGCGCGGCCCGGACGTTTTCATCGTCTCCGGCCGGCTTTTACTACCCCCGCCCCCTCCACCCCCTCCACCCCCTCCTGCACAGAGCTTTTCCCTACTCGCTGCCCAAGCTGCACTATCGAGGTCTCGGCCACCCGCCGAGCCCTCTGGGGGGGAGCTGTGGCGGTTTGGGAAAACCCCCACAAACAGACTAAGGACAGACAGCTCGCTACTCCTGGTTTTTTCCGCTACACTGCTGAGATGTAATGTGCCATTCATGCCTTGTGATGTTAATGTGCCATTCATGTGTTGAGTTCATGCATTCTGTCCTTGCTGTGTCTCTTGAAATGCAAATGCCCATACCAACTGCTGTGAAATGCTCTTTCATGTATTGTTGCAACAGGGTATATATGCTGCAAGAGCCTGTAACTCACTCTCAATTCTCACTTCTACAACGGCTGCTGCTGGACACAGACTTTATGTCCCCTCTTCTCTGAGAGCCTGAGGATCCCGCTCCAGCCTGCACACACTTGGGCCGGAGCGGGGATCCTGTGACGGCGGTGTGATTAATAAAACCTGCTTAAAACCTCAGCATCGCTGCCTTATTTTATCATCCGCCGCAATAAAACCATTTTTGGAAATGGTTTTAGAAGCATTTCAAAATAGTAATTTACCACTATACATGAATAATGCCTTAATTATACTGTTGCCAAAACCAGGTAAACCCTCTAATAAATGTGAAAATATGAGAACAATAAGCCTATTAAATGCTGACCTTAAGATAATCTGTAAAATTTTAGCAAGACGACTACAAGAAATATTACCAAATATTATTAACCGAGATCAGAATGGCTTTATAAAGGGAAGACAAGGCTTCCATAATGTAAGAAGACTATTTAATATTATCTATTCTAATAAAGAAGCACCGGATACAGCTCTCCTATCATTGGACGCCGAAAAGGCCTTTGATAGGGTCGAATGGCCCTCTCTTTTTGAAGTCCTACAAAGGTTTGGATTTGGAAATAATTTCATAAAATGGGTTCAGATAATATACAATAATGCTACAGCAGAAATCCTAACAAACAGCAATATCTCAAAATCAATAAAAATCAATAGAGGATGTCGACAAGGCTGCCCACTTTCACCTTTACTGTTTACTATGGCAATTGAACCTTTAGCGATGGCGGTACGTTTACATCCACAAATATATGGAATTAAAATAGGACCAACAGAACATAAAATCTCCCTGTATGCCGATGACATAATTTTGTTCATGTCGAATCTTAAAAAATCAATTCCGACTTTGTTGAATTTAATAAAGAATTTTGGGGAAATATAAGGATATAAAATAAATAAAACTAAATCTTCAATATTAATGCTAAATGAGACCCAGAGAAATCACCCAGCTCCTGAGGTAAATCAATTCAAAGTTGTAAATCAGTTTAAATATTTAGGAATTCAAATTGTGGCTAAGCTAGAATTAGTCGCCAGTGCCAACTATGAAGCCTTAATGACAGACATTAATGAGTTACTTCAGAGATGGATGTCACTACCAATGTCGATGATTGGGAGAATTAATATACTTAAAAGTAATATCTTACCCAAAATGCTTTATTTATTTCAATACATTCCTTTACCACCACTTTCAGATCTATTCTTAAGAATTAAAAAAAAGTTAGTGGAATTTATATGGAACAATAGGAAGGCTAGATTACGTCTGTCTTTACTATATTTACCATTTGATCGTGGAGGTCTGAAATGTCCAAACTTTATGTTGTACTACTGGTCAGCACAACTGAGGTCTATGACATATTATTTTTCATCAAATGATCTCCCTCACTGGACTGAAATGGAATCATACAATTTACCTTTAACTCTTCCCTTATTCATATACTCAGACTCGGCAAAAAAATTACAGAAACAAGTTAAAAATCCATTTGTAAAGCATATGATCAAAATATGGTGTGAAACCAAAAAATATCTAAAAGAACCACACTTATTGTCACAATTTAGTCCAATATGGGGTAATCAATATTTTAAACCAGGGAGAGCAGATGCTGTATTTAAAGTATGGAATTTAAAAGGGATTCAAAAGATTCGAGACTTATATTTGTCAGGTTCAGATAACATAATGTCTTTTGAAGAACTGAGGATCAAATTTAATCTTAACAGAACACATTTTTCTTAAATATCTTCAGCTTAGGAACTTTATTCGATCAAATCAAAATAATGCTCTCACCCGACCTACTTATTCATCCTTGGAAAAAATCTTGACGAAAGATAGTAAGAGAAAGGGTATTATTTCAGAGTTTTATAACTCATTGACATTATCCTCAAGTGAAAACTCACAGAAAAGATTGAATTATTGGAAAGAAGACCTGCAAACTGAAATTTCAGAGGAACAATGGGAATTGGCTTGTGCAGAAGCTCAAACCAAATCAATAAATGTATGTCTTAAATTGATACATTTTAAATGGTTAATGCGGATGTATGTTACACCGGTGGAGTTAAATAGATATAACAAAAACATACCAGATACGTGCACAAAATGTATGGAAAGTAAAGGAACCCTATTTCATTGTTTATGGGAATGTAGAAAAATTAGAATGTTTTGGGAAGAGGTGAGGGTAACAATTGAAAAAATAATTTCAAAACAAATCATATTGAATCCTAAACTGTTTTTGTTGGGTCTGCAACCAGAAAAGGATAACTTTAACAAGAGTGAAAGAGCATTCATAGACCTCAGTTTGCTTAACGCCAAAAAATGTATTGCACTATTGTGGAAAAAGACTCATAGACCAGATGTGACTCAGTGGTTAAGACAGATGTTAACAAACCTTCCACTAGAAAGAATAACATACATACTGAAATCAAAAGAAATTGTGTTTGAGAATATATGGAGACCTTTCATTGATTATGTAAAGAATATAAACATAACTTTTGAAGAAGAAGGTGAATGTTGTGTGTGGACCTTGTAAATTCCAAACTGGTGAATGTATAGTATGTATACTTACGTAACGGATTGCCTAGACTAAATAGAGGAGCACTGTTGAAGACCTGCCTTTGTTAGTGGTTGTTGGTGTTTTTAGTACTTTTTTAAAAAAATTATTTTAGTGTTAGTGTTTGATTGTTTGTGTTATGTTTGTAAAAAGGTTCAATAAAAATATTGTGGAAAAAAACCCAGAATTTTAAGGAAAAGAAGAGTTATGTTAATTGCTCTTTTTGTATCTGATCAGATATTGAATTATTCTCAAATTTCAGACGTTTTATTCAGCAGATGGATAAAGAATGCAGCTCACGTGATCCAGATTGGTGAAGATTCTTCTACACTGTTGTCTCCTCGAAGTTTAATGTAGATAGCGGCAAAAGCCGGAATATTTGTCCAGCAAATATTCGGTTGTCACAAGATGAGATTGTGGATATTTGATCCCAATGGCTGAGGTCCAGCCAAAGTGTCTCCTTTTTCGTGGCGTGTTGATTTCTTCAGCTGCACGTCATGGATCAATGACTTCTCACAAGGGAATTCGAGAATAATTACATAATCTGATCCAATAGCAAAATTAAAAGATTTTCAGACTTTGTGGA
This sequence comes from Pholidichthys leucotaenia, assembly GCA_020510985.1. Lineage (NCBI taxonomy): Eukaryota > Metazoa > Chordata > Actinopteri > Cichliformes > Pholidichthyidae > Pholidichthys > Pholidichthys leucotaenia. The sequence goes on from CM035841.1 coordinate 430,514,030, forward strand.
GATGAAATTAGCTTCTAGGGTGTAAGTGGTCAATAAAAATTATAAACATAAAGTCAAAATTATAAACAGTGAGTTTAAAGAAAGTTTAACAAGGAAGTTATAAAAATAAACGTCTAGAAATGGAGTTTGACTCCGAATTTAGGATTTGAGCTCAGGAAAGAAAAAGATTAGTTTCTAGATCAGTGATTTTCAACCTATGTGCCGCGGCACACTAGTGTGCCGTGAGAGATCATTAGGTGTGCCGTGGGAAATTATCCAATTTAACTTAATTGTTAAGTGAGTGGCTATGTTTACATGGACACAAGTAACCGGATTAAAAGCCTGATCGGAATAAAAATGCTTCATGTAAACATGGCAATCTGAATATTCTAACCCGATCACGCTCATTCGGATCAAAATTTCATTCTGATTGAGAGGGGTGGGTTATGCCGATTGTTAATCTGAATGGTGCGCATGAAAACACTTATTCCGAACACAGGGCAGAAAATATGTTTACTGCGCATGTCTGTACATCAGCCGCACGTCGACGTGACGTATTTCCGCCTTAGCAGCAGCTAGCGGAAAACATAGCGGGAGTAAAACAAAACTGGTCTGTATCGTCCTGCTGTCTCCCTCTTTTCGTCATATGCAGAAGTATGTACTTGTAGCTTCATTACGGAGACCAGCAGAAGCAAAAGTACAGTCTGAATAACACGATACAGGTCAATTTCGACATGAAGCGGGGCTCGCTAACACCGGAAGTTGCTGCTTCTTCTACTATTTTTTGAATGTCGAAATGTCGACCTGCGCATGTCAAAATGATTTATTCCGTTCAAACCTGTGACACATGAAAACGCACGTCCTAATCAGATCAGCTTTTTCAGGATCCATGTAAACAGTAAAATTTATAAATAAACAACAACATGTACAGCGTGGCAACCTTGAGATGTTCCCACTCACCGAGAAACGGCATGATGTTAATACTGCTGCACTGTGCCAGGTGATTGGCACACATTTGAAAACTCTTGAGGAGAAGTTGTTATTTTATTTCTCTTCAGACTTCACACAATGCCTTGTCTGGGTTAGGAACCCATACAGCTCAGCATCAGTTGTTGGAAACGACATGACTTTACAGGAGCAAGAGGAACTCATTGAACTGAAACAAGATTATGGTTTAAAGCTAAACTTTGCTGATCTTCCTTTGGTCAGTTTTTGGTTGACTGCTGCCAAGGAGTTCCCCATTCTGGCCAACAAAGCTATTTCAACATTGCTCCCATTTTCCACAACATATCTGTGTGAGCTGAGCTTTTCAAGCTTGACTGTGATAAAAACTAAAAACAGAGAGAGACTGAGAGCTGTTGAGGAAGAGCTCCGTGTGCGTCTTTCTTCCATTCCTGCCAGGATATCAGCTTTGTGTTCATCTAAACAGGCCCAGGGTTCACACTGAGTGAGTATAAATACATTTAGAAACTGTATTGCTAACTATATTTCATTATTTTTACTGTGTTAGGCTATAGAGTGTCATTTTGTGTCATTCTGGTTGGTGGTGTGCCCCAGGATTTTGTCAATGTAAAAAATGTGCCGTGGCTTAAAAAAGGTTGAAAAACACTGTTCTAGATGTTTAAAGAAAAACAAGAAAACACATGGGAGAAATGTCCTTTGTTCTTTCGTGGTGAAGAGATCACGTCTTTGTTCTCCTGAAAATGCTCTGCTGTGAAGTGACGAGAGGCAGGAGAAGAAGCAAAAGAGAAAAAAGCCAAACTAGTGAAGAGAGGTTTCTCTCCTTTTTATCTGTGGAAAACTTTCACTCTTTCTCTGATTGACAGGAACCCCAGCCAATAGTCCTCCTTCATGGGCGGGCTTTAAGAACTTTAGTCCAATGAACAAACAGGCTTTTGTCTGTAACAACCAATAACTTTGGGAGAGCTGCTGTCAAGCAGAGATTGGCCGCGATCAGTCACATGATTTATTAACAGGCAAGAATAAACATTCATTTAAACATTTTAGCATGCACATATTTAAAATCAAGGATTAATATATTTCAAACCCATTATTGATTGTCCACATCAAACATCAAGAGTCCATTTGCTTTTCCATGGTGTCCTGAAAAAGAGAGGAAGTTGAGAATTGAGTCTTTTAACAAAGATGTGATTAAAAAGTTCACTGGTTAAGTCCAGCATGTCCCAGAGTTTCCAGTAGAGGGCAATGTTGAGCTGTGGATATTTTGTAGGCCATACGGCATTCCACCAAGGTCTGTCTTTTGTCCACGTTTATTGGGCCCTAAAAGGTTCAAGAGGAATTCCTGAGACTGGTTTAACAAAGGAACGTTAGTTCAGCTGTGGTCTTGGGATAAAAATGCAGTTCTTGACTATCCTTTTCCTGGGTGAAACAATGTCTTTATACTGAAGAATAATTTTATTGATGAGCCAAAGTGAGATGATGCTACACTTTCTTCTCTCTCTCTCTCTCTCTCTCTCTCTCTCTCACTTCTTTCAGTCAGGTCTATTACATTACACACCCAAACCAACACACACACACTTTGGATAGTACATTTTAGGGGACAGTTAACGTGAATCATGAACAAATCTACCTACGGGTACAAATAAAGTAACCTGAACCTGAATAGCGGATGGCCTGTTCACGTCTCCAGAGTTAAACTGGCCAATCAGACAGTTGCATACAAGCCCATCCTATTGTACGAGGTTGGTCTAACCAACCCAAGAAGATGAATGTGAGTTGCACCCGGAAGTCGTGGTCAGTCTGGCGACGCTCCAGAGGGGGCTGTGTCATGCTGCACCCAGCGCTGCTTGCTTTACATGTGACCTCTGAATAAATGTTGCATCTTTAAATTGAAGACTTCTCCAGCTTATTCTTGGATCTTTCAATCAAAGAATTGGGATTTTAGCATTCCCTAACAACATACCAGCAAACAGTATAAAGCCTTTCGCGCCACAGCGCGGAGGCTGGGAAGCCTCTTAGGTCTCTGTACACTCTCCTTTTATCACTTTATTTAAATGCATAGAGACCGAGGGTTCTGACCAAAACCATTGTTGTCTGAACAAAGAGAAGTGTGGCACATTACTTTCAGATTGCCAGACAATGCACACCATCAACATAAAATACACGGACGCCGCTTTGACACCTTTATTGTCTCTATGGCTCCCGGTTAATCTTCCTCTCCCCGGGGGGGGGGGGGGGTGCATAGATCTAACTGTCCCATTTGATACCACCCGGAGAGATTTCCTCCCTCAGTCATCATTCTCCCCTTCCGACTCCCTTGTTCTGGGTGGAGTGTCATGTGAGTTGTGTCCGCCACAACAGGAACAATTAAAATAGCTCAACACAACTAATATTACAAGTGGTTTCTCCAAATTCAACACAAAGTGACACTTTTAATGACTAATGGGGTCTCAAAATTATTCAACCCCTTCATGACAAGCATCTTTAGTGCTTAGTAAGGCATCCTTTTGTTGTTATGACCTGCTGCAAACATGATGCATAGCCAGACACCAGCTTCTGGCAGTGTTCTGAGGAATCTTAGTCATTCCTTATGGGCTAAGGCCTCCAGGTCACTAATATTCTTAGATTTGCATGCTGCAATCACCTTTTTAAAAAAAAAAAAAAAATCCCACCAGAGATTTTCAATAAGGTTCAAGTCAGGTGACTGTGATGGCTAGTCTAATATCTTCCAGGACTTCTTCTGAAACCAAGCCTTGGTGGACTTTGAGGTATGATTAGGATCACTGTCCTGTGGGAAGTTCCAGTGATACCAAGCTTCAGCTTCCTCCCAGACAGCATGGCATTTTCTCCCAGGATTTCCTGATACTTGATTGAATCCATCTTGCCCACCACACGCTGCAGTTTTCCAGTGCCAGAGGAAGCAAAGCAGCCCCAGAGCATCAATGAGCCACCACCATGCTTCACTGTAAGCAGGGTGTTCTTTTTAGCATGCTTCATTCTTCCTCCTCTAGACATACCGCTGATCCATGGGCCCAAAAAGTTCCAGTTTTGTTTCATTGTTCAACAGAACAGAATCCCAAAACCTTTTTGGCATACTGTATTCATATAGCTTTGAGCAAACTGGAGCCAACTTTTCTTGTGCTTTTAGATGAGTAGTAGTGCACATCTTGGAGTTCAGGCATGGAGCCCTTCACTGTTTAGTATGTTCTTTACTGTGGAAACTGAAACCACAGTGCCTGCTGCCACCAAGTCTTGCTGCAGGTCTTTTGCAGTCAGTTGATGGTATTTGACCACCTGCCTCTTCAGGACTCTGGTGCAGGGGTTGGCAACCTGCAGCTCCCTCTCCAACCTCCGGCACATGTACTGTGAGATGGTGGGGAACTTACCTGGATTGCTGAAGCTTGTGCCGACAAAGAAGTGTCCCCTGGCTCCGGCATCTCCCTCATCACAGGCCAAAAACATGCAGGTTAGGTTAATTGGAGACTCTAAAGTGGCCCTAGGTGTGAATGTGTGTGTGAATGGTAAAGGGATAGCGCCGTACCGTGGCTGCTTCATCCATCCAGGTGGATGCCCTCAATTTCCCCTCTGGGGATCAATAAAGTATACAAAATCAAAAAAAAAAAAAAAAATCACACCATGCTCCAGTACACACACCTCGCCCTTCTCCTGTGCTCATCCCTTCTCCAGTGTGCCTCTCCCCAGCTCTGTAGCCCCCAGATGAGACGCCGTCTGTGCCGACGAGACAGCGTCCCCTGACTCCGACATTGTCCTCATCTCCACGTGACTCACAGTCCCGCCGTCATGTCTTGAACAAGAGAGGAGATTGGCGCTTACACTGAAATCTGTGCCGACAACAGAGCATCCCCTGGTTTCGGCATCGTGAGACCCAATGCCATCTGTGAGACATTCCCTGGCTCCGTTACGCATCTCTCCTTGCTCTGCTCCAGCCTTAGCTCCAGATTTTTCTTCTCCTTACTCCACTTCAGCCCCATGGAGCTCAGCTACACCAGCTCCCATGGTAGCTGCAGTGCCAGCTCCCACATTTGCTACACTGGTGCCCTCACCTGCTGCTTCTGTTCAGACTGCCATTATCTCTGCTGTTGTCCCCATCCACCCATCCTCGCCTGCTGCTCCTGTGTCCACCTCTGTATGTTGTGAGAAACTAGCTACACTGGGTGGCAACCTACTGGTCTGGGATGAGCCAGCTGCCCTGGAGACTCCTCCTGCTGCAGCCGTTTCCAGCAGTGGGTTCCAAGCAACTGTAGCCCCTAGACCTGATGCCCCACCGGTTGCTGTTACTGTATCTGAGCTGCGGAAGGATCGTCCAATACCGGCTCCATGTTGCTCCTCAGCTCCAGTACCAGCACCATAGTGCCTCCCAGTTCCAGTTCCTGCTCCATGGTGCGTCCCTGTTCCATCGGCAGTTCACCCAGGGGCCACCACTCCATTCCATTTTGAGGTCATCACACCGGCAGCAGGAGACCAAGAGTTCAGGCAAGTACCTTTTCATTCATTTTCCACCACCATTTTTGAAAAGTCTTGCCTTGCTCCACTACTGATGTGTCAATCTGCTGATCAAGTCGTTTGCTCTCATTTTCTCCATTCACACTCTAGATTGCCATTGTGTGTTAACTACAGGGTTGAATAATTTTGAGGTGCAATAGTCATTAAAGCATAATTTATTGTGGAATTTGGATAAACCACTTGCTTGCTCCCCTCTCTGGATCGCCACCTTATTGTGGTGGAAGGGTCTGAGCACTCTAAAGGTGCGTTCAGACCAAATGCAAAACCACAGTTTTTTTGTCCTGTGCTATTGCATGTAAACTTAATGCAAAGATAAGAACAGATGCAAAAATGAGTTGTAGACGGTTGGGGTTGCCTTCATAACTTCTGCACTTGCTTTCTACCTTCTGTGGAAATAAAAAAATTAAAAAAAAAAAACGCCATCAAGTTTAGGTTTACAACATTATCCGGCAGGGCATACACCTGCGAAAATGCCATTGCCTCCTCCAGAAACTGTACTTGGATGATGGTTGTTTACAGTGCTAGTCTGCTAGCCTTCGTTAGCAGGAGTATGTGGGTGGATAAACACCCAACACTTCATCTCAGCTGCAGCGCTCATGGTCCATCTGTCTGCAGGTGAGTGGCAGCCTCATTGTGAAACTAGTTTACTCTCCAGTGTTGATACTTTTACTCCAGTGATGGTGGAATCTCAAGGCTGATTACCTATCGGGACCACCTCCCTCAGATGCGCGTGTCTGTTTTTCCATGTTTACATTAACTTTACATACACTACCGTTCAAAAGTTTGGGGTCACTTAGAAATTTCCTTATTTTTGAAAGAAAAACACTTTTTTCAATGAAGATAACTTTAAACTAATCAGAAATACACTCTATACATTGCTAATGTGGTAAATGACTATTCTAGCTGCAAATGTCTGGTTTTTGGTGCAATATCTACATAGAGGTGTATAGAAGCCCATTTCCAGCAACTATCACTCCAGTGTTCTAATGGTACAATGTGTTTGCTCATTGCGTCAGAAGGCTAATGGATGATTAGAAAACCCTCGTGCAATCATGTTAGGTCTGCAATGCTGTAATTGCTGCAAATGGAGGATTCTTTGACGAAAGTAAAGTTTGAAGGAAAAAATTATTATTTCAAATACAAATCATTATTTCTAACCTTGTCAATGTCTTGACTATATTTTCTATTCATTTTACAACTCATGGTGGTAAATAAAAGTGTGACTTTTCATGGAAAACACAAAATTGTCTGAGGTGACCCCAAACTTTTGAACGGTAGTGTATATTCGTGTCGCACAAAATATTTACTTTGCGTTTGGTGGGAAGGTACCATAATGATCCCAGGAGCTATGTTGTCGGGAGCAACTTGCCCCTGGCATGGTCTCTCAAGAAAAATTGGTCCTGGGTGAAGGGACACCAAGAATGGTCCAGTAAATCCCCATGAAAAAAGTCATATCAAGGACCCAGTGTACCCAAAAGAGCCATATGGGTCCACCCTCCAGTGGGCTCCCCAGCTGCAGGAGGGATCATGGTGATCATGTTGCTACGTGAACTGTAGCAGTAATCTGGGCTACTCTGGACTGTTGCCTCCATGACCCAGACCCCCAGATAAGCAGTAGATGGATGGATGGATGGCATTTTCTTGGTGTGTTCTTTGCAGACAGCTGAAAGTTTGTAAATTTTGCCAATGTGGATTGACTAATTTTGACTGCAGCTGTAGTTTGTGGCTAACCTGAGCTCGCTAAGTCTACCACCTGCCTGCCCACTGCCCAGAAGATTCATTGTTTGGCCCAGCAACACCAAGGACAGTTATCTTTATAAAAAAGATTGACTAAACCCCTCTGAACAGTGCTCGGTGTGTGAATTTGGTACCACCAGTTCTCTGAGACAAAAGTTTAACTGTCAGGATGTGAGCTGGACCCCATGTCCTCGCCTTGATTTGTGACATGAGCTTCAGCCCGTGTCCTCACTTTGAGTTTGTTTTGGGGATTTTCTGTATTTATTATTGTTCACCATCATGCCTGCAGTTTAGTTTCATTGAAATCCCCGCCTGACTCTCTGTGGATTATTATTATTAACATTATTATATGGGTGCATGCGCACGCAGCGACCGGCAGCAGGTGAAAAAAGTCTGACGTCTGTGTTTCTGTTTTTATGTACTTTAACCCCTTGCACTCCGGTCAATTTCCCAAAAAACGCCAAAAATTAATGTGCCCAAATTAAATCAAAAGCTGTTCTTCAACCCTTTGCAGCATCTTCATGGGGTTGGTCTCATTTAAAAGAAAACACTTTGAATTTTTTGGCAAAATAGTCATAATCTCTCTAAGTGCTCCGCCCACTGAGTTACAGTCATCTAAACATAGTGAACTTGAAGAAAATAAATTTGACCTGGGTGTTTTTTTTGGATACAAATGCTTGCAAATAACACACAGCTTCAGATCCGGGCTGGAAAATGCAACAGAAATGTAGAACCAAGTGTTATCCAGCTGAGGTCCAAATTTTGTAACAATACCACAAAAAATGAATATATTACACAGCTTTTTACTCAGGTAGTTCCCAGGCATTTTGGAACTGTGCCAAATTGTGCCAAATGGCACAGTTTGGAAAAACGTCTGTAACTTTTGAATGCTTCAATGTAGAAGCTTCATTTTGGGCTCTAATGAAAGGTCACACTCAGGGCTGTCTGTGTGTGTGTGGGGGGGGTTTGTCCCCCCCCTCGCTACAGAAGATGGACATCGGCCATCGCTACACAACGGATTAGCCTCATGTGGCGATGTGGGACAGCAGCACAGTCACCACGGCTTCCCCCCCCCCTCGCTACAGAAGAATAGCGGGGGTGGGGGGCGGCATTCACGGTCTGGACGCGGCGAACAACCCCTTGTACCGCGGCGCACGAATTTCAGACTTCGTGTGCCGCACAGTTGTAATTTACCGATCGGTCAAAAGTCATTTTGGATTACAATTTTCAGGGATAAATAATAATTTAGCTTATAACACCTTACCTCTTCACAGCAGTGTCCTGGCGAACTTCTCTTCCTCACTGTCAGACGAACGCGACGCTGGTCCGCTCGTGGTTCTGGTCTCGCGACCCGATCAAAACATAATTACATTATTGCGGTTTTGTGCTTCCATGATTGCAGTTTTTGGCGAACGATTTTTCAAAACAAATAACAGTAGTAATTAAAAAAAGACTGGCGAAGGCATGTGTGTCACTCAGCCTTCGTTGTCAGCCTCCGTCGGTCTATGACCATGGAAGAAATCATAACGTCTACTCTGCTGGAACCAAAACAAAATAAGCACCGCCTGTGGCCGAACATGCCGATGCGCGAATGGCACTCCCTGTCACACAGGTTGCATTTGTGGATGGTCTCCGTGCTGCTGGGTCTGTGGGGTTCTTCCTGCGGGTCCTTTTTTGATCCGCTGCAGCAGTCAGTCTTCACCCAGCCTTAAAAAAAACAGCTCGCGAACTTCTCTGCTTCAATTAGCTCACTGCATTCACAGCGTTGGGAGGTGGGTCCTTCTGGCTAGGTTTTCATTCATTGGTTCTTCAAGGTTTCAGAAACCCAATTCAAGGCTCTTATTAGTCGAATGAGAGGTCAATCAGATGAACTAATCTGTTCGCCGCTGTGTCTGCAGCTTTTATTTTCAGTGAGTGCTTGGACACCATACACCACCTACATCACAATCTCCATCATGCGTCCTAGAACACACGAGAGCGCCCTCGTGCGCTCTAGGACGCAGAGACTTGCCCGTCCGTGGTACAATGGAGCGCAAGAGGTTAATGTGTTTTAACGTAATTCTCTGTGCCGTTTTTGTCCTTGAATGTTTGTGGACTATATAACGAAGAGCTCTCTGGTTCCATCAGTATGGATTTCCTTCTTGTTTTTGCACTGTCGTTTCTTTCTTACCAGCTCTTTGTCTTGGAGGTACTGTAAGCGTGATCACGATCATGCCGGGAAGAACGCAGTATTCCAGAGAAATGTTACTGCATTTAAACCTGGATAATGCAGCATCTGTGTCTGAGTCTGTGCCGCAACTGCCGGACTTTATTTTAAGAGATTTTCATGGACACAGCGATGAAAAGAGAGACAAGAAGAGGAAACGCGGAAAGCGTGGAGGTGTAAGATTAAACCTGAGGAGGCGTCAGCTTAACTGCATTCCTCTTCCTTCCATTCTTATGGGGAACGTACAATCCCTGAGAAATAAAGTGTATGAAATTCAAGGAAATGTACGATATCAGAAGGATTTCAAGAACTGCTGTGTCATGGCTTACATGGAGACGTGGCTTACGACGCATGACCGGGATATGGACCCGTGTATTGACGGCTTTGGAGCCCCACTTCGCTTGGATCGGCAGGAAGAGGTAACGGGGAAACGTCAGGGGAGCGGTGTATGTTTGTATATTAATAAACAGTACTGTACATCTGTTACGGTCAGAGAGCGCATATGTACACCAGATGTGGAGCTTCTGTCCGTGTCACTACGCCCCTTTTATCTGCCCCGTGAGTTCCCCCAACTTTTCATCATGACCGTGTACATTCACTGCCTCCGCCTCCAGCACCGTCTTTGATGTGGTACAGTGGTTGCAGTCGATTTCCCCAGAGGCTCCAAATTTTTATCATTGGGAATTTTAACCATGTCTCTTTAAAGAAGACACTTAAAAACTTTTATTAGTATGTCTCCTGCCCAACCAGGCGAAAAGACATTGGACCTGTGCTACAGATCCATAGAGAGGGCCTTTAAATCTCTTCCCCTTCCTCCTTTAGGATCCTCAGATCACAACTGTGTACATTTGCTGCCCACATATAAAACTGCTCTCAGAAGAGGCAAGGTGAAGACCAGAGACATAGACGTGCGGACAGAGGATTCAGTACACTGCCTCCAGGAATGCTTTAACTGTACGGACTGGGAGGTGTTCATGCTCGCCTGCAGAGAAGATTTGGACTCGTCAGTGGGCGTGACATGCTCATACATGGCTTTCTGCAGAGACATAATCGTTTCACGTAAACGTGTCAAAATATATCCCAACAACAAGCCATGGGTTACAAAATCAGTCAAATCCTGCTTACAGAGGAGAGCACTTGCCTTTAAACAGGGGTCTGTTTCGGAGCTGCAGGTTGCCACAAAAGAGCTGAAGGCCGAATTTTTAAGAGCAAAACAGAATTATAAATCTGAGTTGGAAAGCAAGATGGCAACAAAGAAGCTTGGTTCAGCCTGGGCCAGTATGAAAACTATTGCAGGCCTTCAGAGCATAGAGCACAGTAATCGTGTGTTTTTAGATGGTTTTAATTCAGACACAGAGCTGGCTAATGCTCTTAATTGTTTTTGTGGTCGTTTTGATTCCTTTGATTTTAGCACAGAAACCCAAGATTTGAAACAGAAACTCAAAGACAATCAGCACTTTAATATTGAGGTGCAGGATGTTAAAAGGGAGTTCTGTGCTGTAAAAGTGAACAAAAGTCAGGGCCCTGATAATATATGTGGGCGCTTTGTAAAGTCCTGTGCACATGAATTGAGTCCTGTGTCTCACTACATTTTCAATAAGTCCTTACAGACACAACATGCGCCTAAGGTCTGGAAAGATGCTGTGGTTGTCCCCGTTCCAAAATCCAGCTGTTCTAAAACAGTAAATGATTTTAGACCAGTTGCTTTGACCTCAATTTTAATGAAAATTTTTGAAAAACTGGTCAGATTTGAGGTCCTAAAGCAGAATGAGCATGCATTGGATCCTTTGCAGTTTGCCTATAGGCCTCACAGAGGAGTGGAGGTTGCCACTGTCACTCTGTTTAACATGCTTTTTAAGCCAGGCTTTTATTTGTGGACTTTTCTTCTGCCTTTAATACAATCCAACCTCATATTTTAGTTGAAAGGCTCCTGCAACAATTTGATTTGAGTAATAATCTGGTGGGTTGGATTCTGGATTTTTTAACCAACAGGACACAGAGAGTAAGGGTCAATGGTACATTGTCTGACCAAAAGTGTTCTTCTACTGGCTCTCCTCAGGGGTGTGTGTTGTCACCACTACTCTTCATCCTGTACACTAACATGTGTCGGAGCAGACATGACAACAGACACATTATAAAGTATGCTGATGATTCAGTTGTTGTCAGTCTCCTGAAGGATGGTGAGAGTGGCCACGGCCCAGTAGTTGATGATTTTGTTCACTGGTGTGAGGATTCCTACCTGCAGCTGAATACGACAAAAACTAAAGATATGATAATTGACTTTAGGAGGAAAACTCCCAGGCACAAAGTCACTGTACTAAAAGGCCAGACCACCGAATGTGTACAATCCTACAAATATCTTGGGATGATTATCAATAGTAATTTAAACTTTGAAGAGAACTGTGAAAGGGTGTGCAAAAAGGATCAGCAACATTTGCATTGTTCAAGGAAACTTGCACGCTTCCAAATTGACCGAACCATAATGACAATGTTTTATCAGGCTTTTATTGAATCTGTTTTATCCTTTTCTTTAGTGTCATGGTTTGGTCAGACAAAACTGAAACAGAGGAAATCCTTGGATCAGGTTGTTAGATGGTCCAGTCGTTTGCTTGGTGAGTCACAGCTGAGCCTGACATCCCTGTACACCAGACAGGTACAGAGGATGGCTACCTCCATTTTAAATGATGACTCCCACCCTTTGCACTGCAACTTTCAGCTTCTTCCCTCCAGACGGAGGTTTGCTGTCCCAAAAAGTAAAACCCAGCACTACAAAAACAGCTTTGTTCCTGCTGCTGATAAAGAATTGAACAAGATGTAACAATATATTGCAAATAATTTAGTTACCTATTTATTAATTTTATTTTATATTTACTTATTTTTGTAGGTTTTTTATTTGGGTTCTAAATCTTTTATTGGGTTTTAGACTTTTGAGTTTTTAACCTCTTTGACTAGTCTTTAACTTTTTAATATGACCCTTCTCTCCTATCTCTTTGTTTTTTTCTCTTATCTCTTTGTCTTATGTCCTGATTGGTGGAGCCTTGAGTACTTTTATCATGTTTATAGTCAGCTTCATGTGTGCCTGTGTTTGTGTTCATGTTGAATGTAATTGTGGTTTGTAAATATGGATGTCACCTGACTGCAAAACAAATCTACCTACGGGTACAAATAAAGGAACCTGAACCTGATTATTGTCATGGTCTTGTCTCCCCTGGTTTTCTGTTCATGTTTTATGTACATCCCCTGTCTGTGATTATCTGTGCAGCCCCACCTGTTTTCTGTACCTGTAACCATTCCCTGCCATCCCTGTTTGCCCCTGATTGTACCCACCTGTTCTGTGTTGCTTTGATTACTCATTGTCTATATATGTCAGCAACAGTCTGTGTTCTGCATGGGTGTCCTAGTCATACAGTGTGAGCAACACACGTCTGTTCTTGCCTGTTGTCTGTATCCTGTTTAGTTTTGCCTTGATTTTTGCCATGGCTGATTTATTATTTTGTGAACCCTTGAGCTGAGTCCGTGTGACCAGCTCAAAATAAACACTTTAAACTTGAGTTACAGCATTTAGGTCTTACCTTCCTGCCCCACCGGGCCAAATCGTGACATTAACAGACATGACATATAATCATTTATGAAGTTGTTCAATAAAATGCCTAATGACATTCCCTACTCTGCCTTTTACCTTGGTAGTAGTTATGATTCCTTCTTGTTTGTTGCTTCCCATGATCACAGTAAAGAGTCCTTGAGGATCACCATCAACAATTTTAAACTTGGTGTTCCAGGCAAGGGAGCTTGGCTCATCATTGTCTGTTACTGACACTGTAACAACAGCAGCATCCATAACAACAGCAGCATCCATCTGGTGTTCTGCAATTGTTGCTTCATACTGTGAAAATGCAAAGAATGGAATAAAAGCCACCAGAAAATGGGCAAAATGTTCTTGCCTACGACTGGCAAAAGGCACTTAATTTCATGTTGTTAAACTAGTTAATTACTCTGCACAGCACAGCTGAAAACTTCTGTCAGCACACATCACCACTTCAAGCCTAAATGTTATAAAAAATAAAAGGACAAAAATAATCCTGCCTCACTAGCAGTGTTTGCAGATCTCAGTCATTTCAATAATGGCATATTTTGTAGAGAAATATTAATTTACATATTTCATACAAACCACAATATTGCCAATAGCAAAATGAAGTACATTTATACATAATTCAGACAAATAAGAGAGTAAATTAAATAGCATACACTATAAAGCAAATAGGCACAGACATATACAGCAAGTTCTCTTGCTGCTGCCTGGTCATAATCATCAGTGTTATACCTTGAGTTTGTAAAAGACTCCACTTCATACCCACCATGTTTGAAGCTGAAAATGGTGACACCAGCAGATGACATGGCTCTCCAAATAAGATAAGATAAGCCTTTATTAGTCCCACAATGGGGAAATTCCAGAGAATCATCACTGACTATGGAAACATCACACTGGACTTCAAGCAACTTGGATTTTGTGCCTCTCCACTCTTCCTTCAGACTCTTGGACAATGACTTCAAAATGATAGAACTTTGCACCTGATTTGGTGAGCCATGTCATCTGCTGGTGTCAGTCTACTACAAAGTCAGTGCAGCCATCCACCAGGAAATGTTTAGAGTACTTCATCTTTCCCTCTGCTGAAAAACTTTATAGAGATGCTGATTTAATTTTCCATCAGGATTTGACATCTGCTCACACTGCCAAAAGTACCAAAACCTGGATTAATGATCATGTTATCACTGTGTAGGGTTGCCAACATTCTTACAGCCAAATAAGGGACAGAGGGTTTTAACTATTGTTTGCTGCCACGATGTTGTGGACATTAGTATTGTCATAATACTGGGATTTTTTTACTTTGATAATACCTTAAAAATACTGATATTCAATGTCATGTTTAATACTACAAGGGAAAAAATACCACACTGTATACTTAGAAATTTCAGATTTTACAGAATACAGAATCTCAGTTTAAAAACGTGTAATAATGGATTGCATTTATATAGCACTTTTCATGACACCCAAAGACACTTTACAATGAGTCCATTATTCATTCACTCCACAGAGAATGACAATGGTAAGTCTGCCCCCTGGGGCAGACTGACAGAAACATGGCTGACAATCCATGCCAACGGCCTGTCCGACGGCTACCAAACATTTATTCACATTCATACATCAGTGTCATGAACCATGAACACACCAAGGACACAACAGCAAGGTGGGGGGAGTGGGATTTGAACTGCCAACCCTCTGATAACTGGGTGACCTGCTCTACCTCCTGAGCCGCTATGGCGTCACTTTTGTTTCTCTTTGAGAAATAATGCAACTTTGAGCTAGAAAATACAACTACACTGCAAAAAGTCAAATATAAGTAAAATGAAATAAATTAAGGCTATTTGTGCTTGTTTGTTTGGGTTTTTTTTTGTTTAACAAGATATTTATTCTTGCTGGGAAGTTTATGTATAAGAACATTTTAAATGCTTTCCAGTAGTTTTAACTTGTTTTACACAATTTGATAAGTCAAATTTTCTTGCTCTGTTGGCAGATAATTTTATTTAAAATAAACAAAAAATTCTGCCAATAGATAATTCTAGCTAAAATTAGAAAAAAACATCTGCTAGCAAAGTAAAATTAAATTGCTTAAAACAAGTAAAAACTTTCATAAAGCAAGTAAAATCTTACAGAAAACTGCACAACAAAAAGAAATTTGTCATGAACTGAGCCAGTGTTTCCTGTAGGCTTGATTGACCATTCACTGTGGCTCAGGCATCGGGTGATTTATGTATTATGTTTTCTTTTGAGTTCTTGTTGTGTTTATGTCTGTGTTCTGTTTCTTTTCCATGCCTGTAGCCACCACTCTGGCCGGCGGATGTTAGGCAGCCTCTTTGACCCAATTTGTGTGGCCGTTGTCTAACATTCGCTGGTCCGACCACGCCCCCTCTCTCTTGACAGTCAGCTGATTCCTCCCCAGTAATTCGCCTCGCCCAGGTTTGCCCAATTTGTGGTGCCAGCAGTGTTTGTACTTAGGTGGCCTTTGCCAGTTAAGCACTGCTGGACCACTGTGCTATCATATGGTTGTTAATCGCCGTATGACGGTCTGTGTCTACAAGGGATTGTGTGTGCTTGCTGGAGGATTGGACTTCTGGGACTGTTCCTGCTTCGTGAGTTAAACTGTTAAGCGTTTCTCCTTGCTGTATTGCTGCTACGCTAAACTGGTAGCGTTTCTCTGTGCAGTATTACTGCTACGCTTAGGCTATAGTCCGGTTTGCTCCTCCGTAGTTAGTCGAGCCTCCTAGAGTCCTCCTAGTTCTCCCAAGCTTATATGTTATTTGTGTTATTTGTTTGTGGCCACGGTACACAGTGGTCAGCCCGCTGCACGCTCGTCACGTCAGCCATTTTGTGTATACTGTACCCTTTTTGTCAGTCTTTATTTTGGAACTGTCAGTTTTTGTGTTTAATAAATGTGTGGTGGTGAGTTCCTGCGCGTGAATCCATTCTTCCTTCTCCTCCTCTGTGCGCTGTGTAAAAGCGCATGGGGAGGTTCATGACAGAAATTCTTGGCAAAATTATCTTGTGAGAGAAAAACAAGCATAAAGCCTTGATTTAGGATATTTTATCTTAATGAGATTTCCCTTTTTACAGCATGACAGATACTGTCTTCAGCGTAAAATTACATCAGTGTTCCTGATTCAAACAACAGCAGCAATGGAAAACCTGTACAGGTAGCTGGAAACTACTCTGCAAATAGCATGTCTTACCTTTTTTAGAAGTGTTTTGTTCTGGCATTCTTTAAAGAAAAATCCTTCACGAATATCGTCATACTCAAAGGATGCATGGTTAATCCAGCCTACTTTTTTCCAAGTTTGGAGTCCACTGTCCCACGCACAGCTGTCTGATGTAAGCAATCATGGCCTTTCTTCTCCCTTCTCCTTCAAGTGAGTGCTTTAATGGCCCAACTGCCTCCTCCATACCTAATTAGCACCCTCCTCCACTCAATGCTCCAGTTTAGAAAAATCTTTTACGGTTCGAGATTTTTTGAGCAATTCATTTTCCCTAAGCTCTTTTCCTCTCAGTAATTTTATGAGCGCCACTTTCAAACTTTTTGCCGGACATTTTGACTAGGCTAATTACTTCTTACTCTCTCACTGGCACTTGCATAGTCACATGTCAAAACAATTCCGATGATAGGATATTGTTACGTGGTACCCACGTGAGGCACTTGTAAATTAGACCAATCAGTAGCCACACATGAATATCAAGTGATGGACATAGAATCTAATCAATTAACAACAATGTGAACTTTTTCATTGGCTCATGATAGGCCTTGATCTTCGTAAGATAAGATAAGATAAGATAAGCCTTTATTAGTCCCACAATGGGGAAATTCCAGGATTGCAGCAGCACAGGGACAGCAACACTCAGAGCAATAATTTAGAAGATAAGAAAATAAGAGCAGTGAATATACATACGTACACATAAATATACTGTATATACAGTATATACAGTATATACAGTATATATATATATATACAGTGCGGAGCATTGTAGCTAGATGGACTAAACAGCATAACCGTCTATTTAATTACCCTTCATGGTATGAATATGTACCCATACATATTGCCACCCTCCATAGTGACTGATATTGTCCTAGTTGTATACTGGAGGGGACCATTTGTGTAAGTCTGTTGTGTCTTTTGCATTCAATACTATTAGGTCGTCATGTTTTTTTGCAATCTTTGTGAGCAGCCCTGCTTAGGTTGTACAGTCTGACAGCCGTAGGCAGGAAGGACCTGCGAAACCTTTCGGTCACGCATCTAGGATGATGTAGTCTACTGCTAAATGAGCTCCTCAGTGCGTCCAGTATGTCCTGCATAGGGTGGGACTCGGACTCCAGCAGAGATGACAGTTTAGCCACCATCCTTCTCTCTCCTATCTCCTCCACTGGGTCAAGGCGTTGCCCCAGGACAGAGCTAGCTTTCTTGATTAGTTTGTTCAGTCTCTTCCTATTGGCTGCTGTAATGCCGTTGCCCCAGCAGACCACTCCAAAAGTGATGGCTGATGCCACCACCGTGTCGTAGAATGTCTTCAGGAGCACCCCTTGTACACCAAAAGACCTGAGCCTCCTCAGTAGGAACAACCTGCGCTGTCCCTTCTTGTAGAGTGCGTCGGTATTGTGTGACCAGTCTAGTTTATTGTTCAGATGAACACTCAGTTACTTGTAGGATGTCACCATCTCAATGTCTGTTCCCTGGATGTTTACTGGTGCTGTGAGGGGTTGTCCTTGCCTGTGGCAGTCCACCACCAGCTCCTTAGTTTTCCTCGCGTTGATCTGGAGACAGTTCCGATGGCACCAGTCCACGAAGTCCTGGATAAGTCCTCTGTACTCAGCTTCATCTCCGTTGGAGATGAGGCCGACAATCACAGAGTCGTCAGAGAACTTCTGTAGATGGCAGCATGTTGTGTTGTGTGAGAAGTTCGCAGTATAAAGGGTGAACAGGAAGGGAGCCAAAACCGTTCCCTGGGGGGCCCCCGTGCTGCCGATGATCATGTCGGACACACAATCCCGGGTTCTCACAAACTGTGGCCGGTTAGTGAGGTAGTCCAGGATCCATGATGACAGGTGCTGGTCCACCCCTGCACACAGCAGCTTGTCCTTCAGGATCATCGGTTGGATGGTGTTGAAAGCACTGGAGAAGTCAAAGAACATGAGCCTCACCGCATTCCAGGGCTTCTTCAGGTGGGACAGGGAACGGTGAAAGAGGAAGATGACCGCATCCTCCACCCTAATGCCATGCTGGTAGGCGAACTGGAGTGGATCCATCGCTGGTTCAACCAGGGGGCGGAGGTGAGCAGGGAGCAGTCTCTCCAGGGTCTTCATTATGTGAGACATCAGGGCCATTGGCCTGTAGCTGTTCAGGTCTTTGGGGAGGGAAGTCTTTGGTACAGGTACCACACAAGATGTTTTCCACAACTGTGGTACCCTCCCCAGCTTCAGGCTCAGGTTGAAGATGTGCTCCACAATCCCACTCAGCTGGTCTGCGCAGGACTTGAGGAGCTTTGCGCTGATGCCGTCCGGTCCCGAGGCCTTCCTCGCCTTGATCTTCCTCAGCTCCGTCCTCACCTGGGTCCTAGTGAGGGTCAAGTTGGGGGGCTGTGTGCTGGGAGTGGGGGGGGTGTTGGTGGAGTGGGGTGTGGACAGCAGGTCTCGATGACTGTAGAGGCAGCAGTGGTTGGTGTGCAGTCGGGGGGGAGGGTGGTTGGTCAAACCTATTAAAAAACAGGTTCAGATTGTTTGCCCACTCCCTGCCCCCCGTGGCCTGGGAGGAGGTATTCTGGAGCCCAGAGATGGTTTTAAGGTTTCTCCAGACACCGCTGATGTCGCTCTATTGCAGCTTGTCCTCCATCTTCTTCCTGAAGCTGTCCGTGCCTTCTCTGATCTTCCTCCTCAGCTCCCTCTGTACAGACTTCAGCATATCCCTGTTCCCCGACCTGAAGATCCTCTTCTTCTCTCTCAGAAGTGTTTTTATTTCAGGGTTGATCCAGGGTTTGTTGTTCGAGTAGGCCCCTGGGCTTCAGCCCAGCCTAGCCTGTTCATTAAGGCGGCCTTAAATATACAGGACAACACACATCCTGCTTGGGACAAACATTTTTAGCCCAATAAACGGGACGTCCCAGGACAGTTGGCAACCCTATCACTGTGCTTGTTTGGCTAGCAAACTCTCCTGACCTAAACCCCATAGACAATCTATGGAGTACTGTCAAGAGGAAGATGAGAGGCACCAGACCCAACAATGCAGACAAGCTGAAGGAAGTTATCAAAGAAACCTGGGCCTCCATAACCTCTCAGCAGTACCACAGGCTGATCACCTTCATGCCCCGACTTGAGTGTATACCTGGACATACTTTTCAGTCAGCCAACATTTCAATTAAAAATTCACTTTTTAAAAAATTGATCTTATGTAATATTCTCATTTTTTGAGAAACTGAACTTTGGGTTTTTATTAGCTGCAAGCCAGAATCATCAAAATTAAAAGAAAACCAGTGCTTGAAATATACACACGTGGACAAAATTGTTGGTACCCCTCTGTTAATGAAAGAAAAACCCACAATGGTCACAGAAGTAACTTGAATCTGACAAAAGTGGTAATAAATAAAAATGATATGAAAATTAACCAATGGAAATCAGACAATGCTTTTGGAATTGTGGTTCAACAGAATTATTTTAAAAAACAAACTCTTGAAACAGGCCTGGACAAAAATGATGGTACCCCTAGAAAAGATTGAAAATAATGTGACCATAGGGACATGTTCAACCAAGATGTGTCCTCTAATTAACATCACAGGTGTCTACAAACTTGAAATCCATCAGTCAGCCTATTTAAAGGGTGACAAGTAGTCACTGAGCTGTTTGGTGACATGGTGTGTACCACACTAAACATGGACCAGAGGAAGCAAAGGAGAGAGTTGTCTCAGGAGATTAGAAAGAAAATTATAGACAAGCATGTTAAAGGTAAAGGCTATAAGACCATCTCCAAGCAGCTTGATGTTCCTGTGACTACAGTTGCACATATTATTCAGAAATTTAAGATCCACGGGACTGTAGCCAACCTCCCTGGACGTGGCCGCAGGAGGAAACTTGATGAAGAATGGTAACAAAAGAGCCCAGAACAACCTTTAAACACATTCATGGTGAACTCCAAGGTCAAGGTACATCAGTGTCAGATCGCACCATCCGTCGTTGTTTGAGCCAAAGTGGACTTCATGGGAGACGACCAAGGAGGACACCACTGTTGAAAACAAATCATAAAAAAGCCAGACTGGAATTTGCCAAACTGCATGTTGACAAGCCACAAAGCTTCTGGGAGAATGTCCTATGGACAGACGAGACAAAACTGGACCATAGTGCACATCAGCACTATGTTCACACCACCGGGGGGTCTCAGATGTGACAGAAAGGGCTAGCTGCACCCTGGGGAGTCAGGAGACACCAGAGTGCACTAGAGTATGAGAGGGAGTGAGAAGCAGGCCCCGTGTTCTGTAATGTTAATGTGCCAGACAGGCTTTGCGCACTGTGTGTGTTGTCTTTGGCTCCCTTGGTCTCATGGGACAGAAATAAAGTGGTATAAAAGGAGGCACCCAGAGACCCTGGGAAGAGTTTTTTTTCTGTGTTGTATGTTGGAAGGTGAATAAAGTTTGTGTGTTGTCCAGCTCGCTTTCTCGTCTGCTTTCATCTTCCACGTTGGTGACCCTAAGACGTGCAATGGAGAACGAGCTGAGCACCTCCCCGGAGACAACCCGGAGGGAGAACACCAGCGAAGCATGCACTGTCACAGTCAAGCTCCCAGACTTCTGGCTTCACAATCCAACCGCTTGGTTCCTACATGTTGAAGCCCAATTCGCACTCCGTGGGATCACAACGGACGACACCAAATATTATCATGTGGTCGCTACGCTGGATGTGCGTGCCACGCAGCAAGGAACAAGCCTGCTCCAGGAGCCGCCGGCCCAGGGAAAATACAAAGCACTCAAGCAGATGCTACTCCAGGGTTATACCCTGTTGGACAGTGAGAGAGCAGAGAGACTCCTAACGCGCTCAGAGATAGGTGACAGATCAGCTGTGGAGCTGATGGAGAGCACGTTAGCATTGATGGGGAAGAATGGTGAATCCTTCCTGTTCGCCCACCTTTTCCTCAGGAACCTACCTGCTCCAGCGAAAGTGATCCTGGCCAACTCGCAGCTGCTAGTAACCAAGAACTACCGCGCTCTGGTGCAGGAAGTGGATCGCATCGTCCTAACAACCAGAGCTCCCAGCGTGCACGCAACACTGGCATCCATGAAGGACTCCAGTGAGGTTGAGGAGCTGCTGGTAGTGTCTGGGATGGACGCCAAGAGACGCAGGAACGGGACGCTTTGTTTCTATCACTGCCATTTTGGCTTGAATGCCCAACGCTGTCTGCCGCCGTGCCAATTCAAGAAGCCGGGAAACGGCACGGCCAGCAGTCAGTAGCAGCTCTGACCGCTGGCGACAGGAACAAGCTGCTTTTCATCACAGACACACGTTCAGGGAGATGTTTCTTGGTGGACTCCGGCTCCCAGGAGAGCCTCATCCTACCGGTCAGTGCAGACAGGTCGGCAGGAGGCAGCGGTCCCGAGCTCACGGTCGCCAATGGATCCAATATCACAATGTTTGGGGAACGGACACTAGCAGCATGCTTACATGGACGCAATTACCAGTGAGATTTTGTGGTAGGTGCATGTTCTGCTTCCATTTTAGGCACAGATTTTTTTATGTGCTTATGGGTTGTTAGTCGATGTTGCCAACAGACATTTAGTGGATGCTGTCTCTTTTTCCTCCTGGCCTTACTTTCACAGTTCCCAGCACTCACGGTCCCGACTTTCTCAGCTCCAGTAACCAAACACTGGGTCAAACATTTCATAACCACAAAAGGCCCACCGGTCTTCGCGCGCCCTCGGTGACTGGACACGGTTAAGCTGGCCAGCACGCGTGAGGAGTTCACTAACTTAGAGCAACTTTGCATTGTTAGGTGCTCCAAGAGCCCTTGGGCATCCCCGCTACACAAGGTGCCCAAGGCCGATAGGTCATGGCGACCGTGCCGCGATTTCCGTGCTTGAACAACGCCACGGAACATGATCAGTATCCCATCCTGCACATCCAGGATTTTCATGTGCAACTTCCTCCTTCAGTCATCTGTTCCATCTCCCCCGCGGCTTTCCGACTCTGGGTAGAGAACCCCTCACTCCATGCCCCCACACAGCCCCCCGGCCCTGAACACCCAGAAAGGGAACTAACCCCCCCGGGACCTTAGGCTTGAGCCAGCGCCCATAGCGGCTGTAGCGGGAGGTCACCGGTCTGGTCGAAGCGCCCTCCTGGTGAGTCTGTGGAAGGGAAGAGGGTGAGGGGGGAAACAGGTTAGCTTCGCAAGCGCAGTTTTCTACCGAGGGAACACCAGCTTGCGGAACCACTGTCGGTGGGCGTCCACGCCGGGGAGCTTGGGCCAACACCACCTGCTCGTCTGCCAACACATAAGCGGGCTTAAGCCTGTCAATGCAGACAGTCTCCTGACACTCTCCCCAAGTCTAACACAAAATGCTTTGCACTGGTTTCCATTACTCTGAACAGTCCGTCATACGGTTAGTGTGCATCATGCCTGACAAAAACGAACTTGGCGTCCTGTAAGCTCTTCGGGACGAAGGTGCGGGGAAAACAATAGTGGGCCGGGCCTGGCACGCTAGCAGCCTCTGTACTGTGTAAAAATTGCGCGTAGCGGCTGAGAAAAAAGAAGGTCTGCCAGGGAGGCTGCCAGATCCTCCTTAGGCATGAAGCGCAACCCTAACAGGACCCAGGGCAAGCAGTTGACCCAATCTGCATCTGCAAGTGAAGCTCTGAGCGCTGCCTTAAGCGACCTATGAAAACGTTTGTATAACCAGTTAGACTGGGGGTTATATGCGGTAGTGCAGTGGATGCTCTGGGCCATTGTGGACGGAGTTCTGAAACAAACTGCGGACCCCTGTCGGAAGTGATGTCTGACAGGGATCCGAACCGTGCAACCCAAGCCAACAAAAAAGCACGGGCCACTTCTGCAGACATGGTGGCAGCCAACGGGAGCACTTCAGGCCAATGAGTGGTGCGGTCCATGATTGTCAAAAAGTGTGTGAAACCTTGCAACGGCGGGAGGGGTCCCACCAAATCACCGTGGACATGGTCGAACCTCCTGGCTGGGATTTGGAACGGCTTGGGGGGGGCTTCAGTGTGCTTGTGCACTTTGGCCTGCCTGCACGCGACGCATGCTGCAGCCCACTCTTTCACGTCCCTGCGCAAGTGAGGCCAGACAAATTTCGCCCCCACCCATTTAACTGAAGCGCACACGCCGGGATGTGAAAGGAAGTGGACTGACTCAAAAATGCACTGGCGCCAAGAGCTCGGAACCACCAGGCGTGGGCGACCGGTGGAGACGTCACAGAACAAGGGGGGCCCCCCTACTTGCACCACCCTGCTCTCCAGTTTTAACCCAGCAGGCGCGGACTGGAGCGTGCAAAGGTCTGCGTCCCTGGTTTGCTCCGCGGCCATGGCAGGGAAATCTATTCCCATGTAGACCGGGGAGACTAATGCATTCAACAGGCAATTGGCCACAACATTAAGCTTACCGGCTACATGTTGAATGTCGGTCGTGAACTCCGAGATTGCAGCCAAATATCCTTGCTGCCAGGCTGACCATGGTTCCGAGACTTTGGACATTGCATACGTTAGCGGCTTATGATCAATGAACGCAGTGAACTCGTACCCTTCTAGCCAAAACTGGAAGTGGCGCGTCACCAGGTGGAGGGCCAACAACTCTCTTTCAAACGTACTGTATTTGCGTTCATTGTTGCGCAAAGTACGGATGAAAAATGCAAGCAGCTGCCACGAACAAGAGACATACTGCTCCCCCACTGCCCCTATGGCAACATCAGATACATCTGTGGTGAGCGCTATCCGCGCTGATGGGGCCAGCTGGGCTAGCAAGGCAGCATTAGCGAGCGCTGTTTTGGCATCTGCAAAAGCTTGGACTTGCTCGGGGGTTCGGTCGATGTCTTCTGCGGGCTTGTTTTTTTTTCATACGGCGTACAATGGCTGCAGCAGCTGGGCTGCCCGGGGGAGGAAATAGTTATAAAAGTTGACCATGCCCAAAAATTCCTGTAGGGCCCTCACAGTCTGTGGAAACAGAAAATCTGACACGGCACGCACCTTATCAAGCAGCTGAATTGCGCCTTCCAGCGAAATGCAGTGACCCAAAAAATCAATTACTGGTACACCGAACTGGCACTTCACTGGGTTAATGATAAGCCTGTGCGCTTCCAACTTCTGGAAAGCTATTTTTTTTTTTCCACAATATCTTTATTGAACCTTTTTTTTTTTTTTTTTAACAAACATGATACAAACAATCAAACACTAACACTAAAGTACTACAAAAAAAAAAAAATGCACTAAAAACACCAACAACCACCAACAAAATCAAGTCTTCAACAATGCTCCTCTGTTTAGTCTAGACAATCCAATACATAAGTATACATATTATGTTCACCAGTTTGGAATTTACAAGGTCCACACACATCATTCACCTTCTTCTTCAAGAGTTATGTTTAAATTTTTTACATAATCAATAAAAGGTCTCCATATATTCTCAAACACAATTTCCTTTGATTTTAGTATATATGTTATTCTTTCTAATGGAAGGTTTGTTAACATCTGTCTTAACCACTGAGTCACATCTGGTCTATGAGTCTTTTTCCATAATAGTGCAATACATTTTTTGGCATTAAGCAAACTGAGTGTCACGCCGCGCCATTCATCAGCGGCGCCACCTGCTCACGCACCTGCTACTCGTCAGCGGCGAAGGATAAAAGCCGCCTCGCCCTGAGCGTCGGCCTGAAGCCGTAGACTTCATTTCCTTTGTATGGACTTCTACCACATTCTCTTCAGCATCCTCATCTCCGGTAAGAAGTTCACTTACCTCATCTCTCCAGTCTGCTCCCCTGTGCACAGGTGGATTCCTCGGCGGCGGACAGTCCCGTCCCTCGTCTCTCCTCGCTGCTGCACCGAGCCCTGCAGGTGGCTGTCTCCCGGGCTTCCATCCTTGAAGCGCCAGTCATCTGCCCAAACAAGTAAGCTTCTCTCCCTCGCCTATTCTCCTCCCGTGTTGGTGTGTGCTCATCACCCTGTGTCTGATTTCTCCCATAGGGTTGCCGGCTGAACGGTCTCCTGCCTCTGGGTCCGAAGCAGACGCCACCACCAACACATTAACATTCCGCAGACACGCACCCAAACACCCCTGTTGTTAATAAACAGTTTGAACTACTCTGAGCCTGTGTGTGTGCGTCTCCTGAGCCGAACGTTATGTCACTGAGGTCTATGAATGTTCTTTCACTTTTATTAAAATTATGCTTTTCTGGGTACAGACCCAACAAAAACAGTTTAGGATTCAATATGATTTGTTTTGAGATTATTTTTCAATTGTTACCCTCACCTCTTCCCAAAACATTCTTATTAATCTACATTCCCATAAACAATGAAATAGGGTTCCTTTACTTTCCATGCATTTTGTGCATGTATCTGGTATATTTTTGTTATATCTATTTAACTCCTCCTGTGTAACATACATCCGCATTAACCATTTAAAATGTATCAATTTAAGGCGTGCATTTATTGATTTGGTTTGAGCTTCTGTACAAGCCAATTCCCATTGTTCCTCTGAAATTTCAATTTGCAGATCTTCTTTCCAGTAGTTTAATCTTTTCAGTGAATTTTCACTTGAAGATAGTGTCAATGAGTTATAAAACTCTGAAATAATACCCTTTCTTTTACTATCTTTCATCATCATTTTTTCCAAGGATGAATAAATAGGTCGAGTGAGAGCTTTATTTTGATTTGATCGAATAAAGTTTCTAAGTTGAAGATATTTAAAAAAATGTGTTCTATTGAGATTAAATTTGATCCTCAGCTCTTCAAAAGACATTATGTTGTCTGCACATGGCAAATATAAATCCTGAATCTTTTGTATCCCTTTTAAATTCCATACTTTAAATACAGCGTCCGCTCTCCCTGGTTTAAAATATTGATTACCCCATATTGGACTAAATTGTGACAATAACTGTGGTTCTTTTAAATAGTTTTTAGCTTCACACCATATTTTGATCATATGCTTTACAAATGGATTTTTAACTTGTTTTTGTAATTTTTTTGCCGAATCTGAGTATATGAATATGGGAAGAGGTAAAGGTAAATTGTATGATTCCATTTCAGTCCAGTGAGGGAGATCATTTGATGAAAAATAATATGTCATAGACCTCAGTTGTGCCGACCAATAATACAACATAAAATTTGGACATTTCAGACCTCCACGATCAAATGGTAAATATAATAAAGACAAACGTAATCTAGCCCTCCTGTTGTTCCATATAAATTCCACTAACTTTTTTTTATTCTTGAGAATAGATCTAAAGGTGGTGATAAGGGAATGTATTGAAATAAATAAAGTATTTTAGGTAAAATATTACTTTTAAGTATATTGATTCTCCCGATCATCGACATTGGTAGTGACATCCATCTCTGAGTTAACTCACTGATATCTGACATTAAGGCTTCATAGTTGACACTGGCGACTGATTCTAGCTTAGGCATAATTTGGATTCCTAAATATTTAAACTGATTTACAACATTGAATTGATTTACCTCAGGGGCTGGGTAATTTCTCTGGGTCTCATTTAGCATTAATATTGAAGATTTAGTTTTATTTATTTTATATCCTGATATTTCCCCAAAATTCTTTATTAAATTCAACAAGGTTGGAATTGATTTTTTTAGATTCGACATAAACAAAATTATATCATCGGCGTACAGGGAGATTTTATGTTCTGTTGGTCCAACTTTAATTCCATATATTTGTGAATGTAAACGTATCGCTATCGCTAAAGGTTCAATTGCCATAGTAAACAGTAAAGGTGAAAGTGGACAGCCTTGTCGACATCCTCTATTGATTTTTATTGGTTTTGAAATATTGTTATTTGTTAGGATTTCTGCTGTAGCATTATTGTATATTATTTGAACCCATTTTATGAAATTATTTCCAAGTCCAAACCTTTGTAGGACTTCAAAAAGAAAGGGCCATTCAACTCTATCAAAGGCCTTTTCGGCGTCCAATGATAGGAGAGCTGTATCCGGTGCTTCTTTATTAAAATAAATAATATTAAATAGTCTTCTTACATTATGGAAGCCTTGTCTACCCTTTATAAAGCCATTCTGATCTCGATTAATAATATTTGGTAAAATTTCTTGTATTCGTCTTGCTAAAATTTTACAGATTATCTTAAGGTCGGCGTTTAATAGGCTTATTGGTCTCATATTTTCACATTTATTAGAGGGCTTACCTGGTTTTGGCAGCAGTATAATTAAGGCATTATTTATGTATGATGGTAAATTATTATTTTGAAATGCTTCTAAAACCATTTCCAAAAAAGGTTTTATTAATTTATTCTTAAATTTTTTATAAAGGTCAACTGGAAGACCATCTGGTCCTGCACTTTTTCCTGATTTCATATTATCAATGGCTAGCCCAACTTCTTCTTGACTAATTTTAGACTCCAATATCTCCCTGTTTTCATTTGGAATACACGGTATAGATAGTTCGTTCAAAAACCCATTTAGTTTTGTTAAATCAGGTTCATTTTTGGTATCATATAATTTTTCATAGTAATCTCTAAAGGCTCTATTAATTTCTAAAGGATCTATAACTACCTGTCCCTTACTTATAATACTGGTAATTGGTGTTTTAATTTCCAATTGTTTAATCTGCCATGCTAATAATTTTCCTGATTTTTCACCTTGTTCATAAAAAGATTGTTTCAATCTTAGAAGACTCGAGGCAGCTCTATTCGCTGATTTTTTGTCGTATTCAGCTCTCAAAATCAGTAATTCATTCTCCAACCTTGGGTCACTTCCTGCATACACTTTTTCCTGAAGATTTTTTATTTTATGTTCCAATTTAGCTCTCTCCTCTCGAGTCTTCTTAGATTTTGATCCTGTATAACTAATAATATGTCCCCTAATAAAAGCTTTGAAAGCCTCCCACTTTACACATGCTGATGTTTGTGTAGTATTGATGTCAAAGAACTCGTCTATCTGTTTTTCTATATACTTGACAAATTCCTCATCCTGAAGCCATTTATGCTGAAATTGCCATCTACCTGATTCCTTTGTCAATTTTTTATCTACATATATTAGACAACAGGGTGCATGATCAGAGATCACAATGTTATCATAAAAGCAGTTTTGAATCTTGGACCTTAATTCTGTGGAAATCAAAAAATAATCAATACGTGAGAATGTCTTGTAGGTACTGGAATAACAAGAATAGGCTTTAACTTGTGGTTTCATTTCTCTCCATATATCTAACAATCTCAATTCTTTCATAAAATGATTAATAGTCATCCTACATCCAATGTGCGTACAATCCAGTCCTGTTGATCTATCCACACCTGGATTCAATGTACAATTAAAATCCCCTGCTATTATATGTTGCCCTGTAAGTGATGATAAGATGAGAAATAAATTAGCAAAGAACTTCTGATCATCTATATTGGGACCATATAAGTTCACAAGATTTATATTTTCTAATAGCAAAGAACCTTGAATGATTACATATCTTCCAAATTTGTCTCCAATTACATTTTTCACTTGAAAAGGAACTGATTTATGTATGAGAGTCATAACTCCCCTGGCTCGGGATGAAAATGAAGAGGTGAATACACTTCCCTGCCATCTACTCCTAATTCTTTTAACATCCTCCTCTATCAGATGAGTTTCTTGTAAAAACACAATTCTTGAACCCATGTCCTTTATTTTATTCATAACTTGTTTAAGTTTTTTTAAATTTTGTAGACCTCTGCAATTCCATGAAGTTAAATTAAGATTAACACTTTGGTCCATGATCAATAGAGAGTTTGGGATTACCTTGCAGTGTAAACATGCTCATACAGAGAAGCAAAAACATGAGTGGTTGAACATTCATCCTACAAACTACACACAAACAAATTTCCCCTTCCCACACTTGTGGCAAACCCCCCAAAATCAAAAGAAAAATTCTGTCTCCCGATATAGCCATCGACCGTTCCACACCCACGGGGAACAGCCTAAGCCACTCCTTCTTCATCCTCCCAATCACCCTAACTCTACTGCTTTTAATGACGTAACATTAACTCTCCTCTGTAGTTTTCCAACTTAACTCCAAAATTTTTAACAACTTTGTACATCATAGTTTTTTTTGTTTGTTTGTTTTGTTTTTGTTTTGTTTTTTTAATATATAATACAATCTATATTTTGTAAACTTACTATTTACTTCAAGTCAGTCAGATGCCTGTGCAAATGCTTAATTATTCTACCTTATATTTTGTTCATGCTTAGCTCCCACCAGTCTCTTCTTCTTCTTTGATCTTCTTGATGAACTCCTGCGCCTCCTCTGGGGTCTTGAAGATGTGGGTTCTGCCCTCATACGTGGTCAGCAGTCTCGCAGGATAGATTACACCATGACGAATCCCAAGGTTGCGCAGCTCCTTACGTACGGGATCAAACTGCTTCCTCAATTGCTGGATTCCTGTGGCCAAATCTGGGTAGAACCGCACCTGCTGGTCCTGGTGTTTAATCTCTCCTTTAGCACGTGCAGCGTTGAAGATCTTCATCCTGTCTCTGTTGCTAAGAAACTTCATAATTAAGGTCCTCGGCGGTCCCTTATCTCTCCGTGGGCCAATACGATGTGCTTTTTCCAGAACCACTGCTGATTGCAACTCCTCGCTGCCCAGCACCTCCGGAATCCACTTTTCCAGAAAGGAACATACGTCCCGACCTTCTGATTCCTCTGGAAGACCCACCAGCCTCAAATTATTCTGTCTCGACCGAGATTCCAAATCCAAAATATTATCTTCCAGAGATTTATTTTTTTTTTCCAAAGTGCGCACCTTTAATTGAAGACGGGTGACGTCATCTTCAGCACTAGCGAGACGGAGCTCCATCTGCGCCGTTCGTTCTACACAGTCACCCAATTCCTTTCTTATTCCTTCCAACGCTGTCATAATCCCATCAAATCTAGAGGAAAAGTCCGCTCTCATTGAACTCATGGCAGCCATCAGCGCATCTGCGCCATTCCCCGCAGAAATCGCACCGTTGCCAGCCTCCTCCGCCATATATGGAGTTTTGTTTGCTGCGTCACAGACCTGAAAGTCCGTTAATTTGGACTGTTTCGGCGGCTCGCTTTTTCCTTTTCCTGGTTTTCCAGCCTTAGGCTTCTCCGACATATCCTCGCCCAAATGCTGGGATACGTTCTGTCCCAAATGAGAGAGTTATTTGCCGATTTTTTTCTCCAGGAGCAGAGCAGAGCGAGACACGTCCGTCCTACGTGGCAGCCATAACCGGAAGTCCTGGAAAGCTATTTTGAGATGGGTGAGGTGCTCCTCCTCGGACGCGCTAGCCACCAAAATGTCATCCAAGTAGACAAAAATGAAAGGCAGGTCATGGAGCACCGTGTCCATCATTCTTTGGAAGGTTTGCACCGCGCCCTTTAACCCGAATGGCATGCGTAAAAACTCAAAAAGGCCAAAAGGAGTTATTACCGCTGTTTTGGGAACGTCCTCCACCCGTACCAGGACCTGGTGGTAACCGAGGACCAGATCCACGTTTAAAAAAAACACGCGTCCCGGCCAGATGCACGGGCTCCAGCTGGAGGCCGCAGACAAGCTAGCTTTGGAGCTAAACTGGCACCAGTCACAGTGGCCATTGGAGCTTCCTGCCGCGGCAAATGTTGTGGACCTGGATAGCAAGGATAGCCTGGACGACAATATTATGGAAGCCAATGCTGCCAGCCGAAGGTCTGCCCCGGGAAAACCCCTTTGCAAGGGTTGTGGGTCTGCAATGCATCACAACAAGGCTAAGGACTGCCTGGCTAGAAGGAAGCGCTGTAGCAGATGTGGACGCTTGAACCATTATGCTAGAGTGTGCCGTGTATCTGAGCCGGAGAGCCCATGGAAGAAATCACTCTGCCCGCCCCCGACAACCATCCATACAGTGTTCCCCAATACCAACGGGTACACGTTCTGCACAGTGCAACTGGACGGTGTGGAGGTACTGCTACTGCTCGACATGGGGGCGGAGGGGTCATTGTTGAATTGGGCCACAGTGAGGAAGTTTTTCCCCCACTACAGGGTTAGAGGTAAGCCAGCACCACTTTAAGGTTATGGAGGTGGCACGATTGTGCACGGTTGGGACTTTGGAGTTAACCGTTCGGTACAAGTCTGCGACGACGGTTGACTTCACGTTCCACGTGACAGCCCAAGCCGACAACATCATGAGCTGTGACTTGTTCTATGGACTGGGTTTTGCCATTAAAGACGACGCTGGGGAAGAATGGTCGGGTTGTGGCCAGTGGAACCCTCTGGTTCCGGTGGTCGATGAGGACGTTGTGTGGGACAAAGAGCTAACGGATACCACGGTGGTCAAGCAGGACCAGTCTCACTCAGGTTTGGTGTAGGAGGGTCTCAGTGTCAGTGCTCGGGAAATGGTAGAGGGGGGTACAGAGTGTGGCGGTGAGGTGCCACCAATGTGCTAGCCCCAGATGGCTCCAGAGCTTGGCCACAGGGGGATGGAGGGTCTGCAGCTACAATGGTGACCGCTACAACAACTTCAGAAGAGGTCGGGGCCAGACCAACGAGCACGGTGAAACCGTGTGCTCAGCAGCACCATTTCAAGCTGAGCCGAGCCCCACTAAGGGTTATGGCCTTGGTTCGGGTTCAGGGTGAAGAACGTCCACAGCGAAGATGGGCCAGATGACAGCCAGCGAAACATCACAAGTGTCTGCACATAGTGGCTAAGCTAGGCGCAGCATACATTAAGCTGTCCGATGGCTCAGCGAGGCACACCAATCAGCTTCGGTGTGTCTGGGAAGAGGCTTCAGGTGATGGGGCTGGATGACAGCGAGAGTCGGTGGTGAAGAAGAGAGGCACTTTCGTCCGGCGGATCAGCAATCATCCCGAGAGCCTGCTGCTTCCAGGGGCGAGTTTGCTGAGGGGCTGCCCTGGGCCCCTCCATGCTACAAATCCTGCCCAAGGAACAGTGCTGTAAATATGTATAGGGCCTTTTCCACTAGCACGCTTTAGCGCGACACGGGACGGCTCAGCACGCTTTGTACGCTTTTCCACAAGCCCCAACACGGTTTAACAGCCGCGATTCTCAGCCCCGCTCCAGGGCAGGGTACAGCAGTGCTGAGCTGTGCCGTGTTGTGACGTTAACAGACTGGTCGCCGCTGATTGGTCAGGTCGTAACCGGCGCTGATTGGTCAGGTTGTAACCGCCCCTCTCCTCCTCCTCATCTACCAAATCTTCACGACCTTCTCAATAAAGTTTTTGAAAAAAAAAAAAAAAAAGAATCTTCACGACCGCCTTTACTCAGCACGCAACCACTGTTGGCGGTTCCTTTTCAGTGTATTGCTGTGCTATTTTCATTTATTCTCTATCAAAAATGGCTTCGCGTAATAAGGGTGTTCCATGGACCAATAAGGAGCTGCAGTGTCTGCTCACTGCATTGTCAGACGAACGTATTCAGCGCGAGTTAGACGGAGCTGCCCGGAATGAAAAAATATACCGGGAGGTCTCGACATCGGAGTCCTTTAACGGTGAGTTTTAATTTTTTTTTATTGTGCGTTTTTTCGCAAATATATTCGGTAAGACGCTCAGTTTATTTATGCAATAAAAAAGCTGTTCATTTGTGGATGGATTGCTGCTTTATTGCAGCACACTGCGGACTAAAGCTTTTATTGTAATTATTCATGTGAACAATACGCTGAAATAAGCTTATGTATTCTTGTTAAAAACTATTGTCTTTTCTGTATATATTGCACTTTCGTGCTGTATTTTATTGTGTGCATTTTCCTTGTAGAATCATCCCACGCGTCCGCCGCGACAGCCCGCACGGATTAATTCAACCGAGCTTTCCTGAACCAGAGCTGGCAGAGACGCCTTCATTCTACCGAGCCTCAGCACTCAGTGGTCGGCGTGTATAAAATGTCGATTAACCTTCATGTTGTGTTGCAAAGTTTTTTTTATTTTAATATTTTGTATATAATAAAATGGAATTGTTTTGGAAAGTGTGGTTTGTCTGTTATAACACTGAATTATAAAACAGTATAATTACATAGAAATTCCATTGCCTAGTCTGATCAAAATGATGCTGAGGGTCAACCATTGTAAAGGTAATGTAATTTTTAACTAGACCAAAAAAGAAATCTTTTTGTAAGCTTTCTGTTCTTTTTATTGAAATATCATAAAAAATTAGCACCAAGTCAAAGGTACAAGTATATGTAAATTGAATGTTCTATCGGCATTCCAAATTCAGAGATTTACAATACTTTAGAAGGAGTGTAGCATCATCTAAACGGAAAATAATAATACTGTTGTTCCAAACGTTGACCTGAAGGTGAAAAACATGAATTTTTTTAATTCAGTACATCCAAAATGCCCTAGGATGTGGTGTTGGCCAGTGTGCCACCGTCTCATTATTTAATACGAATAAAAACAAGTTTCAGCTCATTATTTCTAGGTCATTTGGCAGTTAATTCAAAACAAAAGTGACTTGTGTTGTTGCAGCTTAATTATGAGATAAAATTAATTGTGAGATAAAACCACAGAGCGAGCAAGGCAATAATCCTTGGATCCTCCATTTTTTGTCTCGTGTAAATAAGGACTCAGTCGGGTGCGTAACATCACGGGAGTGTGGCCCCGCCTCACTGAGAATCTGCTGCTGCCCCGCTTCTAAAACCTCCTAACACAAACCATCACAGCACAAGCACAACACCGTGCTAATGGAGACAGAAGCATTCCGAGCCGTACTGAAGTGAATCGAGCCATACCGAGGTGTGCTGGGCTAGTGGAAAACAGGCTTATCAGAATCAGAATCAGAATCAGAATCAGCTTTATTGGCCAAGTATGCACAACACATACAAGGAATTTGACTTTGGCTAAAAACTTGCTCTCATTGTTCAGGTGGAGGATTTAAATAAGGATTCAATGACAACAGAGTATGTACAGTAAATTACAGTCTGTCCACGTTTCTATAAAAGGATGCAAATATATACAGGAATATATGCAGTTATTTACTCAGACTAACCACACTTTGCAGAAATATATGAAAAAATATACAGTCACACAGTATTTCAATGTGAACTCAGATTCAGTGATATAATGTGAATGAAGTAAAAAGCAGTGTGAGAGTTATGTGCAATGTAAGAATGGATGAAAAGTCATGAGTACAGCAACAGGTAGGACTAGGTGAATGTTAGGAGTTCATCAGAGTGATGGCTTGAGGAAAGAAACTGTTCCTGTGACGGGTGGTTTTGACCTTCAGTGATCTGTAACGACGACCAGAAGATAGAAGTTCAAACAGTTTGTGGCCAGGGTGTGATGGGTCAGCACAGATGTTTCCCGCCCGTTTCCTGGTTATGGACCGATATAAGTTCTCAATGGAGGGTAGGTCAGTACCAATGATCCTCTCCGCAGACTTAATGATCCGCTGCAGTCTGGTCTTGTCCTGTTTAGTGGCAGATCCAAACCAGACAGTGATGGAAAAGCAGAGGACAGATTGGATGATGGCGGTGTAGAAGACACCGTGTAGAAGACTTATGTTGATAGTTCTGATGTTCTTCTTCTCCTCACACAACACAACACACTGCCATCTACAGAAGTTCTCTGACGACTCTGCGATCGTTGGCCTGGAGGAGACTCAGGTCTTTTGGTGTACAAGGGGCGCTGCTGAAGACATTCTACGACACGGTGGTGGCATCAGCCATCACTTTTGGAGTGGTCTGCTGGGGCAGTGGCGTTACAGCAGCCGATAGGAACAGACTGAACAAACTGATCAAGAAAGCTAGCTCTGTCGTGGGGCAACGCCTTGACCCAGTGGAGGAGATGGGAGAGAGAAGGATGGTGGCTAAACTGTCATCTCTGCTGGAGTCCGAGTCCCACCCTATGCAGGACATACTGAACGCACTGAGGAGCTCATTTAGCAGCAGACTACATCATCCTAGGTGCACAACCGAGAGGTTTCGCAGGTCCTTCCTACCTACGGCTGTCAGACTGTATAACCTAAGCAGGGCTGCTCGCAGCCCAGCAGACGTTGCATGCGCGTTTTTAACAGCTTGGGTCGCGCATTTTGGAGTTCCGTCGGACATAACGTCCGACAGGGGTCCCCAATTTGTTTCCGAACTCTGGTCATCGATGGCCCACAGCCTAGGGGTGAAGATTCACCGCACTACCGCGTATAACCCCCAGGCTAACGGTTTGTGCGAACGCTTTCATAGGTCATTGAAAGCAGCCCTCAGAGCATCTCTTATGGATACAAATTGGGTGGATAAACTTCCATGGGTTGTATTGGGGTTGCGTTCCGCGCCTAAGGAGGATTTGCAGGCCTCTCCGGCTGAATTAGTTTTTGCACAACCCCTCTGTTTGCCAGGGGAATTCCTTCCCGACAACCCTGCGCCAAATTGCCCCCCCCCCCCGCTCAGCTGTTGCAGAGCGGCACAGGATCAAACACCTTTCCTGGCCCAGTTCATCACAGTTTTCCACGCGTTTTTGTGCCGAAGGCTTTAAAAAATGCGGAGTTTGTTTTTGTTAGACATGATGCTCAACGCCCAGGTTTGCGACCGCCTTACGACGGGCCTTTCAGAGTGTTGGAAACTGGGGAGAAACATTTTTTGCTTGATTTAGGAGGCAGAAAAGAGTTGATTTGCATTAACAGACTCAAACCCGCCTTTGTTCTGGCTGATGAACACGTGCAGTTGGCCAGGGCCCCCTGCCATGGCAGGCCACCGGGAAGACATTCTTCGGAGCCACCACAGAGATGTGCTAACAATTCTGATCCACAGATGCAGGAAGTCGTTGCAGAAGGAACAAAGCCGGCTTACAGCAGACATGGCAGGAGGTTAAAACCCAAGCAATTGGTGGATTGATTTGTGATATGTAGTGATGTTTTCTGTCATGCATCTCTGATTATGTTTTGTCCCTTAATAGACGTTTGGGGGGGGTTATGTGGCACATATATTGGGTTCATATTTCCCACAAATGTATGGCTGTATGTTTATTGGGTGCTTCACGTCTCGCGGGACAAAGAAGGTCTGGGTCTGCAGAGGTCTACAGGAGATGATGAGGAGGTGTGAGTTTTGGCCTTTGTCTCAGAGAGGATGCCCCAGAAGGATTCCCGGAACATCAAGGGATAAGAGACAATAGTGAAACATCAAAGAGTTGCATTGTGACTGGGATTAAGTACCATGTGATTGTATGTTTGCTAAAGCACCATGTGACTTAGGTTTCGTGGCTCCAGCAGTATAAGAGTGTGGTATTTCATTGCTCAGTCTCTTTTCTTGTTTAGAGATTGCTAGAGTATGCGTTCTCATAATAAAGCTGAACCTGAGAAATAAACTCAGCCTCATCCTTGAACGCATTCTCTACAATAGACTATAAACTACACATAAAAACTAAAACAATTACAATGGAGATACAACACTTCTGAATATAACTCATAAAAGATCACACAAATAAGTCTGACAAACAAACAAGTGTTCTTAAACCGTCGCTAATATTGAAAGTCCCATTCATTTTTTTTTTTTTTGTAATTAAAGTTTTTATTGACTTTATACAGGATGGTACTACACATACTGATCTTCCAGGTATCACATCAGTCTCCAAAAAGGGTAAATAAATAGGGCAAAAATATATGTATATATATATATATATATATATATACGTATATGTGAAGAGGATGATAAAATAAAGGCAGCGTTGGATTTTTAAATAGCTTTATTATCACCCGCTTTCATCAGAACTCGGCTACAGCCCATGGTTTGAGCAGGCTGCCGCTTCGTTCCTCCAGCTCTCAAAGAGGAGACAGTGTGTGTGTCTCGCAGCAGATGCAGAATCAGAGTGAGAGAATGAGAGCCAGATTTACAGCACAGTGCAGCTTATATACTCAACTCAAACAATACATCAAAGACATTCACAGCAGTCGATCTGGGCATTTGCATATCAGAGGTACAGACAGGATGCATGAACACAATGCATGGATAACACTTTAACCTCACAGCTGTAAACGCAGCATGCAGCGGAAAAAACCCAGGAGTGCGAGCTGACTGTCTCTGTGTGTTGTGGGGGGGTTGAATTGAAACCGCTACACTGCTCCCCCCCAGAGGGCACGGTAGGGGACCGTGACCTCAATGTTGCAGTTTGGGCAGCGAGCAGGGAAAAGCTCTGTG
This sequence comes from Pholidichthys leucotaenia, assembly GCA_020510985.1. Classification (NCBI taxonomy): domain Eukaryota; kingdom Metazoa; phylum Chordata; class Actinopteri; order Cichliformes; family Pholidichthyidae; genus Pholidichthys; species Pholidichthys leucotaenia. Next base: position 430,551,303 of record CM035841.1, read on the forward strand.
CAGGAGGAGGGGGAGGGGGGTAGCAAATGCTGACCGGGCGCGGGAAAATCGTTCGAGTCGCGCCAAAAGTGTTTGCTGCTCCGCGATGTCCCGTCTGAACATGCGTAGATAAGAAGAAGAAAAAAAAATTAGTCTCTGACTCCTCTCGTGGCCATGAAGAAAAGCAGGAGCGGCGGCAAGAAAAAAAAATAAAAGCAGAGGGACTGGCGTGTTGACTTTAGGGCAGACGTAACCCTACAGCCTCGGGAACCACAGACAGCTGAATTCCCCTTGTGTGCCGTGGCTAAGACCATAAAATCCAGTGAGCAAGCTGCGGGCCTCAGGTGTACCAGCAAGCCTGAAGGGCCAGTGTGCAGCAGAAGGAAGGCAGTCGGAAAAGCCGTATTTGTCCCGTGCGTGGTGCGCCATCCTCGTCACCCCCGGTGCGTGTGCCGGGGCTCCGTGCGTGGGTGGGCCCGCTGGAGAGGAAATCAGGGTTGGAAACTTGGAGATCGGCGCAGTGTGCGCCGAAAAACATCTCTGACGAGCCGTGGCTGCAGATTAGTCATGGTGCGTTCAGGTCCACATGTGCTCCGTCGGCCATGGGAGTCGCCCGCCTGTGCTCTGATGTGGAGGAGCTGCGCGGCCGGTCCCGCATGGATGTGCCGATCTCGGCGAGGGCGCGCCATGACGTTCTCTGCCGCTTACCCGGTCTTGGTTGATGTCCTGAGAGCGGCTCGCCCGCCGTGGGCTCTGCGTCGAGGTCTCCCTGAGGCCGCAGGGAGGGAAGACCAGTCAGGCTGCTGTGACAGAGCACTCATGCCCGGGAGCTGCATTCGCTGGCCGCTCGTTTTCTTCAGTCTCGGGTCGCCAGCGTGGCTGTTCAGATCAGAAGGTTGCGTTTGCACAAAACGTGTGCATTCCGGGGTCACCAGTGAAGAGGATGATAAAATAAAGGCAGCGTTGGATTTTTAAATAGCTTTATTATCACCCGCCTTCATCAGAACTCGGCTACAGCCCATGGTTTGAGCAGGCTGCCGCTTCGTTCCTCCAGCTCTCAAAGAGGAGACAGTGTGTGTGTCTCGCAGCAGATGCAGAATCAGAGTGAGAGAATGAGAGGCAGATTTACAGCACAGTGCAGCTTATATACTCAACTCAAACAATACATCAAAGACATTCACAGCAGTCGATCTGGGCATTTGCATATCAGAGGTACAGACAGGATGCATGAACACAATGCATGGATGACACTTTAACCTCACAGCTGTAAACGCAGCATGCAGCGGAAAAAACCCAGGAGTGCGAGCTGACTGTCTCTGTGTGTTGTGGGGGGGTTGAATTCAAACCGCTACATATGTATATATATATGTGGCTGATTACAAAGCAAGGATAACCATATCAGTGAGGGAAGGCAATAAACCCGAGAGAAAAAAACAGGAAAAGAGAGAAAGACGGCCTTCATTCAGGGATTGAGTTGTTAGCCAAGGAGATACAGTAAAATTCCAAAAGTCTCTCCATATTGGTCCCTTAGTGTGATTTCCATCAGTCCTCCTATTCAACATGGACTCATATGAGGCAGTCTTTATCATATAGCTAACCCATTCTTCCATTCTAGGGGGTTCAACTGATTTCCAGTGAGAAAGTATAGTGCTGGCTGCTGTAGTTAGTCCAGTCATGACCACTGAGAATTCTTCTTTCGATAAAATAGGTACCTGGGATTTGTCTCCAAGTAGACACATTCTTGGTGACAATGGAAGTGTCTTGCCCAACCACTCACCCATATGTCTGAGATTTTTAGTCCAAAAAGGCTGAACAAGTGGGCAACCCCAAATACAGTGGAAAAAAGTTCCTTTTTCTTTCTTACATTTCCAACATAGATTATTATTTAACAGACCCATCCTATGCAGTCTAGTTGGCGTCCAATAATAACTATGCATTATTATTACCTCCGCCAGGGAGGCGGAGGTTATGTTATCTCTCGGCGCCACACCAGTCGGCTGCCTTTTGCAACAGCGGCTCGATTCCGAGTTTTTTTTTTCCCTTCCTCTCTCTTTTGATCACTTTTTTTTTCACCCCACTTATATCACGGACACACAGATCGTCCCAAATGTCTCCTGAGCCGGTGGACGGAGCCACTGTTTATAGCAGGATTCGATACAACAGGGAAGAGCTGCTAGCATTTAACCGCCACCCGGTCCCACTGGAAAAACTCGACATACCGAGAGAACTGAGGCGAAAACGCCGCGGCTGCCGGGCTGGAGTAAGGCGGAGGACAAAAAATATAAGGTACAGACCCTCCCTTCCATCTGTTGTCATGGGAAATGTACGGTCGATACTGGGAAAGTTAGATGAGCTAGCGGCTATCTCCCGTTATGATAGCACTTACCGGGAGTGCTCTCTCCTTTTGTTTACTGAGACGTGGCTAACTGAACTAGCAGCAGATGCTAACATTGAGCTGGAGGGTTTTCACATGATACGAGCTGACCGAACACCAGAGAGTGGCAAAACTAGCGGCGGTGGAGTGATAATGTATGTTAACAACAACTGGTGTAGACCGGGACATATCACTGTTAAACAACGACACTGCAGCAAAGACATTGAGTTGCTAGCTGTTAGCATGAGGCCTACATATCTCCCGAGAGAACACTCACACGTGATCTGCATTGTTGTTTATGCAAATCCGACGGCGAACGCTGGGACAGCGCGTGACGTCATCCATTCAGTAACCAGCAGGCTGCAGACAGAACACCCAGATGCTCTTCTCCTCATCTCAGGCGATTTCAACCACGTTTCACTGTCTCCCATTCTGCCCACTTTCACCCAGTATGTCACATGCCACACTAGAGACAATAAAACACTGGATTTGTTCTACGCAAACACTAAGGAGGCGTACACCTCATCACAACTCCCCCCACTTGGGAGATCGGATCACAACTTGGTTCATCTCCGACCGGTGTACAAACCCCTAGTGCACAGACAACCTCCGGCCATGCACACTGTGGAGTTATGGTCTGAGGAGACAATGGACACTCTAAAGGACTGTTTTGAAGCCACTGCCTGGAAGCAGCTCTGCGATCCACATGGTGAGGACATCGATGGCCTCATTCACACCTTCACGGGCTACCTCAGCTTCTGTGTGGACAAATCCGTTCCCACCAAGACCATACGGCGTCACTCAAACAACAAACCCTGGATCAACCCTGAGATAAAAACACTTCTGAGAGAGAAGAAGAGGATCTTCAGGTCGGGGAACAGGGAGATGCTGAAGTCCGTACAGAGGGAGCTGAGGAGAAAGATCAGAGAAGGCAAGGACAGCTTCAGGAAGAAGATGGAGGACAAGCTGCAACAGAGCGACATCAGCGGGGTCTGGAGAAACCTCAAAACCATCTCGGGGCTCCAGAATACCTCCCCCCAGGCCACGGGGGGCAGGGAGTGGGCGAACAACCTGAATCTGTTTTTCAATAGATTTGACCAACCGCCCTCCCCCCTGACTGCACAACAACCACTGCTGCCTCTAAGAAATCAAGTCCTGCTACCCACTCCCCACTCCACCGACACCCCCCCCACTCCCAACACACAGCCCCCCATCCTGACCCTGACCAAGACCCAGGTGAGGACGGAGCTGAGGAAGATCAAGGCGAGGAAGGCGTCGGGACCGGACGGCATCAGCGCAAAGCTCCTCAAGTCCTGTGCAGACCAGCTGTGTGGGATTGTGACGTATATCTTCAACATGAGCCTGAAACTGGGGAGGGTACCACAGCTGTGGAAAACATCTTGTGTGGTACCTGTACCAAAAACTTCCCACCCCAAAGACCTGAACAGCTTCAGACCGGTGGCCTTGACGTCCCACTTGATGAAGACCCTGGAGAGACTGCTCCTTGCTCATCTCCGCCCCCTGGTGGAACCAGCGATGGATCCACTCCAGTTCGCCTACCAGCATGGCATTGGGGTGGAGGATGCGGTGATCTTCCTCCTTCATCGTTCTCTGTCCCACCTGGAGAAGCCCGGGAATATGGTGAGGATCATGTTCTTTGACTTCTCCAGTGCTTTCAACACCATCCAACCGATGATCCTGAAGGACAAGCTGCTGCGCGCAGGGGTGGACCAGCACCTGTCATCATGGATCCTGGACTACCTCACGAACCGGCCTCAGTTTGTGAGAACCCGGGACTGTGTTTCCGACACGATCATCAGTAGCACGGGGGCCCCCCAGGGAACGGTGCTGGCTCCCTTCCTGTTCACTCTTTATACTGCGGACTTCTCACACAACACAACACATTGCCATCTACAGAAGTTCTCTGATGACTCTGCGATCATTGGTCTCATCTCCAACGGAGATGAAGCTGAGTACAGAGGGCTTATCCAGGACTTTGTGGACTGGTGCCATCGGAACTGCCTCCAGATCAACGCAAGGAAAACTAAGGAGCTGGTGGTGGACTGCCGCAGGCATGGGCAGCCCCTCACAGCACCAGTAAATATACAGGGAACAGACATCGAGATGGTGACATCCTACAAGTACCTGGGTATTCATCTGAACAATAAACTAGACTGGTCACACAATACTGACGCACTCTACAAGAAGGGACAGCGCAGGCTGTTCCTGCTGAGGAGACTCAGGTCTTTTGGTGTACAAGGGGCGCTGCTGAAGTCATTCTATGACACGGTGGTGGCATCAGCCATCACTTTTGGAGTGGTCTGCTGGGGCAGTGGCATTACTGCAGCCGATAGGAAGAGACTGAACAAACTGATTAAGAAAGCTAGCTCTGTCCTGGGGCAACGCCTTGATCCGATGGAGGAGATAGGAGAGAGAAGGACGGTGGCTAAACTGTCATCTCTGCTGGAGTCCGAGTTCCACCCTATGCAGGACATACTGGATGCACTGAGGAGCTCATTTAGCAGCAGACTACATCATCCCAGGTGCACAACCGAGAGGTTTCGTAGGTCCTTCCTACCAACGGCTGTCAGACTGTACAACCTAAGCAGGGCTGCTCGCAGAGATAGCAAAAAGACGTAACAAACTAATAGTTTTTTTTGAATGCAAAAGATGCAATAGACTTACACAATGGTCCTCTCCGGCATACAACTAGGAACATACCGGTCGCTATGGAGGGTGAGAATATGTATGGCACATAATCATACCATGTAGGATAACTAAATAGACGGTTATGCTGTTTCATCCCACCTAGCAACAATGCTCTGCACTGTGTGTGTTTATATATTTACATATTTATTCCATCTAGCTACAATGCTCTGCACTGGGTGTGTTTATATTTATATATCTATATATTTATTCCATCTAGCTACAATGCTCAGCACTGGGTGTGTTTATATTTATATATCTATATATTTATTCCATCTAGCTACAATGCTCCGCACTGTGTTTTTATATATCTACACATTATTCCATCTAGCTACATTGCTCCGCACTGTGTGTGTTTATATACTTGCATATTTATTCCACCTAGCTGCAATGCTCCGTACTGTGGGTGTTTATATATTTACATATTTATTCCATCTAGCTACAATGCTCTGCACTGTGTGTTCATATATTCATATATTTATTCCATCCAGCTACAATGCTCTGCACTGTGTGTCTGTGTGTGTGTGTGTGTATATACAGTATATATTTTATAGTAATATGTACATATGTATATTAGCTGCTCTTGCTTGCTTGTTTTTTTTTTTTTTGTTTTTTTTTTCTTGCCTTCTGATTGTTGCTCTGAGTGTTGCTATCCCTGTGCTGTTGCAATCCTGGAATTTCCCCGTTGTGGGACTAATAAAGGCTTATCTTATCTTATCTTATCATCGGCATTGGTTTGTCTGTTTGTTTTTTTAGCAAGATAACTCAAAAACTTATGGACGGATTTTCATGAAATTTTCACAGATTGTCAGAAATGGGGTATCCTACAGATGATTACATTTTGGTGGTGATCCGGATCACCGTCCAGAAGAAAACTGCCATTACGGAAAATGCCATTTTCGTGAATAACTACTGAACCACTAATCCTATCATTGTCAATCCAATTGCTAGTCATATGTTTTTGTAGTCAAGGAATCTGAAAACGTACACACAAACACTGTATGGGGGGAACTGTGGCCGCCATTATGGAAAATGCCATTTTCGTGAATAACTACTGAACCACTAATCCTATCATTGTCAATCCAATTGCTAGTCATATGTTTTTGTGGTCAAGGAATCTGAAAACGTACACACAAACACTGTATGGGGGGAACTGTGGTGCTTGGCGGAGGTCTGCGCTCTCCGAGTGCTTTTCTAGTTTTGTACTGTGTAAGTTTACTTCTGGCTTCCCTTACATATTTCCCACTATCTGACAAAATGTTTAACCACTCTTCTTCACTCATTATACAATCCAGGTCTTCCTGCCATATTCTTCTCAAGCTGTCACATCCATTACTAAGTAGACCATTAATTAGTCTGTAAAAAGCAGATGCATGAAGACATTTCAATGGTAATTTAAAAAAATCTATGATAGGGTTACAGTCCTTATACTGATTCATTGATGTCAGACAGCTCCTAATTTGGAGATACTTCCAAAAGTGCCCTTTCCCTCTAAGAGTGTATTTCTTCAGCAAGTCTGTATAAGACATGAGCACACCATCTTGGTACAGGTCATTCACCTGGCGTATGCCACCAAGGTGCCATGTTTTCCAGTATAATGGTGTTTTCCCAATAATAATTGCTGGATTATACCATAAAGATGAGTAGGATTGGCTAAGGTGTGGGATCTTTAACATCCTATGTATTCTGATCCAGACCTCTTTTGAATGAGATTGTCATATCCGGCTCTAGGGAGCCGGGCAATCAGAGCCAGGGGCAAGCCAGTGAGTCGTGATATTTTATTCAGGGTAAAGGGGAAGGGATGAGGAGAGCACAGATACTCATGCAGACGTACACTCACAGGTTGCACAGCGCAGAGGTAAGCAGCTCGTACCGGACGTGGGGGTAGCAAGACGTACATACTCACAGCGGGATACAAACACAGGAATGCTGCAAGAGGAGTATAAGCTGACACCAGACGAAGGGGCTTCAGCTTAGCAATGTGTTTATGTCGCAGCCCCGAGTCATCGAGGCTGCTCCTATTTATCCTCATTGGCAGCGCCCCAACTGATGAAGACTAATTGGCCCCAGCCGTCCATAATGCTGCCAGCTGGGGGCCAGCTGAGACGCTGCTCAATGGGAAGCAGGGATGAGGGAAAACATGGGCTGAGTGCCGAGACGGCATCTCAACCCATGGTGACAGAGCCCCCCCCTCAAGGTCGGGCTCCTGAACGACCAGGAACATCCCAGCCCCCCCCCCCCCCCCCACCTAGGGTGGGAGGAAGGGAGGCGGACCGGAGGGGAAGAAGCCAAGGGAAGGACAACACCAATGGGGCAATGTAGGGTAGCGGGAAAGAAAAACCCAAATACAATACTGACAAAACAGAATAATTAACCCAGGTACAGATGGGGAGAAGAACTGGGTCAGCACGCCGGTTACATACTACCCAGAGAGTACCAACCATGCGTGACCCAGAGCAAGGAAAAAAGAACCACCAAAAAGGTACAGGGCAAAAAATGCTGAGTACGGTTAAATAAAGGGGAACCTATACACAGCGCTAATTTAAGTACATACACACAGTCACCAAGAAAAGTGAGGGTGACTGGAACAAATGACAATTATAGAGCATGGTGTTACGGAAAACAAAGCACATGACTCTATAATGAACCAACAGGACAAAAAAGAAATACTGAGTGCAGGCAAAGAAAAACCCACACACACGAATATATAAATACCCAGTCACCTAAAGAAATGAAAGTGACTGGAATAAATGGATAACTGCAGAGCATGGTGTTACGGAAAACAAAACATAACTCTACAATACAAAAAACGAGGCTAAAAACATGGCACAAAAAGTAAAATGCTGAGCATGAGCGATGGAAAACACAGCACTATAAAAACAAATCCACCAACAGGACAGAACATTACACCCGAGTGACCTTAATAACAAAAGAAAAAGTGACACCCGAGGTGAATGGCAGGCAGAGTCCAAAAATGGCCGAGATGGCTCCGGAGATCTCCCCGCCCATCGTCCAGCTGGCGAATCAGGGAAAGAGAAGTGTTCGGACGGCGAACTCTGGACCCAGATCCCAGGAATCCAGTCCACCGGCAGCCGAACCAGGCTGCCCAGAGGGAAACACAGACCAGTAGGGGGAACCAGATCACCGAACCGAAAGTTCTGTGGGTCGGGTCGTCGACCCGCATCACTCAACCACCAGGACCGTTGAGACGGGCGAAGGATCAGAGCGGATCCCGGTGGAAGAGGCTCAGGGGAGAGCCGATGACGAGGGCGGCGGGCGTCAGGCCGCAGGAAAACGGCCACCTCCTCACCGGACCTGGACAATACTGGGACAGCACCCACGTCGGACCCCGATCGGGCCTCAGGCGAACCCACGTTGGACCCCGACTGGGTCTCGGGCGAACCCACGTTGAATACTGCACCAGAACCGACCTCCAACGTTGAACCCGGACCCTCCAGCACCACGAGGAACAGCAACTCCTTGCCGGTGACCCTGGAAGAAGGCTCAGAAGAGAAAACAGAACCGGGATCAGGATCACCGGCAGCGCCAGAACCCGGCGAGACGAGCTCAGACGCAGCGGACGGCTGCACCCGGCTCGTCTCCCCTGGAGATAGGCTGAAGTGCTCGGGGATAAAAAGAGAGAAAAGAAAGGAGAGCACTCGCCTGATCTCGGGTTCTGACGCCGTCCAGGACTGCGAAGATCCAGGATCCGTCGTCAGGAGGTCGTTGTCAGGCTCCCATCTAGCCGCGTCGGGCCCCGCAGCCAGCACGATGGTCAGCGCAGCTTGAGATTCCTCCAGCTCAGGTGACCCCGCCGACGATCCACTCGGCGTGAAGCCAGAAGAATCTCGTCCCGCCGGACCGAACCGCTCCTCCGTGGAGACCCGGGGACGCTCAGTCGTCGGCGTAGACTCCACGCAGCAGTCAGTCCCCCTCCTCCGTCCGCAATGTAGCTGCGGAACCACAGGCCCTCTCCATATCCCACCACGTTGACCCGGAGCCGGGGACCGCTCGGCGGAGAGAGACACAGAGGATGCGGGATTAGGCATACAGGTTACAGCAGGTGGGGAGAGTTCAGGGAGCTGCGAACCCTGAACTTCTCCTCCAGGGATGTGACAGAGCAAATCATTAAGCAGGTGTGAAAAAACAATGACTTGCCTGCCCCCTGGAGGTTGAGTATCGCCTGCTGTAGTGGATTCTGCTTCTTCCTCTCCCCGCCCGGCGATAACGGAGGACCCCCCGGGAATTCGTCTGAGGGTCGCTCGCGTTGTCTCCAGCAGAGAGCTCACCAGGCCGGGATTCCAGGCACACACAGCGGTCAGGAAGCGCGTCGAGGAGGAGGGGGAAACAGCCGGGGTGAGCCAGCCCGAATGTCCAGGAATGACAGCGGGGGAACGAGGCTCAGGGGACGAGGCTGTAGAATCTCCACACTGACGAGGCGAAGGGATGACAGCTGCGTGGGAGGAACGGTCCTGACGATGACCCAGAACTGGATCCGGACGAGGTTCGTGCAGAGGTGACTCGGCGATGTGATGACGACTACTCCCAGGGGACGAAGCGAGGGGGAAACCCAGGATTCGCCGCTCCAGATCGGAGATCGAGACAAGGAAGGCGTCGCGCACGGGAAAGCTTCGTAGCCCTGAAGTCCTCACCATCAATCTCACTGCCGCCGCCACATGCCTTAAGGTGGTGACAGGAAACACAGTAGAGCTCGCGACAGCCACTCGACCCCGGACATAACTGCTGTCAGCTGCGGCTCCGAGAAGGGAATCCCGAGTGACGTGGCGCAGGTCGGGGGAAGTCCTCTGGTTGGCGCGAACTCCTGGACTGGAATGGCGGCAGGAACGGGACTCCGAAGCGGGGAAAGACGTCGCCCACTTCGACTCCCTGCCGGGATTTCCATCCACCCCGTGGAGCTTCTCTCGCTGTGTACCTGCAGCGTCTATCCTGGCACTGTCCTCCAGATGGTACAGAGAGTGAGGGTGACAGTCCAGGAGTTCCTCAGCACGGCCCGGATGCCAGCGTCTCGCGTTGGAGGCGTCGTGCAGGGTGAAGAATGTCCCGTCGACAGCCTCCGAGATGGACCTTAGCTCGTCGCCCTGGTGCTGGAAGTGACTCCTGGGAAACGGCATGCTAGCAGCGCTGACACTCGGACAGAAAGGTACATTTCCACAGCGACTCACGGCCGCCGGCAACTCTTCTGGCTGCGACATACTGTCATATCCGGCTCTAGGGAGCCGGGCAATCAGAGCCAGGGGCAAGCCAGTGAGTCGTGATATTTTATTCAGGGTAAAGGGGAAGGGATGAGGAGAGCACAGATACTCATGCAGACGTACACTCACAGGTTGCACAGCGCAGAGGTAAGCAGCTCGTACCGGACGTGGGGGTAGCAAGACGTACATACTCACAGCGGGATACAAACACAGGAATGCTGCAAGAGGAGTATAAGCTGACACCAGACGAAGGGGCTTCAGCTTAGCAATGTGTTTATGTCGCAGCCCCGAGTCATCGAGGCTGCTCCTATTTATCCTCATTGGCAGCGCCCCAACTGATGAAGACTAATTGGCCCCAGCCGTCCATAATGCTGCCAGCTGGGGGCCAGCTGAGACGCTGCTCAATGGGAAGCAGGGATGAGGGAAAACATGGGCTGAGTGCCGAGACGGCATCTCAACCCATGGTGACAGAGATAAGATAGGGTTCAGGGGTCTATGTTGGGACTGGAAAAAACTATCTATAGGAGTAAATGGAGAGCACATTTCAGCTTCAATGTCAACCCAATCCAGTTTACTGTGTCTGCTTAAGTGTTTAGCTAATTTGGTCAGTCCAAATGAGATATGATATAGCCTCAGGTTTGGTAACCCCAGGCCTCCTTTATCTTTTGGCCAACACAGTTTGTTCATTCCGATCCTTAGTCTCTTCCCCTCCCACAGAAATTCTTTAATTATGAAGTCATATTGTTTAAAAAACCATGATGATATGGCAATTGGCAACATCATAGTTATATAATTGAGCTGGGGTGCAACAACCATTTTAACAACATTGATCTTGCCCAATAATGAGTTTTAATTTCCACCACTTATCTAACTTAATTTTAATTTTCTGTAATATAGGCTCGAGATTCAGACTGGGGACATCTTCAATATTCCGGATTACCTTTATACCTAAGTATGACATTCCATTTGACACCCATTTGAAGTTAAAGCCAGACACTGAGCTAGGATGGCATGTACCAGAAATACGCATGGCTTCTGATTTCCTCCAGTTAATTTTGTATCCTGATAGTTTAGAATAAGACTGAATAGATGTCATTAAATGTGCTAAAGAGTTCAAAGGATCTCTAATTAAGATAAGATAAGATAAGATAAGCCTTTATTAGTCCCACAACGGGGAAATTCCAGGATTGCAACTGCACAGGGATAGCAACACTCAGAGCAACAATCAGAAGGCAAGAAAAAAAAAACAAGCAAGCAAGAGCAGCTAATATACATATGTACATATTACTATAAAATATATACAGTATATACACACACACACACACAGACACACAGTGCAGAGCATTGTAGCTGGATGGAATAAATATGTAAATATATAAACCCCCACAGTACAGAGCATTGCAGCTAGGTGGAATAAATATGCAAGTATATAAACACACACAGTGCGGAGCAATGTAGCTAGATGGAATAAATATATAGATATATAAAAACACAGTGCGGAGCATTGTAGCTAGATGGAATAAATATATAGATATATAAATATAAACACACCCAGTGCTGAGCATTGTAGCTAGATGGAATAAATATGTAAATATATAAACACACACAGTGCAGAGCATTGTTGCTAGATGGGATGAAACAGCATAACCGTCTACTTAGTTATCCTACATGGTATGATTATGTGCCATACATATTCTCACCCTCCATAGCGACCGGTATGTTCCTAGTTGTATGCCGGAGAGGACCATTGTGTAAGTCTATTGCATCTTTTGCATTCAAAAAAACTATTAGTTTGTTACGTCTTTTTGCTATCTCTGCGAGCAGCCCTGCTTAGGTTGTACAGTCTGACAGCCGTTGGTAGGAAGGACCTACGAAACCTCTCGGTTGTGCACCTGGGATGATGTAGTCTGCTGCTAAATGAGCTCCTCAGTGCATCCAGTATGTCCTGCATAGGGTGGAACTCGGACTCCAGCAGAGATGACAGTTTAGCCACCGTCCTTCTCTCTCCTATCTCCTCCATCGGATCAAGGCACTGCCCCAGGACAGAGCTAGCTTTCTTAGTGTTAGAACATCATCTGCATACAGTAATAATTTATGTTCTTTCCTCCCTCCCACTACTCCCTTAATATTTCCATCTGATCTGATGGCAATAGCTAGTGGTTCAAGTACAATGTTGAAGAGTAAGGGGGACAGCAGACAACCTTGTCTGGTACCTCTCGAAAGGCGAAAGAAAGATGAAATCATCCCATTAGTTGTTAAGGCTGCCTTGGGGTTTTTGTATACTATCTTAATCCAATTAATAAAAACTGGTCCAAAGCCGAACTGTGTTAACCTATAAAGTAAAAATTCCCATTCCACCTCATCAAAAGCCTTTTCAGTGTCAAGTGAAATGGCTACAATCAGGTCCTGGTTTGAATGATTAAGATAGATCAGATGTAATAATTTTCTCATATGGTCTGTAGAAGATCGATTTTTCATAAATCCGGCCTGGTCTGTATGAATTACATTAGGGAGTACTCTCTCTAAGCGAAGGGTAAGAATCTTTGTAAGAATTTTGCAGTCCACATTTAATAAGCTTATGGGTCTATAATTACAGGGCTCTGTTGTGTCTTTATCTTTTTTAGGGATTACTGATATTAAGGCTTCATTAAATGATGGTGGGAGGAATCCTAATATGAATGCCTCATTGTAGACTTCCAATAACTTTGGTGCTAATATTTCAATGTATTGTAACGTCGGGGCCATTTTAGGGGGGCCAGGGATTTCCCAGCATGCTTTGCCAGTTTGAAACGTTACTGTATGTGTGTTAAATGTGTTATTTCTGAGTTATACTGCTGGGTCATTATAACTGCATTATAATGACCCAGCAGTGTTTAGCAGGATTAGGGCAAGATGTATCATGTGTGTGTAACCATGATTGAAACAGAGGTCTGGGAGAATGACCTCCCCTCCTGTCTGTGCTCAGAAGCAGGTTGGGGGTCGGGGTGTGAAAAATAAATCAGGTTGATCACAACCATCTGCTCCATTGTCTTTGTGTGAACCCTGCAAACGTCACACTGGTGTCAGAAGTGGGATATGGAGCAAGATGAGGATCCAGGCGGAGGTACAGCGGCCGGAGCGATTCATCGCTCAGCCGGGAACGGAGTGTAGAGCTGAGACGCCGGCCCCTGGAGAGCTTCGCCGCGATGGACGGAGCAGAGCAAACCAGCCCCGTTTCCCGCCCTTTTCAGGGCAGGACGGGCTGGCGATTCCAGAGCGATTAGGAGCGGCAATCGACCGGGAGATGACAGTCTCATCCATCCAGCAGCGGGCCAAGATTCCCTGCTACAACGGCGAGAACCTGTTGGATGACCGCCTGGCCCAGGTCGAGTTGGCTGCTGCGCTGATCATCGGAGGAAACCACCGTGCTGAGAGCGAGTGGAGGAGGAGCTACAGCAGATCACAGCAGCGCGTGCACGAAGGAGACAGCCGTGGTGACGCGAGGAAGGACGGCTTCCGCTGCACAGAGCCAGGGTACATGGCATGGTACTGCCCCGCACACAGCGCACGACAAACTGGCCCCTCGCCGACGTTAAATTAGAGCGAGGTGGCATGGACGGGGAAAAAGCCGCCTCCTGCAGATGCTTCCCCCGGCAGGTGACGTCACAGAGGCCTTTGGAGCGCAGCAGCAGTGGAGCGAGCAGGACAGATCCGGTCTTTTCTCGGGATCGGCAGGGGCTGGACGCCTGGATGCGGGCCAGCGGCCGACTGGGAGGTCCTGGCAGCGGTGGGAGTCATGGGACTCCCGCTGCCAGAGGAGGAACTGTGCGTGTCCTACTGCCACCCGATGCTTTTCCTTTCGGTGACGTCACGGAGGCCCTCGGCGCAGGAGCGACGCAGCGGAGCGAGCAGGACGAAGATGCGGCCATTTTCCAGGCGCAGCAAGGGCTGGACGCATGGACGCGGGCCAGCGGCCGCCTGGGAGACCTGGCAGCGGTGGGAGTCGGCCGGAGAGGGCTTGGGACTCCCGCTGCCAGGGAAGGGACTGTGCGTGGTCCTACAGAGGCTGTCAGATGTGTCCATCCGCCCGCTGATGGCCAAACCGGAACCCTACCCCAACCAGATGCTCTGACCGAGACTCAGATGGCCCGTGCATGCCGCCTCGGCACTGGGCTGACTCGCGTTGGATTTCTGAAAGCGGACTTTGAATTTTCTGGGGACAGAAACCAGTCCAGGGGGGGGCAGTGTAACGTCGGGGCCATTTTAGGGGGGCCAGGGATTTCCCAGCATGCTTTGCCAGTTTGAAACGTTACTGTATGTGTGTTAAATGTGTTATTTCTGAGTTATACTGCTGGGTCATTATAACTGCATTATAATGACCCAGCAGTGTTTAGCAGGATTAGGGCAAGATGTATCATGTGTGTGTGTAACCATGATTGAAACGGAGGTCTGGGAGAATGACCTCCCCTCCTGTCTGTGCTCAGAAGCAGGTTGGGGGTCGGGGTGTGAAAAATAAATCAGGTTGATCACAACCATCTGCTCCATTGTCTTTGTGTGAACCCTGCAAACGTCACAGTATTGTTTATAATATTCTACTGGGAATCCAACCATGCCGGGTGATTTCCCCGTTTTCATCTGTGATACTGCCATCCTAATCTCCGCCTCTGTTACAGGATTATCTAAAAGTTCCACATGTTCATCGGCTAATTTTGGTAGAGTAATATTAGAAAAAAAAAATCATTGATGTCGTTTGGATTTAAGCTGCCTTGTGATGTATAAAGTTGCATTTATTTTACTCTCAATTACAGATTTTACAGTATTACTTGAAATTAGAAAAAAGTCTGTCCTGGAATATGATTTCTGGCCGTGGGAGAAGAAGGTGTACTCCCTCCCCCTCGGATTTACCAGTCGCCAAATATCCACCAAGCCCACATCTTCACACAGCAAATGGAATGCAGCCCTATCCTTTGTAGTTGTCGATCCACTGAATTTACTCTTATCCAAAAATACATCCATCACTTGGTTGAAGTCACCTGCCAATATAATTTGACCCTGTCCCATTCATTTTTAATAATTCTGTAAATAACATTCACACAATCAAATAAATCTTAGTGCTGTTCAGTCTTTTTTATATTTGTCAAAGTCTAACATGTGATTGCTTACATATTGTCATGATGCCGAGCATGTGTCAGTGCTGTGCTCAGATCTCTTGGTTGTTACTCCTTTTCTGTATTTTTGTTCTTGATTTTCATCTATAATGGTTTGTATGGCTGTGTTGTGAGACATGTATATGTTGGACACTGCATATGTGATTTAACCTCACGATGAAGGAGAGCCAGCCCCCTGCGGTGCGGAGCCCCTGCGAGGGAAATGGTTTGATGTGAGAATGTTTAAAAGGGAGAACTTTGGTGTGTTCATCTTCTTTGTTCGCTGCTCAGGAATGAGAGCAGACAGTGGAATGGTTACTTGAAATAAACTGAAATTAAAGGCAATTCGGTTTCGTTATTCAAGTCTCCCCACAGTTTGTGCTTTTATTTTGACAGCTCTGTTTGTCACTTCCTCCTGTCAAATCTTTTTGCGGGTTGTCACAGCTGTTTAGTTATCTTTAATTACTTTCTCACTCATACATCCACACCTGATTCACATTTTGTTTTTCCCCCTATTATTATTTAAGTTCACTTGCGGGGTTCATTCCTCGCTGTGAACTCACATTGTGCAGACAGGAATCCCCCCATCTGATACCTGTTTTATTCTCAGCTCAGTACTCAGCCTCGACTGTATAATTGTAAGTTACCCTTCGTGGTTTACACTGATTGCATTTTTCTGTAAGTTTCCCTTCATGGTTGTGTCTTTTGTAGTTATCATTCGTGGCTTCTATTTGTGTTCTCTATCATTAAATGTGTAAACTCACAGCAGGCGATCAGTGCCTTATTTCTGCCCTGAAAGGGCCATTTATGACACATATAGCCTACACCTCTTTGTATTCTACTTTCAAACACAGCCTACATTTGGGCCTGCCTAATTGGCTTTCTACGGGCATGCTAGTTCTCATAAATTGACTACTCTTTTGCCATTCTTAATTTTTATGTAAAGACTTTTACTACCAAATTATGAGACTTTGTTAAAAATTGTGGGTTTTTTCACTCATGAATTTATTTTTTTTTCTTGAATTTATGACTTTCATTTCATGTACTACATATACTGTATATATACACTACTCACAAAAAGTTAGGGATATTCGGCTTTCGGGTGAAATTTATGGAAAATGTAAAAAGTTCACACTACAGTGATATTATGAAAGTAGGGCATTGAAGTAGAAGCATGCAATGGTGATTTCCTCATCTCAAACAATTAACTGAAACAAAAGCCAACAACAGTGGTGGGAATACCACAACAAAAAATGTCAGTGTCTCAATAACTTGTCATGTGCCCTTGAGCATCAATTACAGCTTGACAACAACACCTCAAGCTGTTCACAAGTCAACTTATTGTCTGCTGAGGCATGGCATTCCACTCTTCTTGAAGTGCGGCCCTCAGGTCATTGAGGTTGTGGGGTGCAGGGTTATGAGCCTCTATACTGCGACTCAGTTGATCCCATAGGTTTTCTATGGGATTCAGGTCTGGAGGAAGTGCAGCCACTCCATCTGAAGTACCCCAGCCTCCAGCAGCCATTCCCTAATGGTGCAATCTCAATGAGCTGGAGTATTGTTGTCCATGAAGATGAAATTAGGCCTGTGCTGTTCATGTTGAGGCACACGTGTTATTCAGGTAGTATTGGCTTGTCACTGTACCATTCACAAGGTGTAGGGCAGTTCTGTATTGACTAGACACACCTGCCTAGACTGTAACACCACCACCACCAAAGGCTTGTCTGGTGACAACAGTGGTTGATGCATAGCGCTCTCCTTTACATCTCCAACATCATTGGTTGGTCACCATCATTTCTGCTCAACGTGAATCAACTTTCATCAGAGAACAGCACTGAGGTCCACTGGTCCCTTGTCCAACTTAAATGCTCCCTCGTCCATGCAAGATGATGACGCCTGTGCCTAATGGTGTTGTCAGGTACCCTCGCAGGTCATCTAGTACGCAGACCATGCTGATGTAAATGGTTCTGAATGGTCTGACGTGACACTTGGGTGCCTCTCACCTCCCTTACATGTGCCTGGAGTTGAGTGGCTTCATCATCCGGTTCTGCACGGCACTGTTCACAATGAAGCGCGATGTGGCCAAAGGACGTCCACTTCTATGCCTTTCTGTGACTCTTTCAGTCCCTCTGTGGCTGTGTCTCAATTCAGGTGTTGCAGCCTCACAGACCACGGCCCTGGAGGGCAGAGCACTTAAAGGTTGGGTAGGCTGCATCTAAAGGCTGATTTATGACTATTAAATGAGACAGTCTAGTCTTTGGACGATGTATGTCTGCATGACAACGCACTACCCTGTTGTCTAGCAACCATGGCAGCGTCATTTCAGAGTTTGGGTTTTTTTTTGCTGACATTTTTGACAGAGAGAGAACTTAATTTTTTTTATTATTGTATTTTCTTTACCTTTTACTGGAGAATCTTCACCAGAAAGAGGACCATGACAGATAAAATAAGACTTTAACTTATGTTAAAATCAGCAGGTAAAATTAAGGTAAATTAAAACCACAAAATAGATAAATTGTTATTATTTTAAATATGTATGCCAGTTTTAAAATACAGATGTGGATGAAATTGTTGGTACCCCTCTGTTAATGAAAGAAAAACCCACAATGGTCACAGAAATAACTTGAATCTGACAAAAGTGGTAATAAATAAAAATTCTATGAAAATTAAACAATGAAAATCAGACAATGCTTTTAAATTGTGGTTCAACAGAATTATTTTAAAAAACAAAATCAAGAAACAGGCCTGGACAAAAATGATGGTACCCTTAATTTAATATCTTGTTGCACAACCTTTTGAGGCAATCACTGCAATCAAACGATTTCTGTAACTGTCAATGAGACTTCTGCACCTCTCAGCAGGTATTCTGGCCCACTCCTCATGAGCAAACTGCTCCAGTTGTCTCAGGTTTGAAGGATACCTTCTCTAGACGGGCATGTTTCAGCTCCTTCCACAGATGTTCAATAGGATTTAGATCAGGGCTCATAGAAGGCCACTTTAGAATAGTCCAATGTTTCGCTCTTAGACATTCTTGGGTGTTTTTAGCTGTGTGTTTTGGGTCATTATCCTGTTGCAAGACCCATGACCTGCGACTGAGACCAAGCTGTCTGACACTGGGCAGCACATTTCTCTCTAGAATACCTTGATAGTCTTGAGACCCTGCACAGATTCAAGACACCCTGTGCCAGATGCAGCAAAGCAGCCCCAGAACATAACAGAACCTCCTCCATGTTTCACAGTAGGGACAGTGTTCTTTTCTTGGTATGCTTCATTTTTGCGTCTGTGAACATAGAGCTGATGTGCCTTGCCAAAAAGGTCCAGTTTTGTCTCGTCTGTCCATAGGACATTCTCCCAGAAGCTTTGTGGCTTGTCAACATGCAGTTTGGCAAATTCCAATCTGGCTTTTTTATGATTTCTTTTCAACAGTGGTCTCCTTGGTTGTCTCCCATGAAGTCCACTTTGGCTCAAACAACGACGGATGGTGCGATCTGACACTGATGTACCTTGACCTTGGAGTTCACCATGAATGTGTTTAGAGGTTGTTCTGGGCTCTTTTGTTACCATTCGTATTATCCGTCTCTTCCATTTTTCATCAAGTTTTCTCCTGTGGCCACGTCCAGGGAGGTTGGCTACAGTCCCGTGGATCTTAAATTTCTGAATAATGTGTGCAACTGTAGTCACAGGAACATCAAGCTGCTTGGAGATGGTCTTATAGCCTTTACCTTTAACATGCTTGTCTATAATTTCCTTTCTAATCTCCTCAACTCCTCTGGTCCATGTTTAGTGTTGTACACACCATGTCACCAAACAGCACAGTGACTACTTGTCACCCTTTAAATAGGTCGACTGACTGATTACAAGTTTGTAGACACCTGTGATGTTAATTAGAGGACACATCTTGGTTGAACATGTCCCTATGGTCACATTATTTTCAATCTTTTCTAGGGGTACCATCATTTTTGTCCAGGACTGTTTCATGAGTTTGTTTTTTAAAATAATTCTGTTGAACCACAATTCAAAAGCATTGTCTGATTTTCATTGGTTAATTTTCATATAATTTTTTATTTATTACCACTTTTGTCAGATTCAAGTTATTACTGTGACCATTGTGGGTTTTTCTTTCATTAACAGAGGGGTACCAACAATTTTGTCCACATCTGTATATTCTTAATCGCATGACCAGCAGAAAATATAACGGTTTACTGTTATCATTTCTGACCTTTATGTAGCTAAATAAATAGATGTTCTGCCTTGTATCAGCTCTGACATTTAGTTTTTAAAGTTCTAAAGCAGACCACAGTCCTGGACTGTAGGATGATGACCCTCAATGATGTTCAGCAGCAGTAGAACAGATTCCATCTTCAGCTTCATCTCAGTGGTACCATCTCAAGAAATGAGAAAATCATGATTTGTCATTTAATTTTAAAAAACTATAATCATTATCAATATTAAATCAGGTTTAAAATGTTTCACTCTGTGTGTAATAAATATAGGAAAGTCTCTTTTGGAATTATCTTGCAAAAAATCTTTTTCAAAAAAACTACTTCATTGAAATGCAGTTTTTCTAACTATTAACAGTACACATAAAATATTTTTATTTAGCTTCTTTCAGTTTGCAAAGTAAACTGCTAAAACATCACAATTAATAAAATAATTCATTAAATCTCTTTTATTGTGGTTCATTCATTGAAATAACCACAATAAATGCTTAAATTTAAGCATTTATTGTGGTTATTTCAGTCAAATATCAGTTTTATAAATCTTGAGTCCAGTCCATTCTCTCCACTGCTGATCTTCGGTTCCTGCAGGTTCTCCACCGTGGACCTCAGAAATATACCAGAAAAAAGAAAAAAAAAAACAGAAATCTGATTATCACTTCAGATGTGGACATTTTAATATCAGCATAATAAAATTATTACAGATGTCCTGTCCCTCCTCAGCTTCATTAACTGCTCCGTTTTCTCTAAAAATAACCTTAGGTGTTTATTTACAGAACCACATAAGCAAATAAATAACATCAACTTCCCAATGTCTCCACAGGACTTTAAAAGTTACCCTAAAGCAAGTTATTTCAACCACATCATGTTGTATTTTTATATTACTACATTAGTTAATAACCTGACATTAATAGAAAAAAGGTCTGACTTCAGAAAAAATAACAGCTCAACATGTTTAATTAATATGTTAAGCGAAGCATACAGCACATCAGAAAAAAATAATGTCACGTCACACAAGCTGAAATAATCAGATGTTGCCGTTTTCTGGATTATTCGTGTTTTCACCTTCAAACCGCTGCAGAATTCAAGCAAAACCTTACTTTGAACTGTTTCTGACCTCTTAGCTTCTGCCTGAGCCAAAAAAAAAGAAAAAAAAAAGCCAGGGTGAGCCATGCACTGAATGCTGGGATATATTAGGGCCACAAGGATACTCTTAAGTATCCTTCGTTTTTGGGGTTTTGAAGGCTGCATTTGTCGGCCGCACTTGAAGGAGCCCATGGAATGGGACAGCCTTTGACGCAGCACAGTGACGTATCTGGTCTACAAATGTGCACTTGGAGGACAATGCCACAATCTCTGTTGCAACCTGCTGATGCCACTCTGTGACACTCTAAGTTCAGTGGCCACTTCCCTCTGAGAACATCCTGTTTGAAGCCTCACAATAACAAGGTACTGTTGATCAGTTAAGTGTTGTCTTGGTCTCATGATGTCAAAATGTGAACAGCATGATGAAGAGGATTGTTTAAATACCAATTCTAATTGAACCAGAAAATGTATTGGTCAATTCATGGATCAAACACCTGTTGTGAATTTTGCCATTAAGCACTTTGTTAGAGAACAGCAAGTGATGCAAAAAGTACCGAAATGTTGAACAGTTGGGCATGTGCACTCAAAAGATTAAGAGAAGGTCAAATTAAGTTCACCTTAGTGCATTTTAGGTGCAACTAGAAATTTCACCCGAAAGCCAAATATCCCTAACTTTTTGTGAGTAGTATATATCTCACACACACACACACACACACACACACACACACACACACAGACAGACAGAGAGTGGTGTGAAAAAGTGCTTCCCCCCTTCCTGATTTCTCACTTCTTTTGTATGTTTGTCACACTTAAATGTTTCAGATCATCAAATAAATTTAAATACTAGACAAAGATAAGATAAGATAAGATAAGATAAGATAAGCCTTTATTAGTCCCACAATGGGGAAATTCCAGGACTGCAACAGCACAGGGATAGCAACACTCAGAGCACCAATCAGAAGGCAAGAAAAAACAAGAGCAGCGAGTATACATATGTACATATTACTATATATATATACAGTATGTATATATATATATATATATATATATATATATATATATATATATATATAGACACACAGTGCGGAGCATTGTGGTTGGTGGATGTGCAGCAGAAAGTCTAAGCTCTCTCTCCGCGGATGCGCCGGGCCAGCTCGATGTCTTTGGGCATGATGGTGACCCTCTTGGCATGGATGGCGCACAGGTTGGTGTCCTCGAAGAGACCCACCAGATAGGCCTCGCTGGCCTCCTGCAGAGCCATGACGGCGGAGCTCTGGAAGCGCAGGTCGGTCTTGAAGTCCTGAGCGATCTCCCTCACCAGGCGCTGGAAGGGCAGCTTACAGATGAGCAGCTCCGTGGATTTCTGGTAGCGACGGATCTCTCTCAGAGCCACGGTACCGGGCCTGTAACGGTGAGGCTTCTTCACTCCGCCGGTGGCCGAAGCGCTTTTCCGAGCAGCCTTGGTGGCTAGCTGCTTCCTGGGGACTTTTCCTCCAGTAGATTTACGGGCGGTCTGCTTGGTTCTTGCCATCGCTCTTTACATACCTGCCAACTTTTAAACCTGAAAAGCCTAGTAGCTAGCCGGGGTCCAGGGGCCGATGCTAATGCTAATAATGCTAATGCTAATAATAATAATGCTAATATTTGCCAAACAAATAATAGCATTAAATCTAGTTAAATGTAGCTAACAACCTCATATTTCTTCAACTTTCAAACCTGAAAAGCCTAGTAGCTAGCCAGGGTCCAGGGGCCGCAGGCCCCGGTAGGACCAGGACAAAGTCCTGGTGGGGGGTTCAGGGGGGCAAAGCCCCCCGACGCCAAACAAATATTAGCATTAAATCAAGTTAGAATGTAGCTAACAACCTCATATTTCTTCAACTTTCAAATCTGAAAAGCCTAGTAGCTAGCCGGGGTCCAGGGGCCGCAGTGTCAAACAAATATTAGCATTTGACATAGAAGTCACATATTAATTATATTAAAGGTAACATATCTAAATCAATTGCAATACTACACAGAACGAAATATTTGCTGAATCAACAACCCACATTATATACTTTGTATCATTCATTAATACTCCCATACATGACATATTGTACTGAAGTATGGGGAAATACATATAAAACAAACATATATCCAGTCTTTACGCTTCAGAAGAGAGCTATTAGAATAATAAACAAAGCTGCTTACAGGGAACCAACAAACCCACTTTTTCTTAAATTAAAAGCTCTCAAGTTGAAAGATCTGGTTGACTTTAAAACTGCAGTAATAATGTTTAAGGTGAAGAATCTATCACTGCCCGCAAATATCCAAAAGCTGTTCCAAATAAGGGAGAAGCAATATCATTTCAGAGGAACATTCCAATTCAATTCAACTTTATTTATATAGCGCCATTTCACAACAACAGTCATCTCATGTATATTTCAAAAACCTTCAGTGAGAACTACCACCAAGCAACACTGTGTTTCAGTGCAAGGAGTCAGATTATGGAACAATTTTGGACCTGAATTAAAATCATGTGCAACGCTTGGACAATTTAAACAAAAACTAAAGGAAGAAATACTCCAAACATATATACAAGATGACATGTAAAACTCACATAAGGATTGTCATATCCAGTCTGTGTTGTGTTGTTACTTAGTTTTTTTTTTGGTCACATTTTGTCTTAGCTTTGTTCTGAATTGTAATCGCTCTTGTTTTGTTTTTCTTTTGAATTCTTGGATGGAATATGGGTGGGCAATATAAGCTGCGGCTTCAGCCATCACCCATTTCAGATAACTTATGTTGAACTGTATAATCAGAGGAGTTATTGTTTAATTTGACCTTATTGGATTTTTTCGCCTTTGTTATATTATTCTGTTTCTTTTTAATCTTTACTTTTAATCTATCCGAAATAAAGATTCATTCATTCATTAAATTTGCATTCAAAAGACTATCTTAACACTGCATAGAACTTTGAATAGGCCAGATGTGATGTATTATAAATACTAGAAAAGCACTCGGACAGCGCAGACCTCCGCCAAGCGCCACAGTTCCCCCCATACAGTGTTTAACATCATAAATAAAATATTGAAAATGGCCCTATCTCGCAATGTTAACCACTTGCACTCCGGGCAATTTTCCTAAAAATGCCCCAAAATAACGTGCCCAAAGTAAATCGAAAGCTGTTATTCAACCCTTTGCAGCATCTTCATGGGGTTGGTCTCATTTAAAAGAAAACACTTTGAATTTTTTGGCAAAAAAAACATAATCTCTCTACGTGTTCCGGCCACTGAGTTACAGTCATCTAAACATACTGAACTTGAAGAAAAAAAAATTGGACAATGTTTTTTTGGATACAAATGCTTGTAAATAACACACAGCTGTCCGATCCGGCTGGAAAATGCAACAGAAATGTAGAACCAAGTGTTATCCAGCTGAGATCCAAATTTGGTAACAATACCACCAAAAATGAATATTTTACACAGCTTTGTTCTCAGGCTGTTCCCAGGCGTTATGGAACTGTGCCAAATTGTGCCAAATGGCACAGTTTGGAAAAACGTCTGTAACTTTTGAATAATTCAATGTAGAATCTTCATTTTAGGCTCTAATGAAAGGTCACACTCAGGGCTGTGTCTGTGTGTGTGTGTGTGGGCGGGGGGTCGTTCCCCCCCCCCGCTACCAAGGACCAAATTCGGCCCTCGCTACATGACGGAATACACTCTTTTTTTTTTTTTTTCCTTGCATGTTTTCACAGCGGCTCCCCCCCCCCTCGCTACTGTGTGTGTGTGTGGGGGGGGGGAACCGTGAACGGACCGTGAACGCCCCCCCCCCACTACAGAAGAGGGCCATCACTACATGATGGAATAGACTGATATGCTTCCCCCTCGCGGACCGGGAAGCGTTCGGACCGTGCCCCCCCCCGCTCCTCTTCTGCAGCGGGGTGGGGGGGCGTTCACGGTCCGAACACGGCAAATGAACCGTTTATCGCGGCGCACGCACTTCGTATTTCGTGCGCAGTACAGTTGTAATTTACCGATCGGTCAAAAGTCATTTTTGGATTACAGTTTTCAGGGATAAATAATAATTTAGCTTATAACACCTTACCTCTTCAAAGCAGCAGAGTCGTGGCGAACAGCTCTTCCCATGCGTCAGACGAACGCGACGCTGCTCCGCTCGTGGATCCCGATCAATATAATTCCATTATTGCCGTTTTGGTGAATGATTTACGACTTTTGTCGTCGGCCTCCGTCTATTCTGCTGGAATGAGTGCAGGTCCCACTTGTGGGTGTTCTCCATGCTGCTGGGTGAGCCTGGGTCTGTAGGAGATTCGTACAGAGTCCTTCTGCAGCAGTAAATATCGCTTCACCCAGCCAGAATTTCTGTGCTTCAATTGGCTCCTGCGTTCACAGTAGGCGGGTCCTCCTTCCTAGATTTTCATTCATTGGTTCTTCAAGGTTTCAGAAACCCAATTCAAGGCTCTTATTAGTCGAATGAGAGGTCAATCAGATGAACTAATCTGTTCGCGGCTGTCTCTGCAGTTTTTTTTTGAGTGGCGCTTGGACGCTACTACATCACCATCACCACCATCATGCGTCATGCGCACGACTCGTGCGTCATAGGACGCAGAGACTTGCCCGCCCGCGGAACAACGGAGCGCAAGTGGTTAAATAAAAAAAAAAATCATTTAAAAAATTCCTGGATCCAGACGGTGATCCGGATCACCACCAAAATCTAATCATCTGTAGGATACCCCATTTCTGACAATCTGTGAAAATTTCATGAAAATCCGTCCATAACTTTTTGAGTTATCTTGCTAACAGACAAACAGACAAACCAACGCTGATGATCACAAAACCTCCTTGGAGGAGGTAACTAGAAGACTAGAAATATCAGCAGGGTATACTGAAGACGGCAAAATCGCTCTGATATTTTATGTGTTTACATGATACACCAAGCATGACAAGGCTTGCAATTACACAGCACATGTTCTTCAGAATCTTAGGCATTATATAAAATGTATTCTCCCTTTAGATGTCGAATCCATGGTCCATTTGCCAGGGCTGAAGTGCAGTCGTGCGAACGTCTGCAGCAGTTTACATCGTGTTTACATCTCGCCATGTACGCACGCCTCTCCGGGATTTCGCGCGAGAATAGAAACCTCAATACCCTCAATAGCGATAGCGTTAGCTTAGCAAACGCTTCAGGTAAAGCGTAGCAGCGAACCACGAAAAGAAACGCTACTGACGCTACCATGTTCTAAATTTAGATACGATTCCTAGCGATCTCGTTTTTGAATTTTTAGTGAAAAACCGTAATTTTGATTAATAAAGCCGTAACCCGGAATGGGGTCTTGAAAACCGTAACCATTATGGCAAAACCGGAGTAGTTGGCAGGTATGTCTTTATTATTCTGTCTTATATTTCTTGCACGCCGCCTAAACTGCAGCCCGGCACCCACGTCGTTTTCGCTTCAGTTCCCTGGTATGTCGAGTTTCTCCGTTAGCACCGGGTGGCGGTTGAGTGCTAGCTAGCTCTTCCCTGCTGTATCGTCTCCTGCTGTAAACAGTGGCTCCGTCCGCCGACTCGGGAGACCTTTGGAGCGATCTGTGTGTCCATGATATATATAGAGTGAAAGGTGTAGAAAGAAGAAGGAAGATTAAAAAAAAAGGCAGTTGCAAAAGGCAGCCAACTCGTGTGGCGCCGGAACCGGAAGGTAACACAAGTAAACAGAAAATGCAGTTTTTAAATAAAGGTGTTTATTACACTGGTCAACACCAAATTTATTGTCTGTGGGGAACCCACGCAGTAGTTTTCCCCTCAGACTGAACGGTTTAGCAGATCAAAGGTGCTGGGGGACAGAGAGAATAATGGGGGATTAATATGTAAATGCAGCACCTCTCGCAGTGGAGGTGTCGGGTGATAAAAGGGAGTGTTTGCAACCTGTGTGTTTAATTCTTTTGACTGGTGGATGTGAGAGAGATGGAGTGAGAATAAAGTTCCTTATACCGTGAACACTCGGCCTGGTTATTCATCTCTCCACACTGGTGACCCTAGACGCATAATGGAACACGAGCCGAACACCCCGGAGACGACCCGGATGGGAAGTGCCAGCAACGTGTGCGCCGTTTCGGTCAAACTCCCAGACTTTTGGCTACACGACCTGAAGTTTTGGTTCCTTCACACAGAGGCCCAGTTCGCGCTCCGGGGAATAATGGCAGATGACACCAGATACTACTACAGTTAGGCCCAGAAATATTTGGACAGTGACACAATCTTCATGATTTGGGCTCTGGATGCTACCACATTGGATTTGAAATGAAACAACTACAACGGAATTGAAGTGCAGACTTTAAGGTTTAATTCAAGGGGTTGAACAAAAATATATGATTAAACATGTAGGAATTGTAGCTATTTTTATACAAACGCTCCTCATTTCAGGGGCTCAAAAGTAATTGGTCAAATAAACATAACCCTAAGTAAAATGTTACTTTTCAATATTTTGTTGAGAATCCTTTGCAGGCAATGACTGCCTGAAGTCTGGAACCCATGGACATCACCAAACTCTGGGTGTCCTCCTTTGTGATGCTTTGCCAGGCCTTTACTGCAGCTGTCTTCAGTTGTTGCTTGTTTGTGGGACTTTCTGCCTTAAGTTTTGTCTTGAGCAAGTGAAATGCATGCTCGATTGGGTTGAGATCTGGTGATTGACTCGGCAACTGCAGAATATTCCACTTCTTTGCTTTAAAAAACTCCTGGGTTGCTTTTGTAGTATGTTTTGGATCATTGTCCATCTGTACGGTGAAGCGCCGTCCAATCAACTTTGCTGCATTTGGCTGAATCTGAGCAGAAAGTATATCCCTATACACTTCAGAATTCATTCGGGTGCTTCTGTCTTTTGTCACATCATCAATAAACACAAGTGACCCAGTGCCATTGGGAGCCATGCCTGCCCATGCCATCACACTGCCTCCACCATGTTTTACAGAAGATGTGGTGTGCTTCGGATCATGAGCGGTTCCAATTCTTCTCCAAACTTTCTTCTTCCCATCATTCTGGTACAGGTTGATCTTAGTCTCAACTGTCCAAAGAATGCTGTTCCAGAACTGGGCTGGCTTCTTCAGGTGTTTTTTGGCAAAGTCAATTCTGGCCTTTCTATTTTTGAGGCTGATTAATGGTTTGCACCTTGCAGTGAATCCTTTGTATTTACTCTCATGAAGTCTTCTCTTTATGGTAGACTTAGATACTGATACACCTACTTCCTGGAGAGTGTTCTTCACTTTAGTGGATGTTGTGAAGGGGTTGTTCTTCACCATGGAAAGAATTCTGCGATCATCCACCACTGTTGTCTTCCGTGGACGTCCAGGCCTTTTTGAGTTCCCAAGCTCACTAGTTCACTCTTTTTTTCTCAGAATGTACCAAACTGTTGATTTGGCCACTCCTAACATTTCTGCTATCTCTCTGATGGATTTCTTCTTTTTATCAGCCTCAGGATGGTCTGTTTCACCTCCATTGAGAGCTCCTTTGACCGCATGTTGTGTGTTCACAGCAACAGCTTCCAAATGCAAATGCCACACCTGGAATCAACTCCAGACCTTTTAACTGCTTAATTGATGACAGGTTAACGAGGGATGAGCCCATGCAGCCTTGTTATTTTTTTTTTTTTTGCAGCCTTCTAAGTCAATTGTCACTTTTGGTCCCTTGAAAAAGAGGCGGCTACGTATTAAAGAGCTGTAATTCCTAAACCCTTGCTTCAATTTGGATGTGAATACTCTCAAATTACAGCTGAGAGTCTGCACTTTAAGCCCATACTGATTATATAATTGTATCCTGAATATGTTTTCGTAAACAGCTAAAATAACAAAACTTGTGTCACTGTCCAAATATTTTTTGGACCTAACTGTACATGGTTGCAGCACTGACGCACGCACAACCCAGCAGGTGGTGAGCCTGCTCCAACAACCCCCAGCCCGCGACAAATACGGTGCTCTCAAAACCGTGCTGACCCGGTACTACACGCTCTCAGACTGTGAGAGAGCGGAGAGGCTCCTGACGCGCTCTGACTTGGGAGACGGGTCGGCGGTCGAATTGATGGAGAAGATGTTGGCGTTGATGGGCACAGATGACGGGCATTTCCTTTTTGCCCACCTTTTCCTCCAGAACCTTCTGACAGCGGCCAGGGTGGTCCTTGCCAATTCACCGCTGCTGGCCACGCGCAACTACCGGGCACTAGCCAAAGAGGCAGATCGGATCATCCTCGCCACCAGGGCCCTCACAGTGAATGCAGCAGCGGCGGAACCCAGCGAGACGGCCAATGGAGGTGAGGAGCCAGCGATGGCGGTGGCAGTGGAGGCCAAGAATCACCGGAGAGACACGCTCTGTTTCTACCACCGCCGTTTTGGAAAAGACGCACGCCGATGTGTGCCACTGTGCCAATTCAAGCACTCGGGAAACGCAAGGGCCGGCAGTCGGTAGCAGCTGCGACCACCGGTGAAGCAAGAAAGCTGCTCTATGTGACAGACTCACGCTCGGGGAGACGGTTCCTCGTGGACTCTGGCTCCCAAAAGAGCCTCATCCAACCATCCTATGCCGACCGGCTGGCGGGAACTAGCGGCCCCGAACTGACGGCCACAAACGGCTCAGACATTAAGACTTTTGGTGAGAGGACACTGACTGTATCCTTGCACGGCAGTACATACCAATGGACATTCGTCATAGCGGCATGAAGCTTCCCCATTTTGGGCGCTGATTTTTTGTGTGCACACGGACTACTTGTCGATGTGGCTAGCAGACGCCTGATTAACGCTATGTCTTTTGATTCTCTGCCCTGTACAGCTCGAGGAGCCGGGCCCACAACACTAGCCAACGTCACAGCTCCAGGGGGTAAGTTCCACACACTACTCACCCAGTTCCCAGCACTCACGGTACCGACGTTTTCGGCGACCGTCACTAAACACGGGGTGGAGCACTTCATTACCACCACGGGGCCGCCCGTTTTCACACGACCTCGATGCCTGGATGCAGCTAAACTGGCCATAGCGCGCTAGGAGTTTGCCAACTTGGAAAAGTTGGGCATCATCAGGGGCTCAAACAGCCCATGGGCATCCCCGCTACATATGGTTCCTAAAGCCAAGGGATCGTGGCGACCGTGCAGAGAATTCTGCAGATTGAACAACGCCACAACGCACGACCGCTACCCGATCCCCCATATTCAGGATTTTTCCGTTCACCTCACCAGGGCACGCATTTTTTCCAAGATAGACCTGGTCCGTGGTTACCACCAGGTCCCGGTGCGCGCTGAGGACATACCTAAAACAGCAGTAATAACCCCGTTTGGTCTGTTTTGAGTTTTTACACATGCCTTTCGGGTTAAAAGGCGCGGCGCAGACATTCCAAGGCATGATGGATGCGGTGTTGCGCGATCTGCCATTTGTGTTCGTCTACCTGGACGACATCCTGGTGGCCAGTGCGTCCGAGGACGAACACGTAACCCACCTCAGGACAGTTTTCCAGAGGTTGGAGGAGCACAGATTAATAATCAACCCGGCGAAGTGCCAGCTTGGGGTGATGGGAATCGATTTTTTGGGCCACCACATCTCACCCAGAGGGCGCGATACCCTTACCAGACAAAGTCCGCACGGTGGCAGATTTTCCCCGGCCTCAGACGGTCAGGGCGCTGCAGGAGTTTTTGGGGATGGTTAACTTTTATAGCCATTTCCCTCCCCTGCGCAGCTCAGCTCATGCAGCTGTTGTACGCTGCGATCAAGAAAAGGAAACCGGCGGACAGAGTCGACTGGACTCCTGAGCGGGAGCAGGCGTTCTCTGAGATTAAAACAGTTCTGGCAAACGCCGCACTGCTGGCGCACCCGGACCCCGCGGCTCAGATAGCACTCACTACCGACACCTCGGACGTGGCCATAGGGGCCGTCGTGGAGCAATGCGTCGCCGGTTCTTGGCAGCCACTCGCCTTTTTTAGCAGGTCTTTGCATGACAGTGCGCATAAATACAGCGCGCTCAACAGAGAATTATTGGCTCTCCATCTGGCCATACGCCACTTCCAGTTCTGGCTGGAAGGGCACACCTTCACTGCATTCATGGACCACAAGCCGCTAAAGTACGCGATGGCCAAGGTTTCAGAACCATGGTCGGGCCGGCAGCAGAGACAGCTGGCCGCGATGTCGGAGTTTACAACCGACATTCAGCATGTGGCCGGTAAACTCAACGTGGTGGTGGACTGCCTGTCGCGTGCATTAGTGGCCCCAGTCTACGTAGAGATAGATTGCACGGCCATGGCTGCGGAGCAGATCAGCGATGCGGACGTTTGCATGCTCCAGTCTAAACCAACAGGGTTAAGGCTGGAGAGCAGAGTCCTGCAAGACGCCCCCCCCCCAATCCGTGACGTCTCCACAGGCCGCCCGCGCCCGGTGGTCCCGCGCACTTGGCGCCGCCGCGTTTTTGAGTCGGTTCACTCCCTGGCACACCCAGGAGTGCGCGCGTCAGTCAAAATGGTGGGAGCGAAGTTTGTCTGGCCGAGCCTGCGCAAACAGGTGAAAGAGTGGGCTGCAGCCTGCGTAGCGTGGCAATGAGCTAAAGTGCACATGGACACAAAGGCCCCCTTGGAGCCATTCCATATTCCGGCTAAGAGGTTCGACCACATTCACGTGGACCCTCGTGGGCCTCCTCCCACCATCGCAGGGGTTCACGCACCTCCTGACAGTGGTGGACCGCACCATGCACTGGCCTGAAGCAGTCCCGCTAGCTTCCACTGCATCCGCAGAAGTTGCACGTGCTTTTTTGACGACATGGGTGGCACGTTCTGGCGCCCGTTCGGATATCACATTCAATCGGGGCCCGCAATTTGTTTCCGACCTCTGGTCCACCATGGCCCGGAGCCTGGGCGTCACAATCCATCGCACGACCGTGTACAACCCCCAGGCCAATGAGTTATACAAGCATTTACACAGATCACTTAAACCAGCGTTCAGGGCTTCGCTGACGGATGCAAATTTGGTGTACCGGTTGCTGTGGGTTCTATTAGGGTTGCATTCAGCACCGAAGGAGGATTTGGCAGCCTTCCCAGCAGAGCTGGTTTTTTCCCAGCTGCTGCGGCTCCCAGGGGTATTTTTGCCGGACAGTTCCGTGCCAAACACCGATCCATCCCTGCTTTCACCGCGTAGCGCAGTGGTAGGGACAGTACCCGGTCCGGTCCACCACCGTTTTCCACGCGTTTTTGTGCCAAAGACCTTGAAGGACGCGGCGTTTGTATTTGTCAGGCACGATGCCCACCGGACCCCCTTGCGCCTGCCCTACGATGACTCACAGTGCTGGAACCCGGGGACAAACATTTTGTGTTAGACTTGGGGGGACGCAGGGAAACAGTCTGCATAGACAGGCTTAAGCCCGCCTTTGTTTTAGCAGACGAACAGGTGGTGGTGGCCCGAGCTCCTCGGCGCGGAAGACCCCTACTGAGAACTCCCCAGGTAAATGACTCTTCAGACCAGTCACATGAGCAAGTTGAAGGCTCCCCCCCCATTGTCCCCCCACAGACGGACATACCCCCAGGAACACCCCCACTGGCACAGCAGTGCCTCGGAGCCGGAGACTCCCCATTACAGCAGATATGGGCGGAGGCTGAAGCCCAAAGGACATGGGGGTTAAGGCTCAGTCTGAGACTCTGGGAAGGGGGGGGGGACCCAAGCAGTAGTTTTCCCCTCAGACTGAACGACTTAGTGGCTCAAAGGTGCTGGGGTACAGAGAGAATAATGGGGGATTAACATATAAATGCAGCAAATCTCGTAGTGGAGGTGTGAGGTGATAAACAGGAGTGTTTGCAACCTGTGTGTTTAATTCTTTTGACTGGTGGATGTGAGAGAGATGGAGTGAGAATAAAGTCCCTTATACCATGAACGCTTGGCCTGGTTATTCATCTCTCCACATGTCGAAGTTTTTTTTAGCTGATTTAGGACAATTTTGATGTACTGAATCCAAAAATCACATTGGTTTTGCTCAATCGGGTCAACTTTTTGAATTATGGCCAAATGTTTTTTTACGTTTTTGTTTACATATACGGGTATTTTTGCTTTATATGATGCAAAATTCTGAATTTTGAACAATGATGATGTAACATTCAATTTACATGTACTTACTTTTATCAGTGTCTACTATTCAATTTACATTAATCAAAGTTTGTAACATTCAATCAATGAATTGTGTTAGAAAACAATTTTCTCTCTTAAAAATCTATTTTAGATGAGAAATATTAACAAAAATCAACTGATAATGTCACAAAAATGTAATCGATTTAGTCAGAAGATCAGATTTTTTAAAAATCAACTTAGCATAAAAACCTGACCTGATTGAGATAAACGGATGTCATTTTCGGATTCAGCAGTGCAGAATTGTCTTAAATCAGTTGAAAAAACACAGACAGCTTACAAAAAAATTATTTTTGTAACCCTGTGTTATTAAGGGTAAAAAAAAAATCCAAACCTACATTACCCTGTGTGAAAAAGTGACCCCCCCCCCACCCCCGGTTAAAACACAAATTAACTGTGGTTTATCACATCTTTAGAAAGCTGGGTTCAGTTTCTCTAGCCACACCCAGGCCTGATTACTGCCACACCTGTTCTCAGTCAAGAAATCACTTAAATACGACCTGAGTGAAGTAGACCAAAGGATCCTCAAAAGCTAGACATCATGCTACAATGAAAAGAAATTCAGGAACACTGGTCCTGAATATTTCAATGTAAACAAATGCTGGGATTATGTGCTATATGTCTGTCATATGTTTGTTTGTTCTTTCATACAAAGACAGACTGATTTCTGTCATCATTTCATTGTAGAATTGGGCTCCCTACTAAAAGCTTTAAATAGCTTATTTGGGATGATCCATTCACACTCCAAAACAATGTAAAAAAAAAAAAAAAAAGGCTGTTGTATACTGCTAATCATGTTGTTGATAATTCATATTGTAATTCATTCATGCTGTTGATAACGTGTGATGTGTGTGTGTGTGTGTGTGTGTGTGTGTGTGTGTGTGTGTGTGTGAATAAACTGAAAACTGAAACTGAACAAATGAGAAACAAAGTAATTGAGATCTACTATCAGTCTGGAAAAAGTTATAAAGCCATTTCTAAAGCTTTGGGACTCCAGCGAACCACAGTGAGAGCCATTATCCACAAATGGCAAATACATGGAACAGTGGTGAATCTTCCCAGGAGTGGCCGGCCGACCAAACTTACCCCAGGAGCGCAGCGACAACTCATCCAAGAGGTCACAAAAGACCCCACACTTGCCTCAGTTAAGGTCAGTGTTCATGACTCCACCATAAGAAAGAGACTGGGCAAAAATGGCCTGCATGGCAGAGTTCCAAGATGAAAACCACTACTGAGCAAAAAGAACATAAAGGTTCGCCTCAGTTTTGCTAGAAAACATCTTGATGATCCCCAAGACTTTTGGGAAAATACTCTGTGGACTGACGGGACAAAAGTTGAACGTTTTGGAAGGTGTGTGTCCCATTACATCTGGCGCAAAAGTAACACAGCATTTCAGAAAAGGAACATCATACCAACCGTAAAATATGGTGGTGGTAATTTGATGTGCTGGGGCTGTTTTGCTGCTTCAGGACCTGGAAGACTTGCTGTGGTAAATGGAACCATGAATTCTGCTGTCTACCAAAAAATCCTGAAGGAGAATGTCCGGCCATCTGTTCGTGACCTCAAGCTGAAGCACACTTGAGTTCTGCAGCAGGACAATGATCCAAAACACACCAGCAAGTCCACCTCTGAATGGCTTAAGAAAAACAAAATGAAGACTTTGGAGTGGTCTACTCAAAGTCCTGACCTGAATCCCATTGAGATGCTGTGGCATGACCTTAAAAAGGAGGTTCATGCTCAAAACCCTCCAATGTCCCAGTGTAAAAGACTATACATTTTACTCAACTCCACATTCATCTTACTCAAGGATTGACTATTTTTTTATGTTTAATAGAGACATTGGAAGAGTAGAAACATGTAAAATAGGACTGATGGATCTCTCTGACCACAGTCCGATCTACATGGTCTTAAATATCCAAAAATACACAAATAATACATTTTCTTGGAGGTTAAATTCAAATGTCCTGAAAGGACCATTGAAAGATGAATTGGAATCAGATATTCTCAGATATTTGGAAGAAAACGATAATGGAGAAGTATCCCCTTTAATACTGTGGGATGCATGCAAAGCTGTAATAAGAGGAAAGATTATTGCAAAACTGGCAACCCAAAAGAAACTAAGACAAGAAAAACTATCCACATTAGAGTCAGAACTTAGGAACCTAGAAAAAGAACACAAAGGCAACACTCATTCTACTGACTCGCTCAAGATTAAGGAAATTAAAAACCAAATAAATGAGATCTACACAATAGAAATCCAGAAGAAACTTACATTTTTGAAACAAAAATACTATGAAGCAGGCAGTAAATCAGCAAAATTGCTAGCCTATAAATTGAGGAAACATCAAACAGAAAGAGCAATCTACAAAATCAGAGACCCAGTATCAAAGGAAATAAAATTCAGAATTCAGGATATTCTTAAAAGCTTCGAGAATTACTATAAGAACTTATACTCCCACAAAAAACATAAAAACGCATCCGAGGCATTCCTAAACACATTAAACCTTCCCCAACTTACGGAGTCACAAAATAAAACACTACTGTCAGAAATACATCCTAAAGAATTAGAAAAAGCAATTATGAAACTTAAAGCTAACAAATCCCCATGAGCTGATGGCTATACAGCAGAGTGGTACAAAACCTTTAAACAGCAACTATCTCCTCTCCTCCTGAAAACATTTAATTATGTCCTCCACACAGGGGAAATCCCCCCCTCCTGGAGAGAAGGGGTCATTGCAGTTATACCTAAACCTGAAAAGGATAAACTAGAGTGCTCCAACTACAGACCAATCAGTGTACTAAATCAGGACTATAAGCTTTTTACCATTATCCTTGCCAAAAGGTTAGAAAATATACTGACAGACCTAATTCATTTAGACCAAACAGGTTTTATAAGACAAAGACAGACACAAGACAACATTCGACGCACTTTACACATAATTCATCATATAAAAAAATATAACTTAAATGCAGTCATATTGGGATTAGATGCTGAAAAAGCATTCGATTCGGTTGACTGGTCTTTTCTATATAGAATCTTATCCAGTTTCAATTTTCATAACAACTTCATTAGAACTATACAGGCATTATATAAAAAACCAACAGCTAAAATAAGGATTAACGGTAATTTATCATCATCTTTTGAACTTGAAAGAGGATGTCGTCAGGGCTGCCCCCTGTCTCCACTGCTCTTTGCAATCTCCATAGAACCTCTGAGCCAATGGATAAGACAAAATCAAAAAATTCAAGGTATTACACTTGGTCAGAAGGAACATAAAATAGCACTCTTTGCTGATGACATTTTAATATACCTAGGGCAGCCGGACACTTCTTTACCAGAACTAACCTCAGTTTTTTCAGAGTATGGAGATTTATCGGGGTACAAATTAAACATGCATAAAACCCAAATTTTAACATTCAACTATGACCCAAATCATTATTCACTAAGCAAACTCAAAACTAACTGGGAGTCGGAATCTATGAAATATCTGGGGGTCAATATCCCGAAACAACTCAACAAAATTATATCACTAAACTATGATCCACTGGTGACAAAAATAAAATCTGACCTAGCAAGATGGAATATGATACCATTCTTGGGTACTGCACAAAGAATTGAAGCAGTCAAAATGAATATACTTCCACGTCTTCTATACCTTTTCCAAACAATACCGATAGAACCTCCCAAAAAAACATGGCAGGAGCTGGACAGAAGGATCTCAAGATTCATATGGCAGGGCAAGAGACCTAGAATCAGATATAGAACCCTACAGCTAAACAAAGACAAAGGTGGGCTCGCGCTGCCAAATATCAGGGACTACTTTAAAGCCACACAAATTAAAACTTTAGTAGAGATATTGTAACGTGCTGCTCGACATGGCGACGTCCCACCGGGAGATTCGAACTCACGCCTCCCGCTCCGGTGTCCCGCACCCTACCTGTGTCGCCAATAGGGTCAACCCACTTGGCAAGCCAAGTAGGGTGCTCATATTGAGTTCGCTACACTACTCCCCTCTGGTTCTCGACATCGTCCCGATGTCAGCGCCCCATTACTGCTTTGGACAGGAGATCCCACTTCTGACACCAATGTAACGTGCTGCTCGACATGGCGACGTCCCACCGGGAGATTCGAACTCACGCCTCCCGCTCCGGAGTCCCGCACCCTACCTGTGTCGCCAATAGGGTCAACCCACTTGGCAAGCCAAGTAGGGTGCTCATATTGAGTTCGCTACACTATGTAACCCAGTCTACACTGCACAATGGAAGGAGATCGAATGCCAAATAACAAGTGACATCCCCCTACAGGCGATAATAGGGAACAATGCCTTACCTGAGCTTTTGAATAACACTAACCCGTGGATAGAGACCCCGCTAAAAATTTGGTTTAAGATAGTCAGAGAGAATCAAACTAAAGAGCCCTATCGACTTCTGCAATGGATTGCCTATGATCAAGACTTTACTCCTAATAAAACAGACACCAGATTTAAAAAGTGGAAGGAGAAAGGGCTGATAAAATATTACGATTTTTTTTAAGGGGCAAATTTTAAGAAGTTTTGAAGATTTGAAAAAACAAGGCCTAATAAATCAAGACCTTTACAGGTTCTTCCAGCTTAGACACCACATAAACAATATACTTAAAAAGGAGGATTTGGAAAGGGCCCAGTCAGGTGTTCTGAAGGTCTTCTTAATGGCATATAAAGGGATCCCAGGGATCAGATACATTTCTAAAATATACCAAGGTCTTCAAGACTTAAAAGGAGACAACACATCATATATAAAAGAGAGATGGGAAAAAGAGGGGAATTTCACTTTACAACTGGAAATATGGGAAAAGCTAAATAAACAGCAATGGAAAAGTACCTCATCCCTGCAGTGGAGAGAATTTGGATGGAAAAACTTGGTAAGATTTTTCAGAACACCTGCACAAAACAAATTTACCCATAAGGGATTGAACTGTTGGCGCTTGTGTGGTGAAAAGACTGCAAATCATTTTCATGTGTTTTGGTCATGCCCAGTTATCCACCAATATTGGACCAATGTACAGACAATATTGGGGAAAATATTCAAAATAACAGTCCCCTTTTCTTTTGTAACTTTGTATAAGATAAGATAAGATAAGATAAGCCTTTATTAGTCCCACAACGGGGAAATTCCAGGATTGCAACAGCACAGGGATAGCAACACTCAGAGCAACAATCAGAAGGCAAGAAAAAACAAGCAAGCAAGAGCAGCTAATATACATATGTACATATTACTATAAAATATATATATACACACACACACACACACAGACACACAGTGCAGAGCATTGTAGCTGGATGGAATAAATATATGAATATATGAACACACAGTGCAGAGCATTGTAGCTAGATGGAATAAATATGTAAATATATAAACACCCACAGTATGGAGCATTGCAGCTAGGTGGAATAAATATGCAAGTATATAAACACACACAGTGCGGAGCAATGTAGCTAGATGGAATAATATGTAGATATATAAAAACACAGTGCGGAGCATTGTAGCTAGATGGAATAAATATATAGATATATAAATATAAACACACCCAGTGCAGAGCATTGTAGCTAGATGGAATAAATATGTAAATATATAAACACACACAGTGCAGAGCATTGTTGCTATGTGGGATGAAACAGCATAACCGTCTATTTAGTTATCCTACATGGTATGATTATGTGCCCATACATATTCTCACCCTCCATAGCGACCGGTATGTTCCTAGTTGTATGCCGGAGAGGACCATTGTGTAAGTCTATTGCATCTTTTGCATTCAAAAAAAAAAAAAAAAAAAAAAAAAAAAAATTGGGTATTTGGGTTTACTACCGGACTCACTGGAAAGACGAGGAGAAAAATACTTATTCAATGTTTTAATATTGGCAAGCAAAAAAGCTCTAACTAAAAAATGGATGTTGAAGGACTGTCCTACACCTGAAGATTGGATTAACGTGATCCAAGACATTTACTCGATGGAAAAGTTGACATTCGCACTGAGACAGGACATGGATGGGTTCATGAACTTTTGGCAACCCTGGATCGCATATGTGTCTTCCATTAGATCTAATCTTTGACAAATACCATTTCAATAATGGTTCCGCTCTTTGTTCCAACGCTACTCAGATGCTCTTTTACCTTTATTTACTTACTTTTTCTTTTTGTTTGTTTTTTGCTGGTTTGTTTGGGTTTTTTTTGTTTTTTGTTTTTTTTTTTTCTCTCTTTAATTTCACTTTTTCTTTCACTTAAAAAAAAAAAAGGGGGTGTTGTAAGAATTAATCTTCCAATGTTGTCAGATATCAGAAAATAAGGGAACATGTGATGAAAATGTAAACAATGCATTGCTGTAACGACCTGTATACCCTTTACAAAAACTTAAATAAAAAAAAAACAAAACCCTCCAATGTGGCTGAATTACAACAATTCTGCAAAGATGAGTGGGCCAAAATTCCTCCACAGCACTGTAAAAGACTCATTGCCAGTTACTGCAAATGCTTGATTGCAGTTGTTGCTGCTAAGGGTGGCCCAAGCAGTTATTAGGATAGCTAGCTATCATTCATGGATGGATGGATGGATGGATGGATAGATGGATAGATAGATAGATAGACTTTATTGATCCCAAAGTGGGAAATTACAGTGTAACAGAAGCATGACAGTAGACAACCAAACGACAGAAACACACACATTACATACAAAGGGTTTACCCATGGAAAGTAAAACTAAACTACTATAAAAGTTTATATACATCATAGCTGAATAGATGGTGATCAGTATAAACACAAGAATCATACCCGCTGCACAATGCAGGACTATCAGGAGCAGAGTGAAATGTGAGTTACCAGTTAGACTGCAAGGTGCAGTATGGCAGCATAGTTATGACCAGAATACATCATAGTGAGTTATTGTACAGTGAAATGGCATGTGGCAGGAAAGATTTCCTGTACCTGGCCGTTCAACAGCAAAGCTGTAGTAGTTTACTGTTGAAAGTGCTCCGCTGTCAGGTTTAGGGGGGAATCACTTTTTCACACAGGGCCTTGTAGGTTTGGAATTTTTTTTTTCCTTAATAATAACCACCTTCATTTTGTGTTTACTTGAGTTATCTTTGTCTAATATTTAAATTTGTTTGATGATCTGAAACATTTAAGTGTGACAAACATACAAAAAAATAAGAAATCAGGAAGGGGGCAAACATTTTTTCACACCACTGTGTGTATGTTTGTGTATATATTACAACTTTTTACTTAACCCCCCCCCCCCCCCCGAAAAAGAACAAAAAACAAACCTGTCTTTGATATATTTTTCTAATAGAAATATTTTTTCTTTTGTTACTCTTCTCATAAT
This sequence comes from Pholidichthys leucotaenia, assembly GCA_020510985.1. NCBI lineage: Eukaryota > Metazoa > Chordata > Actinopteri > Cichliformes > Pholidichthyidae > Pholidichthys > Pholidichthys leucotaenia. The sequence goes on from CM035841.1 coordinate 430,591,484, forward strand.
TTTGTGGTGGTTTCTTAAAAATGTATCTTTTCTGATGAATATGGTGTATAAGTTTCCCATTTTGCCATCCAATTTTCAGTCATTGTGCAGTACATGTGACTCTTTACTCAAATGCACAGCATTGCTGTTTCTGAATTTGTCACTTTTGTCTTATAAATTTGTCTTATAAAATATAAAAGTTTTGTTTCCTTGTAATTTCACCCTTGTTCCAGGTTAGAGCAGCAGCCCCTCTAAATGTCTGTGCACGTCCCTGATGTGCCATACCTTCAGAGATGCTTTACTGCAGAGCTATTCAATTACAAAATCAGTCGGGCCACAATCTGAAATCAAGACATGTAACTGGGCCGCACATATTCAGTGATCTCCTGAATATGACAAATTTCAAACCAACACAAAAAACTGACAAAAAATTTGCACTTTTTACTCATTGTCTTGGTTTTAAATGTGCGCTTGGCACATGACAAAGGCATATCAAAAGTGCATAAAAACACAATAACAGTGCCGGGGTTGAGCAGAACTTGAAGTAGTAGAAATATTTTTCTTCTTCAACAACAAATAAATAGAATGAAAAAAATAAAATTCTGTAAATAACCATTTTGGTCACATCTTACTCAGACATATCTCAAAGTGCACAAAAACTCAATGTGCACAGTTAGTAGCATTAACATTTGTTTCCCTTTTGAAATAAAATATACTACATCCTAGGGGTGGGCGATATGGCCCAAAAATGATACCACGATATTTCTGTGAATTTTCACGATAACAATATTCTTCACAGTATCACAGAATAGTTTTTTCTTTTAAATTTATAAACTACAGTTTCACAGGCCAGCATTAATTATGTTCAACATATTCAGTAAAGCCATACTGAAACTGGCTAGAAATTGGGGATCTCCTCAATCCCACTGATACGCCTTCCACAGATGAAGCAGGGTTTGGGGACGAGAGGGATGACTCGCCTATCACAGGGGCTGAGGTCGCCAAGGTGGTTAAAAATTTCCTTGGTGGCCGGACCCCGGGGATGGACGAGATTTGCCCTGAGTACCTCAAGGCCCTGGATGTTGTTGGGCTGTCATGGTTGACACGCCTCTGCAACATTGCGTGGAGGTCGGAGGCAGTGCCTTTGGCATGGCAAAACACGGTGGTGGTTCCTCTCTTCAAAAAAGTGGACCGGAGGGTGTGCTCCAACTTTAGAGGGCTCACACTCCTCAGCCTCCCTGGGAAGGTCTATTCCAAGGTACTGGAGAGGAGAGTCTGGCCGTTGGTCGAACCTCGGATTCAGGAGGAGCAATGTGGTTTTCGTCCTGGCCGTGGCACATCGGACCAGCTCTTTACCCTCTCGAGAATTCTTGAGGGTTCGTGGGAGTTTGCCCAACCAGTTTACATGTGTTTTGTGGACTTGGAGAAGGCATTTGACCGCGTCCCTCGTGGTTTTTTGTGGGGGGTGCTTCGGGAGTATGGGGTATCGGGCTTGCTGTTACGAGCTATTCGGTCTCTGTACGACCGTTGTGAGAGTTTGGTTCGTATTGCCAACACTCGGTCGGAGTCATTCCCAGTGAGAGTTGGACTCCGCCAGGGCTGCCCTTTGTCACCGATCTGTTCATAATTTTTATGGACAGGATTTCTAGGTGCAGCCAGGGAATGGAGGGTGTCATGCCTGGTGACCACAGGATCTCATCTCTGTTGTTTGCAGATGATGTTGTCCTGTTGGCTTCATCCAGCAATGACCTACAGCTCTTGCTGGGACGGTTTGCCGCTGAGTGTGAAGCGGCTGGGATGAGAATCAGCACCTCCAAGTCCGAGTCCATGGCCCTCAGCCGGAAAAAGGTGGATTGTCCTCTCTTTGTTGGGGACAGGCTCCTGCCCCAAGTGGAGGAGTTTAAGTATCTTGGGGTCTTTTTCATGAGTGAGGGGAAAATGGAGCTAGAGATTGACAGACGGATTGGAGCAGCATCTGCAGTGATGCGTACGTTGTACCAGTCTGTTGTGGTGAAGAGGGAGCTTAGTTCTAAGGCAAAGCTGTCAATTTACTAGTCAATCTACATTCCTACTCTCACCTATGGTCACGAGCTTTGGGTAATGACCGAAAGAACAAGATCGCGGATACAAGCGGCTGAAATGAGCTTTCTCCGTAGGATTGCTGGACTCACCCTCAGAGATAGGGTGAGGAGCTCAGTCATCCGGGAGAGGCTCAGAGTAGAACCGCTGCTCCTCCACATTGAAAGGAGTCAGTTGAGGTGGTATGGGCATCTGATTAGGATGCCTCCTGTACGCCTCCCACTTGAGGTGTTTCAGGCACGTCCTACTGGGAGGAGACCCCGGGGCAGACCCAGGACTCGGTGGAGAGACTATGTCTCCCAGCTGGTCTAGGAACGCCTTGGTATCCTCTCTGAAGAGCTGGAACAGGTGGCTGGGGAGAGGGAAGTCTGGGCTTCTCTGCTTGAACTGCTGCCTCTGTGACCGGGACCTCCGGAAAAGCGGTAGAAGATGGATGGATATTCAGTAAAACATAAACTCTTATTTCTCCAGTTTATAAAGAGCAGTTATATTACCAGACAATATTATAAACCACCACATCTTAAGTGCACTGAGGGGTAGACTGGGACAAAAATTCAGGATGGGAATTTGACTTCATCCTAGGCTACACTGTTGTTGGAAACCAGAAACCACTGCAGTTTTAGTAGGCCAACATTTTAAAATAACAGGTATCAAACTAGTTATAAATGTAATTATAACCTTCAACTGGGAGGAAAATTATAAATTTGAATTTTAATAGTCAATTGATCTATTGATTATTAAAACATCTGAATTTCAATCTGAATAAAAACACAAGGTAAGAGGCTTTAGGTAAACAGTTACAATTCTGAATGAAAAAGGTCACCAAAAACTTTCAAATTAAAAAAAAAAAAAGTACCCTTTGAAAAGATGTTTAAAAAAAATGAGAAAATTAAACAAATTTTGGAGAGACCGTAACAAGCAGATGAGAGTAAAGGTTGCACTGCAGATGACATATAGCCTGTAGTTTTGAAAATACCAATCTGATACCGATCCAAACCCGATACCGTCTCGCTTATTTAAAACAACAAAAGTACAGAACATACTTTGTTAATCACTAGTTGCATGCTGTACACATATAAAAACAAAAATCTAAAAGTCAAAAAATATTACAAATTTGACTCCGTTCAGCAATGCTGCTGCTTTTTTTTTTTTTTTTTTTTTAACTTTCCAGGGGTGTCAGACTCATTCCATGGAGGGCCAAGACCCTGCAGGTTTTACCTCCACCCAGTGTCTTCAGCAGGTGTTTTCACTGATCAGCAATCAGTGGGAAGAAATTCAGTGAAATCACCTGCTGAAGACAATGGGTGGAGGTAAAACCTGCAGGGTCTTGGCCCTCCATGGAATGAGTTTGAGATCCCAACATTGGCAGCATTTCACTGGTCAGCCCCACATAAACGTGCATTCTGAAGTTTTAAGTGCAAGTTTATACAAAACTTTGAAGCTGAGGATTTAAATAACATTCAGATGAAATTCAAAGTGCCACTTTATGCATGAAGTAAAAAATGCTGTCGATCTGAAAATAAAGGAACCAACCCTTTAAGTTGTATTTTTGTCATCCATTATAAGTATTCTCCTGGTCCTCGGTTTATCTAGTAGTGTTTATTGTCCGTTCATATTTAGATTTTAGGTTTGCTCTTATTTTGAAGTCATTCCTGTTCCATTTCGTGTTCATGTAGCCTTGCAGCCTCTGGGATTAATAAAGTATACAAAAAAAAAACTTGCTACGTTATTTATTAATTTGTTTCTAAGACTGCCTTCTATCATTTGCGTAATATTGCCAAGATTAGGAGCATCTTGTCTCACAGTGATGCTGAGAAACTGATCCACGCTTTTGTTAGCTCGAGATTAGATTATTGTAATTCTTTATTATCAGGCTGTCCTAAAACATCTTTAAAAAGTCTTCAGCTGATCCAAAATGCTGCAGCAAGAGTTTTAACAGGTACTAGAAAGAGAGATCATATCTCTCCGGTTCTGGCCTCCCTTCATTGGCTTCCCATAGAGTTTAGAATTAAGTTTAAAATCCTTCATCTTGACTTCCGGGAAGATGGCGGAGAGACATAACACTTAAACAAAGAGCTCTCCCTAGCCGGATTAAAAATCATCGGTAAATGGCCAACTCGACATAAACGAATCAATAAACTAAGGGATGAAAACACGAAGGAACCGGGCACAAGGACAAAAACAGGGTAAAATTGAAGAATTCCTCTCCAACAACGCAGGAAAAACCGCTGTACGCAAAGCCCAAAAAAACGAGATGTCCACAGCAGTGAAAATGGAGGACGCCAGACTCGACAACATGAACGCTGGCATCGCCAGTTTGGGTGAAGAGTTGAGAGAATTCAAGCGACAGCTACAACAGGATTTAGCGGCTCTTAAGGAGGAACTGAAAAAAGAAATTAAGGAGGAAATCATGGACCTCCGAAGAGAAATGGAGCGTAAATTAACGGAAAACATGGAGGAGCTGCGCTCCCAGCGGGCGTGTATGACAGAAGCGCAGACCCGAATTTCGGAACTAGAAGATTGGAAAAGCGAGGCAAACGAACAACTACAGACCCTGACGACGCAAACGCAGAGGATGCAGGAGAAAATAAACGACTTGGAGAGCAGATCCCGACGAAGCAATATGCGCATCTTTGGAATTCCGGAGGGCATTGAAGGCAACTCGATGACAAAATTCATGGATCAGTTCTTAAAAAAAGAACTGGAAATACCCGGAGAAACGGATCTGCAGATTCAACGGGCGCACAGAACACCGGCACAGAACCCGAAAACAAACTCTCCACCCAGGTCAGTTGTGGTAAACTTTGTGAAATATGACATAAAGGAAAGAATCCTGACGCAAGCATGGAAAAAAAAGATACGAATCGGCGACAAACAGGTATTTTTTGACCATGACTACCCGACAGAAATCGTGCAGCAGCGGAAGAAATATGCCAATATTAAAAAAAACGCTGAAAGAGAAAAAAATTAGATTCCAAACGCCGCTAACGAAAATGAGGATTCATTGGGAGGAAGGCACAAGAACCTACAACACGGCCGAAGAGGCAGCGCGGGATATGATGGAGCGGGGCCTTGAGGTGAGCGTGCCGAAGGAGACGGCTGGAGCAGCGGCGGCCCTGAACGCACCACGACAGACTGAGTGGAGACGAGTGAACGGCGGGAGAAGGGGGAGAGACGTAGAGCAGCGGGCCCAGGACAAGCTACAAGGCTTTCAACTGAAAGCCTAGATCATAACAAAGATTAAGAAAGGCACAGAAGAAATGAAGGCCAAGAAGACAAGGTAAAAGAGAAACAGACGGCTAGGAGAGGTTTAAGTGATATTTGTTGGACATTTCTAGACTTATGACTATTACTTTGATAGTAATTAGAAGTCTAGGGAGGGCCCTTCACTCTGTGAAGACAAACCCCCCACCCACCAACAGGGACCAGTGGGCAGAAGAAAGGCCCAAAGTACGGAGGTCGAGTTTTTTTAATGTGTTTTTATATAAATATGTGTTATTTTTGTTGTTAAAGGGGCTAGGAGCACAAGTTAAAAAAATGGAAAAACATGAATATGGGTAAAAATCTTAAGATAATGACACTAAACGTGAAAGGTCTGAACTCACCTGTTAAAAGGGAAAGAATAATAAGAAAATTCAAGAAGGAAAAAGCTGAAATTATATTTATGCAAGAGACACATTTGAGCAAGGCAGAACATGTGAAACTAAAGAGATTTGGCTATAAGAACTCCTACTACAGTTCATTTAAGGGAGGAGCAAAAAGGGGGGTTATGATACTAATCTCAAACAAAATACAATTTGAAAGTGAACAGGAAATCCAGGATAAAGAAGGCAGGTATGTAATAATAAAGGGAAGAATAGATGGTATGCAGATCACATTAGTGAACATCTATGCCCCACCAGAAAGTGACAAGGGTTTTTTTCAACATCTGTTTGATCTCATAGCAACACACAGTGAAGGAGTCCTAATTTGTGGAGGAGACTTAAATGCTGTCATGGATCATGAAGTTGACACAACAAGTGTTAAGAAGACAAAAAAACATGTAACAAAGTTCATAAGAACCTCACTGGCAGAAATGGGTATGGTAGACATATGGAGGGACCTACACCCACTCGAAAAAGACTATACACATTATTCAGCAGCCCATAAAGTACACTCTAGAATAGATTACTTCCTTATGAATGAAGGTGACAGACACAGGGTGAGAAATTGTTGGATTGGAGGGGCAGAAATATCAGATCATAATCCTATATACATGGAAATATATTTAAACAATAGAAAACGACAAACAACATGGAAACTTAACATAGGACTGTTAAATGATGAGAAAATGAAAGAAAGAATAAAAATAAACATAAACGAATATATCCAAGAGAATGACAATGAAGAAGTGGACCCAACAATACTATGGGACGCACTAAAAGCCGTGTTAAGGGGTAAATTAATTGTTGAAACAGGAAAAGCAAATAAGACTAAGCTGGAAGCGTATGAACAAAGATGTGAGAGACTAAGGGAATTAGAACGTAAACATCAAAGCACAAATGATCCAAAAATATATCAAGAAATTAAAGAAGAAAAAACAAAGATAAAAGAAACACAAATGGATGAAATTGAAAGGAAAAATAGATATCTAAAGCAAAAATATTATGAAACGGGGCCAAAAGCCACAAAACTGCTGGCAAAACGGTTAAGAAAACAACAAACAATGAATAATGTATACAAGATTAAAGACCCCACCACAAATAAAACCACAGTTAACCCAGAAAACATCGAAGAAATTTTCCATAATTTCTACCAAGAACTATACTCGCAACCTGAAGAAACAAATACTAAAGATATCAAAAAATTTCTAGACACATTGGACTTGCCATCAATAGGAAATCAACAAAATGAAAAACTAACAGCAGAAATAACAACACAAGAGATCAGAGATGTGATTAAGTCACTTAAAAATGGTAAATCACCAGGTAGTGATGGATACCCATCTGAGTTTTATAAACTGTTTATAGAAGAACTCATGCCACAACTCCTAAAGTCATTTAATTGGACGCTGAACAACAACAAAATACCTCCAACATGGAACGAAGCAATCATTTCAGTTATTTTAAAACCAGGGAAAGATAAAGAACAATGCGGAAACTATAGACCAATCTCTTTATTAAATGTAGATTATAAAATATACACAACAATTATATGTAAACGAATAAAGACATTCTTGACGGAATTGATAGAAGATGATCAAACTGGATTCATAGAGGGACGCCAAACACATGACAATATCAGGAGAACAATACATATAATTAACCAAATACATAAAGAAAAGAAAAGCGCAGTAATAATGAGTTTAGACGCAGAAAAAGCATTTGACAGGGTTAACTGGAAATTCCTATATAGTGTACTGGAGCGCTTTGGATTTAACGAAAAATCAGTACAATGCATAAGGACGCTATATCAAGAACCTGTGGCAAGAATCAAGATAAACGGTAGCTTAACAGACAAAGTAAATATACAAAGATCAACTAGGCAGGGATGCTGCTTATCGCCCACCTTGTTTGCTCTGTTCATAGAGCCACTGGCTCAAGCGATACGACAAAATAAGAAATTAAAAGGTGTAACAATAAAGGGGGCGGAACACAAGATTGGGCTATTTGCAGACGATATTATAGTTTACCTTGAACAACCAGATAAATCAATAATGGAAATGATGAACTTGATAGAAAATTTTGGAAAATTATCAGGATACAAGATAAACATAACAAAAACACAAGTACTGACATTCCACTATAACCCTCTAAACCAGATAACTGATAAGATCAAACTAAACTGGAAGCAAAAAGAAATAAAATACCTTGGAGTGAACATACCTAAAGACCTAAGCAAAATATATAAAGCAAACTATGATAGGTTGGAACAAGAAATAAAAAAAGATATTGATAGATGGTCAATCTTAAATATGGATCTGAATTCAAAAATTGAGACAGTCAAAATCAGCATACAACCTAGATTACTTTACCTCTTCCAGGCTATACCAACAGAGATTCCAGATGCCCAATTCTCAAAGTGGGACAGGATGATATCGAGATTTGTTTGGGGAGGTAAAAAACCAAGAGTGAAATATAAAACCCTCCAATTACCAAAAGAGAAAGGAGGCATGGGCCTACCGAGTCTAAAGGAATATTACTACTCAGCACAAATAAGATATATCATATGTTGGTGCGACGAGGGATATGAGGCAAAATGGAAAGAAATGGAAAAGGAAATTGAGGGACTCCCAGTACAAAGCATAATAGGGGATAAAGATGCATATAAGCAAATCAAACAAATAGACCCAATCACTAAATTTACTTTAGAACTGTGGTATAAAATAGTACAAAAATATAATATAAGGGAAGACATAAAACTATTGAAATGGGTAGCATTTGACAGTCAGTTTGAACCGGCAAAACAAGATAGGGGATACAAAAATCTGGTGAACAAGGGAATCACAGCATGGGGCAATATCGGAAAAAAAGATCTCGGGAGCTTTGTAAATATCAGGAGAAAAGTTAAATTAGAAAGATCGGAATTTTTCAGATATCTGCAGATGAGAGATTACTATATGAAGAAGATTAGGCATAACCTCCAAACAGATGTGAACGAGATTATACAACTTATTTTAAGCTCATATGCAGGAAATAAAATAAGAATTATTTCAAAACTATATCAGAAACTTATGACAAACAATCATACAAGTAACTATATAAAGGAGAAATGGGAGAAAGAGCTCAATTTAAACATAACAGAAGAAAGCTGGCAGGAAATATGGAAAACACAACACACATCAACAAATTCAAGGGCATGGAGGGAATTTGGATGGAAAAACCTGATTCGCTTTTTCATTACACCACAGATTCAAGGAAAATATACAAATACCCAATCTTTATGCTGGAGGGGATGTGGGGCTCAAAATGCAGACCACTCACATATGTTTTGGAAATGCTACAAAATATCATCATTTTGGAAATCTATGCATGTGACAATACAGAGGATATTAGGATATAATATACCAATGAACTGTAACCTGATGTACTTATGTGATCTTAAAAAAGACAGTGTTATACAGGCTGAGGACAGATATCTAGTTAAAATCTTGTTGATTGCATGTAAAAAAACTATCACAAAAAAATGGCGATCAGAAGTTCTTCCTGACCAAGAACAATGGACTGACATTGTTGAGGACATACGTATGATGGAAAAACTAACATATCGACGAAGAATGCAAGAAGGAATATGGGAGAAAAAATGGCGGAAATGGACACACTACAAAGTGCAACAACGAGGCAGAAATTGAAAGAATAACCAAAGACACTGAAAAAACCAGAAGAATTAAGAGATGGAAACTAAAAACTTGATGCTCCAACATTTGTCCCCCCCCCCTTTTATTTTTTATTTTTTTTTTATTTTTTATTTTTATTTTGTTTATTTTTTTTTTTTATTTTTCCCTACCCTAACCCCTTTGTTTTTTAAATGTAGAATGTGATCTGAATGCATTATATATGATGAAAAATGAATAAAAATCTAAGTTACAAAAAAAAAATCCTTCATCTTACTTACAAAGCTCTAAACAATCAGGCTCCTTTTTATTTAAAAGATCTGATACTACCGTATTATCCTAACAGAGCACTATGCTCCCAAAATGCAGGATTACTTGTAATACCTACAATCTCCAAAAGTACAATGGGAGGCAGAGCCTTCAGTTATCAAGCTCCTCTCTTGTGGAACCAGCTGTCAATCTGGATTCGGGAGTCAGACTCGATCTCTGTTTTTAAGAATAGGGCTAAAACCTTCCTTTTTGATATAGCCTACAATTAGGGAGGGATCATGTGTTTCTGAACCCTCCCTTAGTTATGCTGCTAATAGGTTTAGTCAGCTGGGGGACCTCCAGTAATGCACTGGGCCTCACCCCTTTCTTCACTCTCAATGAAATATTTTTTTTTGCTGGTCATTAACATCTGTTTGTTCTCTCCCATAGATTGGGTCCCCATCGTGCTGTTTGCTCTCTACACGTCCGTTCTTTTCATCTTCTCTATCCTCTCACCCCCCAGCCAGTCGCAGCAGATGACTGCCCCTCCCTGAGCCTGGTTCTGCTGGAGGTTTCTTCCTGTTAAAAGGGAGTTTTTCCTCTCCACCATCGCCAAGTGCTTGCTCACAGGGGATCGCCTGATTGCTGGGGTCTTTCTGCAACTGTGGGAGTTCCCCCTACAGTTGATAGTGCTATGAGATGACTGTTGTTGTGAATTTTTTTTTTTTGGACTTATTTTGTACCCGTAGGTAGATTTGTTCTGCAGTCCGGTGACAAGCCATCAGCTGCCGGTCGCTGCGTGCGCAAGCGCCCCATATCCCTAACCTGCATGTTTTTGGCATGTGGGAGGAAACCGGAGAAATCCCGGAGTAAACCCACGCAACACGGGGAGAACATGCAAACTCCACACAGATCACTGTTGGCCGGGGGCAGGGATCGAACCCACGATCTCGTGATCCCCGCGATCCCCCGGCCGAGGGTAAACTGTGCTGCCACAGTGCTAACCACTGCGCCACCGTGCAGAAATGGCGCTATATAAATAAAGTTGAATTGAATTGAATTGAAATGTTTCTGTCACCTACCTCTCCTCAACTGTACATTCCAAAAGGTACGCTCCAGTCTGGTTTTTACTTTTTGTTTTTTTTGTTTTTTAATAGGTTTCACTTTTAGTGCCCAGCCTCCTGAGCTGGAAAAGCAGCGGCTGCTGCTGCACAACACACATCTTTCTGCTCGGTTCTTGACGCAATTCAGTATAATCCTTTGCCGTGATATTTTTGCAAGTGTTTTATCAAGTTAGTGGTGTAAAACTGTAAATGCTGCTTCCACACAGCAACATACTGAGGCGAGTCTCACAGACTCCAGTGATGTGACGCTCATTGCCTCTGATTACAGAAGCCGTGCACAGCACGGCTGAGAACAGGATCGCGCCTTCATTTTATTATTATTAATGTATCGGATCGGTAAATTACTTTCATTCCTTACCGATACCGATCCAGATACCAATACCGCAGATCGGATCAGCTCATCCCTACTTATTACATTAAAAATGTAAACCCTAAACAACAGCAGTATAACCACAGACATCATTCATCACGTTACTTCTGTCTTCATCTCATTTCTATGCTCTGTGGCATGAGGGGATTTTGGTCATTTTAACATATTAAATTAATTTTGTCTGTTATTTCACCAGGTCAGGAAGAGGGTCTAAATAAAACAGGGAGGGAATCTGCTTATTTAAAAGTATTATTTCATCATTTGGCCTACTTGTCTGCCGTCTCGCCAAACAAGACCTCCCGTCTCTCAGTTTACCCACATTAGAAATCTCCATTGCACAGACAACTCTTGGGGCTGTTAACGGATTTTTTTTTCTTTTGGTTGGTTGAATAAATCAAGCTGGAGCAGCCACAAGGGAACGAAAATAAACCTCTGGACACTTCAGAGTCCGGACGTCAACGACACTCCTTCAGGGTGAGGTAAAACTTTTCATTGAAGTCATGTTATTGACGTGCAGGAAAAAATCCGGGCAGATTATTCCCATCGCTGTACTGTTTTTTGAAAGAAGGCAGCTGTCTGAAATAGCCTTAAAACTTACTTCCTCACACCTAGACACAAGACATTCCAAGCACAGAGCGCCGCTTCTCGCGCCATATTTTTTATTGTCGTTTCTATGGTAACACGTAACTTCCGTTGGCAGCGTAACGAACCCCAAAAATCGCGATATTCATTTTTACACTGGTATCAAAAATTATACTGGTATTATCGTCAACGATACCATATGGCACACCCCTACTACATCCTGGTCATAACTGACCTTGGCACATCACAAAGTGCATTTAGCTGAATAAAAAATGAACTGTCAAACACTTCAGTGTATGGCTGTGTTGTGAGACATGTATATGTTGGACACTGCATATGTGATTTAACCACGATGAAGGAGAGCCAGCCCCCTGCGGTGCGGAGCCACAGAGCCTGGACCCCCTGCGGAGGACAGGGGACAGAAGACTTCCTGACCACTGAGGCTCGGGAAGAGAGAAGGGGGAGTTATGTAAATAAAAGGCTAATGAATGTGAATAAAGAGATTTTGAGAGAGATGTGTGATTTCCCCCGCGAGGGAAATGGTTTGATGTCAGAATGTTTAAATGAGAGAACTTTGGTGTGTTCACTCTCTTTGTTCGCTGCTCAAGAATAAGAGCAGACAGTGGAATGATTTCTTGAATAAACTGGAATGAAAGACAATTCGGTTTCGTTATTCAAGTCTCCCCACATTGGTGACTGACGACGTTGAGAATGAACGAAGAAATTCTCAGGGTCCCGGACTCACAGCGCTCAGAGCTGGCGAGCGCAGTGGCCGTTAAGCTGCCTGATTTCTGGCAGGATAACCCACGGTCGTGGTTTCTGCAAGCAGAGTCGCAGTTCGCGCTCGCAGGAGCAACGGTGGATGACACTAAGTTCCACCATGTCATCGCTAAACTGGACAACAGCACAGCTCGGTGCGTGCAAAGCTTGGTGGAGCAGCCACCCGCGACCGACAGGTACGGCAAGCTGAAATCCACCCTCATCAAGTTTTTCACCCCCTCGGCTGAAGTGAGGGCGAGGAGGATCCTGTCTTTGCTAGACCAAGGTGGACACAGGCCGAGCGCCCTGATGGAGGAGATGATACAGCTGAGAGGTTTGGACAACGATGATTTCATTTTTCAGTTCATCTTCCTCTCCAACCTCCCGGCGCATGCGAGAAGCACGCTGGCCGGCAAAAAGTGTCACACCCTGGAGGAGTTCCGGGAGCTGGCCCAGGAGGCAGATGGGATCCTGGACGCCTGCGGCGGGCAAGCAAACACAGCAGCGACCCGAGACAGCGGGGAGCCAGAGGCGGCAGAACCAGACTGGCCGACGACGGCGGCAACACGGCCGCGACGAGGGGGAGCCAATAGCCCGGCGGCAGAAGCGCGGGCACGACACAGCGGAGGAGAAGATCTCTGCTTTTACCATCGGAGGTTCGCAGAGAAGGCACGCAGGTGTGTGCCGCCCTGCATCTTCAGGAGTTCGGGAAACGGCAAGACCGGGGGTCGCTAGCAGCTTCGACCCTCGGAGAACGCAACAAGCTGCTCTACATCACGGATGCGCGCTCCGGACGAGTGTTCCTCATCGACACCGGAGCACAAGTGAGCTTCATCACCCCAACATACGCGGACCGGGTGGCTGGACCCCATGGTAACGGAGCTACAGCGGCAAATGGCTCGAACATCAACACCTACGGGAGAAGGACCTTGCCTTTATGCTTACATGGCCGCACATATGAATGGACTTTTGTGATAGCGGCGGTGAGTTTCAACATGTTGGGCGCGGATTTTTTGTGTTCACACAATCTGTTAGTTGATCTTGCTAATAGACGGCTGGTAAATGCACTCTCTTTTTACTCTCTCCCCTGTTCAGCTCGAGTGTCCCCGCCACCAGTACAGACCCACGTCGCTACAGCAGGTGGTAAGTTTCACACACTCCTCACCCAATTTCCAGCGCTCACTGTGCCCACTTTTTCAGCGACGGTCGCGAAGCACGGGGTGAAACACTTTATCCCCACTGCTGGTCCTCCCGTGTTTGCAAAAGCTCGGCGCTTGGATGCAGTTAAGCTCGCCATTGCGCGCGAGGAGTTCGCCAGCCTGGAGAGGCTGGGCATCGTTCGTAGGTCGAAGAGCCCGTGGGCTTCGCCGCTGCACATGGTACCGAAAGCCGATGGCTCCTGGAGACCGTGCGGGGATTACCGCAGGCTAAACAACGCTACGGCGCACGATCGTTATCCCATCCCGCACATTCAGGATTTTTTGGTGCACCTGGCGGGGGCGCGCATTTTTTCAAAGATTGATCTAGTTCGCGGCTATCACCAAGTCCCGGTCCAACCGGAGGACATTCCTAAAACAGCGGTAATAACCCCGTTCGGACTTTTCGAATTTTTACGCATGCCGTTTGGTCTCAAAGGGGCGGCGCAAACATTTCAGCGGATGATGGATGCCGTGTTACGCGATCTCCCTTTCGTGTTTGTGTACCTCGACGACATTTTGGTCGCGAGTACTTCAGAGGACGAACACGAAACGCACCTCACAGCAGTTTTTAGGAGGCTGGGAGAGCACGGCTTAATAGTTAACCCAGCCAAGTGCCAGTTCGGCGTCGAGCGGATCGATTTTTTGGGTCACCGCGTCTCCCCGGAGGGAGCGGTTCCGTTACCAGAGAAAGTACGCGCGGGTAGCAGATTTTCCCCGTCCACAAACGGTCAAATCACTACAGGAATTCTTGGGGATGGTGAATTTTTATAACCGATTCCTGCCCCACGCAGCTCAAATCATGCAACCGTTATATGCCGCGCTCAAAAAACAAAAACCGACCCAGGCGGTCGAATGGTCCCCGGAGCGGGAGCGCGCGTTCACAGAGGTTAAAAAAGCCTTGGCTGACGCTGCGCTCCTGGCCCACCCAGACCCTGCAGCACGTATCGCGCTGACGACAGACGCTTCAGATTTAGCCATAGGGGCCGTTATTGAGCAACAGGTAGCCGGAGTTTGGCAGCCTTTGGCTTTCTTTAGCAAATCTTTAAGCGCGGCTGAACGAAAATACAGCGCGTTTGACAGAGAACTGTTGGCGCTGCATTTGGCTATTCGTCATTTCCAGTTCTGGCTGGAAGGACGGTGCTTCACCGCTTATGTGGACCACAAGCCGCTCACATACGCCATGGCCAAAATTTCAGACCCGTGGTCCGGCAGGCAGCAGAGGCAGCTGGCCGCAATCTCGGAATTTACCACTGACATTAGGCACGTTGCGGGCAAATTCAATGTAGTAGCGGATTGTCTCTCACGCGCGTTCACGACCCCAACACGCGCAGAGGCAGAACGGGCCACCGTGACCGCGCCGCAGGAGAGCGGCACGGTGGCGCGCGCAGCCCCGGTGCACGTGGGTATAGATTACGCAGCCTTGGCAGCGGACCAGGGGACGGACGCAGACGTGCGCGCGCTCCAGTCTGGACCAACAGGGTTGAGGCTGGAGAGCAAGTGTTTACAAACCGGTATGCCCCCCCTGATCTGCGACGTGTCGACGGGGCGCCCGCGTCCGGTGGTTCCGGCCACGTGGTGCCGGCGTGTTTTTGACTCGGTCCACTCACTGGCGCACCCGGGGGTGCGCGCGTCGGTGAAACTAGTGGCGGAAAAGTTTGTTTGGCCGTGCCTGCGCAAGCACGTGAAGGAATGGGCAAAAACCTGCATTTCCTGTCAACGGGCCAAAATTCACAGGCACACAAGAGCCCCGTTAGAACCGTTCCGCATTCCGGCCAGAAGGTTCGACCATGTGCACGTCGACCTTGTGGGCCCCCTACCGGCATCACAGGGGTTCACGTATCTTTTGACAATGGTGGACCGCACCACACGTTGGCCGGAAGTGGTCCCACTTGCGACGACCACGGCCGCGGAGGTGGCTCGCGTTTTTTTAACGGCTTGGGTGGCGCGTTTCGGGGTTCCGTCGGACATTACGTCCGATAGAGGACCGCAATTCATCTCTGAGCTGTGGTCAGCGATGGCCAACGGCTTAGGAGCCAAAATTCACCGCACTACGGCTTACCACCCTCAGGCCAATGGTTTATGCGAGCGTTTTCATAGGTCTTTGAAGGCAGCACTCAGAGCGTCGCTCACGGATGCAGATTGGGTGAATAAACTTCCATGGGTTTTATTAGGGTTGCGTTCTGCGCCTAAAGAGGACTTAGACGCCTCCCCAGCGGAGCTGGTATTCGCACAAACTCTGAGGCTGCCGGGCGAGTTTTTACCAGAGCACCCAGAGCCCCCACCTCTCTCGGCTCTGGGACCGTTAGTCGGCACGGGGGCAGACACGCTCCCGGGTCCGGTTCATCACGCTTTTCCATGAGTTTTCGTCCCCAAGGCTTTAAAAAATGCCGATTTCGTTTTTGTCAGGCGCGAAGCCCTAAAAGCAACGCTCAAACCGCCTTACGAAGGGCCATTTCGAGTGCTGGAGGCAGGTGATAAGCAATTTGTGCTGGATTTTGGAGACAGAAAAGAGACAGTCAGTATCGACAGACTAAAACCTGCTTTTGTCATGAAGGACGTGTCTGTACCGGTCGCGGTGGCGCCTCGACGAGGCAGGCCCCCGCAGAAGGCAATTAACCACTCTCTCCCTCAGTCAACAGCGCCGAAGCAGAAACGCACCGCAGGCAAGGCGGGGCCAACGCACAGCAGATTCGGCAGACGGCTGAAGCCCAAGCGGCGCACAGACTGAATGTTGGTGTTGATTATTCAGTAGTGAGTAAGGTGCTATTTAATTTTAGGAATTAGTCTGTTCTTCATCGTTTGGGGGGGGTTATATGGCTGTGTTGTGAGACATGTATGTTGGACACTGCATATGTGATTTAACCACGATGAAGGAGAGCCAGCCCCCTGCGGTGCGGAGCCACAGAGCCTGGACCCCCTGCGGAGGACAGGGGACAGAAGACTTCCTGACCACTGAGGCTCGGGAAGAGAGAAGGGGGAGTTATGTAAATAAAAGGCTAATGAATGTGAATAAAGAGATTTTGAGAGAGATGTGTGATTTCCCCCGCGAGGGAAATGGTTTGATGTCAGAATGTTTAAATGAGAGAACTTTGGTGTGTTCACTCTCTTTGTTCGCTGCTCAAGAATAAGAGCAGACAGTGGAATGATTTCTTGAATAAACTAGAATGAAAGACAATTCGGTTTCGTTATTCAAGTCTCCCCACACAGTGCACAAATCCCCCAAGAAAAGACTGATAACATTAAACATTGCACATCCACCATTGTGATTTGTTTTGTTTTCAATCACGTGTGAATAGGAACCTCTTTTTATAACTACACATTCCATTACACCCACATATCAGTCAACCAAACATTTCTAGTAAAGGATGCAAAAAGCATCCACTTAAAAACTTGAGTAATGACTTTAGTTTTGAAGGTTTGAGGTTCTTCTCCAAAATTTATAACAATTTTCTTATAGTTCACTTTTCTCTGTATATTTATCTAAATTTGAAACCATTTTCGTCAAATTTTTAATTTCCTCTTGTAAAATTGACTTTTCTTGTATATTTGAAACGATTATAAATTTGTGAATTATTTCATGGGTAATTTTTGTCTATTTTTTTAATAACTTTTTTTTTTTTAATAAATTTGAAACAGATTGTGGTAAAATTTTGACTTTTCCTTATACAATTTACACTTTAGACCATAATTTTGCACAGTCAGAACAGAACAATAATTTAACTGATTTCAAAGAAAAAAAAATATCAATAAAATTATATTCAATGAAATAACGGCAATGGACTGGTGATCTGTCCAGGGTGTATCCTGCCTCTCGCCCAAAGATGCTGGGATGGGCTCCAGCCCCCCCTCAAAAAAAAAAAGGATTAAGCAGTAGAAGATGGATGAATGAATGGAAATAAATTAACTTAAATTACCAAAGATGCAGTTATTTGTAACAATATTTCTATATAGTTATAGTTTTCCAGAACTCTCCTCACCAACCACACAGTAGGAAAAACCTCTCTTATTTTGAAATCCAAATGTTGGCACGTTTACTTTGTCTTGAAGGCTGTTGACAGATTCAAGTCATTGACTTTGTGAATTTCGGTCATCTTAACTTGCCAAGTACAAAATAGTAAAGATAAATTATTACTTAATATTGTAGCTGGTGAATCCTCAATGATTCAGTCACTCTTGCCTTTCCCTACATATTAATCCTAACCACCTGTTTCCAGTGGGTTAAAACCATGATAAATGCCTCCACTGCTGACATACTGCTTATGCTTTTTTCCACGTTTAAAGTACTTTAATAAGCTCATGTTTCTCTGGGACAGTGACACTAGCGAGACACTGCCTGCAGACTGGAATGGCCACACGAGCGGGGCACGGATGACGGTCAAGTGTTGTTCATGCGCATGCTTGTGGACCGTCATGCCTTCATATTTTTTTATTTCCTTGGCGTGGCCTGGGCCACTCGGAGGTTGGTTCTGGGCTGCTAATTGAATAGGCCTGCTCTACTACATACCTCAGTTGTAATGAGTAATTATTTCAGTTATTCTTGCATTTGTTCGCTCAAGCAAGTCTGACCATTCTCCTGCGGCATCAACAAAGCATTTGGGCTTACAGAACTGCTGCCCACTGAATGTTTTCTCTTTTTCAAAACTATTCTCAGTAAACCACAGAAATGGTTGTGTGAGAAAATTCCAACAGATCAGCAGTTTCTAAAATACTCAGAGCAGCCTATCAGACACCTAAAACATTCAGTCACTTAGCGGCTTTCTTCCTCACCCTGATGTTTAGTTGGAACTTCAGCAGCTTGTCTTGACCTTGGCTACCTGTGCAAATGCATCCAGTTGTTGCCATGTGATTGACTGAATAGATATTCACATTAACAAGCAGTTGAATAGGTGTACCTAATAAAGTGGCCAGTGAGTGTAAATTTGTAGCAGAGACAAAGACTTTATGTGACAACTTCAATTACACACAAAGTTTGACTTTAAAAACCATTTTATTAACTAGTTCACATTGATATACAGTATTTTCCTCAGATATTCATGTATTGGCTGATAAAAAGGGAGACAATACCAAATCAAAAATACACACATTACTAACAATACAATGCTGTTGGTCCTTGGATATCAAAAATGGTTGTAGTGCTGTCAATGAAGATCAACCTTTCGACCAGGGGTGTTCAATCATGTGCCATGGAGGGCCAAGACCCTGCAGGTTTTCTCTTCTACCCAGTCTCTTCAGCAGGTGTTTTCACTGATCAGCAATCAGTGAGAAGAAATTCAGTGAAATCTGCTGCTGAAGACACTGGTTGGAGGTAAAGCCTGCAGGGTCTTGGCCCTCCATGGCACATGATTGGACACCCTTGCTTTAAACACCCCCCCCCCCCCCCAAGATAAAACCAGGACTTGAGGGAGCTTTTAACAAAACATACACAGAAAAAAACCCTCAGTAGCCTCTTAATACTAAAGGAGAACTCTGGAAAAAAATGCAATAAAAAAGATTAACTTCTATACTAAGTTTATCTGTACACCTATGGTTGCAGTATGAATGGGTCGTTACCTTACATTTGGGATGACAATTTTTTTTAGAATCTTGGTTGTGTTCAAGTATTGCTCATGTAAAGTTTTTGACTTATACTCATCTGTTGTGTAGCACTAACAGCGACCCATGGCTGTGCATTGCACCCATACAGCTTGATGAAGCCTGCTCACCAAGTCTCTGCTGATGTCTAAAACTCCATCTTCTAAATCTGGCTCAACAATTTCTGTCACAAGCAGAGAAATTTTTGCCCAAATAATATGCATGGAGCCACAACACATAATTGTGTTTCAAATGACAAAGCAGCTGAGTTATAAGTACAAACTGGCCTGTCAATAGTAATGTTTCTCTTACATATTATACTTTAAAAAAAAAAAAAAAAAAAAAAAGAAAATTGGGTTGTTGTTTTTTTTGCAATTTTCTTATGAATTTGAAATCTTGACCCCTTTTCCCTTGATAACTGACCACACTTTTATCCCCGCCAAGGAGGTAATGTCGTCGGGGCGGTTTGTCTTTTTGTTAGCAGGATTACACAAAAGTTACTGGATGGATTTTGATGAAATTTTCAGAGGTGGCCCTTGGGCTACAGAAGAACCCAATAGATTTCAGAGGTGATCTGGGTCAGGATGAGGATTCTTGATCACTTTTTCCACTTTCTTTAACATTGCAAAATGGGGCCTTGGTGGAGGTATGTGCTCTCTTACTGCCCTTTAATTTCTATTTAAGTTTGAAACTTCTCTCTGAACTTGTTTTTCTTAGAAATGTGACCCATTTTCTCATTAATTAGCATCCATTTGTAACTTTTTTCACATACATATGCAGCTTTATTCTCTTTTGTGTCAAAGCCGCAAGGAGGGGCCGCATGCAGGCAACTAAACTGCATGTGGCTCTGGAGAAGCATATTGCGGACTTCTGCAATAAACCAATGGGTGATGCTAGCGAGGCTATACAGTTGTGCTCATAAGTTGACACACCCTGGAGGTTTGTAAACTTATAAGCACAGTTGTATTTTAACCACTAGTCATCAGTGGTATTCATGGAGTTGTGTCCATATGTTTACACACTTCCAGGTTATGTAACCTTATGAGCACAGTTGTAAATCTGTTATCTTCTTGCTTTACTTGTTAAATTCCACAGCTCAAACATTTCACCTTCGAAATGTTCAGTTTGGATTAACCACAGTCGAGCATGAACTTGGGCTGCGTGTCCACAGAATGTAAAAATGCTCTAGACTTGTTTTTCTGGGCCCTTCACGGGTGCTCTTAAAAAAAAAGAGAGAGATTCTCCACCCTGAATCCTAGCAACTGCTTGACCTGTCACTCACAGCAACAGAGGCCAACAAACCTGTTTATTCCTTCGAACATAATTCACCAAGGCCTTCTGATTACAGCAACAAAACTGCAGAGAGAAACAAGGTCATGTGAGAAAAAGAACAAGGGTGTAATGGTGAAACCCAAGCCCCTCGTGCCAAAACAGACAACATTTAGGACTTGTTGCTCTTATCCTTCTTCTTTCTCTCCTTCTTTTTCTTCTTTTTTGACTCCTTTGTTTTAGACGATTTTTCTTCCTCATCACTACCGTCATTGCCTTCATCTTTTACTATGCTGACTTTTTCTCTTCTGCCATCCTTGGGTGTTTTTTTCTTGTGTTCTCCACCTTCCACTTTGACTGTGTCTCTGTCCTTGTTTGGCTCTTCTTTTACTTTGACATCAGCAGGTGTTGGATCCCGGTGCACAGTTATAAGCATTCTTTCCTTTTTCATTTCCTCTTGCAGAATGATATTTTCCTCCCTATCCATGTGGGTTTTGCGCCCATTGCCATGATGATACTTGCTACTGTGATCTCTCAAGTTTCGTGGGTAGTCTCTGCTGTTCCTGTGATTCCCTGAATCTCTATAGTGACCGTGGTGGTCTTTGTAGTTTCCTCTGTCTGATGAATGAGGGGGTTTGTTTCTGTTACTGCTGCTGCTGTTTTGTTGGGATCCCTTGTCTTTACCATGTTTGTTGACATCTTCCTTCTGCTAAAAACATGAAACATGTTGTAGAATGAGTACAGTGAACACTAGAGGCTCTTATTAGCAACTTAAAAGAGGCTGTCACAACATTCTTCATTCCAGAATGTGCAAGACTACAGGTTTGCCCAGGGGGTGGCAGCAGTGGATAATGTCATGCAAAGGCAAAATACAATAGCTAGTACATGATCTTGTTACAAAAAGACTTGACTCAAAACTTTGCCAATCAGTAAGTCCAATTCGAAGTATTAACTCGGTGTGTAGTTACTGTGGTTTGCCTTTGTAGGACAGAATAACATGTCCCCTCCAATCTGGGTCAATATAACTTTGAACCCAAATCTTAAAATTTCCCACAAAGACAACACTAGCTACAACTACTATTATTACAACAACAACTCAAATGACACCCAAATTGAACACATAAGGTTGTCTCTGGGCCTCAACCAAGGTGACATTAAACTAGCTGGAGCCATCTCACTCTTGTGCTCCATGTTTGAGAGGCTCTTTGACCAGCCACATTATAAAATACACTTTCCAACCTCTCCAGCATGGCAGTTATCAGAGGCACATCATGTCTCGAGTCAAAGCTGGGTGAACAAATCAAACCATGAAGACAGGACATGTCTGAATGACAGAGTGGCATCATTTTAAAGGGTTAACAAAGGCAGCATCGTGCATATTTCATGTCTAGTATAAAAAGAACTATGACCAAAGCACGATTAAGTTAATGTTCCCCATAAATCTCAAACCATGACTGCATCTGATTGCATTTATACTATTACAGTGTTTCGACAGGCAAATGTGGATGACCATGAAGGAATACATTTGCAATGCCATTAAGCAAATCATTAAGTCCAGTTCCATAAAATTTTGAATTCTTGATTCAGTTGAATATTTTTGGAATAAACTAAAATGGCATGGATAAAAAAGATGGTACCCTAAATTTAATATTTTGTGGCACTGCCTTTTGCAGCAATCACTGCCATCAAGTGGTCTCTGTACCTCACAATGTGACGTCTGCATGTACCAACAGCCATTCAGCTTATTTAAAGCAGAAAAAACATACTGTTGTGTAGTTTGGCATCATTGTGAGCACCACACTGAACATGGAGAAAGCAAAGGAGAGAGCTGTCTGAGGAGCTCAGAAAAAAAAGATTATAGCTAACCATGTTAAAGGTAAAGGCTATATAGGACCATCTCCAAGCAGCTTCACTTTCCTATGACCACAGTTGCCAAAATCATTAAAAAGTATAAGGGTGATGGGACTGTAGCCAATCTCCCAGGATGTGGACACAAAAGGAAATACAACCCTAGGTTGATCAGAAGTGTACTGTAGAAAAAAAGCCCGGGAAACCATCTAAAATCATTCAAGCTGTATTTCAAGGTCAAAGTACATCACTTTCTGATTGTACCAAATCAGAATGCATTTTGAATAACATTGGGCTTTATGAAAGAAGACCGGGAGGGCTCCACTACTGACAGAAAAATATTTAAAAAGCCAGCCAAAATGTATGCCGATAAACTCCAATGTTTCTGGGAGAATGTCCTTTGGACTGATGAGACAAAACTGGAGCTTTTTGGCCAATTACATTAGCTCTATGTTTACAAAAGGAAAAATTAAGCTTTACTCCATAAACACGATACTTAGTGTGAAATATTAAGGGAACTTGGTTTTGTTTTGAGGCTGCTTTGCTGCATCTGGCACGGGGACCCTTGAATCTGTGCAGGGTACAATAAAGTCTCAAGGGACCCAAGATATCCTGTCGCAAAATACTGCCTAGGGTCAGAAAGCTCAAGCCTCAGTCATAGGTCATGGGTCCTCCAACAGGATAATGATCCAAAGGCATTCAACAATGGCGTAGAAACACATCTGACTTTTCTTAAATGGCCCTTCATGAGCCAAGGTCTTAATCCAATTTATCATCTGTAGAAAGATCTGAAAATTGCAATGTGGTGACACCACCCTTCAAACCTGAGACTGCTTGAGCAGTTTACATGGGAAGAGTGAGCCAAACTACCTGTTGACAAATGCAGACATCTCGTTGTGAAGTACAGAGATCGTTTAAAGGCAGTCATTGCTACAAAAGGTGGTACCACAAAATATTAAATTTAAGGTTACCATCCATTTCATCCATGTCATTTTAATATTTTTAATTATATAAAACGTTCAACTGAATCAATAATCAAAAACAAAGTTGGATTTGTGTTAAATATGATAAGCAATAAGGGTTGCCATTAAACTTTCTTAAGTTTAAAGTTTTTTCAGCGATACACTGGTGTGAAAAAGTGATTGCCCCCTTCCTGATTTCTCATTTTTTTGTATGTTTGTCACACTTAAATGTTTCAGATCATCAAACAAATTTAAATATTAGACAAAGATAACACAAGCAAACACAAAATGCAGCTTTCAAATGAAGGTGTTTATTATTAAGGGTAAAAAAAAAAATAAAAATCCAAACCTACATGGCCCTGTGTGAAAAAGTGATTGCCCTCCCCAGTTAAAACATAAATTAACTGTGGTTTATCACATCTTTGGAAAGTTGAGTTCAATTTCTGTAGCCACACCCTGGCCTGATTACTGCCACTCCTGTTCTCAATCAAGAAATCGCTTAAATAGGACCTGCCTGACAAAGTGAAGCAGACCAAAAGATCCTCAAAAGCTAGACATCAATGCTGCGATCCAAAGAAATTCAGGAACAAATGAGAAAGTAATTGAGATCTATCAGTCCAGACTCCAGCGAACCACAGTGAGAGCCATTGTCCACAAATGGCGAAAACACTGAACAGTGGAGAACCTTCCCTGGAGTGGCCGGTTGACCAAAATTACCCCAAGAGTGCAGCGACGACTCATCCAAGAGATCACAAAAGACCCCACAATAACATCCAAAGAACTGCAGGCCTCACTTGCCTCAGTTAAGGTCAGTGTTCATGACTCTACCATAAGAAAGAGACTGGGCAAAAATGGCCTGCTTGGCAGAGTTCCAAGATGAAAACCACTGCTGAGCAAAAAGAACATAAAGGCTTGCCTTGGTTTTGCCAGAAAACATCTTGATGATCCCTAAGACTTTTGGGAAAATACTCTGAACTGACGAGACAAAAGTTCAACTTTTTGGAAGGTGTGTGTCCCATTACATCTGGTGTAAAAGTAACAGCATTTCAGAAAAGGAACATCATACCAACAGTAAAATATGGTGGTGGTAATTTGATGTGCTGGGGCTGTTTTGCTGCTTCAGGACCTGGAAGACTTGCTGTGGTAAATGGAACCATGAATTCTGCTGTCTACCAAAAAATCCTGAAGGAGAATGTCCAGCCATCTGTTCGTGACCTCAAGCTGAAGCGCACTTGGGTTCTGCAGCAGGACAATGATCTAAAACACACCAGCAAGTCCACCTCTGAATGGCTTAAGAAAAACAAAATAAAGACTTTGGAGTACCCTAGTCAAAGTCCTGACCTGAATCCCATTGAGATGCTGTGGCATGACCTTAAAAAGGAGGTTCATGCTCGAAAACCCTCCAATGTGGCTGAATTACAACAATTCTGCAAAGATGAGTGGGCCAAAATTCCTCCACAGCGCTGGGAAAGACTCATTGCCAGTTACTGCAAATGCTTGATTGCAGTTGTTGCTGCTAAGGGTGGCCCAACCAGTTATTAGGTTTAGGAGGCAATCACTTTTTCACACAGGGCCATGTAGGTTTGGATTTTTTTCCCCCCTTAATAATAAACACCTTCATTTAAAAGCTCATTTTGTGTTTACTTGTGTTATCTTCATGTAATATTTAAATTTGTTTGATGATCTAAAACATTTAAGTGTGACAAACATCCAAAAAAATGAGAAAGCAGGAAAGGGACAAACACTTTTTCCCACCACTGTAGTTGTGTTTTTTGGGTTTTGTGGAAGGGTACTGACAAATTTGATCATGTCTGCATGTGTTTTTGTTTCATGGTGCGAAAGGATATAATTTTGATAAAGTAGCAATAGGATGTTTAAGGGCATGCAACAGATGAAATGATTTTTTTTAAATAAACAGATGTTAGTAAAATGTGATTACTTACACTGTTGGAGTTACTATGGTGATGTTTGGCTGCATGGCTTTCAGCAGAATTCACATCTCCAATGAACTCTTCACATTTGTGGCAGTAAAAGCCAAACACTGAAGTTAAATAATGCATTCCTGTGGACAGAGAACAGACGTAAAATAAGGAGTATTTCAAAGTGTGAGAGACAACAGGATGAAAAAGAAATAAAAACAGTATACCATCTTGTTTTAACAATTCATCCACTTCTTTTGACAAGGACTCAATTTTATTTATTTTATCCCGTTTTTCTCTCTTCCTTTCCTCGCTGGTAGTCGTCTGTGGCACAAAAAGTTTCCATCAGAAAAACAATTGCAGTGCCAGGCCGTTCAACTTTATCCCTGTTTGAAAATGTACCTTGTGTTTATCAGATGATGTTTGAGATGTGCCGTCACTTTTTGCTCGGCTCTCCTTTGTTACTAAAGAAGAAATGGTAATGAATATCAATAGGGATAAAAACATAGGGCTAATACCTACTCTGTTTCAAACTGGGTAGGTATATTTTAGGAGTCACAAACTCATAAACCAATCCCAAAAGTGCAGAGCCATCCTCATGTTATGATTTCAAAGCACAAGTTTAGGATCCTCACCTTTAATCAGGGACTGTAGTGACTCCAAAGCTTTGCGTACATTTTGACTACCCAATGCTGGCACTGCCAAGCTTGATGCTTGTGTCATGTGTGGTGAACTGACAAGTGTAGGAGTTAACTCCTCCTGACAGTCACTGGCCCTGGATGAGGCCTTCAGATTGTTTAATATCTCCTCGACTTTCTCACACTCCTTGTTGTCCAGGCTGGAAGGGATGACGGTAGAGATATCTTGAGGTTCTGCATGGCCTTTAATATTTGAAGAGGTTTCACTGCCATACAAAAATGACTCTTCATCTTCAAGCTCTTTGGCTTTTTTGACCAAGTCATCTTCTCTAGTTGTCATCTGAAGCCATGAAAAGTCAGTGCCCACCCTCTCATGGGGAAGCAGCACGTCAACTTCCGGAGCAGAGTTGTTCAGAGTGCTTTGCTGTTGCAGATTCGTGCACTTATCAGTCACACTATCCATTCCATTGCCTTTGTCTGTGGCCTGTGCAAAAAAAATTATAACAATTACATATAAAGAATAGGTCTCCTTCACTTTTCATGTTACCAATAAGATGAGGCAGATCAAAAAATTAATTTGTTGATCAGGACTGGATTAATGATAATCCCAGAATAAAACAAAAAGAGTAAACAAAGGGGATCAATACTCCTTACAGCAAGGAAAATAAGTATTGAACACATCAACATTTCTCTCATTAAGCACTTTTCTGATGGAGCCGAGATTTTCACCAGATATCAGTAACAGCCCAAGTAATCCACACAAAGAAATCAAGGCAACTGTGTTCACAAAACCAGTTATATCTAATAAAGTGGAATAACACAGGGAATAAGTATTGAACACATGAAGAAAAAGCTGTCCAAAAAGGCATAGAAAGCCAAGAAACCAGCTGACATCCATCAGAATTTAGGAATCCATCCCATCCCATCAATACAAATTAATTTCATCTGGTTATGTCTCGACTGATAGCCTTTAAAAAGGTCTTTGAATATCAGATTGTAACACCACAATGAACTCATAATGGGTAGAAGCAAAGAACTCACTTTAGACCTTCGCAGCCTTATTGTTGCAAAACATAATGATGGCATTGGTTACAGGCGCATTTCTAAACATGCTGAATGTTCCAGTGAGCACGGTTGGTTTCTTCCCTTGGGCCATCCAAACTGCATTCAGAGGCCCCACTACCCTCCCTCTGAACACTCACATGCACAGAACTGAGGACCTTTTTAATTCTCACAATAACACACCTGTCCTTGCATTCCGCACTTTCATGTATATTGACCCATCCGTGAAACTATTATTATGTATATTTTCCTTGGGCCATTTTACTCAATTGTATATTCTGCACTCCGCACTCTCATGTACATAGTTCCATCTGTGAAGCCACTACCATACCTGTGTATACTGTATTTCCATAATCCTGGGCTATTTTTATTTCAGTCGTGTGTTTAATCGTGTGTTCTGTAACCATGTTTTATCTGATCCTTCTCTCTTAATTTATTGCGCAGTATCCTGGTGGAGCACCCACAATTTCATTGTACTGTACAATGACAACAAAGCCTATTCTATTGCAGTCTTGAGAAAGCCCAATAGAGAGCCCAAGTCACGCCCCCTCTACTTCCATATATGGGACCTTAAATCAGAAAAATTCTCCACTGAAATGAATTGCAAGTGTGAAATTATCTTTTGATCCTGATCAAATTTTGCCACGAGTTACACGTTTGTCAATTTAAAAGATAATGTTCCATGTAATTAAAGTTATCGGTTGTCATAATAACAGGGTAATATTTAGTTTTTGTTAAAATGATTAGTGGCCAACATCTCCCATCATCTCACATCGCCAAACACGATCATGGTAGGAGATTACTAAAACCTCCCCTCCTGTTTCCTGACCGATGAAAGAAGGATCCAAAGAGGAGAAAAACAACACAAAGGCATTGTTTTGTACTGTAAGAGCTGCAGCTGTTCCAGAAGACTGATAGTTCATCCTAGGCATGCTCTGAAAACGTGACGTAGCTCAACATGTCTGTGTTTGTCCTTTTTCAGTTTGCATATTTTCACAACCTTATACAGTACCTTGACAGTTGGACAATAACCTACATCATTATTTACATGGAAAATTATCTTTTAAATTGACAAATCATATGTGTAACTCGTGACAAAATTTGATCAGGATCAAAAGATAATTTTGCTCTTGCCATTCATTTTCAACAGAGAATTTTTTTCCCGATTTAAGGTCCCATGTGCGGAAGTAAAGGGGGTGTGACTTAGGCTCTCTATACTTGAGGCTCCAAAGGTGAATGAGCCATCATTGATTCAAAAGGTAAACTGGACCTACTTGGTTCATTTCTAGCTCAATGATTTTAAGTCTTGTATATCACAGGAGTTGATTTGTCCATTGTTCAAAGTGATCCTTTTATCAGGTTTCTCTACTTTGGGCCTGTTGCAACTCATCATTCTGTGCGTCTCTTCAAACCAGATTTTCTTTTTATTGGCCATCTCTCACAAGAGAACATCTGAGTACTTGATTCTCAGTTCAGGTGCTTAAAAGTACTTAAAACACTTTTAAAGTGTTTATCTTGTGTTTAGGAAAAGTGACACTTACCATTCCGGTGTCCCGCCCGTGGGCCGTTTTACATTGGCTGGACATTGGCTGGAATGGTAAGGGGTTAAATGTTACATTTCAATGGGACCTTGTACAGAGGTGTCTAAATCAACTGAACATTTAACTATAAGAGTTTCTATTTCAATGTCAAATCAAATTTCAGACCACACTCAAAAGAAAACTTACTCATTACAACTTAACATTTCAGTGTCAGTTAAAATCAGCAGTGGAGTAATAATTATTTGATTCAGTTTCAGACTGTCCTAAAATATAAAGCACGGTCAACATATAGCACCATTTATTTTATAAGCCTTTCCACCAAGAGACTGTATCCCCTTTCATCATCTTAGAATTCTTGTTCTGGCATATTTTTAAGCATTCAGAGCATTTTGTGTGTTATGCCGCCCACTGAATTAGGAGTCTCACATTTCAAAGTACTGGAGTAGTGGCCTAGTAGCAGCGCATCAGCGCCGCAGCTTTGACATTGCATGCTTGTGCCTCGATTGGGCACAATAAGCCGATGATTTAAAAAACAAAAACAGTACTTTCTGATTTCTAATTTGGTGTGCATACCTGCCAACTTTTAAAACCTGAAAAGCCTAGTAGCTAGCCGGGGTCCAGGGGCTGCAGGCCCCGGTAGGTCCAGGACAAAGTCTTGGTGGGGTGTTCAGGGGGGCAAAGCCCACCGACGCCAAACAAATATTAGCATTAAATCAAGTTAAAATGTGGCTAACAACC
The DNA here is from genome assembly GCA_020510985.1 of Pholidichthys leucotaenia. NCBI lineage: Eukaryota > Metazoa > Chordata > Actinopteri > Cichliformes > Pholidichthyidae > Pholidichthys > Pholidichthys leucotaenia. Next base: position 430,620,685 of record CM035841.1, read on the forward strand.
TCATATTTCTTCAACAATCATGTTTCTATTTTTCTTACGAACAACGTAGAAAGTTTGCCGCTTGTGTCACTGGCATTGGCATTCGACTTGTGTTTTTTCGTTCCCACGTAGTCTTTCACATCGCTGATTCCTCCATGTCCGATCGAAAAATCTTGTCTACACAAAGTGCAGTTGGCGTAATTTTCACCCTTTCTTGAGCGAATAATAATTCCTGGAAATGCTTTGGAGTATTCCTCACGAAAAGACTAATTTTCGTTTGGGTTTCACGCTCATTTGTGATTTTTCTCTGGCAGATACCATGATGAAAATGTATACAATGCTGACCTAATTCCTCCGCAATTCCAAACGGAAACAATGGCTCCAGGGATGTGATTTGGGGTTGGGGAAATTATCTGAAAATTTAGCAGGGGGTCTGGGTGACGCAGTCCCCCAGCGGGGTCCGGGGCAGAGCCCTGGCGGTGGGGCAAGAGGGGCGAATTAAGTACCACAACTGTGCTTAAATGACATAAAACAAACAGCTGAATGCTACTTATTACTCGGCGCCACACCAGTAGGCTGCCTTTTGCAACAGCGGCTCGATTCCGAGTTTTTTTCCCTTCCTCTCTTTTTGATCACTTTTTTTTTTTTTTTTTCACCCCACTTATATCACGGACACACAGATCGTCCCAAATGTCTCCTGAGCCGGTGGACGGAGCCACTGTTTATAGCAGGATACGATACAACAGGGAAGAGCTGCTAGCATTTAACCGCCACCCGGTCCCACTGGAAAAACTCGACATACTGAGAGAATTGAGGCGAAAGCGTCGCGGCTGCCGGGCTAGAGTAAGGCGGAGGACAAAAAATATAAGGTACAGACCCTCCCTTCCATCTGTTGTCATGGGAAATGTACGGTCGATACTGGGAAAGTTAGATGAGCTAGCGGCTATCTCCCGTTATGATAGCACTTACCGGGAGTGCTCTCTCCTTTTGTTTACTGAGACGTGGCTAACTGAACTAGCAGCAGATGCTAACATTGAGCTGGAGGGTTTTCACATGATACGAGCTGACCGAACACCAGAGAGTGGCAAAGCAAGGGGCGGTGGAGTGATAATGTATGTTAACAACAACTGGTGCAGACCGGGACATATCACTGTTAAACAACGACACTGCAGCAAAGACATTGAGTTGCTAGCTGTTAGCATGAGGCCTACATATCTCCCGAGAGAACACTCACACGTGATCTGCATTGTTGTTTATGCAAATCCGACGGCGAACGCTGGGACAGCGCGTGACGTCATCCATTCAGTAACCAGCAGGCTGCAGACAGAACACCCAGATGCTCTTCTCCTCATCTCAGGCGATTTCAACCACGTTTCACTGTCTCCCATTCTGCCCACTTTCACCCAGTATGTCACATGCCACACTAGAGATAATAAAACACTGGATTTATTCTACGCAAACACTAAGGAGGCGTACACCTCATCACAACTCCCCCCACTTGGGAGATCGGATCACAACTTGGTTCATCTCCGGCCGGTGTACAAACCCCTAGTGCACAGACAACCTCCGGCCATGCACACTGTGGAGTTATGGTCTGAGGAGACAATGGACACTCTAAAGGACTGTTTTGAAGCCACTGCCTGGAAGCAGCTCTGCGATCCACATGGTGAGGACATCGATGGCCTCATTCACACCTTCACGGGCTACCTCAGCTTCTGTGTGGACAAATCCGTTCCCACCAAGACCATACGGCGTCACTCAAACAACAAACCCTGGATCAACCCTGAGATAAAAACACTTCTGAGAGAGAAGAAGAGGATCTTCAGGTCGGGGAACAGGGAGATGCTGAAGTCCGTACAGAGGGAGCTGAGGAGAAAGATCAGAGAAGGCAAGGACAGCTTCAGGAAGAAGATGGAGGACAAGCTGCAACAGAGTGACATCAGCGGGGTCTGGAGAAACCTCAAAACCATCTCGGGGCTCCAGAATACCTCCCCCCAGGCCACGGGGGGCAGGGAGTGGGCGAACAACCTGAATCTGTTTTTCAATAGATTTGACCAACCGCCCTCCCCCCTGTCTGCACAACAACCACTGCTGCCTCTAAGAAATCAAGTCCTGCTGCCCACTCCCCACTCCACCGACACCCCCCCCACTCCCAACACACAGCCCCCCATCCTGACCCTGACCAAGACCCAGGTGAGGACGGAGCTGAGGAAGATCAAGGCGAGGAAGGCGTCGGGACCGGACGGCATCAGCGCAAAGCTCCTCAAGTCCTGTGCAGACCAGCTGTGTGGGATTGTGACGTACATCTTCAACATGAGCCTGAAACTGGGGAGGGTACCACAGCTGTGGAAAACATCTTGTGTGGTACCTGTACCAAAAACTTCCCACCCCAAAGACCTGAACAGCTACAGACCGGCGGCCTTGACGTCCCACTTGATGAAGACCCTGGAGAGACTGCTCCTTGCTCATCTCCGCCCCCTGGTGGAACCAGCGATGGATCCACTCCAGTTCGCCTACCAGCATGGCATTGGGGTGGAGGATGCGGTGATCTTCCTCCTTCACCGTTCTCTGTCCCACCTGGAGAAGCCCGGGAATATGGTGAGGATCATGTTCTTTGACTTCTCCAGTGCTTTCAACACCATCCAACCGATGATCCTGAAGGACAAGCTGCTGCGCGCAGGGGTGGACCAGCACCTGTCATCATGGATCCTGGACTACCTCACGAACCGGCCTCAGTTTGTGAGAACCCGGGACTGTGTTTCCGACACGATCATCAGTAGCACGGGGGCCCCCCAGGGAACGGTGCTGGCTCCCTTCCTGTTCACTCTTTATACTGCGGACTTCTCACACAACACAACACATTGCCATCTACAGAAGTTCTCTGATGACTCTGCGATCATTGGTCTCATCTCCAACGGAGATGAAGCTGAGTACAGAGGGCTTATCCAGGACTTTGTGGACTGGTGCCATCGGAACTGCCTCCAGATCAACGCGAGGAAAACTAAGGAGCTGGTGGTGGACTGCCGCAGGCATGGGCAGCCCCTCACAGCACCAGTAAATATACAGGGAACAGACATCGAGATGGTGACATCCTATAAGTACCTGGGTATTCATCTGAACAATAAACTAGACTGGTCACACAATACTGATGCACTCTACAAGAAGGGACAGCGCAGGCTGTTCCTGCTGAGGAGACTCAGGTCTTTTGGTGTACAAGGGGCGCTGCTGAAGTCATTCTATGACACGGTGGTGGCATCAGCCATCACTTTTGGAGTGGTCTGCTGGGGCAGTGGCATTACTGCAGCCGATAGGAAGAGACTGAACAAACTGATTAAGAAAGCTAGCTCTGTCCTGGGACAGGGCCTTGATCCGGTGGAGGAGATAGGAGAGAGAAGGACGGTGGCTAAACTGTCATCTCTGCTGGAGTCCGAGTTCCACCCTATGCAGAACATACTGGATGCACTGAGGAGCTCATTTAGTAGCAGACTACATCATCCCAGGTGCACAACCGAGAGGTTTCGTAGGTCCTTCCTACCAACGGCTGTCAGACTGTACAACCTAAGCAGGGCTGCTCGCAGAGATAGCAAAAAGACGTAACAAACTAATAGTTTTTTTTGAATGCAAAAGATGCAATAGACTTACACAATGGTCCCCTCCGGCATACAACTAGGAACATACCGGTCGCTATGGAGGGTGAGAATATGTATGGGCACATAATCATACCATGTAGGTTAACTAAGTAGACGGTTATGCTGTTTCATCCCACCTAGCAACAATGCTCTGCACTGTGTGTGTTTATATATTTACATATTTATTCCATCTAGCTACAATGCTCTGCACTGTGTTTTTATATATCTACATATTATTCCATCTAGCTACATTGCTCCGCACTGTGTGTGTTTATATACTTGCATATTTATTCCACCTAGCTGCAATGCTCCGTACTGTGGGTGTTTATATATTTACATATTTATTCCATCCAGCTACAATGCTCTGCACTGTGTGTCTGTGTGTGTGTGTGTGTATATATATATTTTATAGTAATATGTACATATGTATATTAGCTGCTCTTGCTTGCTTGTTTTTTTTTTTTTCTTGCCTTCTGATCGTTGCTCTGAGTGTTGCTATCCCTGTGCTGTTGCAATCCTGGAATTTCCCCGTTGTGGGACTAATAAAGGCTCATCTTATCTTATCTTATCTTATAATATCGACTTATGTTCCAAGAAGATAGCATTCCTAAAATATTCCAACAAGCATTATCCATCACATGCTTTAACACTTGATCAAATCAAAATCAGTTAATTTTATCTATTCCATAATAGAAATAAAATTCCAACATACCATTACTTTTTATAATTTCAGCATTCATTTCAGATCACCAGTTTCAATCTCCATTGAGTCTTGAGCAGTTCATTTTGCACAATCCCTGATGTAGCCAAGTCTTAGAAATATTCAAAAGTTATGAGTCAATGTCCACTGTGCACTGTCAATTTCAAACTGTTTGGAATCATAAAAGTAATCTAAATTGTTTTGCTATTTTTTTTTCTCCTCAACATCAATGTCAGGGCGCTGCGGGAGTTTTGGGGGATGGTTATCTTTTACTACCGTTTCCTCCCACACGCAGCCCAGCTCATACAGCCGTTGTACACCGCACTCAAGAAACGGAAACCGGCGGACAGAGTCGACTGGACGGGAGCAGGTGTTCTCTGAGGTTAAAACAGCTCTGGCAAACGCTGCACTACTGGCGCACCAAGACCCGGTGGCTCGGATAGCGCTCACTACCAACGCCTCGGACATGGCCACGGGGCCGTCGTGGAGCAATGCGTCGCCGGTTCTTGGCAGCCGCTCACCTTTTTTAGCAGGTCTTTGCACAACAGTGAGCGTAAATACAGCGTGTTCGACAGAGCGTTAATGGCTCTCCACCTGGCCATACGCCACTTCCAGTTCTGGCTGAAAGGGCGCACCTTAGGCTCAGACCTCTCGCACATGCGCAATACACCTACAGGAAGCGGTGCCGATTGCCTTTGTTCTAAATTTAGATATGATTCATAGCGATCTCATGTTTGGAATTGCTTTCGTGCTTTTTTTACGATTTAAAATTTATGACTGAATTTTTTGTGAAAAACCGTAATTTTGATTAATAAAGCCGTAACCCGGAATGGGGTCTTGAAAACCGGAACCATTACGGCAAAACGGGAGTAGTTGGCAGGTATGGGTGTGCAGCATAAATAGAATGGGGGAAGACAGGCTGAAGCACAAATAGCATTTTTTCTTTCAAGGTATCAATTAATTTGTAATGTTATGCAAACATTTAAGAAGAATTATGTGATAATATAGTCAAAAATATTTTCGGGCCTTAGTGATGTAAAAAGTAAAAAAAAAAAAAAGAATATGTCCATTTTTTGTTCTGTCAAGCATACTGTATTCCCCGTAGATCCCACTGAATATTTAAGAAATCAGCAGCCAGTTAACGTTAAATACCATTAATATGATTTATGTGCAGCAGCAGCCATGACCCACAGTAAGAGAATTATTACAATTCATTATGGCTAGGAACTGCAATCCCTCGAAACTCTAATGTATTCACTGTAGCCCGTATAAAATACTGGTTCCAGTAATGAGTACTACACAGGTATCTTGATTGACCTGTTCACCACCTATTACCCAAATTTATAGTTCAACTGTGGAATAAACGCAATATGATACTTTAAAGAGTTGTTTTTGTTACTCCTGTTCACATTCAAAGCATGCTGTGATGGTAGTGTATTCTCTGTAGCCCTGTATTTTTATGCATTGGGGTATCTACATTAACTATAATGCTTCATTTGTTTAGTTTATATGTGTGGGACCATGCACAGAAAAAAAAACACTGGGTGAAGATGCTGTGTACCAGATTACAGCATTCTCACTAATTTCCATCTGTAGTCCCTGAGGCAGGCAGGAAGATATTAAAAGAAAAACAGCACATATAGAAAGCAATTCAGGTCGGGTTTCAGAAACTGTTTGTGGATACTTCAATAAATTTTCACATCAAATTGCCAAAACATTATAGGTCTCAAAGCAAACTTGGTTTGGTTTCCATCTTTACTTTGATTTTCTTTTTACCTTTTTGGAATACAAACTGACACCTTGAAAGAAAAACTGCCCAAAGAGTCATAGAAACAGAGGCAGGTACTGCTGCTATGTACCACATGATGTGGAAAGAGCACAGGATGCAAAAAAAGCATTTTATGGTCAATATAATACCCAACCAAACAAAATCTAAGACGCTTTTGATTCAAACTCATGAGTCTTTATTACTTTAAAGGATGATGCCGATCTTAATAAGGCCCGGGGTGCTAAAACTTGATTAAAATGTGATTATTTTAATTCACAACAATTCATACTGCTTCAACTGTTTTCCCCCTCATGAACAAGTCTATCCTAAATACTACATAAGATTTACATTTCCTTTGTCAAAGTTTTGGCAAATTTTGTGTATTTCACTTTATTATGTAGGATTTCCAGTGCTGGAAGTTTGGAAGCATTTCCTCTAACAAGGTAAATATATTTAGTCATTTACTGCTAGTATTTTGTAATTACAAGATTTGGGTGATTTCTGCACTTTGGCACTACCCCTGGTACAGAGTGTACAATCTACTCTACTCTTTGATGTCTGGTTCAGCTAACGTGTAAGATTCTAAGACTGTGAAAGTGTCTTATCTCCACTTTACTCCTGTTTGCTGGTAAAGGTCACAAAAGGAACAGATGTACTAGATGGGTGATTACAAGTTAACTGAGCACCTTTCTACATCAGCAGTATTTGTGGAATAATTAATGATCTCTACCTTAACAGTGAGGATGGCATCTTTCAGAGTTGGCAAACAATTTTCCAAAGCCTTGCTGTTCACGACCTGCTTCAGTCCTTCCAACAAGCTATTTCTTGGCAGATTATGACTCTTGCTGACACTGCTGCTTCTGCTGTGCTCAGGGCTCCTCTTTCTCTTTTTGTCTTTGGTGCTACTCTTTTCATTACTGCTACTCCGTGACTTGGACCGCCTGACTCTGCTCTTGCTCCGTGCATGACTGTTTTGCTTGCTTCTGCTTCCACTCTGACTTCTACTGCGAGCCCTGCTTTTGCTTCTTGCGCGACTCTTTCCGCGAGTGCGACTTTTGCTTCTTCCTCTGCTTCGCCCCCGACTTCTGTCACGACTCCTGCCACGGCTTTTGCCACGACTCCTGCCACGGCTTTTGCCACGACTCCTGCCACGGCTTTTGCCACGACTCCTGCCACGGCTTCTGCTTCGGCTTTTGTTCCTGCCCGCATATATCTGGAGCTGAGGGACTGCCTCTTTCAGGATATTAGCTGACTTAAATGCCTCAGCCAGGTTGAATGCCATGTCTTTGAGATAGTCTGGGAGAGGTTTGTTGGCCGCGATGCATCTCAGGAATTCTTCACCTGCTTGTTGACTGAAATGTAAAGGGAGAGTTGTGTTCAAAACAATAGCAATCCAACAATGTTAACCTAATCAATCACTGTTTTTGGTAGAAATTATATTTCTACATGGCAAATAATTTACTAGTAGATGTAGCTGAGTAGACCCCAACAGTCATGACATGCATACTGCTGATTCTGTGTAACTGAATCAACACCAGAAAAATAATTGTGTGTTCAAAATGATAGCACTGCGGAGTTCAATTAGTGAGGTCATTCATTCTGTGGAAAAAAAACAAAACTGTCAATTATGGCCCTTATTTAAGGAAGGTAGGCAGCACTTCTCTCTGAAAATCTGAGTAAAATGGGTCATTCCAGACACTGATCAGAAGAACAATGTACTAAGAAGTTGATTTGAGAGGGGAAAACATAAAAAAAATACTGAAAATGATAGACTGCTCAGTGTCTCTGACACTGGAGTATGAGTGAATAAATGTTTGGCGGTGGAGAGAGAGGCTGTTGTTATTGATTAGCAGACACATTTCAGTCAGTCTGCCCCAGGGCAGCTGTGGCTACAGAGGTAGCTTACCACTATCAGTATCTGTCTGGAGTGAATGAATAATGGAGTCACTGTAACCGCCTTCAGGTGTCATGTGACATGTAAAGTGCCATATAAATCCAAATAATCATCATCATCATTAAAATAACCTCAAATGTTTTAAAATGGGAACCAAAACGTGAAAGACCTGGAAGATAATGGACAACTACCAAATGGATTGAAGAACGCCAATGATCAGCTCCAGAAGTCAAAGAAGGTGTAAAGTACTTGTGGTGTAAAGTAGCTGTGAGTAATGTTACAATCAGAAAACGCCTATGTGAAGCCAACCTATCAGCAAGAAGCCCCTACAAATGCCCATTGTTGGGAGAAAAAGACAGGCGCTGAAGAAGTTACAATTTGCCAGAGAACACATTGACTGGCTTACAGAGAAATGTCGCAACATTTTGTGGACTGATAAAAGCAAGATTGTTCTTTCTGGGTCTAAGGGCCACAAACAGTTTGTCAGATGACCCTCACACACTGAATCCAAGCCACAGCACACTGTGAAGACAGTGAAGCATGGTGGTGCAAGCATCATGATGCAGGGATGTTTCTCATACTATAGTGTCGGGCCCATTTACCCCATACCAGACAGATCTGTCTGAATACATCAAAATACCTGAAGAGGTCATGTTGCCTTATACCAAAGAGGAAATGCCTTTGAAATGGGTGCTTCAACAAAACAATTACCCCAAACACACCAGTCAATGAGCAACAACTTGTTTACAGCCCTAAAAGGTTGACGTCATGGAATGGTCATCCCAGTTCTCGGACCTTAATCCAATAGAAAACTTGTGAGGTGACATCAAATGCTGTTTCCGAGGCAAAACCCAGAAATGTAGAAGAATTGTGGAATGTAGTCCAATCATCCTGGGCTGGAATATCTGTTCATTGAGGCCAGAGGCTGGTTGACTCCATGCAACACACATGTGCAGTATTTCTCAGAAAATGGTTATACAACTAAATATTAGTTCAGTGACTATAAGGAAAGCAAAATCCTAAGACATTTTTCTGTCTGAACAGTGAATGTTTGAGTTTGTAAAGAAGAATGCAGAGGCTGCCATTTTTGAACAGCTACTCCCTTTTCTTCACTTTCTGTAAAGGAATAGAGATCTCATATTTTCTTCATGTTTTGATTTGGAATAGAATGTGCAGTGTTCCTGGTGCTTTTGCATGTATGGAAATAAAAGCTATAAGGATTTTGAGCTTTATTCACTTTTTTAAACACAACAACACGATTATTCTGAACACACCGCCACAAAAAAGTATTCCTGCATTAGCTTATATGATACAGCAAACACGTACCTGTTGTCTGGAGAATGACGTGCAACATGAGTGGGATTCCACTGTTGGACAGGAGGGCGTGGTGGTTCTGGAGTTGCAACAATCTGCTGGCTGCCTCCCAAAGCATTCACTGTACTATGGTCGATGGAGAAGCTGCTACAGGGGGGCTGAGAGTATTCAGAATTTATGTTATACAGCTGTATAACAGTTAATGTGATGGCAAATTTCTGGCATTCTTTAATCGAAAAGTAATTCTCCTAAAGCAACGATTTACAAACTATTAATAAATTTTTAGATAAATGGGACGGCTGCATTAGCTTGAATGCTTCTAGTTTTCTGATCTTTGAAAAATTGTTTTGACCATTAAAATGATGGACAGTGAGAAAGTCTACCACAACCACTGGCCATCTATCAAATCTGTGGTTTAAGGACATTTTGGTTTTGGCTTCGAGTATGACAATTATGGGTGAAACGGAGAGAAACGCCACCCCACGCACCACATGGCGTCCCACAAGCTGTGGAACAGATTAACTTAGCTCAGTTATGACAATTATGGAGAGAAAAAAAAAATCACATTTAGAGGTACACGTTCAGCAGGCTGCATGCCCTCTATATATACAGCATCAGCTTATTACAAATGAGTTCTATCTTCAGGCAAATCAAAAGTACTTCACCACATTTTTTTCTAAGTAGGTAACACAGTGACCTAAGATTAATTTTAAGTGGCAGTGATCTATTCATACAACAAGGGCTGTCAATGACCATTCTATAATGAATTATACACTCACCGGCCACTTTATTAGGTACACCTGTCCAACTGCTCGTTAACACTTAATTTCTAATCAGCCAATCACATGGCGGCAACTCAGTGCATTTAGGCATGTAGACATGGTCAAGACAATCTCCTGCAGTTCAAACCGAGCATCAGTATGGGGAAGAAAGGTGATTTGAGTGACTTTGAACGTGGCATGGTTGTTGGTGCCAGAAGGGCTGGTCTGAGTATTTCAGAAACTGCTGATCTACTGGGATTTTCACGCACAACCATCTCTAGGGTTTACAGAGAATGGTCCGAAAAAGAAAAAATATCCAGTGAGCGGCAGTTCTGTGGGCGGAAATGCCTTGTTGATGCCAGAGGTCAGAGGAGAATGGCCAGACTGGTTCGAGCTGATAGAAAGGCAACAGTGACTCAAATAACCACCCGTTACAACCAAGGTAGGCAGAAGAGCATCTCTGAACGCACAGTACGTCGAACTTTGAGGCAGATGGGCTACAGCAGCAGAAGACCACGCCGGGTGCCACTCCTTTCAGCTAAGAACAGGAAACTGAGGCTACAATTTGCACAAGCTCATCGAAATTGGACAATAGAAGATTGGAAAAACGTTGCCTGGTCTGATGAGTCTCGATTTCTGCTGCGACATTCGGATGGTAGGGTCAGAATTTGGCGTCAACAACATGAAAGCATGGATCCATCCTGCCTTGTATCAATGGTTCAGGCTGGTGGTGGTGGTGTAATGGTGTGGGGAATATTTTCTTGGCACTCTTTGGGCCCCTTGGTACCAATTGAGCATCGTTGCAACGCTACAGCCTACCTGAGTATTGTTGCTGACCATGTCCATCCCTTTATGACCACAATGTACCCAACTTCTGATGGCTACTTTCAGCAGGATAATGCGCCATGTCATAAAGCTGGAATCATCTCAGACTGGTTTCTTGAACATGACAATGAGTTCACTGTACTCAAATGGCCTCCACAGTCACCAGATCTCAATCCAATAGAGCATCTTTGGGATATGGTGGAACGGGAGATTCGCATCATGGATGTGCAGCCGACAAATCTGCGCCAACTGTGTGATGCCATCATGTCAATATGGACCAAACTTTCTGAGGAATGCTTCCAGCACCTTGTTGAATCTATGCCACGAAGAATTCAGGCAGTTCTGAAGGCAAAAGGGGGTCCAACCCGTTACTAGCATGGTGTACCTAATAAAGTGGCCGGTGAGTGTATATTCGACTATTTAAAAAAGTGAGACTCAAGACTCTTGAAATGATTTTTTTGGACAAGTCATCTGATGCAAAGTGGGAAGGCCTAAGAAGAACTCCCAGACATTTCAAAGATAGCCTGATACTGTCAAAACAGCACAGCAAGAAGAGTACTGTCATTTTGCCTTCCTTGGTCAAAAGTACCTGAGGATAAACAGGTTTTACAGCACAAAACTTAAAGGAATCAGTGCGTGGCAGAGACCTGCAGCCCTGACAGGGTGATGGAAATGGAGGGGGGGGGGGGGCATACCATGGTGGTGTAGCTAAGTGAAGGCATGTTTGTTAAATTCAGCTTCAGCTAAAATGGAATGGCAAGCCAGATCAGTGAGTTCTGCGTGCAACAATGTGAACATTTTAGAAAGAATGGATGCACAGAATCTTTTTGACAATCAAACACCCTGCTGCTAAACAAGCTAAAGCAAACTGAGCACACTAAATGCCCAGGTCTCCTGACCTTTGACAATATTTTGACCTTGAGCTCAACATGGATGCAGAGAAACCTGAGGATCCTTGTGAGTGAGTTTGGTAAGCATCAGTGAAATTGCCTAGGAGTAGTGATTTTTCTGAAATGACAAGAGCCTAGATCATCTGACTGTTCACTGTGACCTTGTCCTTGACCACAACCTGGATGAAGACCCACTGGCGGATAGTTGTGAGTGAGTTCGTTGACTACATGGGCAATCGCTTAGGAGTAGCAATCTTCATGAAGTCATCGAAGTGCCCAGATCCCTGACCTTTGACCTTGAGCTCAATCTGGATGCAGACCCATCTGAGGATCATTGTGAGTGGGTTTGGTGCCCAACGGGTCAAATGCCTAGGAGTAGCAATTCCAGTGAAATGTGGACGGACGGATGCTGCATCATAGCTTCAGCAGAATGAATTAAAAATCAATAAACTGCCAGAGAGCAAGAGGGTGACAACACAAAGGAATTTAAGTCATGAATATGGGTCTAGGGAACCCAGCATACGAAACGTTCTATAAGTTTCAGAAAATATTAAGCTTTCTTAAGTTATAAGGCCTACAGATGCCTCCTTCAACAACTGATTTAACAGATGAAGACATATGAAACTTTGGCAAGAATGCATTTGCTAGGTTTATTTTTTTTATCATTTTCCTCCAGCACCAGAGGAATTGCTTTTTTGATACGCAGGGCTACAGCTGATTAGCAAAATACTGGTGACAACTAAAGCGATGTGGGCCACTTTGCAGAAAAAACATTTTTCAGCAACCTGGAGATAAAGAGTATTTAAAAAAAAAAAAAAATTTAACTCAAAAATGCATTTGAGGGACTGGATCATATCTCAACCACAGCAGACATTTGGACTGTGCACAATAAAAGTTTTGTTTGGATCCCATTGGATATTGTAGAGGTAAGAAATGGCTTCCATGTCTCACACACAGTGACACATGAGCAACAACAATTAAAAAAATACAGTATATAGTAGATGGACTGGCGATCTGTCCAGGGTGTACCCTGTCTCTCGCCCAAAGATGCTGGGATAGGCTCCAGCCACCCCGCGACCCGAAAAGGATTAAGCGGAAGAAGGATGGATGGATATAGTATGTGTGCAAAATAATTCAAGTATGCATTTAAAGGGAACGTTAAAATTACTTTACCAAGTAACTTATTACTTTGTGCAGTAATTGGTAAAGTATCAGTTACTTTTGAAAAGAAGTAGTAACTGTCACTAGTTACTCAGTAACTTGCCCAGCACTGGTCATAAAAAACAGCATTTCTGCATATAAAATACTACCGAAATGCATCTCAGACATGCATCCCTAAGCAAGTAATTCTTTGCCTCATGCATTTACACCAGGCTGCATGCAGATTTAATCACACTGTAGGTGCAATCACAACACCAGTCTGTGCAATTCTAAAACTGTACTAAATGCTGCACTTTCAATTTAACATAAATGCTATTTGTAAGCAGTACTGTACAACTTGCTTTTGTATTTTTATGAACAGTTTCAAAATTACCAATTTACTCTACATTTTATTGATAGACTCATGAAATCTTCCACTACCCAAAGATGAGTAAATTAAAATATAAATAATTGAAACTGCTTCACAAATCACTGGGGCTGCAATCACTTATATTTAATGCATCATTAAATCAATCAATCAATTACATTTAATACTTATATTAAATGGGTTTTTTTAAATCATGCAGTCATAATTTACACCACGACAGAGCCAATATCTGTAGGTGTAAAATATATAACAAGTAATTACACCATGGACATAGTGAAAACAAAAAAGGACAGTACAAAGGTTTTGTTTGCTTTTTAAAATAGCTTGTTAACGTGTTTAAGTGACAAAATTTACAAGAGTACACCCAAGAGAATACTTTTAGTTGAAAAAAACTGAACAAAAAAACTATGCACCGTTAATCGAGTATACACAGTAAAGGCATGGATTTATTACTATCACAGGCTATGATGAAAGTTAGCAGGGTTACTTTGATCTTTTATCAAAAGATGATGAAAAGGACTTCGAACACCACAGAGAAATAGGCTGAAATTACTTTAACTGACCTGTACTGACATACAAATAACAGACTGGTATACTAGCATTTAGCATCCATAGTTGAGCCTTCTTAAGGAATTCTCAGGGATAGACTGATTTTCATAAAACTCAAACTGGACCCAATTTTTAAACTCCACTCCATTTTCCCTGGCTGATTTTAGATTTAAAAAAAACTGTGCACAGGGTAGTTAATGTTGACTGGCACCAACTGAAGGATTCTCTCTCTTCAGTGCAGCTACGACATTCATGGCAGTCTTCACTAACAAGTTGAGCTGCAATGCATATATCAGAAGGCTCCAACTCTTCCTCTTCATGGGGCGGCTGTGGCGCAGCTGTGTGTGTACCCAAATACTGATCGGTGGGTCAGGGATTCGATTCCTGCTCTGTCTACATGTCTAAGTGTCCTTGAGCAAGACAGTGAACCCCCAGTCGCTCCTCCTAGGTCAGGCCACCGCCTGTATATGGCAGCTCCACTGCCATCAGTGTGTGACTGTGTGGATAGCAGGATCTGTAAAGCACTTTGGGTCATCTAGAGATGAGAAAAAGCACCATATAAGTGAAGGCCATTTACCATTCGTTAAGGTAAAACCCTCGCTCCAAAAATATCTCAGCAAGTACTGAATTACACACACTGTCCAAAACAAGCACATGTGGGATAACCCCCACAACAGACTGGGACAAGCACAGCGCTCAACTAGAGCAATTAACATAACAGTGAAATGTGTGTATTAATGTCAACAGGCAGCCCAGCTTCTTCTAGCTTTTTCCTGCTCAGTACTGTGATGTTAATGTGCCATTCATGCATTGTGTTCATGCTTCCTGCCCTTACTGTGTCTATAGACTGATAACAATATGTAGATGTGCCTTGTAACCTCTTTTGTCCTGCAGCTCCGGAACAGAGGCGAATTCCGGCCAGTAATCTCCTTATTGTTGTGTGTGTCTCTCAAATGCAAATGCCCATACCTACTGCTGTGAATGCTTTGTCTGTAACTGGGTATAAAAACTGCATATGTTCTGTAGCTCATTCTCTCTTCTACTGCACGCATTGCCTATTTGCTGGAGAGCCATTCGGGCTCGCTCTGGCGCGCATGCACGGCGCCGGGGCGAGCTCCGTGATGGCGGTATGATGAATAAACCTACTTAAAACCCTCACTTCGCTGCCTTATTTTATCATCCGCCACACTGGTGACCCAACGCTGAAAAGAACACGCTGCCAGCGAACGCAGCACCCGGCGGTGATGCTCCGACGACAAGCGAACACAGCAGCCTGACGCAAATGATCTGCCCTCCCTTCTGCTTCAGGGAGACTTCGACGCAGAGCCATTACCAGGCAAACTCTCCGGACATCACCCACGACCGGGAAAGCCGCAGCAAGCTTCATGGTGAGATCTGCACGTCTGAGATCTGCACATCCACGCTGGGACCTGCCGCTCTCACAGCTTCTGACACACGATTCTGTGTCTCCACACGAGAGCGCACACACCTCGTCCTCTCTCCACGACGGCGACCTCCAGGGCCAACGGAGAACGCAGCGCGTGGACCTGAACGCACCATGACCCAGCACAGCGAACTACCGCAACAACTACAACAGGGATGATTATCGGCGCCGACTACGCTGATCTCCAGCAAGCTCCCGGACCCTGACTCTCCTCTCCAGCAGGCCCACCCACGCACGGAACCCCAGCACACGCACCGGGGAGTTACGAGGACGGCGCACCACGCACAGGACACATACGGCTCCACAGACCGCCATCGTCCTTCGCCGCTGCACACAGAGCCTTCGGGGTTGCTCGTACACCTGAGGCACGCACGCAGCTTGCTCACAGGATTTTCTAATGGTCTTAGCCATGGCGCACATAGGGAATTCAGCAGTCTGTGGTCCCCGAAGGCTTTAAGGTTGTGCCCGCACCTAAAGTCAACACGCCAAGTCCCTTTGCTTTTGTTTTGTTTTTTTTCTTACAGCCGCTACGCAGCCTCGCCGCTCCTGTTTTTCTTCATGGCCGCTATTAATCCTCGCAGGACTTAATCGCGAGAGGAGTCAGTGACTAATTTTTTTTTTTCCTCTTACA
Source organism: Pholidichthys leucotaenia (assembly GCA_020510985.1). Lineage (NCBI taxonomy): Eukaryota > Metazoa > Chordata > Actinopteri > Cichliformes > Pholidichthyidae > Pholidichthys > Pholidichthys leucotaenia. The sequence goes on from CM035841.1 coordinate 430,636,597, forward strand.
GCCGCTGTGGATCTCCGCACGTTCAACGGGACAGCCCCTCAACATCGCGGATCCACGAGCAATTTTTGCGCGGCCCAGACGATTTCGCCGTCCTGGGCCAGCACTAGCTACCCCCACCACCACCCCTCCACCTCTGCCTGCACAGAGCTTTCCCTGCTCGCAGCCAAAGCCGGACTATCGAGGCCTCAGCCGCCTGCTGAGCCCTCTAGGGGGGAGTAGTGTGGGATAACCCCCACAACAGACTGGGACAAGCACAGCGCTCGACTAGAGCAATTAACATAACAGTGAAATGTGCGTATTAATGTCAACAGGCAGCCCAGCTTCTTCTAGCTTTTTCCTGCTCAGTACTGTGATGTTAATGTGCCATTCATGCATTGTGTTCATGCTTCCTGCCCTTACTATGTCTATAGACTGATAACAATATGTAGATGTGCCTTGTAACCTCTTTTGTCCTGCAGCTCCGGAGCAGAGGCGAATTCCGGCCAGTAATCTCCTTATTGTTATGTGTGTCTCTCAAATGCAAATGCCCATACCTACTGCTGTGAATGCTTTGTCTGTAACTGGGTATAAAAACTGCATATGTTCTGTAGCTCATTCTCTCTTCTACTGCACGCATTGCCTATTTGCTGGAGAGCCATTCGGGCTCACTCTGGCGCGCATGCACGGCGCCGGGGCGAGCTCCGTGATGGCGGTATGATGAATAAACCTACTTAAAACCCTCACTTCGCTGCCTATTTTTACCATCCGCCACAGCACAAAACAGTTAAGTGGTGCATCCTATATACATACAATTTAAGAACAAAGTAAAAATGTGTGCAGTGTAAGAATACACATTGTCCAACAACTGCATATACACTACCGTTCAAAAGTTTGGGGTCACCCAGACAATTATTTTGTGTTTTCCATGCAAAGTCACACTTATTTACCACCATGAGTTGTAAAATGAATAGAAAATATAGTCAAGACATTGACAAGGTCAGAAATAATGATTTGTATTTGAAATAATATTTTTTTCCAGATATTCAACCTGCTCAAAGGAAGGTCAGTTTTATAGCTTCTCTAACCAGCTAAACTGTTTTCAGCTGTGCTAACATGATCGCACAAGGGTTTTCTAATCATCCATTAGCCTTCTGACGCGATGAGCAAACACATTGTACCATTAGAACACTGGAGTGATAGTTGCTGGAAATGGGCCTCTATACACCTACGTAGATATTGCACCAAAAACCAGACATTTGCAGCTAGAATAGTCATTTACCACATTAGCAATGTATATTAGATATTAGAGTGTATTTCTGATTAGTTTAAAGTTATCTTCATTGAAAAAACAGTGTTTTTCTTTCAAAAATAAGGAAATTTCTAAGTGACCCCAAACTTTTGAACGGTAGTGTACTTCCAAGCACCTGCAAGATGGACAAAATGCATTATCAGGAAATCTGCTAACTACAAGTGAAGCTAACAACAGACACTGACACAATCACTAATGGAAAAGCTGAAAGACAAGTAGCCCTTAACATATTTTAGGCTACATATAAAGCACAGGCTTCAGATCTGCTAGACAGACTTATTGGTGGGTTTCATTTACTGGTTACCATTTTTCAGACGCTTCATTCAAAATAGCACAACTGAAGAATACCGTCATATATAAACACATTATTTCTTCCATTCGGTTGCTCCACTCTTCTTTATTCAACTAAAGGATGATTCTCAAAACAACTTTGAACGGTGGAATTTCCCCATTTAATACATTTTATCCTGCAAAATATTGGAGAGAATGGACAGGGAAAACATCATTATACAAATCAGATTACTGAAAACATCGAACAAAAAACAGATGCAAAAACTAATCTTCGAACGTCTATAAATATGTGCAATCGCCAAAATTAGAAGTAATTTTACAGATGGTCAAAATGTCAAGTAAAAGCAGTTAGCCAATAAAAGCTTAATCAAGATGGAATTCTGTCTAAATGGCAAGTTATTTATCCCTATTGGGATAGCTCTTCAACCTTGGTGAAGAAGTGAATCTTAAGAAAAAATGTATAGTTTCTTTCCTGTGAATAATGGATTGGTTGAACAATAAATGCAATTTCAACCAAAATATTCTTCGAATGACTGTAACTAAGTTGCTCACAATCTAAGTTTAAAGGGGAAAAAACAGTCCAACTTACCCATGAAAAGCAGGAACAATTCATAAAAATGCACTTTGCTGCATGTCATCATTCCACCGACGTTTCCAAGTAGTGAGAATATTATGAGCAAAGTCAAAAAAAATCGCATTGCAAGTGAAAACATTCGTCAACCATGTGATGGCAAACATGCACAGGATCAATTGTTTCTACCCTTAATGGTCTGTGTAGTTGAAATTAGGCGGATGGAACAAGCTGCTTGCACCTCTTCAGCTTTAAATGACAGTGAAGACTACCATCTATGCAAAAGATGTGTGATGTAGTGTGTCAGCTGGAGGAAATAACTTGAAAAACACTAAAAATAGCTACTGGTAAAACAGACAGATTTAGCAACAGCATGCTTTCAGACATCTCAGAAATACATTTCACCGGACTTTTTTAAAAACAAAAGTCCAGTGAAATCTCCCAACTTGACAAATGACACTGATTGATGACTTTGATTCATATCAAGACATCACAACAAAAAGTACTGGTAGCTGCCAGTGTTACCCTCAGCCTGCTGGCATTACAGGCGCATTCAGACCAAACGTGAAAGTGCGGCGCAAATACATGTAAAGCTAATGTAAACATATGGAAAACATGAATTTAGGCATTTACGCATCGGAGGGATTTGGTAGTGCTAGCTAGTAATCAGCCATGAGATTCTGCCATCACCGGAGTTAGAGTATCAAAACTGGGGAGTGAGCTAGTTTGAAAATGAGACTGCCACTCACCTGCAGCCAGATGGACCAGAAGCTCTGCAGCTGAGCTGGAGTTATCCACCCACAGACTCCTGCCACGGATGTGCTAACGAGGGCTAGCAGGCTGGCAGAGTAAACAACCACCATCCAGGTGAAGTTTTGGAGGCAGAAACAATTTTTTTCTGGTGAGAGGCCCGTCGGATAACGTAAACCTAAACATGACAGTGTTTTGGGGATTTCCACAACAGGTAGAACACAGCTGCAGAAGTTATAAAGGAAACGCTGCCTGTCTGCCACTCACTCAGATGGTGAATTCATGTCTATTCACATGTATACATTGAGTTACACATGTAATCGTGGTGCGCGAAAAATTTGCATTTTCACATTTGGTCTGAACGCACCTTAGGAGAACTTGCTTGCTGAATTTTTGTGCATAGTCACCCAAAATCAAAACTGTCCAATTTTTCATAGATGCAACTATGGGATCAATATGAAAAGCCTACGCCATTTCATCCAGAAGTTATCACATTTACAAGTTTTTTCTGAGAGTTGACCTCTGAGGTCAAGGTCACCAAAATTCAAACTTATCCCAGATTTCTGAAGATAGCACTATGGTATCAATGTGAAATATGACCGTCATTTCCTTTCTGAGTGATCATATTTACAGTGTTTTGGAAAAAAATGACCAGTGACTGTGAGGTCACCCAAATTCAAACTCGTCTGAGATTTCTTATCTTTACAACTATGGTATCAATATCAAAAGTAGGGCTGGGAATCATCAATCATTTCCAGAATCAATTTACTAGGGATGTGATTTGGGGTTGGGGAAATTATCTGAAAATTTAGCAGGGGGTCTTGGGGATGCAGTCCCTCAGCGGGGTCCGGGGCAGAGCCCTGTTGGGGGGACAAGGGGGGCGAAGCCCCCGGAAGCTCCTGGGTTTTTATGATTTTTAAGTACCAGAACTGTGCTTAAATGACATAAAACAAACAGCTGAATGTCACTTATTACTGTATAATATTGACTTATGTTCCAAGAAGATAGCATTCCTAAAATATTCCAACAAGCATTATCCATCACATGTGTGGCGTTAAAAATATTTTTTCAATAAAGTCCAAAACATCTTCAGCAGGCAAGATGAAGAAAAGTGAACTCCTGTGGCAGATAGAAAGGTCTACATTTAACCATGAGAAACTCCAGGTTAGCTGAGCAGTGTCTCCCAACAGCGACAGAGTTTGTGCACCAAGCCTTGTTAATATAAATGCACACTCCCCCACCTCTGGTCTTACCGGAGTCATCAGCTGCTCTGTCTGCCCGGAGAGTGTGCCGTCCGGCCAGCTCGACAGCAACGTCAAGTACTCCACTATGTAGCCATGTTTCCGTGAAAATCATGATATTGCAGTTCATAAGTTTCTTATTGTTGGTGATCCGAAGCCGTAGCTCATCCATTCTGTTCGCCACTGACCGTACATTAGCGAGGAAAATGCTGGGTAAAGAAAGCCGGTGCGGTGTTAGCTTTAGCTTAGCTCTTAGCCCTCCGCACTTCCCCTGCCTTTGTTTACGGTCTCTACGCCGCCTACGAGCACTTCCGGTCGGCCGGGTAGCTTACCTAGCGTCGGGTGTTCTCCAGAGCTCAGGGATGAAACGTAGGTTGCTGATAAAAAGGTCGATATTTTGTAATCCAATGTCCAAAAGTTCATTTCGGGTGTAGGATGTAAAAGCGAAGCTGTTCTGAACGAACAGACCCGAAATGAGCAGAAATATCGTTGCTAATCCACAAAATCTGAAGAGACGCTGAGCCTCACGTTGTGCACGCGCCGCCATCTGGTCTGAAAATTTTTGGAAGATAAAAAAAGCGGAATTCCGCGAATTAGCGGAAAAATCACATCCCTAAATTTACTCAGGGAAATTACCATTTTAATAGCTATTTTACATGCCAGGAAAAAAGAGACCAAATGCTGCAAATTGTATCAGGAATACTCTAACTTTGTTGATGCATAAAATATCATAAACTGACCCAAAATCAGTTACAATCATGCACTTTTTATCATTTAACTAGTGATTTCACAAAGTGCTAACAAGTGCTTTCTTTAGTGTTAATGTCACGTTAACAACCCAGAGTAAGTAAACAAATTCAACGCATGAAGCATGTAGACATAATCTCACTGTATTTGCCAGCAACTTTGGATTTGAAATGTACCAGTGTGGGATTAATAAAGTACATCTGTCTATCTATCTGGCATTTAGTGCAACTAGAACATACTTTTTGTAAACAGTAATACCTGAAAAATGCTACACTTGTGAAGACAAATTGAGTACATGTGCAACTGGCCCATTATTTCCACAGCACATACCATATTTGCAGCATTGAAGCAAAGAATACACGTAAACATACAGAAGGCAAGCGCATTCGCGTCTGAGGGATCACGTTAACGAGGGTTAGCAAGAAATCCAACTGAGATTCTGACATCACCCGAAAATGATCAACACCAGAGAATAAACTAGTTTGAAAATGAGACGGCCACTCACCTGCAGACAGATGGATCAGAGCTGAAACAGACTGTTGTATATATTCAGTCCATGTAGACCTGCCATGGACATGCTAATGACAGCTAGCAGGCTAGCAACGTAAACAACTGTCATCCAGGTGTAGTTTTGGAGGAGGCTGTGACAAACTTCCAGGTGAGAGACCCGTCCAATAACGTGGTAAACTTAAACATGTGCCACCATGTTGATCCACTTTGACCTGCGGCTTAACCCTTGCACGAGTGTTCAATCCTACAAGAGTTCTGTCGGCTCAAGGACAACTATTATTTTGTGTTTCATAAACGTAAAAGCATTATATTAAAAGTTCGATCCGCCGATTTTGTGAATCGATATCGGCTCAGTCAAACGTGAATCGATTTGAAACAGCGAATCATTCTTTTGAACCCACCCCTATGAAAGCCTCCATTTCCTTCTTGAATTATGTTTACAAGAGTTATGGAAAATCTGACCTTTGACCTTGAGGTCAAGGTCAACCAAATTCTAACTCTAGTTATGAGTCCTAATTAGGGATGTTAATGATTAATCAACTTTCGATTGCCAATAAGAATTTAGTCCACTAAATTAAATTAGTTGTCAGTTACTTAATAACTCAGCAGTCCTTTTCAATGGGAGCTTATTCTATGAAATGTAGTGGTGTCGCCATGCAGACAGGGGCGCACAAGGTTACCCACTGCCACCTTTCAACCGAAACTAAAGAAAAAGCAGAAGAAGATGCCAAGCTCCTCCACAGCGCATGTGCTGTGCACAGAGAAAAAAAAAAAAAAAAATCACCCTTCTTGGGTTATGTAGGAGAACCACAAGTTCCAATGCCATGCGAGCTTGAAGATCTACCTGCCTGCTTCAAATCAGCAGGGTGGAGAAACAGACCGAAGCAAGGAAGAAACTATACAAGTACAAAAACCCATCCCTGCTGCCTTCAACCCACCGCTAGACGGGAAAGCAGACCAGACTCAAGTTACCACTGAGGTAACAGAATACAGAGGGAGCCCAGAACGTACTGGGTTTGCCTGTATTACTGGAGCACTGTGATCATGTTTAACATGCAACAGATGAAGCAGCTGACAATTTATTTTCCTATTAAAACAGTCCACTAGTGCATCTCAGTAAATTACGAATGTTAAAGTTATTTTTTGTAATATAACTAAAAAAACAATCAATTTTATGATACTGGCAATAGTTTTTAAAATAAATTTAAAATCATGACATTTGTAATTTACTGAGATGTACCAACACATAGTACACACTATACTGCACCAAATGTGTTAAACTTTTTCTTGCCTTCTGATTGTTGCTCTGAGTGTTGCTATCCCTGTGCTGTTGCAATCCTGGAATTTCCCCATTAGGGGACTAATAAAGGCTTATCTTAAACTAAAAAAAAATACTGTCTGTAGTTAAAAAAAAAAAAAAAAAAAAGGATGTTCATGTTTTATTCAGTATATCAAAAACAGTAATAATTAACTTTTTATATGTTAAAGAAAGAAAGGCCATATTGTACTGAGGGAAATTCATATTCTCAGGAAAACTGCAGCTTATCAATTAATCAATCAATAATGTGAATCAATTAATGAATAACCTGCATACCTAGTTCTGATATAATACAAACCACTGAACCTGAAATGCAGCCATCAATCCACTGAAATCCGCTCAGTTCTGCAAACGTTAATGTTTAGCTGGTGCAGTTAGACAAGGGTCCGCAATGTGTATGACCCTCTGTATGCTGGCCATACATAAAGACTTTTCTCTTACTGAAAATTGAAAAAGTTAAAGTTGAGTGCAATTATGTGTAAAAAATGAAAGTATTACTTGTTTTAAAGATCGTCTACAGTTTCAATATGTGCAATAAGTTTCCTATAGATTTAAATGTCTTATCCTACATTACAAAGTTAGAAATTATAGTTAATTTGGGTCAAATGTTGCTTAAAGAAGCCCCAGCTTCTTCTTCACATTAAGATGTAATTTAACATTTTAAAGCAACACTATGTAACCTTCTTACTCCAGGTGGGATTACTGAAAAAACTACAACTCTAGTGACTATGACCTCACTCCCTACAGCCAATCAAAGGGTGCTTGCTTGGTGGTGGCTGAAGTTGTTCCCTGTGATTGGCTGTTGGGACCCAGGTGAAAGTCACCATAGTTGTAGTCTTATCCTACCAAGAACAGAGCTGTTGCAGGCAATGTAGGCCGACTCAGGCTATGGCGGAAGGTATACTCACCCTCTCGAAGGTTGATGTAGCATCAAATCAAAATAATTTTGAAAACATTTTTGGGTGAAAATCTTAGTGTTGCTTTTATTCGTTTACACTGAATTTAAATGGCTGGTTATCTGCAAACACCCAAGTCAAAACATCAGTATTGAACCTGTGACCAAAAAAGCTGAATTTGTGCGTCCCTACCTAATAAACACTGCTGATCTTCAAATAAGACGGATTTCATATTTGATAATGTCAGGCGATTACTACTGACAGTAAATCGGACAAATGAATAAACTGCATTTGTGAGAACAGTATACTTATCATAAAGCCTCCAAATTTTCAGAACAAGCTACAACTCTACCACACACAGGAGGGGGACACACAAATTTGCAAAGGAAATGAATGAATGAATGAAAAGGTAAAACATATCTGCAAGAAAAAAAATGCAACAGTACAGCTAAAAATTGCAAATTAACAAGAAAAAAAAAGCAAATTTATCAATAAGGCAGCTCTGAATACCAATTTATACAAATGTGCACATTTTGCTCTAGCAAATTTGCAAACATTTTATTATAAACTTCTGACTTTTCCATAGAAATCTTTTTCCTGAGTTGTTTTTCCTCATGAATCTGTAACTTTTCCTTATAAATTTTAGACAGTAAATCTGTGACGCTTGTAACTAGCATCTTGTATCACATTATCTGCAGCTTTATTCTTGCAATTTGTACCTCGTTTACATTTCTGCACTTGTATCTAGATACCAGATTTAACTAAATACCAGATTTAACTAGACACCAGATGTAACCAGATACAACTAGATTTGTGAATATCGCCCACCACCACCACCACCCCCTTGCCGAAAGATAACAAACCGCCATAGTGGCTACGGTAGCCCAGTGCTAGCTAGCACCCCGCAGCGACAGCAGCGCCGGGTACGTACATGGACGAACGCTCCACCAGGTGGCCTGCTGGGGATCAAGCTGCTCTCCTGAACTGATGTCGGAAACGGTCCACACGGCAAGTGAGTCGGGGGAGTAACGGGACAAGGCCCGCGGAAGCCGAAATGAGGCGGCGGCGGTCCAAACGGCCGCGACAGCCCGTGCGGGGATCGGTCTGGATGGTACATGCTCCAGCTCAAACGGCCATGCTAGGTTCGGAGGTCCAAATGGTTTACTAACCACTGTGGTGGAACCTTTCACGCAAGCATGCCGCTGGTGTGTCACAAGTCGTCTCTCACGCCACCGTTGCAGTTGCGAGCGGAAGAACAAGAGTAGAACTTCCGAGGTAAAATTACAAAATAAAGGTCTGCTTTTGAAAAGGTCTTAAAATCAGGATAAAAGCGCAGTGAATAAAGTCAGGGGCCTTGCCTTCACTTTTGTCTCTTTTTTTCCTAATAGAAAACATATTGTAACCTAAATCAAACCTAACTTAAAACTAGAGGGCATTCAGAGAGTGCATACCTCAGCCAAGGCACTCACAACGAAAATGACTGAAAAAGTGATCTACAGGTGCATCTCAATAAATTATTAGAATGTAATCGAAAAGTAAATTTATTTCAATAATTCAATTCAAAAAGTAAAACTCCATATAGATTCATTACAGAGTGATATATTTCAAGTGTTTATTGCTTTTAATTTTGATCGTTATGGCTTATAGCTCAAGAAAACCCCAAATTCAGTTTCTCAAAAAATTAGAATATTATATAAAATAAATTTTTTAAAAATTGATTTTTAATAGACATGTTGGCCGACTGAAAAGTATGTCCCTGTACACACTCAATACTTGGTCGGGGCTCCTTTTGCATAATTTTTATGTTGTCATGTTGTCATGTTTATTATTTCGAACACAAAAAATATAACAAAAAAAACAAGCAAATAGCAAATGCAATAAAGTTACAGTATACACTGTTCGAAAGGGAGAAGGAAGAAGTGAACACTTATTAATTCCAACTCCTCTTTTCCATCGATACACCCATGTGGATTTTATACAAATTACTACCATTAATACCCCAAGTAAACAATTTACTGTATTTTTTACAGATCAACATTAACACCTGTCCATTCTAACATACAGTGAAGTCCATATATCAAAACCAGTCTCAAACGACACAGATACACACAGTGCTGTCCCACCCACCATTCCATAGTGTCCCATAATGTCCCAGAGTGAACATAATGAATCGTACATATAAATTCTACCCTTCTAACATATAACCTTTCAACAAATGGTGCTTATACCTCTTTTTAAATTGATTTCTGTTTGTACATAGTTTCAGTTCCGGCTCCAGACTGTTCCACAAATCCACCCCACAGACAGATATGCACATACTTTTCTTGGTTGTTCGTATCTTGGGTTTTGTGAAGTTTAAGTCTCCTCTCAAATTATGATCATTGTCTCTTTTTTTAAATATTTTTTGTATATTAGTTGGGAGTTGATTGTTAATTGCCCTGTACATTACTTGTGCTGTCTTAAATTTAACTAAATCGATGAACTTTATGACATGTGACTTCAAGAACAACGAATTGGTATGGTCTCTATATCCTGCATTGTTTATTATCCTTATAGCTCTTTTTTGTAATGTGCATATTGCTTGTAGGTTGGTCTTGTAGGTGTTTGCCCAGACTTCTACACAGTAGTTAAGATAAGGTAAAAACAGTGAATTGTACAATAAGACCAATGATTTATAGTCCAAGATGTGTCTTGTCTTCCCCAGTATGCCTATACATTTTGCTAATTTAGCCCGGATGTGACTGATGTGAGGTTTCCAGTAGATTTTACTGTCTAGCGTCACCCCCAGAAACTTATTTTCCTGTACTGTTTGTATTCTGGTATCATCTATCGTTATCATTATTTCATGATTTATTTTATAATTTCCAAACACCATAATCTTTGTTTTTTTAGATTTAGAGATAATTTATTTTTGTTGAACCACTGCGTTAATTTTTCCATTTCAGTTGTGACCACCTCTAAAACCTGCTGCAAATTCTCACCAGTGCAAAGGATATTTGTGTCATCCGCAAACAAAATAAATTTCAGAATTTTTGATACTTGGCATATGTCATTTATATACACAAGATAAAGAGTTTGGGTCCCAAAACTGACTCCTGGGGCACACCACAAGTGATGTCCATGCAGGGTGATTTGTGCTCACCAATTTGTACAAATTGTTGTCTGTTACTTAAATAACTTTCCACCCAACTCAGTCCTACCCCTCTTATCCCATACCTTTCCAGTTTCCTTAGTAGTATTCTGTGGTCAATGGTGTCAAAAGCTTTCTTTAAGTCTATAAATACTCCTACAGCAACCTTTTTTTTTGTCTATACAACTAGTAATTTCTTCTATAAGTTCGATCAGTGCCAAAGATGTAGATTTATCTGCTCTAAAACCATACTGGCTGTCTGTAAGGAGGTTGTGTTTTTCAATGAAATCATCCAATTCAATTCAATTCAACTTTATTTATATAGCGCTATTTCACAACAACAGTCATCTCATAGCACTATCCAGTCTCTTAGTGAATATTTTTTCAAGTATTTTGGAGAATTGTGAGAGTAAAGAGACTGGCCTGTAATTTGTGAAACAATGACTGTCTCCTGTTTTGTAAAGAGGTGTTACTTTTGCTATTTTCATTTTGTCTGGAAATGTACCAGTTTGAAATGACAGGTTACAGATGTGGGTGAGTGGCTTAACAATTCCCTCAATTACTTTTTTCACTATTGTCATGTCAATTTCATTCCAGTCCGTTGATTTTTTGTTCTTAAATTTACTCACAGTCTCGATAATTTCCTTTTCAGTAACTGCACCCAAAAAGATTGTGTTTGGGTTTCTATCCTCTATTTCATTCACAGACCCACTGTGGTTTGTTTCTGGAGTCACTATTGATTTTGCTAATTCAGGACCAACGTTTACAAAAAATTTATTGAAACCACTGACCACATCTTCCATATTATTAATCAAACTGTCGTTTTCGATAAAATATTCTGGATAATTTGCATACTTAGGACGATTACTAATAATCCCCTTGAGTACTTGCCATATTCCTCTTATGTTATTTTTGTTATCCTCTACTATTCTGTTGTAATATTCTTTCTTACAAGTCCTCATTATAGCGGTAAGCTTATTTTTATATCTTTTATATTTGATCTCAGCTAATTACTGCATCAATGCAGCATGGCATGGAGGTGATCAGCCTGTGTTACTGCTGAGGTGTTATGGAAGCCCAGGATGCTTTGATAGCAGCCTTCAGCTCATCTGCATTATTGGGTCTGGTGTATTTCATCTTCTTCTTGACAATACACCATAGATTCTCTATGGGATTTGGGTCAGGCGAGTTTGTTAGCTAATCAAGCACAGTGATACCATGGTCATTAAACCAAGTATTTGTACTTTTGGCAGTGTGGGCAGGTGCCATGTCCTGCTGGAAAATGAAATCAGCATCTCCTTAAAGCTTGTCAGCAGAGGGAAGCATGAAGTGCCCTAAAATTTCCTGTTAGATTGCTGCACTGACATTCAATTCAATTTTATTTATATAGCACGATTTCACAACAACAGTCATCTCATAGCACTTTCAACTGTAGGGGAAACCCCCACAATTGCAGAAAGACCCCAGCAATCAGGCGATCCCCTGTGAGCAAGCGCTTGGTGACAGTGGAAAGAAAAAACTCCCTTTAAACAGGAAGAAACCTCCAGCAGAACCAGGCTCAGGGAGGGGCAGTCATCGGCTGCGACTGGCTGGGGGGTGAGGGGATAGAGAAGACAAAAAGAACAGACATGTGGAGAGCAAACAGCACAATGGAGACTCAATCTATGGGAGAGAACAGATGTTAATGACCAGCAAAAATATTTCATTGAGAGTGAAGAAAGGAGTGAAGCCCAGTGCATTATTGGAGGCCCCCCAGCTGTCTAAACCTATTAGTGTGGCAACCCCCACAACAGACTGGGACAGACAGCTCGCTACTTCTGGTTTTTTCCACTGCATGCTGTGATGTAATCTGCCATTCATGCATTGTTTCACTGCTGTGATGCTAATGTGCCATTCATGCATTGTGTTCATGCATCCTGTCCTGTCTGTGCCTCTCATATGCTAATGCCCATATCGACTGCTGTGAATGTCTTTGATGTATTGTCTGAGTTGGGTATATATGCTGCACTGTTCTGTAAATCTCTCTCTCATTCACTGACTCCTTCAACTGCTGCAGACACGCACTTTGTGTCTCCTCTCTGAGAGCCTGAGGAATCTCGCTCCAGCCTGCTCACACTATGGGCTGGAGCGGAGTTCCTATGAAGGCGGTATGATTTAATAAACCTGCTTAAAACTCTCATCGCTGCCTTTATTTTATCATCCGCTTCACTGGTGACCCCGAGAATGCACACGCTTTGTACAACACAACCTTCTGGTCTGGACGGCCACGCTGGCGACCCAACGCTGAAAAAACCACGCTGCCAGCGAACACAGCAGCCTGACGCAAACGATCTGCCCTCCCTTCTGCTTCAGGGAGACCTCGACGCGGAGCCAACACAGGCGAGCTACTCTCCGGACATCACCCACGACCGGGAAAACTGCAGAAAACGTCATGGCGCGACCCTCGCCTGAGATCGGGACGTCCAAGCTGGACTGGCCGAGGGACACAGAACGTCTTCACCCTCTCACCGCTCCTCCTCCCTCTCAGCGATCCTACGCATCTACCCGAGCCTGAGGGACAAAGATAGTCTATTTCCCCTCAATGCTCCAACGCACCATGACTAATCTGCAGCCACAGCTCAACATAGATGTTTATCGGCGCCGACTGCGCCGATCTCCACCAAGATTCCTAACCCTGGTTCTCCTCTCCAGCTGGCCCACCCACGCACGGAGCCCCGGCACACGCACCGGGGGTTACGCGGACGGCGCACCACGCACAGGACACATACGGCTCCACTGACCGCCTTCCTTCTTAGCCGCTGCACACTGGCCCTTCAGGCTTGCTCGTACACCTGAGGCAAGCAGCTTGCTCACTGGATTTTATGGTCTTAGCCATGGCGCTCAACGGGAATTCAGCAGTCTGCGGTCCCCGAAGGCTTTAAGGTTGTGCCTGCACCTAAAGTCAACACGCCAAGTCCCTCTGCTTTTGTTTCTTTTTTTTCCTTACAGCCGCTACTCAGCCTCGCCGCTCCTGTTTTTCTTTATGGCCACGAGAGGAGTCAGAGACTAATTTTTCTTCTTGTGATCTCCGCACGCTCAACGGGACAGCCCCTCAACGTTGCGGACCAACAAGCAATTTTTGCGCGGCTCGGACGATTTCACCGTCCCCGGCCGGCACTTACTACACCCCTCCTCCCTCCCCCTCCTCCTGCAGCGAGTTTCCCCCGCAGCTCGCTCCCAAAGATGGACTATCGAGGTCTCGGCCGCCTGCCTTGCCATCTGGGGGGGGGGGGGGGGGGCAACCCCCACAACAGACAGCTCACTACTTCTGGTTTTTTCCACTGCATGCTGTGATGTAATCTGCTATTCATGCATTGTTTCACTGCTGTGATGCTAATGTGCCATTCATGCATTGTGTTCATGCATCCTGTCCCGTCTGTGCCTCTCATATGCTAATGCCCATATCGACTGCTGTGAATGTCTTTGATGTATTGTCTGAGTTGGGTATATACTGTATGCTGCACTGTTCTGTAAATCTCTCTCTCATTCACTGACTCCTTCAGCTGCTGCAGACACGCACTTTGTGTCTCCTCTCTGAGAGCCTGAGGAATCTCGCTCCAGCCTGCTCACACTATGGGCTGGAGCGGAGTTCCTATGAAGGCGGTATGATTTAATAAACCTGCTTAAAACTCTCATTGCTGCCTTTATTTTATCATCCGCTTCATTAGCAGCATAACTAAGGGAGGGTTCAGGGGCACATGATCCCTCCCTAATTATAGGTTATATCAAAAATGAAGGTTTTAACCCTATTCTTAAAAACTGAGATCGAGTCTGACTCCCAAATCCAGATTGGCAGCTGGTTCCACAGGAGAGGAGCTTGATAACTGAAGGCTCTGCCTCCCATTGTACTTTTGGAGATTCTAGGTATTACAAGTAATCCTGCATTTTGGAAGCGTAGTGCTCTGTTAGGATAATAGGGTAATATCAGATCTTTTAAATAAAAAGGAGCCTGATTGTTTAGAGCTTTGTAAGTGAGAAGAAGGATTTTAAACTTAATTCTAAACTCTATGGGAAGCCAATGAAGGGAGGCCAGAACCAGACAGATATGATCTCTTTTTCTACTACCTGTTAAAACTCTTGCTGCAGTATTTTGGATCAGCTGAAGACTTTTTAAAGATGTTTTAGGACAACCTGATAATAAAGAGTTACAATAATCTACTCTAGAGCTAACAAAAGCGTGGATTAGTTTCTCAGCATCACTCTGAGACAAGATGCTCCTAATTTTGGCAATATTATGCAAATGATAGAAGGCAGTCTTAGAAACAAATTTAATATGTGAATTGAAAAACAGATCTTGATCAAAAATAACTCCAAGGTTCCTCACAGAACTATTCAGAGAAAGAGTAACCACATCCAAACTAAAAGTTTGATTTGGAAAGGTATTTCTAATGTTTTTTGGACCAACTAGAATGACTTCAGTCTTATCTGAATTTAATAGCAGGAAATTACAGGTCATCCAAGCTTTGATTTCCTTTAGACAGGCGTCTAACTTGGCTAACTGATTACTATCATCTGGCTTCATTGACAAGTATAATTGTGTGTCATCTGCATAACAATGAAAATGTATACAGTGCTTTCTAATAATGTTGCTTAACGGAAGCATATATAAACTACAAAGAATAGGGCCCAGCACAGATCCCTGTGGAACTCCATGACTGAGCTTTGAGTCGGAAGGAAACTCATTATTGATGTGAATAAACTTGAACCTATCAGATAAATAAGATCTAAACCACTGCAACGAAGTTCCATTAAGTCCAACATAGTGTTCTAATCTATCAAGTAGAATATTATGATCGATAGTATCAAAAGCTGCACTAAGATCTAAAAGGACAAGTACAGAAAAAGTCCATTATCAGATGCGATAAGCAGGTCATTAGTGACCTTCACTAAGGCTGTTACAGTACTATGATGGATTCTAAACCTAGATTGAAACTTTTCAAATAAACCATTTCCCTGCAAATGGTCAAATAATTGCGTACCAACAACTAAGATTTTTGAAATGAAAGGCAGATTAGAGATTGGTCTATAATATTAGATAATATTAATAATAGACATTGGGCTTCATTAGACAGTGGAAAAACACCAGCAGATGGCATGGCTCCACATATCATCATTGACTGTGGAAACGTCACACTGGACCTCAAGCAACTTAGATTCCGTGCCTGTTCACTCTTCCTCCAGACTCTGGGACCTTGATTTCCAAGTGACAGGACTTGGCACCTGACTGGAGGAGCCATGTCATCTGCTGGTGTTAGTTCACTGTGTTTTATCAAGTCCAGAGTCAATGCAGCTGTCTACCAGGACATCTTAGAGCACTTCATGCTTCCTTCTGCTGACAAGGTTTATGGAGACCCTGATTTAATTTTCCAGCAGGACTTGGCATCTGCCCACACTGCTGCCAAAAGTACCAAAGTCTGGTTTAATGACCATGGTATCACCATATTTTACTGGCCAGCAAACTCGCCTGACCTAAACCCCATACAGAATCTATGAAGTATCGTCAACAGGGAGATGAGACACCAGACCCAACAATGCAGATGAGCTGAAGGCCGCTATCAAAGTAACCTGGGTCTTCAGAACACCTCAGCAGTAACACAGGCTGATCACTTTCATGCCATGCCACAGTGATGCAGTATGAATTCATGCAAAAGGAGCCCTGACCAAGTATTGAGTGTGTGCATGGAAATACTTTGTTGGCCAACATTTCTATTAAAATATCAATTTTTTAAAAATTGATCTTATGTAATATTCTAATTTTTTGAGAAACTGATTTTCGGGTTTTCATGAGCTGCAAGCCATAACCATCAAAATTAAAAGAAATAAACACTTGAAATACTAAATCACTCTGTCTGTAATGAATCTATATAAAATATGAGTTTCATTTTATGAATTGAATTACTGAAATAAATCAACTTTTTGATGATATTCTAATTTAGTGAGATGCCCCTGTAAAATCCACACCCCAACTCCGATAACCTCCAAAATCTGATGAGTTTATCCATACCCCAAGGGCCACCTCTGTTGAAAATTACACAAAAATTACGCAAAAATGGGCTGCACGGTGGCGCAGTGGTTTAGCACTGTGGCAGCACAGTTTACCCTCGGCCGGGGGATTGCGGGGATCGTGAGATCGTGGGTTCGATCCCAGCCCCCGACCAACGGTGATCTGCGTGGAGTTTGCATGTTCTCCCCGTGTTGCGTGGGTTTACTCCGGGATTTCTCCGGTTTCCTCCCGCATACCAAAACGTGTAGGTTTAGGGTGCTCGCGCACGCAGCGACCGGCAGCCGGTGGCTTGTCACCAGACTGCAAACCAAATCTACCTACGGGTACAAATAAGTAACAAAAAAACAAACAAACAAAAAAAAAATCCATCCAGATTCAACACAATCATCCCCCAGCACCTAATACAAAAACTCAGACACATGGGACTCAAAACTTCTCTCTGTAACTGGGTGTTGGACTTTCTCACAGGGAGGCCACAGAATGTGCGGGCTGGCAGCAACACCTTCCAGACCATCACACACAGCACAGGGGCCCCACAAGTGTGCGTGCTCACCCCACTGCTCTTCACCCTGCTGACCCATGACTGTGTACCAGCCTACAGCACCAACCACATCATCAAGTTTGCAGATGACATGACGGTGGTGAGGCTCATCACCAACAATGAGGAGGCCAACTACAGAAATGAGGTGAGCTAAATAGTCCAGTGGTGTAAAGACAATAACCTCTTCCTGAACGTGGGAAAAACCAAGGAGATTGTGGTCGACTTCAGGAGAGGACACACACAGCATCCCCCTCTGATCATCGATGGAGCAGCTGTGGAGAGGCTGAGCAGCACCAAGTTCCTGGGGGTGCACCCAACAACACCACATCACTGGCCAAGAAGGTTCAAACTCACCTCCATTTTCTCCACAAACTGAGGAGAGCACGAGTCCCACCCCCCATTATGTGCTCATTCTACCGGGGCACCGTTCAGAGCATCCTCACCAGCTGCATCACGGTGTGGTATGGAAGCTGCACCACCTCTTGTGGGAAGACACTACAACGCACAGTGAAAGCAGCCAGCAAGATCATCGGTGCTCCTTTGCCTCCCTCTCCGACATCTACCTCACCCGCAGAGCCATCAACATTGCAGGCGACACCTCCCACCCCTCACACTCCCTCTTCAGCCCCCTGCCCTCGGGTAAAAGGTACCAGAGCCTCCAGTCCCGCTCCACAAGACTGCTAAACAGCTTTGTTCACCAGGCCATCAGGACCCTGAACTCTGTCACCCCCCCCATCCCCCGGACCATAACGCACTCACCCGCACAATAACTACCTCAGCTGTTGGCACAGAAAGACTGGCGCACCAACAGTAATACATCTGCTACTGTATGTCTCTGCACTTTACTGCAACCATTTGCACAAATGCCATATCTGCTGCTGTTTGTTATTGCAATACTGATCATGTGCAGTCCTATCTGTCAGTGTCTGCACCTACACTACCGCATTGAACTTGCAACTACCAGTATTACTGCTCTACTTCTCTGTATATAGGATTGCTGGGTTTCATCGTTTATCTTTATTTGCACTATGGGATGTCTGGGTCTATCTTTTGTCGCCACTTGCACTACGGGTAGTATTACAGTACATAGACTGCTATTGTTGTTTTTCCAGCCTTATTTTTTTTTATATTGCACACACCACTGAAGAGAGAGAGAAACACCATTTCAATTTTCCTGTATGTCCTGTACATATAGTAGTATTGACAAAAAAAATCTTTCAATCTGGAAAAAAAATCTTGAATCCAGTAGTTTTTGTGTAATCCTGCTAACAAACAGAGACAGACAAGCAAACATTGCCCCCTTGTAGGAGATAAAAATCTAGCTTACATGCAGAAAAAAAGGTTCCAAGAAAGGCCACATCCCAACCCCATCTGCACTCATGCTGTGGTATAAGAAACCACAGGGTTAAATGGCACCGGCATGATGACGCAGCTGTTTAGTGACATCACGCCGAGCAGATATAATGCGAGAGTCGCCCATCTTAGCGCTCTCCTCTCTCATGATCCAACTTCCCGCGACAGACACTCTGTACTGTAAGTTTATACGTTGTTGTAATAAAGTTCGTGTTCCAAGCAACACCACTCTCCATTGGTCATTCCAGGTTTCCAGAAATAACATTTGGCAACGAGAGTAAACCATGGAAGCATGCGTGAGGCCACTACGACCATTTCTGGAGAACCCCGGTGAGCCGCCAGTACCATGGCCACGCTGGTTCGATGCTTTCACCACATACATGTCGACGTTGGACCTGGGCAAGCTGGACAAGGTAGGGAAGTGAGCTCTACTGACTCACAGTCTGAGCATAGAAGGCCAACGTATTTTCCACACACTAGGACAAACGGAGTCGTTTGCTGATTCAGTCGAACTGCTAGCTAGCTACTTCGCTACACCCGATAACATATTGGCACAGCACATTAGGTTTGGCCAACAACAACAAAAGCCTGGAGAGACAACAACAATTTGTTGCGGGCCTTCGCAACCTAGTTAGCATGTGCAGATTTAGTCTGTTGAAAGACGAAATGGTGCGGGACCAGTTGGCTGAGTACACTAGCAACCTGTGGCTGCGGACGAAGATGCTAACAGCCCAAACAACATGACACTACCTAACACCATTGAGCTTGCATTTCAGCTGGAGTTTGCCGACAGGTTAGCATCAGAACTAGATGTGCAGCAACAACAATGACAGCCAAGCCACACACCACTTGCATACGCAATAAGCATAGAAGAACCCGGTGACGAGGCAGAAGAGACCGAGGTAAACACCGCAAATCAGAAGAACGCCATGGGGCGCTTCTCATGCGGCAACTATGGTTCCCCAACGCACCGAGAGCACGTTTCTGCCCAGCAAGGGGGCAATGATGTAAAGGATGCGGAAAGTTCAACCACTTCACCAAAGTCTGCTGGTCAGCACCATCACCAAACCCGTTGGACAACTCAAGTCACTCACCCGCAACGACCATTCACACGGTGAGGTCCGGAGGCGCAGTGTACACATTCTGCATGGTGGGGCTGGACGATGTCAACTTGACACTCCTGCTTGACACGGCTGCAGTGAGATTGATGTTAAACTGGGCCATGGTGAAGTTCTTTCCAAACCACCCGATCAGAAAAAACCAGCAGTGCGGTATGGGTATGGTGGCTGTTATGTCCACAGACCTGGTATGAAAGAGACAGACAAGGATGTTGCACTGGAACTGGGCTTTATTACAGAACTGGTCACACTACAAGATATACAGCTCGTGGTGGAGTCTCCCGGGCAAGAGAGCCCCTAATGGCGGATGCTCCCTATCATATGGCAGTGTGATGATTCAACTGGAAGGCGGCGTCATCACACTGCACTTTACAATAAAATCTCATCACCACATTCTCCCCTCCCTTACAAAAACATTAAATAAAATAGCAAGCAAAAAACAAAAGAACTTTGAATACAAAAACAAACTAAAACTAGAGCCTGTGGGTGGACTACCACAGAGCCAAGCAAGGCTAAGTGGGATATTCTGCCACTTTACAATGGTCCGGCCATGCTCCTAACTAAATAGTCTCTCTTTTCTTGTTAACAGTCTCCCATGGTAAGGGTGGATCAACCGGGGGGGGGGGGGGGGGTGCCTGCGGCAGCCCCATGGTAAACGCACCCATTGGAGGCGGCAGGCCCCAGGGACAAGGGCCAATCTTCATGATGCAGGAGCCCGGATCCCACAACACCTTCACCGACTTCTGCATAGCCTTGTCACCCGGAGCGTCCACCTGGACACGCCGCAGCTGGTTCGCATGACAAATTGAGCCATTCATCAGCTGGAAACATGCCACTCCCAACTTCGCTATGATCCTCAGTGGCACCCGATGTTTCGCCGGCTGCAATTCGGCCGATTGTCGCCCAGGTCTTTCATTGGCACGAATCCAAACCCAGTCCATGACTTTGAGTGGTACCTTGCTCGATTTGATGTGCTGCTGTGTTTTCGGCAGCTCCATGCTCTCCTTCTGTCTGGCACCGTTGTAACACTACGGCCTTGCAGCAGTCACCGTCATCACAGTGGACCCTTCACCCATTGTCTCCGTCATCTACTGCAACTCATCATGGGTATGGAAGGTGTCCAGAGCCTCTCCGGTGTCACTCGAAGTGGACTCTTCACCTGTCAGCTCAGTCGTAACCTCCATAGCCTGCTGAGCGAAGGAACGGGAGCAGTCCGGTTCCTCCTCTTTGCCGTCTGAAGTACTCTGCAGTGCTCCGTTGTGCATATCGTTGTGTCTTTGCCCAGCTGCCACTGTTGTGCTTTGGGGCTCCCATCATACTTGTGCTGAACTCCTGCGGCTACTACTGTGGCTGGGGGGGGGGGGGGGGGGGGAACGGAGGTGAGTCTGGTCGCTGCTCTCCCTCAGTGCCATCTTCGCTCTCCATGCCGTGGTCACCCACAGTGCTGCGGTCACTCCCTGTGCTCACTGTGCTAGCTAGTATCCTATCGTTTGGCACCATTAGCCTCCCAACCCACAGCCTTGTGTTAAGTGTGTGTTCGGCAAAATAGCTAGCAAGCAGTTCGACAGCATCCATGTATGATTCCATCTCCCCTAACGTGTGGAAAATTCTCTGACCCTCTATGCCAAGTTTGCAAACAAGAAGTGCTTGTTTCCTTACTTTGTCGAGTTTACCCAGGCCCAACGCTGCAATGTACATCTTGAACGCGACCAGCCAACGTGGCCACAGGACTGCTGTTTCCCCTGGGTACTCAAGAAACGGCCATAGTGGTGTCACACACGCCTCCATGGTTTAATCCTCAGTCACCAAATGTTATATCCACAAACCAGGTATGAAAGAGATGAACAAGGATGTTGCACTGGAACTGGGCTTTATTACAGAACTGGTCACACTACAAGGTATACAGCTCGTGGTGGAGTTGTCCGGGCAAGAGAGCCCCTAATGGTGGACGCTCCCTATTATATGGCAGTGTGATGATTCAACCGGAAGGCAGCGTCATCACACCGCACTTCACAATAAAATCCCATCACCACAGTGGCTACCGAGTTAGTAATGTAGGGGCCATCACACTAACGGTCCGCTACACATCTAGAGTCATTACTTTGTTTTTCAAGTGACCATGCATGGAGACAACATATTAGGATTTGACCTATTTTATCAAATGGGCTTCTCCATCTGTGACAGTAACAAACTCCATTTGACCGATGGCGATGAGTAGGACACAACATACCCCGGTGACGATGAGTGGGATGCAACACACCCAGACAACGGTGACAGGGGTACAGCCGTCCTGTGCTCACAAGAGGAGCGTTGCCCGGAGAAGGGGCAACAACCGGACTCGCCTTAGATCCTCACCCAGCATGAGCCTCCGCTGCGGCCTTGCAGGAGAGGGAGCCCACATCTATCAGGAACCCTGGGACACAACAACCCGGCGCAAGTTCTACCAATGACAACAGCAACATATCACCACAACCGGCACCAGGTGAGAGAGAAAAGAAGCCAGACTGCTTCCAAATCCACACCCAGCATCAGCCTCCAGGGGCCACTGCTGAGCCACAGGATGAAGGGTCCACAACTGAACAGAATGCAGTGGAACCACCGGACATCTTCCGAATCCACAACCAGCATCAGCCACCACTGAAACGCAGGATGAAGATTCTGTTACCCAACAGGATATAGCAGTACCACCACAACCTAGTGGATGCCCTGCAGCAGACGCGAGTCATAACATCACAACCACAATGCCGAACGCAGCCGAACAGAATGCCACTCACAGTGATGAACTGGGTTTGGGTCCACAGAACCAAGCGACTGGGCCCACAGTCGGTCTTAACATTGTCACCACCACCGACACCTATGAAGATCGCTGCGCAGCTGAGATCAGCCGCCGTTCAGATGGCAGATAGACCGAGATGGCAAGCCAGCCATCTGTGGAATGTGAAAGCATCTGCCGTGGATCAAGATGCAGCATTGGAGCCGACCCAGCTGGTGTGGGATCCCGGCTGGGACATTGATGAGAGTGCCACAGCTCCAGTGGGATGGCACCTGGGCCTGCTGCAACTGGCCCCTCCAGGGGTGCATCCACCACAAGCTCGCCTCAGGGACCTGCCAACTGCCCTCCTCAGAAAAAAGAAAAAAGTGTGGAGCCCATAGTTATAACCTATGTAACTCACATGTGGCTGGCTGAATTCAATCAAGAGAGACTTTGAGCTAGCCATGTGTATTGACTTCACACCTCAAGAGGAAGACATGTCTGCACCCCCTGGGGACTCAGGAGAGATGAGAAGATTACCCGGCCTGACCTTTGGGGGTCAGAAAGGAGAACAGAAGGACTCTGGGTGTTCTATTAGAGATGAAAGGATGTAGCTGAGTATTGTGACTTTTGTGTGTGATGTATTGTTAGAAGATGAATGCATAAATGTATGTGTGTGACTGCGTCATGTCTCTTTTCACTCCGATCGAGAGAGGACGTAGGATGAATGGGGAATTAAAGCAGTTACTGGAAAAATCATCCAGTCTCCTCAATTCTTGACTCCTACAATTGGTGACCTACGCATGAATCTGAGCACGCCGAGGCTGGAGGACAGCCTCGTAATCGATATGGAAGAGCTGGGAGACAGCCGCTCAGACCCGGATTCTCCGGGGAATGCCAGCAGGGGCACAAGACTGATTAAGCTCCCCGAGTTCTGGCAAAGCGACCCGCACTCGTGGTTCCAGCATGTGGAGTTGCGGTTCCTGCTCGGGGGAGTTTCAGCGGATGACATTAAATTCCATAATGTCATCGCGACGCTCGACAGCCGCACAGCTTGGTGTGTGCGGAGCCTGGTGCAGCAACCACCCGCTGTCGGCAAATACGACGCGCTGAAAGCCACCCTCATCAGGAGCTTCGTGCCGTCGTCTGAGGCAAGAGCCAGGCAGCTGCTGGACCTGTGCGACAGAGGTGGACGCAGGCCGACTGTCCTCATGGAGGACATGCTGCAAATGATCGGGACGGACAACGACGCATTCCTTTTCAAACATATTTTCCTGAGAACCCTCCCAGCGCACACGAGAGGTTCCCTGTCCAGCAGGAGATGTTTGACCCAGCAGGACTTCCGCGACCTGGCCCAAGAGGTGGAGCGGCTCCTCAACGCCTGCGAGGAACAAGAGGCTTCCGTGGCAGCGGCAGACCTCGGCGCGGCGGCCGGGGGCAGTGTGGAGCCAGAGACGGCAGTGACCACCCCAGCGGCGACAGCAGCAGCGAGATTCCGTGGCAGAGGAGATGACGGCCTCTGTTTTCACCATCAACGTTTCGCTGGGAAGGCGCACAAATGCATCCCGCCCTGCAAGTTCAAAAAGCAGGGAAACGACCGAGCCGGGAGTCGTTAGCAGCTTCCACTCTCAGCGAACGGAACAAGCTGCTTTATCTGACAGACGCGGGCTCCGGGCGGCAATTCCTAGTGGACACCGGAGCCCAGAGGAGCTTCATCACTGCCACCTATGCTGATCGGGTCGCGGGACCCCGCGGAGACTGAGCGACAGCGGCCAGCGGCTCCAGCATTAAGACGTACGGAGAGAGGACCTTGTCTCTGTCCTTCCACGGCCGCGCCTATGAGTGGAATTTCATCGTGGCGGCAGTGAGCTTCAATATGTTAGGTGCTGATTTTCTGTGTTCACATGGTTTGTTAGTTGATCTGGCCAACAAACGACTAGTAAATGCACTCTCTTTCTGTTCTATCCCTTGTGCAGCTCGGGTGTGCCCGCCGCCAGTTCAGACCAACGTCGCCACAGCAGGTGGTAAGTTTCACAGCCTTCTACACCAGTTCCCAGCACTCACAGTTCCTACTTTTTCAGCTAAGGTGGCGAAGCACGGGGTGGAGCACTTTATTACCACGAGTGGCCCACCGGTTTTTGCGAAGGCTCGGCGCTTGGATGCAGCTAAACTCTCCATTGCGCGCGAGGAGTTCGCCAACCTGGAAAGGTTGGGCATAATTCGCCGCTCGAAGTCCGCTTGGGTTTCCCCCCTCCACATGGTACCTAAAGCTGACGGCTCGTGGAGACCTTGTGACGATTACCGCAGGTTGAACAATGCCACAGCGCAGGACCGGTACCCGATTCCGCATATCCAGGACTTTTCAGTGTATTTGGCGAAGGCGCGAATTTTTTCTAAAATAGACCTGGTCCGCGGTTATCACCAAGTCCCGGTCCGAACAGAGGACATCCCCAAAACAGCCGTAATAACCCCGTTCGGGCTTTTTGAGTTTTTACGAATGCCTTTTGGTCTTAAAGGCGCCGCACAAACCTTCCAACGGATGATGGATGCAGTGTTGCGTGACCTTCCTTTCGTTTTTGTCTATTTAGACGACATTTTGGTAGCCAGCACCTCCGAGGAGGAGCACGCAAAACACCTCACGACAGTTTTTCAGAGGTTAGGAGAGCATGGGTTGATAATCAACCCGGCCAAGTGCCATTTTGGCGTGGCACAAATCGAGTTTTTAGGGCACCGCGTTTCCTCGGAGGGAGCAGTTCCTCTGCCGGCCAAAGTACGCGCGGTGGCAGATTTTCCCCAGCCTCGAACGGTAAAAGCGTTGCAAGAATTTTTGGGGATGGTGAATTTTTATAACCGTTTCATACCCCACGCAGCGCAGCTTATGCAGCCCTTGTACACCGCGCTCAAAAAGCAGAAGCCCTCCCATGTGATTGAATGGTCCCCGGAGCGGGAGCGCGCATTCACAGAGGTTAAATGGGCACTGGCAAACGCGGCACTGTTGGCCCACCCAGACCCGGCAGCCCGCATAGCGCTAACCACGGACGCGTCAGAGGTGGCCATAGGGGCCGTAGTGGAGCAGCAGGTTGCCGGGGTTTGGCAACCACTCGCATTCTTCAGCAGGTCCCTACGCGAGGCTGAGCGAAAATACAGCGCGTTTGACAGGGAGCTGCTGGCGCTCCACTTGGCTATTCGCCATTTCCAGTTCTGGTTGGAAGGGCGGCGTTTCACCGCGTTTGTCGACCACAAACCGCTCACTTTTGCGATGTCCAAAACTTCAGAACCGTGGTCAGGGCGGCAACAGAGACAGCTGGCCGCAATTTCTGAATTTACCACCGATATTCAGCACGTAGCCGGTAAAATCAATGTGGTTGCAGACTGTCACGCGCGGAAACGGATTGCGCGGCTGCTTACCCAGAGCGCGGTAACAGCGCGGACACGCGCGCGGCTCCGGTCCACGTGGGAATAGATTATGCAGCCATGGCGGCGGAGCAGAGCGAGGATGCGGACGTGCGCGCGCTCCTGTCTGGACCAACAGGGTTAAGGCTGGAACGCAGAAATCTACAAACCGGTTTCCCCCCGCTTATTTGCGATGTATCCACGGGGCGACCGCGCCCGGTGGTGCCAGCCGCATGGCGCCGCCGCGTTTTTGACGCCGTGCACTCCCTAGCGCACCCAGGGGTACGCGCTTCGGTGAAAATGGTGGCGGAGAAGTTTGTTTGGCCGAGCCTGCGCAAGCACGTGAAGGAGTGGGCTAAAACCTGCATGGCTTGCCAGCGCGCTAAGATTCACAGGCACACTAAGGCGCCCTTAGAACCGTTCCACATTCCGGCTAAAAGGTTCGATCATGTGCACATGGACCTCGTGGACCCCCTGCCCACTTCACAAGGGTTCACGCATCTCTTGACAATGGTAGACCGAACCACTCGTTGGCCGGAAGTGGTCCCGTTAACATCGACCACAGCGGCAGAGGTGGCACGCGCTTTTTTAACAGCCTGGGTAGCGCGGTTTGGGGTCCCGTCAGATATTACGTCTGATAGGGGACCTCAATTTGCGTCGGAACTGTGGTCAGCAGTGGCCAGCGGCTTAGGAGCAGCGGTACATCGCACGACCGCTTACCATCCCCAGGCCAACGGTTTATGCGAGCGTTTTCACAGATCTTTGAAGGCAGCCCTCAGAGCGTCACTGACGGACACAGATTGGGTAAACAAACTACCATGGGTTTTATTGGGGTTGTGTTCGGCACCCAAAGAGGATCTAGATGCCTCACCAGCAGAATTGGTCTTCGCACAACCGCTCAGGCTGCCAGGCGAGTTTTTACCCGACCACACGGCACCAGGGCCCCCCCCGATCCGGGGGTCTCTGAGTAACACGGGAGCAGAAATGCTCCCGGGCCCCGCTCATCACTCTTTCCCGTGTGTGTTCGTGCCCCAGGCTTTACGAGACGCAGAGTTTGTTTTTGTCAGGCACGATGCTCAGCGGCATAGTCTCCGCCCACCTTACGACGGTCCATTTCGAGTGCTGGAAACCGGGGAGAAATATTTTGTGCTAGATTTGGGGGGCAGGAGGGAGACGATCAGTATCGATAGATTAAAGCCTGCTTTTGTGTTGCATAATGAGTCTGTACGGCCGGCGGGCGTGCCTCGACGCGGCAGGCCTCCAAAGGGGCGGCCCCGGGACCCCCCACGGGGGGCAAATAACCCTTCTCCCCCTCACTCCACAGATGCACAGCAGGACGGCCCAACACAGAGCAGGAGACCTGCATACAGCAGATTCGGGAGAAGATTGAAACCTAAGCTGCATGCAGAATGATGTGTTTTGTGTTTTTTTTTGGTCAGGTTGTTTGGGTTGCTGTGAGATTCTGTTGGGGGGGTGACATGCTGTATGACTGTTGTATGACTGTATGTGGGTGCCCAGACTTTCGCGTGGAAGGGGGGAGTGATGTGGAGCCCATAGTTATAACCTATGTAACTCACATGTGGCTGGCTGAATTCAGCCAAGAGAGACTTTGAGCTAGCCATGTGTATTGACTTCACACCTCAAGAGGAAGACATGTCTGCACCCCCTGGGGACTCAGGAGAGATGAGAAGATTACCCGGCCTGACCTTTGGGGGTCGGAAAGGAGAACAGAAGGACTCTGGGTGTTCTATTAGAGATGAAAGGATGTAGCTGAGTATTGTGACTTGTATGTGTGTGACTGCGTCCTGTCTCTTTTCACTCCGATCGAGAGAGGACGTAGGATGAATGGGGAATTAAAGCAGATACTGGAAAAATCATCCAGTCTCCTCAATTCTTGACTCCTACAAAAAGGACTGTTTAGCTAGGGGCACGGCTACTAACGGATAGTGGCAGAATAACCCATTCAGCCGTGCTGGGCTACGCGGTGGTCTACCCGCTAGCCCTAGCTAGTTTGGGGTTTTGTGATACCAAACTGGGGAGGGTTGATATGTTTTTCTGGAGGGGGGGGGGGGGTATAAGAAACCACAGGGTTAAATGGTACCGGCGTGATGACATAGCTGTTTGGTGATGTCATGACATCAAGCCAATATAATGAGTCGGTCATCTTAGCTCTCGTCTCTCTCATGAGCCAACCTCCCATGACAGACACTCTGTACTATAATTTTATGTTGCTGTAATAAAGTTTGTGTTCCAAGCAACATCAATTTCCATTGGTCATTCCGGGTTTCCAGACATAACACATGAACACACCAAAATAATAGTGACTCATTTCAAATGTTTATATGTTCCCAAAAATATGCTTTTGTGGAGTGTGTAAAAGATGAGACAAGTTTGTCTCAGACAGTTTATTACACGTCTCACACATAAGCATCGTAGAGAGAGCTCACAGACAAAGTTCTTCCCTTAAATACCAGGTCTTCCTACAGCTGCTTCTACACATCAACGTTCACATTTGCATTCACATCAAAGGTCACATTGCATTCACTTCCTTAATCCCTTAACATCCCCCTCGCAGTCTCCGACACACAAAGGATCCTCCAAGTAGTCTCTGACACACAAAAGATCACAATCTTACAACTTCCTGTTATCACCCAGAAAACTCTGCTCTTTGTTCTTATTTAAGATGCGAGTCATTATGCTTCCCATATGGCGGCTACACTTTAATATATTTTGAGGACTGTATGGAACTACTCAACGGTATATTCATTCTTTACATTGGTATTTGGTTTTCACATTTGGTATTTGGATATTTTTTTTTTAACCCTTAAAGGCAGTGGCGAGCTGTTTATTTTACACATGGGCCTTCAGGTCAACCTATGAGTGAAACAAAATGTAGCAATAATGAGTGGTGTCCTACCTGGATTCTTCTGACGCTAGAGCCCCAAGCTGCCTCCACTTCAGGGATTCGGAGGCCTGGGTATTCATCTGAACAATAAACTAGACTGGTCACACAATACTGACGCACTCTACAAGAAGGGACAGCGCAGGCTGTTCCTGCTGAGGAGACTCAGGTCTTTTGGTGTACAAGGGGCGCTGCTGAAGACATTCTATGACACGGTGGTGGCATCAGCCATCACTTTTGGAGTGGTCTGCTGGGGCAGTGGCATTACTGCAGCCGATAGGAAGAGACTGAACAAACTGATTAAGAAAGCTAGCTCTGTCCTGGGGCAGCGCCTTGATCCGATGGAGGAGATAGGAGAGAGAAGGACGGTGGCTAAACTGTCATCTCTGCTGGAGTCCGAGTTCCACCCTATGCAGGACATACTGGATGCACTGAGGAGCTCATTTAGCAGCAGACTACATCATCCCAGGTGCACAACCGAGAGGTTTCGTAGGTCCTTCCTACCAACGGCTGTCAGACTGTACAACCTAAGCAGGGCTGCTCGCAGAGATAGCAAAAAGACGTAACAAACTAATAGTTTTTTTTGAATGCAAAAGATGCAATAGACTTACACAATGGTCCTCTCCGGCATACAACTAGGAACATACCGGTCGCTATGGAGGGTGAGAATATGTATGGGCACATAATCATACCATGTGTGGGGAGACTTGAATAACGAAACCGAATTGTCTTTCATTTCAGTTTATTCAAGAAATCATTCCACTGTCTGCTCTTATTCTTGAGCAGCGAACAAAGAGGCTGAACACACCAAAGTTCTCTCATTTAAACCTTCTCACATCAAACCATTTCCCTCGCGGGGGAAATCACACATCTATCTTAAAATCTCTTTATTCACATTCATTAGCCTTTTATTTACATAACTCCCCCTTCTCTCCTCTCGAGCCTCAGTGGTCAGGAAGTCTTCTGTCCCCTGTCCTCCGCAGGGGGTCCAGGCTCTGTGGCTCCGCACCGCAGGGGGCTGGCTCTCCTTCATCGTGGTTAAATCACATATGCAGTGTCCAACATATACATGTCTCACAACACAGCCATATAACCCCCCCCCCAAACGATGAAGA
Source organism: Pholidichthys leucotaenia (assembly GCA_020510985.1). NCBI lineage: Eukaryota > Metazoa > Chordata > Actinopteri > Cichliformes > Pholidichthyidae > Pholidichthys > Pholidichthys leucotaenia. The sequence continues at coordinate 430,666,556 of CM035841.1, forward strand.
ACAGACTAATTCCCAAAATTTACTAGCACCTTACTCACTACTGAATAATCAACACCAACATTCAGTCTGTGCGCCGCTTGGGCTTCAGCCGTCTGCCGAATCTGCTGTGAGTTGGCCCCGCCTTGCCTGCGGTGCTGTTCTGCTTCGGGTCTGTTGACTGAGGAAGAGAGTGGTTAATTGCCCTCTGCGGGGGCCTGCCTCGTCGAGGCGCCACCGCGACCGGTACAGACACGTCCTTCATGACAAAAGCAGGTTTTAGTCTGTCAATACTGACTGTCTCTTTTCTGTCCCCAAAATCTAGCACAAATTGCTTATCACCTGCCTCCAGCACTCGAAATGGCCCTTCGTAAGGTGGTTTGAGCGTTGCTTTAAGGGCTTCGCGCCTGACAAAAACGAAATCGGCATTTTTCAAAGCCTTGGGGACGAAAACTCGTGGAAAAGCGTGATGAACCGGACCCGGGAGCGTGTCTGCCCCCGTGCCAACTAACGGTCCCAGAGCAGAGAGAGGTGGGGGCTCTGGGTGCTCTGGTAAAAACTCGCCAGGCAGCCTCAGAGTTTGTGCGAATACCAGCTCCGCTGGGGAGGCGTCTAAGTCCTCTTTAGGCGCAGAACGCAACCCTAATAAAACCCATGGGAGTTTATTTACCCAATCTGCATCCGTGAGCGACGCTCTGAGTGCTGCCTTCAAAGACCTATGAAAACGCTCGCATAACCCATTAGCCTGAGGGTGGTAAGCCGTAGTGCGGTGAATTTTGGCTCCTAAGCCGTTGGCCATCGCTGACCACAGCTCAGAGATGAATTGCGGTCCTCTATCGGACGTAATGTCCGACGGAACCCCGAAGCGCGCCACCCAAGCCGTTAAAAAAACGCGAGCCACCTCCGCGGCCGTGGTCGTCGCAAGTGGGACCACTTCCGGCCAACGTGTGGTGCGGTCCACCATTGTCAAAAGATACGTGAACCCCTGTGATGCCGGTAGGGGGCCCACAAGGTCGACGTGCACATGGTCGAACCTTCTGGCCGGAATGCGGAACGGTTCTAACGGGGCTCTTGTGTGCCTGTGAATTTTGGCCCGTTGACAGGAAATGCAGGTTTTTGCCCATTCCTTCACGTGCTTGCGCAGGCACGGCCAAACAAACTTTTCCGCCACTAGTTTCACCGACGCGCGCACCCCCGGGTGCGCCAGTGAATGGACCGAGTCAAAAACACGGCGGCGCCACGTGGCCGGGACCACCGGACGCGGGCGCCCCGTCGACATGTCGCAGATCAGGGGGGGCATACCGGTTTGTAAACACTTGCTCTCCAGCCTCAACCCTGTTGGTCCAGACTGGAGCGCGCGCACGTCTGCGTCCGCCCCCTGGTCCGCTGCCATGGCTGCGTAATCTATACCCACGTGCACCGGGGCTGCGCGCGCCACCGTGCCGCTCTCCTGCGGCGCGGTCACGGTGGCCCGTTCTGCCTCTGCGCGTGTCGGGGTCGTGAACGCGCGTGAGAGACAATCCGCTACTACATTGAATTTGCCCGCGACGTGCCTAATGTCAGTGGTAAATTCCGAGATTGCGGCCAGCTGCCTCTGCTGCCTGCCGGACCACGGGTCTGAAATTTTGGCCATGGCGTATGTGAGCGGCTTGTGGTCCACATAAGCGGTGAAGCACCGTCCTTCCAGCCAGAACTGGAAATGACGAATAGCCAAATGCAGCGCCAACAGTTCTCTGTCAAACGCGCTGTATTTTCGCTCAGCCGCGCTTAAAGATTTGCTAAAGAAAGCCAAAGGCTGCCAAACTCCGGCTACCTGTTGCTCAATAACGGCCCCTATGGCTAAATCTGAAGCGTCTGTCGTCAGCGCGATACGTGCTGCAGGGTCTGGGTGGGCCAGGAGCGCAGCGTCAGCCAAGGCTTTTTTAACCTCTGTGAACGCGCGCTCCCGCTCCGGGGACCATTCGACCGCCTGGGTCGGCTTTTGTTTTTTGAGCGCGGCATATAACGGTTGCATGATTTGAGCTGCGTGGGGCAGGAACCGGTTATAAAAATTCACCATCCCCAAGAATTCCTGTAGTGATTTGACCGTTTGTGGACGGGGAAAATCCGCTACCGCGCGTACTTTCTCTGGTAACGGAACCGCTCCCTCCGGGGAGACGCGGTGACCCAAAAAATCAATCCGCTCAACGCTGAACTGGCACTTGGCTGGGTTAACTATTAAGCCGTGCTCTCCCAGCCTCCTAAAAACTGCTGTGAGGTGCGTTTCGTGTTCGTCCTCTGAAGTACTCGCGACCAAAATGTCGTCGAGGTACACAAACACGAAAGGGAGATCGCGTAACACGGCATCCATCATCCGCTGAAATGTTTGCGCCGCCCCTTTGAGACCAAACGGCATGCGTAAAAATTCGAAAAGTCCGAACGGGGTTATTACCGCTGTTTTAGGAATGTCCTCCGGTTGGACCGGGACTTGGTGATAGCCGCGAACTAGATCAATCTTTGAAAAAATGCGCGCCCCCGCCAGGTGCACCGAAAAATCCTGAATGTGCGGGATGGGATAACGATCGTGTGCCGTAGCGTTGTTTAGCCTGCGGTAATCCCCGCACGGTCTCCAGGAGCCATCGGCTTTCGGTACCATGTGCAGCGGCGAAGCCCACGGGCTCTTCGACCTACGAACGATGCCCAGCCTCTCCAGGCTGGCGAACTCCTCGCGCGCAATGGCGAGCTTAACTGCATCCAAGCGCCGAGCTTTTGCAAACACGGGAGGACCAGAAGTGGGGATGAAGTGTTTCACCCCGTGCTTCGCGACCGTCGCTGAAAAAGTGGGCACAGTGAGCGCTGGAAATTGGGTGAGGAGTGTGTGAAACTTACCACCTGCTGTAGCGACGTGGGTCTGTACTGGTGGCGGGGACACTCGAGCTGAACAGGGGAGAGAGTAAAAAGAGAGTGCAGTTACCAGCCGTCTATTAGCAAGATCAACTAACAGATTGTGTGAACACAAAAAATCCGCGCCCAACATGTTGAAACTCACCGCCGCTATCACAAAAGTCCATTCATATGTGCGGCCATGTAAGCATAAAGGCAAGGTCCTTCTCCCGTAGGTGTTGATGTTCGAGCCATTTGCCGCTGTAGCTCCGTCACCGTGGGGTCCAGCTACCCGGTCCGCGTATGTTGGGGTGATGAAGCTCACTTGTGCTCCGGTGTCAATGAGGAACACTCGTCCGGAGCGCGCATCCGTGATGTAGAGCAGCTTGTTGCGTTCTCCGAGGGTCGAAGCTGCTAGCGACCCCCGGTCTTGCCGTTTCCCGAACTCCTGAAGATGCAGGGCGGCACACACCTGCGTGCCTTCTCCGCGAACCTCCGATGGTAAAAGCAGAGATCTTCTCCTCCGCTGTGTCGTGCCCGCGCCTCTGTCGCCGGGCTATTGGCTCCCCCTCGTCGCGGCCGTGTTGCCGCCGTCGTCGGCCAGTCTGGTTCTGCCGCCTCTGGCTCCCCGCTGTCTCGGGTCGCTGCTGTGGTTGCTTGCCCGCCGCAGGCGTCCAGGATCTCGTCTGCCTCCTGGGCCAGCTCCCGGAACTCCTCCAGGGTGTGACACTTTTTGCCGGCCAGCGTGCTTCTCGCATGCGCCGGGAGGTTGGAGAGGAAGATGAACTGAAAAATGAAATCATCGTTGTCCAACCCTCTCAGCTGTATCATCTCCTCCATCAGGGCGCTCGGCCTGTGTCCACCTTGGTCTAGCAAAGACAGGATCCTCCTCGCCCTCACTTCAGCCGAGGGGGTGAAAAACTTGATGAGGGTGGATTTCAGCTTGCCGTACCTGTCGGTCGCGGGTGGCTGCTCCACCAAGCTTTGCACGCACCGAGCTGTGCTGTTGTCCAGTTTAGCGATGACATGGTGGAACTTAGTGTCATCCACCGTTACTCCTGCGAGCGCGAACTGCGACTCTGCTTGCAGAAACCACGACCGTGGGTTATCCTGCCAGAAATCAGGCAGCTTAACGGCCACTGCGCTCGCCAGCTCTGAGCGCTGTGAGTCCGGGACCCTGAGAATTTCTTCGTTCATTCTCAACGTCGTCAGTCACCAATGTGGGGAGACTTGAATAACGAAACCGAATTGTCTTTCATTTCAGTTTATTCAAGAAATCATTCCACTGTCTGCTCTTATTCTTGAGCAGCGAACAAAGAGGCTGAACACACCAAAGTTCTCTCATTTAAACCTTCTCACATCAAACCATTTCCCTCGCGGGGGAAATCACACATCTATCTTAAAATCTCTTTATTCACATTCATTAGCCTTTTATTTACATAACTCCCCCTTCTCTCCTCTCGAGCCTCAGTGGTCAGGAAGTCTTCTGTCCCCTGTCCTCCGCAGGGGGTCCAGGCTCTGTGGCTCCGCACCGCAGGGGGCTGGCTCTCCTTCATCGTGGTTAAATCACATATGCAGTGTCCAACATATACATGTCTCACAACACAGCCATACCATGTAGGATAACTAAATAGACGGTTATGCTGTTTCATCCCACCTAGCAACAATGCTCTGCACTGTGTGTGTTTATATATTTACATATTTATTCCATCTAGCTACATTGCTCCGCACTGTGTGTGTTTATATACTTGCATATTTATTCCACCTAGCTGCAATGCTGCAATGCTCCGTACTGTGGGTGTTTATATATTTACATATTTATTCCATCTAGCTACAATGCTCTGCACTGTGTGTTCATATATTCATATATTTATTCCATCCAGCTACAATGCTCAGCACTGGGTGTGTTTATATTTATATATCTATATATTTATTCCATCTAGCTACAATGCTCCGCACTGTGTTTTTATATATCTACATATTATTTCATCTAGCTACATTGCTCCGCACTGTGTGTGTTTATACAGTATACTTGCATATTTATTCCACCTAGCTGCAATGCTCCATACTGTGGGTGTTTATATATTTACATATTTATTCCATCCAGCTACAATGCTCTGCACTGTGTGTCTGTGTGTATATATATATTTTATAGTAATATGTACATATGTATATTAGCTGCTCTTGCTTGTTTTTTTTCTTGCCTTCTGATTGTTGCTCTGAGTGTTGCTATCCCTGTGCTGTTGCAATCCTGGAATTTCCCCGTTGTGGGACTAATAAAGGCTTATCTTATCTTATCTTATAAGCACAAGGGAGATGCTTAGAACTGCATGTGTTGATTGACCTCACGTCTGAGATGGAACAATACGTCTGGACCGCCTGTGGATAATGGCAGGAGGACGGAGGTACCTGGAGTCAGACGGACGACGAAAGGACTCGGGGGGAGAATTATTGTCAATGGGGGATTTGACGACATTGTGTGATTCTGCCTCTGATGTGACATGTATAAATGTGGGGGTTTTCATGCAGCTCATTCTCTTCTTGTCTAGAGAGAAAGCTGGGGATGTGAAATCTGCATTAAACCTGAATTGAGAAATAATTCAGTCTCTTTATTTCACACTCCCCACATTGGTGACCAATGACGTAGAATGCCTAGAAACGATTCCCCCGAACCAGACTCGTCGGAGACCGCCCGAGCGAGCGCCGTCTCGATCAAGCTACCAGAGTTCTGGCAGGACAACCCGTGGTTCCTACAGGCCGAAGCACAGTTCACACTCGGGGGGATAACGGCGGATGACACAAAATTCTACCACGTCATCGCCAAGCTCGACAACTGCACAGCTCGATGCGTGCGGAGCCTGGTGCAGCAGCCGCCCGCTGACGACAAATACGGCGAGCTGAAGGCTGCCCTCACCCAGTGTTTCACGCCCTCAGCCGAGGAGAGGGCTAGGAGGCTCCTGGCCCTACACGACCGGGGAGGATGCAGGCCAGTCGACCTGATGGAAGACATGCTGCAGCTGAGGGACACAGAGAATGACGATTTCCTATTCAAACACATCTTCCTGAGAACCCTCCCGATGTACATGAGGGCGACCGTGTCCAGCATGCGTTGTGTGACCCAGCGGGACTTCCGTGCGCTGGCCCGAGAGGCGCAGCGGATCCTCGACTCCTGCGGTGAGCAGACGGCCACCGCGGCAGCGGCAGACCTTGATGCGGCGACCGGGAGCAGCGAGGGGCCAGAGATAGCGGAATCAATCCCACCAATGATGGCAGCGGCGCATTCCCGACGCAGCGGAGGAGATGACCTCTGCTTTTACCATCGGCGTTTCGCAGAGAAGGCGCGCAGATGTGTGCCGCCGTGCCACTTCAAGAGCTTGGGGAAACGCCAGGACCGGGAGTCGCTAGCAGCATCAGCCCTCGACGAGCGGAACAAGCTCCTCTACCTCACAGATGCGCGCTCCGGGCAACATTTCCTCGTGGACACGGGCGCCCAAGTGAGTTTCATCACCCCAACCTACGCTGACCAGCTCGCAGGTCCCCGTGGTGACGGAGCAAAAGCGGCGAACGGCTCGAGCATTAAGACCTTCGGCGAAAGGACTCTGCTTCTGTCCTTGCACGGCCGCACTTATAAATGGACTTCTATTATAGCGGCGGTGAGTTTCAACATGTTAGGTGCTGATTTTCTGTGCTCACATGGGTTGTTAGTTGATCTTGCCAACAAGTGTCTCCGCCACCAGCACAGACCAACGTCGTCACAGCAGGCGGTAAGTTTCACACACTCCTCACCCAGTTTCCAGCGCTCACAGTTCCCACATTTTCGGCAACAGTTGCGAAACACGGGGTGGAGCACTTTATCACCACAGCTGGCCCCCCTGTCTTCGCAAAAGCTCGGCGCTTGGATGCAGCTAAACTCTCCATAGCGCGGAAGGAGTTCGCCAACCTGGAAAGGCTGGGCATAATTCGCCGTTCGAAGAGCCCATGGGCCTCTACACTGCATATGGTCCCTAAAGCTGACGGCTCGTGGAGACCTTGTGGTGATTACCGCAGGTTAAACAATGCCACAGCGCATGACCGCTACCCAATCCCACACATCCAGGATTTTTCGGTGCATCTGGCGGGGGCACGCATTTTTTCTAAAATAGACCTGGTCCGTGGCTATCATCAGGTCCCAGTCCAAGCCGAGGACATCCCCAAAACAGCGGTAATAACTCCGTTTGGACTTTTTGAGTTTTTACGCATGCCGTTTGGCCTCAAAGGCGCTGCGCAAACCTTCCAACGCATGATGGATGCCATGTTACGCGATCTCCCTTTTGTGTTCGTCTACCTCGACGACATTTTAATCGCCAGCACTTCTGAGGAGGAACACGAAAAACACCTCACGGCAGTTTTTCGGAGGTTGGGAGAGCACGGGTTAATAATTAATCCAGCCAAGTGCCAGTTCAGCGTGGCGCAGATCGATTTTTTGGGACACCGCGTTTCCCCAGAAGGGGTGGTTCCGCTACCGGACAAGGTGCGCGCAGTGGCAGAGTTTCCCCGGCCACAAACGGTCAAAGCATTACAGGAGTTTTTAGGAATGGTAAATTTTTATAACCGTTTCCTACCCCACGCAGCGCAGCTCATGCAACCATTATATGCCGCGCTTAAAAAGCAAAAACCCTCCAATACGATCGATTGGTCCCCGGAACGGGAGCGCGCGTTCGCGGAGGTAAAACAAGCCCTTGCAGACGCTGCACTGCTAGCTCACCCAGACCCAACGGCCCGCATAGCGCTCACCACTGACGCGTCAGATTTGGCCATGGGGCGGTTGTGGAACAGCATGTTGCCGGGGTTTGGCAGCCGCTGGCCTTTTTCAGCAGATCCTTGCGCGAAGCCGAGTGGAAATACAGCGCGTTTGACAGGGAGCCGTTAGCGCTCCACTTAGCCATTCGCCATTTCCAGTTCTGGCTGGAAGGTCGGCGTTTCACCGCGTTTGTCGACCACAAGCCGCTCACTTTTGCGATGGCCAAGATTTCGGAACCTTGGTCGGGCCGGCAGCAGAGGCAGCTGGCCGCAATTTCGGAATTTACTACTGATATTCAGCACGTAGCGGGTAAACTCAATGTAGTGGCAGATTGCCTCTCCCGCGCGGTAACAGCACCAGTCCGCACGGGGGTAGATTATACTACCGCAGCCGCAGGGCAAAATAGCAGCGCGGAAGCGCACGCGGCCCCAGTTCCCGTGGGGATAGATTACGCAGCCATGGCAGCGGAGCAGAGTGGAGATGCGGACGTGTGCGCGCTCCGGTCTGGACCAACAGGGTTAAGGCTGGAGAGCAGGAGTTTGCAAACCGGTATGCCCCCCCCTAATCTGCGATGTATCTACTGGGCGGCCGCGCCCGGTGGTACCGGCCGTGTGGCGCCGCCGCGTTTTTGACTCGGTTCACTCCCTGGCACACCCAGGGGTGCGCGCTTCTGTGAAAATGGTAGTGGAGAAATTTGTTTGGCCGAGCCTGCGCAAGCACGTGAAAGAGTGGACAAGAACCTGCATGGCTTGCCAGCGGGCCAAAATTCACAAGCACACAAAAGCCCCCTTAGAACCGTTCCACATCCCGACCAAGAGATTTGACCATGTGCATGTTGACCTCGTGGGCCCCCTACCGTCATCGCAGGGGTTCACACATCTTTTGACAATGGTGGACAGAACCACACGCTGGCCGGAAGTGGTCCCACTGGCATCGACCACGGCTGCAGAGGTGGCCCGCGCATTTTTGACGGCCTGGGTAGCGCGTTTCGGGGTTCCGTCGGATATTACGTCCGACAGAGGACCCCAATTTGTGTCTGAGCTTTGGTCAGCGATGGCCAGCAGCTTAGGGGCGACAATTCACCGCACTACCGCTTACCACCCTCAGGCTAATGGTTTATGCAAGCGTTTTCATAGGTCTTTGAAGGCAGCCCTCAGAGCGTCGCTTACGGATGCAGATTGGGTAAACAAACTACCATGGGTTTTATTGGGGTTGCGTTCTGCACCCAAGGAGGACTTAAATGCCTCCCCAGCGGAGTTGATTTTTGCCCAGCCTCTCAGGCTGCCCGGTGAGTTCCTACCGGAGCATCCAGTGCCGGGGCGCCCCCCGGCTCTGGAACCACTGATCAGCACGGGAGCAGACATGCTCCCGGGCCCCGTTCATCACACTTTTCCGCGTGTTTTTGTTCCCAAAGCTTTAAAAAATGCCGAGTTTGTTTTTGTCAGGCACGAGGCTTTGCGACCAAGCTTGCGCCCGCCTTACGATGGTCCATTTAGGGTGCTGGAAACAGGTGACAAACATTTTGTGCTAGATTTGGGGGACAGAAAGGAAACAGTATTGACAGACTTAAGCCTGCTTTTGAGATGAACGACGAGTCTGTACGGGTGGCGAGGGCACCTCGACGTGGCAGACTCCCCAGGGAGCATGTCCTGGAGCCCCCGCAGGGATCAAATAACCATTCTCTTCCTCAGTTAGCAGATTCACTGCAGGACAGCGCCACAAGGGCTGCGAAGCCTGCTTACAGCAAGTTTGGAAGACGTTTGAAGCCCAGACGGCGTACGGACTGATGTGTGATTTTACCATGTTGTGTAGACTATGCTGTTGATTTTATCACGTTGTGTGAACTATGCTGTATTGTCCATTTTTCGACGTTTGGGGGGGGGTGTTATGTGGCTTACATATTTTGACTACATATGTATAAGCACAAGGGAGATGCTTAGAACTGCATGTGTTGATTGACCTCATGTCTGAGATGGAACAATACGTCTGGACCACCTGTGGATAATGGCAGGAGGACGGAGGTACCGTGATAAGACTCTGAAAGGACTTCCTGACCTCCTGGAGTCAGACGGACGACGAAAGGACTCGGGGGGAGAATTATTGTCAATGGGGGATTTGACGACATTGTGTGATTCTGCCTCTGATGTTACATGTATAAATGTGGGGGTTTTTATGCAGCTCATTCTCTTCTTGTCTTGAGAGAAACAAGGGATGTGAAATCTGCATTAAACCTGAATTGAGAAATAATTCAGTCTCTTTATTTCACGCTCCCCACATGACAGACAATTCCCAAAAAGGTGAAGACTTACAAATAATATACAGAAACACAAACAGTAGGCGTTCGGGGCCGACATCGCTCAGCTAACATGGAAAGGAGACGTATTAACCACGGTTGCGCACCAGAGCCGACATCGCTACAAGGGGTGCAACAGAACCACGGCTGTGTGGAGTGGATAACACGTCATGATAGTGTTGGCAATACTGGCTGGCTGACAACACGGCAGATGATGCACACAAAACATGAACAGCTGACTGTCACCGAGTCTGACTCGCTAGGCACAACGCCCGCTTGGCACGGCTCAAACCTATATGGTTTGATGCCCCCAGATTCTTCATTGTCATCCCATTCTTCGGAACTATAATCGTCTGAAGATTGGACAACACAAACCAATTCCAGACTACATGTGCTGGAACCTTGGCTCGATGTTTTCAACCACTTCCATCCTGTGTGTACAATGGGCAGCCAAGCGCTGTGTTCTATCGATGACGTTACAACATGGCTGGGGGGTTTTCCAGCCACTGACGCAATGGGTGATGTGGCGCTCATGAAAACGTTGGATATTCGCATGAAAAAAAGCCTGTTTCACTTAGAACTGCACAGACAAACCGATTTCGTCATATTTTATTATGTTGAAAAATTAGAGTAAGTCAAGAACCTGTCATCAGACCATTAAGGCCCTTAATGATGCTGACTGCAGCCCAGTAACCATCAGACAGCATCTACAAAAGGAGGACTTTTGTAGAACAAAAAACATCTTCAAAGGCCACATCTCCTCCCACGCCATAAACGCATTTGGACTTTGGGAGGGAGCACCAAACATGGGACATGGAAAGGTGAAAAAAAAAAATTTCTGACAAGAAAAAAATTTAACCTGTACGGTCCTGATGGTTTCCAACGTTGCTGGCATGACAAGGAGAATCCCACTGGAGATGTTTTCTACACTGCACAGTGGAGGAGGCTCCATCATGATGGTGCTTCTTCCTTCAGTGGAACAATGACACTGCAGGTTGTGCAGGGGCATCAAACGGCGATTAGCTATGTGGAGATGTTGCAGCGGCCATCCATCTTGACTGAAGACCCTCGTCTGAGCGGTAATGACTGGCTCTTTCAACAGGACAATGCTGCAGCTCACAACACCCGCCTGACCAAGGACGTCTTCCAGGAGAATAATGTCGATCTTTTGGACCCTCCTGTGTTCCCCCATCCAAATCCCACTGAAAACGTTTGGGGATGGATGGCATGGGAAGTTTAGAAAAATGGACGTCAGTTCCAGACTGTGGATGAACTTGGTGTAGTAGTCTTCACCACATGGAGCAACGTTCCACCAGCCTCCTGGAAACACTCATCAAGCATCCCTAAATGAATTTTTGAACTGCTCAACAAGAAGGTGGGGCTACTCACTACTGAGTCATTTTTTTTCTCCACAATTTTAGTTCTTTTTTGGGCTATGATCTTGAACTTCTGATCACCTGATGAACAGCCTGTTTGAGTTTAAATGCAGTTTTCAATAAATTGCCTACTCTTCATTTTTTGTCTCTTGCTCCCATTTCTTCTTTTTGCATTTTGAAGCTCTACCTACAACCTGGTTACCATCCACCAGCATGAACTCATCTTAAGATTTTGTTCAGGAGTGTACATTTATTTTACTGCACAGCATGAACATTCATGGAATACATTTTTCACATTTCACTGTCGAAGTTGTGCAGCTTCTATCTTTGTGATGGTGTCAATTTGTTTGAAATGGAATATTGCTTGCATAATTTGAAAATCAACTGTTTTATCAATTAACATTCATAAAGAACTTTGTACTGCAGGATACAATTTTAGAATATAAATTCCAATAGCATTTAGATTTTTTACTTGAATGTGATCAATAAATGAGAAAACTGCTAATGAGAATCTCTAAATTTGTCCACTTCAATCACTAAAACATGAACAATTTTGATGGGGAAATGTGTCAAACAACCAAAAATTAATGTCATTCAGTTCATTAGCTTATTCTGGCGAAGCCAAAAGGAATGTGATGACGCATCGCCCGTCGTCTGTCCATCCACATTTCACGGGAACTACTACTCGATCTGGGTATTTTCCCCGATGCTCACCAAACTCGCATGCAAATATTCTCAGGTTGGTCTGTATCCAACTTGTGCTCAAGCTCAACGGTCGGGAGATCTGGTGTCTTGTGTGATTTTAGAAAAATCGATACTGTTCCTGGGCAACTGACGGGATGCTCAAACTCACACACAATGATCCTCAGGTTGGTCTACATCCTGGTTGTGCTCAGCACCACGTTCAGCATCAAAGGCCAGTAGACCTGAGCACTCCTGCTGTGATTTCATCAGTCCAGAATGAGCTTCTCCATTATTGACAGTCTGGTTTTATGTAGACAAAGAATGTCTCTCTCTATGCAAGTTTTAACGAATTTGGTTTAAAAAAAAAAAAAAAAATTAATTAATTTTCAAATCCCATTATGATGGAACCACCAAACTTAAAAAAAGACCACATTCTCATTTAAGCATTTATTGCTCATACACACATCCATGCAAACCTTCCCACATCCATACCTGTATGCACACAATCCTCCATGAGCGGTACAAGATGGCATCTTTTAAATAAGCGTAACAAAGATTCCAGTCAGATTTATAGAAACAAAATGAAGACTGGGGAAATACATTTTTCTTTCAAGTAATAATAAGCAATTTCAATTAAACTATAAGAATTTCAACTATCTGAACGTAATGACATGGACTTCTAATTTCAGACACGGTAGGCGCATTAATGCTGAAATTTCATGGAGAACGTCCAATGTAAGGCTTATTCAGTGTCTAAATGAGGTCAAATCAGCAGAGTCCAACAAATCAACAAACTCTAAACTGGGACTGTTGACTTAAAGCAACACTATGTAAGATTTTCACCTTAAAATAAAGACTCCAAAATCATCTTTATAGTACATCAACCTTTGACCAGGTGAACTTCACTTCCACCGTAGGCTGAGTGGGCCTACATCACCTGCGACCTACAATGTAACTTTACATGTCTTGGTAGGAACACTGACAAAACAAAGGGCATGTGTGACTGCCCCAGGGCCATGAGCCAGTCATCAGGTGTGACCTGTGGGCAGACTAGCAAGAAACCTACTCGAGTAAGAAAATATTTACAAAAAAAACAAACGCATGACTAGTGAGTAGCAACAGTCATCAGTTTATCTCACAAACTTGTCACTGTTATTTGATAACATTTTTTTCAGGTAACTGCAACTTTGTACTAATGCAATGTTTTTCTCATAAATTTTACATTTTTTCCCTCATCCCTTTGTGACTGAGCCTGAATTGCCGAACAATATCAATACATAACTGATGTAGCAATTTCTTGTGTGACTTAATTACAGTATAAGCAACCACATTTCTCAATGCTTTTCAAATTAAAGTAACTCAAGAGTACAAAGAAATTTACATAAAGGGGTGAATGACTGCACTTTTCACACATTTTAACAGCTCACATAGGTTATCAATGAAATGTTTGCGACATATTTTGGTCAAATTTTCTTTATTTACTGTAGCATGATTGTGAATCATCTTTTGCAGCCTTTTTCAGAATGACTGGTTTCAGTACATGTTTTTAAACCTGTAAGGCCACATTTAACTCCACCCTCCCTTTTACATCACTACTGCTAACCTTAGCTGGGTAGCTCCTAGCTTCCATAGAGCCTGAGCCAACTAATGTAAATTTATCTTAAAGAATGAATGAAATAAAGCATCACTGGTGGACAGGAGCGTGGGGTTTCAGTGGTCAATATGATATGACCGGTTCCTGGAGTACAATAAGCACAAACACTTGTAAATGAGTGGATAAACTGCTAGCTTCAGTTAACTTGCTTGGATACCGGAGAAAACTTCAAATAAGCTAAAATAACATCTAAGAATGAAGTATATGATCAAGTGTTAGATGAACAAAGATTCCAGTAGGAAAATAGCTAAACTGGTCGCATCAACAGTTAAGTTAACACCAGGTGGTAAGTCAGACAGCGTCTTCCCACTTAGATGAGCTGTAATGCCACTGGAATGACCAAGTCCGACCACCTAGCAAAGCTATTACTAATGGGTCGATGTAGCATAGTGGCGAATATATAACAAAATAAAACAGAATGACACGAGATATATTATCAACTGTGGATTAGTGAACCAGGTGGAACCAGGGATGTCCATTAAGGGTTGACTGAAATCTAAAAAAACCAAAAAAATAAACCATGCTTGGTTAGCAAGCTCCCATGTACCATCATTAGCTCTAACTAACGCCTTTGGCTCCCCGGCCAAAGGCGGGGAGCCAAAGGATGACAGATGACAGACAGCTCGGCTGGCCAATAACAGCAGCTGGTTAGTATCAAGGCGGGGCTTCCCATTTTGTGATGTACAGGAAAAAACCCAGAAGAGTTAAAACTGCTTCTGGGGAGAAAAATGAGATAAAGGATGTTTTTGTTTTTTTAAAGAAAAGTGACCAACAGATGCATTTCAGAAGGTTAAAACATACAAAAAACCAAAAAAAATTCAGTTAATGGTGCCTTTAAGTGAAAGTACAGTTTTCTTTCTTCAAAATAAACTAAAACAGTAAAACATGTAAGTACAATTTGGTGAAAAAGTTACTTGAGTACCTGTACTAGAGTAATTAGTTACTACAATTGCTGGGTGTGACTTTAGTTACAGACTACTAAAGCACCTTGTAATTGACTATTGGCCCTCAGGCAGTAAAACGTGCCGGTTGAAGTCTTGGTCAAGTATTCCTATGAGGAACAGGAATATTGCACGCAATGCAGGCCCACTCAGGCTGTGACGGAAGGGACAATCAGCTGTTCAGAGGTTGACGTACCATCAAAATGATTCTGGAAACACCATTTTAAGGTGAAAATATTACAGTGTTCAGTGTTGCACTGAGAACACAAAAGTATTAAGACCTAGTAAGCACATGGAAAAAGCACAAGATTATATTAGTGGTGAAGTGTCCCAACACCCCACAGTTTATTTCAAGTATAGATTACCTCTATACGCATGTCCTCAGTAACACTATAGCCATCGTTCACCCATGCTGGAGTTATGTCATGTTATAAGGCGTTGTGAGGAGTCGTCGATGTGGACTCTGCTGCTCTGTCCCACACTGCCTCTTCAACTGGTGTAGTGTCTGCCTTGATTAAAGCCGGCCTGGTTGTAATGCTGCCCGCCATGTTGGAAGTACTGTTCAAACTGTCCTCCTTGGTTAAAATTCTGCCCCCCTCTGCCACCCCAGCCACCTCCTTGTCCTCCTCTGCCTCCTCGACCACGACCTCCCCGGCCCCCACCCCTGTCCTGATGCCAGCCGCCATCTTGGTGATAACTGTCATGGTAGCCCCCTCCGCCTCCGTGGTAGCCATGGTCCTGGAAACCTCCGTGGTGTCCTCCTCCATAGCCACCTCTCCCTCCTCCTCCTCCTCCTCCTCCCTGATGACCCATGTCTTGATAGTGGCCCGGGTTGTAACCACCTCTCCCTCCTCCTCCTCCTTGATCCCAGCCTCCCTGCACCTTCCCCCCTCTCCCACCTCTACCGCCCCGCTCCCCGTGTCCCCCTCCGCCTCTCTCATAGCCTCCGCGACCTCCTTGGGAGTGGCTATCATAGCCACCCCTGCCGCCTCCATGTCCGCCTCCGCCATAGTGGCCTCCGCCTTGGGGAGCGTCCTGCCGCTTCTGCCAGGAGGGCATCTCGGGTGGTGGGGGTTCAATCTCACAGGGTCGGCCTCCTCGGTCTGGCACTCGTCCCATCAGAACCTGAGGAGAGGAAACATGATTTGGTTTATTTATTTTTTTTTATTACTTATTTTGTACCCGTAGGTAGATTTGTTTTGCAGTCTGGTGACAAACCACCAGCTGCCGGTCGCTGCGTGCACAAGCGCCCCTTAACTCCCTAACCTGCATGTTTTTGGCATGTGGGAGGAAACCGGAGAAATCCCGGAGTAAACCCACGCAGACACGGGGAGAACATGCAAACTCCACACAGATCACTGTTGGCCGGGGGCAGGGATCGAACCCACGATCTCACGGTCCCCGCGATCCCCCGGCCGAGGGTAAAACTGTGCTGCGACAGTGCTAACCACTGCGCCACCGTGCAGCCCCGTTTAGGTTCCGCTTCCACACTCGCTTAAAGATCCCATACTGTGCATTTTACAGCTATTAATGCTACGTTCTGACATCCTCACAGGACATATCTGTGCAGTTTTACAGACCCAAATCCATTTCTGTGATGTTTCACAGCTCTTCACAAAAGCTGTCCAGTGTTCAGTTGGAAACTGTTGGCTTTCACCTTGCTCATTCATATCAATAAAGCCCTCACAGGACTGGGTAAAGTGGGCCAATCACAAGTCAGGGTGTATTTGTTGTGACAACTTAACGGAACTGAAGGTGGGACTTGTTGGTTCTTTAAACCATAACACACAGGAAGTGCTGTCTGTTTGTTTTAATGAGAGTTTAATGTAATAAAGGCAGTATTTATTTCTTTGTTAAGTGATTTTGTTGTTTGAATACAACAGAAAAAAAACTTTGTCCACCCAAGTGGGAAGCTGTCTTTGGCTCACTATATACACATCAATGCATGTATAAAATAATCATGAAATTACAGCCATCATTAAAACCCTAAAAAACATTTTCAGTCTGCAAATCCAACAGTGGTCGGTGTCAGCAGCTCTATCAATGTGTTGACATCTTCTTATTCAATAGCCTGACTGCATTTGGCACAAATGATCCCATAGACTGAGGGGAGTACCTGAACCTCAGCAGAAAGAGGACGTTCATAGTCTAACAATAGACTGAGCCCTGGTTTGTTTTGTTTTTGCAAACAGTGTGAACATACAGTTACATCCATATATATTTGGACACTGACAAGTTTTATTTTAGCCATTTACCAAAACATGTTGAAGATACAGTTATCTAATCAACATGGGCTTAAAGTTCAGACTCTCAGCTTTAATTTGAGAATATTCACATTCAAACTGGAATTAATTACAACCATTTTTATACAAAATTTCATTTCAAGGGCTCAAAAGTAATTGGACAACTGTCTTAAAAGCCATTTCATGTAAAATAAAACTTGTCAGTGCCCAGATACACTACTCACAAAAAGTTAGGGATATTCGGTTTTCGTGTGAAATTTAAAGATGCACTTAAAATGCACTATAACTGTTCCAGGTGAACTTAATTTGACCTTCTCTATCCTTTTGAATGCACATGTAAAACTGTTCAATGTTTCAGAACTTTTTGCATAACTTGCTGTTCTCTAACAAGGTGCTTAACGGTAAAATTCACAAGTGTTGACTTCCGGTTATGGCTGCCACGTAGGACGGACGTGTCTCGCTCTGCTCTGCTCCTGGAGAAAAAAAATCGGCAAATAACTCTCTCATTTGGGACAGAACGTATCCCAGCGTTTGGGCGAGGATATGTCGGCGAAGCCTAAGGCTGGAAAACCAGGAAAAGGAAAAAGCGAGCCGCCGAAACAGTCCAAATTAACGGACTTTCAGGTCTGTGACGCAGCAAACAAAACTCCATATATGGCGGAGGAGGCTGGCGGCGGTGCGATGTCTGCGGGGAATGGCGCAGATGCGCTGATGGCTGCCATGAGTTCAATGAGAGCGGACTTTTCCTCTAGATTTGATGGGATTATGACAGCGTTGGAAGGAATAAGAAAGGAATTGGGTGACTGTGTAGAACGAACGGCGCAGATGGAGCTCCGTCTCGCTAGTGCTGAAGATGACGTCACCCGTCTTCAATTAAAGGTGCGCACTTTGGAAAAAAAAAATAAATCTCTGGAAGATAATATTTTGGATTTGGAATCTCGGTCGAGACAGAATAATTTGAGGCTGGTGGGTCTTCCAGAGGAATCAGAAGGTCGGGACGTATGTTCCTTTCTGGAAAAGTGGATTCCGGAGGTGCTGGGCAGCGAGGAGTTGCAATCAGCAGTGGTTCTGGAAAAAGCACATCGTATTGGCCCACGGAGAGATAAGGGACCGCCGAGGACCTTAATTATGAAGTTTCTTAGCAACAGAGACAGGATGAAGATCTTCAACGCTGCACGTGCTAAAGGAGAGATTAAACACCAGGACCAGCAGGTGCGGTTCTACCCAGATTTGGCCACAGGAATCCAGCAATTGAGGAAGCAGTTTGATCCCGTACGTAAGGAGCTGCGCAACCTTGGGATTCGTCATGGTGTAATCTATCCTGCGAGACTGCTGACCACGTATGAGGGCAGAACCCACATCTTCAAGACCCCAGAGGAGGCGCAGGAGTTCATCAAGAAGATCAAAGAAGAAGAAGAGACTGGTGGGAGCTAAGCATGAACAAAATATAAGGTAGAATAATTAAGCATTTGCACAGGCATCTGACTGACTTGAAGTAAATAGTAAGTTTACAAAATATAGATTGTATTATATATTAAAAAAACAAAACAAAAACAAAACAAACAAACAAAAAAAAACTATGATGTACAAAGTTGTTAAAAATTTTGGAGTTAAGTTGGAAAACTACAGAGGAGAGTTAATGTTACGTCATTAAAAGCAGTAGAGTTAGGGTGATTGGGAGGATGAAGAAGGAGTGGCTTAGGCTGATCCTCGTGGGTGTGGAACGGTCGATGGCTATATCGGGAGACAGAATTTTTCTTTTGATTTTGGGGGGTTTGCCACAAGTGTGGGAAGGGGAAATTTGTTTGTGTGTAGTTTGTAGGATGAATGTTCAACCACTCATGTTTTTGCTTCTCTGTATGAGCATGTTTACACTGCAAGGTAATCCTAAACTCTCTATTGATCATGGACCAAAGTGTTAATCTTAATTTAACTTCATGGAATTGCAGAGGTCTACAAAATTTAAAAAAACTTAAACAAGTTATGAATAAAATAAAGGACATGGGTTCAAGAATTGTGTTTTTACAAGAAACTCATCTGATAGAGGAGGATGTTAAAAGAATTAGGAGTAGATGGCAGGGAAGTGTATTCACCTCTTCATTTTCATCCCGAGCCAGGGGAGTTATGACTCTCATACATAAATCAGTTCCTTTTCAGGTGAAAAATGTAATTGGAGACAAATTTGGAAGATATGTAATCATTCAAGGTTCTTTGCTATTAGAAAATATAAATCTTGTGAACTTATATGGTCCCAATATAGATGATCAGAAGTTCTTTGCTAATTTATTTCTCATCTTATCATCACTTACAGGGCAACATATAATAGCAGGGGATTTTAATTGTACATTGAATCCAGGTGTGGATAGATCAACAGGACTGGATTGTACGCACATTGGATGTAGGATGACTATTAATCATTTTATGAAAGAATTGAGATTGTTAGATATATGGAGAGAAATGAAACCACAAGTTAAAGCCTATTCTTGTTATTCCAGTACCTACAAGACATTCTCACGTATTGATTATTTTTTGATTTCCACAGAATTAAGGTCCAAGATTCAAAACTGCTTTTATGATAACATCGTGATTTCTGATCATGCACCCTGTTGTCTAATATATGTAGATAAAAAATTGACAAAGGAATCAGGTAGATGGCAATTTCAGCATAAATGGCTTCAGGATGAGGAATTTGTCAAGTATATAGAAAAACAGATAGACGAGTTCTTTGACATCAATACTACACAAACATCAGCATGTGTAAAGTGGGAGGCTTTCAAAGCTTTTATTAGGGGACATATTATTAGTTATACAGGATCAAAATCTAAGAAGACTCGAGAGGAGAGAGCTAAATTGGAACATAAAATAAAAAGTCTTCAGGAAAAAGTGTATGCAGGAAGTGACCCAAGGTTGGAGAATGAATTACTGATTTTGAGAGCTGAATACGACAAAAAATCAGCGAATAGAGCTGCTTCGAGTCTTCTAAGATTGAAACAGTCTTTTTATGAACAAGGTGAAAAATCAGGAAAATTATTAGCATGGCAGATTAAACAATTGGAAATTAAAACACCAATTACCAGTATTATAAGTAACGGACAGGTAGTTATAGATCCTTTAGAAATTAATAGAGCCTTTAGAGATTACTATGAAAAATTATATGATACCAAAAATGAACCTGATTTAACAAAACTAAATGGGTTTTTGAACGAACTATCTATACCGTGTATTCCAAATGAAAACAGGGAGATATTGGAGTCTAAAATTAGTCAAGAAGAAGTTGGGCTAGCCATTGATAATATGAAATCAGGAAAAAGTGCAGGACCAGATGGTCTTCCAGTTGACCTTTATAAAAAATTTAAGAATAAATTAATAAAACCTTTTTTGGAAATGGTTTTAGAAGCATTTCAAAATAATAATTTACCATCATACATAAATAATGCCTTAATTATACTGCTGCCAAAACCAGGTAAGCCCTCTAATAAATGTGAAAATATGAGACCAATAAGCCTATTAAACGCTGACCTTAAGATAATCTGTAAAATTTTAGCAAGACGAATACAAGAAATTTTACCAAATATTATTAATCGAGATCAGAATGGCTTTATAAAGGGTAGACAAGGCTTCCATAATGTAAGAAGACTATTTAATATTATTTATTTTAATAAAGAAGCACCGGATACAGCTCTCCTATCATTGGACGCCGAAAAGGCCTTTGATAGAGTTGAATGGCCCTTTCTTTTTGAAGTCCTACAAAGGTTTGGACTTGGAAATAATTTCATAAAATGGGTTCAAATAATATACAATAATGCTACAGCAGAAATCCTAACAAATAACAATATTTCAAAACCAATAAAAATCAATAGAGGATGTCGACAAGGCTGTCCACTTTCACCTTTACTGTTTACTATGGCAATTGAACCTTTAGCGATACGTTTACATTCACAAATATATGGAATTAAAGTTGGACCAACAGAACATAAAATCTCCCTGTACGCCGATGATATAATTTTGTTTATGTCGAATCTAAAAAAATCAATTCCAACCTTGTTGAATTTAATAAAGAATTTTGGGGAAATATCAGGATATAAAATAAATAAAACTAAATCTTCAATATTAATGCTAAATGAGACCCAGAGAAATTACCCAGCCCCTGAGGTAAATCAATTCAATGTTGTAAATCAGTTTAAATATTTAGGAATCCAAATTATGCCTAAGCTAGAATCAGTCGCCAGTGTCAACTATGAAGCCTTAATGTCAGATATCAATGAGTTAACTCAGAGATGGATGTCACTACCAATGTCGATGATCGGGAGAATCAATATACTTAAAAGTAATATTTTACCTAAAATACTTTATTTATTTCAATACATTCCCTTGTATCACCACCTTTAGATCTATTCTCAAGAATAAAAAAAAAGTTAGTGGAATTTATATGGAACAACAGGAGGGCTAGATTACGTTTGTCTTTATTATATTTACCATTTGATCGTGGAGGTCTGAAATGTCCAAATTTTATGTTGTATTATTGGTCGGCACAACTGAGGTCTATGACATATTATTTTTCATCAAATGATCTCCCTCACTGGACTGAAATGGAATCATACAATTTACCTTTACCTCTTCCCATATTCATATACTCAGATTCGGCAAAAAAATTACAAAAACAAGTTAAAAATCCATTTGTAAAGCATATGATCAAAATATGGTGTGAAGCTAAAAACTATTTAAAAGAACCACAGTTATTGTCACAATTTAGTCCAATATGGGGTAATCAATATTTTAAACCAGGGAGAGCGGACGCTGTATTTAAAGTATGGAATTTAAAAGGGATACAAAAGATTCAGGATTTATATTTGCCATGTGCAGACAACATAATGTCTTTTGAAGAGCTGAGGATCAAATTTAATCTCAATAGAACACATTTTTTAAAATATCTTCAACTTAGAAACTTTATTCGATCAAATCAAAATAAAGCTCTCACTCGACCTATTTATTCATCCTTGGAAAAAATGATGATGAAAGATAGTAAAAGAAAGGGTATTATTTCAGAGTTTTATAACTCATCGACACTATCTTCAAGTGAAAATTCACTGAAAAGATTAAACTACTGGAAAGAAGATCTGCAAATTGAAATTTCAGAGGAACAATGGGAATTGGCTTGTACAGAAGCTCAAACCAAATCAATAAATGCACGCCTTAAATTGATACATTTCAAATGGTTAATGCGGATGTATGTTACACCGGAGGAGTTAAATAGATATAACAAAAATATACCAGATACATGCACAAAATGCATGGAAAGTAAAGGAACCCTATTTCATTGTTTATGGGAATGTAGATTAATAAGAATGTTTTGGGAGGAGGTGAGGGTAACAATTGAAAAAATAATCTCAAAACAAATCATATTGAATCCTAAACTGTTTTTGTTGGGTCTGTACCCAGAAAAGCATAATTTCAATAAAAGTGAAAGAACATTCATAGACCTCAGTTTGCTTAATGCCAAAAAATGTATTGCACTATTATGGAAAAAGACTCATAGACCAGATGTGACTCAGTGGTTAAGACAGATGTTAACAAACCTTCCATTAGAAAGAATAACATATATACTGAAATCAAAGGAAAGTGTGTTTGAGAATATATGGAGACCTTTTATTGATTATGTAAAAAATTTAAACATAACTCTTGAAGAAGAAGGTGAATGATGTGTGTGGACCTTGTAAATTCCAAACTGGTGAACATAATATGTATACTTATGTATTGGATTGTCTAGACTAAACAGAGGAGCATTGTTGAAGACTTGATTTTGTTGGTGGTTGTTGGTGTTTTTAGGGCATTTTTTTTTTTTTTTTGTAGTACTTTAGTGTTTGTGTTTGTTTGTATCATGTTTGTTAAAAAAAAAAAAAAAGGTTCAATAAAGATATTGTGGGAAAAAAAATTCACAAGTGTTTGATCCATGAATCGACCAATAAATTTTCTGGTTCAATTAGAGTGAGTATTTAAACAGTCCTCTTCATCATGCCGTTCACATTGTGACAACATGAGACCAAGACGACACCTAACAACTGATCAACAGTACCTCACCATTGCAAGGCTTCAAACAGGATGTTCTCAGATGGAAGTGGCCACTGAGCTTAGAGGCATCAGCAGGTTGCAACAGAGATAGAGAGAGACTGGAAGAGTCACAGAAAGGCATAGACATGGACGTCCTTTGGTCACATCCCACGCTGATGACCGCTTCATTGTGAACAGTGCCCTGCGGAACTGGATGATGAATGCCACTCAACTCCAGGCACATTTAAAGAAAGTGAGAGGCTCCCAAGTGTCACATCAGACCATTCAAAATCATTTACATCAGCACAGTCTGCGTGCTTGACGACCTGCGAGGGTACCTGACCACACCACCAGACACATGTGTCATCATTTGCATGAGCCAGGGAGTATGTGCTGTTCTCTGATGACAGTCGATTCACGTTGAGCAGAAATGATGGCCGCCAACAATGTTGGAGACGTCAAGGAGAGCCACTGTTGTCACCAGATGAGCCTTTGGTGGTGGTGGTGTTATAGTCTGGGCAGGTGTGTCTAGTCCATACAGACCTGCCGTACACGTTATGAATGGTACAGTGACAAGCTGATACTACCTGGATAACATCATTAATCCAGTCATTGTGCCCCTGCATGAACAACACAGGCCTAATTTCATCTTCATGGACAACAATGCGCCAGCTCACTGAGGTTGCATCATTAGGGAACACCTGCTGGAGGCTGGGGTAGCTCAAATGGAGTGGCCTGCACTTTCTCCAGACCTGAATCCCATAGAAAACCTATGAGATCAACTGAGTCGCTGTATACAGAGGCTAGTAACCCTGCAGCCCACAACCTCAATGACTTAAGGGCTGCCCTTCAAGAAGATTAGAATGCCATTACCCAGCAGACAATAAGACGACTTGTGAACAGCATGAGACGTTGTTGTCAAGCTGTAATTGATGCTTAAGGGCACATGCCAAATTATTGAGACATTGACATTTTTTGGCTTTTGCTTCAATAAATTGTTTGAGATGAGGAAATCACCATTGCATGCTTCTACTTGAATGCCCTACTTTCATGACATTATATCACTAGCATGAACTTTTTACATTTTCCATAAATTTCACCCGAAAACCAAATATCCCTCAGTTTTTGTGAGTAGTGTATACATGGACCTAACTGTAACTGTTCTAATTATATTTGTGGCTGCCCTAAAAGTTTCCCAGACATTTTAACAATTTTATCTGACTAGTACATACCCGTGCATACCCGTAGAAACCAAGTATAAGCAAGGATTTCTGCATGCCTGTTGCTGAAGGGTGTCCTCCTGTCTGAGATGGCTGTGTTATTCACAGTCATGCCGCAGGCATCACTGACAGAGATTTCTTGAATTTATAGAGTGCCTTCTGCCTTACTGAGTGAGATTTCCCAATTTCCTGCTTCGAATGGGTGTGGTTTAAAGTAGTGTGTCCTATTTGGTCTCAGCTTCTCTGTGCCTTGCCTGGCATACAGTGTTGCTTGCTTTGTGGGCATTTCGGGCTTCAAGTGACTCAGCACATGCATGGCGCAATGCCACACGTTTCCTGTCTGTCTTTGCATCCCTTGCCTGTTGTACCCTATGCTGGTGAAGGGTCTCCTCCTGTGGCAGGCATCACAGGACACTACATCATAGGTAGGCAGGCATGGTGAGTGATGGTCTATATGACATCATAAAGACATCAAGGCAGGCATCATAGGTAGCCAGTCCTATCGTCTATATGACGGCATCGCCTATATGATGGCATCGGGAGTCCTATGTAGCCTGAGATCATAGGATCATCATAGGCCGTCCTATGATGTCCTATGATCGTGACACACAGTCACACACACAATTTCCTTAATTTATAGTGATTTCCTTTTATTTTCCACAGTAAAGTTACCATACCAGACTAATAGGTTATAATGCAACGGTATACATGTGACCCATGCCACATTTTATGAGACTAAAACCCAAGGAAACGCCATTTTGCACAATATGGGATGAACTTCATGTACGGGGGGGGGCTGAAAATTCATAGTGGTCAAATGTGACCAAATGTGGTTTATTTTTCAACCGCAGGGATCCAAGCGCTGCAACACCAATGGAAGAAGTGTGTAGATCGAAGGGAAGACTATGTTGAAAAATAAACCACATTTGCTCAATTTTGATCACTATGAACTTTTTAGCCCTCCGTAAGTGACTCAAAATCTGATTTTTTTTTTACCGTAATGTGACACAGATCTGATTTTTTGGGGGCTGTGTGCAGAAACCTCATAAAATCCAACCTTTCAGATCAGATCCGCTTTCATATTGTGGTCCTAAATCAGATATACAGTTAGGCCCAGAAATATTTGGACAGTGACAAGTTTTGTTATTTTAGCTGTTTAAGAAAACATATTCAGGATACAATTATATAATCAATATGGGCTTAAAGTGCAGACTCTCAGCTGTAATTTGAGAGTATTTACATCCAAATTGGAGCAAGGGTTTAGGAATTACAGCTCTTTAATACGTAGCCGCCTCTTTTTCAAGGGACCAAAAGTAATTGGACAATTGACTCAAAAGGCTGCAAAAAAAAAATAAGGCTGCATGGGCTCTTCCCTCGTTAACCTGTCATCAATTAAGCAGTTAAAAGGTCTGGAGTTGATTCCAGGTGTGGCGTTTGCATTTGGAAGCCGTTGCTGTGAACACACAACATGCGGTCAAAGGAGCTCTCAATGGAGGTGAAACAGACCATCCTGAGGCTGAAAAAAAAGAAGAAATCCATCAGAGAGATAGCAGAAATGTTAGGAGTGGCTAAATGAACAGTTTGGTACATTCTGAGAAAAAAAAGAGTGCACTGGTGAGCTTGGGAACTCAAAAAGGCCTGGACGTCCACGGAAGACAACAGTGGTGGATGATCGCAGAATCCTTTCCATGGTCCTTCACAACATCCACTCAAGTGAAGAACACTCTCCAGGAAGTAGGTGTATCAGTATCTAAGTCTACCATAAAGAGAAGACTTCATGAGAGTAAATACAAAGGATTCGCCACAAGGTGCAAACCATTAATCAGCCTCAAAAATAGAAAGGCCAGAATTGACTTTGCCAAAAAACACCTGAAGAAGCCAGCCCAGTTCTGGAACAGCATTCTTTGGACAGATGAAACTAAGATCAGCCTGTACCAGAATGATGGGAAGAAGAAAGTTTGGAGAAGAATTGGAACAGCTCATGATCCAAAGCACCACATCTTCTGTAAAACATGGTGGAGGCAGTGTGATGGCATGGGCATGCATGGCTTCCAATGGCACTGGGTCACTTGTGTTTATTGATGATGTGACAAAAAACAGAAGCAGCCGGATGAATTCTGAAGTGTATAGGGATATACTTTCTACTCAGATTCAGCCAAATGCAGCAAAGTTGATTGGATGGTGCTTCACAGTACAGATGGACAATGATCCAAAACATACTGCAAAAGCAACCCAGGAGTTTTTTTAAAGCAAAGAAGTGGAATATTCTGCAATGGCCGAGTCAATCACCAGATCTCAACCCAATCGAGCATGCATTTCACTTGCTCAAGACAAAACTTAAGGCAGAAAGACCCACAAACAAGCAACAACTGAAGACAGCTGCAGTAAAGGCCTGGCAAAGCATCACAAAGGAGGAAACCCAGCGTCTGGTGATGTCCATGGGTTCCAGACTTCAGGCAGTCATTGCCTGCAAAGGATTCTCAACAAAATATTGAAAAGTAACATTTTACTTAGGGTTATGTTTATTTGTCCAATTACTTTTGAGCCCCTGAAATGAGGAGCGTTTGTATAAAAATAGCTACAGTTCCTACATGTTTAATCATATATTTTTGTTCAACCCCTTGAATAAAACCTTAAAGTCTGCACTTCAATTCCGTTGTAGTTGTTTCATTTCAAATCCAATGTGGAGGCATGCAGAGCCCAAATCATGAAGATTGTGTCACTGTCCAAATATTTCTGGGCCTAACTGTATATCTGATAGGTAGTAATGCGACTTGAATGATAACTAGGGCTGTCACAGTAGAGGAATTTCCCCTGCGGTGACGGTGGACAGCTCAACACCATGATATGTGGTATTGTTGCACATGTTTTTAGGACCCTGTGATCTTGTAATTTAAACAGGATTCATAATGTGGCTAACGATGGCAGTTGTGAGAAACTCACTCCAGCTCCGCTCTCAACTTCATGTGCGTGTGTAACAATTGTGCGGAGCTCTGGTCTTTCTAGGCATGAACTGCTGATTCTGTAAAAAAAAAAAAAAAAACGATCATTTTCATTAAGCAGTGGCGGGAACTCCAGTATTTCAACTATGGCATGTGTGGACTGGAGACTGCAATGACATTCAGCTTATTTAAACAGACAGCCTCCGTACAGCCCTGTGTGGCTCATGTCTCCGTGATTTTTGCCACTGTCCGAAAAATCCCGTTCAAACAAGCAATGCACTACGCAGTAGCTGTTTGGCTGTTAGGGCTCAATTATAAACATTCCGTTCAGAAGGAAATAACATGCTTTGTGCCCTTTCAGTGCTCACTGTCACGGCTGTATTTAGCAAGGAGTCCAAACGCTTCCACCACTGACTGCCTACTGGAGTCCGTCTGTAGACAGAGTGCCCCACACGGTGTTGCCGCCATTAGCACTGGGTGCAAACATGCTGTTGGCAATAAAAATACACTTATTTATTTAACTATTTATTTATTAATCATTAGGGGCACATAAGCAAACAACGAGACACACGCACAAAAAAATTGAACACCACGGTTGTTGCGGCTGCTTGTTTTCCTCCGCGGTTGGCTTGATCATAGCGCAGTATTACATAATTGCGGTTATCGAGACAGCCCTAGTGATAACGGTCAGGCTGGAATTCATGCGACTTTCCACCTCTGCACATGTGTAAGGTGAGGATGTCATCAGTTGTTAGTCTCTGCTAAAACAGCTCTCTGTGCTGCCATCTGGCCTTCTTCCTTTCTCTGGATCTCATCACACACATCCAACTAACTGCTGTAGTCCAGACCAAAATAGTAGTCTCACATATGACATATTTGTTGTTGATGAATTGAACTATTTTGCTTGTCATGTAAGTTTTAAGGAGACCCTCCTTAGATTAGCTTTGCATGTTTTTATTTGCAAAAGCTAGCAGGAGTTGTTCATAATTGGGCATGGCTGATTGGTTGTGTTTGAGGGGGCTGCCTATGGGCTACTGTACAGAGCATGATGGGCATTTTATGGTTACAACTGTGCAGACTCTGGCTGCATAAGATGTTACATGTACAAGAAGAAGGTGAACTAAAAAGTGAGTCTTGCTCAGAAATGAAGGGCTGCAGTTCACTGTGGCCACAAAGTGTCAATAAACTGAATAAATTTCAATCTGGTTTTAGGACAAACCACAGTACCGAGACAGCCCTTTTAAAAAATTGTTAATGATATCAGGTGCAGCACAGACTCCCACAAACTGTCAGTTCTGGTGCTGCTGGATCTCAGTGCTGCCTTTGATACAGTAGATTACCACATTTTACTAAGCAGACTCAAACACCTGGTGGGCGTCTCAGGTACTGTTCTTGAATGGTTTCATTCCTATCGCACAGATCATCACTATTTTGTAAGTATGGATACATGTTCTTTGGCAATCCACGAAATCAAGTGTGGGGTACCCCAAGGTTCAATTTTAGGGCCAATACTTTTTCATCTTTATATGTTACCATTTGGGGATGTTATCAGGAGACGTGGCATCAATTTTCATAGCTATGCTGATGATACAAAGCTGTACATTGCCACGTTTCCAGATGACACAAAACCAATTAATGTCCCTTTGAACTGTATTTTAGATATAAAGTCATGGATGGCAGAGAACTTCCTACAGCTCAACCAGGACAAAACATAAGTTTTAACTTTGGTCCTGAAGACAAGAGAGAGAAACTTTTACCCAAATTGCTAGGTCTAAAACCTAAACATTGCTTCAAGAACCAGGGCGTTCTTCTAGACTCTGACTTTAATTTTATTTCACACATTAAAAATGTAACAAAAATCGGATTTTATCATCTTAGGAATATAGCCAGAGTCCGCCCTTTTCTCTCTCTTGCCAGCATGGAGGTCTTGAGGCATGCTTTTATTACCAGTCGTATAGACTACTGCAATACCCTGCTCTCTGGTCTTCCCCAAAAATGGATAGCACCTCTCCAACTGCTCCAAAATTCAGCTGCACGAGTGTTGACGAGGACCAGGGGGTGGGCACATATTACACCAGTTTTAGAATCGCTGCATTGGCTCCCCGTGCATTTTAGGATCGATTTTAAGGTTCTCTTAGTAGTTTTTAAATGTCTCAACGGTCTTGGGCCTTCTTATCCATCTGAGCTGCTTTTATCTTATGAGCCCTCATGGACCCAGAGGTCCTCTGGTACCAGCCTTTTAATGGTTCCCAAAGTCAAGACCAAGACCTTTGGTGAAGCTTCCTTTCATTATTATGGTCCTCGTCTGTAGAACAGCCTGCCAGAGCGCCTCAGAGTCAATAGATGTTTTTAAGAACAGGCTAAAGACCCACCTTTTTAATATGGCTTTTAACAAACCTGTTTAATTATTATTGAAGTAGTCATTTATGTTCCATTGTTTTACATTCTTCTCAGCCCCATTTGCTTTTAGATTTTCTTATTTTGATGTGTTCTTAGCTCAGTTTATAAGTATGGGTTTTTAGCTCCCTTTGTTCTATGTGTTCTTAGTTTTATCTTGTATTTTATGTGTTTTAGCTCCAGTGTTTCCTCAGTGGGGCCCCTCATGCCGGATGCTGCTTGGCCAGGGTGCTGGTCTCGGGGGTCGCTCTAGCTTGGGTGGGTGGGGGCTTTATGCCACTGCCTACAGCTGTGGTGCGGGCCCCAGCCTGTCCTGGCCTCTGTGGCATGCTCTGTGGTTATGGGCTGTGTGGTCTCCCGGCGTGGGGGGCTCCACAGGATGGTTGCTCCTTCACATGGTGCCTCGGTGCCGAGCAATGTCTCTTATTTTATGTGTGTTTGTGGGTATGTTTATGGGAGGGCTGGAAGGGGTGGGGATACATTGTGTAAATATATGTAACTAAACGTGTCTACTGTTTTTAATCTATGTGAAGCACTTTGCACAGCATCTAATGTTTAAAAAGTGCTATACAAATAAAGTTTGATTGATTGAAGATTACAAAAGTATCTTACAGTATCTTAAAAATTCTTTTTTTTCTTTACTTCATAGTGCAGAAACTATTAGTCAAGAAATAATACTTTTTTCCAATTAAACTGGCGCCGTAATAAAGTCCACTGTGTCCACACATAGGTCTGTCACAATCTCTGCTTCTGAACCAACCTTATTAATGGCACAAGCAGTCTTCTCCCTGATCTTGCCACTGCTTGTGCGGAGGATCTTGGAGAAATCTTGTCGAGCAGCCAGAAGGTGGGCAACAGAGATTGAACTTTTGGTGCCAAGGGCGGAACGAAGCGGTGGGTAAACTTTACTCAACTTCTCCGCCTGCGTCTGTAAGAAGACATACAAAAATCAGCCACTGTTGGAAAACAGTACGATTATCAAAGTATGAAAAAAAAAAAAATGAAATGCCACTGTAACAACAGTCTGGTGGAATTTACAGCAAGCAGTGTTCCCCTACCATTATAATGGGGGGGGGGGGGGGGAAGTCAAGTTAATTTTATTTAATTCCATTTTTCTATATGGCACCAGATCACAACAGAAGTCGTTTTAAGATGCATTCAGTATAGAACAAGCCTTTTACCTTGTCCATTTATTAAACAAACTAAATATCCTTATGTTATTTATCTTATTTACATGACAGCAGCTCATTTCTGTCTCTTCTCTCTCCCCCTGCAATGGGCAGAACTCCGCTGCACACAACACAAACATGTACGCTTGCACATACACAGACACGATGTGTGTGCACACACCGACACGTGCGCCCATACAGGTGAACAGTATAGAATGCTATGGAATGCCACCGCATTCACAAAGATGTGCAATATTGGGATTTAAAATGCAGACACCTCCCTTCAGCAAAATTCCTCACATACTACTAATTAGTGCCCCACCTCTCTTCCCAGTGCACACAGCAGAACAGCTGTGTGGGTGGGCGGCCAGGCTTCATTCCAGTGATCAGTACAGCAGCCAACTCCAAACTAATGGTTTGGTCAAATAGCCGCTACTTCTGTTTGCCAGGGATGTGGGACCATTTCCCACCGTGCTGCATCGCAGAGGACAGTCTTCTAACCCCGTTTTAATTGGAGGCAAGTCAGGTTAGCTCCATCTCACTCTAATTATAAAACAGCAAATGCTAAATGATGATGCTAAGTTGTTGCCAATAGGAAACATTAAGTGTATCAGACCATCGTTTCTTTGGTTTAAATTACTGCTGAGTTTCTTAGATTTTTCTGAAGAAAATTTTATTAAAGCTGCAAAAGTGTGTGATAGCTGCACAGAACCAAAATAAATAATAAAACGTGTCAAAGAAGAAAAATGGCTCTTAATGTAATTTATTTGATTTCTAATCATTTTAATTAGTCAAGGAGCGATAATGAATAAAGTTGAAGTTATCACATGTATTTTTTACATTACCTTCTGTGCCTTTGATTTTCTGATCATGGCCAATCTGAAATATTTTTACAAAGAAGCAAACAGGTTAAATCAGGCCAGAATGGCAGTCTTCAGGCTATTGCTCCACACTTAAATTTTCATTGATTTAAACTAACAACTAATTTATATCTGAAGATGGCAGCGATAGGTAATTTTCTCATTTTCAGACTGACATTTCTTTAAAATTATTGCTATTCTCCTCTGGCTCAGGAAATATTTAACTTATTGATGTTTTTTAAAAAATAATGTTTACTTTTTCTTCATATGATATGAATAGAAGAAAAACCCCAAATGTATGAGAGTCAAGTCTCAAATACACATTCAAAATTATTTTATAACACTGCAAAATTATGAGGAAAAAAGGTGCGTAAAATCACATCACACAGCCCTACTGACTGCTGTTAATAAAAGAAATGGCTGTTCTTAAAAGAAACTTATGAACACCATGATTCCTTTAAGAGTTTGTGGTTGTGGACCTTCACGCTGCCCCACCACCACCACCTTCTCCAAGGCTGCAAACCTAGGGGAAACACTGGTAAGTCTGAATACACCAACCTCTACATGCATCTATTGCAGTGTTCTGTGCATCCGTATGTTTCATGATGTGAGTTAACCGGAATGTCACAGCACCAGCAAGGTGGAGAAATGGTGCAGTATCACGATTACTGCAATCAAGACCAAAGAAGAAAAACCCCCCACCATTGATCAAATTCAGCATATACCAAACAAACGTCTCCTGTACACTGCAACTGTACATTTGCTCATCCCAATCAAAATCAATGAACCCCCACTGTAAATTAAGTTTATTGGCAAAATGTACAAACTAGCAGCAGCTGTTTGCAATAAGCAAAAATCAAAAAAAGAACAATTCAAATAGCTGAACACCATTAATATCACAAGTGGTTTCTCCAGATTCAACACAAAATGCCACTTCTAATGACTACTGCAGTCTCAAAATTACTCAACCCCTTCATAACAAGGGCCTTTAGCACTTAGGAGAGCACCGTTTTGCTGTTATGATCTGCTGCAAAAGTGATGCACAGCCAGACACCAACTTCTGGCAGCATTCTGCCAGAAGCAGCAGTCCACAAAGGTTTGGTTTCAGAAGAAGTCCTGACCATCACAGTCGCCTGACTTGAACTTCATTGAAAATCTCTAGTGGGGTTTGAAAAAGGTGTTTGCAGCACACAAACCCAAGAATATTAAGTAAACTGGAGGTCATCAGAATGCTGCCAGAAGTTGGTGTCTGGCTGTGCATCACTTTTGCAGCAGATCATAACAGCAGCATAACAGATCATCCATAGGCCTGAAAAGTTCCAGTTCTGTCTTATCGCTCCACAGAACAGAATCCCAAATTCTCTTTGGCTTATTTATATAGTTTTGAGCTAAGGACGTTAATGATTAATTGACTTTCGATTAATTGTTGATAAGAATTTAGTCAACTAAATTAAACAAGCCTTTAGTTGCACTTAATTTTGATGGGGCAAGCTGAAAAGCTGCTAACAGACAGATGGACGGATGGACAGACAGACACAACCACACACACATTAACTGATTACTGTCTGCATTTTCACTGATGCATAATTAGTTGTCAATTAATTGATAACTCAGCAGTCCTTTTCAACAGAAACTTATTCTATGAAATGTAGTGGCATCGCCGTCCAGGCGGGGGTGCACGTGGTCACCCACTGCTGCATTTCAACCGAAAAAGCAGAAGAAGATGCCAAGCTCCCCCAGAGCGCATGCGCTGAAAAACTCGCCCTTCTGGGTTACGTTGGAGCACCACAACAACTTCTAATAGCAAAGTTTGAAGGTCCACCTGCTTCAAATTAACATAGCAGAGAAACTGACTGGAACAAATAAAAAGATTACACAAGCGCAAAAACCTATCCGCTCATCACAAGACGGGAAAGCAGACCGGACTCAAGTTACCACTGAGGTAACAGACAGAGGAGCTCAGATCATACTGGGTTTGCCTGGATTGCCAGGGTACTGTGATATAGTGCATCCGTTCAATATTCACAGTGCTTCACTTTTTCACATTTTATTCCAAAACGGATTAAATTCATTTTCTTCCTCAAAATTCTACACACAATGCCCCATTAATGACAACATGAAAAAAAAAATTGAGATTTTTGCAAATTTATTAAAAACAAAAAAACTAAGAAATCACATATGCATAAGTATTCACAGCCTTTGCTCAATACTTTGTTGATGAACCTTTGGCAGCAATTACAGCCTCACGTCTTTTTGAATATGATGCAATAAGCTTGGCACACCTACTGTATCTTTGGGCAGTTTCGCCCATTCTTCTTTGCAGCACCTCTCAAGCTCCATCAGGTTGGATAGGAAGTGTGGGTGCACAGCCATTTTCAGATCTCTCTAGAGATGTTCAATTGAATTCAAGCCTGGGCTCTGGCTGGGCCACTCAAGGACATTCACAGAGTTGTCCTGAAGCCACTCCTTTAATATCTTGGCAGTATACTTAGGGTCGTTGTCCTGCTAAAAGATGAACCGTGACCCCAGTCTGAAGTCAAGAGCGCTCTGGAGCAGGTTTTCGTCCAGGATGTCTCTGTACATTGCTGCATTCATCTTTCCCTCTATCCTGATTAGTCTCCTAGTTCCTGACACTGAAAAACATCCCCACAACATGATGCTGCCACCACCATGCTTCACTGTAGGGATGGTATTGGCCTGGTGATGAGTGGTGCCTGGTTTCCTCCAAACATGACGCCTGGCAGTTCAATCTTTGTCTCATCAGACCAGAGAATTTTTTTTTTTTTTTTTTTTATTTAAGTTTTTGTAAAGGGTATACAGGTCGTTACAGCAATGCAGTGTTTACATTTTCATCACATGTTCCCTTATTTTCTGATATCTGACAACATTGGAAGATTAATTCTTACAACACCCCTTTTTTTTTTTTTTTTTAAAGTGAAAGAAAAAGTGAAATTAAAGAGAAAAAAAAAACAAGAAACAAATAAAAAAAAAAAAAAACAAACCAGTAAAAAACAAACAAAAAGAAAAAGTAAGTAAATAAAGATAAAAGAGCATCTGAGTAGCGTTGGAACAAAGAGCGGAACCATTATTGAAATGGTATTTGTCAAAGATTAGATCTAATGGAAGACACATATGCGGTCCAGGGTTGCCAAAAGTTCATGAACACATCCATGTCCTGTCTCAGTGCGAATGTCAACTTTTCCATCGAGTAAATGTCTTGGATCACGTTAGTCCAATCTTCAGGTGTAGGACAGTCCTTCAACATCCATTTTTTAGTTAGAGCTTTTTTGCTTGCCAATATTAAAACATTGAATAAGTATTTTTCTCCTCGTCTTTCCAGTGAGTCCGGTAGTAAACCCAAATACAAAGTTACAAAAGAAAAGGGAACTGTAATTTTGAATATTTTCCCCAATATTGTCTGTACCTTGGTCCAATATTGGTGGATAACTGGGCATGACCAAAACACATGAAAATGATTTGCAGTCTTTTCACCACACAAGCCAGGGGCTGTGTTTCTCGACCTTACAGCCGCCTATGATACGGTCTGGCACAAAGGCCTCCTCCTGAAACTTATAAAGGCGATCCCTGCTTGGGCAACAGCAATTATAAAAACCCTGCTGACCAACCGAAGGTTCAGAGTCCACCTCAGTCAGAAGACAAGTGCATGGAGAATGCAGAAAAACGGACTCCCACAAGGCTCAGTTCTAGCTCCAACTCTGTTCAACCTCTACATAAACGACCTGCCTACTACAAAATCCCGCAAATTCACCTATGCAGACGACATCTGTTTGGCATTCCAAGCACCAGACTTTGAACCACTGGAACGGGTGCTCACGGAAGATCTTGCCAAACTGGACCAGTTCTGCAAAATCTGGCGCCTAAAACCAAGCCCAGCAAAAACCGTCTCCAGTGTATTCCATCTCCACAATGCAAAAGCTGCCAGAGAACTAAACATCCACCTGAGCGGACTCAAGCTTAAGCATGCCCCAAATCCAACTTATCTTGGAGTGACCCTTGATAGGACCTTATCCTTCAAGGAACATCTAAAGGGGACGGCTGCTAAGGTGAAGGTACGAAACAACCTGCTCTGCAAGCTCGCTGGTGCAAAATGGGGGGCGGCAGTCTCCACCCTGCGCACCTCAGCACTGGCCCTTTCATACTCTGTAGCAGAATATTGTGCCCCTGTCTGGTCCAGGTCATCTTACACACACCATGTAGACACCCAGCTCAACACAACCATGAGAACTATAACTGGAACAATCCGCTCAACACCACTCCCCTGGCTCTCTGTACTGTCAAACATAGCCCCTCCACACATCCGGCGAGCAGCATTAACTCAAAGGATGCTCCAAAAAGTTAAAGATTCTCCTCACTTACCAATCCATGCAGATATCTACACCCCACCCACTGCCCGACTTCCATCCAGACGGCCGATTGGGAAAAACCCTCCCCCAGCTGACTTCACCATCCAGACAGCTTGGCAAGAGGAATGGGAGACCAAGGAGGTCCCAAACAAACAGCTGGTGATAAACCCCAACCAACAGGTCCCGGGCACCAACCTCCCAAGGAGACAGTGGTCTACACTCAATCGCTTCAGGACTGGACATGGCCCCTGCTTGGCCAGCCTTTACAGATGGGGCAGTAGCCCTAGCCCACTGTGCGCATGTGGAGAGGAGCAAACAATGGAACACATCATAGAGGCTTGCCCGCTCCAAAGACTGGAAGGAGGATTACACACCCTCCATACAGCAAACCAGGAGGCAACTGCTTGGCTTAAGGACTTTGCATTCGCTAAATAAAACCACACAAGCGCCAACAGTTCAATCCCTTATGGGTAAATTTGTTTTGTGCAGGTGTTCTGAAAAATCTTGCCAAGTTTTTCCATCCAAATTCTCTCCACTGCAGGGATGAGGTACTTTTCCATTGCTGTTTATTTAGCTTTTCCCATATTTCCAGTTGTAAAGTGAAATTCCCCTCATTTTCCCATCTCTCTTTTATATAAGATGTGTTGTCTCCTTTTAAGTCTTGAAGACCTTGGTATATTTTAGAAATGTATCTGATCCCTGGGATCCCTTTATATGCCATTAAGAAGACCTTCAGAACACCTGACTGGGCCCTTTCCAAAACCTCCTTTTTAAGTATATTGTTTATGTGGTGTCTAAGCTGGAAGAACCTGTAAAGGTCTTGATTTATTAGGCCTTGTTTTTTCAAATCTTCAAAACTTCTTAAGATTTGCCCTTTAAAAAAATCGTAATATTTTATCAGCCCTTTCTCCTTCCACTTTTTAAATCTGGTGTCTGTTTTATTAGGAGTAAAGTCCTGATCATAGGCGATCCATTGCAGAAGTCGATAGGGCTCTTTAGTTTGATTCTCTCTGACTATCTTAAACCAAATTTTTAGCGGGGTCTCTATCCACGGGTTAGTGTTATTCAAAAGCTTAGGTAAGACATTGTTCCCTATTATCGCCTGTAGGGGGATGTCACTTGTTATTTGGCATTCGATCTCCTTCCATTGTGCAGTGTAGACTGGGTTACATATCTCTACTAAAGTTTTAATTTGTGCGGCTTTAAAGTAGTCCCTGATATTTGGCAGCGCGAGCCCACCTTTGTCTTTGTTTAGCTGTAGGGTTCTATATCTGATTCTAGGTCTCTTGCCCTGCCATATGAATCTTGAGATCCTTCTGTCCAGCTCCTGCCATGTTTTTTTGAATCAGAATCAGAATCAGAATCAAGAATCAGGTTTATTGCCATTGTTCATGTAGTACACAAACTAGGAATTTGTCTCGGTACAATGCTGCAACATTAAACATGATAAGATAAGAGAAATAAACTATACATGTAATAAATGTAATAATACGAATTTTGGGAGGTTCTACCGGTATTGTTTGGAAAAGGTATAGAAGACGTGGAAGTATATTCATTTTGACTGCTTCAATTCTTTGTGCAGTACCCAAGAATGGTATCATATTCCATCTTGCTAGGTCAGATTTTATTTTTGTCACCAGTGGATCATAGTTTAGTGATATAATTTTGTTGAGTTGTTTCGGGATATTGACCCCCAGATATTTCATAGATTCCGACTCCCAGTTAGTTTTGAGTTTGCTTAGTGAATAATGATTTGGGTCATAGTTGAATGTTAAAACTTGGGTTTTATGCATATTTAATTTGTACCCCGATAAATCTCCATACTCTGAAAAAACTGAGGTTAGTTCTGGTAAAGAAGTGTCCGGCTGCCCTAGGTATATTAAAATGTCATCAGCAAAGAGTGCTATTTTATGTTCCTTCTGACCAAGTGTAATACCTTGAATTTTTTGGTTTTGTCTTATCCATTGGCTCAGAGGTTCTATGAAGATTGCAAAGAGCAGTGGAGACAGGGGGCAGCCCTGACGACATCCTCTTTCCAGTTCAAAAGATGATGATAAATTACCGTTAATCCTTATTTTAGCTGTTGGTTTTTTATATAATGCCTGTATAGTTCTAATGAAGTTGTTATGAAAATTGAAACTGGATAAGATTCTATATAGAAAAGACCAGTCAACCGAATCGAATGCTTTTTCAGCATCTAATCCCAATATGACTGCATTTAAGTTATATTTTTTTATATGATGAATTATGTGTAAAGTGCGTCGAATGTTGTCTTGTGTCTGTCTTTGTCTTATAAAACCTGTTTGGTCTAAATGAATTAGGTCTGTCAGTATATTTTCTAACCTTTTGGCAAGGATAATGGTAAAAAGCTTATAGTCCTGATTTAGTACACTGATTGGTCTGTAGTTGGAGCACTCTAGTTTATCCTTTTCAGATTTAGGTATAACTGCAATGACCCCTTCTCTCCAGGAGGGGGGGATTTCCCCTGTGTGGAGGACATAATTAAATGTTTTCAGGAGGAGAGGAGATAGTTGCTGTTTAAAGGTTTTGTACCACTCTGCTGTATAGCCATCAGCTCCTGGGGATTTGTTAGCTTTAAGTTTCATAATTGCTTTTTCCAATTCTTTAGGATGTATTTCTGACAGTAGTGTTTTATTTTGTGACTCCGTAAGTTGGGGAAGGTTTAATGTGTTTAGGAATGCCTCGGATGCGTTTTTATGTTTTTTGTGGGAGTATAAGTTCTTATAGTAATTCTCGAAGTTTTTAAGAATATCCTGAATTCTGAATTTTATTTCCTTTGATATTGGGTCTCTGATTTTGTAGATTGCTCTTTCTGTTTGATGTTTCCTCAATTTATAGGCTAGCAATTTTGCCGATTTACTGCCTGCTTCATAGTATTTTTGTTTCAGAAATGTAAGTTTCTTCTGGATTTCTATTGTGTAGATCTCATTTATTTGGTTTTTAATTTCCTTAATCTTGAGCGAGTCAGTAGAATGAGTGTTGCCTTTGTGTTCTTTTTCTAGGTTCCTAAGTTCTGACTCTAATGTGGATAGTTTTTCTTGTCTTAGTTTCTTTTGGGTTGCCAGTTTTGCAATAATCTTTCCTCTTATTACAGCTTTACATGCATCCCACAGTACTAAAGGGGATACTTCTCCATTATCGTTATCTTCCAAATATCTGAGAATATCTGATTCCAATTCATCTTTCAATGGTCCTTTCAGGACATTTGAATTTAACCTCCAAGAAAATGTATTATTTGTGTATTTTTGGATATTTAAGTCCATGTAGATCGGACTGTGGTCGGAGAGATCCATCAGTCCTATTTTACATGTTTTTACTCTTCCAATGTCTCTATTAAACATAAAAAAATAGTCAATCCTTGAGTAAGATGAATGTGGAGTTGAGTAAAATGTATAGTCTTTTACACTGGGGTTGAGTTCCCTCCACACATCACAGATTCCCAATTCTTTTAGTAGCATCCGAGTCTTCCTGTTTTGGGTGTTATTTTGATGTGGGGAATTACCAGAAGCATCCCAGTATGGATTCAGTCTAAGATTGAAGTCCCCACCACATATCACTAAACCTTGAGCTTTAGTTATCATTAGGTCGAATACATTTTTATAAAATTTCCAGTTAGCCCCTGGGGGAGCATACACATTCAGCAGGGTGATATCTTCTCCCTCTAGCCGCCCAGTTACCAAACTGTATCTCCCTTCTTTATCTTTGTGTTCTGATTTTTTTTCAAATGTAATTTTGGTTGATATCAATGTCGCTACTCCCCTCCTCCTCCCTGATTTATATGAAGATGAAGAGATCATTTTAAACCCTTGTCTACTGAGTTTATTGTGTTCCACGTCTGTTAGGTGGGTTTCTTGTAAAAGTATTATTCCTGCTTTGTCTTTTTTCATTTTGCCTAGAATCTTGGATCTTTTAACTGGATTCAGGATTCCTTTTACATTATATGAAATTATTTTGGTTACACCCTGTTTCTCCATTGTGTTGTTTTGTTTAGTATAACTGTGTGGTGGCCCTCTTTTGTGCTACTCAGAAACTGAAAGAACATTAAAAACAAGAAAAACATTAAGAACATAGTGTAAAAAACTTTAAAACAAAAAGCTGTCATAAGAACTTCCTGAGCTGAGGTCTTTTTAAAGACCCTGTAAGAGCCTTGATGGAGTGAAGGCTCTGAGGGAAATTCCTCAAACTCTGTTACGTGTTGAGGGCCCTCTCTTACCACTGAAAGTAGTCCCATGCTTTTAACGTGAGTTTCAGAACCCAATCCAAACTTGTAATGATTTTTTTTTTTTCCTTTTATGCCTAAACCCTGTGAAATTGTGTGCACCCTCCCACCCCCATCACATCAAACATTCACGCAAAAACAGTATTTGTTAGTATGAGGAGAACATGTGGATTATTGTCACATTTCTATTTTAACAAGTTTTTTTTTTTTTTTTTTTTTATTACAAAGACTTATTTGTTTCAAATAATATGATTGTTCCATGAAATGTTTTACCACATGCTGAATATGCATCTCCTTTAATGTTTGTTACCTTGTATGAGGGGGGTTGGATGTGCGGATTGATTCAAGAGGAAAAAAAAAAAAAAAAAAAAAAAAAAAAAGGTCGCTATTCCAACCTGAAAACGGATAGTTTATCCGCGACGCTCTGGTGCTGGGTTTCCCGCTGCTGGTCCGTGGATTTTGAAGGTCTTTGTGTTGTCCATGTTTGCGCTTTGATCTTCTCACTCGGGTCTGCTGCGGGTTTAAATACCGTTACCGGGAGGCCTCTTTTCGCCATGTCAGCTGTTGCTTCTTCCGCCGAATTATAGAGACACGTTTCATCGCCGTAGAAGACCCTTAACTTCGCAGGAAATGGTGTCTGAAAGCGCAATTTCTTCTCTCTTAACACCTTTTTCGCGTCATTGTATTCCCTGCGCTTTTTAAGGACCTCCGGGGCATAATCG
This sequence comes from Pholidichthys leucotaenia, assembly GCA_020510985.1. NCBI lineage: Eukaryota > Metazoa > Chordata > Actinopteri > Cichliformes > Pholidichthyidae > Pholidichthys > Pholidichthys leucotaenia. The sequence goes on from CM035841.1 coordinate 430,707,327, forward strand.
TGTTCCACGTAGACTTTTCTCTCCTGGTGCATAAATCCTTTTTTCTGCCAGGCCAGTCTTACAACCTCTTGTTTTATTTTGAAATTGGAAAATCTTACCAACACCGAACGTGGGGGCGCTTCCGCCGCCGGCCTAGCGGCTAATGAACGATGTGCCTTTTCTATCTTCAAGTCGGTGGTTTGTGGAATATCCAATTTCTCTCTTAGTAAGGATTCCACGCATTCTGCCATTGAGTTAAAACCATTTTCGGTTCCTTCTATCAGACCATGAATTCTTATGTTGTCTCTTCTTTGTTTTCCTTCTTGGTCGGTTAGCTTAGCCTCTATAGCTGCTTGTCTTTTGCGTAGGTCTAGCACAGAATCTTCGAGCACTTTTATTCGATCCTCTGTTTCCAAGATTCGGTTCTCGGCCTGGTCCACTCTGCTGTTTGTCCTTTTCAATTCTTCTCTGAATTCCCGAAATTCGGCCGTAACATCTCGGCGAAATCGTCGTAGCTCCTCAAATAGTGATTTCAGGCTAACCCTGTTGTTAGCTATCACCAGTTCCTCGTCTTCTGAACGGAGATCTTCCAGTTCGGATTCTCCGGCCGATACGTGTCCTGGCCTGGAGAATTTCAGTTTCTTCTGTTTTCCTTTAGACATGATGATTTTGTCTTTTGATTTTCACTCCTCCAAAAATCCGTTAAGTTTGATTTTCAAGGTGTTATCCTGGATTGGGTCTGAGAACTTCAATGTTAAGCTGCAGTCGCCATGGCGTCGACTTCTCTGATTCTCAGACCAGAGAATTTTGTTGCTCATGGTGTGAGAGTCCTTCAGGTGCCTTTTGGCAATGTCCAGGTGGGTTGCCATGTGCCTTTTACTAAGTAGTGGCTTCCATCTGGCCATTCTACCATACATGCCTGATTGGTGGATTGCTGCAGAGATGGTTGTCCTTCTGGAAGGTTCTCTTCTCTCCACAGAGGAACACTGGAGCTCTGGCAGAGTGACCATCGGGTTCTTGGTCACCTCTCTGACTAAGGCCCTTCTCCCCCGATCGCTCAGTTTAGATGGCCAGCCAGCTCTAGGAAGAGTCCTGGTAGTTCTGAACTTCTTTCATTTACGAATGATGGAGGCTACTGTGCTCATTGGGATCTTCAAAGCAGCACAAATTTTTCTGAACGCATCCCCAGATTTGTGCCTCGAGACAATCCTGTCTCGGAGGTCTACAGACAATTCCTTTGACTTCATGCTTGGTTTGTGCTCTGACATGCACTGTCAACTATGGGACCTTACATAGACAGGTGTGTGTCTTTCTAAATCATGTCCAATCAAGTGAATTTACCACAGGTGGACTCCAATTAAGCTGCAGAAACATCTCAAGGATGATCAGTGGAAACGGGATGCACCTGAGCTCAACTTTGAGCTTCATGGCAAAGGCTGTGAATACTTATGTACATGTGATTTCTTAGTTTTTTATTTTTAATAAATTTGCAAAAATCTAAAAAAAAAAAAGCTTTTTTCATGTTGTCATTATGGGGTATTGTGTGTAGAATTTTGAGGAAAAAATGAATTTATTCTATTTTGGAATAAGGCTGTAACAGCAAAATGTGGAAAAAGTGAAGCGCTTTGAATACTTTCTGGATGCACTAATGTTTAACATGCAACAGATGAAGCAGCTCACAATTTATTTTCCTGTTAAAAAAAAGTCTACTAGTGCATCTCAGTAAATTAGAACATGAAAGTTTTCTTTTGTAATATAGCTAAAAAAGATAAATTTTATATTGGTAGTAGTTTTTAAAATAAATTAAAAATCATGACATTTATAATTTACTGAGATGGACCAGCACACAGTACACACTATACAGGACAAAATTTATCAGACTACAAAAAATGCCATTGTCTGTAATAAAATAAAATGAAAATGGTACAATAAATCATTGAGGAATATGATGTTCATGTTTTATTCAGTATATTGTAGCACCTTGGGAGAGTCAGATTTCTAGCATCTCAGACAAGAGACAGTGAATAAGCATGGGAGACAAAGGAACAGGAGTCTCCTGGCAGTCAAGAGACAGTGAATAAGCATGGGAGACAAAGGAGCAGGAGTCTCCTGGTGAGAGAGCGGGAAGGAGTCAAGGATGTAGGGGGTTGAATGCAGTGGGATGCAAATGTCCTGTTGTGTGTGATGTAAGCCGTGAAACTTAAGAGGAGAGTCTCTGGTAAAAAGTTCAGCCTGTTCTGTGCTCGTGAGATGTGAGTGTGAAATAAATAGTTTTGAAATGATTCTGCCTGTGATTTCACACACTCCACACTGGTGACCCAAGACGTATTATGGAACACGAGGCAAGCTCCCCGGAGCCGGCCCGGTCAGGAAGCTACAGCGAGGCGACAGCCATCCCACCCCACAGACAGCCCGGACTGAAACCTCCAGCCACGCGTGTGCGGTTTCAGTGAAGCTACCGGATTTCTGGCAGCACAGCCCGCGCTCTTGGTTCCACCTCACCGAGGCCCAGTTCGCCCTCCGGGGGTAACGGCAGATGACACCAGATTCTACCATGTGGTCGCAGCGCTCGACGCCCGCACAGCTCAACAGGTAGCGAGCCTGCTCGATCAGCCTCCAGCCAGCAACAGATACGAAGCGCTCAAAGCTGCGCTCATCCAGCGCTACACGCTCTCGGACTGTGAGAGAGCGGAGAGGCTCCTGACGCAGACCAAGCTAGGAGAGGGTTCGGCCGTAGGCCTGATGGAGAAGATGATGACGTTAAGGGGCACGGACGACGACCACTTGTACGTCACCGTGCCAATTCCAGCGCTCGGGGAAAACGCCAAGGCCAAGGGTCGGTAGCAGCAGCGACCCTCGGTGAAGTGAACAAGCTGCTCTACCTAATGGACGCACGCTCGGGGAGGCATTTCCTCGTGGACACCGGAGCCCAGAGGAGCTTCATCCGGCCAACCTACGCTGACCGGCTGGCAGGATCTAGCGGCCCCGAGATAGTGGCAGCAAACGGCTCGGATATTAAGACCTTTGGTGAGAGGACTATGCTCTTGTCTCTACACGGCCGTACATATGAGTGGACTTTTGTCATAGCAGCACTAAATTACCATATACTGGGGGCTGATTTTCTGTGTGCACATGGTTTATTGGTTGATGTTGCTAACAGGCGCCTGGTTAATGCACTGTCCTTCGATTCTCTCCCCTGTATAGCTTGAGTGACCCGGCCAACAGCACAAGCCAACGTCACAGCTGCAGGCGGTAAGTTCCACACACTGCTCACTCAGTTCCCAGCACTCACGATCCCGACGTTTTCCGCGGCCATCGCTAAACACGGGGTGGAGCACTTTATCACCACCACCGAACCGCCCGTTTTTGCAAGACCTCAGCGCTTGGACGCAGCTAAGCTGGCCATAGCGCGCGAGGAGTTCGCCAACCTGGAAAGGTTGGGCATCATCAGGCGCTCGAACAGCCCATGGGCTTCCCCGCTACACATGGTCCCTAAGGCTGAGGGATCGTGGCGACCGTGCAGTGATTTCCGCAGGTTGAACAAAGCCACGGCGCACGACCGCTACCCGATTCCCCACATACAGGATTTTTCTGTTCACCTCGCCGGGGCATGCATTTTTTCCAAAATAGACCTGGTCCGCGGTTACCACCAAGTCCCAGTGCGCGCTGAGGACGTACCCAAAACAGCGGTAATAACTCCGTTTGGTCTATTCAAGTTCCTGCGCATGCCATTCGGGTTAAAAGGAGCGGCACAGACGTTCCAGCACATAATGGATGCAGTGCTGTGCGATCTCCCGTTCGTGTTCGTCTACCTGGATGATATCCTGGTAGCCAGTGCATCCGAAGACGAACACGAAACCCACCTCACGACGGTTTTCCGGAGGTTGGAGGAGCACGGGTTAATAATCAACCCGGCAAAATGCCAGTTCGGCGTAACGGAGATTGATTTTTTGGGGCACCGCGTCTCTCCAGAAGGAGCGATTCCGCTGCCTGACAAAGTGCCCGCCGTGGCGGATTTTCCTCGGCCTCAAACAGTCAGAGCACTACAAGAATTTTTGGGAATGGTGAACTCTTATAACCGTTTCCTTCCCCGCGCGGCGCAGCTCATGCAACCATTGTACGCCGCGCTCAAAAAACAGAAACCCGCGGATAGGGTCGAATGGACCCCGGAGCGAGAGCGGGCGTTCTCGGAAGTTAAAGCAGCCCTGGCAAACGCCGCACTGCTGGCACATCCAGACCCGACGGCCCGAATAGCGCTCACCACCGACGCCTCAGACGTGGCCATAGGGGCTGTCGTGGAGCAGCGCGTCGCCGGGGCTTGGCAGCCGCTCGCCTTTTTCAGCAGAACTTTGCGCGACAGTGAAGGTAAATACAGCGGGTTCGACAGAGAGTTGCTGGCTCTTCACCTGGCCATTCGCCACTTCCAGTTCTGGCTGGAAGGGCGCAGTTTCACCGCGTTCGTGGACCATAAGCCGCTAACATTCGCGATGGCCAAGGTTTCAGAACCATGGTCGGGCCGGCAGCAGAGACAGCTGGCCGCGATCTCAGAGTTAACTACCGATATCCAGCATGTGTCAGGTAAACTGAATGTAGTGGCGGACTGCCTCTCGCGCGCCGTGGTGGCCCCGGTCTGCATGGGGATAGATTACGCAGCCATGGCCGCAGAGCAGATTAGCGATGCAGATGTGCGCGCGCTCCAGTCTGGACCAACAGGGTTAAGGCTGGAGAGCAAGGTGCTGCAAGATGGCATGCCCACCCTAATCTACGATGTCTCCAGTGTGTGTGGCTGAGCCTACGCAAACAAGTGAAAGAGTGGGTTGCAGCCTGCGTGGTGTGCCAACGAGCCAAGGTACACAGACACACGAAGGCTCCCTTGGAGCCGTTTCGTATTCCGGCTAAGAGGTTCGACCATGTTCACGTGGACCTCGTGGGCCCCCTCCCGCAATCACAGGGGTGCACGCACCTCCTGACAATGGTGGACTGCACCACGCGCTGGCCACAAATGGTTCCGCTGGCGGCAACCACGTCTGCAGACGTAGCACGCGCTTTTTTAACAGCATGGGTGGCGCGTTTTGGAGTCCCGTCTGACATTACGTCCGACAGGGGCCCTCAATTTGTTTCCGAACTCTGGTCTGCGATGGCCCGCAGCCTGGGTGTTACAATTCACCGCACAACTGCGTACAACCCACAGGCCAATGGGTTATGCGAGCGTTTTCATAGATCACTGAAAGCAGCACTCAGGGCCTCATTGACGGATGCAAATTGGGTAGACAGGCTGTCGTGGGTCTTATTGGGGTTGCGCTCCACGCCGAAAGAGGATCTAGAAGCTTCCCCGGTAGAGCTAGTTTTTACGCAGCCACTACGGCTGCCCGGGGAATTTCTACCAGATAATCCCGCTCCGGGCAGCTCCTCGTCTCAGCTTTTGCAGCGTAGCGCAAACACAGGCACGCTGCCGGGCCCTGCCCACCACAGTTTTCCGCGTGTTTTTGTGCCTAAAACTTTGAAGAGCGCGGAGTTCGTGTTTGTCAAACACGATGCCCACCACCCTCCATTGCGCCCACCCTATGATGGACCGTTCAGAGTGTTGGAAACAGGGGATAAGCATTTTTTGCTAGACTTGGGGGTAGGAGGGAAAAAATGGGCATAGACAGACTCAAACCCGCTTTCGTTGTGGCGGACGAGCAAGTGCTGTTGGGTAGGGCCCCTCGGCATGGAAGACCCCCACGGAGAGCTCCACAGGGAAACGATTCGCTAGAGCAGCCACACGGAGAGACCGAAGTACCCCCCTCCCAGCAACCTCCCATCGGCACAACGGCACCGCGGAGGCGGTAAAACCCAGTTACTGCAGATACGGGAGGAGACAGAAGCCCAAACAGCATGTGGACTAATGTTTTGTTGTTCTATCACAGCATGTGAACTGTTATTCTATTGTCCTATCTAAGATGCTTGGGGGGGGGGGTATTTGTAGCACCTTGGGAGAGTCAGATTTCTAGCATCTCAGACGAGAGACAGTGAATAAGCATGGGAGACAAAGGAACAGGAGTCTCCTGGCAGTCAAGAGACAGTGAATAAGCATGGGAAACAAAGGAGCAGGAGTTCCTGGTGAGACAGCGGGAAGGAGTCAAGGATGTAGGGGGTTGAATGTAGTGGGATGCAAATGTCCTGTTGCGTGCGATGTAAGCCGTGAAACTTAAGAGGAGAGTCTCTGGTAAAAAGTTCAGCCTGTTCTGTGCTCGTGAGATGTGAGTGTGAAATAAATCATTTTGAAATGATTCTGCCTGTGATTTCACACACTCCACAATATCAAAAACAGTAATTAACTTTGTATATGTTGAAGATAGAAAGATCATATTGTACTGAGGGAAATTCAGATTCTCAGGAAAATTGCTACTTATCAATTAATCGTTAATCAATTGATAAGGTGAATACGTAATTAATGAATTAATCAATAACTTGCATCCCTATTTTGAGCAAATTGGAGCAAACTTTTATTGTGCTTTTGGGTCAGTAGTGGTGTATGCCTTGGAGTTCGAGCATGGAGCCCTTTAGTGTTAAGTGTGCACTTTACTGTGAAAACTGAAACCTCAGTGCCTGCTGCAGGTCGTTTTGCAGTCCGTCAAGGGTTTTTGACCACCTGCCTCCTCAGGACTTTGGTGGCAGCCATTGATAGCTTCCCCTTTCTGCCACGTCCAGGTAGTGCAGCCTCTGTTCCTTTAACTTTGAACTATGCTTCCAACTGTATCTCTAGGAACATTCAGTGGCTTTGCTATTTTTGTATCATTTTTCTTATTTGTGCAAGGAATGATCTCTGAACTTTTTGGACAATTCTCTTGCGCACCTGATGTGACTAATGAAGCTTTTAGTTAGTTGCCTCAGGCGTGCTTGAGACCAGACCTGATTTGCAAATGTGTGCTCTCATTAAGGAATTCCATTTAGGGGATTGAATAATTTTGAGACTGCAGTCATCACTGAAAGTAGGATTTAGTGTTGAATATGCCTAAAATCATTGCAGTAGTTCATTATAACTATTTGTTCTTGTGTAATTTGTTTGTTAGCAACACCTGAAAATTTTAAAATTTTGCCAATAAACCTAAAATGTACTGGGGGGGGGGGTTGAATAACTGATTGCAACTGTAACATTGAAATGTATGGTAAGAGTTGATTTGTTATGCTGAGATAACAGCATAGACTCATTAGACGAGTGTGGTTTGGAGAGTGGTGCGGTTTGTGGACATAATGTGTACATCCAGAATATCTTCTTTTTCTTTCCCTGGTGCCTGGAGCCAACGGAGACCGGCTCACGGAGACCGACCCGTGCCCCCTGGCACGAGTGCCCCCCCCACACACACACACACACAGCGGGCCTGCCCCAGCGCCACTGCCGCACACCCCGGGGAGCCCCATGCCCAAAGAAGTCCCCCCGCCCAGGGGAGCCCACATTGCCAAGAGGCACTACCTCCCAACTCGCAGACACACCCCTCCCCACGTCTTCACACCCACATGCTCCCATGCGCACCCATATGCACTAACTCCCTCTCACTCACCCGGACCGACCCATTCTCTCTCTCATTCCTGTACCCATTCAAACTCACCCCTCATTCCCCCTTGTCTCATAAGGCGGCTGCGAAGCAGATGCAGCGAGCCTGAACACGCACCAGAGCCCGGCAGTGACCAGGGAGACCACCGGAGCGGGCCACAGAAGCAGACCCCCACCCCCGGCGTCCACCTGAGTGACCAATCAGCAGACCACTGCAGGCACCCCAAGAAGTCACCCGACATGCAAAGCACTGCATAAAACCGACCCACCATCACCACCCCCATTCATCACCCCCTCACTCTCACTTATGCTCATATTCAGCCCCCCTCTCACTCCCTTGGTTGTATCTATACATTCAGTAGCACCCAGGGATTTTGACAACATGATAGGTCCCAGGCTCCCCACCGGGCCCCCACGCCCCCAGCAAGAGCAGGGCAACAGGGGTGGGGGAAGACCCCCACCGCCCTTTCCCCCGCACAAAACATGGTGGGTGTATGTCGGTTATATGATGTAATTGTGTGTAAATGTGTGGACTACCAAAGTGCAATTAAAATTGAGGGGTTAATGATTGGCGCACCGTTAGCCACTGCGATGGGCAGCAGGGCCCCCATCCCCCCCAAGCCCTCAGTGTCTAAAATGCAATGAAAATTGAGGTGAGTGCAGCCCCACCACGCAGCAAAGGTATCCCCTTCACCGACACAGTGCGGCACACCCCCACCCCAAGGCCCTAAATGTATCAAAGATGATGTATATTCCCCCCAGAGTCAGGGGGAAGGGGAGGGCGGGAAACAAGACTGGGAAGTAGGTGGTCTAAAAGCGAGCCCCCCCCCCCCCCCCCCCCCACAGAAGCCAGCTTGCAAACTGGTTCATGAGGCCACCCACTGCCCCCAAATCCCAACTCAGGGCCGAGGGCCGCCAGTGGAAGCAGGCCAGGACCCACCAGCATCGCGCCCCAGTGCTCCCAGCACCACAAACATGATGGGGCAGCCACACCAATTCCCACTCATCTTACCCACACAAACATGGACAACAACAGTCACAACAGTGAACAGTGGGCTGGACCCACACCAGAATATCTAATATAACCTCCTAACGTTTGAAACAGGGTTTCAATGCCCAACCTTGCACGTAACAATGGAAGGGATTGTGATGAATCCAGTGAACAGCGTGAAGTATCATCAGCTCTGCTCTTCAGCAGAGGTTGAAAGAGAAGCCAGACATCGTACTCAAGTAAAAGTTGTCGTACATTATTATACTCAAGTACAAGTAAGATTGCTTAAGTAAGAGTAAGAAAGTACCTATTAAAGAGTTACTTGAGTAACAGCATGCAATTTGTGAGATCTTTTTCTGAAAATTGTGGCTATTTTCATGAAGAAATTACTACTATTTCCATATAAATTTGAAACTTTTTCAAAAAAATTTCACCTTTTTTTCCAGATAAATGTGAAATTTTCTTATAAATTATCAATACACAATTATCAATCAACAATATGCAACTAAGACAATTACAATTATTATTGAGGGTGGCAACAACACTGTTCATTCAAATGTGAAATATTCTGTCCGGGTCCATATTTATATTTTGCTGGGTAATTAACTGTAATGCTGTTGATACCATCTAGCTGCAATGCTCCTGCACTGTGTATATTAACTGTGTACATATGTATATTCATTTACTGCTTTGGCTAACCAGTTCTTATCTTATTGTCTTATTCATTATTGCTCTGAGTGCTGCTGTCCCTTTGCTGCTGCCATCCTGGAATTTCCCCATTGTGGGACTAATAAAGGCTCATCTTATCTTAAATTTAAGTTTTGCTCTTGTAAGTTGTGATTTTTTTCTTGTAAATTAAGAGATTTTATGCTAATACATCTGTATGAGCTTTCTCATAAATTTGAATTATTTGTCCTTGAAAATTGGCACTTTTTTCCCCCTCAAATTTGCTGTAAAATTTCAACTTCAATTTGTGACTTCACTGTCATCAGTTTGGGATTTTTTTCTCCTCAATATTTGGATCTGAGAAAAATAAACTTTCTACTTTTCCCCTTAATACAGTCCAAGTCATATAAAATTATAAATTCACTAAAAATATTAAATGTGTATTAAGTTCTGGTTATTATCTATAAATGAGCACATTTAAGACCAGTTTTTAAATCTGTGAAATCCAGTTACTCACAGAGCACCACTGAATATACTTAAGTAAAAGTACAGGTTTTTCTTCAAAAATGTACTCAATTAAGAGCAAAAATATCCTGCAATGAAGGTATCCATGAAAGCACAATTTTGTAAAAACCTTGCGTCCATGTCCTTGAGTAACTGTAACTAGCTGCGACCCACCTCTGCTCTTCAGTCCTCAGAAGGCAGAAAGACTCACACAGATCAGTTGGTTTATGTTCTGGCTGAATGTGAAATGTTTTATTTAGAGAACATGTCGAGCTGCCACATACCTTTGCTCTGTCAGACCAACCGAAGGACTGCACGGTCACGTCAAGACGCTTCAACAACATCTTCCTCCTCACTTCGTACTCGTTTACTAGTGCTTGATTTATGGCCTCGATTTTTTCCTAACAAACCAGAAGGGGAAAAAAATACTGGAAAGGGTCAGTCATTTATCCAGCATACAAGATGCTGTATTTTTTTCTGAGTACATACCAAGTGCACAGGACCAAGGGGCCTCTTCAGCAAAGGCTCTCCAACATGATTGGGTGGGATGCGACTTAGGGCTTCTTTCAGCTGAGCAGGGAAAGAGATGAGCAGATGTTTGCAATAGAAATTGTAAAACGAGCACTTCCATCATTTTACAAACGTTGCTTTTAATGAAGACCTGGATAATATTCTAGCCCCACTAAACTAGTTCACTGAATAATATTATGGAGTCTTCACTGGTTTCAACTTAAAATGCGATTACTGATGTATCCAGAGCTGCAGAAAACACTGAGGGTGAGAAGCATGTTTGCTAACTACAAATGTCATGACAACAAGGCGTCGTCAGGACAGCAAGACGTACAGTAGGTGCTGTCACATAAAGTTGTTTAATTGACTTGTATAAACAGTGTGAAACCAAACCTAACTGGATCAAATGTAGACAATTTAACAAAATATGAACCTTGGTCCGGACCTTGTTGTGGACTTTCAAGTCTGAAAATACCCTAAAAGTGAATTTAAAACCTGCAGATGTAGGTTGAAAGAGCACAGTGCTGATCCATACTTTATTTAACTACAAAGACAAGGACCTTCAGAAGACAGAATTGCATTTACACCTCTGTCAAATGCGGCCAACATGCATCCCTGACCACCTTTGGAGGCCATATGGAAGATCAGATATAATTCTGTTCCAATTGCATTTTAACTATCTTTATACTTTACCTGTACATTACAATAGCCAATCACAAAAAAAACTTTTTAATGGCAGGTGTAAATGGGATCTCAGGGTGAGTGAAATCGCACGGGAACTGGCAAGCAGCATGTCAACCAGAAGGTATGAGAAAATTAGAAATACTTTATCCACTTCATTTAATCATCGTCCAATTTTGTAAATGGGATCCTGATTGATGAAATAGGTTTCTTCCAATATATACATGCAAAGCTGTTAGAGACAGCAGACTTGGTTTCTGTTCCGCCTGACTTTCATTATGAATTAGAGCCGACTGCAGAGCTTCACCACAGTGAGATACAGACTCTCCTCCTCGCTGCCTACGCTGCTAGTAGATCCCTCCTTCTCTGTGTCTTTAACCTGACTGACCTTCTTCTCAATTCCACTGAAGAAGTGGAACATGGTGATGTTGGCCGGGGGCTTGGACATGCCCAGGGCCATGCAGATGCCCTTCAGCTCCTGGAACACGGGGCTGCCAGACTCCTGGGCTTTCTGCTTAGGCATGTTCACCAGGCTCATTCTTGACGCCTCCAGCTCCGACACCAGAAAAGCTGCGACACAAGCAGTGGAAATGGTAAAGTGTTGATGGGTTCAGAGATAATTAGGATTCAGGCCAACATTTTGGCACTACTTGGAATTAATTAGTAAGCCATAAAATTCTGCCTTGTGACATCCAAAGTGTGTGATGTTGACAAGTTTGGAGACATGAAAGCAGTGTAATTCCCTGGGTAATTCCTTTTTCTATTATGCTGTGTGTGTTTCTGTCATTTTGGTTGTCTACTGTGTCATGCTGCCGTTAAACTGTAATTTCCCAGTTTGGGATCAATCAAGTACATCTACAGTGGGGCAAAAAAGTAGTCAGCCACCAATTGTGCAAGTTCTCCCACTTACAAGATGAGAGAGGTCTCCAATTTTCATCACAGGTATACCTCAACTATGAGAGACAAAATAAGAAAAAAAAATCCAGAAAATCACATTGAAGGATTTTTAATGAATTAATTGGTAAATTCCTGGGTAAAATAAGTATTTGGTCACCTACAAACAAGCAAGATTTCTGGCTCTCACAGACCTGTAACTTCTTCTTTAAGAGGCTCCTCTGTCCTCCACTCGTTACCTGTATTAATGGCGCCTGTTTGAACTCGTTATCAGTATAAAAGACACCTGTCCACAACCTCAAACAGTCAGACTCCAAACTCCACTATGGCCAAGACCAAAGAGCTGTCAAAGGACACCAGAAACAAAATTGTAGACCTGCACCAGGCTGGGAAGACTGAATCTGCAATAGGTAAGCAGCTTGGTGTGAAGAAATCAACTGTGGGAGCAATTATTAGAAAATGGAAGACATACAAGACCACTGATAATCTCCCTCGATCTGGGGCTCCACGCAAGATCTCACCTCGTGGGGTCAAAATGATCATGAGAACGGTGAGCAAAAATCCCAGAACCACACGGGGGGACCTAGTGAATGACCTGCAGAGAGCTGGGACCAAAGTAACAAAGGCTACCATCAGTAACACACTATGCTGCCAGGGACTCAAATCCTGCAGTGCCAGACGTGTCCCCCTGCTTAAGCCAGTACATGTCAAGGCCCGTCTGAAGTTTGCTAGAGAGCATTTGGATGATCCAGAAGAGGATTGGGAGAATGTCATATGGTCAGATGAAACCAAAATAGAACTTTTTGGTAAAAACTCAACTTGTCGTGTTTGGAGGAGAAAGAATGCTGAGTTGCATCCAAAGAACACCATACCTACTGTGAAGCATTGGGGTGGAAACATCATGCTTTGGGGCTGTTTTTCTGCAAAGGGACCAGGACGACTGATCCATGTAAAGGAAAGAATGAGTGGGGCCATGTATCGTGAGATTTTGAGTGAAAACCTCCTTCCATCAGCAAGGGCATTGAAGATGAAATGTGGCTGGGTCTTTCAGCATGACAATGATCCCAAACACACCACCCGGGCAACGAAGGAGTGGCTTCGTAAGAAGCATTTCAAGGTCCTGGAGTGGCCTAGCCAGTCTCCAGATCTCAACCCCATAGAAAATCTTTGGAGGGAGTTGAAAGTCCGTGTTGCCCAGCGACAGCCCCAAAACATCACTGCTCTAGAGGAGATCTGCACGGAGGAATGGACCAAAATACCAGCAACAGTGTGTGAAAACCTTGTGAAGACTTACAGAAAACGTTTGACCTCTGTCATTGCCAACAAAGGGTATATAACAAAGTATTGAGATGAACTTTTGTTATTGACCAAATACTTATTTTCAACCATAATTTGCAAATAAATTCTTTAAAAATCAGACAATGATTTTCTGGATTTTTTTTTCCTCATTGTCTCTCATAGTTGAGGTATACCTATGATGAAAATTGGAGACCTCTCTCATCTTTTAAGTGGGAGAACTTGCACAATTGGTGGCTGACTAAATACTTTTTTGCCCCACTGTATCCATCCATCTATACAGTGTTGTAGAATGCAGCCAATATGTCAGTGTCAAGACTTTTATAAAAGTTGAGGGTAAGGCATACGTCACAATAAAGGTGTAGCCTTTTCCACATGCCATAAATTGTTAGCAAGTTGATCCCACACCCGCTGTCATGGGTACAGTTGCTCTCCATATCACATGCTATTTAGTGTTTCATTTTCAAAGTCTTGCGCATCTCATCTTCACAGACGGGGTCATTTAGTTCAAGCTCAAGTAAATGTTGTCAAGACCTGCACAATGAAAATTCTGAGCAATTCAGTTCAACTAGGGCTGTGTGATATGACGATATATATCGGTGATGCCATAAAAGAAAACATGTTTCATTTAAAACTGTATTGTTGATATCAGGATTTGAAAGACACACCCCAATTCTACTTGTCACCGCCCCGCCTCTCCCCCCGCAGTACACCAGGTGTGTGCAATAGTGGGTTTCAGTGGTTAGCACAGCAGCTAGCAAGCTAATGTTTTGGTCATATAGCTGTTACTTCTGTTTGCATGTGGCAAGATCTCCAACACATCACAGACTACAGGAGGACCGACAACAGCACCACTAACTCCTCAGACAGCCAGCTGGATGATCTCAACATCTTTTACACCCGCTTTGAGACCACCAGCTACAGTGTAGAGAGGAGGAGACACACACTCACCCCCCCCCCCCCACACACACCCACACAAAGTCTCACCAGGCCAGGTAAGCAAAGCACTGAGGAATATCAACCCCCGCAAGGTAGCAGCACATCCCTGGGGGGGCCCTCAGAGCATGTGCTGCCGAGCTGACTGACGTTCTCACATCCATCTTCAACCAGAACATAATCCCCTCCTGCCTCAAACCCACAACCATCATCCCCCTTCCCAAAAAGAGCTTGCTGACCTGTCTGAATGATTACAGACTGGTAGCACTCACTCCAATCATCATGAAGTGCTTCAAGAGAGTGGTGCTGCCCCTCATTCAGGACAGCATACCGGATACCCTGGACCCCCTGCAGTATACCTACTGGCCCAACAGGTCCACCTCAGATGCCATTGCTGCAGCACTCCACTATTCTCTCTCCTACCTGGAAGATAAAGACTTCTATAACAGGATGCTCTTTGTCGACTACAGCTCTGCCTTCAACACGGTCATCCCCCACAAACTCACCGACAAACTGTCTTCACTTGGCCTGCACCCCACCCTTTGCAACTGGCTACTGGACTTTCTAACTGGCAGGCCCCAGTCTGTCAGGATGGGTAACAGGACCTCAGCCAGCATCATTACAAACACTGGTGTCCCACAGGGTTGTGTTCTCAGCCCCATCCTCTACAGCCTCTTCACCCATGACTGTGTTGCCTCCCACAAGGACAATATCATCATAAAGTTCGCGGATGACACAGCAGTGATAGGACACATTGCTGGTGGTGATGAAGCATCCTACAGAAGGAAGGTGGCCAGCTTGGTGTCATGGTGTGAGGACAACAACCTCACCCTCAACATGGACAAGACAAAGGAGGTGATAGTGGACATGAGGAAGGGGTGAGGAAGGGGAGGATGAGACCCCATCGGCCACTGTTCATCCGGGAGCTTGAGGTGAAGAGGGTGAGCAGTTTTAAATACCTTGGCATCCACATCAGCGAGGACCTTACGTGGGCACATAACACCACAGAGCTGGTTAAGAGAGCTCAACAGCAGCTGTACTTTCTGAGGAGGCTGAAGAAGTTTGGCATGTCCCCCAGGGTCCTCAACAACTTCTACAGCTGCATCATTGAGAGCATCTTGACCAACTGCATCACTGTGTGGTACAGCAGCACCACTGCCCTGGACCGCAAACGCCTGCAGAGAGTGGTGAAGACACCTGAGAAGATCATCAAGACTCCACTCCTCTCTCTGCAGAGCATCTACCACTGCAGAGTCCAAAGGAGAGCTGACGACATCCTCCAGGACCCCACCCACCCCCAGCACAGAATGTTCACACTTTTACCCTCAGGCCGGAGGTACAGAAGTGTGAAATTCAAGACAACCAGACTAAAAAACTCCTTTCCCACTGCCTTCAGACTCCTGAACAAATAAACTCCCAAACAAACTCCCTGCTTGCAAATAGGAACTGACACACTGGTTGCTAAATTTACACATTACTCACTGTACAGTGTACACAGTCTCACCCCGTCTCATGTCCATATCATCTCTGCTGCTAAATTATCATTGTACAGTCCACTGGGTAGTATCATTACAGAGAACTACACATAATAGAGGGCAGCGTGGTGGCGGAGTGGTTAGCACTGTGGCAGCACAGCAACTCACCCTTGGCCGGGGGATCCTGGGTTCGATCCCAGCCCCCGACCAACAGTGATCTGTGTGGAGTTTGCATGTTCTCCCCGTGTCTGCATGGGTTTCCTCCCACATGCCAAAAACATGCAAGTTAAATTAACTGGCATCAAAAACTGGGGATTCTAAATTGTCCTTAGGTCTGACTGTGAGAGTGAATGGTTGTCTGTCTCTCTGTGTTGGCCCTGTGATGGACTGGAGATCTGTCCAGGGTGTACCCTGCCTCTCGCCCAAAGATGCTGGGATAGGCTCCAGCCCCCCCACGACCCGAACAAGATTAAGCGGAAGAAGATGAATGAATGAATGAAAAAAGGTGCATAAAATTAATGACAGATGAATTTGTGCAATTGATTGCTTTCACTACATAATTTAAAACGCAGAAAAACAGATGGTCCTTTTTATTGATTATATATAAACTCGAGAATTTACAGAAAATGTATATTGTGTATATATTGTTATTGTCAAATAAGATTACTTATATCGTGACATGAAATTTTGGCCATATCGCACAGCCCTAAGTTCAACCTCCACTTTTATTAGTAATAAATTAAAAACAGTTAATTAATTAATAAAAACAGCTAATTAAAAACAGTCATTGCACTTTAAATTGTAGGGTGAAGTCCCTACCATCTCAAAAGAAGACCTAAAAAAAAAAGCAGACGTGTTTACAGAGTGTTGTTCACATACTGAGAAGGAGCAGACAGTTGTCCCTGTTGGTGAACCTCTGGGCGATGTCGCCGCTGGTAAGGACGGGGTAAGGACAAGCAAGCTCTGACATCAGGCCACTCATCTCTAGCTGGAAGCTCTCCGCCTCACTCGGACCTGAGTCGTGACAACATTTAGACAAATAAGCTGGTTAGATGTAACAGATGGCAGCTGTGAAGTCAGATAATCACAGAAACTGAGGAACAGTAAATTTACACTCCTTGATCCTTCAGACAAAAGCTTAAGAGTCTCACATAGAGGAGGACAAGTATGAGGGTCCTTCTGTAACCTTAACACAACTAGAAGAGGGTACGTGTATGATGTGATTCCTTAATGTTTGAAATAAAAAAAAGTGACACTGCTTACTTCTATTGTCCCTTTTCTTTTTAATATTTCTGAATGTCGGGGCTATGGATGTATACATACGTCCACAAATGTCTCACCTTCTTAGCTACTTTAATTAAAGAAAACAAAATGTGGCTTAAAAGGATACAAACTCAAACTAGAAAAGCACTCGGAGAGCGCAGACCTCCGCCAAGCAGCACAGTTCCCCCCATACAGTGTTTGTGTGTACGTTTTCAGATTCCCTGAGCATGAAAAGATATGACTAGCAATTGGATTCACAATGATTATTTGTTTATTTGACATGGACAGTGCAATAAACAGACAATTAATGAATGACAATCAATGTGATAGTGATAGGATTAGTGGTTCAGTAGTGTAAAACGGGGCTATAAGGGACGGCGGGTTGATAAGGGACACTTTTCTGGGAAATGTTTTAAATGTAATTCTGCTTTTTTTATTTTGAGCAGGACACTGAGTTGTGTTTTTATTGTCAAATATCCATGAATTCTTCATCAAATGTAGGCGGAAGCAAAATTAAAAAAGCAGAATTACATTTAGAAAAGTGTCCCATATTACCCCGCCGTCCCTTATAGCCCCGTTTTACGGTAGTAAAAGCATTGCCTCCTTGGCGGAGGTAATAAACTGAAGTGTTGGTGTGTCCATCTCCTCCACTGACGGATGCAGATTGGTTAGACAGGTTGCCGTGGGTTTTATATTATATTGGGGTTGCGCTCCGCAGCAAAACAGAATTTAGAATCTTCCCCGGCAGAGAGGTCGTTTTTACGCAGCGCCTATAGCTGGGCGGGGAATTTGTGGCAAATAATCGGGCGGCGGACAGGTGGCCGTGTCAGGTTTTGCAGCGTCGCGGAAAAAGCGGGCACGCTGGCGGGCCCAGGCCAGCAGTGTTTTCCGTGGGCTTTTGTGCCTAAAACGTTGAAGAACGCGGAGTTTGTGTTGGTCAGACACGACAAGCAGCGCAATGTGCGCAGCGCCTATGGCTGGCGGGCCCAGGCTACCAGTGTTTTCCGCATGCTTTTGTGGCTAAAACGTTGAAGGCGGCGGAGTTTGTGTTGGTCAGACACGACGCCCAGCGCCGTCCATTGCGCCTGCGCACATGTTGGAAATGGCAGTATGTCACAGTGTGGAAAAATGCTTTAAAAAATTCCTGTATGCAGACGGTGATGCGGATCATCCCCAAAATTTAATCAGTTCTTCCTTGTACCATTTCCAACAACGCCTGAAAGTTTCATGGAAATGCATCCAAGATTTTTTGAGTTATCTTGCTAACCAACAGACAGACAGACAAACAGACAAACCCCGGCAAAAACATAACCTCCTCCTGGCCTTTTCGGCCTGGCGGAGGTAATCATTTAGGAGAAAGTCTCAATTACAAAGGAAAAACAAAAAAACAAACAAGCCAATTCACAAGGAAAAAACTGCAAATTTGCCAGAAAGAAAACTTGCAAATTCACCTATAAATATTTCACAATTTTAAGAGAAAGGTCACAAAATTACAAGAAAAAAAAAGATGGAACTTTGTTTAAAAAAAAAAAAAAAAGCACAAATTTGTAATTTAAACTCAAATTAGACACTTTGAGACAAATTTACATTTGTTGGTTCAGGCTTGCTATTTGAGCTAGTAGCTAGCTAGATAAGATTAGCAACCATGATGTAAGAGAGAGTGGACTTAATTGTGGTTCTTAGGCATTTAAAGAGACATGCACTGAAACCAGCCGTTCTGGGAAAAGCTGCTAAAGATGGTTCACAATGATGCTACAACAATTAAATAATTGGGGGGGAATCAATGCATTGTTGTATCACAACACTTTGTGGTGGTGCTTCTGTATTAATTCAGAGACACTAATACTGTGATTCTTTATTAAGAATCATTAATAAATGTTGCAAACACAAACAACGTAACTCTTTAGCTACCAGAGTAATAAAAACAGTTGACTTTCAGTCCACTAGATGGGGCTAAATACTCACTGTCTAGTTAGGTCTGTACATCAAAGGAGAGACTAGCTGAGATCTAGTTGGGAGTTGAACAAGACAGAGATCGGGATAGGAAATCGCAATACATGATATCACAATACTCAGCGTATCACAAGACCATGATAATGTCACCTCACTCCCCAAGTATGGTATTGTGTAGCCTCTGGTGATTCCCACCACTATAAATAATTAAAGGTAATCTGACCAAAATATAAAACATTTCAGACCTGTGGCAGCTGTCAAGATGTTGGTAAAGTGCAGTCAATGACCCCTTTAAATAAAAAACAAATGAGTCCATATCGTGTTAATGAGTGAAAGGATCTCACAGTTGGTGGCGTGGACGTTCTCCTCCAGCCTGCAGTAGAGGCGCAGCTCTGACACGATCCAGGCACACAGCTTGGTAAACTCAGGAGAAGCTGCTCCTCCACTCAGAGCACTATCCAGAGATCCATCCTCCAGCAGAGGGCCTTGGTACCTGCACACAACACACACATAGCTTTTGCATAAAAATTATAGACCAACTTTTTTTTTTTTTTTTTTTTTAAATCATCTTCGTTTTGAAAACTTAATTTATTTGTTTACATGTATTTTTATTCTTAATTTAGTTTTTAATGTATAAACTGTCTCAGCCTAAAACCAGGACACTGTTCCTGGGGCGCATGCGCACGCAGCGACCAG
This sequence comes from Pholidichthys leucotaenia, assembly GCA_020510985.1. NCBI lineage: Eukaryota > Metazoa > Chordata > Actinopteri > Cichliformes > Pholidichthyidae > Pholidichthys > Pholidichthys leucotaenia. The sequence continues at coordinate 430,726,708 of CM035841.1, forward strand.
CAGCGGAAAGTTGGCGTCTCTGTCCGAGTCTTTTATGTCATTTTTTTAATGTTCTTAAATGTTTTTATGTTAATCCAGTGACCATTTTGTGAGTGAGAGTACTCATCCGATGCTTTTCTCACATGGATCTTTTTTATCTGGCCCTGTTGGGATTTTTAATGCACTTTCTGTCGGTGGCCGATGTCAGCGGAGCTGGAGCTGTCATCCCACAGAGGAGACGTCATGTTTACACTCGTGACATGTTGTTGCAAATGAACACGCAAATGATCACCTGAATGATGGACACTACACTACGAGTGCCAGCATGTATCCAGAGGAACCATGGCTTCTCCACCAGCGGCGTGAGGAAGAGAAGGAAAAGGGGGAGACGAGGAGGTGTAAAACTGCGCCTAAGGAGACAGTGGCTCAGCAGGATTCCTCTGCCCTCCGTCATCATGGCCAACATCCAGTCCCTCAGGAACAAGAGTGATGAGCTTCAGGGGAACGTTCGTTTCCAAAAGGATTTTAAGGAATGCTGTGTCCTGGCGTTCACTGAAACGTGGCTTAGTGAGCAAGACCAGGACTCCGATCTGTTCCTGGATGGTTTTGGGACCCCGTTCCGATTGGACCGCAACACTGAGGTGACAGGGAAAACACAAGGAGGGGGTGTGTGTGTCTATGTGAACAGACGATACTGTAGCTCTGTTACTGTCAGAGAACAGATATGTGTGCCAGACGTTGAACTCCTGTCTGTGTCTCTGCGCCCGTTTTATTTGCCCAGTGAGTTTCCTCAGATTTTTATAACAGTTGTATATATTCACCCCAAGGCAGATGCCGCCTCCGCCTCCCGCACTATATATGAGGTTATACAGAAACTGCAGACTATTTCACCAGAGGCTCCCAACTTTGTACTGGGTGATTTTAACCATGTGTCACTGGAAAAGACCCTAACCAACTTTTATCAATATATCTCTTGTCCAACTAGACATGGCAAGACACTTGACAGGTGTTATGGGTCTATTAAAGACGCTTTTAAATCACTCCCTCTCCCTCCCCTGGGCTCTGCATGTCACAACTGCATGCATCTTCTCCCCACTTAGACTGTTTTAAAGAGGGAGAAAGTCCAAACCAAGGAGGTGAAAGTGTGGACAGATAATGCTGTGTGTTCTCTGCAGGAGTGTTTTGACTGCACGGACTGGGGAATGTTTGAGGAATCATGTAAAGATTTGGACGAATTGACGGAGGTCGTCTGCTCATATTCAGCATTCTGCAGGGATATGTTTATACCCAGTAAGAGGGTCAGAATATACCCTAATAATAAACCTCGGGTTAACAAGTCTGTTAAGTCCTCCATAAAGAAAAAGAAACAAGCTTTTCAACAAGGGGGGCATTGGACTTACATATAGCCACTAAAGAACTGAAAATAGAGATTTTAAGGGCAAAACAGAGCTATAAAACCTTACTGGAGAACAAAATGGCTTCCAATAACTTGGGTTCAGCCTGGTTCAGTATGAAAATGATCACTGGTCTCCAGAACACTAGAACCAGTAGCTCTAGTGTCACTTTAAATGGTTTTAGCTCAGATATTGAATTTGCTAATGCTCTTAATGGCTTTTATAATCGTTTTAACACGTTTGATTTTAGCAGAGAAATACAGGCGCTAAGCCTTGAATTGTGTGACAGCAGGCATTTCTCTGTGACACAGGAGGACGTTGAAAGATCCTTTCGTTCCACAAAAGTCAACAAAAATCCAGGACCTGACGTTTGTGGTCGGTTAATCAAAACCTGTGCAAAAGAACTGAGTCCAGTCTTTCATAAGATATTCATCAGATCCTTGGAAACGCAGCATGTCTCCAGGATTTGGAAGGATGCTGTCGTGGTCCCGGTTCCTAAATCTAGTCGACCCACAACATTAAATGATTTTAGACCAGTGGCTCTGACTTCTATAATTATGAAAATCTTGGAAAAACTGGTTCGTTCAGAAATTCTTAAAAACACAGAATGTACTTGATCCTTTGCAGTTTGCCTATAGGCCTAAGAGGGGAGTAGAGGACGCGACTCTTACTCTCCTTAACCTGCTTTTTAAACATCTGGAGGGTAGTGGGGCTCATGCACGGCTTTTATTCATTGACTTTTCGTCTGCTTTTAATACAATTCAGCCACACATTTTAACTTGAAGACTTTTAGAGCATTTTAATTTAAGTAATAATCTTGTGGGCTGGATTTTAAACTTTTTAACAGACAGGACACAGGGGGTTAAAGTTAAAGCGTACCTATGGTGGTCGTGAAGACGCATTTAACTTGAAAACATTAAGAAAAAGTATTTCTTATTTTGGTAAATAATTCTTGCCAGCCATATACCACCAGACATATATTCAAATAGGACCTTGGCCATGGGCAGCCAATGAAAACTGTGGGCGCAGCCATGACACATGCGGATGTGACGTCACTTCGTTGATACTCAACAGTCAATGCTCCGCCTGTATGAGAGACTAGGGTGCTGTTGTGAGTGTTTTTATTCTATTATGGCTGAATTGTCGGACTCTGAGGAAGAATTTGTCCAACATGGCTACAGGTTTGAGCCAGAAAGGTCTTCTGAGGGTTAAAGTGACGAAGTGGTCCTCACACACAACGCAATTTTGTCTGAAATTATTCGTCTGTGCCCTGTTTCCGCTCCGATCTTCTGACAAGGTGAGCTGGGTTTGGGTACACAAAAAAAGTGTTTCTTTGTTTTTTTCGCTTATTATTCAGACATCCAAAGGCTTTACATTCCGCCATGTTGCGATATCCATATCGCATTGTATGTTTTTGTTTTTTACAAGAGCACTGAGTGTCTGCTGCTCTGTATATAGTTTTAGAATCATCTTCCGTGTTGCGGCAGTTACGAGATCAGATGAGACAAGCCGCTGAATTTAAGCATTTATTTATTTATTTTCTACTCGTTTCAGTTCTGCATTTAATATGAACCCTGAGTTTGAAATAAACGTTTGAATTTGAATATCCCCGAAGCCGCTGCACTTCCGGGTACTCAGATCGCAATTTTAGAATCATCGGCATTTACGAGCTCAGATCAGAAAAGACGGCTCGCTGAATTTAAACATTTATTTATTTATTTTCTACTCGTTTTAGTTCTGCATTTAATATGAATCCTGAGTTTGAAATAAACGTTTGAATTTGAATATCCCCGAAGCCCCTACACAACATCCGGGTACTCAGATCGCAGTTCGGCATTTACGAGCTCAGATCAAAAAAGACAGTTCGCTGAATTTAAACATTTATTTATTTATTTTCTATTCGTTTCAGTTCTGCATTTAATATGAACCCTGAGTTTGAAATAAACGTTTGAATTTGAATATCCCCGAAGCCGCTGCACATCCGGGTACTCGAGGCTCAGCCAATACTGATCCAGATCGCGGTGTCAACGAAATTACGTCACAGGAAGCGTCCTGGAAGTCCATGTAGCCGCTAGTATGGCTGCACTCATGTTTTGCTGACATAGCTGAACAAGCACATCAGCAATGGATTTACATCAAATTGCTCTGAACATGAATTTCAACTTAAACTTGGAACTAGAACGTGAGACAGGGGCTCAATATAATATCTTTTTTTTTCACGACCACCACAGGTACGCTTTAATGGCTTTTTATCAGACAAGGTGTGTTCCTCCACTGGGTCACCACAAGGGTGTGTGCTTTCACCCTTGTTATTTATTCTGTACACTAATATGTGTCAGAGTGCTTTTAAAAACAGACTTATTTTAAAATATGCAGATGACTGATCGTGAGCCTGCTCCAAGGGACTGAAAACAGTCATGGCCCGGTCACAAAGGACTTTGTCCAATGGTGTGAGGACTCGTACCTACAACTGAATATAGGCAAGACTAAAGACATGGTCATTGATTTTAGGCGAAATGCCAACACACCTGAACCGACTAAAATTAAGGGACAAATAGTGGAACAAGTCACATTTTATAAATATCTGGGTACAATTATTGATAATACTTTGAATTTTAAATTGAATTGTGAGGCAATAAACAGGAAGGGACACCAGCGCCTGTTTTGTTTGAGGAGGTTGTCCCATTTCCATGTAGATAGGACTATCATGACACTTTATCGTGCTTTTATTGAATCAGTTGTAGCATCATCGTCTCCTCAAACCAAGACAGGAGATCACTTCTCTCCATTTTACAGGAATATCACTGGCTTTCATATCGACTCATCCAAGCCTCATCCAGGCCTGACCAAAGATGTTTGTTTTCCCAGGACCCCAATGTAAACAGTCGCCTCTTGCAGAGATTGTAAGGATCAGAATTTGCTTTTAAAGGCTCAAAGGAACATAAAACTCGGGAGACCAGACCTCCAACGTGAACACTGCAGTTGGATAACATCCCCCTTTACAGGAAACCAATGCTCTTAAAAGGGTCATAAATGGCTTAATCAGACGGGTTTATAACCTCCGATGTTTTCCAGATTTCCTTCCAGATCCCATGGACCTAAAAGAAATCATCTACAGCTCAACAGTACCTCCTAGCGGATACCTACGAAATGTGTTTCAGTACGTAGGATGACTTTTAATTTGTTCTAAACATTAAGTTTCTTTCAGCTTATCCTCTTCTCCCCTGGATCCTAAGGACACTGAAAATCATCCCTTTTATCACCAACCATGGTTTGCTGTACTACATTAAGCTTTGATCTAAATATGAAGCATGTATTATAATTATGTATAAGAAATGTTAATATTCATGAGTGTTATTCAAACAAATGTAATATTGGAGTAATGGCATAAATGCATGATCACCAAATATTAGCCAAGTCATTTAGTTAGATTTTATATTGAGCACCTAATTTCATAAGAACTGAGTGTTGATTTTTCTCTGCAATTTCATGGGATGGTGTCTTCGTTTGATTCGCTGCTCTCAAACAAAGAAATGTTTTCACATTGGATAGCCATTTCAAACTGCTTTTGATAAAGTCGATTGGTCAGTCTTGCGATCAGCATCACAAGTTTATGACTAGGCGGGGCCATTTAAAAGTAGTAGAAGCTGCCCTGCATGTAAGTTAAGTTGCAGTTATGTGAGACAGAACAAGAGAAGATCAAAGATGAAAGAAAAGTAAGAAGTTAGAGAAGAGATAGAGAACAAGATTCAGAGGAAAAACACACAGATTAAGAATTAGAAACACAGAAAAGAAGAAAAGGAGATTTTGAGAAAGATTAGGAACTAAGTTAAGATTAAAGAAGCAGAATAGTAATCTAGATCTCAGAGGAAGATTTTATTCCACCGTTTCAAGGTCCTGTGTAGTTTTATTCTATCCAAATTGTTCTGTGTGAAGTTTGTCAAATCCTGCGTTAGTTTTTTCTGGTTACTGAGGAGATAACACCTTTTCTTTAGAGCTTGCTTTTTCAGAGAATCAAATTCTCAAACTTTTTCCTTCACCTCAGAAGCCATTCTTATCCTAGTAAATGTTTTTCTCATTTTTTTTTTTTAATGACTTTTCACGCCGTTAAAGTGGACCTTTAATTTTCCTAATTTAAAGTGAACAGAGACTGTGTTTTTTTTGGAGACTCTTTCTGGCCTCATACCTGCCTGACTGAGAAGTGGTTCCTTCAGTTTTTTGGTCTATCCCGCTCCTAGAGACTTCACCGATTCGGCCGGACTTGTTCCAAGGATTTTCACGCCGCCCTGAGACAAACCATCCACTGCTGCCACTGTCTCCTTGAAGGGCCCCCAGCCCAGTTATCACTTCTACGGCTGTGAGGAAGTAACAGCAGCCGCTTCCTCCGACGTCCTAACTCCCAACTCGGCTGGTATCGACCCGCTGAAACGTGGACCCACAGCTGTTTTTCATAAGTGAAACTCCTACTTCTCCTATCTGCTGGGTTCAAAACGTGATGTCCTAACAATTAAATTACAATATAGCCCGTGTTTCAGGGCTCAATTAGTCTCAGCCACAGGGTAAAGCTATAAACTGAAGGAAAACTAGTCATTTTTAAGTAACTGCCCTTAATTTTGTAGATTAAGTCATTTTTAGATAATTAGCTTATGCATTTTCCCCATAAAATTGCGTTGTTTTCAGCCTCATTTACCGTTGAAACATAAGTCTGGTCCCTCCTTGGTTCTACAGAGGTGTAACGCTGGATTTTATGTTCAGGAATCCAATATCAGTTGATGTGATATCGTACACCGTTATCATTTGAATTTGTTTATCCATCATTCGAATGCCATGCCATGTAACTTGAATGAGTTTAATAAAAGGGTGAATGAGAGAAGTTGAAGTGTTTTCCTTTCGCATATATCTGTTTCCTAATCATGGCAGGAAAAGAACTCACTGAAACTTTGAGACTGATCCATTAAGTAACTGAAGGTACAAAATTAATTAAAATTAAAGTTAATATAATTGTCCGTTAGGACTGGTGCCCCTTTTTACGAGTGCTTTTATTTAATTTAGCGGGTATAGAAGCGAAGGTTTAACTCCGCCCCCTTTCACACCCACTATTAAATAAAATAAATAATTCCTGTACCTTATGACAAATATTTTATTATATAATCCCATTACACAGTTTTATCTTTCTCATTAGTGTCATGGTTTAGAAACCTGCCCCTCAAAGACAAAAACTCACTGGCCCAGATCATTAAATGGTCCAATCGTCTTATTGGGGGGAGTCACAGCTGAGTCTGGAGGCCCTGTACACCAGGCAGGTACAGCGGCTGGCCACCTCTATCACAGCTGATGACTCCCATCCCTTGGCCAGTGAGTTCCAGCTTTTACCCTCTGGACGGAGGTTCAAAGTCCCCAGATGCAGAACCACACGGTACAGGAACAGTTTTGTTCCTGCTGCTATCGTTCTTTTAAACAGGCCTTAATGCATTTTACTTAAACTCTTGGGTCTGGCCTTTTTATGTGGTTTTATCTTATCTACTATTTTACTGGTCCCTGGTGTGGTATAATGTTTTATCTGGTTTACTACGGGTTCTTTTATTTATTTTAGTTGGGTTTTTTATCTATCTATTTTTAGGTTGTTTTTTTTTTTGTTTGTTTTGTTTTTTTAACCATGTTCAGTAAGTTTCTGGAGTACATGTCCATGTCTTTAGTCTGTGCTGTTTTTAAATTGTCTGATGTATGTGTCCTGTGTTTTTAATGTTTTGATGTTCAAAGTTGTGTGTTTGAGATGCCCTCTCCAGACTGTAAAAAGAATCTACCTACAGGTATTAATAAAGTCACCTTGAACCTTGAACTATAATTGGAAACTAAAATATCAGATCATAAGTTTACATTTGGACAATCTGTATTTTTTTTTTTTTAATTAATGTAGTCAGCTATGGAACATTTTACCAAGTGACATCAAATTAGTCTCAATATATTTAAACATTCACCATAAAGTTTAAAGGAGCATTTAGCATTTTAAAACGGTACTCCTAGAGTCCAAAGTAGGGATGTTAATGATTAATTGACTTTCGATTAATTTTCGATAAGAATTTAACTGACTAAATTAGTTATCAATTAATTGAAAGTGGCGCCGTTCTTTTCAATTGTTTATTTTCATTAAATGTAGTGGCGTTGCCAGTCCTGGTGAGAGCACTATACTGTAGCTCAGTCCTTCTCAAATAGTGGGGTGCGCGATGCGATGCCGGGGGGCGCGCGTGTGACCCCGGGGAACAGGCTTTGCTTTTGCCGTGTAAAGTGTAATTGCACATCCACGGCAGCAGGTGGTGCAGTGGCGCTCTCATTGTCAAAGTCTGTGCGGGAGTTTAAAACTTTTTAAATTGCTGTCAACAAACCCCTCGAGAGACACCATGGAGAAATATTTAACAGTAACGAAAAGAAAGGTGGAGAGAGACAGAGGTAAAGAGACAAATGAAAGTCTCCCAAAAGCTAAGACGAGGAAATATGACGAAGCTTATCTAGCGCTTGGCTTCACTCTGACTACAGTGGGAGACGAGGAAAGACCGGTGTGTTCACTGTGTCTGAAAGTGTTGGCAGCGGACAGCATAAAGCCAAATAAATTAAGACGTCACCTACAGACATTACATCCTCAACACGTTGATAAGCCGCTTGATTTTTTTCAGCGAAAACGTGCGGAGTACGGCCAACAATCATCCCGCTTTGTGAACGCTACATCAGTAAACCAGCGAGCACTTTCAGCATCATTTAAAGTGGCGCACCAAATTGCGCAGTGCAAAAAACCCCACACAATTGCAGAGGAGTTGATACTGCCTTTTTCTACCTTTTTCTTCAGACTAAAATGTTAAATATATTGGTACTCCTGTGTTAATGTTCCAGATCAATTTACATTTAATATTGTAGCGAACTCAATATGAGCACCCTACTTGGCTTGCCAAGTTGGTTGACCCTATTGGCGACACAGGTAGAGTGCGGGACTCCGGAGCAGGAGGCGTGAGTTCGAACCTCCCGGTGGGACGTCGCCATGTCGAGCAGCACGTTACAATATTATTTATTGATTGAATTATTTTTCTCAGCATCAAATGGTTCAGTTGGTCAAAAATGTTTCTAGTTTAAATAAGGATTGACATATTTTTTATTTCAGGCACTTTGATGCACTTTAAGTTTTTTTTTTTTCTGTTTTAGACTATAACAGGGTTTCTGTGTGGCAAAATAAAGTGAATATTTGTTGAAAGTTGATTTATATTGCTTTTTTCTTTTGTTAATGTTAAAAAGGATACAATTTTAGGTATACTTATACAATTTTTATAGATAATGATCTTATTTATAGTCACTGCGGCGAGTTGGGGGGGCGCGAAATATTTTCTCTTTCCTAGGGGGGGCTTTGCAAAAAATAATTGAGAAGCACTGCTGTAGCCTAATCTCTACCACACCTGACATGCTTCACTCGAGAAAATGAAGCAGTCTAAACGAAGTGCTGCCTGGGATCATTTTAAACTGGTAAACACTAACAACAAAGCTAAATGTACACCATGTGGTACTACACTGAAATAAAACAGCTCAAGCAGTTCACCAAGTTCCCACCTAAAGAACTCACATTCAGCTGGGCTGCAAGGAGCAGCTAGTTCGGCTTCATCACAACCCACAGTTACCGCAGTCTTGGGGAGGCAGGCATGTGGCGAGCTGAAGACGGAGAGCATTACACAGAGGATTTGCAACATGACTGAAAAAGACATGATGCCAATAAGCACTGCTGAAGGGGAGGGCTTTCAGAGGCTCTTGGCTCATGTTTAGTCGCTCGTCATCCTTGAACCGCTGGCTGTCTGTGTGGTGTCCTAAAAATGACGTGGGCTACATTGACAATTGGAGCTCTTTTTGGGGAAAACCTGGTCTTATGAGATGAGACAGCATTCATCCCACTTTGGATGGTGCTTCTCATTTATCTAACAATCTGGCATCTTTTTTATCCAAATTTCCAAAACCATGACTACTCAGAGTTGGGACCAGGAAGCAGAGTCGCAGTCTTAAACGCCTCTCTGCAGCTCCTCTTCATCCGCCACCCCTCAGCTTAGCCCCCGTCTTCCCCATCAGAGAATCGTTGTCTGCTCCCTCCAAAGTAAATAAAAATATAATGCACAAGCATCCCAAAGTGATAAAGCAAAATATTGGTAAAACTCAAATTAAACATAAAGCCTCTAAATTGAATGATTTGGCCTCTGTTCCTCCTCATAATTTAAAAATTAAATGTGGTTTATTAAATATTAGGTCTCTAACTCCCAAGTCTCTGTTAGTCCATGATTTGTTAATTGATCATCAGATTGATTTAATTTCCCTTACAGAGACTTGGTTAGGACAAGAGGATTATGTTGGTTTAAATGAATCAACTCCCTCTGGTTATTTAAACTGTCAAAATCCCAGAAGTTCTGGTCGTGGAGGAGGAGTAGCAACAATTTACCATTCCAAATTATTAGTTAATGTAAAGCAAAAAACATGTTATAATTCCTTTGAGGGCCTGGTCCTCAGTATTGGGCACTTTAGCAATTTTAGGTTAAACCCAATTTTATTTGCCATAGTTTATCGTCCCCCATCAACCTACTCAGAATTTTTATCCGAATTTGCTGATTTCTTAGCTGATTTAGTGCTGAAATCTGATAGAATAATTACAGTAGGGGACTTTAATATACATGTGGATGTAGATAGTGACTGCCTTAATGTGGCATTCAATTCAATATTAGACTCGATTGGGTTTTCTCAGAAAGTAGGAAATTCTACTCATTACCTCCACCATACATTGGACTTTGTTTTGACATATGGCATAGAAATAGAAAATCTTGTAGTGTCTCCTCATAACCCTGTACTGTCAGACCATTGTCTGTTAACCTTTGATTTTACTATTTCTGACTATTTGGCTCCTAAAGAAAAATATTATTACAGTAGATGCCTCTCAGATGATGCTGTTTCCAAATTTATGCAGATTGTTTCCTCTATGCCATGTGTCAACACAATGGAAATAAGCTATAGACAGCTTGCTCCTTCTGTAATTGATAACATGGTGGATAGTGTTTCAGCTTCTCTGCATCAGACTCTAGACTTGGTGGCCCCCTTAAAAAAGAAAAAGTCTCTGAATCTCTGATTCATCTAATCAGAGATTTCTAACTCCTTGGTTCAACACAGAAACCCGTAGCTTAAAACAGAAGACTCGTCAATTAGAAAGAAAATGGCGCTCTACTAATTTAGATGAAATCTATTTAGCTTAGAGAAATCATCTTTTAATTTATAAAAAATCTCTTAGAAAAGCTAGAACGAGTTATTACTCTGCATTAATAGAAGAGAACAAGAATAATCCCAGGTTTCTTTTCAGTACTGTAGCCAGGTTGACAAAGAGTCAGGACTCTGTCAATCCTAGCATTCCCTTAGAGCTTACTAGTCAGGACTTTATGAACTTTTTCAATAATAAAATTTCATCCATCAGAGATAAAATCAATCAGATTCTTCCCACAGTTAACTTAAATACTGTAACTACTACAACTCCTTCTACTGATGTCTGTCTTGATGAGTTTACTCCAATCGACCTTTGTGAGTTAGACAAAATAGTTTCCTCATCCAAACCTTCAACTTGTCTTTTAGACCCTATTCCTACCAGGTTATTTAAGGGCCTTTTCCACTAGCACGCTTTAGCGCGACACGGGACGGCTCAGCACGCTTTGTATGCTTTTCCACAAGCCCCAACACGGTTTAACAGCCGCGATTCTCAGCCCCGCTGCAGGGCAGGGTACAGCAGTGCTGAGCTGTGTCGTGTTGTGACGTTAACAGACTGGTCGCTGCTGATTGGTCAGGTCGTAACCGGCGCTGATTGGTCAGGTTGTAACCGCCCCTCTCCTCCTCCTCATCTACCAAATCTTCACGACCTTCTCAATAAAGTTTTTGAAAAAAAAAAAAAAAAAAAGAATCTTCACGACCGCCTTTACTCAGCACGCAACCACTGTTGGCGGTTCCTTTTCAGTGTATTGCTGTGCTATTTTCATTTATTCTCTATCAAAAATGGCTTCGCGTAATAAGGGTGTTCCATGGACCAATAAGGAGCTGCAGTGTCTGCTCACTGCATTGTCAGACGAACGTATTCAGCGCGAGTTAGACGGAGCTGCCCGGAATGAAAAAATATACCGGGAGGTCTCGACATCGGAGTCCTTTAACGGTGAGTTTTAATTTTTTTTTATTGTGCGTTTTTTCGCAAATATATTCGGTAAGACGCTCAGTTTATTTATGCAATAAAAAAGCTGTTCATTTGTGGATGGATCGCTGCTTTATAGCAGCACACTGCGGACTAAAGCTTTTATTGTAATTATTCATGTGAACAATACGCTGAAATAAGCTTATGTATTCTTGTTAAAAACTACTGTCTTTTCTGAATATATTGCACTTAAGTGCTGTATTTTATTGTGTGCATTTTCCTTGTAGAATCATCCCACGCGTCCGCCGCGACAGCCCGTCCGGATTAATTCAACCGAGCTTTCCTGAACCAGAGCTGGCAGAGACGCCTTCATTCTACCGAGCCTCAGCACTCAGTGGTCGGCGTGTATAAAATGTCGATTAACCTTCATGTTGTGTTGCAAAGTTTTTTTTTATTTTAATATTTTGTATATAATAAAATGGAATTGTTTTGGAAAGTGTGGTTTGTCTGTTATAACACTGAATTATAAAACAGTATAATTACATAGAAATTCCATTGCCTAGTCTGATCAAAATGATGCTGAGGGTCAACCATTGTAAAGGTAATGTAATTTTTAACTAGACCAAAAAAGAAATCTTTTTGTAAGCTTTCTGTTCTTTTTATTGAGATATCATAAAAAATTAGCACCAAGTCAAAGGTACAAGTATATGTAAATTGAATGTTCTATCGGCATTCCAAATTCAGAGATTTACAATACTCTAGAAGGAGTGTAGCATCATCTAAATGGAAAATAATAATACTGTTGTTCCAAACGTTGACCTGAAGGTGAAAAACATGAATTTTTTTTAATTCAGTACATCCAAAATGCCCTAGGATGTGGTGTAGTCCAGTGTGCCACCGTCTCATTATTTAATACGAATAAAAACAAGTTTCAACTCATTATTTCTAGGTCATTTGGCAGTTAATTCAAAACAAAAGTGACTTGTGTTGTTGCAGCTTAATTATGAGATAAAATTAATTGTGAGATAAAACCACAGAGCGAGCAAGGCAATAATCCTTGGATCCTCCATTTTTTGTCTCGTGTAAATAAGGACTCAGTCGGGTGCGTAACGTCACGGGAGTGTGGCCCCGCCTCGCTGAGAATCTGCTGCTGCCCCGCTTCTAAAACCTCTTAACAAACCATCACAGCACAAGCACAACACCGTGCTAATGGAGACAGAAGCATTCCGAGCCGTACTGAAGTGAACCGAGCCGTACCGAGGTGTGCTGGGCTAGTGGAAAACAGGCTTTAAAGAAGTCTTCCCACTTATTGGTAGCTTTATTCTTCATATAATCAATTCTTCATTAACTTTAGGCCTTGTACCGCAGGCTTTTAAAACGGCTGTAATTAAACCCTTACTCAAAAAGCCAACGCTAGATCCAGGAGCTTTAGCTAACTATAGACCAATCTCTAATCTCCCTTTCATTTCAAAAATCTTAGAGTTGTTGCTACGCAATTATTTGACCACCTGCAGGGAAATGGTTTACTTGAAGAGTTTCAATCTGGGTTTAGAATCCATCATAGTACTGAAACAGCCTTAGTGAAGGTCACTAACGACCTCCTCATTGCATCTGATAATGGACTAGTTTCTGTACTTGTCCTTTTAGACCTTAGTGCAGCTTTTGATACTATCGATCATAATATTCTACTTGATAGATTAGAACACTATGTTGGACTTAATGGAACTTCGTTGCAATGGTTTAGATCTTATTTATCTGATAGGTTCCAGTTTGTTCATGTAAATAATGAGTTTTCTTTCAACTCAAAGCTTAGTCATGGAGTTCCACAGGGATCTGTGCTAGGCCCTACTCTTTTTAGTTTATATATGCTTCCGTTAGGCAACATTATTAGAAAGCACTGTATACATTTTCATTCTTATGCAGATGACACACAATTATACCTGTCAATGAAGCCAGATGATAGTAATCAATTAGCCAAGTTAGAAGCCTGTCTTAAGGAAATCAAAGCTTGGATGACTTGTAATTACCTGCTATTAAATTCAGATAAGACTGAAGTCATTCTTGTTGGTCCAAAAAAACCTTAGAAATTCCTTTCCAAATCAAACTTTCAGTTTGGATGCAGTTACTCTTTCTCTTAATAGCTCTGTGAGGAACCTTGGAGTTATTTTTGATCAGGATTTGTCCTTCAATTCATATATTAAATTTGTTTCTAAGACTGCCTTCTATCATTTGCGTAATATTGCCAAGATTAGGAGCATCTTGTCTCAGAGTGATGCTGAGAAACTGATCCACGCTTTTGTTAGCTCGAGATTAGATTATTGTAATTGTTTATTATCAGGCTGTCCTAAAACATCTTTAAAAAGTCTTCAGCTGATCCAAAATGCTGCAGCAAGAGTTTTAACAGGTACTAGAAAGAGAGATCATATCTCTCCGGTTCTGGCCTCCCTTCATTGGCTTCCCATAGAATTTAGAATTAAGTTTAAAATCCTTCTTCTTACTTACAAAGCTCTAATCAATCAGGCTCCTTTTTATTTAAAAGATCTGATACTACCGTATTATCCTAACAGAGCACTACGCTCCCAAAATGCAGGATTACTTGTAATACCTAGAATCTCCAAAAGTACAATGGGAGGCAGAGCCTTCAGTTATCAAGCTCCTCTCCTGTGGAATCAGCTGCCAATCTGGATTCGGGAGTCAGACTCGATCTCTGTTTTTAAGAATAGGGCTAAAACCTACCTTTTTGATATAGCCTACAATTAGGGAGGGACCATGTGTTTCTGAACCCTCCCTTAGTTATGCTGCTAATAGGTTTAGTCAGCCGGGGGACCTCCAGTAATGCACTGGGTCTCACTCCTTTTTTCACTCTCTATGAAATATTTTTTTTTTGCTGGTCATTAACATCTGTTTGTTCTCTCCCATAGATTGAGTCCCCATCGTGCTGTTTGCTCTCTACATGTCTGTTCTTTTCTTCTTCTCTATCCCCTCACCCCCCAGCCAGTCGCAGCAGATGACTGCCCCTCCCTGAGCCTGGTTCTGCTGGAGGTTTCTTCCTGTTAAAAGGGAGTTTTTCCTCTCCACCGTCGCCAAGTGCTTGCTCACAGGGGATCGCCTGATTGCTGGGGTCTTTCTGCAACTGTGGGGGTTCCCCCCTACAGCTGATAGTGCTATGAGATGACTGTTGTTGTGAAATGGCGCTATATAAATAAAGTTGAATTGAATTGAGCTGATAAACTTTATGGAGCCAGGGTATAATATTCCATTTAGAAGAACAATAACTACTCGCATGGAAGCATGCTCTTGTAGTGTAGAAAAAAAGCTGACCTGAAAACACAGCTAGCCACTGAAAATGTGCTGACAATGGATTGTTGGACTGCACTAACTACAGAAAGCTGCATTACAGTCACTTGCCACTACAGTGATAATGACTGGCATGTAAAATCAGCAGTTCTTCTCACAGAAAGCATGTCCGATTTTATGTAGTTTTTAATATTATGTGGACTAAGTCTACATATTTTTATGCCTCAGTGAAATGGAGGCATACAGTAATCGGTTAGTGCGTCCGTTTGTGACTGTGTGCATCTGTCCATCTGTCTGTCTGTCTGCCTCTCTTTATCAGCTCGCCCGGTCAAAATTAAGTGGAACTAAAGGCTTGTATCACCATATTTTCTCTACTTTTAATTTGCCAGAATTTCAAAATAACACTTTGTTTAAGAAATAAACACAAATTTTAACTTGTGGAGAGTGTAAATAACGGAGGCAGATTTATGCAGCAGACGACTTTATTCACTCTCACATCAGTCATACACAGAAAAAGCAGCTCCCAGGATTGGGAAACTCAATGCCGCCATGACAAAAGTCCACTCATACATACGGCCGTGTAGGGATAAAGTCAGTATTCTCTCACCAAAAGTCTTAATGTCCGAGCTGTTTACTGCTACCAGCCCGGGGCCGCTAGCTCCCGCTACCCGATCGGCATAGGACGGCAGGAGGATGCTCTTCTGGGCTCCGGTGTCTACGAGCAACCATCTCCCCGAGCGCGAGTCCATCACGTAGAGCAGCTTGTTCTCTTCACCGGCGGTCGCAGCTGCTACCGACTGCCAGCCTTGGCGTTTCCCGAACGCTTGAATTGGCACAGTGGCGCACATCTGCGTGCATTCTCTCCAAAGCGGTGGTGGTAGAAGCAGAGCGTGTCTCTCTGGCGCTCCCTGGCCCCTGCTGCCGTCGGCGGCTCCTCGCCTCCGCTGGTCGTCTTGCTGGGTTCCAGCGCCGCCGCGTTCACTGTGAGGGCTCTGGTGGTGAGGATGATCCGATCTGCCTCCTGGGCTAGCGCACAGTAGTCACGCGCGGCCAGCAACAGCGAATTGGCCAGGACCGCTCGGCCACTGTTGGGAGGTTCCGGAGGAAAAGGTGGGCAAACAGAAAATGCCCGTAGTCCGTGCCCATCAACGCTAACATCTTCTCCATCAGTTCAACCGCCGACCCATCTCCTAACTCAGAGTGCCTCAGGAGCCTCTTTGCTCTCTCGCAGTCTGGGAGCGTGTAGCGCCAGGTCAGCGCAGCCTTGAGAGCCCCGTATTTGTCGTGGGCTGGAGGCTGTTGGAGCAGGCTCGCTACTTGCTGAGACGTGCGAGCATCCAGCACTGCGACCACATAGTAATATTTGGTGTCGTCTGCCATTATTCCCCGGAGGGCGAACTGAGCCTCGGTGTGGTGGAACCAAGACCGTGGGTTGTGCAGCCAAAAGTCCGGCAGTTTGACCGAAACAGCGCACGCGTTGCTGGGGGTTCCCATCCGGGCCGTCTCTGGGATGCTTGCCACGTCGCTGGGGCTTCCCGTCTGGGCCGTCTCCGGGGTTTTTGCCTCGTGTTCCATAATTCGTCAAAGGGTCACCAGTGTGGAGGCATAAAATAAGTGCAGGCGGACACGGCGAGCTGAAGGTTTAAGAGTTTTTATTCCCCCAACATGAGATACACAGCAGCACCGTGTGCTGTGTGTGCTGCCTCTCACCGCGCTGTGGATCCCAGAGGACCAGAGACCGCCTACACCCTTTGCACACACACGAGAGCGCACGCGCCTTGTCCTCTCTCCACGATGGCAACCTCCAGGGCCAAGAGCGCAGTGCTGGGACCGAGACGCACGCAACCTTCTGATCAGTGAAACAAGCAAACGCACAGAAACAGCCTGAACAGGGAAAGCCATCAACGCCGACTGCGTTGATTTCCATCAAGCTCCCTGATCCTGACTTCAACTCTCGACAATGGAACTTCTGCACAACTTTCAGCTATGTGGTCACTGCGCCAAGCGCGCGCCACGCACGGGACAATACCGGCTCCACAGACTGATACATCATTCTCCACCGCTGCACAGGCCCGAGAAAAACGGCCGATCGCCACCCTCAAAACCTTCAGGGCTGCTCGCGCACCTGGAGCGGACGTGCAGCCCCCACACAGGACTTTGTATGGGTTTCTCAGCTGCGGCGCACATCGGGAATTTGGCCGATTGCTTTCCCCGATGACTTTAGGACTGTTTCCCGCACCTAAAGCCAAACTGCCGAGTCCCTGACACAGCTTCAGTTTATCACAGCCATCAGGGAATTTGGCCGCTCGCCTTCCCCACATCATCGCTGGACCAAAACACGAGAGAGGTCAGAGATATAATTTTTTCACAGTCGCTGTGGATCTCCGCCACGTTTAACGGGAAAAGTTCCTCTCCATCGCGGCCCAGACACCATGTCCCGGGCCGGCACTTGCTCACTCCCACCCCTTCCACCTCCTCCTGCACACAGCTTTTCCCGCACCTCACTCCCAAAGCCAGTGTGGAGGAACAAAATAGTCCACAGCCAGGCAGAAGGGAGAGACAGTCCATTCACGTCAGGTCACCAGTGTGGAGGCATAAAATAAGTGCAGGCGGACACGGCGAGCTGAAGGTTTAAGAGTTTTTATTCCTCCAACATGAGATACACAGCAGCACTGTGTGCTGTGTGTGCGCTGCTGTCAGTGTGCTGTGAGTGAGCTTCCTAAGGCATGTAAAGTCAGCACATTTATACAGACAAGAGAGAATGCATGGCACATTTACATATTGATATCAGTCCATACATATCAATCGCGTGATTAACTGGTTGTTCCCCAAGGGGCTCTCTGTTTGCATGCAATCCCTGCTGAGCGTGAATATTATCAGTCTGCATTGTGCTGGGTGCCCACAAACTCACCATTTCTGTCAATGCCACAGCAAAAAAGGTATTGTAATAACTATCCCGGGCCAGTAGAGGTTGGAGTGCCACTTTTTTACAGCCGCCCATGCTACCATGCCACAGGCACTGAGGCACAGCACCTTGGTGCTTTCATTTTATTCAGAATTTATGTTGCTGAAGTTTAATATCAGCCAGTGCACACACTTTTATGTTACAGTAGCTTTAATATTTATTTTTGAGTTTATTTTGTTGTTAATGTTTAACAAGCAACAGATTACATAAATAAATCAAATCCTTGAGGACTATGACTTGCGTTTTTTTAATTCAGTATATCAAACAATAAGTGGTTTTTTATGTTATAGACCATAATGTACCAAGGGATATTCAGATTCTCAGGAAAAACGCCACTTATCAATTAATCGTTAATTGATCGATAAGGTGAATCAATTAACAATTAATAAGAATCGATAACTTGTATCCCTAGTCCAAATATAAAACAGTGGAGAAGGTTGTCCCCCTTCCTCTCCTGACTGGAGTCACATAGGTTATGAAGCTGAGGACAGGACCAATGGGCATTAAAGCACACACACTGGCACAGTCAATGGTTCTTTTACATCAGATAAAAATAAAAATCTGTGGTCCTGTTTTCTTGCTTGCCTTGATGACTGCAGGACACTGCGTTTTATCCCACAGAAGTTTGACTTGGCACTACTACTTGAATGTAAAAGGGGGGGGGGGGCTGAAAAGTTCATAGGCTGAAAAGTTCATAGTGGTCAAGTCCGACCAAATGTGGTTTATTTTTCAACCGCAGGGATCCAAGCACTGCAACAACGATGGAAAAAGTGTGTGGACCAAAGGGAGACCATGTTGAAAAATAAACCACATTTGGTCAAATTTGACCACTATGAACTTTTCAGGCCCCCCTCGCAGTCTCGACTACGGCTTAAACAATTAGTCAACATTGTTGATGTCAATCATAAAAATTTGTTGACGCATCATTTAATTTTAAAGTTTATATGCATGCTGCAGGAATGCATCATGGTGACACGGAGAGAAAATCACAGAGAAGGCCCAAACTTTCCAAAGTATGGGAGGATTTTACCAAAAATAAATAGAAAAGCAGAGCTGTCATATCACAGCAGCTCTACAGTGATGCATGTGCCCCTTGCCGCCCTCCTCCACTCCGTTCCCATCTTTAGCCACCTGTCAGCGGACCTCTGCTGTACTCCGCCCCAGTGATGATGCTGTCGGGCCACTTCAAAACACTACACCAGTAAAGGTTAGTGAGTTTTAGGGTGCGTTCACACCTAAATTCATTTAATTTGGTCCAAATCAGTTGACAAGCTTGTTACTTTGTATCACTTTCTCCTTGGTTCGGTTCCCTTTCACACAGGCAAAAATTCAAGCAGACCAAATTACGTCACATTAAATCCTGCAAGATTTACGTCAGAACATTCTCTGTTCTTACTGGTCAGATTTTTTTGCTGCGAGAACAAGAAAGGTAAATACAGGAGGTAGGATGACTACTGTGTATTTATGCATTTCTGGAGAGAAAATAATACAAATCGTAGCGTAATCTACGGGGGGTTTCATTACCCAGGTTATCGTTTATTACATACGTGCATATACTACTTTCGGCAAATCATAAAAATGAAGTGCGGCTATGGATGAAAAATAACATGTTAATGTTCATTAGTCCTCCAGAACCGTGACATGCTCAGCCACATATTTTCGAAGATCCATCAAGCATGTACAGTGACATAAAATGTTTTACCGTTTGTCTCTGATCCTGTTTTAGCACGGTCGCTTTCTCACCTGCAGGACCACACCAGAGTTCGCTATTTGATTCGAATCAAGACCACCTCTTTCAGGTAGTCTCGGTACGGTTGTTTTGGTGCGCACCTGAGTGCAATTACCGTGTTCTCACCAGGCAAAACAAACTGCACTAATGGAGAAAACGAACTCAAGTTCGATTGAAACAAATTAAAGCCTGTAGGTGCTAAAGCACCCTTAGATAGCAAAGTTAGTGCTTCTTATTTTCAATGAGCGACCATCTCAACTGACTGACCACACTACACTATTAGTGTGTGCTGTTTAAATGGTTTACCTGCTGTTGGCCAATAATCTCTTGTTTGATGGTTGCTGACAGTTGAGCTGTTTCAGTTATGCTGGCTAATATGTTAACTGCAGTAAATGATTGAATTACAGAAGTAGCTTACTCTTTTTTATATTCATTATTGTCGCAGTAATATCAGTTCTCATTCTGAATATTAGTGCACATTGGTAAATTAGAATACCATGATTTGTAATTTAATCTAAAAAGATAACCATAACAATCACAAATAAAACCTCTTAAATATTTCACTGTATGTGTAGTGAAGGCTCACATTCCTGCACTATTTAAAGTGTTTGTAAGTTTATTTTGGACTGGAAGAAGTTATTTCAATTTTCATCTGAAGACTAAACTTTCAAACTTATGTACCCAGCAAGGTTTCAAACAGGATGGACTAGCTTGTTATTTTCTTTTTTTACTTTAATGGAGATGAATATTACTCTAGTTTGTTTTGAACATACAGAGTTACAACAGCCCTTTATGGAGCAGCAGAGGCTGCCAGTTGAGTTTTTGCACTTTATTTTAGGGGTTAAACGACTACACTTTCGTGTCTGTTATCTGTGTTGCTACAAACACTTCTGATTAAGCCGTCAGGTTCAGGTCTCCAACTCATGTTTGATGGTTCATTATTTTATTTAGCTATGAGAACTTTTTATAATAAGCTACATTATATATTAAATCAGAGACTGACAAAGTGATTTTCACATGTGAGCAGGCTGAAACGGGTGAGGTAAAACATGACCTGAAGCCCTGAACAGGAGCCATGCTAACAGAAAGCAGAGATGGCGGACATGAGGGAAAGAGAATGGGCATTGGCGTCATGCCATTCTGCATTCTGGGCTGTTGTCACCATTTTCATGGTCTGGCTTCTTTGTTTACTTGTAGTCTACAGCAACTGCTAATGGGAACAGACACGCGTGCGATGGAACTCGGCAAACAGAAAATTAAAATTTCTTATTCAGAAAAGCTGAATAAGGAAGCAAAGGAGCGCTACCTCCCAAAAATTAAAGAAACAAATGTGATCGATCCGTATGAGCACAAGAAATGGACCAGGGATCTCGACCAACTGCCTGAAGTCAGTTCACCAATGGATGAGTCCAGCCACCTCAAATTTTGTGGGTGAACGATGAGAAAACCGTCGTTTGCACAAAGGTAAGCAGTCATTGTTTCTACACAGTTTTCTGCAGCATGTGTCTCTGCAGCTACAGGCATTTCTAAGTTCCAGCAGTGAAATGTTGGATTTATGTTCAAATTTGTCATATAATGCTTGATAAGTATATACACACATTATTACACAACTGGACATGAAATACTAATCAAATAATGTGATTTAATTAAGCCCGACGCTCGCGCTGGTGCACTGGAAAAAATTACCGGGATAATTAGCCGCTACTAAAACATACTAAACTAGAAAAGCACTCGGAGAGCGCAGACCTCCGCCAAGCGGCACAGTTCCCCCCATACAGTGTTTGTGTGTACGTTTTCAGATTCCCTGAGCATGAAAAGATATGAGTAGCAATTGGATTCACAATGATTATTTGTTTATTTGACATGGACAGTGCAATAAAGAGACAATTAATGAATGACAATCAATGTGATAGTGATAGGATTAGTGGTTCAGTAGTGTAAAACGGGGCTATAAGGGACGGCGGGTTAATAAGGGACAGTTTTCTGGGAAATGTTTTAAATGTAATTCTGCTTTTTTTATTTTGAGCAGGACGCTGAGTTGTGTTGTTATTGTCAAATATCCATGAATCCTTCATCAAATCTAGGCGGAAGCAAAATTAAAAAAGCAGAATTACATTTAGAAAAGTGTCCCATATTACCCCGCCGTCCCTTATAGCCCCGTTTTACGGTTGTAAAAGCATTGCCTCCTTGGCGGAGGTAATAAACTGAAGTGTTGATGTGTCCATCTCCTCCACTGACGGACGCAGATTGGTTAGACAGGTTGCCGTGGGTTTTATATTATATTGGGGTTGCGCTCCGCGGCAAAACAGAATTTAGAATCTTTCCCGGCAGAGAGGTCGTTTTTACGCAGCGCCTATAGCTGGGCGGGGAATTTGTGGCAAATAATCGGGCGGCGGACAGGTGGCTGTGTCAGGTTTTGCAGCGTGGCGCAAAAACAGGCACGCTGGCGGGCCCAGGCCAGCAGTGTTTTCCGCGTGCTTTTGTGCCTAAAACGTTGAAGAACGCGGAGTTTGTGTTGGTCAGACACGACGACCAGCGCAATGTGCGCAGCGCCTATGGCTGGCACAGGCACGCTGGGGGGCCCAGGCCACCAGTGTTTTCCGCATGCTTTTGTGGCTAAAACGCTGAAGAAGGCGGAGTTTGTGTTGGTCAGACACGACGCCCAGCGCCCTCCATTGCGCCTGCGCACATGTTGAAAATGGCAGTATGTCACAGTGTGGAAAAATGCTTTAAAAAATTCCTGTATGCAGACGGTGATGCGGATCATCCCCAAAATTTAATCAGTTCTTCCTTGTACCATTTCCAACAACGCCTGAAAGTTTCATTGAAATCCGTCCAAAAGTTTTTGAGTTATCTTGCTAACCAACAGACAGACAGACAGACAAACAGACAAACACACAGACAAACCCCGGCAAAAACATTACCTCCTCCTGGCCTTTCGGCCTGGCGGAGGTAATCAGGACAGTGACGCTTTTATAGTCATCTGAAAGAGGAGGAGCTGCTGAATGTAACGATACCAAACATTCTATGGACTTCAGTCCCCAGGCGATTTTAAATCCATGCGTAATGAAGGCAACAACATACGCTCTGGGAATTCCCAGCTGGCTTGTTAAAAGTCAGCAACAACTCTACACGCATACAAGTAATCTTTATATGTGTTTAAAGGCCAAATGTCACGTAACAGGGTACTTTAAATATCTTGAAACTAGATATAAAAGGGAACCGATCTGTTCGGGTCTTGGTGCATATGCTTCAGTAACAACGGAATATTCGTTAATTTAAAACTGCCGCGCTTGGCCTGACACGGCCCCTGGAATCGCCTGGGGAAGAAGGTGGAAGTGACGAAATCGATTGCACCCTAGTTTGATGCTTGGGGTATTTCAATTGATTGTTTATATGGAGACTGGAAGGTTGAAGTGAGCAACAAGAAAGAAAAAATTGGATATTTCACCCATACCTTAAAACGGGACTATCAGGGACAGCTGGGTAATAAGGGACACTTCTCTGGGAAATGTTTTCTTACCTGTCAAGTGAGACGTTTTCGCCGTACTTCAACACCGTAAAAAGCGGCTATAAGCAACGGCGGACCAACAAGGCACACCTCTCTGGGATCTCTGTCTGTTCCGCAACCGCTGCACAGCTCAACGTGTTAAACCATTGTCCTAATGACTTCTCATGGTAGTGAGAATTGCTCCCGCTGAGCGATCAGCCCGCCCAGACAATTAAACTAATGAGTGACTCCACACTTTGAACAGTAGTGCGAATAGCTGACGCTGAGCGATCAGCCCGCCCCAGCTGTGAGTGATCACACACAGGAGTGCTCCTCAAGACACTCAGTTTTTTTTTCCAGTATAAGATAAGATAAGATAAGATAAGATAAGATAAGCCTTTATTAGTCCCACAACGGGGAAATTCCATGATTGCAACAGCACAGGGATAGCAACACTCAGAGCAACAATCAGAAGGCAAGAAAATATTTTATATATTTTTTCTTTTGGGCGTACAGAAATGGCAATACGCCCGTTTTTGCTAAAATTGCATTTTCCCCGTATTTTCCTTAAAATATCTGACAATAATAACACGAACTACATTTAAAACATTTCCCAGAAAAGTGTCCCAAACCACTGCGCCGTCCCCCACAGCCGCGCTTGGCACCAAAATACGGCGAAAACGTCTCCCTTGACAGGTATGCGCCTCCATTTTCATATTGATCTGGTCAATTTCTTGACAGCAGCGGCTCTCCTCCACTGTAATAATGGCTTCCGAAAAATCAATATTTATGGGGCGCCCTCGACAGACCCCCTCCGGCTTCGCAATTCTGGAGGCGATTAATGTCCAGTTCAATGACATTTTCCACTGGTTCTGCTCTCTGGTCATCGTTGGAACTGTTGTCATCAGACAAAGCATCTGATTCCGTCTCGGACGGCTCGAACCGGTAAGGTTCTATGCCTCTGTCACTGTCTGAACCACTGACAAAAAAAAAAAGACAAAACTAAACTAATTTGTTCACAATCGCTGTCACTTTCCGTCATGATTGTCCAATGTTGATAAGTGTGAATGTGGATAGGCAGGGCAGCCAGGGTACAACTGGTGATGTCAAAAACATGGGCGTGGTCTGGACTGGCTGTCACAAGCCAGCAAGCAAGGTGGGGCCTTCACCTGGTGTATTTTGTGCAATTATGTAAATACAGGTGGGTGATATGGTCTCCGGTATGAATATTTGGTTTAAGCTATGTGTATTTTATCTAAATTCGTTGTCATTTAGAAAAAAAAATTACGTGACATTTGGCCTTTAAATCACAACTTACCTTTGTGAAAATGTCATGAACGCACGCCCATGTGTCAGGAATATTGTCAAAGCTGATGTCTTTCCTTCTGACCGCTACAATCCTTTCCATCCGACGCCTCTTTGTTAGCTCGGAGATCTGATTCTCTCCACTTTTCTTCCAAGTCGGGAAGTTAAAAAATCGTATGCCATTATCAGTCTTTTTCCATACCAACCGTGAGAGCAGTTGTTGCATTTGATAACGCAGCAAAATGTCCCCATTCTAACATTGCGTGGTATTCGGATGAATAATAACAGAATGAAGCAACCCTCTCAAAAACTTCAACGTAACCGCATTCATCGCTCACTACTAAAAAAAGCCAGGCAGACTACTGTTCCCACAATTCCTTGCGGTTTTTCCATCAGGTGACATCACGCACCCATTGCCTATAATTGTGATTAGTCGACTAATCGAAAAAAATAGTCATTGGATTAGTCGACTACCAAAATAATTGTTAGTTGCAGCCCTAATCTAGACACCATAAAACAAAACCTTTCCAGAAAGATTGTTAATCGTGTAAATAGGAATATATGGGCTGTAGCGTTGTTGAAGAAGCACATTTTTCCATCTTACACTTCAAGGTTATTTTTACGGTTTACTGCATAAATTACCTTATGAATATCTTGTTTATGGGCTAGCGAAAAGTCAACCAGCGCTGTAGCCATGTGAATTAATTACTTTCTGTGTATGTACACTGCATACTTGCTGGCTATTGTCTCAGATACAGTACCAGTCTGGAGACTGGCTATTCGGGGACAGTCCGGAGTGAATAACCAAATCTTCTGTACAGTCTTTTTCACTCCCTCAATGGACTGCATCACCATCAATGTTTTTCAGAAATGTGACTTTTATCATTCTTTACGTTTTCATGTAAATTTGCAACTTTTGTTATAAAGTTAGTTTTTTCTTGTTTTCCCCTCATAAATTTACTACATTTTTGCATAAATACACATTTTTTTTGTTGTAATTTTTCCTCTAGTTCTGCAGGTTTTCTCATGAAGTTGCAAGTCTTGCCATGTCTTTTTCTGATATATTTGCAAATTTATTTATTTTTCAATGAATACTAATGCCTAATATACTTTGTAAAAACCCTTTGATTTAAATTTCATTTTTCACCCTTAAATTTAAAGCTTTTCTTGTAAATTTACAAGTTTTTGTTTTAAATTAGCAATTATCTATTATACAAATATGAATCTTTTTGCAATTCATTTGCAAACTTCATGTAGATTTGTAACCATTTTGGTTAATTTTTTTTAGTTTTATCATGACCTTGGCACCTTTTTGTTGTGAATTTGAGAGACTTTCCTCCTAAATTTTTGTCTGTGGGGGAGGGTCTTTTTTTTTGGTAAATTTTGTTAAAGAAAATGTATAATTTACAAAAAGTGTGTTTTTTGAGAAGTGAGTGACACAGTTCAGAAGGTTAAAACCTATAAAACACCCCTTTTTCAGTGAATGGGACCTTTAATATTTGCATGTATGTATATTGTAGCCTTGGTTTTGCACGCCCCACTAAGAACAAAGGTTGGTAATTCAGTTTTAGCTATAAACTCTGTGCAGCAAAACAGTCTCTCTCTCTCTGTAATGGAGGTAAATTAAACTGCATTTTCTTTTACATAAAGTTATAAAAACATAATTAAAATAACAGCCTGTGTAAAAGCAGAAAATCCTGTAATCCACAGCCTCATGTTTCCTGTATCTGTCAAGTACAGCTGCAGCAGCAGCTAAACAATAACGAGGCGGCGTTCCGCAGACCCACCCAGGCCTTCATCTGCCAAGCAGTCACAGCAGTTCAGAACGGAGCCAAAGCACATTCAGAAATCTGGTTATTTAAGGAAGCCCTGGTTGGTGCCAGATGACCATAGGAAGTGAAGCTGGATTAGGGTCTCCAGTGATTTGACAGAAGCTATAATGTGGTCAAAAATTCCAGAGATACAAAGTTACAGAAGAAAACTTTAAGTGTATTTTCTGCAGAGCGTAATGGTTTTACTTATTATCATCACAATATGCTAGGGGAATAAAACTGAAACGTAGAAAAGCCTTACATTTTTATTCATGACTTTGTTTTTAGTTTAATCATATTGACTCTACTGTGATGTAGTTTTCTTCTGAATGTAAAATAAATTATTTTTGGACTTCCAGATTTTTGGGGAAAAGGATGTTCTTTTACAAAAAATAAAGACAGACGTCTAAAGCAGCACTAGATAACTTTCCTGTCCCAGGTAGAACATTCAAGACTACAAACTATGGTGACTGTGACCACAGTCCCAACAGCCAATCACAGGACATGACTTTATCCACCACCACCACCACCAAAGCACCCTGTGATTGGTTGTTGGGACTGAGGTCATAGTCACCATAGTTGTAGTCTTTTCAGATTTCCTACCAAGCACAGAGCTGCTGCAGGAAACGTGGCCCCACTGGTGACGTTCACCTGGTCAAAGGCTGACGTACCACCAAAATAAATTTGGAAACATTGTTTTAAAGTAAAACTTGTATAGTGTTGCTTTAAGAGCAAAAACGTAAAGTAGTTTAAAAACAAACATTTAAAATAAATAACGAGTTGGCAGAATTACTTAACCATTTCGTTACATACATTAACACCTGATATTTCTAACCTAAACATTTTAAAGACTTGAAATAATGAGTTATATCAAATAGAAATGATGGCAAAAGATTTTCGTTGTACTGTACAACGACAACAATGCCTACTCTATTAAAATTAAAAATAACAGGTAAAAAAAAACCTTCATTGATAGATTGATTTACAAAGTAAAAACAGCAGTTTAATTTTTTATTAATCAACTGCATTCGTTAATATAGCAACAGCTTCGTGTAACATACGGTTTAAAATGTTATTTTAAGTGGAACAATGAGAGTGATTTTTGCTGTTTTGATGGTCTACATTATAACGGGAGGATTTTGCTGACGCAGCTTGTAACGTGGAGGTTAAATTTCCATTAATTCAGGTGCAGACATAGTTAGCTGTGAGGGAATCTAAATGAAAAACACTAAGGTGTCACGTTAGCGAGAGCAGCCGTTTAGCAGAAGCTATCGTTGCGTTTCTCAAATAAGACCGAGGGAAAAGGCTGCTGACACACTCAGAGGCAGATATCAGCTCTTTCACTCACCCTAAATCTTCGAGAGAGACAACAATATCAGTCTCCATCCCAACGGTATGGATATTTATGCTCTACAACGACGAGCTGTGAAACCAGATTTACAAAGCAGCCAGCTCAGCAGACACGTTTAACTTGTGCTGCTGCTTCTGCGGGGTTATGGGCCCTGATTAGGGGCGCCCCGAGCGCCCCCTGCTGGACGGGAGTGGTATAGAGGGTAGATGTGAGCGGAGCATATGAGACAGCAGTCTTCAGAAGGCAATCTAACAAGAGTGGTAGGGTATTCACAAATTTACCATAGGGTACACAAACCTATAAACAGAAATTAAGTACAAATTTACAAGAATAAAGAGGCAAAAACATGAAAAAAGATGCCAATTTACTACTTATAAAAATTAGAAATTTACCCCTCATGGATCGTCACCTTATTGTGGTGGGGGGTTTGCGTACCCTAGTGATCCCAGGAACTATGTTGTCCAGGGCAATTTGTCTCTGGTAGGGTCACCCAAGACAAACTGGTACTGGGTGACAGGCCAGACTAAGAATGATCCAACAGACTCTCATGATGAATGCTAGAACAAGGATTCTAAGCTATTCTAAGCTAAGATATAAGCTGCGGCTTCAGCCATCACCCATTTCGGATAACTTATGTTGAACTGTATAATCAGAGGAGTTATTGTCTAATTTGACCTTGTTGGATTTTCTTTCCCCCTTTGTTATATTATTCAGTTTCTTTTAACCTGTACTTTTAATCTATCCGAAATAAATAAATAAAGATTCATTCATTCATTCATTCATAGAACAAGGATTCAGTGTCACCCCCCCCCCCCCCGGTATGAGGTTACCGGGGCCCCACCCTGGAGCCAGGCCTGGGGGATGGGCTCAATGGCTAGCATCTGGTGGCCGGGTTTCCGGCCATGGGACCCGGCCGGGCTCAGCCCGAAGAAGTTACATGGGTCCGCAGTCGAGTGGGCTCACCACCTGCAGGAGGGACAATGGGGGTCTGGTGCTATGTGAATCAGGTGGCGGTCAAAGGCGGAGACCTTGGCGGTCTGGTCCCAAGCTTCCTAAACTGGCTTTTGGGACGTGGAATGTCACCTCTCTGGTGGAGAAGGAGCCTGAGCTGGTGCATGAGGTTGAGAGATACTGGCTAGATATAGTCGGCCTCCCTCAACATACAGCTCCAGTTCCAGAACCAGTCTCCTGGGGCTGGAGCTTGGCCTACTCTGGAGTTTCCCCAGGCAAGAGGTGACGAGCAGGGGTGGGTATTCTTGTATCCTCCCACCTTGCTGCCTCTATATTGGAGTTTCCCCCGGTGGACGAAAGAGTTGTTTCCTGCACCTTCGGGTTGTGAAACGGGTCCTGACCATCATTTGTGCCTATGCGCCTGATAGAAAAATTCCATATTATCTATACTATTGATATTAATAATGTATTATTATATTTGAGAAGTATCATACCTTTCATATGCCATGTTTAATGTTTATATTATGGCGCATATTTAGGGCGCATATATTGTATCCATATTCCCCACATACACCTAGTAGGCATGACGGTGCATATTCTAGAAGCTTCACGTCTTAATGGACAAAGAGGACCTGACCCTGCAGGGACCTACGGGAGGTGTGAAGTTGGCCTTGCAGGAGATGGGAAGTTGGAGAGATTGTCCCAGCAGGAGCCCCGGAGGCTAGAAGGTTAAGAGAGAATGGAGATGCCAAGGAGCCTCGGGGGCTGGATGTTTACTAAAGGACTGTGGGTTGGGGGGGGGTGATTTGATGTTGGGGGATTTGTGACTTTGGAGAATATAAGAACTGTGTGAGACGATTGCTCTTCCTCTTTTCTGAGATTCTGTGCTTGTTAGAGGATGTGACCTCTCAATAAACCAACCCTGAGAAATAAACTCAGTCTCGTCTGTGAAAGGCATCCTCTACACTGGTGACCTACGACAAACTATGGCCGGTGGTGATGATCTTCCCGCACCGGACTCTTCAGGAGCCAACCGGGTTAACACAGCTACCACACTACAGCTGCCCGATTTCTGGCAACATAACCCGCGCTCCTGGTTTACCACTGTGGAGGCGCAGTTCCACCTTTGGGGAATCTCGGCGGACGCAACGAGATTCTACCATGTCGTCGCGAAGCTGGACAGCCTCACAGTGCAGCGGGTGGAGAGCCTGACCAACCACCCGCCCCGGGATGACAAGTATGGCGCACTGAAAGCCGCCCTCATTCGAGCTTTCACTCCCTCGCAGGGAGAGCGAGCAGAGAGACTTCTGGCGCTAACAGAAGGGGAAGCAGATAGGCCGGCAGATCTGATGGCGAGGATGATGAACCTGAGAGGCGAAGATGACGACAGTTTTATCTTTGCCCACCTCTTTCTCAGAACACTACCGCCAGCAGTGAGAGTCACCCTGGCCAGCTCACAGCTGCTCAACGACCGTGACTACCACGGGCTGGGACAGGAGGCGCAGCGGCTCGTCGATGCCCATAGACGACACACAGCCACAACGGCGGCAACGGAGCTGAACGCACCCCCGCGAGACGAGGGGAGACCAGAGGCCGCAGCACCGGACCCACTGACGTCAGCAGCGGCAGAGACCAGGAGAAGCGGAGCGGATGGCATCCTCTGCTTTTACCATCGACGTTTCGCCGAGAGGGCGCACAGATGCATCCCACCGTGCCGATACAAGCGCCAGGGAAACGCCAAGACCGAGAGTCGGTAGCAGCTGCTGCTCTCGGCGCGAAGAACAAGCTGCTTTTCGTGACGGACGTGAATTCAGGGAAGGAATTCCTGGTGGACACAGGCTCCCAGCTGAGTTTTGTCAAGCCTTCCTACGCAGACCTGCTGGCGCCTTCCAGCGGACCCCTGGTGCTAGCGGCAAATGGCTCGACGATCAAAACCTATGGGGAGAAGACGCTCCTCCTATCCTTCCACGGTCGCACCTTCGAGTGGACTTTCGTCGTAGCTGCAGTTAGCAACAACATGCTAGGTGCTGATTTTTTATGCTCAAACAGTTTATTAGCTGATCTTACTAATAGACGTATGGTAAATGCACTGTCTTTCCACTCTATCTCCTGTACAGCTCGGGTGGCCCTGTCTTTTGCACATCCCAATGTCACAGCTGCGGGTGGTAAGTTTCATGCACTACTCAATCAGTTCCCAGCACTCACGGTCCCAACATTTTCAGCGTCAGTAGCCAAACACGGGGTCGAGCACTTCATAACTACCTCTGGCCCCCCTGTTTTTGCAAAAGCTCGGCGCTTGGACCCAGCTAAACTGGCCATCGCGCGCGAGGAATTCGCCAACTTGGAAAAACTGGGCATTGTTAGACGCTCTAACAGCCCTTGGTCGTCACCCCTGCATATGGTCCCCAAGGCTGACGGCTCATGGCGGCCTTGCGGTGATTTCCGCAGGTTAAATAATGCTTCAGTACACGACCGCTACCCGATTCCGCACATCCAGGATTTTTCGGCACATTTGGCGGGGGCGCGCATCTTTTCCAAAATAGATTTGGTGCACGGTTATCACCAAGTCCCAGTCCGCACTCAAGACATACCCAAAACGGCAGTAATAACCCCCTTTGGGCTTTTCGAGTTTTTGCGCATGCCTTTTGGCCTCAAGGGCGCCGCACAGACGTTCCAACGCATGATGGATGCGGTGTTGCGCGGCCTCCCTTTCGTGTTCGCCTATTTGGATGATATTTTGGTAGCCAGTACATCCGAAGTCGAACACGAACGCCACCTCACAGCGGTTTTTCAGAGGCTGACAGAGCATGGGCTGATAATTAACCCAGCGAAATGCCAATTCGGGGTAGCGCAAATCGATTTTTTTGGGGCACCGCGTTTCTCCAGAAGGAGCGGTCCCACTGCCCGATAAAGTACGCGCGATAACGGAGTTTCCCCAACCGCAGACAGTTAAAGCATTGCAAGAATTTTTGGGGATGGTCAATTTTTATAACCGTTTCCTCCCCAGCGCGGCACAGCTCATGCACCCACTGTACGCGGCACTAAAGAAACAAAAGCCTGCAAATAAGGTCGAGTGGTCCCCGGAACGGGAGCGCGCTTTCTCCCAGGTCAAGTCGGCCCTTGCGAACGCTGTGTTGTTGGCACACCCGGTGCCAGCAGCTCGCATGGCGCTAACCACGGACACTTCCGACGTAGCAGTTGGGGCGGTTGTCGAGCAACTGGTAGCAGGGAGCTGGCAACCGCTTGCGTTTTTCAGCAAAACATTGCGCGATAACGAGCGGAAATACAGCGCGTTCGATAGGGAGCTTTTAGCCCTGCATTTGGCCATCCGCCACTTCCAGTTCTGGCTGGAAGGGCGCCGTTTCACCGCGTTTGTAGACCACAAACCATTAACATTTGCAATGGATAAGATTTCAGAGCCTTGGTCGGGCCGACAGCAGAGACAGCTGGCCGCGATTTCGGAGTTTACCACCGACATTCAACACGTGGCGGGCAAACACAATGTAGTAGCAGATTGTCTCTCGCACGCAGTGGCATCGCCAGGCCCCCAGGGGGCAGACTCGGTGGCTGTGGACATGGGCCAGGCTTGCGGCGCGGAAGCGCTCGCAGCCCCGGTCTGCGTGGGCTTAGATTACGCAGCCATGGCCACCGAGCAGGTTAACGATGCGGATGTGCGCGCGCTCCAATCTGGGCCAACAGGGCTAAGGCTGGAGCACAGGGTGCATCAAATAGGTATGCCCCCTCTAATCTGTGATGTCTCCATGGGGCGCCCCTGCCCCGTGGTCCCAGCTGCGTGGCGCCGCCGCGTTTTTGACTTAATCCATTCGCTGGCACATCCGGGCGTTCGCGCATCGATCAAAATGATGGGAGAAAAATTCGTTTGGCCGGGACTGCATAAACAGGTCAAAGAATGGGCCGCAGCCTGCGCAGCGTGTCAAAAAGCAAAGATACACAAGCACATGCGGGCCCCTCTAGAACCTTTTCACATCCCGGCCAAACACTTCGACCACGTGCATATCGACTTGGTGGGACCCCTCCCGCTGTCGCAGGGGTTCACACACCTTCTAACCATGGTGGACCGCACCACGCGCTGGCCAGAAGCGGTCCCCCTGGTGTCAACTACAGCAGCAGACGTTGCGTGCGCGTTTTTAACGGCTTGGGTCGCGCGTTTTGGAGTCCCGTCTGACATAACGTCTGACAGAGGACTCCAATTCGTTTCCGAGCTCTGGTCATCCATGGCACTCAGTCTGGGGGTGAAAATTCACCGCACGACCGCATATAACCCCCAGGCCAACGGTTTGTGCGAACGCTTTCACCGGTCATTGAAAGCAGCCCTCAGAGCGGCTCTCACGGACACAAATTGGGTTGATAAACTTCCATGGGTTTTATTAGGGTTGCGTTCAGCACCTAAGGAAGATTTGCAAGCCTCTCCGGCTGAGCTAGTTTTTGCCCAACCCCTCCGGTTACCGGGCGAATTCCTTCCAGAGAACCCCGCACCAAATCGCCCCCCCCCCCGCTCAGCTGCTGCAGAGCGACGCGGGATCAAACACCCTCCCCGGCCCAGTTCATCACAGTTTCCCACTCGTTTTTGTGCCTAAAGCCTTAAAGAGCGCAGAATTTGTCTTTGTCAGACACGACGCTCAAAGGCCAGGTTTAAGACCACCTTATGATGGACCGTTCAGAGTGTTGGAAACTGGGGAAAAACATTTTTTGCTCGATTTGGGTGACAGGAGGGAATTAGTCTGCATTAACAGACTCAAACCCGCTTTTGTGTTGGCTGATGAACAAGTGCAGTTAGCCAGGGCCCCCCGCCGTGGCAGGCCGCCGGGGTGGCACTCTTCTAAGCTTTCACAAGGATGTACTAACGACTCTAATCCACAGATGCAAGAAACGGCTACAGGCAGTTCGAAACCTGCTTACAGCAGATATGGCAGGAGATTGAAGCCCAAGCAGTCGGAAGTGTGATATGTTGTGCCCTTTTGCTGTTCTGTGTGTTATGACATGATTCTATGCATATTGGGGTGTACTTTATCCGTATTTAGACGTTTGGGGGGGGTTATATGGTGCATACTTAGGGCGCATATATTATATCCATATTCCCCACATACACCTAGTAGGCATGATGGTGCATATTCTAGAAGCTTCACGTCTTAATGGACAAAGAGGACCTGACCCTGCAGGGACCTATGGGAGGTGAGAAGTTGGCCTTGCAGGAGATGGGAAGTTGGAGAGAATGTCCCAGCAGGAGCCTCGGAGGCTAGAAGGTTAAGAGACAATGGAGACCCCAAGGAGCCTCGGGGGCTGGATGTTTACTAAAGGACTGTGGGTTGGGGGTGTATGATTTGATGTTGGGGGATTTGTGACTTTGGAGAATATAAGAACTGTGTGAGACGGTTGCTCTTCCTCTTTTCTGAGATTCTGTGCTTGTTAGAGGATGTGACCTCTCAATAAACCAACCCTGAGAAATAAACTCAGTCTCGTCTGTGAAAGGCATCCTCTACACTGGTGACCTACGACAAACTATGGCCGGTGGTGATGATCTTCCCGCACCGGACTCTTCAGGAGCCAACCGGGTTAACACAGCTACCACACTACAGCTGCCCGATTTCTGGCAACATAACCCGCGCTCCTGGTTTACCACTGTGGAGGCGCAGTTCCACCTTTGGGGAATCTCGGCGGACGCAACGAGATTCTACCATGTCGTCGCGAAGCTGGACAGCCTCACAGTGCAGCGGGTGGAGAGCCTGACCAACCACCCGCCCCGGGATGACAAGTATGGCGCACTGAAAGCCGCCCTCATTCGAGCTTTCACTCCCTCGCAGGGAGAGCGAGCAGAGAGACTTCTGGCGCTAACAGAAGGGGAAGCAGATAGGCCGGCAGATCTGATGGCGAGGATGATGAACCTGAGAGGCGAAGATGACGACAGTTTTATCTTTGCCCACCTCTTTCTCAGAACACTACCGCCAGCAGTGAGAGTCACCCTGGCCAGCTCACAGCTGCTCAACGACCGTGACTACCACGGGCTGGGACAGGAGGCGCAGCGGCTCGTCGATGCCCATAGACGACACACAGCCACAACGGCGGCAACGGAGCTGAACGCACCCCCGCGAGACGAGGGGAGACCAGAGGCCGCAGCACCGGACCCACTGACGTCAGCAGCGGCAGAGACCAGGAGAAGCGGAGCGGATGGCATCCTCTGCTTTTACCATCGACGTTTCGCCGAGAGGGCGCACAGATGCATCCCACCGTGCCGATACAAGCGCCAGGGAAACGCCAAGACCGAGAGTCGGTAGCAGCTGCTGCTCTCGGCGCGAAGAACAAGCTGCTTTTCGTGACGGACGTGAATTCAGGGAAGGAATTCCTGGTGGACACAGGCTCCCAGCTGAGTTTTGTCAAGCCTTCCTACGCAGACCTGCTGGCGCCTTCCAGCGGACCCCTGGTGCTAGCGGCAAATGGCTCGACGATCAAAACCTATGGGGAGAAGACGCTCCTCCTATCCTTCCACGGTCGCACCTTCGAGTGGACTTTCGTCGTAGCTGCAGTTAGCAACAACATGCTAGGTGCTGATTTTTTATGCTCAAACAGTTTATTAGCTGATCTTACTAATAGACGTATGGTAAATGCACTGTCTTTCCACTCTATCTCCTGTACAGCTCGGGTGGCCCTGTCTTTTGCACATCCCAATGTCACAGCTGCGGGTGGTAAGTTTCATGCACTACTCAATCAGTTCCCAGCACTCACGGTCCCAACATTTTCAGCGTCAGTAGCCAAACACGGGGTCGAGCACTTCATAACTACCTCTGGCCCCCCTGTTTTTGCAAAAGCTCGGCGCTTGGACCCAGCTAAACTGGCCATCGCGCGCGAGGAATTCGCCAACTTGGAAAAACTGGGCATTGTTAGACGCTCTAACAGCCCTTGGTCGTCACCCCTGCATATGGTCCCCAAGGCTGACGGCTCATGGCGGCCTTGCGGTGATTTCCGCAGGTTAAATAATGCTTCAGTACACGACCGCTACCCGATTCCGCACATCCAGGATTTTTCGGCACATTTGGCGGGGGCGCGCATCTTTTCCAAAATAGATTTGGTGCACGGTTATCACCAAGTCCCAGTCCGCACTCAAGACATACCCAAAACGGCAGTAATAACCCCCTTTGGGCTTTTCGAGTTTTTGCGCATGCCTTTTGGCCTCAAGGGCGCCGCACAGACGTTCCAACGCATGATGGATGCGGTGTTGCGCGGCCTCCCTTTCGTGTTCGCCTATTTGGATGATATTTTGGTAGCCAGTACATCCGAAGTCGAACACGAACGCC
The DNA here is from genome assembly GCA_020510985.1 of Pholidichthys leucotaenia. Taxonomy (NCBI): domain Eukaryota; kingdom Metazoa; phylum Chordata; class Actinopteri; order Cichliformes; family Pholidichthyidae; genus Pholidichthys; species Pholidichthys leucotaenia. The sequence goes on from CM035841.1 coordinate 430,762,467, forward strand.
ACCTCACAGCGGTTTTTCAGAGGCTGACAGAGCATGGGCTGATAATTAACCCAGCGAAATGCCAATTCGGGGTAGCGCAAATCGATTTTTTTGGGGCACCGCGTTTCTCCAGAAGGAGCGGTCCCACTGCCCGATAAAGTACGCGCGATAACGGAGTTTCCCCAACCGCAGACAGTTAAAGCATTGCAAGAATTTTTGGGGATGGTCAATTTTTATAACCGTTTCCTCCCCAGCGCGGCACAGCTCATGCACCCACTGTACGCGGCACTAAAGAAACAAAAGCCTGCAAATAAGGTCGAGTGGTCCCCGGAACGGGAGCGCGCTTTCTCCCAGGTCAAGTCGGCCCTTGCGAACGCTGTGTTGTTGGCACACCCGGTGCCAGCAGCTCGCATGGCGCTAACCACGGACACTTCCGACGTAGCAGTTGGGGCGGTTGTCGAGCAACTGGTAGCAGGGAGCTGGCAACCGCTTGCGTTTTTCAGCAAAACATTGCGCGATAACGAGCGGAAATACAGCGCGTTCGATAGGGAGCTTTTAGCCCTGCATTTGGCCATCCGCCACTTCCAGTTCTGGCTGGAAGGGCGCCGTTTCACCGCGTTTGTAGACCACAAACCATTAACATTTGCAATGGATAAGATTTCAGAGCCTTGGTCGGGCCGACAGCAGAGACAGCTGGCCGCGATTTCGGAGTTTACCACCGACATTCAACACGTGGCGGGCAAACACAATGTAGTAGCAGATTGTCTCTCGCACGCAGTGGCATCGCCAGGCCCCCAGGGGGCAGACTCGGTGGCTGTGGACATGGGCCAGGCTTGCGGCGCGGAAGCGCTCGCAGCCCCGGTCTGCGTGGGCTTAGATTACGCAGCCATGGCCACCGAGCAGGTTAACGATGCGGATGTGCGCGCGCTCCAATCTGGGCCAACAGGGCTAAGGCTGGAGCACAGGGTGCATCAAATAGGTATGCCCCCTCTAATCTGTGATGTCTCCATGGGGCGCCCCTGCCCCGTGGTCCCAGCTGCGTGGCGCCGCCGCGTTTTTGACTTAATCCATTCGCTGGCACATCCGGGCGTTCGCGCATCGATCAAAATGATGGGAGAAAAATTCGTTTGGCCGGGACTGCATAAACAGGTCAAAGAATGGGCCGCAGCCTGCGCAGCGTGTCAAAAAGCAAAGATACACAAGCACATGCGGGCCCCTCTAGAACCTTTTCACATCCCGGCCAAACACTTCGACCACGTGCATATCGACTTGGTGGGACCCCTCCCGCTGTCGCAGGGGTTCACACACCTTCTAACCATGGTGGACCGCACCACGCGCTGGCCAGAAGCGGTCCCCCTGGTGTCAACTACAGCAGCAGACGTTGCGTGCGCGTTTTTAACGGCTTGGGTCGCGCGTTTTGGAGTCCCGTCTGACATAACGTCTGACAGAGGACTCCAATTCGTTTCCGAGCTCTGGTCATCCATGGCACTCAGTCTGGGGGTGAAAATTCACCGCACGACCGCATATAACCCCCAGGCCAACGGTTTGTGCGAACGCTTTCACCGGTCATTGAAAGCAGCCCTCAGAGCGGCTCTCACGGACACAAATTGGGTTGATAAACTTCCATGGGTTTTATTAGGGTTGCGTTCAGCACCTAAGGAAGATTTGCAAGCCTCTCCGGCTGAGCTAGTTTTTGCCCAACCCCTCCGGTTACCGGGCGAATTCCTTCCAGAGAACCCCGCACCAAATCGCCCCCCCCCCGCTCAGCTGCTGCAGAGCGACGCGGGATCAAACACCCTCCCCGGCCCAGTTCATCACAGTTTCCCACTCGTTTTTGTGCCTAAAGCCTTAAAGAGCGCAGAATTTGTCTTTGTCAGACACGACGCTCAAAGGCCAGGTTTAAGACCACCTTATGATGGACCGTTCAGAGTGTTGGAAACTGGGGAAAAACATTTTTTGCTCGATTTGGGTGACAGGAGGGAATTAGTCTGCATTAACAGACTCAAACCCGCTTTTGTGTTGGCTGATGAACAAGTGCAGTTAGCCAGGGCCCCCCGCCGTGGCAGGCCGCCGGGGTGGCACTCTTCTAAGCTTTCACAAGGATGTACTAACGACTCTAATCCACAGATGCAAGAAACGGCTACAGGCAGTTCGAAACCTGCTTACAGCAGATATGGCAGGAGATTGAAGCCCAAGCAGTCGGAAGTGTGATATGTTGTGCCCTTTTGCTGTTCTGTGTGTTATGACATGATTCTATGCATATTGGGGTGTACTTTATCCGTATTTAGACGTTTGGGGGGGGTTATATGGTGCATACTTAGGGCGCATATATTATATCCATATTCCCCACATACACCTAGTAGGCATGATGGTGCATATTCTAGAAGCTTCACGTCTTAATGGACAAAGAGGACCTGACCCTGCAGGGACCTATGGGAGGTGAGAAGTTGGCCTTGCAGGAGATGGGAAGTTGGAGAGAATGTCCCAGCAGGAGCCTCGGAGGCTAGAAGGTTAAGAGACAATGGAGACCCCAAGGAGCCTCGGGGGCTGGATGTTTACTAAAGGACTGTGGGTTGGGGGTGTATGATTTGATGTTGGGGGATTTGTGACTTTGGAGAATATAAGAACTGTGTGAGACGGTTGCTCTTCCTCTTTTCTGAGATTCTGTGCTTGTTAGAGGATGTGACCTCTCAATAAACCAACCCTGAGAAATAAACTCAGTCTCGTCTGTGAAAGGCATCCTCTACAATATGTGCATTCCATATGGGACAAGTTTATATCTTCTTGGCCTGTTTCTGTGAGCAATTTCAGCGAGTTCAGACTGAGGATCAGTACATGTGTAAGGAATGATCTAAGCCATTTATTATAATCTCTTTGACATGTCCTGTTTTGGGTCACAGGAATACACAGGAACTCCTCATCTTATAGATTAGTGTTTCAAGGACATTCTGTTAGTTTTATGGATCTCTGGAGACATGGGTCTTGGACATGGCAGGACCAGCAGTAACACAGCAGGCACCTGGCATGGGCATCTGGCACAAGAGATCGTGCTATGGCGACTCGCCCCGCTACATAGGGCAATGTGGTGACGTGACAGGAAGTCGACATCACCACACTGCACTTCACAATAAAGTGCTGCCATAACATTTCCTCCCCACTTTAGAAAGTCCAAAACCACTCATACAATCCAAATCCACCCAAATTTTATTATCTAATTTTAAATTTCCCAGAGAGAGTCATCCCAAAGGGATTAATAAAGTTAAGTCTAAGTCTAAGTCCATTTAGAACCTGAATCACACAAAATAATGAAAACTGAATGAATGAATAAATTAATCTTTATTTCAGATAGATTAAAAGTAAAGATTAAAAAAGAAACAGAATAATATAACAAAGGGGGAAAAAAATCCAACAAGGTCAAATTAAACAATAATGTCATATCCCGAGCGCTTTTGTCCGCGCTCGGGTTATTCCTCATCCCTGTCAGGTTTTGACAGCTGGTGTCGTCACTCGGGCTTCCCGGGCTCTGATTGGCCAGACGCTCGGGGGCTCTCAGCTGTCAGAGCAGTTGCGCCGCGTTTCCAATCATGAGCAGCTGGCTTTAAATGTCAGTGCGAGTGAGTTGGACTCTGCGGCTGTCTCGTCAAAAGTCTTATGACTTTCCCCTGTCTCCTTACCACATGCTCCCTGGGTTCCTCGACGTATCCTGCTGCATGTAAGTGATCTGTTATTTGGAATTGTCTTCTCCCTCGCTGACGTTCCCTCCTAATTACGGCGGACGAGAGCTCCTCGTCTCTGCCATAACTCTCTCCCTGTTCCACGTTTTATATTCCCTGCCTTTGCGGCGTACGAGTGCCCCTCGCCCTAGCCGCTAACCTCTATTGTGAATTTATATTGTGTTGTTTAACGAAGCCCGCTTGGCAAGTTGTGTTGTACACCTAAGTCCTGTGCAATAGAAATAAAAGAACTGAATTGCAACTTACTGAACTGTGGCGTCTTATGCTGGCTCGTGAGGGCCAGCCGTGACAGTAGACAGCCGCCAGAAGGAGATGCCATTCTCAGTAAGTTGCGTTCTGGGAACTTTGCCCCTTCCTGTCCAGGTACGTGGCATTGGAAATATGCCATCTCAGCGGAGTCGTTCTCAGGGTTCCCACGTCCTGCTGACCAAGGCGCTGGAGGAGGTAGATGAAATCCTCATTATCGCCTCCGACCTCGATGGGCATCCAGACACCTCCCTCGCCCCTCCTCTCCTCGGTTATCAGCCCGATGAACAGTGGTATTTAGACCGGGCTGAGGAGGTGCTTGACTGTCTGCCTTCCCGCTACAACGGTCACCCCGAGGTCGACGCGAGGAGACTCGACATCGCTGCCCAACGCCAGATAATTCAGATGTACGAAGAGGAGGAGGCTGCAAGGTGGAATGATCTCTGGCTCCAGCTGCCTGAGGCGCTGGAGGAGGTGGATGACTTCATCAGCGCTTCCGCCAGCCTTGACGACTCATCCGAAGCGCACTATTACCTGGACTGCGCTGAGATAACGCTCGACCGATTGTCTCCCCGCTACACCGACCACTTGGACGTCCAAGCGAAGAGACAAGAGATCGCCGCCCACCGCGAGGCGCTCCAGGATATCGAGGAGGAACGAGGCCAAAGGCAGAGTAATCGGAGCTCCCGCTGCCCGCTCTGGAATCCGGAGCCTTCCCTCGATCCAGTCCTGGAGTTCGCACCACCCGGGGCCCATCGTAGACGTTGGCGCCATGGCCAGAGACGTTCTCAGCGCGACTCCCTTCCGGAATCCGCTCCGGTTCACTGGGCTGACCCCATTCATCCCACTGCTGTCTCCCCAGCGTCTCACCAGGAGGAGATCCCTGCAGCCTTTCCCCCCGGGCCTGCTTCCCCCGCTGAGTTGTCAGCGTGTCACGCCCGGCCCGACTTGGCTGTTGCCCCCTCCGCCTCGATGCCTTCTCCAGCGGCTGGGAGTTTGAGAAGTTTTGCTCCAGTGGACAGCGCGGCTACACCATCCCGAGATCCCGAGTGGCCCCCTCTCCTCCTTCAAGAGAGTCTCCGGCCACCACCCGGTGGGAGGAGGATGGAATGACGTTCCCTACAGCAGGTTCCACCGCCCCTCCGGGAGCCAGGCAAGTACAAGTTCACTTTTTTCCATCTAATAGTGATTTGTTCTGTCTGACTCCTGGGGGTGAGGCTCGGGGTTTGCAGCCCCCCGAGCCCCAACTCCCTGCTGATATGTTAATTAAACCCGCTGCCTCTGTGTCTCCCCCTGCTGAGCACGCTTCGACTTCTGAGGAGCGTCGCCAGACGAGGAGTGAGCCTGCGGCCCTCGGGCAGAAGACCCCAGCCCCGCAGCCATTTTCTGGGCAGAGGAGATCGGACGACTGGTTGGAGCCTGTGCCGACGACGGAGCGTCCCCGGGACTCCGCAGATGAACAGTCCGGTCCAGCGGGCCGAGAGCCCCCCACCTCCACGCCTCATGAACCGCCAGCGTGGACGATGACGTTGGGGGGGTCCTCGAGCTGCAGGAGCCCCTCCTCCAGGGGCGGATGACGTCACGACGGAGTGGGAACCGGACGACAACCTCCTCCCGTTTGAACCCGGAGCATCGAAGTCCTGGATGGCGGCAGAACCCGAGATCAGGCAAGTGCTCTATTTTCTATCCCTCCTCTTCTTTCTGGAGCATTATTGCCTGTCTCTCGGGGGGGCGAGCCGGGTGCAGCCGTCTGCTGCGCTCGAGCCTGTCTCGCCGGGCCCTGCCGCTGCCGGTGATCCTGATCCCAGTTCCTTTTGTCCCTCTGAGCCTCTCCCCAGGGTCACTGGAGGCGAACCTGCTCTAGGTGCCACCTTGGAGGGTCCGGCTCTCGGCATGGGGTCCACCGGGAGTGCTCCGCCGGTTCAAGCGGAGCTCGACGTCAGGGAGGTTCCGGCCCAATCGGGGTCCGACGCGGGTGCTGCCCTCGCTCGATCGGAGCTCGACGTCAGGGAGGTCCCGGCCCAATCGGGGTCCGACGCGGGTGCTGCTCTCGCTCGATCAGAGCTCGACGTCAGGGAGGTCCCGGCCCAATCGGGGTCCGACGCGGGTGCTGCTCTCGCCCGGTCGGAGCTTGACGTCATGGAGGTTCCGGCCCAATTGGGGTCCGACGCGGGTGCTGCTCTCGCCCGATCGGAGCTTGACGTCACGGAGGTTCCGGCCCAATCGGGGTCCGACGCGGGTGCTGCTCTCGCCCGATCGGAGCTTGACGTCATGGAGGTTCCGGCCCAGTCGGGGGTCCAACGCGGGTGCCGCTCTCGCTCAATTGGAGCTCGGCGCCGTGGTCGTTTTGACCCAGGCGGGTTCCGGAGATTGTGTAGCTGACCCACCGCTGAGCGCTTTCCAGGCCATGCCCCGTCCTCGCCATGGCCCCTTCTTCCCCGCTCTTGAGACTGCGGGAGTTAATTCCAGCTGGCCCAGTTCGCCGACCTTCCCCCAGCCATTCTGTTGGCAGGCCGATACTGCCCGACCACCCGGTGACCGGCTCTGTCCTTTTGGCGTCCGGGCCCGGATTCCTGACATGCAGGATGATTCTTTCGGCGCCCTGGTCCGCCCGCCGGAGACATGGTTTCCCTCGGCCCGGGGTTTGGCTGAACCGTTAGGGCACGTTCCGCTGCTTTTGCTGGCGGCCTGGATGCTGGGTGCTGGGAGGCCTCCTGAGCGGAATTATTTAACTCTATTCCCCAATGGTTTTTTTTCCTCCCCTTCTCTTGCCCCATCACTGGCTTGTGACTGGTTTTTCTTTTTTTTTCCTCCCCTCTCAGACTGAAATTCCCCACTGGGGATTGATCTTCGTATTTAAAGTGACTGTTTTTCGTTAATGGACATATGTTCTCTTGCCGTTGCTATTTTTAAGGTTATTTTCTGGGATGACTGTTTTGGGGTTGTTTCTTGCACTCCCGATTTGAGACTCTTTTGAGCTGAATTTCCTTTTCCTTTTGACAGAATGTTATCATGAGTATTGCTTGTTTCTTACTGGGTATGATTGTATATTTTCGATGTTACTTTCTTACTCGGGTCTAGTTCCTTTTTGGCACCTGTGTTGTCTTTTGGTTTTGAAGATTTTCTGTTCACTTTAGCCTGGAGATGAAGGTATTTTCTGTTCTTTTATTTCTTTGACCTTGCCTTTTAGTATTGGCTGGTATTCTATGTATCCTCATCTTGGTTTTCTTTTTGTGGCGATATGTGTGTCAAGTCACATGGGTTGTAGTTAATGTCTTTTGTTATATGTGAGAGATGTCCATCTAGCGTTGGTTTTTCTTTTTTTTTACTCATCTTATTGTCCCCGTTTATGTACGGTTCTTGCCTTTTTTTTTTTCTCTCCCTCCCTTCCCCGATGTTCTTGTCCCCTTGTTGTTGTGGGTTGACCCTGCTCCCCCTCCGCCTGCTTCCCCCTCCACTCTCCCTGGGGTGGGGTGGGGGGGTCTGGATGTTATGCGCGACCAGGAGTTCGTGTAGAGGGAGGGGCTCTGTCATATCCCGAGCGCTTTTGTCCGCGCTCGGGTTATTCCTCATCCCTGTCAGGTTTTGACAGCTGGTGTCGTCACTCGGGCTTCCCGGGCTCTGACTGGCCAGACGCTCGGGGGCTCTCAGCTGTCAGAGCAGCTGCGCCGCGTTTCCAATCATGAGCAGCTGGCTTTAAATGTCAGTGCGAGTGAGTTGGACTCTGCGGCTGTCTCGTCAAAAGTCTTATGACTTTCCCCTGTCTCCTTACCACATGCTCCCTGGGTTCCTCGACGTATCCCGCTGCATGTAAGTGATCTGTTATTTGGAATTGTCTTCTCCCTCGCTGACGTTCCCTCCTAATTACGGCGGACGAGAGCTCCTCGTCTCTGCCATAACTCTCTCCCTGTTCCACGTTTTATATTCCCTGCCTTTGCGGCGTACGAGTGCCCCTCGCCCTAGCCGCTAACCTCTATTGTGAATTTATATTGTGTTGTTTAACAAAGCCTGCGTGGCAAGTTGTGTTGTACACCTAAGTCCTGTGCAATAGAAATGAAAGAACTGAATTGCAACTTACTGAACTGTGGCGTCTTATGCTGGCTCGTGAGGGCCAGCCGTGACAAATAACTCCTCTGATTGTACAGTTCAACATAAGTTATCCGAAATGGGTGATGGCTGAAGCTGCAGCTTATATTGCCCACCCATGTTCCATCCAAGAATTCAAAAGAAAAACAAAACAAGAGCGATTACAATTCAGAACAAAGCTAAAACAAAATGTGACCAAAAAAACTAAGCAACAACACAATGCAGACTGGATATGACAATCCTTATGTGATTTTACATGTCATCTTGTATATATGTTTGGAGTATTTCTTCCTTTAGTTTTTGTTTAAATTGTTCAAGCGTTGTACATGATTTTAATTCAGGTCCAAAAGTGTTCCATAATCTGACTCCTTGCACTGAAACACAGTGTTGCTTGGTGGTTGTTCTCACTGAAGGTTTTTGAAATATACATGTTCCTCTGAAATGATATTGTTTCTCCCTTATTTGGAACAACTTTTGGATATTTGCGGGCAGTGATAGATTCTTCACTTTAAACATTATTACTGCAGTTTTAAAGTCAACCAGATCGGTGGACTTCCGGGAAGATGGCGGAGAGACATAACGCTTAAACAGAGAGCTCTCCCTAGCCGGATTAAAAATCATCGGCAAATGGCCAACTCGACATAAGCGGATCAATAAACTAAGGGATGAAAACACGAAGGAGCCGGGCACAAGGACAAAAGCAGGGTAAAATTGAAGAATTCCTCTCCAACAACGCAGGAAAAACCGCTGAACGCGAAGCCCAAAAAAACGAGGTGTCTACAGCAGAGAAAATGGAGGACGCCAGACTCGAAAACATGAACACTGGCATCGCCAGTTTGGGTAAAGAGTTAAGAGAATTCAAGCGGCAGCTACAGCAGGATTTAGCGGCTCTTAAGGAGGAGCTGAAAAAAGAGATTAAGGAGGAAATTATGGGCCTCCGAAGAGAAATGGAGCGCAAGCTAACAGAAAACATGGAGGAGCTGCGCTCCCAGCGGGCGTGTATGACAGAAGCGCAGGCCCGAATATCGGAGCTGGAAGATTGGAAAAGCGAGGCAAACGAACAACTACAGACCCTGACGACGCAAACGCAGAGGATGCAGGAGAAAATAAACGACTTGGAGAGCAGATCCAGACGAAGCAATATGCGCATCTTTGGAATTCCGGAGGGCATTGAAGGCAACTCGATGACGAAATTCATGGATCAGTTCTTAAAAAAAGAGCTGGAACTGCCCAGAGAAACGGATCTGCAGATTCAACGAGCGCACAGAACCCCGGCACAGAACCCGAAACCAAACTCTACACCCAGGTCAGTTGTGGTAAACTTTGTGAAATATGACGTAAAGGAAAGAATCCTGACACAAGCATGGAAAAAAAAGATACGAATTGGCGACAAACAGGTATTCTTTGACCATGACTACCCGACAGAAATTGTGCAGCAGCGGAAGAAATATGCCAACATTAAAAAAAAACGCTGAAAGAGAAAAAAATTAGATTCCAAACGCCGCTAACGAAAATGAGATTCATTGGGAGGACGGCGTAAGAACCTACAACACGGCCAGAGAGGCAGCGCGGGATATGATGGGAGCGGGGCCTTGAGGTGAGCGTGCCGGAGGAAACGGCTGGAGCAGCGGCGGCCCTGAACGCACCACGACAGCCGGAGTGAGACGAGTGAACAGCGGAAGAAGGGGGGAGAGACGTAGAGCAGCGGGCCCAGGATAAGCTACAAGGCTTTCAACTGAAAGCCTAGATCATAACAAAGATTAAGAAAGGCACAGAAGAAATGAAGGCCAAGAAGACAAGGTAAAAGAGAAACAGACGGCTAGGAGAGGTTTAAGTGATATTTGTTGGACATTTCTAGACTAATGACTATTACTTTGATAGTAAATACAGGTCTGGGGAGGGCCCCTCACTCTGTGAGGACATTCCCCCCCACCCACCAACAGGGACCAGTGGACAGAAGAAAGGCCCAAAGTACGGAGGTCGAGATTTTTTAATGTGTTTTTATATAAATATGTGTTATTTTTGTTGTTAAAGGGGCTAGGAGCACAAGTTAAAAAAATGGAAAAACATGAATATGGGTAAAAATCTTAAGATAATGACACTAAACGTGAATGGTCTGAACTCACCTGTTAAAAGGGAAAGAATAATAAGAAAATTCAAGAAGGAAAAAAGCTGAAATTATATTTATGCAAGAGACACATTTGAGCAAGACAGAACATGTGAAACTAAAGAGATTTGGCTATAAGAACTCCTACTACAGTTCATTTAAGGGAGGAGCTAAAAGGGGGTTTATGATACTAATTTCAAACAAAATACAATTTGAAAGTGAACAGGAAATCCAGGATAAAGAAGGCAGGTATGTAATAATAAAGGGAAGAATAGATGGTATGCAGATCACATTAGTGAACATCTATGCCCACCAGAAAGTGACAAGGGTTTTTTTTCAACATCTGTTTGATCTCATAGCAACACACAGTGAAGGAGTCCTAATTTGTGGAGGAGACTTAAATGCTGTCAGGATCATGAAGTTGATACAACAAGTGTTAAGAAGACAAAAAAACATGTAACAAAGTTCATAAGAACCTCACTGGCAGAAATGGTATGGTAGACATTTGGAGGGACCTACATCCACTCGAAAAAGACTATACACATTATTCAGCAGTCCATAAAGTACACTCTAGAATAGATTACTTCTTATGAATGAAGGTGACAGACACAGGGTGAGAATTGTTGGATTGGAGGGGCAGAAATATCAGATCATAATCCTATATACATGGAAATATACGTATCTAAACAATAGAATACGACAAACAACATGGAAACTTAACGTAGGACTGTTAAATGATGAGAAAATGAAAGAAAGAATAAAAATAAACATAACGAATATATCCAAGAGAATGACAATGAAGAAGTGGACCCAACAATACTATGGGACGCACTAAAGCCGTGTTAAGAGGAAAATTATTGTTGAAACAGGAAAAGCAAATAAGACTAAACTGGAAGCGTATGAACAAAGATGTGAGAGACTGAGGGAATTAGAACGTAAACATCAAAGCACAAATGATCCAAAAATATATCAGAAATTAAAGAAGAAAAAAACAAAGATAAAAGAAACACAAATGGATGAAATTGAAAGGAAAAATAGATATCTAAAACAAAAATATTATGAAACGGGACCAAAAGCCACAAAACTGCTGGCAAAAACGGTAAGAAAACAACAAACCAATGAATAATGTATACAAGATTAAAGACCCCACCACAAATAAAACCACAGTTAACCCAGAAAACATCGAAGAAATATTCCATAATTTCTACCAAGAACTATACTCGCAACCTGAAGAAACAAATACTAAAGATATTAAAAAATTTCTAGGCACATTGGACTTGCCATCAATAGGAAATCAACAAAATGAAAAGCTAACAGCAGAAATAACAACACAAGAGATCAGAGATGTGATTAAGTCACTTAAAAAACGGTAAATCACCAGGTAGTGATGGATACCCCTCTGAGTTTTATAAACTGTTTATAGAAGAACTCACGCCACAGCTCCTAAAGTCATTTAATTGGACGTTGAACAACAACAAAATACCTCCATCATGGAACGAAGCTATCATTTCAGTTATTTTAAAGCCAGGGAAAGATGAAGAACAATGCGGAAACTATAGACCAATCTCTTTATTAAATGTGGATTATAAAATATATACAACAATTATATGTAAACGAATAAAGACATTCTTGACGGAATTGATAGAAGATGATCAAACTGGTTTCATAGAGGGACGCCAAACACATGACAATATCAGGAGAACAATACATATAATTAACCAAATACATAAAGAAAAGAAAAGCGCAGTAATAATGAGTTTAGAGACGCAGAAAAAGCATTTGACAGGGTTAACTGGAAATTCCTATATAGTGTACTGGAGCGCTTTGGATTTAACGAAAAATCAGTACAATGCATAAGGACGCTATATCAAGAACCTGTGACAAGAATCAAGATAAACGGTAGCTTAACAGACAAAGTAAATATACAAAGATCAACTAGGCAGGGATGCTGCTTATCGCCCACCTTGTTTGCTCTGTTCATAGAACCATTGGCTCAAGCGATACGACAAAATAAGAAATTAAAAGGTGTAACAATAAAGGGGGGCGGAACACAAGATTGGGCTATTTGCAGACGATATTATAGTTTACCTTGAACAACCAGATAAATCAATAATGGAAATGATGAACTTGATAGAAAATTTTGGAAAATTATCAGGATACAAGATAAACATAACAAAAACACAAATACTGACATTCCACTATAACCCTCTAAACCAGATAACTGATAAGATCAAACTAAACCGGAAACAAAAAGAAATAAAATACCTTGGAGTGAACATACCTAAAGATCTAAGCAAAATCTATAAAGCAAACTATGATAGGTTGGAACAAGAAATAAAAAAGATATTGATAGATGGTCAATCTTGAATATGGATCTGAATTCAAAAATTGAGACAGTCAAATCAGCATACAACCTAGATTACTTTACCTCTTCCAGGCTATACAACAGAGATTCCAGATGCCCAATTCTCAAAGTGGGACAGGATGATATCGAGATTGTTTGGGGAGGTAAAAAGCCAAGAGTGGAAATATAAAACCCTCCAATTACCAAAAGAGAAAGGAGGCATGGGCCTACCGAGTCTAAAGGAATATTACTACTCAGCACAAATAAGATATATCATATGTTGGTGCGACGAGGGATATGAGGCAAAATGGGAAAGAAATGGAAAAGGAAATTGAGGGACTCCCAGTACAAAGCATAAAGGAGATAAAGATGCATATAAGCAAATCAAACAAATAGACCCAATCACTAAATTACTTTAGAACTGTGGTATAAATAGTACAACAATATAATATAAAGGAGGACATAAAACTATTGAAATGGGTAGCATTTGACAGTCAGTTTGAACCGGCAAAACAAGATAGGGGATACAAAAATCTGGTGAACAAGGGAATCACAGCATGGGGCAATATCGGAAAAAAAAGATCTCGGGAGCTTTGTAAACATCAGGGAAAATTTAACTAGAAAGATCGAATTTTTCAGATATCTGCAGATGAGAGATTATTATATGAAGAAGATTAGGCATAACCTCCAAACGAGATTGTGAGCGAGATTATACAACTCATTTTAAGCTCATATACAGGAAATAAAATAAGATTATTTCAAAGCTATATCAGAAACTTATGACAAACAATCATACAGTAACTATATAAAGGAGAAATGGGAGAAAGAGCTCAATTTAAACATAACAGAAGAAAGCTGGCAGGAAATATGGAAAACAACAACACACATCAACAAATTCAAGGACATGGAGGGAATTTGGATGGAAAAACCTGATTCGCTTTTTCATTACACCACAGATTCAAGAAAATATACAAATACCCAATCTTTATGCTGGAGGGGATGTGGGGCTCAAAATGCAGACCACTCACATATGTTTTAGAAATGCTGCAAAATATCATCATTCTGGAAATCTATACATGTGACAATACAGAGGATATTAGGATATAATATACCAATGAACTGTAACCTGATGTACTTATGTGATCTTAAAAGAGACAATGTAATACAGGCTGAGGACAGACATCTAGTTAAAATCTTGTTGATTGCATGTAAAAAAACTATCACAAAAAAATGGCGATCAGAAGTTCTTCCTGACCAAGAGCAATGGACTGACATTGTTGAGGACATACGTATGATGGAAAAACTAACATATCGACAAAGAATGCAAGAAGGACTATGGGAAAAAAAATGGTGGAAATGGACACACTACAAAGTGCAACAACGAGGCAGAAATTGAAAGAATAACCAAAGACACCGAAAAAACCAGAAGAATTAAGAGATGGAAACTAAAAACTTGATGCTCCAACATTTGTTCCCCCCCCCCTTTTTTTCTTTTTCTTTTTTTTTCTTTTTCCCTTCCCTAGCCCCTTTGTTTTTTTTAAAATGTAGAATGTGATCCGAATGCATTATATATGATGAAAAATGAATAAAAATCTAAGTTACAAAAAAAAGCCAACCAGATCTTTCAACTTGAGAGCTTTTAATTTAAGAAAAAGTGGGTTTGTTGGTTCCCTGTAAGCAGCTTTGTTTATTATTCTAATAGCTCTCTTCTGAAGCATAAAGACTGGATATATGTTTGTTTTATATGTATTTCCCCATACTTCAGTACAATATGTCATGTATGGGAGTATTAATGAATGATACAAAGTGTCGGTTGATTCAGCAGATATTTCACTCTGTGTAGTATTGCAGTTGATTTAGATATTTTACCAATAATATAATTAATATGTGACTTCCAGCACAGTTTATTATCAATTATTACTCCAAGAAATTTAGTTTCGGATACCATTTCAATCTCTACACCATTTACACTGAGTTTAGATACTAAGCTCGGGAGCGACGCTGGTGAGAGACGGGGGCCACCTGGACCACCCAGGCAGACGGCGGCAGGCGGCGGTGATCGGTGGCGGTGATCAGTGGAACTGTGCAGCGTTACTTGGCGGAGGAGCTGTGCAGGAGCTTGGTTGCGGCAGCGGTGAGCGGAGGGACCAGCAGCGGCCGGGCTAGTTGAGGCCTAGCCGGATTCACTGTTTTTTACTATCCACAGGTCAGTAAAATGCCACCAAAGAAAGAGGAAATGGAAGAGATCAAAAAATCTCTGAACTTTATGTCAGAAGAATTGGCCAAATTGGCTAGCCAGCAGGCCAAAATAATAGGCCTAATAGAAGATGTACAAGCCCTACAATCAATAATTCAAGAAAAAGACAAAAAAAATTATGGACCTGGAGCAACGCGGGCGTCTTTTGGAGCAACGCGTCGAGGATCTTGAACAAGGTTCTCGTATGGATGACCTAGTTATAAGTGGACTAGACATCAGATATCAGTCATACGCCCATGCCGCAACAGGACTGAGTGGTGAGGATGCTCCCATGAGTGAATCAGTCTCCCTAGAAAATCAAGTGCTTCAGTTCCTTAATAATAGAGACATTAAGGTAGAAGCCAATGCAATTTCAGCCTGTTATGCTTTACCGAAGAAAGATCCCAAAACAAAGAAATCAATTGTGATGCGCTTTGTGAACAGAAGGGTAAAAAATGACATACTGAGGCAGGCCAGAAAGCTACGGGGAACTCAAGTTTACCTAAATGAACACCTGACAAATAAAAAAACGCTGAATTAGCACGGCAGGCACGGATGCTGAAAAAACAAAATAAGATACAGGCAACCTGGACAAGAAATTGTAGAATTTGGATTAAACTAAATGGAACACCAGAGCAAGCAAAGAGCATAATGATCAGAGATGCTACTGACTTAAATAAATACAGATGAACACTGATTAAGAAAATTATGAGTCAATGATAATCCATATTCATACACACGATAAGAATAGTTCTTTTGATACACCATGCCAAAGTACTTTAAAAAAAAATAACCAAAATAACCAAAATAAACAAAAACTTATGACCGACTCGAATAGACATCAATTATCCCCAGCTGGAGGAAGTCATCTGACACAGAGTGAGGAAACTCAAACTTTGAAAATATGCCACTATGCTGAACATAAACCACAACAGATGGAGAATGATATTGATCCTGATAACCACTTTTTCAGTAATATTCATAACCACTGTGAATATTACACTGAAAAGCAATTCAAAAGTCAAGTGCAATTAGATGGTAAACTGTCAATAATACACTTCAATAGCAGAAGTCTTAACAAAAACTTTCCATAGATTCAGGACTATTTAAAACAGCTAGATAGAAAATTCACAGCTATTGCAGTCTCTGAAACTTGGCTTAATGAAGAGCAGGCTCCCCTGATGGCAATAGAGGGATATCAGATGTTTTATATTAACAGATCTCAAAAAAAGGGTGGTGGTGTTGCACTGTATATTGATGACCTGTATAGGTGTAAGCTTGTAAATGAAATGTCCTTTGCACTACCAGGGATCTTGGAATGTGTCACTGTCGAGATTGACCAAGATAAAACAAAAAATCTAATCATAAGTTGTATATATAGAACGCCGGGAACTTGCATTGAGACATTCAGAGATAAATTAGTCGAGCTGTACAATAATATTACTAGTAAGAAAATGGTAGCAATTTGTGGAGATTTCAATAGTGATTTACTAAATCCACATCTACAAAATGTAGTTACAGAGTTCATGAATTCTATGTAAAGCATGAGTCTATATCCCACAATAACACATCCCAGTAGAATCACAGTTCACTCTGCTACACTTATTGACAACCTGTTTGTCAATGTTATCGATAAGAAAATAGAAAGTGGATTATTGATAAATGATATAAGCGACCACTTGCCAACCTTTGCACTTATCCATGGCCACACGGGGCCCAACGCAGAAAAAATTTCAAAATCGTTCAGATACAAATCACCAAATGCAATCAATTCTTTTAAAGAGGACTTGCTGAAGCAAGACTGGACAGAAGTCTATGTATCAGATGTAAATGAAGCCTATTGTAGCTGTGTATTTGTGCATACATATGTTTAGACATAAAAGGGGTGTATTTGTGCATATGTATGTTAAACATAAGAGAGATGCTGACAGCACATACGTGGATTGACCTCACGACGAAGAGGACAGTAAGTCCGGACCACCTGCGGAGGACAACGAGAGAGGACAGGGGTGCGAACGAAGTTCTTCCTGACCTCCAGGACGCAGGTAGAAGACAGAAGACTGGAGGGGGGAGAAATGTCAATAAAGGGTTTTGACGGGGATATGTGATCCCCCCTGTGTGTGAGAAGCCTGTATGAGAAAAGGTATAAATGTGAAACTCTGATGTGGCTCAGCCTCTTTTTTTCCTGCTTATTGGAGAGAGCAGGCTGGGGAAATGAATGTTTGAATAAACTGGAATAAAACACAATTCAGTCTCTTTATTCCACGCTCCCCACATTGGTGACCTATCGACGTAGAGAATGCCTGGAGAAGGTCTCCGCGTTCCAGACTCGCTGGAGTCTGCCCTGGCGAGCGCCGTAGCTGTCAAGCTGCCGGAATTCTGGCAGGACAATCCACGGTCGTGGTTCCTACAAGCGGAGTCACAGTTCGCGCTCGCAGGAGTAACGGTGGATGACACTAAGTTCCACTATGTCATCGCTAAGCTGGACAACCGCACGGCTCGGTGCGTGCAGAGCTTGGTGCAGCAGCCGCCCGCCACTTACAGATACGGCAGGTTGAAAGCTACCCTCATCAAGTTTTTCACGCCCTCGGCCGAAGTGAGAGCTAGGAGGCTCCTGGCTTTGCTCGGCCAGGGAGGACACAGGCCAAGCGCCCTGATGGAGAATATGCTACAGCTGAGGGGGTCAGACAACGACGACTTCCTTTTCCAGTACATCTTCCTCACCAACCTCCCGGCGCACATGAGAGGGACACTGGCCGGCGTACGTTGTCAGACCCAGGAAGATTTCCGGGAGCTGGCCCAGGAGGCAGACAGGATCCTGGATGCCTGCGGCGAGCAGACGACCGCAGCGGCGACCCACAGCAGCGGGGAGCCAGAGGCAGCAGACCCAAGCTTACCAACAACGGCAGCGGCGCGGCCTCGATGCGGTGGAGGTGATGGTTCAGTGGCAGAGGTGTGGCCCCAACGCAGCAGAGGAGAGGATCTCTGTTCTTATCATCGGAGGTTCGCCGAGAGGGCACGCAGGTGTGTGCCGCCCTGCAGCTTCAGGAGTTCGGGAAACGGCAAGACCGAGGGTCGTTAGCAGCTTCGACTCTCGGTGAAAGCAGCAAGCTGCTCTACATCACAGATGCGAGCTCCGGACGGGATTTCCTTATAGACACCGGAGCCCAAGTGAGTTTCATCACCCCGACATATGCTGACCGGTTGGCTGGACCCCGTGGTAGCGGAGCAACGGCGGCAAACAGCTCGAGCATAAGCACCTATGGGAAAAAGACTTTGTCTTTATGCTTACATGGCCGCACATATGAATGGACTTTTGTCATAGCGGCGGTGAGTTTCAACATGTTAGGCGCTGATTTTCTGTGCTCACACGGTCTGTTAGTTGATCTGGCCAATAGGCGGCTGGTAAATGCACTCTCTTTTTACTCTCTCCCCTGTTCAGCTCGAGTGTCCCCGCCACCAGTACAGACCAACGTCGCCACAGCAGGGGGTAAGTTCCACACACTCCTCACCCGGTTTCCAGCACTCACGGTACCCACTTTCTCGGCAACGGTCGCAAAACACGGGGTGGAGCACTTTATAGCTACATCTGGTCCCCCCGTCTTTGCGAAAGCTCAGCGCTTAGATGCTGCCAAGCTCTCTATAGCGCGCGAGGAGTTCGCCAGCCTAGAGAGGCTGGGCATCCTTTGCCGTTCGAAAAGCCCATGGGCTTCGCCGCTGCATATGGTCCCGAAAGCTGATGGCTCCTGGAGACCGTGCGGCGATTACCGCCGGCTGAACAACGCCACGGCTCACGATCGTTACCCCATCCCATACATCCAGGATTTTTCAATACACCTGGCGGGGGCGCGCATTTTTTCCAAAATAGACCTGATAGAGCCCCGTTAGAACCGTTTCGCATTCCGGCCAGAAGGTTCGACCACGTGCATGTTGACCTCGTGGGCCCCCTACCGGCGTCACAGGGGTTCACACATCTTTTGACAATGGTGGACCGAACCACACGTTGGCCGGAAGTGGTCCCGCTGGCAACGGCCGCGGAGGTGGCTCGCGTTTTTTTAACGGCTTGGGTAGCACGTTTCGGCGTTCCGTCGGATATTACATCCGATAGAGGGCCTCAATTCGTCTCTGAGCTTTGGTCAGCGATGGCCAACGGCTTGGGAGCCAAAATTCACCGCACTACGGCTTATCACCCTCAGGCTAATGGTTTATGCGAGCGCTTTCATAGGTCTTTGAAGGCAGCACTCAGAGCGGCACTCACGGATGCAGATTGGGTAAACAAACTACCATGGGTTTTATTAGGGTTGCGTTCTGCACCCAAGGAGGACTTAGATGCCTCCCCAGCGGAGCTAGTGTTCGCACAACCTCTCAGGCTGCCAGGCGAGTTTTTACCAGAGCACCCGGAGCCGCCCCCCCTCTCTGCTCTTGGGCCGCTAGTCGGCACGGGAGCGGACGTGCTCCCGGGCCCTGTGCATCACGCTTTTCCGCGCGTTTTTGTTCCCAAAGCTTTAAAAAATGCTGAGTTCGATTTTGTCAGGCACGAAGCACTTAGATCAACACTCAAACCGCCATATGACGGGCCATATAGAGTGCTGGAGACAGGGGATAAGCATTTTGTGCTAGATTTGGGAGACAGAAAGGAGACAGTTAGTATTGACAGACTGAAACCTGCATTTGTCATGAAGGACGAGTCTGTACCGGTCACGAGGGCGCCTCGACGTGGCAGACCTGCCAGGGGGAGTGTCTCGGAGGCCCCGCAGAGGTCAAATAACCACTCTCTTCCTCAGTCAACAGAGCCTGGGCAGAAGGGCGCCGCAGGCAAGGCGAGGCCGGCTTACAGCAGATTCGGGAGACGGTTGAAGCTCAGACGGCGCACAGACTGAGTGTTTGATGTTGGTTGTACTGTTAAGAGTAACATGTTCGCAGAATTTTTTTTTTTTGTATCTTCCATTCTTCATCGTTTGGGGGGGGTTGTAGCTGTGTATTTGTGCATACATATGTTTAGACATAAAAGGGGTGTATTTGTGCATACGTATGTTAAACATAAGAGAGATGCTGACAGCACATATGTGGACTGACCTCACGACGAAGAAGACAGTAAGTCCGGACCACCTGCGGAGGACGACGAGAGAGGACAGGGGTGCGAACGAAGTTCTTCCTGACCTCCAGGACACAGGTAGAAGACGGAAGACTGGAGGGGGGAGAAATGTCAATAAAGGGTTTTGACGGGGATATGTGATCCCCCCTGTGTTTGAGAAGTCTGTATGAGAAAAGGTATAAATGTGAAACTCTGATGTGGCTCAGCCTCTTTTCTTCCTGCTTATTGGAGAGAGCAGGCTGGGGAAATGAATGTTGGAATAAACTGGAATAAAACACAATTCAGTCTCTTTATTCCACGCTCCCCACACCTATGACACATTTATAAACATTGTAACCACTCTTTATAAAAAAAACTGCCCATTAGTAAAAAAAAAAAAGCTTAAACACAAATTTGCTGATAAGCCATGGTTAACCAAAGGACTACAAAAGGCGTGTAAAAAGAAAAATTTATTATATAAAGCTTTCCTAAAGAAAAGGACAAAAGAAGCAGAGCAGCGGTATAAAACATACAAAAATAAGTTAACATATATAATAAGATGTAGTAAAAGAGACTATTACAGTAAAGAACTGGAGAAAAACAAAGACAATATTAAAAATACATGGACAATACTCAACAGTATCCTTGGAAATAAAAGCAGAAATACAAGCCACCCAACTAATATTCCAAAAAATAATAAAACGACTCAGAGTGTGAATATAGCTTCACCTGCAGATGAATTTAATAATTTTTTTGTTAACATTGGACCTAATCTGGCCCGAGAAATACCCACTACGGTACCTACAGGCGATACAATATGCAATAACACTGCTGTAAAAGACTCCATCTTCATAAAGAACACAGACGAAAGAGAGGTCATTGAAATTGTTAAATCGTTCAAAAGTAAAACATCTACGGACTGTGATGGTATTGACATGCTACTAGTCAAAACTGTTATCGAATGCATAGTAAAACCACTGACATATATCTGTAACCTGTCTCTCCAAACAGGTATATTTCCCAATGCAATGAAAATAGCAAAAGTAATTCCGATATACAGTACAAGACGGGCGACAGAGGGGAACTCTCAAACTATAGACCAATTTCACTATTACCGCAATTTTCCAAGATACTTGAAAAAATATTCTATGAGAGAATTGACAACTTCATACTGAAGAATAATTTATTGTGTGAGCAGCAATATGGGTTCAGACACAAGAGGACAACTGCATATGCCCTCATGGAATTTACAGAAAAAATATCAACAGCCACTGAAAATAAAGAGTATTCAGTTGGAGTATTCCTGGATCTTAAAAAAGCATTTGATACAGTAGATCACAATTTACTATTAAAGAAACTACAAAATTGTGGTATTAGAGGGGTAGCACTGTCCTGGTTAAGTAGTTACTTAAAGAATAGATATCAGTATGTATGTGTTAGCAACAAAAACTCAGAGTTACTGAAGGTCACCTGTGGAGTCCCACAGGGTTCAGTTTTGGGACCATTATTATTCAATATGTATATAAATGATATATGTAAAGTTTCAGAAAAAATGGACTTAATATTGTTTGCCGATGACACTAATCTATTATGCAGTGGAAACAATTTGGAACAACTTCTGGATACACTCGGAAAGGAATTAGGAAAGCTTAAGCTGTGGTTTGATTCAAACAAATTAACGCTCAATTTAAGTAAGACAAAATTTATAGTCTTTAACAACCATCACAACAACCCAGTACCCAAACTCAGTGTAAATGGTGTAGAGATTGAAAGGGTATCTGAAACTAAATTTCTTGGAGTAATAATTGACAACAAACTGTGTTGGAAGTCACATATTAATTATATTAAAGGTAAAGTATCCAAATCAATTGCAATATTACACAGAGTGAAATATTTGCTGAATCAACCCACACTATACACCTTGTATCATTCATTAATACTCCCATACATGACATATTGTAATGAAGTATGGGGAAATACATATAAAGATAAGATAAGATAAGCCTTTATTAGTCCCACAACGGGGAAATTCCAGGATTGCAACAGCACAGGGATAGCAACACTCAGAGCAACAATCAGAAGGCAAGAAAAAAAAAAAAACAAAAAAAAAAAACATAAAACAAACATATATCCACTATTTTTGCTTCAAAAGAGAGCTATTAGAATAATAAACAAAGCAGCTTACAGGGAACCAACAAACCCACTTTTTCTTAAACAAAAAACTCTCAAGTTGAAAGATCTGGTTGACTTTAAAACTGCAATAATAGCGGGAAGATGGCGGAGAGACATAACACTTAAACAAAGAGCTCTCCCTAGCCGGATTAAAAATCATCGGTAAATGGCCAACTCGGCATAAACGAATCAATAAACTAAGGGATGAAAACACGAAGGAACCGGGCACAAGGACAAAAACAGGGTAAAATTGAAGAATTCCTCTCCAACAACGCAGGAAAAACCGCTGTACGCAAAGCCCAAAAAAACGAGA
The DNA here is from genome assembly GCA_020510985.1 of Pholidichthys leucotaenia. NCBI lineage: Eukaryota > Metazoa > Chordata > Actinopteri > Cichliformes > Pholidichthyidae > Pholidichthys > Pholidichthys leucotaenia. The sequence continues at coordinate 430,784,758 of CM035841.1, forward strand.
TGTCCACAGCAGAGAAAATGGAAGACACCAGACTCGACAACATGAACGCTGGCATCGCCAGTTTGGGTGAAGAGTTAAGAGAATTCAAGCGACAGCTACAACAGGATTTAGCGGCTCTTAAGGAGGAACTGAAAAAAGAAATTAAGGAGGAAATCATGGACCTCCGAAGAGAAATGGAGCGTAAATTAACGGAAAACATGGAGGAGCTGCGCTCCCAGCGGGCGTGTATGACAGAAGCGCAGACCCGAATTTCGGAACTAGAAGATTGGAAAAGCGAGGCAAACAAACAACTACAGACCCTGACGACGCAAACGCAGAGGATGCAGGAGAAAATAAACGACTTGGAGAGCAGATCCTGACGAAGCAATATGCGCATCTTTGGAATTCCGGAGGGCATTGAAGGCAACTCGATGACAAAATTCATGGATCAGTTCTTAAAAAAAGAACTGGAAATACCCGGAGAAACGGATCTGCAGATTCAACGGGCGCACAGAACACCGGCACAGAACCCGAAAACAAACTCTCCACCCAGGTCAGTTGTGGTAAACTTTGTGAAATATGACATAAAGGAAAGAATCCTGATGCAAGCATGGAAAAAAAAGATACGAATCGGCGACAAACAGGTATTTTTTGACCATGACTACCCGACAGAAATCGTGCAGCAGCGGAAGAAATATGCCAATATTAAAAAAACGCTGAAAGAGAAAAAAATTAGATTCCAAACGCCGCTAACGAAAATGAGGATTCATTGGGAGGAAGGCACAAGAACCTACAACACGGCCGAAGAGGCAGCGCGGGATATGATGGAGCGGGGCCTTGAGGTGAGCGTGCCGAAGGAGACGGCTGGAGCAGCGGCGGCCCTGAACGCACCACGACAGACGGAGTGGAGACGAGTGAACGGCGGAAGAAGGGGGAGAGACGTGGAGCAGCGGGCCCAGGATAAGCTACAAGGCTTTCAACTGAAAGCCTAGATCATAACAAAGATTAAGAAAGGCACAGAAGAAATGAAGGCCAAGAAGACAAGGTAAAAGAGAAACAGACGGCTAGGAGAGGTTTAAGTGATATTTGTTGGACATTTCTAGACTTATGACTATTACTTTGATAGTAATTAGAAGTCTAGGGAGGGCCCTTCACTCTGTGAAGACAAACCCCCCACCCACCAACAGGGACCAGTGGGCAGAAGAAAGGCCCAAAGTACGGAGGTCGAGTTTTTTTAATGTGTTTTTATATAAATATGTGTTATTTTTGTTGTTAAAGGGGCTAGGAGCACAAGTTAAAAAAATGGAAAAACATGAATATGGGTAAAAATCTTAAGATAATGACACTAAACGTGAATGGTCTGAACTCACCTGTTAAAAGGGAAAGAATAATAAGAAAATTCAAGAAGGAAAAAGCTGAAATTATATTTATGCAAGAGACACATTTGAGCAAGGCAGAACATGTGAAACTAAAGAGATTTGGCTATAAGAACTCCTACTACAGTTCATTTAAGGGAGGAGCTAAAAGGGGGGTTATGATACTAATCTCAAACAAAATACAATTTGAAAGTGAACAGGAAATCCAGGATAAAGAAGGCAGGTATGTAATAATAAAGGGAAGAATAGATGGTATGCAGATCACATTAGTGAACATCTATGCCCCACCAGAAAGTGACAAGGGTTTTTTTCAACATCTGTTTGATCTCATAGCAACACACAGTGAAGGAGTCCTAATTTGTGGAGGAGACTTAAATGCTGTCATGGATCATGAAGTTGACACAACAAATGTTAAGAAGACAAAAAAACATGTAACAAAGTTCATAAGAACCTCACTGGCAGAAATGGGTATGGTAGACATATGGAGGGACCTACACCCACTCGAAAAAGACTATACACATTATTCAGCAGCCCATAAAGTACACTCTAGAATAGATTACTTCCTTATGAATGAAGGTGACAGACACAGGGTGAGAAATTGTTGGATTGGAGGGGCAGAAATATCAGATCATAATCCTATATACATGGAAATATATTTAAACAATAGAAAACGACAAACAACATGGAAACTTAACGTAGGACTGTTAAATGATGAGAAAATGAAAGAAAGAATAAAAATAAACATAAACGAATATATCCAAGAGAATGACAATGAAGAAGTGGACCCAACAATACTATGGGACGCACTAAAAGCCGTGTTAAGAGGTAAATTAATTGTTGAAACAGGAAAAGCAAATAAGACTAAACTGGAAGCGTATGAACAAAGATGTGAGAGACTGAGGGAATTAGAACGTAAACATCAAAGCACAAATGATCCAAAAATATATCAAGAAATTAAAGAAGAAAAAACAAAGATAAAAGAAACACAAATGGATGAAATTGAAAGGAAAAATAGATATCTAAAGCAAAAATATTATGAAACGGGGCCAAAAGCCACAAAACTGCTGGCAAAACGGTTAAGAAAACAACAAACAATGAATAATGTATACAAGATTAAAGACCCCACCACAAATAAAACCACAGTTAACCCAGAAAACATCGAAGAAATTTTTCATAATTTCTACCAAGAACTATACTCGCAACCTGAAGAAACAAATACTAAAGATATCAAAAAATTTCTAGACACATTGGACTTGCCATCAATAGGAAATCAACAAAATGAAAAACTAACAGCAGAAATAACAACACAAGAGATCAGAGATGTGATTAAGTCACTTAAAAACGGTAAATCACCAGGTAGTGATGGATACCCATCTGAGTTTTATAAACTGTTTATAGAAGAACTCACGCCACAACTCCTAAAGTCATTTAATTGGACGCTGAACAACAACAACATACCTCCAACATGGAACGAAGCAATCATTTCAGTTATTTTAAAACCAGGGAAAGATAAAGAACAATGCGGAAACTATAGACCAATCTCTTTATTAAATGTAGATTATAAAATATACACAACAATTATATGTAAACGAATAAAGACATTCTTGACGGAATTGATAGAAGATGATCAAACTGGATTCATAGAGGGACGCCAAACACATGACAATATCAGGAGAACAATACATATAATTAACCAAATACATAAAGAAAAGAAAAGCGCAGTAATAATGAGTTTAGACGCAGAAAAAGCATTTGACAGGGTTAACTGGAAATTCCTATATAGTGTACTGGAGCGCTTTGGATTTAACGAAAAATCAGTACAATGCATAAGGACGCTATATCAAGAACCTGTGGCAAGAATCAAGATAAACGGTAGCTTAACAGACAAAGTAAATATACAAAGATCAACTAGGCAGGGATGCTGCTTATCGCCCACCTTGTTTGCTCTGTTCATAGAACCATTGGCTCAAGCGATACGACAAAATAAGAAATTAAAAGGTGTAACAATAAAGGGGGCGGAACACAAGATTGGGCTATTTGCAGACGATATTATAGTTTACCTTGAACAACCAGATAAATCAATAATGGAAATGATGAACTTGATAGAAAATTTTGGAAAATTATCAGGATACAAGATAAACATAACAAAAACACAAATACTGACATTCCACTATAACCCTCTAAACCAGATAACTGATAAGATCAAACTAAACTGGAACCAAAAAGAAATAAAATACCTTGGAGTGAACATACCTAAAGACCTAAGCAAAATCTATAAAGCAAACTATGATAGGTTGGAACAAGAAATAAAAAAAGATATTGATAGATGGTCAATCTTAAATATGGATCTGAATTCAAAAATTGAGACAGTCAAAATCAGCATACAACCTAGATTACTTTACCTCTTCCAGGCTATACCAACAGAGATTCCAGATGCCCAATTCTCAAAGTGGGACAGGATGATATCGAGATTTGTTTGGGGAGGTAAAAAACCAAGAGTGAAATATAAAACCCTCCAATTACCAAAAGAGAAAGGAGGCATGGGCCTACCGAGTCTAAAGGAATATTACTACTCAGCACAAATAAGATATATCATATGTTGGTGCGACGAGGGATATGAGGCAAAATGGAAAGAAATGGAAAAGGAAATTGAGGGACTCCCAGTACAAAGCATAATAGGGGATAAAGATGCATATAAGCAAATCAAACAAATAGACCCAATCACTAAATTTACTTTAGAACTGTGGTATAAAATAGTACAAAAATATAATATAAGGGAAGACATAAAACTATTGAAATGGGTAGCATTTGACAGTCAGTTTGAACCGGCAAAACAAGATAGGGGATACAAAAATCTGGTGAACAAGGGAATCACAGCATGGGGCAATATCGGAAAAAAAGATCTCGGGAGCTTTGTAAATATCAGGAGAAAATTTAAATTAGAAAGATCGGAATTTTTCAGATATCTGCAGATGAGAGATTACTATATGAAGAAGATTAGGCATAACCTCCAAACAGATGTGAACGAGATTATACAACTTATTTTAAGCTCATATGCAGGAAATAAAATAAGAATTATTTCAAAACTATATCAGAAACTTATGACAAACAATCATACAAGTAACTATATAAAGGAGAAATGGGAGAAAGAGCTCAATTTAAACATAACAGAAGAAAGCTGGCAGGAAATATGGAAAACACAACACACATCAACAAATTCAAGGGCATGGAGGGAATTTGGATGGAAAAACCTGATTCGCTTTTTCATTACACCACAGATTCAAGGAAAATATACAAATACCTAATCTTTATGCTGGAGGGGATGTGGGGCTCAAAATGCAGACCACTCACATATGTTTTGGAAATGCTACAAAATATCATCATTTTGGAAATCTATGCATGTGACAATACAGAGGATATTAGGATATAATATACCAATGAACTGTAACCTGATGTACTTATGTGATCTTAAAAAAGACAATGTTATACAGGCTGAGGACAGATATCTAGTTAAAATCTTGTTGATTGCATGTAAAAAAACTATCACAAAAAAATGGCGATCAGAAGTTCTTCCTGACCAAGAACAATGGACTGACATTGTTGAGGACATACGTATGATGGAAAAACTAACATATCGACGAAGAATGCAAGAAGGAATATGGGAGAAAAAATGGCGGAAATGGACACACTACAAAGTGCAACAACGAGGCAGAAATTGAAAGAATAACCAAAGACACCGAAAAAACCAGAAGAATTAAGAGATGGAAACTAAAAACTTGATGCTCCAACATTTGCCCCCCCCCCTTTTATTTTTTTTTTATTTTTTTATTTTTTTTTATTTTTTATTTTTATTTTGTTTATTTTTTTTAATTTTTCCCTTTTTAAATGTAGAATGTGATCTGAATGCATTATATATGATGAAAAATGAATAAAAATCTAAGTTACAAAAAAAAACTGCAATAATAATGTTCAAAGTGAAGAATTTATCACTGCCCGCAAATATCCAAAAGTTGTTCCAAACAAGGGAGAAACGATATCACTTCAGAGGAACATGTATATTTCAAAAGCCTACAGTGAGAACAACCACCAAGCAACACTGTATTTCAGTGCAAGGAGTCAGATTATGGAACAATTTTGGACCTGAATTAAAATCATGTACAACGCTTGGACAATTTAAACAAAAACTAAAGGAAGAAATACTCCAAACATATTTACAAGACGACATGTAAACTCACATAAGGATTGACATTTCCAGCCTGTGTTGTGTTGTAGCTTAGTTTTTTTTTTTTGTTTTTTTTTTTCTCTTTTTCTTCTCTGTCACATTTTGTCTTCGATCTGTTTTTGAATAGTAACCGCTTAACTTAGCCTAGCTTAGTTTTCTTTTTTTTTTCTCTCAGTCACATTTTGTCTTAGCTTTGTTTTGAATTGTAATCGCTCTTGACCGTTTTCTCTTTTTTCTATTTTGAATTCCTGGATGGAATATGGGTGGGCAATATAAGCTGCGGCTTCAGCCATCACCCATTTCGGATAACTTACGTGGAATTGTATAATCAGAGGAGTCTTTGTCTAATTTGACCTTGTTGTTATATTATTCAGTTTCTTTTAACCTGTACTGTACTATCCGAAATAAAAATAAATTCATTCATTCATTCATTCAAGTTGTTGTGATGGTTGTTAAAAACTATAAATTTTGTCTTACTTAAATTGAGCGTTAATTTGTTTGAATCAAACCACAGTTTAAGCTTTCCTAATTCATTTCCAAGTGTATCCAAAAGTTGTTCCAAATTGCTTCCACTGCATAATAGATTAGTGTCATTGGCAAACAATATTAAATCCATTTTTTCTGAAACTTTACATATATCATTTATATACATATTGAATAACAATGGCCCCAAAACTGAACCCTGTGGAACTCCACAAGTAACCTTCAGTAACTGAGTTTTTGTTACCAAACATAAATACTGATATCTATTCTTTAAGTAACTACATAACCAGGACAGTGCTACCCCCCTAATACCACAATTTTGTAGTTTCTTTGTCACCCGTCTTGTATATCGGAATTACTTTAGCTATTTTCATTGCATTGGGGAATATACCTGTTTGGAGAGACATGTTACAGATATACGTCAATGGTTTCACTAAGCATTCAATAATAGTTTTGACTAAGAGCATGTCAATACCATCACAGTCCGTAGATGTTTTACTTTTAAACGATTTAACAATTTCAATGACCTCTCTCTCGTCTGTGTTCTTTATGAAAATGGAGTCTTTTATAGCAGTGTTTTTGCTTATTGTATCACCCGTAGGTGCCGTAATGGGCATTTCTCGAGCCAAATTAGGACCAATGTTAACAAAAAAGTTATTAAATTCATCTGCAAATGTGGTCTATATTAATCATATATCCCATAACCTACATATGTATAAGCATGTGAGAGTGTTTAGTGATTACATATGTAAAGTGACTTCACACTTCAGAACAGGACAAAGGGTCTCAACCGCCAGTGAAGATCAAAGAGCATCCGAGGCACTGCGGTGGAGACCGGACGGGTTGCCCTGACCCCCCCAGGGCCAGGTGGAGGAGTACGAAGACAAAAGAGGGGATTAAGATATTGAGGGATGTCAGCTTTTGATATGCATGTCTTTTGTTATGTGCGAGTATAAGTTTGTAGAGCCGAAGGTGTTCGCTCTCTTACTTCTTCTGCTGCTGCACCTAGATGAGACTTGTTAGAGGAGCTGATAATAAACTTTGGTTTATGAATCACATTGCCTCGTTATTTCAAGCTCCTCTACACTGGTGACCCTGACGCGAGAATGGACTACAGGCATTCCCCCGCGATCGACTCATCTGTGGCGACCCAGGCAGACGCTGGCGCCCTTGCAGACAGGGGAACAGATGGACGACGTTCCCCCACGGCAGAAGTGATAGAGAGGGCTCAACCGAGCACCAGCACCGCGGAGAGAGCCGAAGCAAGGCACTCTCACCCTGCGGACACATCAGTGACGGTCCACACAAACGCCGTCACCGTCAAGCTGCCGGACTTCTGGCAGGAAGACCCCGCCTCATGGTTTCAGCAAGCTGAAGCCCAGTTTGCACTTGCGGGCATCACGGCTGACGATACAAAGTTCTATCACATCATCGCCAAACTCGACGCCGCCACTTCGAGATGTGCGTGGAGCATAATCCAGCGGCCGCCGGCCCAGGACAAATATAAAGAACTGAAAGCGACCATCGTGGCAAATTACGTCCCCTCAGCCGAGGAGAGAGCCGAGAGGATCCTGGCGGTCTACGGCCACAGAGGAGGCAGACCCAAGGCCCTCATGGAGGACTTGCTGCAACTTAAAGAAGAGGACAATGACAACTTCCTCTTCCATTTCATATTCCTCAGTACGCTGCCGCCACACATGAGAGGGACGCTTGCCAACATGCGATGCAGCACCCAGCAAGACTTCCGCACGCTGGCTCACGAAGCTCAACGGCTCGTCAACGCCTGCAAGGAGCAGACACCCACAGCAGCATCCGCAGACCTCAACGCTGATGTCCGGAGCCACGAGGAGCCACAAATCACCGAGCAGAATCAACCCGCGGTGACAGCGACACGGCCAGGATGCAACAGACGGAGCGACGTTTGTTATTACCACCACCGCTTCGCCGAGAAGGCTTACAAATGCGTTCCCCCCTGCAAATTCATGATTTTGGGAAAACGCCGAAGCCGAGAGCCGTTAACAGCGGTGGTTCTCGGCGAAAAAAGCAAGCTTTTTTATGTGACGGACGGACACACCGGCAAGCGGTTCCTTATCGACAGGGGAGCTCAACTAAGTTTTGTCATGCCCTCCCAAGCAGACCGGGCCATGGGCCCCCGGGGCAATGGAGCGGTGACAGCCAACGGCTCCATCATCGACACTTTTGGCGAAAAGAGCCTGCCCCTCTGCATCCACGGCCGCAACTACAGATGGACATTTGTTGTAGCGGCGGTGAGTTTTAACTTGTTGGGCGCAGATTTTTTGTGTGCACATGGGTTATTAGTTGATCTAGCGAACAGACGCTTGGTTAATGCACTGTCCTTTGCTTCTATTCCCTGCTCAGCTCGACTTTCTCCACCACCCGTACAGGCTAGCGTCACCACAGCAGGAGGTAAGTTTGATCAAAAATTGCTTGTTGATCCGCAATGTCAAGGGTTGTCCCGTTGAGCGCGCGGAGGTAACAAGAAGAAAAATTAGTCTCTGGCTCCTCTCGTGGCCATGAAGAAAAGCGGGCGGCTGTGAGGGAAAAAACAAAAGCAGAGGGACGTGGCATGTTACTTTAGGTGCAGGCGCAGCCCTAAAGTCCTCGGGAACCGCAAAACAGCTGAATTCCCTATGTGTGCCGTGGCTGAGACCATTAACAAATCCTTCGAGCATGCTGCATGCGTGCCTCAGGTGAACGAGCAACCCTGAAGGGCAGCGGCGAAGAAGGGAGACGGTCCGTGGAGCCGTATGTGTCCCGTGCGTGGCGCGTCGTCCTCGGAACTCCCCGGTGCGTGTGCCGGGGTCCCGTGCGTGGGTGGGCCGCTGGAGAGGAGAACCAGGGTCAGGGAGCTTGCTGGAAATCATCCCTGTTGTCTGTTGCGTCGTTCAGTCGTGGTGCGTTGGAGCGGTGCGAGGGAGGAGACGATCGTTGTCGCTCGTGCGGCCATGGTGCGTTCAGGTCCACGCGCTGCGCTCTCCGTCGGCCCTGGAGGTTGCCGTCGTGGAGAGAGGACGAGGTGCGTGCGCTCTCGTGTGGAGGAGCTGTGAGAGCGGCCGGTCCAGCGTGGATGTGCAGATCTCAGACGTGCAGATCTCACCATGAAGTTTGCCGCGGCTTTCCCGGTCGTGAGTGATGTCCGGAGGGTTCCCTGAAGCAGAAGGGAGCTGCTGCGTTCACTTGTCGACGGAGCATCACCGCCGGGTGCTGCGTTTGCTGGCAGCATGTTTTTTTCAGCGTCGAGTCACCAGCGTGGCTGTCCAGACCAGAAGGTTGCGTCGCACAAAGCGTGTGCTTTCAAGCGGGGTCACCAGTGTGGCGACATGGAATAATAAGCGGCGAACTGAGGAGTTTAAAGTGCCTTTATTAAATCACATCGCCAACACCAGCTCACTCCAGTGCTGTGCAGAGCGCACCAGAGTGAGCCCTGAAGGGCTCTCAGTAGCGTGGAGACAAATGCAGTCAGTTGAGCAGTAGCAGAGAGAGATAGTTACAGGATATGTGCGGTATTTATACCAGTTACAGACAATGCATGAAAGAGCATAGGCATTTGCATATGAGAGAGACATACATATCAATAGGCAGATTGCTGGCCCCTGCTCCAGCTTGCAGGACAAAGAGGTGACAAGTCACATCTACATATTGATCTGTCTCTAGGTCACAGTGAGGACAGGACGCGTGAACACAAAGCATGAATGGCACATTAACATCACACTGTATGAATGGCACATTACATCACAGTAGTGCTGCGGAAAATAACCAGGAGTAGCGAGCTGTCTGTCCTTAGTCTGTGGTGGTTGTCCCACAGATTCTAAATTGTCCTTAGGTATAACTGTGAGAGTGAATGGTTGTCTGTGTCTCTGTGTTGGCCCTGTGATGGACTGGCGACCTGTCCAGGGTGTACCCTGCCTCTCGCCCAGAAGATGCTGGGATAGGCTCCAGCCCCCCCGCGACCCGAAAAGGATTAAGTGGAAGAAGATGAAGATGAAGATGTGAGTGCATACATAACTAGAAAAGCACTCAGAGAGCACAGACCTCTGCCAAGCGCCACAGTTCCCCCCGTACAGTGTTTGTGTGTACGTTTTCAGATTCCTTGACCATGAAAACATATGACAAGCAATTGGATTGACAATGATAGGATTAATGGTTCAGTAGTTATTCACGAAAATGGCATTTTGTATAATGGCGGTTTTCTTGTGGACAGTGATCCGGATCACCACCAAAATCTAATCATCTGTAGGATACCCCATTTCTGACAATCTGTGAAAATTTCATGAAAATCCGTCCATAACTTTTGGAGTTATCTTGCTAACAAACAAACAGACGACTTCCGGTTATGGCGGCCGCCTAGAAAGACACGTATCACTCTGCTCTGCTCCTGGAAATAAAAATTCGGCAAATAACTCTCTCATTCGGAACAGAACTTTTCCTAGCGTTTGGGTGAGGATATGCCGGTGAAGACTAAGGCTGGGAAATCAGGAGGGGGAAAAATTGAATCGCCGAAGCAGTCCAAATTAACGGACTTTAAAGTTTGTGGCGCAGTAGAAAAAGCTGCGGATATGGCGGATGAAACTAGCGGTGATGCGGTAACTGCTGACGATGGCGGCACAGGTGCAGTGCTGGCTGCCATTAGCTCAATGAGAGCAGACTTTTCCGCTAAACTTGATGGGATTATGGCAGCGTTGGATGCAATGAGAAAGGAGTTGGGTGACTGCGTGGAGCGAGTGACGCAGGCGGAGCTTCGTGTTTCAAGTGCGGAGGATGAAATCAGCGGACTTCAAAGAAAGGTGCGCACTTTGGAAAAAAAAAATAAAGATCTGGAAAATAGCGTTCTGGACTTGGAATCCCGGTCCAGACGGAACAACCTGAGGCTGGTGGGTTTACCGGAGGGAGCCGAAGGTCGTGATTCATGCTCCTTTTTGGAGGGGTGGATCCCGGAGGCGCTGAACAACGCGGAGCTAAAATCATCAGTCGTCTTGGAAAGCTCCCACCGAATTGGCCCACCGAGAGGTAACAAGGCAGCACCGAGGACGTTAATTATGAAGTTTCTCAGCTACAGAGACAGGATGACGATCTCCAACGCGGTGCGGGCCAAAGGAGAAATTAAATACCAAGATCAGCAGGTGCGGTTCTACCCAGATTTGGCCTCAGGAATCCAACAATTAAGGAAGCAGTTTGACCCCATCCGCAAAGAACTGCGCAACCTTGAGATTCGTCATGGAGTGATTCACCCTGCAAGACTTCTGGTCACATATGAGGGCAGAACACACATCTTCAAGACCCCCGAGGAGGCGCAGGAGCTCATCAAGAAGATCCAGGAAGAGACTGGTGGGAGCTAAGCATGAACAGAATATAGGGTAGAATATTTGAGCATTTAACTGATTAGAAGCATATAACAAGATTACAAAATATAGATTGTATTACATATTAAAAAAAAAAAAAAGTACAAAATTGCTAAAAATTTTGGAGTTAAATTGGAAAATTACAGAAGAGAGTTAATGTTACGTTATTAAAAGCAGTAGAGTTAGGGTGATTGGGAGGATGAAGAAGGAGTGGCTTTGGCTGATCCTCGTGGGTGTGGAACGGTCGATGGCTATATCGGGAGACGGAATTTTTCTTTTGTTTTTGGGGGGTTTGCCACAAATGTAGGAAGGGGGAATTTGTTTGTGTGTAGTTTGTAGGGTGAATGTTCAACCACTCATTTTTTTGCTTTTCTGTTTGAGCATGTTTACACTGCAAGGTAATCCCAAACTCCCTATTGATCATAAATCAAAGCGTTAATCTTAATTTAACTTCATGGAATTGCAGAGGTCTACAAAATTTAAAAAAACTTAAACAAGTTATGAATAAAATAAAAGACATGGGTTCAAAAATTGTGTTTTTACAAGAAACTCATCTGATAGAGGAAGATGTAAAAAGAATTAGGAGTAGATGGCAAGGAAATGTTTTCACCTCATCATTTTCATCCCGAGCCAGGGGAGTTATGACTCTCATACATAAATCAGTCCCATTTCAAGTGAAAAATGTAATTGGAGACAAATTTGGAAGATATGTAATCATTCAAGGATCTTTGTTATTAGAAAACATAAATTTGGTGAACTTATATGGTCCCAATATAGATGATCAAAAGTTCTTTGCTAATTTAGTTCTTATCTTATCATCACTTACAGGGCGACATACGTATAATAGCAGGGGATTTTAATTGTACATAGAATCCCGGTATAGATAGATCAACAGGACTGGACTGTACGCACAATGGATGTAGGATGACCATTAATCATTTTATGAAAGAATTGAAATTGATAGATATATGGAGAGAAATGAAACCACAAGTTAAAGCCTGCTCTTGTTATTCCAATACCTACAAGACATTCTCACGTATAGATTATTTTTTGATCTCCACAGAATTAAGGTCCAAGATTCAAAACTGTTTTTATGATAACATCGTGATCTCTGATCATGCACCCTGCTGTCTAATATATGTAGATAAGAAATTGACAAAGGAACCAGGTAGATGGCAATTTCAGCATAAATGGCTTCAGGATGAGGAATTTGTTAAATACATAGAAAAACAGATAGATGAGTTCTTTGACATCAATACTACACAAACATCAGCATGTGTAAAGTGGGAGGCTTTCAAAGCTTTTATTAGGGGACATATTATTAGTTATACAGGTTCAAAATCTAAGAAGACTCGAGAGGAGAGAATCCAACCGGAACATAAAATAAAAATTCTTCAAGAAAGAGTGTATGCAGGAAGAGATCCAAGGTTGGAGAATGAATTACTGATTTTGAGAGCTGAATATGACAAAAAATCAGCGAATAGAGCTGCCTCGAGTCTTCTAAGATTGAAACAATCTTTTTATGAACAAGGTGAAAAATCAGGAAAGTTATTGGCATGGCAGATTAAACAATTAGAATCTAAAACACCAATTACCAGTATTATAAGTAATGGGCAGGTAGTTATAGATCCTTTAGAAATTAATAGAGCCTTTAGAGATTACTATGAAAAATTATATGATACCAAAAATGAATCTGACTTAACAAAACTAAATGGGTTTTTGAACGAACTATTTATACCGTGTATTCCAAATGAAAATAGGGAGATACTGGAGTCTAAAATCAGTCAAGAAGAAGTTGGACTAGCTATTGATAATATGAAATCAGGAAAAAGTGCAGGACCAGATGGTCTTCCAGTTGACCTTTATAAAAAATTTAAGAATAAATTAACAAAACCTTTTTTGGAAATGGTTTTAGAAGCATTTCAAAATAGTAATTTACCATCATATATGAATAATGCCTTAATTATACTGTTGCCAAAACCAGGTAAGCCCTCTAATAAATGTGAAAATATGAGACCAATAAGCCTATTAAATGCCGACCTTAAGATAATCTGTAAAATTTTAGCAAGACGAATACAAGAAATTTTACCAAATATTATTAATCGAGATCAGAATGGCTTTATAAAGGGAAGACAAGGCTTCCATAATGTAAGAAGACTTTTTAATATTATTTATTCTAATAAAGAAGCACCGGATACAGCTCTCTTATCACTGGATGCCGAAAAAGCCTTTGATAGAGTTGAATGGCCCTTTCTTTTTGAAGTCTTACAAAGGTTTGGACTTGGAAATAATTTCATAAAATGGGTTCAGATAATATATAATAATGCTACTGCAGAAATCCTAACAAATAACAATATTTCAAAACCAATAAAAATCAATAGAGGATGTCGACAAGGCTGTCCACTTTCACCTTTACTGTTTACTATGGCAATTGAACCTTTAGCGATAGCGATACGTTTACATTCACAAATATATGGAATTAAAGTTGGACCAACAGAACATAAAATCTCCCTGTACGCCGATGACATAATTTTGTTTATGTCGAATCTTAAAAAAATCAATTCCAACCTTGTTGAATTTAATAAAGAATTTTGGGGAAATATCAGGATATAAAATAAATAAAACTAAATCTTCAATATTAATGCTAAATGAGTCCCAGAGAAATTACCCAGCCCCTGAGGTAAATCAATTCAATGTTGTAAATCAGTTTAAATATTTAGGAATCCAAATTGTGCCTAAGCTAGAATCAGTCGCCAGTGCCAACTATGAAGCCTTAATGACAGATATCAATGAGTTAACTCAGAGATGGATGTCACTACCAATGTCGATGATCGGGAGAATCAATATACTTAAAAGTAATATTTTACCTAAAATACTTTATTTATTTCAATACATTCCCTTATCACCACCTTTAGATCTATTCTCAAGAATAAAAAAAAAGTTAGTGGAATTTATATGGAACAACAGGAGGGCTAGATTACGTCTGTCTTTATTATATTTACCATTTGATCGTGGAGGTCTGAAATGTCCAAATTTTATGTTGTATTATTGGTCGGCACAACTGAGGTCTATGACATATTATTTTTCATCAAATGATCTCCCTCACTGGACTGAAATGGAATCATACAATTTACCTTTACCTCTTCCCATATTCATATACTCAGATTCGGCAAAAAAATTACAAAAACAAGTTAAAAATCCATTTGTAAAGCATATGATCAAAATATGGTGTGAAGCTAAAAACTATTTAAAAGAACCACAGTTATTGTCACAATTTAGTCCAATATGGGGTAATCAATATTTTAAACCAGGGAGAGCGGACGCTGTATTTAAAGTATGGAATTTAAAAGGGATACAAAAGATTCAGGATTTATATTTGCCATGTGCAGAAAACATAATGTCTTTTGAAGAGCTGAGGATCAAATTTAATCTCAATAGAACACATTTTTTTAAATATCTTCAACTTAGAAACTTTATTCGATCAAATCAAAATAAAGCTCTCACTCGACCTATTTATTCATCCTTGGAAAAAATGATGATGAAAGATAGTAAAAGAAAGGGTATTATTTCAGAGTTTTATAACTCATTGACACTATTTTCAAGTGAAAATTCACTGAAAAGATTAAACTACTGGAAAGAAGATCTGCAAACTGAAATTTCAGAGGAACAATGGGAATTGGCTTGTACAGAAGCTCAAACCAAATCAATAAATGTACGCCTTAAATTGATACATTTTAAATGGTTAATGCGGATGTATGTTACACCGGAGGAGTTAAATAGATATAACAAAAATATACCAGATACATGCACAAAATGCATGGAAAGTAAAGGAACCCTATTTCATTGTTTATGGGAATGTAGATTAATAAGAATGTTTTGGGAAGAGGTGAGGGTAACAACTGAAAAAATAATCTCAAAACAAATCATATTGAATCCTAAACTGTTTTTGTTGGGTCTGTACCCAGAAAAGCATAATTTTAATAAAAGTGAAAGAACATTCATAGACCTCAGTTTGCTTAATGCCAAAAAATGTATTGCACTATTATGGAAAAAGACTCATAGACCAGATGTGACTCAGTGGTTAAGACAGATGTTAACAAACCTTCCATTAGAAAGAATAACATATATACTGAAATCAAAGGAAAGTGTGTTTGAGAATATATGGAGACCTTTTATTGATTATGTAAAAAATTTAAACATAACTCTTGAAGAAGAAGGTGAATGATGTGTGTGGACCTTGTAAATTCCAAACTGGTGAACATAATATGTATACTTATGTATTGGATTGTCTAGACTAAACAGAGGAGCATTGTTGAAGACTTGATTTTGTTGGTGGTTGTTGGTGTTTTTAGTGCATTTTTTTTTTGTAGTACTTTAGTGTTAGTGCTTGATTGTTTGTATCATGTTTGTTAAAAAAAAAAAAGGTTCAATAAAGATATTGTGGGGAAAAAAAACAAACAAACAGACAGACAGACAGACAGACAAACCAACGCCGATGAAAACATAACCTCCTTGGCAGAGGTAATAAATATAATTAGTTCCCCCCAGGTAAGGGGGATTGTGAATTAGGGGAGGTAAACAAAACTGCAAAACATTTCAAATTAGAAGCCAAAGATCAGTGCAAAAACATGCAAAGACGCAAAACAAGCTTAAAACCACAAACTAAAATCAATGAAGTGTGGAGGAAAAATAAGTTCAGGCGAGGTACGACGAGCTGTGAGGTTGCAGAGTTTTATTTTCCTCCAACATCATGAGACACACTGTAGCGCTGTGCACTGTGTTGTGCCGTGTGTGCTGTTGAGGCATGTATAGCAAGCTCTTTTATACATGTTATACAAAGAGAGAGAACACATGGCACATTAGCATATTGATATACATATCAGTCAATACATATGAGTAGCCTGACCAACTGGCACCTGGATGTCTCCTCCTTAATCCGGGGATGTATAAACAATAGTTCATTGTTCTGGTTGTCCCTCCAGGGGTTTTCTGTCCATATGCAATCCCTGCTGAGCGTGAATAATATCAGTCTGCATTGTGCTGGGTGCCCACAAAAGTATAATTATGAGACTTGTAGCACCTGTTTTTAACAGGCAGTTTCCCATCCAAGTACTAACTAAGCCAGATATTGCTTACGCTTCCAATATCAGGGGTGTTGCGACTGGTATGATGGTAACGGTAAAAGAGTATCAGAAGTCTAGGGACGCATGGCGCCCCAGGCGTGAGTCCTGAGTCCTGAGAGGCAAAACACAAAGTGAAATGTGCAGAACACACTTGTATTCAAACAGTGCTTATTAAGTATACATCACAAAACTTCCCCAGTCATTTGTTAAGTCGTAGTGTGGCGAGAGAAATAGTCAGGCAGAGAGGTCCAGATCATATCAGGCTTTATTCACTCTCCATCTCTACATTTCTCTAGAAACACAAGCAGCAAAAGAGTAACAGCTCTCAGGCACCTGTGCTCTTAAATCCCACCACCCGGTCAGCCTTCTCTGTGTGCGGCCTTAACATCAAAGCCTTTGTAATTCCCATTCTCTTTGTCACTGTTCACATCAACACACCACCCCCACATCCACACACAAACCCCCCATGACGATTCCCTTTTGTCTTAAGTCTGAGTGTGAATCTACTGAGAGGGATTCCCACAGTAGATCACTTCACATTTTATGACAAATTAATGCAGAAAACCAGGTAATTCCAAAGGGTTCACATACTTTTTCTTGCAAGTGTAGACCCCGACCACCTACTGATGTGACGCTCGAGTTACGCCGCTGGATACGGAAGCAGAAGTGTCAAGGAGACCAGAGTGGATACTTGCTTCTCATTACCCCAAAATCATGTGACCATTCCAAATGAGGCCTTGTGATGTCATGGGCATGTCAAAGTTATATTATGAAGAACATACACACATTTTACCTGCTTTTTAGAAAATAACTTTCATTGCACACTTGATCAAACAAGAATCTGTGGGCCCTTGACGTCTTATTAGAAGCGTCACTCTCCATCAGATGCAGTTTTCAGGCACAGCCAGCAGATATCGCTGTTCAACAGTGTATGGAATGGTTCGCAGCGCTGACTCATTTTCAGGGTGAGTGGTCCAACATGGTGCAGTGCCTCAGAAGCCTTTGATTTATCCATCACTAACACAAGCGTCACCAAAGGTCAAAAACTAGTCTGAGGATAAATTTGGGACATATCCTGTGGACTAAACACTCCTTTTGTCAAACTATTTTTTAGTAATTATGGTTACACAGCCCAATTCCCTATATGCTCAGAGCTTTTTTTTCAATTCCGGTTTATCCTTCGCCAGCGGCATCGCTTCCGGTCCACGCCTGTTGCTGCTGTTTCTGTCGACTTGCCGACATGTTGCAGAAAAAGAAGTTTAAATTTCAAAAAAGAGAGCACTACAGCAGAACATTGCTGTGTACCTTTGTGTCAGGCCTCTAGTAAATACAACAAAGTACTTAGTTTTCATACATTTCCGTCACACGAAGAAACCAGGCGAAAATGGATCATTGCTATCCGGAGAGATAACTTTACAGTTATCCCCCATACTAGAGTCTGCAGCCAGCATTTCAGACAGGAGGACATCCGTGAGCCATCATCTGAGACGTAGACTATTAAAAAAGGGAGCAATCCCTTCTTTGTTTGAATGGAACAATTACTCCGTTCCACAGTCAGAACTGGTGGTCTGGGAGAGGAGACAGCGACAGGTGGAGGACGATCCACTGGATCACACAGTTAGCAACCAGAGTGCTAGCCGTGATCATGACTACGCCTCGGCGCCGGACCCTGCTGTCGTTGACATGGCCCTGGCTGAAAACACGTCTCTCAGAGAGGAGACTGAGCAGCTAAAACAGCAGATGGAGGAGCTAACCATCAAGCAGCGGTGTGGAGTACAGCGTTTTGCTGGCTCTGACAGAGACATCCGTTTTCTCACAAGGTAATTCTGAATGCACCAAATGTGTTAATTTTATGGATTTGTTCATGTCCTGATCTCAGTTTATGAATTAGAGAATCCCTGTTTATTTGTAGTGTTTTAAAAGTAGCATAACAGGCATGATAAGAAATACAGCAACAAAGCTAAAACTGCAATAACAGAAAATAAATCTTGTAGTAAACAATGTATCTGAAAAAATATTCCTGCGGCTGATAAAAAGATATTGAATGAATATTAAATTGACATGATTAAAGTGCCCATTTTCAATATCCACAGCATTCACATTATACTGTATATATACTGTATATATATATATATATATATACAGTATATACACAGTGAAATAATCATCCATCTTAATCAAGTCATGTTAGGCTTTATATATATATATATATATATATATATATATCCATCCATCCATCCATCTTCTACCGCTTTTCCGGAGGTCCGGGTCGCGGAGGCAGCAGTTCAAGCAGAGAAGCCCAGACTTCCCTCTCCCCAGCCACCTGCTCCAGCTCTTCAGCCAAGGCGTTCCCAGACTAGCTGGGAGACATAGTCTCTCCACCGAGTCCTGGGTCTGCCCCGGGGTCTCCTCCCAGTGGGACGTGCCTGAAACACCTCAAGTGGGAGGCGTCCAGGAGGCATCCTAATCAGATGCCCATACCACCTCAACTGACTCCTTTCAATGTGGAGGAGCAGCGGTTCTACTCTGAGCCTCTCCCGGATGACTGAGCTCCTCACCCTATCTCTGAGGGTGAGTCCAGCAATCCTACGGAGAAAGCTCATTTCAGCCGCTTGTATCCGCGATCTCGTTCTTTCGGTCATTACCCAAAGCTCGTGACCATAGGTGAGAGTAGGAACGTAGATTGACTGGTAAATCGACAGCTTTGCCTTAGAACTAAGCTCCCTCTTCACCACAACAGACCGGTACAACGTCCGCATCACTGCAGATGCTGCTCCAATCCGTCTGTCGATCTCTCGCTCCATTTTCCCCTCACTCGTGAACAAGACCCCAAGATACTTAAACTCCTCCACTTGGGGCAGGAGCCTGTCCCCAACCCGGAGAGGACAATCCACCTTTTTCCGGCTGAGGACCATGGACTCGGACTTGGAGGTGCTGATTCTCATCCCAGCCGCTTCACACTCAGCGGCAAACCGTCCCAGCAAGAGCTGTAGGTCATTGCTGGATGAAGCCAACAGGACAACATCATCTGCAAACAACAGAGATGAGATCCTGTGGTCACCAAGCATGACACCCTCCATTCCCTGGCTGCGCCTAGAAATCCTGTCCATAAAAATTATGAACAGGACCGGTGACAAAGGGCAGCCCTGGCGGAGTCCAACTCTCACTGGGAATGACTCCGACCGAGTGTTGGCAATACGAACTAAACTCTCACAACGGTCGTACAGAGACCGAATAGCTCGTAACAACAAGCCCGATACCCCATACTCCCGAAGCACCCCCCACAAAAATCCACGAGGGACGCGGTCAAATGCCTTCTCAAAGTCCACAAAACACATGTAAACTGGTTGGGCAAACTCCCACGAACCCTCAAGAATTCTCGAGAGGGTAAAGAGCTGGTCCGATGTGCCACGGCCAGGACGAAAACCACATTGCTCCTCCTGAATCCGAGGTTCGACCTCGGATTCAGGAGGATATACAGTATATATATATATATATATATATATATATATATATTGTGGCGAATGGTAAAATAAGGCACGGTAAACTGAAGTTTAAAAGGGTGTTTTATTCATCCGCCATCACAGAACTCACTCCAGCACTGTGTAAGCGTACTGGAGCAAGCCCTCAGGCTCTCGTCCGCAAACAGGCTATGCGTGTAGTCAGAAGCAGTAGTCAGGGAGAGAGAGCAAACAATATTCAGTCACTTATATACCCAGCTAGACAATGCATGCATGGCACATTAGCATCACAGTACAGCAGGAATGCATGGGACATTTACATGAGAGTCATACATATCAATAGCAGGATTACAGGGGTCTTCACAGACATCTTCAACCTGTCCCTGGCCCAGGCCGTGGTACCAGCATGCTTCAAGACCACTTCAATAGTACCAGTGCCAAAACATTCAACACCATTGTGCCTAAATGACTATCGCCCTGTGGCACTGACGCCCATAGTCATGAAGTGCTTTGAGCAACTGGTCTTGGCACAGCTCAAAAAATGCCTGCCCCCTACACTGGACCCTCACCAGTTTGCCTACCGGAGCAACAGGAGTACAGAGGATGCAGTTTCTACAGCGCTGCACTATGTACTCTCACACCTGGATGACAAGAACACCTACGCAAGAATGCTGTTTGTTGACTTCAGCTCAGCATTCAACACAGTTATCCCCTCCAAGTTGCTCACTAAACTTGGGGACCTGGGAATCAGTACCTCCACCTGCAACTGGATCATGGATTTTCTGACCAACAGACCCCAGCATGTTAGGTCAGGCCCCAACCGTTCTTCCTTCATCACACTCAACACTGGTGTACCACAGGGCTGTGTGCTCAGCCCATTCCTCTTCTCCCTCTTCACCCATGACTGCAGGCCTATGTATGGATCCAATTCCATCATAAAGTTAGCAGATGACACCACGGTGAGTCAGATTACAGGGCAGAGGTTGAGCACTTGGCTACTTGGTGCGCTGACAATAACCTGCTCCTTAACACCAGCAAAACCAAGGAGCTCATAGTGGACTACGGGAAGGAGAGGGGAGAGACACATGACCCCATCTATATCAATGGCACAGCTGTTGAACATGTTCCCAGCTTCAAATTCCTGGGGACCCACATCTCGGAGGACCTGTCCTGGTCAGTTAACACCACCAGCCTGATCAAG
Organism: Pholidichthys leucotaenia; assembly: GCA_020510985.1. Classification (NCBI taxonomy): domain Eukaryota; kingdom Metazoa; phylum Chordata; class Actinopteri; order Cichliformes; family Pholidichthyidae; genus Pholidichthys; species Pholidichthys leucotaenia. The sequence goes on from CM035841.1 coordinate 430,805,963, forward strand.
AAGGCCCATCAGTGCCTCTTCTTCTTGAGGACACTGAAGAAGAACCATCTGTCAACTGACATCCTGGGCAACTTCTACCGCTGCGTGATAGAGAGTACCCTGACCAACTGTGTCACAGTCTGGTATAGGAGCTGCTCTGTCGCTGACCGTAAGGCGCTGCAGCGGGTGGTGAAAACCGCCCAACGCATCACAGGGACTCCACTTCCAGTTATAGAGGACGTCTACAGGAAAAGATGTCTGCGCCGGGCACGCAGCATTCTTAGGGACTCCAACCATCCTGCTCATGGACTGTTCCAGCTTCTCCCCTCCAGAAGGCGTTTCAGAAGCCTTCGGACTAGAACCAGCAGGTTTAGGAACAGTTTCTTTCCAACAGCTGTCACGTTATTGAACTTAGTTCCCCGCTGACTCTCTTACCATCCTCACCTGTATATAACTGCCCAGCTAACTTATTGTACATTATTTGCACATAACAGTACTCTTAACTTTCTGCACTGCTGCATATATTTGCATATATTTGCTTAAATTGCACATACTGTTAATTACCGTATATACTGCACTGCTGTCCTTTGCACTTCTGATTGGATGCTAAACTGTGTTTCGTTACCTTGTATTCATACATGTGTAATGACAGTAAAGTTGAATCTAATCTAATCTAATCTATTGGCGCCGGAATTCCTCTCTGCTCTGGAGCTGTAGGACAAAAGAGGTTGCAAGGCACATCTACATATTGATATCAGTCTCACTGTTCTGCTAATTGCTCCAGCTGAGCGCTCTGCTTGTCCGTAGGCTGTGGGGGACACCCACGATATATATATAAAGCCTAATATGACTTGATTAAGATGGAGGATTATTTCACTGTACATATAGGCTTGTCAATTTGCAGTGTCCATAGGAAATGTATAATGCTGCAGTAAATTGAAATGCTGAAGATTCTGTATTGCATGTGGGTATTGGATATGCAATACTGTATATGATGACATATATTGTGTGAAATAATGAGGATTTACGCGCAGATTAACACCACACACATTTATTAATACGACAAACTGACAGTTACAGTTATTGTTTCCTCAGAAGCTTAAGGAGTCCTTCTGGACGCTCTACAGTCTACAGGGGAGAGTGACCGGGGAAAACACACGCAGTAATTACTCACAGAGCTGGAGCAGTCCAGTTAGTCCAAATAAGCCCCGAGAGAAACCGTCCTTGACCTTGACTTCACTAGACCATGAACGATCAGATGAAGCACAATGACCCAGCAGTGCATGACTGGAAAAAGGCTCCTTAAGTACATGCATTGCTGGCTCCACAAATTGGGCACACCTGGGCGAGGAGTGGGGAGATGGTACACGGGAGTGGGAACAGCTGGCAGTAATAGAGAGGGGGCGTGATCAGACAGTTAGACAGCGCTCACTCCAGCGTGAGCCCAAGAAGCTGCCTCACCGCTGCCAGCCAGAAAGCAGTGGCTATGAGTACGGCAAAGCACACAGAAATACAAACTAACATACATACAACGTGGCACGTACCCACAGAGAGGCCAGGATCGAGCCGGGGGGAACCAAGCCAGCTCAGTTCCTGACAGCAAGAGGGAGTGGATTCCCAGACACCCAAGGTGGCATCCCAGAACTCCCCCCCCCAACAGGAACAAACAACACAAACCCAGGTGGTAGGTAGGGGGAACAGGAAATGTGGGAACACAACACCCCACCCAGGAACACAGTTAACCCCCCCCCCCCCCTTATGTCCACGGGCACTGGGGCTCAGGAGGCCACCCAGAGTCCCAGGCCCAGCAGAAGGCCGGAAAACATGGGCCACCAGAGCCGGGGAGTCAATCCTTCTGGTGGCCGGCCAGTGTTGTTTAGCCACCAGGATCGAAGGGGTGAAGCAGGAGGCGGCCTACCCATGGGAAGGCTCACTGGTGGGTGACCAGACTGTAGAGAGGGAACCTCCACGGCATTGGACAAGAAGGAGAAGGGGGCCACGGCCTCCTCAGGCAGATCCACAGCACCCTCAGTGGTCCTGGCTTGGGAGACAGCCGCACTCACGATGGGCCCCAACCGGGCCGGCTCCGCTGCACCTGCAATGGGCCCCGACCGAGCCGGCTCCGCTGCACCCGCGGTGACCTCCGGCTGAGGCTCCGTTACACCCGCGGTGACCTCTGGCTGGAGGTGGGCTGCATCTGCGGTGAACTCCCCAACGGGGGAGGTCATGCTCCCCTTGACCCCTGGCGCTGTCCTCCGATCCTCGGAGGCCTCTGGTGGGATCAGCTGCTCTCCGGCGACCCTGTCAGGGGGCCTGGAGGGGGAGAAAGAGAGACCGGGTCAGGGTCGCCGGCAGCAGCAGAGCCCGCTGAGGCGAGCCTGGGGGTTACTGGAAGCTTCCCTGCGTCCTCCTCGCCATGAGTCGGGCAGTGTGACATCGACATAGAAACTATTGCCATAATGGAGCACACTTGCCTGAACTCGGGCTCCACCACCATCCAGGACTCCGGCAATTTAGGGTATGCAGGTTCCTCCGGTCCGTTGGGTGGTACACCCCCGTCAATCTCCTCTGGAACCACTGGGCCCGCGTCGTCGTGAGCTGGACCCTCCCGGGCCTCTGGTCCCTCTCCCCTCGAGCGACTTGGATCTGATGCCAGTGAGCTCGTGGGGGTACATAGAAGGGGTTGGGTGAGGTCGGGCATGGGGGCACCGCATGCCCCTGGGGCGGAGCACTCAGGGAGTTGCTCACCCCGAATCTCCTCACCAGGACGCAGGCAAACTTGTTCATCAAGCATAAAAGTTAAATGAGAAGTAACTCCCTGTCCTCCTGACACAAGACTTCCTCAATGGCCTCCGAGACGTCTCCCACCTCCGGGTGTTCCTCCTTATGCAGCGCCGGCGAGACCGGAGGCCTCCTCCGGCGGGAGCTCCTCCTCTTCTTCCTCCCAGATGGCTCAGGGACCAGATAGTCCGGGATGCGAAGCACCGCGCTGGACAGGGAGTCAGTTGTGCTGGGAAGCTCCGTGTTCTCCGGAGAGGGAAGCGGAGTGGTCACAAAGAGCTTGAGCTCTGGGGGACCCTCGTCCGACTCCTCCTCGACCCGGCAGTTGAGCGCAGCGAGCAGGTTCGACCAATCCTCATCCGTCGGCAAACCCGGAGATGGAACCTTCACAGCCGGGGAAGCACGTCCTCAGGCATCCCTCTTGTGGCACTCCTCCTCCATCTGGTGGTCGAGCAGGGCCAGTCTCTGCTCCTCCCTCTCACAACGCTCCTCCTCGACCCGGTGATTGAGGGCGGCGAGCAGGTTCAACCACTCTTCGTCCGTTGGCAAGCCCGTGGAATGAGCAGGCGCAGGGGGTGGAGCCCTCACAGCTGGGGAAGCGCGTCCTTGGGCCTCCCTCTTGCGGTGCTCCTTCTCGATCCGGTGGTCTATCATGGCCAGCAACCCAAGTCTCCCCTCCTCCATCATGACGCCCAAGGATTGGGCGGGCGCCGGCCCAGAAGAAGATGCAGGGGACTCCACCGGCGTGGTTGCAGGAGAATGCCCCCGTGCGGGCCCCTGGGGAGGGTCATCCAGGGCCCCAACCTCCTCCACCACCTGGTGGCTTGGTTCTTGGACCGACAGGCACTCAGGGAACGAGGAAGGAGACACGGAGAGAGGAAGAAAAGAATTATTATCTGCAGCAGGCGGAGAAGGCCCAGCGGACTGCTGAAATCGGGCCTCTCCCTCGGGAGACAGACAAGGTTTGGTGTTATCAGATTGTACAGAATGAAAAAACACTTGCCTGTCATCTCGGTGTTTGAAGTTGACAGCTGCAGCAGATGAACAGTCAGCCCTCTCCGTGTCTGTGGAGATTTGGCTCCTTTCCATGGTTTGTGGAGGAGCCGTCTCCATAGGTACAGAGATGGGTGTTCCTGGGGCGGCCCGAGCAGACCTCACGACCGCTGGAGGGGAGGTGATGGCTGCCGAAGATGAGGAGGGCTTCTCCCGGCATCTCCTCGCAGGATGACGCTGATTCTGGGTGGCCGACGCTGATGGCGAGGCAGGGGAGAGAACGGCTGCAGACTGTGGAGCACATTCCTGCTGAGGCTCCGCGAGGAACGCCGCTCTCCCCACATCAGGAAACATGCGCTGGAGCACGTAGACCTGTGTACTGAGGGTAATCCCAGAGACAAGGATGTGCTTCCAGGATTCCCTCCACTGTGTCCATGCTGCTCCACTTCACCATGGGTCCATGGGCTTTGTGGGCCTCATCCATAAAGTCCTGGATGATGGTCGCCACTCATTCGTCTTCCACCGTGGCATGCCTCGCTCCTGATTTCCTTCGGCCGGCGTGGGAGTGGCGCGCCAAAGGCATAGTGGGGCAAACCGGTGGGTGAAAAACAGTACAAAAAATAGAAGAAGAGCGATGTGTGGTTGTACCTGCTGAATCCTCTTTTTCAATGGCTGGGTCATTCTGTCATGAACCCTCCCGTGCACTTTTCCAGTGCGCACGGTGAGGGGTGAAATAATGAGGATTTATGTGCAGGTTAACACCACACACATTTATTAATACAACAAACTGACAGTTACAGTTATTGTTTCCTCAGAAGCTTAAGGAGTCTTTCTGGACGCTCTACAGTCTACAGGGGAGAGTGACCGGGGAAAACACACGCAGTAATTACTCACAGAGCTGGAGCAGTCCAGTTAGTCCAAATAAGCCTCGAGAGAAACCGTCCTTGACCTTGACTTCACTAGACAATGAACAATCAGATGAAGCGCAATGACCCAGCAGTGCATGACCGGAAAAAGGCTCCTTAAGTACATGCATTGCTGGCTCCACAAATTGGGCACACCTGGGCGAGGAGTGGGGAGATGGCACACAGGAGTGGGAACAGCTGGCAGTAATAGAGAGGGGGCGTGATCAGACAGTTAGACAGCGCTCACTCCAGCATGAGACCAAGAAGCTGCCTCACCGCTGCCGGCCAGAAAGCAGTGGCTATGAATACGGCAAAGCACACAGAAATACAAACTAACATACATACAACGTGGCACGTACCCACAGAGAGGCCAGGACCGAGCTGGAGGGAACTAAGCCGGCTCGGTTCCTGACACTTCTGGACCTTGATAGAGCAGCACTGTCATCTATGGTCACTGTCACACAAGCGCAGAGGGGCAACTTCATCCAGCCAAGTCATACTACAGTAAGTGTTTGTATTAAAAATTACGTTGATACTGTATGATTCTTCTATGGACTGGCATGACAAAAAACGATGTTATCAAAAAATGTCAGCGAAAAATAATGCACCTTTTCATTTCCTTCTTACAGACTCATTCCCTGCAGCCAATAGATGAGCTTTTTATGTTCCTGAACTACCTTGCACCGGGTTCAAGACAGCATGACCTTGCTGACCGGTATGGGGCCCACCAGTCCACAGTGAGTCGAAATATTACCACATGGAGCAACTTTCTGTCCATGGTGCTTGGCTCAGTGAGGATCTGGATACCAGAGGAGAAAATAAGGGAGCATATGCCATCAGAGTTTAAGGACTTTGAGGACACTACTGTCATCCTGGACTGCACTGAGCTGAGGTGTCAGTGCCCATCATCACCTCTTCTTCAGAGTGAAGTGTTCTCTGCCTATAAGTCCCACTGTACTCTGAAGGTCTGCTAGGAGCTGCTCCTCATGGGGCGGTCACGTTCATTTCACCACTGTATGCTGGATCCATCAGTGACAAGGCGATCATGCGAGAGACTGGGATTCTGTCCCTTCTGAGTCCTGGGATGGCTATCATGGCTGAATGAGGCTTTCTTGTTGATGGTTTTGTGCCATGTAAAATCTGTAGGCCAACATTTCTCTCTGGCAGATCCCAGATGTCAGCTTGTGAGGGCAGGGAAACCCAAGCTACTGCACGTCTCAGGGTGGCTGTGGAGTGGCAAATACGCAGGGTGAAGGAACACAAGTTCTTCGACACTGAGATCCCACTGCGGCTTTTTGGCAACATTAATCAGCTGTATACTGTTGCACGTCTTTTGGCAAACTATGAAAATGGGCCTCTTGTAAAAGCATGGGCAAAAAAGTCAGTTTAGCACTTATTCACTCCACCATATTCACTCTGTGAAAAAGAGTATTAACTGTACATATAAATGACATGAATCTAGTAAAGTTTTTTTGTCTTGTTATTCGTGTAAACACTGAAATCACTACATGGTAATTAACTGAGTAACTCTGCATGAAATCCCTAAATGAAAACAATAAATGTAAATTCAGCACTTACAAGTTTTATTTTGCTATTTATAAACATTTTTCTTGTAAGTATACATGGTTATTAAACATATGTTCACTTACGTGAAACATGTTTGTAAATAGCAAAATTTGCTGCTTAACAGATTTACTGTGTGATATTAAATAGGGCAGCTCAGTGGCGCAGTGGTTAGCACTGTGGCAGCACAGCAAGAAGGTCACAGGATCGATCCCACCCCTGACCATCGTGGGTTCGATCCCACCCCCTGACCACTGGTGACTCTTCTGTGTGGAGTTTGCATGTTCTCCCCGGGTCTGCGTGGGTTTACTCCAGGTACTCCGGTTTCCTCCCACAGGCCAAAGACATGTAGGTGAGGTTTACTGGCATCAACTGGGGATTCTAAAATGTTCTTCGGTATGAACTTGAGAGTGAACGGTCGTCTGTCTCTCTGTGTTGGCCCTGCGATGGGCTGGTGATCTGTCCAGGGTGTACCCTGATAGGCTCCAGACCCCCCACGACCTGAACAGATTAAGCTGTAGAAGATGGATGGATGGATAATATTAAATATCTGTATACTCACATAAACTGTTTAATAGCAAATTTTTCTGTTTACTGTTAATGTATGTTCAGTATCCATCTTTACCTGCTTGACATGTTTGCAAACATAGCATCTGTGTGTAGTTATAATGAAATCTGTAAATACCAATTACTGTATATGTGTATACTTGCATGAAATATTTTGAAATATATGCTCTTTGCTCACGTTAATGAGTCCCTTTATATTGGACCTTACATCTGTCAGGTTTTCTTATCTGACTTTCTATGATAATTACCATATTCTGGACAAAACAAATGCTCCCACATTCATGCAGTATATATTTATGCATAAAATACAATAATCATGTAAACTGTAAACAAATATTTTAAAAAGGTAACAACTATTGTCAAAGTGTATTATAGTGGTATGAACTTGTGAAACAAAGAAGAGAGAGTACAACACTTATTTATGAACAAGTTATTTCCAGTAAGTTTTGAGTGATCAGATCAAAAGTCCAGATTTGATTAACCTTAACCCAGTCAAGACTGTCACATTCTGGTTTTGTAGCAGAGACCTATTTCCATCTAACGTACAAGGGTGGCATAGAGATAGATACACATAAAAAAAGAAATAGTCCACTTTTTCTTTGATTATTTCAATCACTTGCTTGTCTCTGGGAATCCTCTGAATAAACATGTCTTCTTGTGTGTGGACAACAAAGTCACACCAGTCCAATCCAGATGTCAGCATCTGGCTCTGGATCTGCCAAAGTAAGGCTGTGATCTCTTCAGTGTTTGTTTACCCTCACTGATCTGAATGTATGTACAGTCCACAGAGCTTGATACATTTGGGCATTTGATTTCAACAAGGCCAAAAACATGCTGCTCCTTTGGATCATACACAATCCCATCAGGTGACGACCGCGTCCGTGGTGCGTCTGGATGGATCAGGAACGCACAGGGATAATGGCTGACCTCCCTTGCTCTGCAGTACTCCTCTACTGCAACAGGTTCCATGTCAAGGCCCCTCCTCATGTCTGCTGTCTGGTAGTTTGGTCGCAGAAGTCTTTTAGCAAGATTTTCAGCTGAGCTGTGTGCTCGAGTGTGACACCTCCCTGAATTTTGACGAGGTGACACGGGGCCTCCTTAGCTGGTGCCACTCAACACACGAACTTTGTTCTTTTGTATTGCTTTCAATTTTGTGTGCCGTTTCAAATGACGTCTCCAGAGACGACATGTGGAGCTGCTGATGTTCAGAGCAAACAAAAGAACAGGTAGAGGGTCCCGGTCTGTATTCATGCAGTGGAAGCTGTGGGGGAGCCAGGGCATGTGTGTGTGGACGGGTCTTTGGCACTCTCCGTGCTGGCATGTGATAGGATAATACACTACCTTGTTGCACTTTTCCAAACACAGAGTCAGTCAGAGGTACATCATTGGCTATACCCATAGTTGTTATCAGTGGAGCCATATCGGTGGGAAAATCACGGTAGACCTCATCTACCCTGAGTGTGGACAGCTCAGGCAGCAGTGAACTAACTCCCTTATACAAGTTGCTTCTATAAGAGAGAAAATATGTTATTAGTGTCTTGTTTTCATACATGATGAAAAGTTAAAGCATTTCATTACAAAGAATAGAGACAATAACTTATTTTTATTTAAGTCATAATAGTAGTTGAAACATCCTGCAGTCTGTCCGGAAAAGAAGGGTCAGTTTTTTGTTTTTTTTTCCCCACAATATTTTTTATTGAACCTTTTTTTTTTATACAAACATGGCACAAACAATCAGACACTAACACAAAAGTAATTTAAAAATTAAAAAGAACAATAACAAAAAAAAGTGTAATAAAAACAACAACAACAACATCCATTAACAAACACAAGTCAACAACAATGCTCCTCTGTTTAGTCTAGGTAATCTATTATATAAGAATAGATAATATACATTCACCAGTTTGGAATTTACAAGGTCCACACACATCATTCACCTTCTTCTTCAGACGTTATGTTTAAATTCTTTACATAATCAATGAAAGGTCTCCATATATTCTCAAACACATTTTCCTTTGATTTCAGTATGTATGTTATTCTTTCTAGTGGAAGGTTTGTTAACATCTGTTGCTCATAGACCAGACACATCTGGTCTATGAGTCTTTTTCCGCAGTAGTGCAATACATTTTTTGGCATTAAGCAAACCGAGGTCTATGAATGCTCTTTCACTCATATTAAAGTTATGTTTTTCTGGATACAGATCCAAGAAAAACAGTTTAGGGTTCAATGTGAATTGTTTTGAAATTATTTTTTCAATTGTTACCCTCACCTCTTCCCAAAACATTCTGATTTTTCTACATTCCCATAAACAGTGAAATAGAGTTCCTTTACTTTCCATACATTTTGTGCATGTATCTGGTATGTTTTTGTTATATCTATTTAACTCCTCCGGTGTAACATACATCCGCATTAACCATTTAAAATGTATCAGTTTAAGACGTACATTTATTGATTTGGTTTGAGCTCCTGCACAAGCCATTTCCCATTGTTCCTCTGAAATTTCAATTTGCAGGTCTTCTTTCCAGTAATTCAGTCTTTTCTGTGAGTTTTCACTTGAGGATAGTGTCAATGAGTTATAAAACTCTGAAATAATACCCTTTCTCTTACTATCTTTCATCAAAATTTTTTTCCAAAAATGAATAAGTAGGTCGGGTGAGAGCATTATTTTGATTTGATCGAATAAAATTTCTAAGCTGAAGATATTTAAAAAAGTGTGTTCTATTAAGATTGAATTTAATCCTCAGTTCTTCAAAAGACATGTTATCTGAACGTGACAAATATAAGTCTTGAATCTTTTGAATCCCTTTTATGTTCCATATTTTAAATACAGTATCCGCTCTCCCTGGTGTAAAATATTGATTACCCCATATTGGGCTAAATTGTGACAGTGAGTGTGGTTCTTTTAAATATTTTTTGGTTTCACACCATATTTTGATCATGTGCTTTACAATTGGATTTTTAACTTGTTTCTGTAATTTTTTAGCCGAGTCTGAGTATATGAATAAGGGAAGAGGTAAAGGTAAATTGTATGATTCCATTTCAGTCCAGTGAGGAAGATCATTTGATGAAAAATAATATGTCATAGACCTCAGTTGTGCTGACCAGTAATACAACATAAAGTTTGGACATTTCAGACCTCCACGATAAAATGGTAAATATAGTAAGGACAGACGTAATCTAGCCTTCCTATTGTTCCATATAAATTCCACTAACTTTTTTTTAAATTCTTGAGAATAGATCTGAAGGTGGTGGTAAAGGAATGTATTGAAATAAATAAAGTATTTTGGGTAAGATTGTAGAAGCATGCTCAAATAACGAGGCTGAGTTTCAGTCATAAAACCAGCTTTATTTGACAGAACGCAGCTTCTAGCATTCTCAAAGCAGGAAAGAGAAAGAATCATACTTAAACCCCCTTTTATACATTTCCAGCATCAGAATTCAAGTCACATGGTGTCTTCAGTCAACATACAGTTACAAAGCATCCCCTTGAAGCTTCACCATTGTCTCTCATTTCCTGATGAACCGGAATACCCTCCGGGGCGTCTTCTGTGGGACAAAGAGACAAATCTCACACTTCCTTGTTATCTCCTGTAGATTTGAGTCCTTAGTCCTTGCAGACGTGACACCCCACAATACACATTCAGTCCTGTCTCTGTGGCAGCGTGAGCCCACAATGTGTGTCGGCCACACTACCCCCCCCCCCACACGTCTAGTAAGGCAAAATCTGCATGGCATAACAAAAAGAAAAACACAAAGTACTCCATACATCACTAATCAATCCACCAACTGCCTAGGTTTTAATCTTCTGCCGAATCTGCTGCAACCTGGCTTGGCTGCACCTGCAACGTCTCTCTGCACCTGTGGATTAAAGCTGTTAGCACCTTTCTGTGAAGACTTTGGAGAATGTCCCCTCGGTGGCCTGCCCCGGCGGGGGGGGCCTCGCGAGCTGCACCTCCTCGTCAGCCAGAACAAAAGCGGGTTTGAGTCTGTTAATGCAAATCAGCTCCCGTCTGCCCCCTAAATCTAGCAGAAAATGCTTCTGCCCGGTCTCCAGCACTCGAAACGGTCCGTCGTAAAACGGCCGCAAACTTGGACGCTGGGCGTCATGTTTAACAAAAACAAACTCTGCATTTTTTAAGGCTTTGGGCACAAAAACGTGTGGGAAACTGTGATGGATTGGGCCAGGAAGTGTGTTTGCTCCTGAGCCGCTCTGCCACGGCTGAGCGGGGGGGCCACTAGGTGCGGGATTGTCAGGAAGAAATTCCCCGGGCAAACGAAGCGGTTGGGCGAAAACTAATTCAGCCGGGGAAGCGTGCAAATCTTCCTTAGGTGCAGAACGCAACCCTAATAAAACCCATGGAAGTTTGTCTACCCAATTTGTATCCGTTAGCGACGCTCTGAGGGCTGCTTTCAATGACCTGTGAAAGCGTTCGCATAAACCATTAGCCTGGGGGTTATACGCGGTGGTGCGATGAATCTTCACCCCCAAGCTGCGGGCCATCGATGACCACAGCTCGGAAATAAATTGGGGACCCCTGTCGGACGTTATGTCCGACGGTACACCAAAACGCGCAACCCATGCTGCTAAAAATGCTCGCGCAACTTCTTCCGCTGTGGTTGATGCCAGAGGAACCGCCTCTGGCCAGCACGTGGTGCGGTCTACCATCGTCAAAAGGTGTGTGTGCCCGTGTGATAACGGAAGCGGGCCGACCAGGTCAATATGCACATGATCAAAACGCTTAGCGGGGATGTGGAAAGGTTCTAACGGGGCCTTAATGTGTCTGTGTATTTTAGCTCGCTGACACGCTACGCAGGCTGCTGCCCATTCCTTGACCTGTTTGCGCAACCCGGGCCAAACAAATTTCTCCCCCACCAACTTAATCGATGCGCGCACCCCCGGGTGCGCGAGAGAATGGACCAAGTCAAAAACACGGCGACGCCACGCGGTTGGCACCACTGGGCGGGGCCGTCCCGTGGAGACATCGCAGATTAGCGGGGGCATACCGTTTTGTTGCACCCTGTGCTCCAGCCTTAACCCTGTTGGTCCAGACTGGAGCGCGCGCACGTCCGCGTCGTTAACCTGCTCCGCAGCCATAGCTGCATAATCTAACCCAACACAGACCGGGGCTGCGCGCGCTCCCGCGTCGCTGCCCGGGCCCGCGGCCATGGCTACAGAGTCTGCCCCTATGGGGCTTGGCGGTGCTACCGCACGCGAGAGGCAGTCTGCCACCACATTGTGTTTACCCGCGACATGCTGAATATCAGTAGTGAACTCCGATATGGCGGCTAGTTGCCTTTGTTGCCGGCCTGACCAGGGTTCTGAAATTTTGGCCATCGCAAACGTTAGCGGTTTATGATCCACAAAAGCGGTGAAACGTCGCCCCTCTAACCAGAACTGAAAATGACGGATGGCCAAGTGTAGGGCCAAAAGCTCCCTGTCAAACGCGCTGTATTTCCGTTCACTATCGCGCAAAGTCCTGCTGAAAAACGCGAGGGGTTGCCAGGTACCTGCCACAAACTGTTCAACTACCGCCCCCCACCGCTACATCGGAAGCGTCAGTGGTGAGCGCCATGCGGACCGTTGGAACTGGGTGCGCTAACAAAACTGCGTTTGCCAGGGCTGATTTGACCTGGGCAAAAGCGCGCTCCCGCTCCGGAGACCATTCAACTTTATTTGCGGGCTTTTGTTTTTTTAATGCGGTGTACAATGGCTGCATGAGTCGTGCTGCGCTTGGGAGGAAACGGTTGTAAAAATTAACCATCCCTAGAAACTCCTGAAGCGCCTTGACCGTTTGAGGTTGCGGAAAATCCGTTATGGCACGCACTTTATTTGGAAGGGGAACTGCTCCCTCTGCCCAAACGCGATGTCCCAAAAAATCAATCTGTGCCACCCCAAACTGACACTTCGCTGGGTTAACTATTAACCCGTGCTCTGCCAACCTCTGGAAAACTGCTGTGAGGTGTTTTTCATGTTCGCCTTCGGACGCGCTGGCTACCAAAATATCGTCCAAATAAACGAACACGAAAGGCAGGTCGCGTAAAACTGCATCCATCATGCGTTGGAAAGTCTGCGCGGCCCCCTTGAGGCCAAAAGGCATGCGCAAGAACTCAAAAAGGCCGAAAGGCGTTATGACCGCTGTTTTGGGTACATCCTGCGCGCGCACTGGCACCTGGTGATAGCCGCGCACCAAGTCTATTTTAGAAAAAATGCGCGCCCCCGCCAAATGGACAGAAAAATCCTGAATGTGCGGAATCGGGTAGCGGTCATGAGCTGAAACGTTGTTCAACCTGCGGAAATCACCGCAAGGTCGCCACGAGCCGTCAGCTTTTGGGACCATGTGTAACGGCGAAGCCCAAGAGCTCTTGGAACGTCTAACAATGCCCAGTTTTTCCAGATTAGTGAACTCCTCGCGTGCGATGGCCAGTTTAGCTGGGTCCAAGCGCCGAGCCTTTGCAAACACGGGAGGGCCTGTGGTCGTTATGAAATGTTCTACCCCATGTTTGGCCACCGTTGCTGAAAACGTGGGGACTGTGAGTGCTGGAAACTGAGCAAGCAGAGTGTGAAACTTACCACCCGCAGCTGAGACGCTGGCATGTGCAGTTGGCGGGGCCACCCGAGCTGTGCAGGGAATAGAATGAAAGGACAGTGCATTAATCAGACGTCTATTAGCAAGGTCAACCAATAACCATGTGAGCACAAAAAATCAGCCCCTAACATGTTGAAACTGACTGCTGCTACAATAAATGTCCACTCAAATGAACGGCCCTGTAAGGACAGAAGCATGGTCCTCTCACCAAACGTTTTAATCGTGGAGCCGTTCGCTGTTGACACTGACACCCAGGGGGCTTTAGAAGGCAACAGCCGTTCCGCGTAGGTGGGTGTGACGAAGCTCAGCTGAGAGCCCGTGTCCACGAGGAACTGTTTCCCCGAGCGTGCATCCGTCAGGTAAAGCAGCCTGTTCTCGTTGCCGAGGGTCGCAGCTGCTACCGGCCCTCGGTCTTGGCGTTTCCCTGGCGCTTAAAATTGCACGGTGGGACGCACCTGTGCGCTCTCTCTGCAAAACGGCGGTGGTAGAAGCACGAGCCGTTCTCCGCTCCGCGTCGTCTGGCTCCTGTCGCCGCCATCGTTGGTGCGTCTGGCGCCGCGGCCGCTGTACCCGCACTGTGTCCGGACGTCGTTCCTGGACTGGCCGCCGCGGCCGAGACTGCGTTCCGCTTGTGGGCGTCGACCAACCTCTGCGCCTCCTTGCTCAACCCATGGTAGTCTCGCCTGGCCAATCGGGGTGACTCTGCCAGGACCACTCTCACTGCTGGTGGTAGGGTTCGAAGGAAAAGGTGGGCGAAAATGAATTCGCCATCCTCAGAGGCTTTGAGCTGCAGCATCTTCACCATCAGGTCCGCAGGTCTATCGTTTTCGGCCTCCGTCAGCGCCAGGAGCCCCTCTGCTCGTTGTTGGACTGAGGGGGTGAAATGGCTGATCAGCGCATCCTTCAATGCGCTGTACTTGTCGCTGTCTGGTGGATGATTAACCAGATCTTCCACTCTCTGGACCGTGTCGCTGTCCAGCTTCGCTACCACGTGGTAGAATCTTGTGTCATCGTTGGAGATTCTCCGGAGGTTGAACTGTGCCTCGATTGCGCTAAACCAGAGGTGTCAAACTTATTCCATGGAGGGCCAAGACCCTGCAGGTTTTACCTCCACCCAGTGTCTTCAACAGGAGATTTCACTGAATTTCCCCTCACTGATTGCTGATCAATGAAAACACCTGCTGAAGACACTGGGTGGAGGTAAAACCTGCAGGGTCTTGGCCCTCCATGGAATGAGTTTGACACCCCTGCGCTAAACCATGAGCGCGGGCTGTGCTGCCAGAAATCGGGCAGCTGGATCGTGGAGGCGGCCATCAGGCTGGCTTCCACCGAGCCCCGCTCGGGAGAATTCTGTCTGCTCATTCTCCGTCGTAGGTCACCAGTGTAGAAGCATGCTCAAATAACGAGGCTGAGTTTCAGTCATAAAACCAGCTTTATTTGACAGAACGCAGCTTCTAGCATTCTCAAAGCAGGGAAGAGAAAGAATCATACTTCAACCCCCTTTTATACATTTCCAGCATCAGAATTCAAGTCACATGGTGTCTTCAGTCAACATACAGTTACAAAGCATCCCCTTGAAGCTTCACCATTGTCTCTCATTTCCTGATGAACTGGAAAACCCTCCGGGGGCGTCTTCTGTGGGACAAAGAGACAAATCTCACACTTCCTTGTTATCTCCTGTAGATTTGAGTCCTTAGTCCTTGCAGACGTGACACCCCACAATACACATTCAGTCCTGTCTCTGTGGCAGCGTGAGCCCACAATGTGTGTCGGCCACAAGATATTACTTTTAAGTATATTAATTCTCCCGATCATCGACATTGGTAGTGACATCCATCTCTGAAGTAACTCATTAATATTTGTCATTAAGGCTTCATAGTTGGCACTGGCGACTGATTCTAGCTTAGGCAAAATTTGAATTCCTAAATATTTAAACTGATTTACAACATTGAATTGATTTACCTCAGGAGCTGGGTGATTTCTCTGGGTCTCATTTAACATTAATATTGAAGATTTAGTTTTATTTATTTTATATCCTGATATTTCCCCAAAGTTCTTTATTAAATTTAACAAGGTCGGAATTGATTTTTTAAAATTCGACATAAACAAAATTATGTCATCGGCATACAGGGAGATTTTATGTTCTGTTGGTCCTACTTTAATTCCATATATTTGTGGATGTAAGCGTACTGCCATCGCTAAAGGTTCAATTGCCATAGTAAACAATAAGGGTGAAAGTGGACAGCCTTTCTTACCTCTGGTTTTTCTCCCATCTCTTTGTCTTTTTATACCCTGATTGATGGAGTCTTGAGTATTTTTTATCATGTTTATAGTCAATTTCATGTGTTCCTGTGTTTGTGTCTATGTTGAATGTAATTTGGGGCTTGTAAATATGGATGTCACCAGACTGCAAAACAAATCTACCTACGGGTACAAATAAAGTAACCTGAACCTGAACCTGAACCATAGTAAACAATAAAGGTGAAAGTGGACAGCCTTGTCAACATCCTCTATTGATTTTTATAGATTTTGAGATATTGCTGTTTGTTAGGATTTCTGCTGTAGCATTATTGTATATTATCTGGACCCATTTTATGAAATTATTTCCAAGTCCAAACCTTTGTAGAACTTCAAAAAGATGGGGCCATTCGACCCTATCAAAGGCCTTTTCGGCGTCCAATGATAAGAGAGCTGTATCTGGTGCTTCTTTATTGGAATAAATAATATTAAATAGTCTTCTTACATTATGGAAGCCTTGTCTTCCCATTATAAAGCCATTCTGATCTCGGTTAATAATATTTGGTAATATTTCTTGTAGTCGTGTTGCTAAAACGCATTTAATAGCATTTAAACAACATTTAATAGGCTTATTGGTCTCATGTTTTCACATTTATTAGGGGGTTTACCTGGTTTTGGTAACACTATAATTAAGGCATTATTCATGTATGGTGGTAAATTACCATTTTGAAATGCTTCTAAAACCATTCCCAACAGTGGTTTTATTAATTTAGTCCTAAATTTTTTATAGAGGTCAACTGGGAGACTATCAGGTCCTGCTCTTTTTCCTGATTTCGTATTATCAATGGCTAGCCCAACTTCTTCTTGACTAATTTTAGACTCCAGTATCTCCCCGTTTTCATTTGGAATACATGGTATAGTTAATCCACCCAAAAACCCATTTAATTTTGTTAAGTCAGTTTCATTTTTTGTATCATATAGTTTTTCATAATAATCTCTAAAGGCACTATTAATTTCTAAAGGATCTATAACTACCTGTCTGTTACTTATAATACTGGTAATTGGTGTTTTAGATTCTAATTGTTTAATCTGCCATGCCAATAATTTTCCTGATTTTTCACCTTGTTCGTAAAAAGTTTGCTTCAATCTTAGAAGACTCGAGGCAGCTCTATTCGCTGATTTTTTTGTCATATTCAGCTCTCAGAATCAGTAATTCGTTCTCTAACTGTGGGTTACATCCTGCATACACCTTTTCTTGAAGGATTTTTATTTTACGTTCCAATTGGACTCTCTCCTCTCGGGTCTTCTTAGATTTTGAACCTGTATAACTAATAATATGCCCCCTAATAAAAGCTTTGAAAGCCTCCCACTTTATACATGCCGTTGTTTGTGTAGTATTGATATCAAAGAACTCATCTATCTGTTTTTCTATGTACTTAACAAATTCCTCGTCCTGAAGCCATTTATGTTGAAAATGCCACCTAACTGGGTCCTTTGTCAATTTCTTATCTACATATATTAGACAGCAGGGTGCATGATCAGAGATCACAATATTATCATAGAAACAGTTTTGAATCTTGGACCTTAATTCTGTAGAGATCAAAAAATAGTCAATACGTGAGAATGTCTTATAGGTATTAGAATAACAAGAATAAGCTTTCACTTGTGGTTTCATTTCTCTCCATATATCTAGCAATCTGGCTGCACGGTGGCGCAGTGGTTTAGCACTGTGGCAGCACAGTTTTACCCTCGGCCGGGGGATCGCGGGGATCATGAGATTGTGGGTTCGATCCCAGCCCCCGACCAACAGTGAGCTGTGTGGAGTTTGCATGTTCTCCCCGTGTTGCGTGGGTTTACTCCGGGATTTCTCCGGTTTCCTCCCGCATACCAAAAACATGTAGGTTTAGGGCGCTCGCGCACGCAGCGACCGGCAGCCGGTGGCTTGTCACCAGACTGCAAACCAAATCTACCTACGGGTACAAATAAGTAACAAAAAAAAAAAAAAAAAAAAAAAAAATCTCAGTTCTTTCATAAAATGATTAATGGTCATCCTGCATCCATTGTGCATACAGTCCAGTCCTGTTGATCTATCTATACTGGGATTCAATGTACAATTAAAATCCCCTGCTATTATATGTTGCCCTGTAAGTGATGATAAAGTGAGGAATAAATTAACAAAGAAGTTTTGATCATCAATGTTGGGGCCGTATAAGTTCACCAGATTTATATTTTCTAATAACAAAGATCCTTGGATTCAATTCAATTCAATTCAACTTTATTTATATAGCGCCATTTCACAACAACAGTCATCTCATAGCACTATCAACTGTAGGGGGAACCCCCACAGTTGCAGAAAGACCCCAGCAATCAGGCGATCCCCTGTGAGCAAGCACTTGGTGACGGTGGAGAGGAAAAACTCCCTTTTAACAAGAAGAAACCTCCAGCAGAACCAGGCTCAGGGAGTGGCAGTCATCTGCTGCGACTGGCTGGGGGGTGAGGGGATAGAGAAGAAGAAAAGAACAGACAATGGATGTTTAGATATGGTCCAAATTTGTCTCTAATTACATTTTTCATTTGAAATGGGACTGTTTTATGTATGAGAGTCATAACTCCCCTGGCTCGGGATGAAAATGATGAGGTGAACACGTTACCTTGCCATCTTCTCCTAATTCTTTTTACATCCTCCTCTAATAGATGAGTTTCTTGTAAAAATACAATTTTTGAATCTATGTCTTTTATTTTATTCATAACTTGTTTAAGTTTTTTAAGATTTTGTAGACCTCTGCAATTCCATGAAGTTAAATTAAGATTAATGCTTTGATCTATGATCAATAAGGAGTTTGAGATTACCTTGCAATATGAACATACTCTTACAGAGAAGCAAAAACATGGATGATGGAACATTCATCCTACAAACCAAACAAAAACAAAAAGAAATTCCCCTTCCCCACATTCGTGGTAATCCCCCCAAAATCAAAAAAATTCTGTCTCCCATTATAGCTAGTGACTGTTCCACACCTGCAAGGATCAGTCAAACCACTCTCTCTTTCTCCTCTCAATCACCCTGACTCTACTATTTTTATGACATTAACTCTCTTCTGTAGTTTTTTCAACATAACTTCAAAGTTTTATAGCAACTTTGTACATCATAACTTTTTTTTTTTTAATACAGTCTGTATTTTGTAGACATGTTATATGTTTCAGATCAATCAGATGTCTGTACAAATGCTTAAATGTTCTACCTTTGTCATGTTCATGCTTAGCTCCCACCAGTCTCCTTTTGGATCTGCTTGATGAGCTTCTGCGCCTCTTGAGGGGTCTTGAAGATGTGGGTTCTCCCCTTATATGTGACCAGCAGTCTTGCTGGATGAATCACTCCGTGACGAATCCCGAGGTTGCGCAGCTCTTTGCGGGTGGGGTCGAACTGCCTCCTTAATTGTTGAATACCTGTGGCCAAATCTGGATAGAACCGCACCTGTTGATCCTGGTATTTAATTTCCCCTTTAGCTCGCGCCGCGTTGGTGACCGTCATCTTGTCTCTGTAGTCATCTGAACAATAAACTAGACTGGTCACACAATACTGACGCACTCCACAAGAAGGGACAGCGCAGGCTGTTCCTACTGAGGAGACTCAGGTCTTTTGGTGTACAAGGGGCGCTGCTGAAGACATTCTATGACACGGTGGTGGCATCAGCCATCACTTTTGGAGTGGTCTGCTGGGGCAGTGGCATTACTGCAGCCGATAGGAAGAGACTGAACAAACTGATCAAGAAAGCTAGCTCCATCCTGGGGCCTTGATCCGGTGGAGGAGATAGGAGAGAGAAGGACGGTGGCTAAACTGTCATCTCTGCTGGAGTCCGAGTTCCACCCTATGCAGGACATACTGAATGCACTGAGGAGCTCATTTAGCAGCAGACTACATCATCCCAGGTGCACAACCGAGAGGTTTCGCAGGTCCTTCCTACCAACGGCTGTCAGACTTTACAACCTAAGCAGGGCTGCTCGCAGAGATAGCAAAAAGACGTAACAAACTAATAGTTTTTTGAATGCAAAAGATGCAATAGACTTACACAATGGTCCCCTCCGGCATACAACTAGGAAAATACTGGTCGCTATGGAGGGTGAGAATATGTATGGGCACATAATCATACCATGTAGGATAACCAAGTAGACGGTTGTGCTGTTTCATCCCATCTAGCAACAATGCTCTGCACTGTGTGTGTGTTTATACATTTACATATTTATTCCATCTAGCTACAATGCTCCGCACTGGGTGTGTTTATGTTTATGTTTATATTTATATATCTATATATTCATTCCATCTAGCTACATTGCTCCGTACTGTGTGTTTATATATTTACATATTTATTCCATCTAGCTACAATGCTCCGCACTGTGTGTTTATATACTCATATATTTATCCCATCCAGCTACAATGCTCTGCACTGTGTGTCTGTGTGTATATATATAAATTTATAGTAATATGTACATATTGTGGGCGACAAACATTGTGGGCCCACGTTTCCACAGAGACAGGACTGCATGTGTATTGAGGGTGTCACGTCTGCAAGGACAAAGGACTCGAATCTGCAGAAGATAACAAGGAGGTGTGAGATTTGTCTCTTTGTCCCACAGAAGATGCCCCGGAGAGATTTCCGGTTCATCAGGAAATGAGAGACAATGGTGAAGATTCAAAGGGATGCTTTGTGACTGTATGTTTACTGAAAACACCATGTGACTTGAATTCTGATGCTGGAAACATATAAAAGGGTGATGAGATATGATTCTTTCTCTTTCCTGCTTTGAGAATGCTAGAAGCTGTGTTCTGTCAATAAAGCTG
This sequence comes from Pholidichthys leucotaenia, assembly GCA_020510985.1. NCBI lineage: Eukaryota > Metazoa > Chordata > Actinopteri > Cichliformes > Pholidichthyidae > Pholidichthys > Pholidichthys leucotaenia. The sequence goes on from CM035841.1 coordinate 430,826,416, forward strand.
GTTTACGACTAAACTCAGCCTCATCATTTGAGCACATCTTCTACACTGGTGACCTACGACGAGAAATGAGCAGACAGAATTCTCCCGAGCGGGGCTCGGCGGAAGCCAGCCTGATGGCCGCCTCCACGATCCGGCTGCCCGATTTCTGGCAGCACAGCCCGTGCTCATGGTTTAGCGCAGTCGAGGCGCAGTTCAACCTCCGGAGAATCTCCAACGATGACACAAGATTCTACCACGTGGTAGCGAAGCTGGACAGCAACATGGTCCAGAGAGTGGAGGATCTGGTTAATCATCCACCAGACAGCGACAAGTACAGCGCATTGAAGGACGCGCTGATCAGCCATTTCACCCCTTCAGTCCAACAACGAGCAGAGGGGCTCCTGGCGTTGACGGAGTCAGAAAACGATAGACCTGCGGACCTGATGGTGAAGATGCTGAAGCTCAAAGACTCTGAGGATGGTGAATTCATTTTCGCCCACCTTTTCCTTCGGACCCTGCCGCCAGCAGTGAGAGTGGCCCTGGCAGAGTCGCCCCGATTGGCCAGGCGAGACTACCATGGGTTGAGCAAAGAGGCGCAGCGGTTGGTTGACGCCCACAAGCGGAACGCGGTTTCGGCCGCGGCGGCTAACCCGGGAACGGCGTCTGGAGACAGCGCAGGTCCAGCGGCCGCAGCGCCAGACGCACCAACGACGGCGGCGACGGGAGCCAGACGACGCGGAGCGGAGGACGGCCCGTGTTTCTACCACCGCCGTTTTGCAGAGAGAGCGCACAGGTGCGTCCCACCGTGCAACTTTAAGCGCCAGGGAAACGCCAAGACCGAGGGCCGGTAGCAGCTGCGACCCTCGGCAACGAGAACCGGCTGCTTTACCTGATGGATGCACGCTCGGGGAAACAGTTCCTCATGGACACGGGCTCTCAGCTGAGTTTCGTCACACCCACCTACGCGGAACGGCTGATGCCTTCTAAAGCTCCCTGGGTGTCAGTGTCAGCAGCGAACGGCTCCACGATTAAAACGTTTGGTGAGAGGACCATGCTTCTGTCCTTACAAGGCCGTTCATTTGAGTGGACATTTATTGTAGCAGCAGTCAGTTTCAACATGTTAGGGGCTGATTTTTTGTGCTCACATGGTTTATTGGTTGACCTTGCTAATAGACGTCTGATTAATGCACTGTTCTTTCATTCTATTCCCTGCACAGCTCGGGTGGCCCCGCCGACTGCACATGCCAGCGTCTCAGCTGCGGGCGGTAAGTTTCACACATTGCTTGCTCAGTTCCCAGCACTCACAGTCCCCACGTTTTCGGCAACGGTGGCTAAACATGGGGTGGAGCATTTCATAACCACCACCGGCCCTCCCGTTTTTGCAAAAGCTCGGCGCTTGGACCCAGCTAAACTGGTCATCGCGCGCGAGGAGTTCACTAATCTGGAAAAACTGGGCATTGTTAGACGCTCCAAGAGCTCTTGGGCTTCGCCGTTACACATGGTCCCAAAGGCTGACGGCTCGTGGCGACCTTGCGGCGATTTCCGCAGGTTGAACAACGTTTCAGCTCATGACCGCTACCCGATTCCGCACATCCAGGATTTTTCTGTTCATTTGGCGGGGGCGCGCATTTTTTCTAAAATAGACTTGGTGCGCGGTTACCACCAGGTTCCAGTGCGCGCGCAAGATGTACCCAAAACAGCGGTCATAACTCCTTTCGGCCTTTTTGAGTTTTTGTGCATGCCTTTTGGCCTCAAGGGGGCCGCGCAGACTTTCCAACGCATGATGGATGCAGTTTTACGCAACCTTCCTTTCGTGTTCGTTTATTTGGACGATATTTTGGTAGCCAGCGCGTCCGAGGGCGAGCACGAAAAACACCTCACAGCAGTTTTTCGGAGGCTGGCAGAGCACGGGTTAATAGTTAACCCAGCGAAGTGCCAGTTTGGGGTGGCGCAGATTGATTTTTTGGGACATCGTGTTTCGGCAGAAGGAGCGGTTCCTCTTCCAAATAAAGTGCGTGCCATAACGGATTTTCCGCAACCTCAAATGGTCAAGGCGCTTCAGGAGTTTCTAGGGATGGTTAATTTTTACAACCGGTTCCTCCCAAGCGCAGCATGGCTCATGCAGCCATTGTACACCGCGTTAAAGAAACAAAAGCCTGCAAATAAAGTGGAATGGTCTTCGGAGCGGGAGCGCGCTTTTGCCCAGGTCAAATCAGCCCTGGCAAACGCAGTTTTGTTAGCGCACCCAGTTCCAACGGCCCGCATGGCGCTCACCACTGACGCTTCCGATGTAGCGGTGGGGGCGGCAGTTGAACAGTTTGTGGCAGGTACCTGGCAACCCCTCGCGTTTTTCAGCAGGACTTTGCGCGATAGTGAGCGGAAATACAGTGCGTTTGACAGGGAGCTTTTGGCCCTACACTTGGCCATCCGTCATTTTCAGTTCTGGTTAGAGGGGTGACGTTTCACCGCGTTTGTGGATCATAAACCGCTAACTTTTGCGATGGCCAAAATTTCAGAACCCTGGTCAGGCCGACAACAAAGGCAACTAGCCGCAATATCGGAGTTCACTACTGATATTCAGCATGTCGCGGGTAAACACAATGTTGTGGCAGACTGCCTCTCGCGCGCGGTAGCACCACCAAGCCCCATAGGGGCAGACTCTGTAGCCGTGGCCGCGGGCCCGGGCAGCGACGCGGGAGCGCGCACAGCCCCGGTCTGTGTTGGGTTAGATTATGTAGCCATGGCTGGGGAGCAGGTTAACGACGCGGACGTGCGCACGCTCCAGTCTGGACCAACAGGGTTAAGGCTGGAGCACAGGGAGCAACAAAGTGGTATGCCCCCACTAATCTGCGATGTCTCCACGGGACGGCCCCGCCCCGTGGTGCCAGCCGCGTGGCGTCGCCGTGTTTTTGACTCTGTCCATTCTCTCGCGCACCTGGGGGTGCGCGCATCGATTAAGTTGGTGGGGGAGAAATTTGTTTGGCCCGGGTTGCGCAAACAGGTCAAGGAATGGGCGGCAGCCTGCGTAGCGTGTCAGCGAGCCAAAATACACAGACACACTAAGGCCCCGTTGGAACCTTTTCACATCCCCGCTAAGCGTTTTGATCACGTGTATGTTGACTTGGTGGGCCCGCTCCCATTATCACACGGGCACACACATCTTTTGACGATGGTGGATCGCACCACGCGTTGGCCAGAGGCGATTCCTCTGACATCAACCACAGCGGAAGAAGTTGCGCAAGCATTTTTAGCAGCGTGGGTTGCGCGTTTCGGTGTACCGTCGGACATAACGTCCGACAGGGGTCCCCAATTTATTTCCGAACTATGGTCATCGATGGCCCGCAGCTTGGGGGTGAAGATTCATCGCACTACCGCGTATAACCCCCAGGCTAATGGTTTATGCGAACGCTTTCACAGGTCATTGAAAGCAGCCCTCAGAGCGTCGCTGACGGATACAAATTGGGTGGACAAACTTCCATGGGTTTTATTGGGGTTGCGTTCTGCACCTAAGGAAGATTTGCGTGCTTCCCCGGCTGAATTAGTTTTTGCACAACCTCTCCGTTTGCCGGGGGAATTTCTCCCCGATAATCCCGCACCAAATGCCCCCCCTGCTCAGCCGTGGTAGAGCGACTCGGGAGCAAACACGCTCCCTGGCCCGGTCCATCACAGTTTACCACACGTTTTTGTGCCCAAGGCTTTAAAAAATGCAGAGTTTGTTTTTGTTGAACATGATGCTCAGCGTCCAAGTTTGCGGCCGTTTTATGACGGACCGTTCAGAGTGCTGGAGACCGGGCAGAAGCATTTTCTGCTAGATTTAGGGGGCAGAAGGGAGTTAATTTGCATAAACAGGCTCAAACCCGCCTTTGTTTTGGCTGATGAGGAAGTGCAGCTCGCGAGGCCCCCCCGCCATGGCAGGCCGCCGAGAGGACATTCTCCAAAATCTTCACAGAAAGGTGCTAACAGCTTTAATCCACAGGTGCAGAGAGATGTTGCAGGTGCAGCCAAGCCAGGTTGCAGCAGATTCGGCAGAAAGTTAAAACCTAGGCAGTTGGTGGATTGATTAGCGATATATGGAGTGTTTTGTGTTTTTCTTTTTTTTATGTCATGCAGGTTTTGCCCTTACTAGACGTTTGGGGGGGGGGGGTAGTGTGGGCGACACACATTGTGGGCCCACGTTTTCACAGAGACAGGACTGCATGTGTATTGAGGGTGTCAGGTCTGCAAGGACAAAGGACTCGAATCTGCAGAAGATAACGAGGAGGTGTGAGATTTGTCTCTTTGTCCCACAGAAGATGCCCCGGAGAGATTTCCGGTTCATCAGGAAATGAGAGACAGACAATGGTGAAGATTCAAAGGGATGCTTTGTGACTGTATGTTTACTGAAAACACCATGTGACTTGAATTCTGATGCTGGAAACATATAAAAGGGTGATGAGATATGATTCTTTCACTTTCCTGCTTTGAGAATGCTAGACGATGTGTTCTGTCAATAAAGCTGGTTTACGACTAAACTCAGCCTCATCATTTGAGCACATCTTCTACAATATGTATATTAGCTGCTCTTGCTTGCTTGCTTTCTTTTTTTTTTTTTTCTTGCCTTCTGATTGTTGCTCTGAGTGTTGCTATCCCTGTGCTGTTGCAATCCTGGAATTTCCCTGTTGTGGGACTAATAAAGGCTTATCTTATCTTATCTTATCTTAGTTGAGGAACTTCATAATCAGCGTCCTCAGTGGTGTCTTATTATCTCTCGGTGGGCCGATTCGGTGAGCGCTCTCTAATGCCACATTTCCACTATCATAGTTCTGCTCGACTCTTTTCTTTTCTTTACTACTCGTTTCTCCCGTGGTTGTGCATCCATCACAACCGTATAAAGCTGTGTATTGCTGGGGGTGGGCGGGATTGAGGCGGCGCCACACTCTGCTGACGTAAAGGACGCGACCGAATCCTCCACAACAAAGAAAAAAATGGCGGATTACGAGCGGAGGATTTCCACGGTGGTCACTATTCTTCTGTGGGTTTTTAACACAATGAATGTCTTTAACGAGACAAGAGAATTTTACAGGAGAAGACGACGTGGATTGAGACAACACACATTGGAGCAGGAGAGGAGAATAGCGGTTGCCCAGGAGGAATCTGAAGCAGCTGCATATGAAGCAGAGATCATTCAGAGATCATTTTATTTGTTCAGTGTTCATGTGCATACATATGTCAAACGTGTTTTTTAAATAAAATGTTGTGCACTTTTCATCTACGTCGTCTCTGTTGTTCAAAACGGTTAAATGTTAAGAGACGGTTAATTAAATGCTAAAACACCGGAGTAATTTAAAATAATGCAGAAGCTTAATCCTAAACCCCTTTAACTTACCAAATAATTTATAATATTATAAAAAAGCCAATCCAAATCTAGGCCCATTTTGTGTATTGTGTATCATTTGAGTATCATTTTCCAATCTATTGTTGTTTTTAATGGATATCTCTTCAGTGGTGGGTAATTACATGCTGAAACACCATAAAAACTGACTTCTAAAAAAAGTAGCAGCTAGACAACGCACTTTTGGTTTGATGGAATTGCCAATTGACCTTGGAATTATATGTGGAAACTTGTTATACTTCCAGTTAACTGTAACTTACAAAATTTTTGTATTGTGTATCATTTGAGTATCATTTTCCAATCTATTGTTATTTATAAGGGTTATCTGTTCAGAGATGGCTAATTACACACTAAAACAATGTAGAAAATGACTGCAAAGAAAATGCTGCAGCTAGACAACTCACTTTTGGTTTGATGAAATTGCCAATTGACCTTGGAATTATATGTGGAAACTTGTTATACCTCCAGTTAATTTTAACTTACAAAATAATTAGAAATGTTATAAAAAAAAGCCAATCCAAATCTAGGCCCATTTTGTGTATTGTGTATCATCTGAGTATCATTTTCCAATCTATTGTTATTTTTAATGGATATCTCTTCAGTGGTGGGTAATTACATGCTGAAACACCGTAAAAACTGACTTCCCAAAAAAGCAGCAGCTAGACAACGCACTTTTGGTTTGATGGAATTGCCAGTTGACCTTGGAATTATATGTGGAAACTTGTTATACTTCCAGTTAACTGTAACTTACAGAATAATTAAAAATATTATAAAAAAGCCAATCCAAATCTAGGCCCATTTTTTGTATTGTGTATCATTTGAGTATCATTTTACAATCTATTGTTATTTATAAGGGTTATCTGTTCAGTGGTGGCTAATTACACACTAAAACAATGTAGAAAATGACTGCAAAGAAAATGCTGCAGCTAGACAACTCACTCTTGGTTTGATGAAATTGCCAATTGACCTTGGAATTATATGTGGAAACTTTTATACTTCCAGTTAACTTTAACTTACCAAATAATTTATAATATTATAAAAAAGCCAATCCAAATCTAGGCCCATTTAGTGTATTGTGTATCATTTGAGTATCATTTTTCCCATCTATTGTTATTTATAAGGGTTATCTGTTCAGTGGTGGCTAATTACACGCTAAAACAATGTAGAAAATGACTGCAAAAAAAAAATGCTGCAGCTAGACAACTCACTTTTGGTTTGATGGAATTGCCAATGAACCTAGAAATTTATGATGAAATTTTTTTTTAATCCTATTAAATACTGTGACATTGTCACACTGCTCAACACCAAATTATAATTTTCTTTTTCAAACCGAAGATCACTATGGATCAATTGAATCACAATAGCATAGGTTTATCATATTCACGTCAACGTTTACAACATCGAAAATGTTATATTTGGGTTTACATGTATGGGTATTTTCGCTTTATATTATACTAGACTGCTTATAATGTATTGGAATTCTCAGAATTTGGAATGCCGATAGAACATTCAATTCACATGTATTTACCTTTTACCCAATTCGACTTTTACCTTTATCAGTGTCTACTGCTGAATGTAAATTACACCTGTGCAACTGATTACAATTTTACTTAAAAACTGTACCCAATGTAGAGCAATGGATACAGCAGTGGTAATATTTATTAAATTTAACAATTACAATTACATTACCATTAAAAATCTTGACACCTTTATGGCTGAACAGCGGCATTAGGGTCATATGAGGCAATGGAATGTGTATGTAATTATTCGCCTTTATCATCCAGTGTTATAATATACAAACCACACTTTTATCCAAAAGACTAACATTTTATTACATTACAAATATTCCCAAAACATGTTTACAAATGGGGAGCTTTCAGTACTTCGACCAGACTGCCAAAATGGCTTAGGAAGGCTCCGTGGAAGGAAGCCGTCTCTGTCAGCTCATCCCTTCTTAATGCGGCTTCCTGCTCCTTGGCTAACTGCAGGTGTCTTTCGCGCTGTTCGTGCTGCCGTTGATGCTGTTCGAGCATCCTTTCACGCTGTTCGAGCATCCTTTCATGGATCCGCATCTCCTCAGCATGATTCTGGGCCATCACTGATGCAAGGTCTGCGATGGTGTTGCACCTTTTCCTCTTGCCTATATGAAAGACAGAAGTCATTGTATTTAGATAACACTGGATCAAAATATGTCAGAAAAAAATATTATGGTGTAGAGGATGTGCTCGAATGATGAGGCTGAGTTTAGTTCTTAAGTTCAGCTTTATTGACAGAACACATCGTCTAGCATTCTCAAAGCAGGAAGAAGAGAAAGAATCATATCACATCACCCTTTTATATGTTTCCAGCATCAGAACTCAAGTCACATGGTGTTTTCAGTAAACATACAGTCACCAAGCATCCCTTTGAACCTTCACCATTGTCTCTCATTCCTTGATGAACCGGAAATCCCTCCGGGGCATCTTCTGTGGGACAAAAAGACCAATCTCACACCTCCTCGTTATCTTCTGCAGATTCGAGTCCTTTGTCCTTCCAGACGTGAAACCCCCAATACGCATGCAGTCATATCTCTGTGGAAATGTGAGCCCACAATGTGTGTCGCCCACAATGGAATTAAACTTGTGAAAGCCTGTGGTGGGATGCTTCGTTGCTGTATTTAAGCTCAACTGTCATGTTGCTGCCCCTCAGTAGAGTGGATTGTGCAACTTCTGGGGTGCTGTGGTTAGGCTACATCCCCCCTTCATTTCAAAAAGGATTAATTGGAAAAAGTATTTTGATTTAATGGGTTATTTTTAAAAGAATTTCGTTGTACTGTGGCCTCATAAATCAGAATGGGTTAATAGTGTTAGCTGACGTGAAGAATTTCAATCAAGCATGTTGATTTGAAGTCGGTACATGTGCTCCTTTTTTTTTTTTTTTTTTGTGAAAATACTACAGTATTCCCACCACCAACACACCTATAAAACTGGGCCAGGGTGGCTATGAACACCCCTGAATCTAGTATTTTTATAAACATACAAAGACATTTTAAATTCCTTATTATGCGTCTATAGAAAATAACAATCACATATAAAAACAACCGGGTGGTAATTTTCAGTTTGTTGTGCCTTACCAGCACTTGACCGGGACATGCCGGATGGTGATGGACCTGGCGATGTGGCAGACAATGGTGTCGGCTCCGATTTGCCCCCCCCCCCCCCGAGAGACGCCGGATGGACCATGCGGTCCAGTGAGGTGGACCCCTGGGATTTGAAAACTGTGTATAGAAGGAAAAAACACACAATAAAGCTCACAAACAAAGTGCAACATGTACCGCAAACACAAAACTTTTTAACCAGGATACAATAAGCTTACTTCAGCGTTTTGTTCATGTGAATACTGAAATAAAAGCGTGATTCAGCAGCTTTGATGCGAGGTAGCAGCAAGGTACGGAGGTAGCTAGCTATTAGCGGGCTAGCCATCACCACAATTGCCCACAATCAAACAACTTTCTTTATTGCTTAAATAAAGTGCGCTTTTGACCAAAAGGCGAGAAGATGGACAAACAAAACAACACTCACCATCACCGTTTTCCAATTGCGTGGCCGTGTCGAGCCCAAATTCTCTGCCATTGCTAGCAGGCCGGACACCTCCTGGTATATTTTTTCATTGCGAGTTGCCCCGTCCAACTCGCTCTGGATGTGGTCGTCGGCTACCAAGGACAGAAAAGTCCGCATCTCCTCGTTTGTCCATGGAATAAACTTGCACGTGGATATCGTTATATGAGAACACAATTGTGAAGCCGGTCACCGCGCTTACTCACTGAAATTACAAATGGCGGTCGTGTAGTTTTCAACAGAAAACAGAAAACGGACACTTTTGTGACGTTACGCCATGACCAATCAGCGGTTAGCAGTCGATTGACGTCAAATCACACCTCGCTTTCGCGCAGTTATCCCCTGCCTCGTAAGCGGCACGAAAATAGTATCGGTTAAAATGTGAAGACTTTGGTGGAAATGGCGAGAAAGTGAATCAAGTAGAAACAAGTAAAGGCAAGGTGATACTGATGGAAATGGCCCATAAGATGACCGATGACTGCAGATCCGCATTGTTCAGCGCTTCTGGAATCCACTTTTCCAAAAAGGAACATGGGTCCCGTCCCTCTGCTGCCTCCGGGAGGCCCACCAGCCTCAAATTATTCCGTTGCGAGCGAGATTCCAAGTCCAGGACGTTATCTTCCAGACGTTTCCATTTTAATTCCAGTGTTTGCAACTTTGATTGTAGGCTGGTGACGTCATCTTCAGCGCTTGAAATTCGGAGCTCCACCTGCGATACTCGCTCCAAACAGTCATTTATTTCCTTTCTCATTCCTTCTATCGCTGCTATAATTCCATCAAATTTAGACGAAAACTCTGTTCTCATGGAGTTGATGGCAGTGAGCACTGCGTTTGTCCCCTCTTCAGCCGTTCCCGCTCTGCCGCTGGCTACATCCTCCGCCATCGTCTCTGGAATTTTTTCTGTTTTGCCTCGAGCGTGGAAGTCTGTTAGCTTGGGTTGTTTTGTCAAATTGCTTTTTCCTCCACCTAATTTCCCAGCCTTGGTCTTTACCATATCCGCGCCTAAACGCTGGGATGGGTTTTTGTTCCAATTAAGAGAGTTTTAGTAAACTTTTTATTTTTAGGAGCAGAGCAGTGTGAAACACGTCTTCCTACGTGGCCGCCATAACCGGAAGTCAAGAAGGGTCAGTTTAGCAACATCAGCCTTTCAGCCAACACAGTGGCAGAATGCATTTCTGACCTGTCAGGTAACATATACGAACAACTGCGTGAGAAAGCCAAACATTTCAGTGCATACTCAGTGGCACTTGATGACAGCACAGACAACACTGATACTGCACAGCTCCCAATATATTGTGACGTTTGCAGGGTTCACACAAAGACAATGGAGCAGATGGCTGTGATCAACCTGATTTATTTTCACACACCCTGACCCCCCAACTTGCTTCTAAGCACACAGAGGAGTGGAGGTCATTCTCCCAGACCTCCGTTTGAATCATGGTTACACACACAGATACATCTTGCCCTAATCCTGCTAAACACTGCTGGGTCATTAAAATGCAGTTATAATGACAGCAGTATAACTCAGAAATAACACATTTAACACACACAGTAACGTTTCAAACTGGCAAAGCATGCTGGAAAATCCCTGCCCCCTTAAAATGGCCCCAACGTTACACTGCCCCCCACTGGACTGGTTTCTGTCCCCAGAAAATTCAAAGTCCACTTTCAGAAATCCAACGCGAGTCAGCCCGGTGCCAGGGCGGCATGCACAGGCCATCTGAGTCTCGGTCAGAGCATCTGGTTGGGGTAGGGTTCTGGTTTGGCCATCAGCGGGCGGATGGACACATCTGACAGCCTCTGTAGGACCACGCACAGTCCCTTCCCTGGCAGCGGGAGTCCCAGGCCCGCTCCGGCCGACTCCCACCGCTGCCAGTTCTCCCAAGCAGCCGCTGGCCCGCGTCCATGCGTCCAGCCCTTGCCGCGCCTGGAAAATGGCCGCATCTTCGTCCTGCTCGCTCCGCTGCGTCGCTCCTGCGCCGAGGGCCTCCGTGACGTCACCGAAAGGAAAAGCATCGGGTGGCGGTAGGACACGCACAGTTCCTCCTCTGGCAGCGGGAGTCCCATGACTCCTACCTCTGCCAGGATCTCCCAGTCGGCCGCTGGCCCGCGTCCAGGCGTCCAACCCCTGCTGATCCCGAGAAAAGACCAGATCTGTCCTGCTCGCTCCACTGCTGCTGCGCTCCAAAGGCCTCTGTGACGTCATCTGCCGGGGGAAGCATCTGCAGGAGGCGGCTTTTTCCCCGTCCATGCCACCTCGCTCTAATTTAACGTCGGCGAGGGGCCAGTTTGTCGTGTGCTGTGTGCGGGGCAGTACCATGCCATGTACCCTGGCTCTGTGCAGCGGAAGCCGTCCTTCCTCACGTCGCCACGGCTGTTTCCTTCGTGCACGCGCTGCTGTGATCTGCCGTAGCTCCTCTTCCACTCGCTCTCAGCACGGTGGTTTCCTCTGATGATCAGCGCGGCAGCCAACTCGACCTGGGCCAGGCAGTCATCCAACAGGTTCTCGCCGTTGTAGCGGGGAATCTTGGCCCGCTGCTGGATGGATGAGACTGTCATCTCCCGGTCGATTGCCGCTCCTAGTCGCTCTGGAATCGCCAGCCCGTCCTGCCCTGAAAAGGGCGGGAAACGGGGCTGGTTTGCTCTGCTCCGTCCATCGCGGCGAAGCTCTCCAGGGGCCGGCGTCTCAGCTCTACACTCCGTTCCCGGCTGAGCGATGAATCGCTCCGGCCGCTGGACCTCCGCCTGGATCCTCATCTTGCTCCATATCCCACTTCTGACACCAGTGTGACGTTTGCAGGGTTCACACAAAGACAATGGAGCAGATGGCTGTGATCAACCAGATTTATTTTCACACACCCCGACCCCCCAACTTGCTTCTAAGCACACAGAGGAGTGGAGGTCATTCTCCCAGACCTCCGTTTGAATCATGGTTACACACACAGATACATCTTGCCCTAATCCTGCTAAACACTGCTGGGTCATTATAATGCAGTTATAATGACACAGCAGTATAACTCAGAAATAACACATTTAACACACACAGTAACGTTTCAAACTGGCAAAGCATGCTGGGAAATCCCTGCCCCCTTAAAATGGCCCCGACTGCGGCGGCATGAAATAAAGCGGCGTTGTTGGAGGTTTTAAGTAGAGTTTTATTATATCATACCACCGTCACGGGCTCCGCTCCCGGCGCCGTGCATGAGCGCCGAGAGCGAGCCCACGGCTCTCAGAGGAGAAGACACAGAGTGCCTGTCTGCAGCAGAGGTGTGTGTGAGAGAGAGGAAGTGTTACAGAACCTGTGCAGTATTTATACCCAACTCAAACAATACATCAAAGCAGGTCTAATCAAAGGGACTGCAGAACAGGCATGAGATATTTGCATTTGTGAGACACAGACAGGATGCATGAACACAATACATGAAAGGTGACATTATCACAGTAGTGTAGCGGAAAAAACCAGGAGTAGCGAGCTGTCTGTCCTTAGTCTGTTTGTGGGGGTTTTCCCAAACCGCCACAGCTCCCCCCCAGAGGGCTCGGCAGGTGGTCGAGACCTCGATAGTGCAGCTTGGGCAGCGAGCAGGGAAAAGCTCTGTGCAGGAGGGGGTGGAGGGGGGTGGGGGTAGTAAAAGCCGGCCGGAGACGATGAAAACGTCCAGGCCGCGCAAAAATTGCTTGTGGGTCCGCGATGTCGAAGGGCTGGTCCCGTTGAACGTGCAGAGGTCCACAAGAAGAAAAATTAGTCACTGGCTCCTCTCGCGATTAAGTCCTGCAAGGATTAATAGCGGCCATGAAGAAAAGACGAGGCTGAGTGGCGGCTGTGATGAGGGCAGAGGGACTGGCGTGTTGACTTTAGGTTCAGGCGTAACCCTAAAGCCTCGGGAACCGCAAAACCGCTGAATTCCCTATGTGTGCCGTGGCTGAGACCATTAACAAATCCTTCGAGCATGCTGCGTGCGTGCCTCCAGGTGTGAGAGCAGCCCTGAAGGCTCTGTGTGTAGCGGCGAAGGATGATGGGGGTCTGTAGAGCCGTATGCGTCCCGTGCGTGGTGCGCCGTCTTCGTAACTCCCCGGTGCGTGTGCCGGGGTCCCGTGCGTGGGTGGGCCGCTGGAGAGGAGAACCAGGGTCAGGGAGCTTGCTGGAGATCATCCCTGTTGTCTGTTGGAGCGGTGAAGGAAAGTAGACGCTCTGTCACTCGCTCGTCATGGTGCGTTCAGGTCCACGTGTGCTCCGTCGGCCATGGAGATCGCCGTCGTGGAGAGGGGACGAGGTGCATGCGCTCACGGTGTGGAGGAGCTGTGAGCGCGGCCGGTCCAGCGTGGATGTGCCGATCTAGGCGTGCAGATCTCACCATGAAACGTTGCTCAGCTTTCCCGGTCGTGGGTGGTCTCCGGAGAGTTTCAACCTGGAAACTCTGCGTCGAAATCTCCCTGAAGCAGAAGGGAGATGTTGCGTTCGCTTGTCGTCGGAGAATCACCGCCGGGTGTTGCGTTCGCTGGCAGCGTGTTCGTTTTAGCGTCGGGTCACCAGTGCGGTGGCATGATATAAAGCGGCGTTGTTGGAGGTTTTAAGTAGAGTTTTATTATATCATACCACCGTCACGGGCTCCGCTCCCGGCGCCGTGCATGAGCGCCGAGAGCGAGCCCACGGCTCTCAGAGGAGAAGACACAGAGTGCCTGTCTGCAGCAGAGGTGTGTGTGAGAGAGAGGAAGTGTTACAGAACCTGTGCAGTATTTATACCCAACTCAAACAATACATCAAAGCAGGTCTGATCAAAGGGACTGCAGAACAGGCATGAGATATTTGCATTTGTGAGACACAGACAGGATGCATGAACACAATACATGAAAGGTGACATTATCACAGTAGTGTAGCGGAAAAAACCAGGAGTAGCGAGCTGTCTGTCCTTAGTCTGTTTGTGGGGGTTTTCCCAAACCGCCACACCGACGTTACAATATGTCCGTGGTGTTGACGACAATTTTGAAGTGATGGAGAAGTTGCTCAAAGTGATTCCAATGCATGGCCAGACCGCCGCTCAGGAGAAATTCCACCAGCTGTGTGATGCCATTGTGGATGCCGGTTTACCATGGAAGACGTTTGCTGGAGTAACAACCGACGGAGCGTCATCAATGACAGGGAGGAGAAATGGACTGGTGGCACTTGTTCAAAGAAAACTGGAAGAGGAGGGTGTGGAGGAGGGCATTGCTCTGCACTGCACTATCCATCAGCAGGCCCTTTGCAGCAAATGCTTGAAGTTTGACAATGTGTTGTCTGTCGTTGTGAAATGCTTCAACCATATCAGATCCAGGGGCTTAAAGCACCGGCAGTTCTGCTCCTTTTTGGAGGAAATAGAGTCAGCATATGAGGATGTGCTCAACTTCACTGAGGTACGTTGGCTCAGCAGGGGAAACATCTTGAAGAGGTTTTCTGAGTTGAGAGCAGAAGTGAATGCCTTCATGGAGAAGGATGGGATGGCTGTTCCTGTGCTAAGTGATCACAAATGGCTCATGGACTTAGCTTTTCTGGTTGACATCACAGGAGCTGAATGTACTGAACAAGAATTTACAAGGCCAGGGGCAGCTTGTCAGTGCTGACTATGACAAGGTCAGAGCATTCTCAACAAAACTTGTGTTATGGAAAGCCCAGCTCTCTCAGACAAACCTCTGCCATTTCCCAGCATGCAAGGCATTCATGGATGTGGGCACACCATTCAGTGGTGAGAAGTATGCTGATGCCATTGTAAAGCTACAGGAGGAATTTGATCACAGGTTTGCAGACTTCAAGACGCACAGAGCCAATTTTCAGATTTTTTCTGACCCCTTCTCCTTCGATGTGCAAGATGCCCCTCCTGTGCTTCAAATGGAGCTAATTGACCTTCAGTGCAATTCTGAACTCATAGCCAAGTTCAGGGAGGTGAGAGGAAAAGCAGACAAGCTTGGACAATTTTTGAGAGAACTGCCCCCCACCTTCCCTGAGCTTTCCAGGATGTTCAAGTGGACCATGTGCCTTTTTGGGAGCACATATCTGTGTGAAAAGCTCTTCTCCACCATGAACTTTCATAAGTCAAAGTACAGGTCCAAACTTACTAATGAGCATCTTCAAGCCATACTGAGGGTCTCAACTGCTTCCTCCCTCAAGCCAAATGTGGCTCAGCTGTGTAAGAGGAAGCACTGCCAGGTCTCTGGTAGCAAGGAGTAGATAAGAGAAGGTTATGTTCTGAAGAACCGTTCATGTTCTGAACTGTTATCAAAGATTGAGAAGATTGAATCAGTTGTACTTTTTTTTTGAATACTTGAAACCCTTTTTTTTTGTGGAATACTTGATGCAGCCCAGCCTCACCCAGATTCTACCTCCAGTGGGCCCCAGGTAAGTTGAGTTTGAGACCCCTGCCTTACAACAATCGCAGGGACATGCAGAGACATTTGAAGTAAGGGCCCCCTCCCACTCTGACTCCTGTTACTTGAGTAATTACCACCCTACTGTAAATCTAATATTAGAAGCTTTGTTAATGGCTTCATCCATCCATCCATCCATCCATCTTCTACCGCTTAATCCTTTCGGGTCGCGGGGGGGCTGGAGCCTATCCCAGCATCTTTGGGCGAGAGGCAGGGTACACCCTGGACAGATCGCCAGTCCATCGCAGGGCCAACACAGAGAGACAGACAACCATTCACTCTTACATCCATACCTAAGGACAATTTAGAATCCCCAGTTTTGATGCCAATTAACCTAACTTGCATGTTTTTGGCATGTGGGAGGAAACCGGAGTCCCCGGAGTAAACCCACGCAGACACGGGGAGAACATGCAAACTCCACACAGAAGGGTCATCGATGGTCTGGGGGTGGGATCGAACCCACGATGGTCAAGGGTGGAATCGATCCCATGACCTTCTTGCTGTGCTGCCACTGTGCTAACCACTTCACCACCGTGCTGCCCTAATGGCTTCATGTTGACTATTAATTTGTTAAGTAGCAACATTCAACCATCACATGGCCTAACAGAGGTCAGAATTATTCCACTTTTGCCCTTGACAAGAGAATCCCTGTGGTTTTGAAGAAAGAAAGAAAGAAAGAAAGAAAGAAAATTACTTTATTATTTCTTTTACATAAATATTTTGTCATAATTTTAAAGTCTTAAAATTTTCCAAAGGTGCAAAAGTTTGAGGAAAAAGCCGCAAAATTACAGGGAAAAAACCATCACAAACATATACAATAAAGGCATGTAAATGTAACAAATTTATAGGGACGACTGCCCATCTACTTAAAATATGAACTAAATTCATGAGGAAAAAAATGCCAAATTACAAGAAAAACAAATTTGAATTTAAAAGATAGAAGTTACAAATTCTTGGCAAAAGTTGCATATTTATGAGGGACAAAATCATCTGTACAATTACAGCCACTGAGAATGTAAACACAGGAAGTTACTTAACCCCTTGCACTCTGGTCAATTTCCCCAAAAACGCCAAAAAATAACGTACCTAAAGTAAATCAAAAGCTGTTCTTCAACCCTTTGCAGCATCTTCATAGGGTTGGTCTCATTTAAAAGAAAACACTTTGAATTTTTTGGCAAAACAGTCATAATCTCTCTAAGTGCTCCGGCCACTGAGTAACAGTCATCTAAACATACTGAACTTGAAGAAAATACATTTCGCCTGGGTGTTTTTTTTGGATACAAATGCTTGCAAATAACACACAGCTTCAGATACTGAAATGTAGAACCAAGTGTTATCCAGCTGAGGTCAAAATTTTGTAACAATACCACAAAAAAAGAATATATTACACAGCTTTTTTCTTAGGTTGTTCCCAGGCGTTTTTGAACTGTGCCAAATTGTGCCAAATGGCACAGTTTGGAAAAACGTCTGTAACTTTTGAATGATTCAGTATAGAAGTTTGTTTTTGGGCTCTAATGAAAGGTGATACTCAGGGCTGTGTGTGTGTGTGGGGGGGAGGTTGTTTATTCATTCATGAATGAATGAATGAACAAACAAGCCCCCACACACAAAGAAGCATGCCACGTAAAAAATGTGTGGCTTTTTTTACAAGAAAAAATAACCTACAGTGCACTAAAAATTATACTAAAATATCTGTAATGTAGAAGATAACAACTCCCACCCCCCATCCCCACCCCCGCTACAGAGGACAGACATCGCCCGGTGCGCCGCTGTCACGGTGTGCCGCGGTCTTCTACGCACAGTTGTACTAAAATATCTGCAATAATATCTGCAATCCGCTACAGAAGAGTAGCGGGGGGCGGGGGGCGTTCATGGTCCGGACGCGGCACATGAACCGTGTACCGCGGCGCACGGACTGGACACGGTTCGTGCGCCGCGGTCTACTATGCACAGTTGTAATTTACCGATCGGTCAAAAGTCATTTTTGATTACAATTTTCAGGGATAAAGAATAATTTAGCTTATAACACTTACCTGTCCACAACAGCAGTGTCGCTGGCAAACTTCTCTTCCTCATTGTCAGACGAACATGACGCTGGTCCGCTTGTTACGGACTCGTGGTTCTGGTCACGCGACCCGGTCAAACCATAATTCCATTATTGCGGTTTTGCGCTTCCATGATTGCGGTTTTGGCGAACGATTTTTCAAAATAAATAAGAACAGTAGTAAGAAAAAAAGACTGGCGAACGCGTGTGTGTCACCCAGTGGCTAAAACAAAACAGATTTTGCAAGGGAGGCACGCTTTCGAACTACTGTGCTTCAATTGGCTCACTGTATTCGCAGCCGTTGGTAGGCGGGTCCTTCTTGCTAGGTTTTCAGTCATTGGTTCTTCAAGGTTTCAGAAACCCAATTCAAGGCTCTTATTAGTCGAATGAGAGGTCAATCACATCTAAACCAATCAAAGCACTCCTTTGGCTTTCTGTTCGTGGCTGTGTCTGTAGTGGAAGAACAGAAATGCAGGTTTTTTTTTCCTTCAGTGCGCCCTAGTCCTAGGGTGCCCTCGTGTGCTCTAGGACGCAGAGACGTGTCCGCCCGCGGTACACCGAAGTGCAAGAGGTTAAAAGATTGACTAAATTCATTAAGAAAAAGTAAATTAATAAATTGTTGAGACAAAGGTCAGAAAATCACAAGAGAAATGTCAGTCAAAATCAAAGTCAAATTTATTTATAGAGCACAGTTAATAAGTGTCATGAGTGGCCCCTCTGGGCAGAGAAAGACAGACCCAGGCGCTGACAGCAGTTTGTGGCATTTATTAACAAAACATAAAGTTCCAAAGAGCATGAACATAAAATTCCAAATAGGTAACAAGGAAAACTTACAGATCAAATAGCAGATTGGCTCACCAGAACAGGGATGGGGTTCTGGTGGCGAGGAGAAAGTATCGTTAAGACTGCTGCAAAAATGAAATGAAAATGCAGTCCTAAATAGGGTCAGAACAAATAACTCAAGTGATGACAGGTGTGGGATCACATGAGTGGGCAAAAAGGTGACAATGATTGATGATTAGGATCAGCTGTGAAGTAATGAGAGGAGAGTGAAGACAGCTGACAGGGCGATGCCCACATGGAGCACAATCCGGAAACGCCATTTTACAGCTGTCAACCCAAAGAAAGAACACAACAGTCCAAAATACAAGGAATAGAATATCAATAAATGCAGACAGAAAAATAATTACAAATTGATACAAAACATGAACGTAACAAAACAGACATAAACAGAAAAATAGAAAACAGTACGAGAGCACCGAAACTCAAAAAGCACGAAATACAACAAATATATAAATACAGAGAAAAGGCCACGAGACTGAGCATGGCGAAACCTCCGGTGCTCAGCTGGTGACAAAAAACAATCAAGATGACCAAAGTGCTGTACATCAAGATGAAGTTAAAATCAAACTACACAACCAAAAACACACAATAAATAGGAATAAAATGCATTAAAAGAAAATAGAGTAAAAACAGCACAGAATACAGCCAACTGTTAAGTTTTCACTCTCTGTTTGAATCAAATGCCAGTGAGAACAGATGTATCTTCAGCAGTGATTTAAAATCAGTTAATGACTCAGCAATCTTGGAGCAGCCACTGCAAAGGCTCCATCACCTCTCTGTTTTAACTTAGATTTTGGTACGTCTAAGAGCATCTGGTTGGTTGATCTCAGTGCTCTTACAGGTGAATGAGTGGAAACAAGCTCTGACAAATAACATGGTAAAAATTAATTTAAGGCCTTAAAAGTAAACAATAAAACCTTAAAATCAATCCTAAAATGGACAGGATGTCATGAATGCCCTTCAGGGCAGAAATATGAGACCCGTGCGCCAGCTGTGAGTTTGGGCAGTTTATTGCAAAAAGCAACAAACGTAAAGTTTAACAGAGCATTCAAAACTCAGCATACAAACAAAGGAGAAAAAACTTAGAGATTGTGCTCCAGAGCGAGGCAGGACTCTGGTGGAGCCAAGATGAAGATAGCCATCAAAACAGAGGCAAATAAGAAAAAAAAAATCAGTTCTTAAATAGGGACGGAAAGGATAACACAAATGATGACAAGTGTGGGTTCACGTGAGCGAGCAAAAAGGAACAATGAATGGTGATTGGGATCAGCTGAAAGAGATGAGGGGGGAGTGGCTGGGCTTGACAACTGACAGGGCGACGTTCACGCAGAGCACAAAACTGGAAATGCAGCCTGACAACTATCAGCCCAGAGAAAGACACCATAGTATAAATATAAAGAATAAACATAACCAAATGCAGACTAATAAATGATTACAAATTGAAATGAAACAAAACTGAAGCCTAAACAGAAAAATAGAAAGCAGTACAAAAACTCAAAGGCACAAAATACAAATATATATAAATACAAAGTAAAAGCCACAAGACTAAGTCTGGCAGAACTACCAGAGCTCAGCTTGTGACAGATCCACCAGACACCCCAGGGTAACACCAAAAGAAAAAGCCTGTCTCACCCCCTCTCCCATCCCAAGCAGGGCACAACAATAATCCACCCAGGGTGGGTGGTGGGGGGAACAGGCTAGGAGGGAATGAAAGTAATCCCTGCTCAGGACCCACACCAGTCAAACTGCGCCCCCCCCGTTACAATAATTCTGAGCATAAATTATTCCAAGTCAAAGATCAGGCGGAATATTGGATCCAAGTACGTTTATTATAAAAAATAAACACATATAATGGAACATAAGCCTCAATGACCATTTTGAGGGAGAGATTACAGAGCGTGGCCTTCAGCTGACACACACACCAAATCTCTGAACATACATTCTCTAAGCTTGGTATTTATTGCTGCTCCTCAGGATAGATAAGCAAAGAAGGAAGGCCACAGACACCTGGAGCCAGGATGTCTCTAATCTACGAACTGGGAGTTTCAGCACATTCCAAGGAAACAGAGGAGCAGGGCATGTCAGAGAGATTATCAATGTAGCTTTTACGCTTGTACTGACCCTCAGTCTGAGCATTCACACACATTCTCTGAAGGCCACAGTTAGACAATACTTGCTCACAGACATGAAACAATAATATGAAAGGAATATATGAACTCCCCCTCATGGATCGTCACCTTATCGTGGTGGTGGTGGTGGTGGGGTTTGCGTGCCCCAGTGATCCCAGGAGCTATGTTGTCCGGGGCAATTTGCCTCTGATAGGGTCACCCAAGACAAATTGGTCCTGGGTGAAGGGCCAGACTAAGAACGATCCAACAGACTCTCATGATAAATTCTATATCAAGGATTCAGTGTACCCCGCCCGGTATGGGGTTACCGGGGCCCCACCCTGGAGCCAGGCCTGGGGGAGGGGCTCGAAGGCTAGCATCTGGTGGTCGGGTTTCCACCCATGGGACCCGGCCGGGCTCAGCCCGAAGGAGTTACATGGGTCCGCCTTCCAGTGGGCTCACCACCTGCAGGAGGGATCATGGGGGTCCGGTGCTATGTGGATTAGGTGGTGGTCAAAGGCGGAGACCTTGGCGGACTGATCCCAAGCTTTCTAAACTGGCTTTTGGTACGTGGAATGTCACCTCTCTGGTGGGGAAGGAGCCTGAGCTGGTGTACGAGGTTGAGAGATACCGGCTAGATATAGTTGGCCTCACCTCAACACACAGCTCCAGTTCCGGAACCAGTCTCCTGGAGAGGGGCTGGAGCTTGGCCTTTTCTGGAGTTGCCCTGGGTGAGAGGCGACGAGCAGGGGTGGGTATTCTTGTATCCCCCCACCTTGCTGCCTCTATATTGGAGTTTTTCCCAGTGGACGAAAGGGTCGCTTCCCTGTGCCTCCGGGTTGGGAAACGGGTCCTGACCATCATTTGTGCCTATGCACCAAATGATGTTTCAGAGTACCCACCCTTTTTGGAGTCTGTGAGTGGGGTGCTGGAGGGTGCTCCTCTTGGAGACTCCATTGTCCTACTGGGGGACTTCAATGCGCACGTGGGCAACGACAGTGAAACCTGGAGGGGGGTGATTGGGAGGAACGGCCTGCCCGATCTAAACCCGAGTGGTGTTCAGTCGTTGGACTTCTGTGCTAATCACAGTTTGTCCATAACGAACACCATGTTCAAGCATAAGGGTGTCCATATGTGCACTTGGCACCAGGACACCCTAGGTCGTAGGTCGATGATCGATTTTGTTATCGTGTCATCAGACCTGCGACCGTATGTCTTGGACACCCGTGTAAAGAGAGGTGCAGAGCTGTCAACTGATCACCACCTGGTGGTGAGTTGGATCCGATGGCAGGGGAGGAAGCCATTCAGACCTGGTAGACCCAAACGTATAGTGAGGGTGTGCTGGGAACGTCTGGCTGAGGCCCCTGTCCGGGAGGTCTTCAACTCCCACCTCCGGAAGAACTTCAACCACATTCCGAGGGAGTCTGGAGACATGGAGTCTGAATGGGCCATGTTCTCCACCTCTGTTGTTGAAGCGGCGGTCCAGAGCTGCGGCCGCAAGGTGGTCGGTGCATCTCGTGGTGGCAACCCCCGAACCAAGTGGTGGACACCAGTGGTGAGGGGGGCCATTAAGCTGAAGAAGGAGTCCTATCAAGCTTGGTTGGCTTGTGGGACTCCCGAAGCAGCTGAGGTGTAGCGGAGTGCAGCTCGGGTGGTTGCTGAAGAAAAAACCCGGGTATGGGAGGAGTTCGGTGAGGCCATGGAACAAGACTTTCGATCGGCCTCAAAGAGATTCTGGCAAACTGTCCGGCGCCTCAGGAGGGGAAAGCAGCTCCCTGTCCACACTGTGTATGGTGCGGATGGGACACTGTTGACTTCGACTGGGTCGATCGTCGGGCGGTGGAAGGAATACTTCGAGGATCTCCTCAATCCCACTGATACGCCTTCCACAGAGGAAGCAGGGTTTGGGGACGAGGGGGATGACTCGCCTATCACAGGGGCTGAGGTCGCCAAGGTGGTTAAAAATCTCCTTGGTGGCCGGGCCCCGGGGGTGGATGAGATTTGCCCTGAGTACCTCAAGGCCCTGGATGTTGTTGGGCTGTCATGGTTGACACGCCTCTGCAACATTGCGTGGAGGTCGGGGGCAGTGCCTTTGGCATGGCAAACTGGGGTGGTGGTTCCTCTCTTCAAAAAAGGGGACCGGAGGGTGTGCTCCAACTTTAGAGGGATCACACTCCTCAGCCTCCCTGGGAAGGTCTATGCCAAGATACTGGAGAGGAGAGTCCGGCCGTTGGTCGAACCTCGGATTCAGGAAGAGCAATGTGGTTTTCATCCTGGCCGTGGCACATCGGACCAGCTCTTTACCCTCTCGAGAATTCTTGAGGGTTCGTGGGAGTTTGCCCAACCAGTTTACATGTGTTTTGTGGACTTGGAGAAGGCATTTGACCGCATCCCTCGTGGTTTTTTGTGGGGGGTGCTTCGGGAGTATGGGGTATCGGGCTTGTTGTTACGAGCTATTCGGTCTCTGTACGACCGTTGTGAGAGTTTGGTTCGTATTGCCAACACTCGGTCAGAGTCATTCCCAGTGAGAGTTGGACTCCGCCAGGGCTGCTCTTTGTCACCGATCCTGTTCATAATTTTTATGGACAGGATTTCTAGGCGCAGCCAGGGAACGGAGGGTGTCATGCTTGGTGACCACAGGATCTCATCTCTGTTGTTTGCAGATGATGTTGTCCTGTTGGCTTCATCCAGCAATGACCTACAGCTCTTGCTGGGACGGTTTGCCGCTGAGTGTGAAGCGGCTGGGATGAGGATCAGCACCTCCAAGTCTGAGTCCATGGTCCTCAGCCTGAAAAAGGTGGATTGTCCTCTCTGGGTTGGGGACAGGCTCCTGCCCCAAGTGGAGGAGTTTAAGTATCTTGGGGTCTTGTTCACGAGTGAGGGATAAATGGAGCGAGAGATTGACAGACGGATCGGAGCAGCATCTGCAGTGATCAGAATCAGCTTTATCAGCTTTATTGCCAAGTATATTTACAAGTAAACACACAAGGAATTTGACTTGACATTGGGCGCGCACGTTAGGCGCATCCAATGACACGGCAGCCATGAAGGCGCCTGTCATGCATGCATGATGCGGACGTTGTACCGGTCTGTTGTGGTGAAGAAGGAGCTTAGTTCTAAAGCAAGGCTGTCGATTTACCAGTCAATCTACGTTCCTACTCTCACCTATGGTCACGAGCTTTGGGTAATGAGCGAAAGAACAAGATCGCGGATACAAGTGGCTGAAATGAGCTTTCTTCGTAGGATTGCTGGACTCACCCTCAGAGATAGGGTGAGGAGCTCAGTCATCCGGGAGAGGCTCAGAGTAGAACCGCTGCTCCTCCACATTGAAAGGAGTCAGTTGAGGTGGTATGGGCATCTGATTAGGATGCCTCCTGGACACCTCCCACTTGAGGTGTTTCAGGCACGTCCCACTGGGAGGAGACCCCGGGGCAGACCCAGGACTCGGTGGAGAGACTATGTCTCCCAGCTGGTCTGGGAACGCCTTGGTATCCTCCCTGGAGAGCTGGAGCAGGTGGCTGGGGAGAGGGAAGTCTGGGCTTCTCTGCTTGAACTGCTGCCTCCGCGACCCGGACCTCCGGAAAAGCGGTAGAAGATGGATGGATGGATGGATATATGAACTTATTCTACATGGAATGCACATATAACATCAGACGTGAAATAGGAAAGGGATGATATAAAATAATAATAATATAATAATAATAATATGGATAATATGGAATTTTTCTATCATATCCCCCCTTGATGCTTAATAAAGCATCATAACTAAAAGAAAACTAATCAAAGTGGTAGTAAAATAAAATGAATGAAACAATATAAAGATATATGTGTAAGAATTTACATGTTGTGTACATGTATATTTTATAGTAATATGTACATATGTATATTAGCTGCTCTTGCTTGCTTGTTTTTTTTTTTCTTGCCTTCTGATTGTTGCTCTGAGTGTTGCTGTCCCTGTGCTGTTGCAATCCTGGAATTTCCCCGTTGTGGGACTAATAAAGGCTTATCTTATCTTATCTTATCTTAATACCACGTCCTTTGTTTTCCATGGCTGTTGGCATCACCAGGATAACCTTTGTGTTGTCCTTGCCAGGGAATTTTGGTCCAGTTTCCTTTGATGACCAGATCCCCTGGTTCGGCCAAAAGATGGGTGCACCTCCCACGGTTCTTTCATCACATGGTCCCTCCTGGGAAGGGCAGTATGGAAAACATCACTGTCAGTTGTCATTCTTTGCATGTAATCAACCAGAAACCCTTCCTCATCACTTAAGTTAAATGGCTTCAATAGTAGGGTTTGCCATTCACAATTTCCCTATTTTTCTTATTTGTGTATTATGCTAATCCTGTAGATTGTTGATGGTAAGCTAAATGGTTTCCTAGGTAACTGCTTGGTACTAGTAATGTGGGTACTGTACCTAAATGTGATATGATTTGACTTGTAAAGTGCATTCCATTAGATGAATTTCATTATCTAAGTGAATCATTCCAGCTATTTTAAACCTTGATATTGTTTTGATTAAGGGTTTCAGTGTCACCATAGCAGTAATCAGATTAGTGCAGGGGAAAGCCTTCATACATTCAATAAGTATGTCAATAATTTCTGAACATTTTTACCTTCACTCTTATTTAGCTCAATGAGATCCATGCAAAGGTTTTGAAAAGACTAAGTTTATGCAGGGAAGATCAAATTATTTTGCTTTGAGCTCCCTAAAGCATTGTTCTCTTCTTACATAACTGAGTAAGAATCTGTATTGTCAGACTTCCGGTTATGGCCGCCACGTAGGAGGACGTGCTTCACTCTTCGTCGGCCTCCGTCAGTCTATGAAGACCATGGAAGAGAATCCTAAACGTCTACTCTGCTGGAACAGCACCGCCTGTGGCTGAACAGGCCAATGCGCACCGGTGTTCTACCTTCCAGCGTTGGGCGTTGGTAGGATTCAAGCCTGGGCAGGAAGATATGGAGGACAAGATGTTACCCATGCAGCATGTCCCCCCTCTCCACATCACTGATGAATCCAAAGGAACAGCAGGGCTGCTATAGTTTGGCACCAGTGCCATCACAGGAGCTGTCAGAACGATGTTGAGCACAACAGAGAACTGCCTTAGGGGCTCCGACTCCGGATTTTTCCTCAGGGTTGACTCCCGAAGCCTTTCCCGTGACCGGGTGTGCCACAAGGCAGCGGAGGTTTGAAATCAGGGTTTACCTTCCCCTAGGTGGGCTACCTTCCCAGGTTGACGAGCCACCATCTACCCGAAGCATCTGGTTTTAAGGCGCCAGAGATCCGCCCTCGCCCCTTCTCCTATTAGTAAAAGCAGTTCCGCCGGGCTTAGAGACTAAACCACACGGGCAGGCTAGGAGTTGGACTTCGTTGTCAGAGGCTTTTCAAGACACACGCCATAAGGAGCATTTTATGAGCACTGGGAGCTTAACCCCAGTGCCGCTCCTGGCTATGACAACCTTGGAACCAGCTTCACTCTACTCTGCTCTTAAAAATAAAAAAATCGGCAAATAACCCTCTCAACTGGAACAAAACCTATCTCAGCGTTTGGGCGAGGACATGCCGGTAAAGCCTAAGGCTGGGAAATCAGGTGGAGGAAAAACTGAACCGCCGAAACAGTCCAAGTTAACGGACTTTCACGTCTGTGACGAAGCAGAAAAATCCCCAGATATGGCGGAGCAAGCTAGCGGAGGAGCGGTGACTGCTGGCGACGGCACAGGTGCGGTGCTCACTGCCATTAGTTCAATGAGAGCAGACTTCTCTACTAAGTTTGATGGGATTATAGCAGCGATAGAGGGATTGAGAAAGGAGTTAAGTGACTGTATGGAATGAGCGTCGCAGGTGGAGCTCCGAATTTCCAGCACTGAGGATGACGTCACCAGCCTACAATTAAAGGTGCGCACATTGCAATTAAACAATAAACGTCTGGAAGATAATGTCCTGGATTTAGAATCCCGGTTGAGACGGAACAATCTGAGGCTGGTGGGTCTCCCGGAGGGCACGGAGGGGCGGGACTCATGTTCCTTTTTGGAAAAGTGGATTCCAGAAGCGCTGAACAACGCGGAGCTGCAGTCATCGGTCGTTCTGGAAAGCGCCCACCGAATTGGCCCACTGAGAGATAATAAGATACCACCGAGGACGCTGATTATGAAGTTCCTCAGCTATAGAGACAAGATGACGATCGCCAATGCGGCGCGAACCAAAGGAGAAATTAAATACCAGGATCAACAGGTGCAGTTCTACCCAGATTTGGCCACAGGAATCCAACAATTAAGGAAACAGTTTGACCCCGCCCGTAAAGAGCTGCGCAACCTTGGGATTTGTCACGGAGTAATTTATCCTGCAAGACTGCTGGTCACATATAAGGGCAGAACCCACACCTTCAAGACCCCAGAGGAGGCGCAGGAGCTCATCAAGAAGATCCAAGAAGAGACTGGTGGGAGCTAAGCATGAAGCATGAATAAGATATAAGGTAGAATATTTAAGCATTTGCACAGGCATCTGACTGATCTGAAGCAAATAGCAAGTTCACAAAATACAGATTGTATTGTATAAAAAAAAACAACTATGATGTACAAAGTTGCTATAAAATTTTGGAGTTAAGTTGGAAAACTACAGAAGAGAGTTAATGTTATGTCATTAAAAGCAGTAGAGTCAGGGTGATTGAGAGGAGAAAGAAAGAGTGGTTTTGTCTGATCCTTGTGAGTGAGGAGCAGTCAATGGCTATAGCGGGAGACGGAATTTTTTTTTTTTGATTTTGGGGGGATTACCACGAATGTGGGAAGGGGGAATTTGTTTGTGTGTAGTTTGTAGGATGAATGTTCAACCACTCATGTTTTTGCTTCTCTGTATGAGCATGTTTACATTGCAAGGTAATTCCAAACTCCTTATTGATCATAGACCAAAGCGTTAATCTTAATTTAACTTCATGGAATTGCAGAGGTCTACAAAATTTAAAAAAATTTAAACAAGTTATGAATAAAATAAAAGACATAGGTTCAAAAATTGTGTTTTTACAAGAAACTCATCTAATAGAGGAGGATGTAAAAAGAATTTAAAAAAGATAGCAGGGAAGTGTATTCACCTCATCATTTTCATCTCGAGCTAGGGGAGTTATGACTCTCATACACAAAACAGTCACATTTCAAGTGAAAAATGTAATTGGAGACAAATTAGAAAGATACCTAATCATCCAAGGATCTTTGTTATTAGAAAATATAAATTTGGTGAACTTATACGGTCCCAATATAGATGATCAAAACTTCTTTGTTAATTTATTTCTTATTTTATCATCACTTACAGGGCAACATATAATAGCAGGGGATTTTAATTGTACATTGAATCCCAGTATAGATAGATCAACAGGACTGGACTGTACGCACAATGGATGCAGGATGATCATTAATCATTTTATGAAAGAATTGACATTGCTAGATATATGGAGAGAAATGAAACTGCAAGTTAAAGCCTACTCTTGTTATTCTAATACCTACAAGACATTCTCACGTATTGACTATTTTTTGATCTCCACAGAATTAAGGTCCAAAATTCAAAACTGTTTCTATGATAACATTGTGATCTCTGATCATGCACCCTGCTGTTTAATATGTAGATAAGAAACTGACAAAGGAACCAGGTAGGTGGCAATTTCAGCATAAATGGCTTCAGGATGAGGAATTTGTTAAGTACATAGAAAAATAGATGAGTTCTTTGATATCAATACTACACAAACATCAGCATGTATAAAGTGGGAGGCTTTCAAAGCTTTTATTAGGGGGCATATTATTAGTTATACAGGTTCAAAATCTAAGAAGACTCGAGAGGAGAGAGTCCAATTGGAACATAAAATAAAAATTCTCCAAGAAAAAGTGTATGCAGGAAGTGACCCAAAGTTAGAGAACGAATTACTGATTCTGAGAGCTGAATATGACAAAAAATCAGCGAATAGAGCTGCCTCGAGTCTTCTAAGATTGAAGCAATCTTTTTATGAACAAGGTTTAAAAATCAGGAAAATTATTGGCATGGCAGATTAAACAATTAGAATTTAAAACACCAATTACCAGTATTATAAGTAACGGACAGGCAGTTGTAGATCCTTTAGAAATTAACAGTGCCTTTAGACATTATTATGAAAAACTATATGACACAAAAAATGAAACTGACTTAACAAAACTAAATGGGTTTTTGGATGGATTATCTATACCGTGTATTCCAAATGAAAACAGGGAGATACTGGAGTCTAAAATTAGTCAAGAAGAAGTTGGGCTAGCCATTGATGATATGAAATCAGGAAAAAGTGCAGGACCAGATGGTCTTCCAGTTGACCTCTATAAAAAATTTAAGAATAAATTAATAAAACCATTTTTGGAAATGGTTTTAGAAGCATTTCAAAATAGTAATTTACCACCATACATGAATAATGCCTTAATTATACTGTTGCCAAAACCAGGTAAACCCTCTAATAAATGTGAAAATATGAGACCAATAAGCCTATTAAATGCTGACCTTAAGATAATCTGTAAAATTTTAGCAAGACGACTACAAGAAATATTACCAAATATTATTAACCGAGATCAGAATGGCTTTATAAAGGAAGACAAGGCTTCCATAATGTAAGAAGACTATTTAATATTATCTATTCTAATAAAGAAGCACCGGATACAGCTCTCCTATCATTGGACGCCGAAAAGGCCTTTGATAGGGTCGAATGGCTCTTTCTTTTTGAAG
Source organism: Pholidichthys leucotaenia (assembly GCA_020510985.1). Taxonomy (NCBI): domain Eukaryota; kingdom Metazoa; phylum Chordata; class Actinopteri; order Cichliformes; family Pholidichthyidae; genus Pholidichthys; species Pholidichthys leucotaenia. The sequence goes on from CM035841.1 coordinate 430,855,479, forward strand.
TCCTACAAAGGTTTGGATTTGGAAATAATTTCATAAAATGGGTTCAGGTAATATACAATAATGCTACAGCAGAAATCCTAACAAACAGCAATATCTCAAAATCAATAAAAATCAATAGAGGATGTCGACAAGGCTGTCCACTTTCACCTTTACTGTTTACTATGGCAATTGAACCTTTAGCGATGGCAGTACGTTTACATTCACAAATATATGGAATTAAAATAGGACCAACAGAACATAAAATTTCCCTGTATGCCGATGATATAATTTTGTTCATGTCGAATCTTAAAAAATCAATTCCGGACTTCCGGTCTGGACGCCATGGCGGCTGCAGCTTAACACTGAAGCTCTCAGACCCAATCCAGGATAACACCTTGAAAATCAAACTTAACGGATTTTTGGAGGAGTGAAAATCAAAAGACAAAATCATCATGTCTAAAGGAAAACAGAAGAAACTGAAATTCTCCAGGCCAGGACACGTATCGGCCGGAGAATCTGAACTGGAAGATCTCCGTTCAGAAGACGAGGAACTGGTGATAGCTAACAAAAGGGTTAGCCTGAAATCACTATTTGAGGAGCTACGACGATTTCGCCGAGATGTTACGGCCGAATTTCGGGAATTCAGAGAAGAATTGAAAAGGACAAACAGCAGAGTGGACCAGGCCGAGAACCGAATCTTGGAAACAGAGGATCGAATAAAAGTGCTCGAAGATTCTGTGCTAGACCTACGCAAAAGACAAGCAGCTATAGAGGCTAAGCTAACCGACCAAGAAGGAAAACAAAGAAGAGACAACATAAGAATTCATGGTCTGATAGAAGGAACCGAAAATGGTTTTAACTCAATGGCAGAATGCGTGGAATCCTTACTAAGAGAGAAATTGGATATTCCACAAACCACCGACTTGAAGATAGAAAAGGCACATCGTTCATTAGCCGCTAGGCCGGCGGCGGAAGCGCCCCCACGTTCGGTGTTGGTAAGATTTTCCAATTTCAAAATAAAACAAGAGGTTGTAAGACTGGCCTGGCAGAAAAAAGGATTTATGCACCAGGAGAGAAAAGTCTACGTGGAACACGATTACGCCCCGGAGGTCCTTAAAAAGCGCAGGGAATACAATGGCGCGAAAAAGGTGTTAAGAGAGAAGAAATTGCGCTTTCAGACACCATTTCCTGCGAAGTTAAGGGTCTTCTACGGCGATGAAACGTGTCTCTATAATTCGGCGGAAGAAGCAACAGCTGACATGGCGAAAAGAGGGCTCCCGGTAACGGTATTTAAACCCGCAGCAGACCCGAGTGAGAAGATCAAAGCGCAAACATGGACAACACAAAGACCCTCAAAATCCACGGACCAGCAGCGGGAAACCCAGCACCAGAGCATCGCGGATAAACTATCCGTTTTCAGGTTGGAATAGCGACCTTTTTTTTTTTTTTTTTTTTTCTTTTCTCTTGAATCAATCCGCACATCCAACCCCCCTCATACAAGGTAACAAACATTAAAGGAGATGCATATTCAGCATGTGGTAAAACATTTCATGGAACAATCATATTATTTGAAACAAATAAGTCTTTGTAATAAAAAAAAAAAAAAACTTGTTAAAATAGAAATGTGACAATAATCCACATGTTCTCCTCATACTAACAAATACTGTTTTTGCGTGAATGTTTGATGTGATGGGGGTGGGAGGGTGCACACAATTTCACAGGGTATAGGCATAAAAGGAAAAAAAAAATCATTACAAGTTTGGATTGGGTTCTGAAACTCACGTTAAAAGCATGGGACTACTTTCAGTGGTAAGAGAGGGCCCTCAACACGTAACAGAGTTTGAGGAATTTCCCTCAGAGCCTTCACTCCATCAAGGCTCTTACAGGGTCTTTAAAAAGACCTCAGCTCAGGAAGTTCTTATGACAGCTTTTTGTTTTAAAGTTTTTTACACTATGTTCTTAATGTTTTTCTTGTTTTTAATGTTCTTTCAGTTTCTGAGTAGCACAAAAGAGGGCCACCACACAGTTATACTAAACAAAACAACACAATGGAGAAACAGGGTGTAACCAAAATAATTTCATATACTGTAAAAGGAATCCTGAATCCAGTTAAAAGATCCAAGATTCTAGGCAAAATGAAAAAAGACAAAGCAGGAATAATACTTTTACAAGAAACCCACCTAACAGACGTGGAACACAATAAACTCAGTAGACAAGGGTTTAAAATGATCTCTTCATCTTCATATAAATCAGGGAGGAGGAGGGGAGTAGCGACATTGATATCAACCAAAATTACATTTGAAAAAAAATCAGAACACAAAGATAAAGAAGGGAGATACAGTTTGGTAACTGGGCAGCTAGAGGGAGAAGATATCACCCTGCTGAATGTGTATGCTCCCCCAGGGGCTAACTGGAAATTTTATAAAAATGTATTCGACCTAATGATAACTAAAGCTCAAGGTTTAGTGATATGTGGTGGTGACTTCAATCTTAGACTGAATCCATACTGGGATGCTTCTGGTAATTCCCCACATCAAAATAACACCCAAAACAGGAAGACTCGGATGCTACTAAAAGAATTGGGAATCTGTGACGTGTGGAGGGAACTCAACCCCAGTGTAAAAGACTATACATTTTACTCAACTCCACATTCATCTTACTCAAGGATTGACTATTTTTTTATGTTTAATAGAGACATTGGAAGAGTAAAAACATGTAAAATAGGACTGATGGATCTCTCCAACCACAGTCCGATCTACATGGACTTAAATATCCAAAAATACACAAATAATACATTTTCTTGGAGGTTAAATTCAAATGTCCTGAAAGGACCATTGAAAGATGAATTGGAATCAGATATTCTCAGATATTTGGAAGATAACGATAATGGAGAAGTATCCCCTTTAATACTGTGGGATGCATGTAAAGCTGTAATAAGAGGAAAGATTATTGCAAAACTGGCAACCCAAAAGAAACTAAGACAAGAAAAACTATCCACATTAGAGTCAGAACTTAGGAACCTAGAAAAAGAACACAAAGGCAACACTCATTCTACTGACTCGCTCAAGATTAAAGAAATTAAAAACCAAATAAATGAGATCTACACAATAGAAATCCAGAAGAAACTTACATTTCTGAAACAAAAATACTATGAAGCAGGCAGTAAATCGGCAAAATTGCTAGCCTATAAATTGAGGAAACATCAAACAGAAAGAGCAATCTACAAAATCAGAGACCCAGTATCAAAGGAAATAAAATTCAGAATTCAGGATATTCTTAAAAACTTCGAGAATTACTATAAGAACTTATACTCCCACAAAAAACATAAAAACGCATCCGAGGCATTCCTAAACACATTAAACCTTCCCCAACTTACGGAGTCACAAAATAAAACACTACTGTCAGAAATACATCCTAAAGAATTGGAAAAAGCAATTATGAAACTTAAAGCTAACAAATCCCCAGGAGCTGATGGCTATACAGCAGAGTGGTACAAAACCTTTAAACAGCAACTATCTCCTCTCCTCCTGAAAACATTTAATTATGTCCTCCACACAGGGGAAATCCCCCCCTCCTGGAGAGAAGGGGTCATTGCAGTTATACCTAAACCTGAAAAGGATAAACTAGAGTGCTCCAACTACAGACCAATCAGTGTACTAAATCAGGACTATAAGCTTTTTACCATTATCCTTGCCAAAAGGTTAGAAAATATACTGACAGACCTAATTCATTTAGACCAAACAGGTTTTATAAGACAAAGACAGACACAAGACAACATTCGACGCACTTTACACATAATTCATCATATAAAAAAATATAACTTAAATGCAGTCATATTGGGATTAGATGCTGAAAAAGCATTCGATTCGGTTGACTGGTCTTTTCTATATAGAATCTTATCCAGTTTCAATTTTCATAACAACTTCATTAGAACTATACAGGCATTATATAAAAAACCAACAGCTAAAATAAGGATTAACGGTAATTTATCATCATCTTTTGACTCCAGCAGCAGTTCACTGCTAATGATTCGGCTTCCGTGTGGAGAGGACTGAGGCAGATCACCAACTATCGGCCTCAGGCTCCTAAAGGTCAGGATGACAAAGCCCTTTGTCAGAGACTGTCCCAACACTATGCCCGTTTTGACACCTCGTCATCTGTGTCCAACTCCCCCCCTCCCTCCAGCTCCACAGCCTCCACATTCCCTACTTCATTTAAGGCACCCCCCCCCTCCTCCCCCCCTCCCCTTATCATCAGTGAGCAGGATGTGCTCAAACAGTTCTCCAGACTGAACCCGCGCAAGGCCCCCGGCCCAGACGGCGTGTCTCCCTCCACCCTGAGACTCTGTGCGAAACAGCTGGCTCCTGTATTCACAGACATTTTTAACACCTCCCTTAAGTTATGCCACGTGCCATCCTGCCTCAAATCCTCCACCATCATCCCTGTCCCCAAGAAGCCACGGATCACTGGACTTAATGACTACAGACCTGTAGCGCTCACCTCTGTAGTCATGAAGTCCTTTGAGCGCCTGGTCCTGTCCCACCTCAAGTCCATCACCACCCCTCTCCTGGACCCGCTGCAGTTTGCCTACCGAGCCAACAGGTCTGTAGACGATGCAGTCAACCTGGCCCTCCACTCCATCCTGCAGCACCTGGACTCCCCGGGAACCTACGCCAGGATCCTGTTTGTGGACTTCAGCTCCGCATTCAACACCATCCGCCCCGCTCTGCTCCGGGACAAGCTGTCCCTGCTCAACGTGCCTGACTCCCTCTGCAGGTGGATCATCGACTTCCTGACGGACCGGAGGCAGCATGTGCGGCTGGGAAAGACTGTCTCAGACTATACTAGCATCAGCACCGGATCACCCCAGGGCTGTGTACTTTCCCCCCTACTCTTCTCCCTTTACACCAACTCCTGCACCTCCAGCCACCAGTCTGTCAAGTTGATCAAGTTTGCGGACGACACCACCCTCATCGGGCTCATCTCCAACGGCGACGAGTCCGCCTACAGGAGAGAGGTGGCCCAGCTGGCGTCCTGGTGCAGCAATAACAACCTGCAGCTGAACGCTCTGAAGACAGTGGAGATGATTGTAGACTTCAGGAAAGTCACTACTCCTCTGCCCCCCCTCACCCTCTCAGGCTCTCCCATCACCACTGCTGATTCCTTCCGCTTCCTAGGCACTACCATCACCAGGGACCTCAAATGGGAGCTGACCATCAGCTCACTCATCAAAAAAGCCCAGCAGAGGATGTTCTTCCTGCGGCAGCTGAGGAAGCTCAAGCTACCCACCAAGATGTTAGTGCAGTTCTACACAGCCATCATCGAGTCCATCCTCACCACCTCCATAACCGTGTGGTACGCAGGAGCCACTGCCAGGGACAGACTAAGGCTGCAGCGCGTCGTGCGCACTGCTGAGAAGGTGATCGGCTGCAAGCTCCCATCTCTCCAGGATCTGTACATCTCCAGGACCCGGAGGCGTGCTGGCCGGATCATAGCCGATCCCTCACACCCTGGTCACGTACTGTTTGCCCCCCTCCCCTCTGGTAGAAGACTTCGGTCCATCCAGACTAAAACCTCCCGTCACATGAACAGCTTCTTCCCCTCTGCCATTAGACTGCTGAACACTAAGTGACTCTCGTGCACCATGTACAGCAGCTCAACCAGACTCATGTCAATCATCACTGTTTTCTTCCTGCATTACCGACTGCACTATATAGTTCTCCACAGTATCTGCTGCTGGCTAATATATATTTTAACTGTTGACCAGTATCACTTAATCTTATCCTACACTTTATTACATGTATAGTTTATTTCTCTTATCTTATCATGTTTAATGTTGCAGCATTGTACCGAGACAAATTCCTAGTTTGTGTACTACATGAACAATGGCAATAAACCTGATTCTGATTCTGATTCTGATTCTGAACTGGAAAGAGGATGTCGTCAGGGCTGCCCCCTGTCTCCACTGCTCTTTGCAATCTTCATAGAACCTCTGAGCCAATGGATAAGACAAAACCAAAAAATTCAAGGTATTACACTTGGTCAGAAGGAACATAAAATAGCACTCTTTGCTGATGACATTTTAATATACCTAGGGCAGCCGGACACTTCTTTACCAGAACTAACCTCAGTTTTTTCAGAGTATGGAGATTTATCGGGGTACAAATTAAATATGCATAAAACCCAAGTTTTAACATTCAACTATGACCCAAATCATTATTCACTAAGCAAACTCAAAACTAACTGGGAGTCGGAATCTATGAAATATCTGGGGGTCAATATCCCGAAACAACTCAACAAAATTATATCACTAAACTATGATCCACTGGTGACAAAAATAAAATCTGACCTAGCAAGATGGAATATGATACCATTCTTGGGTACTGCACAAAGAATTGAAGCAGTCAAAATGAATATACTTCCACGTCTTCTATACCTTTTCCAAACAATACCGGTAGAACCTCCCAAAAAAACATGGCAGGAGCTGGACAGAAGGATCTCAAGATTCATATGGCAGGGCAAGAGACCTAGAATCAGATATAGAACCCTACAGCTAAACAAAGACAAAGGTGGGCTCGCGCTGCCAAATATCAGGGACTACTTTAAAGCCGCACAAATTAAAACTTTAGTAGAGATATGTAACCCAGTCTACACTGCACAATGGAAGGAGATCGAATGCCAAATAACAAGTGACATCCCCCTACAGGCGATAATAGGGAACAATGCCTTACCTAAGCTTTTGAATAACACTAACCCGTGGATAGAGACCCCGCTAAAAATTTGGTTTAAGATAGTCAGAGAGAATCAAACTAAAGAGCCCTATCGACTTCTGCAATGGATCGCCTATGATCAGGACTTTACTCCTAATAAAACAGACACCAGATTTAAAAAGTGGAAGGAGAAAGGGCTGATAAAATATTACGATTTTTTTAAAGGGCAAATCTTAAGAAGTTTTGAAGATTTGAAAAAACAAGGCCTAATAAATCAAGACCTTTACAGGTTCTTCCAGCTTAGACACCACATAAACAATATACTTAAAAAGGAGGTTTTGGAAAGGGCCCAGTCAGGTGTTCTGAAGGTCTTCTTAATGGCATATAAAGGGATCCCAGGGATCAGATACATTTCTAAAATATACCAAGGTCTTCAAGACTTAAAAGGAGACAACACATCTTATATAAAAGAGAGATGGGAAAAAGAGGGGAATTTCACTTTACAACTGGAAATATGGGAAAAGCTAAATAAACAGCAATGGAAAAGTACCTCATCCCTGCAGTGGAGAGAATTTGGATGGAAAAACTTGGCAAGATTTTTCAGAACACCTGCACAAAACAAATTTACCCATAAGGGATTGAACTGTTGGCGCTTGTGTGGTGAAAAGACTGCAAATCATTTTCATGTGTTTTGGTCATGCCCAGTTATCCACCAATATTGGACCAAGGTACAGACAATATTGGGGAAAATATTCAAAATTACATTTCCCTTTTCTTTTGTAACTTTGTATTTGGGTTTACTACCGGACTCACTGGAAAGACGAGGAGAAAAATACTTATTCAATGTTTTAATATTGGCAAGCAAAAAAGCTCTAACTAAAAAATGGATGTTGAAGGACTGTCCTACACCTGAAGATTGGACTAACGTGATCCAAGACATTTACTCGATGGAAAAGTTGACATTCGCACTGAGACAGGACATGGATGGGTTCATGAACTTTTGGCAACCCTGGACCGCATATGTGTCTTCCATTAGATCTAATCTTTGACAAATACCATTTCAATAATGGTTCCGCTCTTTGTTCCAATGCTACTCAGATGCTCTTTTATCTTTATTTACTTACTTTTTCTTTTTGTTTGTTTTTTACTGGTTTGTTTGTTTGTTTTTTATTTGTTTGTTTTTTGTTTTTTTTCTCTTTAATTTCACTTTTTCTTTCACTTTAAAAAAAAAAAAGGGGTGTTGTAAGAATTAATCTTCCAATGTTGTCAGATATCAGAAAATAAGGGAACATGTGATGAAAATGTAAACACTGCATTGCTGTAACGACCTGTATACCCTTTACAAAAACTTAAATAAAAAAAAAAAAAAAAAATCAATTCCGACTTTGTTGAATTTAATAAAGAATTTTGGGGAAATATCAGGATATAAAATAAATAAAACTAAATCTTCAATATTAATGCTAAATGAGACCCAGAGAAATCACCCAGCTCCTGAGGTAAATCAATTCAAAGTTGTAAATCAGTTTAAATATTTAGGAATTCAAATTTTGCCTAAGCTAGAATCAGTCGCCAGTGCCAACTATGAAGCCTTAATGACAGACATTAATGAGTTACTTCAGAGATGGATGTCACTACCAATGTCAATGATTGGGAGAATTAATATACTTAAAAGTAATATCTTGGACTTCCGGTTATGGCTGCCACGTAGGACGGACGTGTCTCGCCCTGCTCTGCTCCTGGAAAAAAAAAATCGGCAAATAACGCTCTCATTTGGGACAGAACGTATCCCAGCATTTGGGCGAAGATATGTCGGCGAAGCCTAAGGCTGGAAAACCAGGAAAAGGAAAAAGCGAGCCGCCGAAACAGTCCAAATTAACGGACTTTCAGGTCTGTGACGCAGTAAACAAAACTCCATATATGGCGGAGGAGGCTGGCAACGCTGCGATGTCTGCGGGGAATGGCGCAGATGCGCTGATGGCTGCCATGAGTTCAATGAGAGCGGACTTTTCCTCTAGATTTGATGGGATTATGACAGCGTTGGAAGGAATAAGAAAGGAATTGGGTGACTGTGTAGAACGAACGGCGCAGATGGAGCTCCGTCTCGCTAGTGCTGAAGATGACGTCACCCGTCTTCAATTAAAGGTGCGCACTTTGGAAAAAAAAAAAAAATCTCTGGAAGATAATATTTTGGATTTGGAATCTCGGTCGAGACAGAATAATTTGAGGCTGGTGGGTCTTCCAGAGGAATCAGAAGGTCGGGACGTATGCTCCTTTCTGGAAAAGTGGATTCCGGAGGTGCTGGGCAGCGAGGAGTTGCAATCAGCAGTGATTCTGGAAAAAGCACATCGTATTGGCCCACGGAGAGATAAGGGACCGCCGAGGACCTTAATTATGAAGTTTCTTAGCAACAGAGACAGGATGAAGATCTTCAACGCTGCACGTGCTAAAAAAGGAGAGATTAAACACCAGGACCAGCAGGTGCGGTTCTACCCAGATTTGGCCACAGGAATCCAGCAATTGAGGAAGCAGTTTGATCCCATACGTAAGGAGCTGCGCAACCTTGGGATTCGTCATGGTGTAATCTATCCTGCGAGACTGCTGACCACGTATGAGGGCAGAACCCACATCTTCAAGACCCCAGAGGAGGCGCAGGAGTTCATCAAGAAGATCAAAGAAGAAGAAGAGACTGGTGGGAGCTAAGCATGAACAAAATATAAGGTAGAATAATTAAGCATTTGCACAGGCATCTGACTGACTTGAAGTAAATAGTAAGTTTACAAAATATAGATTGTATTATATATTAAAAAAACAAAACAAAAACAAAACAAACAAAAAAAAAACTATGATGTACAAAGTTGTTAAAAATTTTGGAGTTAAGTTGGAAAACTACAGAGGAGAGTTAATGTTACGTCATTAAAAGCAGTAGAGTTAGGGTGATTGGGAGGATGAAGAAGGAGTGGCTTAGGCTGTTCCCCGTGGGTGTGGAACGGTCGATGGCTATATCGGGAGACAGAATTTTTCTTTTGATTTTGGGGGGTTTGCCACAAGTGTGGGAAGGGGAAATTTGTTTGTGTGTAGTTTGTAGGATGAATGTTCAACCACTCATGTTTTTGCTTCTCTGTATGAGCATGTTTACACTGCAAGGTAATCCCAAACTCTCTATTGATCATGGACCAAAGTGTTAATCTTAATTTAACTTCATGGAATTGCAGAGGTCTACAAAATTTAAAAAAACTTAAACAAGTTATGAATAAAATAAAGGACATGGGTTCAAGAATTGTGTTTTTACAAGAAACTCATCTGATAGAGGAGGATGTTAAAAGAATTAGGAGTAGATGGCAGGGAAGTGTATTCACCTCTTCATTTTCATCCCGAGCCAGGGGAGTTATGACTCTCATACATAAATCAGTTCCTTTTCAAGTGAAAAATGTAATTGGAGACAAATTTGGAAGATATGTAATCATTCAAGGTTCTTTGCTATTAGAAAATATAAATCTTGTGAACTTATATGGTCCCAATATAGATGATCAGAAGTTCTTTGCTAATTTATTTCTCATCTTATCATCACTTACAGGGCAACATATAATAGCAGGGGATTTTAATTGTACATTGAATCCAGGTGTGGATAGATCAACAGGACTGGATTGTACGCACATTGGATGTAGGATGACTATTAATCATTTTATGAAAGAATTGAGATTGTTAGATATATGGAGAGAAATGAAACCACAAGTTAAAGCCTATTCTTGTTATTCCAGTACCTACAAGACATTCTCACGTATTGATTATTTTTTGATTTCCACAGAATTAAGGTCCAAGATTCAAAACTGCTTTTATGATAACATCGTGATCTCTGATCATGCACCCTGTTGTCTAATATATGTAGATAAAAAATTGACAAAGGAATCAGGTAGATGGCAATTTCAGCATAAATGGCTTCAGGATGAGGAATTTGTCAAGTATATAGAAAAACAGATAGACGAGTTCTTTGACATCAATACTACACAAACATCAGCATGTGTAAAGTGGGAGGCTTTCAAAGCTTTTATTAGGGGACATATTATTAGTTATACAGGATCAAAATCTAAGAAGACTCGAGAGGAGAGAGCTAAATTGGAACATAAAATAAAAAGTCTTCAGGAAAAAGTGTATGCAGGAAGTGACCCAAGGTTGGAGAATGAATTACTGATTTTGAGAGCTGAATACGACAAAAAATCAGCGAATAGAGCTGCCTCGAGTCTTCTAAGATTGAAACAATCTTTTTATGAACAAGGTGAAAAATCAGGAAAATTATTAGCATGGCAGATTAAACAATTGGAAATTAAAACACCAATTACCAGTATTATAAGTAACGGACAGGTAGTTATAGATCCTTTAGAAATTAATAGAGCCTTTAGAGATTACTATGAAAAATTATATGATACCAAAAATGAACCTGATTTAACAAAACTAAATGGGTTTTTGAACGAACTATCTATACCGTGTATACCAAATGAAAACAGGGAGATATTGGAGTCTAAAATTAGTCAAGAAGAAGTTGGGCTAGCCATTGATAATATGAAATCAGGAAAAAGTGCAGGACCAGATGGTCTTCCAGTTGACCTTTATAAAAAATTTAAGAATAAATTGATAAAACCTTTTTTGGAAATGGTTTTAGAAGCATTTCAAAATAATAATTTACCATCATACATAAATAATGCCTTAATTATACTGCTGCCAAAACCAGGTAAGCCCTCTAATAAATGTGAAAATATGAGACCAATAAGCCTATTAAACGCCGACCTTAAGATAATCTGTAAAATTTTAGCAAGACGAATACAAGAAATTTTACCAAATATTATTAATCGAGATCAGAATGGCTTTATAAAGGGTAGACAAGGCTTCCATAATGTAAGAAGACTATTTAATATTATTTATTTTAATAAAGAAGCACCGGATACAGCTCTCCTATCATTGGACGCCGAAAAGGCCTTTGATAGAGTTGAATGGCCCTTTCTTTTTGAAGTCCTACAAAGGTTTGGACTTGGAAATAATTTCATAAAATGGGTTCAAATAATATACAATAATGCTACAGCAGAAATCCTAACAAATAACAATATTTCAAAACCAATAAAAATCAATAGAGGATGTCGACAAGGCTGTCCACTTTCACCTTTACTGTTTACTATGGCAATTGAACCTTTAGCGATAACGATACGTTTACATTCACAAATATATGGAATTAAAGTTGGACCAACAGAACATAAAATCTCCCTGTACGCCGATGATATAATTTTGTTTATGTCGAATCTAAAAAAATCAATTCCAACCTTGTTGAATTTAATAAAGAATTTTGGGGAAATATCAGGATATAAAATAAATAAAACTAAATCTTCAATATTAATGCTAAATGAGACCCAGAGAAATTACCCAGCCCCTGAGGCAAATCAATTCAATGTTGTAAATCAGTTTAAATATTTAGGAATCCAAATTATGCCTAAGCTAGAATCAGTCGCCAGCGTCAACTATGAAGCCTTAATGTCAGATATCAATGAGTTAACTCAGAGATGGATGTCACTACCAATGTCGATGATCGGGAGAATCAATATACTTAAAAGTAATATTTTACCTAAAATACTTTATTTATTTCAATACATTCCCTTATCACCACCTTTAGATCTATTCTCAAGAATAAAAAAAAAGTTAGTGGAATTTATATGGAACAACAGGAGGGCTAGATTACGTCTGTCTTTATTATATTTACCATTTGATCGTGGAGGTCTGAAATGTCCAAATTTTATGTTGTATTATTGGTCGGCACAACTGAGGTCTATGACATATTATTTTTCATCAAATGATCTCCCTCACTGGACTGAAATGGAATCATACAATTTACCTTTACCTCTTCCCATATTCATATACTCAGATTCGGCAAAAAAATTACAAAAACAAGTTAAAAATCCATTTGTAAAGCATATGATCAAAATATGGTGTGAAGCTAAAAACTATTTAAAAGAACCACAGTTATTGTCACAATTTAGTCCAATATGGGGTAATCAATATTTTAAACCAGGGAGAGCGGACGCTGTATTTAAAGTATGGAATTTAAAAGGGATACAAAAGATTCAGGATTTATATTTGCCATGTGCAGACAACATAATGTCTTTTGAAGAGCTGAGGATCAAATTTAATCTCAATAGAACACATTTTTTTAAATATCTTCAACTTAGAAACTTTATTCGATCAAATCAAAATAAAGCTCTCACTCGACCTATTTATTCATCCTTGGAAAAAATGATGATGAAAGATAGTAAAAGAAAGGGTATTATTTCAGAGTTTTATAACTCATTGACACTATCTTCAAGTGAAAATTCACTGAAAAGATTAAACTACTGGAAAGAAGATCTGCAAATTGAAATTTCGGAGGAACAATGGGAATTGGCTTGTACAGAAGCTCAAACCAAATCAATAAATGCACGCCTTAAATTGATACATTTCAAATGGTTAATGCGGATGTATGTTACACCGGAGGAGTTAAATAGATATAACAAAAATATACCAGATACATGCACAAAATGCATGGAAAGTAAAGGAACCCTATTTCATTGTTTATGGGAATGTAGATTAATAAGAATGTTTTGGGAAGAGGTGAGGGTAACAATTGAAAAAATAATCTCAAAACAAATCATACTGAATCCTAAACTGTTTTTGTTGGGTCTGTACCCAGAAAAGCATAATTTTAATAAAAGTGAAAGAACATTCATAGACCTCAGTTTGCTTAATGCCAAAAAATGTATTGCACTATTATGGAAAAAGACTCATAGACCAGATGTGACTCAGTGGTTAAGACAGATGTTAACAAACCTTCCATTAGAAAGAATAACATATATACTGAAATCAAAGGAAATTGTGTTTGAGAATATATGGAGACCTTTTATTGATTATGTAAAAAATTTAAACATAACTCTTGAAGAAGAAGGTGAATGATGTGTGTGGACCTTGTAAATTCCAAACTGGTGAACATAATATGTATACTTATGTATTGGATTGTCTAGACTAAACAGAGGAGCATTGTTGAAGACTTGATTTTGTTGGTGGTTGTTGGTGTTTTTAGTGCATTTTTTTTTTGTAGTACTTTAGCGTTAGTGTTTGATTGTTTGTATCATGTTTGTTAAAAAAAAAAAAAAGGTTCAATAAAGATATTGTGGAAAAAAAAAAAAAGTAATATCTTACCCAAAATGCTTTATTTATTTCAATACATTCCTTTACCACCACCTTCAGATCTATTCTCAAGAATTAAAAAAAAAGTTAGTGGAATTTATATGGAACAATAGGAAGGCTAGATTACGTCTGTCCTTACTACATTTACCATTTGATCGTGGAGGTCTGAAATGTCCAAACTTTATGTTGTATTACTGGTCAGCACAACTGAGGTCTATGACATATTATTTTTCATCAAATGATCTCCCTCACTGGACTGAAATGGAATCATACAATTTACCTTTACCTCTTCCCATATTCATATACTCAGACTCGGCAAAAAAATTACAGAAACAAGTTAAAAATCCATTTGTAAAGCATATGATCAAAATATGGTGTGAAACCAAAAAATATCTAAAAGAACCACACTTATTGTCACAATTTAGACCAATATGGGGTAATCAATTTTTAAACCAGGGAGAGCGGATGCTTTATTTAAAGTATGGAATTTAAAAGGGATTCAAAAGATTCGAGACTTATATTTGTCAGGTTCAGATAACATAATGTCTTTTGAAGAACTGAGGATCAAATTTAATCTTAATAGAACACATTTTTTTAAATATCTTCAGCTTAGGAACTTTACTCGATCAAATCAAAATAATGCTCTCATCCGACCTACTTATTCATCCTTGGAAAAAATCTTGACGAAAGATAGTAAGAGAAAGGGTATTATTTCAGAATTTTATAACTCATTGACATTATCCTCAAGTGAAAACTCACAGAAAAGATTGAATTTTGGAAAGAAGACCTGCAAACTGAAATTTCAGAGGAACAATGGGAAGTGGCTTGTACAGAAGCTCAAACCAAATCAATAAATGTACGTCTTAAATTGATACATTTTAAATGGTTAATGCGGATGTATGTTACACCGGTGGAGTTAAATAGATATAACAAAAACATACCAGATACATGCACAAAATGTATGGAAAGTAAAGGAACCCTATTTCATTGTTTATGGGAATGTAGAAAAATTAGAATGTTTTGGGAAGAGGTGAGGGTAACAATTGAAAAAATAATTTCAAAACAAATCATATTGAATCCTAAACTGTTTTTGTTGGGTCTTTATCCAGAAAAGCATAAGTTTAACAAGAGTGAGAGAGCATTCATAGACCTCAGTTTACTTAACGCCAAAAAATGTATTGCACTATTGTGGAAAAAGACTCATAGACCAGATGTGACTCAGTGGTTAACCACTTGCACTCCGGGCAATTTTCCTAAAAATGCCAAAAAATAACGTGCCCAAAGTAAATCGAAAGCTGTTATTCAACCCTTTGCAGCATCTTCATGGGGTTGGCCTCATTTAAAAGAAAACACTTTGAATTTTTTGGCAAAAAAACATAATCTCTTTACGTGCTCCGGCCACTGAGTTACAGTCATCTAAACATACTGAACTTGAAGAAAAAAAAATTGGACACAGTGTTTTTTTGGATACAAATGCTTGTAAATAACACACAGCTGTCCGATCCGGCTGGAAAATGCAACAGAAATGTAGAACCAAGTGTTATCCAGCTGAGATCCAAATTTGGTAACAATACCACCAAAAATGAATATTTTACACAGCTTTGTTCTCAGGCTGTTCCCAGGCGTTTTGGAACTGTGCCAAATTGTGCCAAATGGCACAGTTTGGAAAAACGTCTGTAACTTTTGAATAATTCAATGTAGAAGCTTCATTTTAGGCTCTAATGAAAGGTCACACTCAGGGCTGTGTTTGTGTGTGTGTGTGTGGGCGGGGGGTCGTTCCCCCCCCCCCCCCGCTACCAAGGACCAAATTCGGCCCTCTACATGACGGATTACACTCCTTGCATGCTTTCACAGCGGCTCCCCCCCCCCTCGCTACTGTGTGTGTGTGTGTGTGGGGGGGAACCGTGAACGGACCGTGAATGCCCCCCCCCCTCGCTACAGAAGAGGGCCATCGCTACATGATGGAATAGACTGATATGCTTCCTCCCGCAGACCGGGAAGCGTTCGGACCGTGCCCCCCCCCGCTCCTCTTCTGCAGCGGGGGGGGGGGGGCATTCACGGTCCAAACACGGCAAATGAACCGTTTATCGCGGCGCACGTACTTCGTGCGCAGTACAGTTGTAATTTACCGATCGGTCAAAAGTCATTTTTGGATTTCAGTTTTAAGGGATAAATAATAATTTAGCTTATAACACCTTACCTCTTCAAAGCAGCAGAGTCGCGGCGAACAGCTCTTCCCCCATTGTTAGACGAACGCGACGCTACTCCGCTCGTGGATCCCAATCAACATAATTCCATTATTGCCGTTTTGGCGAATGATTTACGACTTTTGTCGTCGGCCTCCATCTATTCTGCTGGAATGAGTGCAGGTCCCACTTGTGGGTGTTCTCCATGCTGCTGGGTGAGCCTGGGTCTGTAGTAGATTCGTACAGAGTCCTTCTGCAGCAGTAAATATCGCTTCACCCAGCCTGAATTTCTGTGCTTCAATTGGCTCCTGCGTTCACAGTAGGCGGGTCTTCCTTCCTAGATTTTCATTCATTGGCTCCTCAAGGTTTCAGAAACCCAATTCAAGGCTCTTATCAGTCGAATGAGAGGTCAATCAGATGAACTAATCTGTTCGCGGCTGTGTTTGCAGATTTTTTTTTCAGTGGCGCTTGGAGGGCACACCACCTACACCATCACCATCAATATCCTTATCATGCGTCATGCGCACGAGGGTGCACGAGCACGCTCTCGTGCGCCCTCGTGCATCATAGGACGCAGAGACTTGCCCGCCCGCGGAACAACGGAGCGCAAGTGGTTAAGACAGATGTTAACAAACCTTCCACTAGAAAGAATAACATACATACTGAAATCAAAGGAAATTGTGTTTGAGAATATATGGAGACCTTTCATTGATTATGTAAAGAATTTAAACACAACTTTTGAAGAAGAAGGTGAATGATGTGTGTGGACCTTGTAAATTCCAAACTGGTGAATGTATAGTATGTATACTTACGTAATGGATTGCCTAGACTATAGAGGAGCATTGTTGAAGATCTGCCTTTGTTAGTGGTTGTTGATGTTTTTTAGTACTTTTTTTTCTTTTTTTTAAATTACTTTAGTGTTAGTGTTTGATTGTGTTATGTTTGTAAAAAGGTTCAATAAAAATATTGTGGGAAAAAAAGAATCTGTATTGTCTTTGTAGTAGATTCTAAATTGAGTCCCACAGTAAGCATAAATTCAGCATAAATTTGACCCTCCTCAGACATTTGGAACTTTTTTCATAAATTTGCATGGTTTCCTGCTTCCTTATCAGTTTACCTTGTTTCTTATAACATGATATTTCTTTTTGCAATAATCTGCAAATATTTTTCTTAAATATCTGAAAATCTATTGATATAAATTTTAACTTCTCCTATTGAATGTTGTGCTTTCATTGCCAAGCAGTTTCATCTATATTTTTCTCTACATTATTGATCATGTATTGATAATTTTTATGTATTATCTATTTTTCTGAGGATTTTTGCTAATTAATTTTTGTTAATTAATTGTTGTGGTAACCTCCTTGATGCATGGAGATGCACATGCATCAAAGTTACAGGGTATTTGCTTGATGGGTAGTGCCCTTTTTACTAGAAGAAGGAAATGTTTTGTGCTATTTATGTGTGTTACACACAGTTAATTTAGATAAAAGTTTGTGAGTAGTATAACCCCCTCAAAATGAGGTTTAAATAGTCATGGCTTCTTTTTTGAGTGTCCTCCCTTGACCTAATTTACAAGTTGCAGTTAGGACAAGTAATACAGCTGTCTGTGTAGATTTAATGCGATTTAGCTTTCATTGTAACCATTCTGAGTTAGTCATTAAGACCACATTTGTCTAACCTGTTGAACACAGACAGGTTGAATTTGTGTAAGTGTATCCTTGTGAAAGGTTATGTCCCTCTCCTTCAGGCAATGGAAAGATGGGCATACTGCTTAATTAGAATTTGGCTTAATTTTGTACAAGGAATGGCTTATTTTATATATTCCTTGGTAAATTATGGTATGGACTGTAGTCCCGAGGCCCGGCTCGGCCGAGGCCAAGCACCAGGAGCACAGCCCAGCTCTTTAGCACGTCATTGTCATACAACACAATTATTCCTTAATACTGTCACATTTCTAAAATGTGACACTGTCATACCATTATCTAGCGAGAGGCATTATTGCAAGGTGTCAGATTGCAATGTGTCAGATGTATCCTGCAGTGTGAAGTCATGTAAACACTACATTTTTAAAGTCAAAGTCATTTGAATTGATATGCGTTATGCCATTGTCAATGTCATTTCTTCTACTTAGCTTCGGCAATGCTTGTCCTCTGTGAGGTCCTCCGTGAGGTCCTTCCCCCCGTCATGCCGCCACTGTGCCCCAGCCAATGAGCCTGATGACCATGTTGATGCCTGCCACACACTGTCCAGCCTCCTCCCATCTCCCACAAAGATCAAGTCTCGGTGCCATCCTGTAAAAAGAAATAGGGGAAGCCTCAAGGCTACCCCCTGTCCGTGCGTCAGAATTTACATCAACAGGAGTGCAAATTTTATCACCCCATAAATTGTTTTTGCAAGTATTGCTGTTATAGTCATCTAACTTCTGTCCTTTAGAGGTTTGACAGTGTTTATTCCATTATTATAATGTTTAATGTGAAGAAACACAAGTGAATTATTGATTTTATTGTTTTGTTACATGTTGCATTTGCCACCAAGAATTTGTTAGAATTAAAGGTAATGGTGATCTTATGATTCCTATTTGTCACCTTGTTGATTTTGCAATTCTAAATCCTGGTGAAAGATAAAGATTTTGTGAATGTTTTCCTTTCCCTGTTGAAAAGTGAAAACATGAACTGGAATGGAGAATAACACAAAAAGAGTTTAAATTACACCTAAAGCTTCCACAGTTTGAATAATGTGATTTTCTATTTACAACAAGTATTTTCTAAATATTCAGTGAATCACTAAATGTTTTACCAATTTGCACGAGTCAGCATTACTTTAAGATCACTGTTTAATAAAACAGTGTCACATATTAGAAGCCTGAAGTCAATGCAGCATTTAGAATTAGCAATTGTTGCTTGTAACTTAAAAGATTTAAAATGTATGGTTACACACGTGATTAACTGCAAAGTGTAGGCCTAATCTTTTTCCTTGAGTGGGAGATATCTGTTCTGTCCTTATGGCAAACCTTGTGAACTGTTTATAGTTGTCTGTGGCAGGGGTCATAGAGCAGCAGTCTGTGTGCAGGATGTTATCACACAGGAGAAAAGTGACATTCTGAGCCCCAACATGGACCCAAGGTCAGAATGGTTGATGCTCTAATCTTACCTTTTTTTTAATTTCCTAAATCCTGTAATCCTTCAGAGCTTTTGCTGTTTTTTTTTATTTATTTTTAATTTTTTTATATGGACAGTGAAATGATTAAAATTTTAATAAGCACATAGTCATTTATTAAAAAGTGAAAAAACAATAATATGACATAGAAGCACCAAGACTTCTGTTTGATAGTCAGCAGCCTCAGGGAAATCATCATCATCATCATAGCAGTCTATCGGGGGCGACAATAACTGTTTAATTTAGGTCTGATCAGATTCCTCCACGTAGCTCTGTCCTTCACCCTCCGCTGCCAGGAACTCCTGACCTTGTTAACCCGGACGACGTTCGAGCCGATATGAGTTAGATAGATAGATGTACTTTACTGATCCCAAACTGGGAAATTACAGTGTAACAGCAGCATGACAGTAGACAACCAAACAACAGAAACACACACATGACAGACAAACAGATTACCCATGGAAAGTAAAACTAGCATGACTATAAAACCTATATACATCATGGCTTAATATATGATGACCCGTATAAACACATGAATCATCCCATTGCACAAAGAAGGACTATCAGGAGCAGAGTGAAATGTGAGGTACCACTTAGTCTGTAAGGTGCAGTGTGGCAGCATAGCTATGACCAGAATACAACATCATAGTGAGTTATTGTAGAGTGAAATTGCATGTGGCAGGAAAGATTTCCTGTACCTGGCCGTTCGACAGCAAAGCTGTAGTAGTCTACTGGAGAAAGTGCTTCGCTGTCTATCGAGTGTGTGGTGGAGGGGATGATCAGGATTGTCCATGATGGATCGCAGTTTATTTAGTGTTCTCCCCTCCACCACTGTCTCAAAGGTCTCCGGTCTGAGACCAATTACAGAGCCAGCCCTCTTGATAATCTTGTCAAGTCTGTTGGTATCTCTGGCCCTAATACTGCTACCCCAACAGACAGCAGCAAAGAAGATGGCGCTGGCGACAACGGTCTGGTAGAAAAGCTCCAGCATCCTGCTGCACACGTTGAAGGATCTCAGCTTTCTCAGGAAGTAGAGTCTGCTCAGCCCCTTCTTGTGCGCAGCATTGGTGTTGGATCTCCAGTCCAACCCACTGCTGATCCTGACACCCAGATATTTGTAGTCCTCAACCACTCCCACATCCTCCCTCCTAATCTGCAGTGACTGAGAAGGCGTCTTCCTCTTCCTGAAGTCAATCACCATCTCTCTGGTCTTGCTGACATTCAACTTCAGGTGATTCTGCTCCGTCCACTCCACAAATCTGTCTACCAGTGCCCTGTACTCCCCCTCCTCTCCTCCTCTTATACACCCCACAACAGCTGAGTCATCAGAGAATTTCTGCAGGTGGCATGACTCAGTGTTTATCTTTTTTCTTATAAAAGACAAAAATAAAATAGAAAGGAGATGTCTTTTTCTTTCTTAAGAAGGTAAAGACATCTCCTTTCTATTTTATTTTTGTCTTTTATAAGAAAAAAAGATAAATAATTGAGAGAAGACAAAATGAACTTATTTGATCTATGACTCAGTGTTGTACTGAAAGTCAGTGGTGTATAAGGTAAAAAGAAAAGGAGAGAGCACAGTCCCCTGTGGATCTCCCGTATCACTAGCCACCACTCCAGACAAGACATTGCCCAGCCAGACAAACTGTGGTCTGCCTGTCAGGTAGTCAGTAGTCCAGGAGATCACAGAGCTGTCAACCCCCATCACCCGCAGCTTCTCACCCAGCAGCAGTGGCTGGATGGTGTTAAAGGCACTGGAGAAATCAAAAAAAGTGATTCTCACTGTATCTCCTCCACCATCCAGGTGCAGATGGGCTCGTTGCAGCAGGTAGATGACAGCATCTTCAACTCCTAAATGGGGTTGATATGCAAACTGCAGAGGGTCCAGCCACGTCTTCACCTGCAACCTCAGGTGGGCTAAGACCAGTCTCTCCAGGACCTTCATCACATGAGATGTGAGGGCAACTGGTCGGTAGTCATTCATATCCGATGGAGATGACTTCTTGGGGACAGGAACCAGGCAGGATGTCTTCCACAGCACCGGTACTCTCTCCAGACTCAGGCTGTACAGGTGTTTCAGTACCGGAGCTAGTTGGTTGGCACAGGTCCTCAGGGCCCAGCTGTTTCTCCACTAACTAACCTGCACTTATATAGCGCTTTTCTAGTCACAAAGACCACTCAAAGTGCTTTCATTAATACTAACCCTCTATTCTAAGGGCCTATAGGAAACAGATATCTAGGGACAATTTAGAACAGCCAATTAACCTAACATGCATGTTTTTGGCATGTGGGAGGAAACCGGAGAAATCCCGGAGTAAACCCACGCAACACGGGGAGAACATGCAAACTCCACACAGATCACTGTTGGTCGGGGGCTGGGATCGAACCCACGATCCCACGATCCCCACAATCCCCCAGCCAAGGGTAAACTGTGCTGCCGCAGTGCTAACCACTGCGCCACCGTGCAGCCGCGCCACCGTGCAGCCCTGATCTATTGTCACCGTGAAGTGAGGGAGGGTCCTGGTGCCCCCTGAGGAGGAGGAGGGGGGAGATGGAGAGAGATTCTGCACAGGAGGGTGGGTGGGGAGGGGTGCGTGGGGGCCTGGTTGTGTCAGACTGTGAGTTGAACCTATTAAAAAACAGATTCAGTTCCTCAGCTCTCTCCTGGCTCCCAAATGGCTGCCCGACTCTCCCCTTGCACCCAGTTTTTTGTTTCATTCCCTCCCACACATCTTTAGTGTTGTTTTGCCTGAGTTCACCTTCCAACTTCCTCCTATAATTGTCCAGTTGCTTTCTGACTGACCATTTCATGAAACTGCTTGCAAAGTATTTGAGTACCACTAGGTTTTGCTGGACTAGTGGCACATTCTTGGCAGATAGAGGTATTATCAGTGGTAAGGACAGGCCAAGACAAACTGACTCCAGTATCTGTTGCAGTGACTGACCAGATGATAGTGTAACGTTGGGGCCATGTTTAGGGGGGCAGGGATTCCCCAGCATGCTTTGCCAGTTGAAAACGTTATGTGTGTGTAACCGTGATTTAAACGGAGGTCTGGGAGAATGACCTCCCCTCCTGTCTGTGCTCAGAGTGTGTGAAAAATAAATCCCATTGATCACAACCATCTGCTCCATTTTCTTTGTGTGAACCCTGCTTACGTCACACTGGTGTCAGGAGTGGGATGGAGCAAATGGAAGCTAGGATCAGAATGGAGATCCAGCAGCTGGAGCAGGCCATTGCTCAGCTGATGATGGACGATGGGACCGAGACACCACCACCGGGAGCCCGGAGCCGGGATGAACGAAGCGGCGGACCTGACGGGGCCAGCGCACCCCGCCTCCTGTCTTTTTCAAGACAGAGCAGAGCAAACATTCCACCCTTCTCAGGACAGCACGGGCTGGCGACCCCACGGCGATCAAGGGTGGCGATCGATCAGGAAACGACCACCCCACCTGTTCGACAGCAGGCCAAGATTCCCCGTTTCAACGGCGAAGCCACTTTGGATGATTACCTGACACAGGTCGAGCTGACTGCGGCGCTGAACGGCTGGTCGCCAGAGGAAACCGCCGTACAGGTCGCGCTGGCCTTGGAAGGGAAAGCCCTCTGCACGCTCTCTGATCTCCGGCCCGAGGAGCACCACAGCTGGCCAGCACTACAAGGGGCGCTCCAGAGACGATTTGGGAGAATAGCGGATGCTGAGCACGCCCAAGAACAACTGACCCGCCGCCGCCGGAACCACAAGGAAAAACTAGGAGCCTATGCTGCAGACATATGGCTGTTAACCCGGCGCAGCTACCCAGATTTCGCGCCGGAGGCAGTAGAGAAGCTCGCCCTCCGGAGTTTCATCCAAGGTCTCCGCCCGGCCCAGCTCCAGAGCCACGTACGGCTCCACACCGCGAGCGACTGGAGGACTGCAGTGGCAGAAGCAGAGCGGGCAGAGCCGCTAATAAATCGCACCGCTGAAGCAGCAACGCACAGCCGAAGAACCTACCAGGCTACGATGGAGAGCGAGGGGGAGGAGGAGGAATTACGGCAGACCACGGCGGCGCGTCCACGGAGAAGATGGCCTCGGCGGCGCGAGGAAGGGTGCTTCCGCTGCGGAGAGATGGGACACATCGCGCGATACTGCCTCGCACCCACCCCACGACAAACTGGCCCCTTGCCGGCGTTAAACTAGAGCGAGGTGGCGTGAACGGGGACAGGCCACCTCCAGCAGATGTTTCCCCCGAGGAGCCGGCACCGCGTGTGGGCCGAGTTGGACACTCTCCAGGGATCTATCTACAGTGCAGCTTGGGGAAGACGTCGATCCGGGCCCTGATTGACACCGGCTCTACAGTCTCCTTGGTTCGACCCGGTGTGCTGCCGGGCACAAGCAAGACGGCTCAGCGGGGGTGGGAACCCACCGAGCGCTGCGTCATCACAGCTACCGGTGAGCGCGCCCGACTGAAGGGGCGGAGAGTGCTGGTGGTGGGGGTGGCCGGTCAGAACATAAGACACCCGTTCTGGCTGGCTGACATCCAAGACCCCTGTATTATTGGACTAGACGTGCTCACAGCCTGGCGTGCCAAGATCGACACCGCCGGACCTTCCCTCCAGCTGGGAAACCGGACCATCACGCTCCACAGCAGAACCCAGGGAAGGGACACGGGGGCACGCGCAATCGAGGGATCGCCAAGACAGACCGGACCAGGCAGGCCACCGCGAGGACTGGACACGATGACGTCACCAGCGCGGACAGAGGGAGCACGAGCACACACAGGGACAGCAAGGGGAGGGGTCAACGTGTCAGCAGAGATGCAGCAGGCGGTGGAGGAATTATTTCAGCGGAGCTGCAGCGGGCTGGACCCGGAACAGAGACGCCAGCTGCGGGAGCTATTGGACTATTACGTGGGTGTTTTCGCCGCGAAGGATGAGGAATGCGGCCGGACCGGGTTGGTGCAGCATGAGATCGACACCGGTGAGGCCAGGCCGATTCGACTCCACCCACGCCGGCTGCCCTTTTCAAGGCGGGCAGCGGCGGAACAAAAAGTGCGAGAAATGCTGGAGGCAGATGTCATTGAGCCCTCCAGCAGCCCCTGGGCGGTGTCTGTGGTGCTGGTCAAGAAGAAGGACGGGTCGTGGCGGTTCTGTGTGGATTACCGACGCCTGAACGACGCCACCAGGAAAGATTCCTACCCCCTGCCCCGCATTGATGACGCACTGGACCACATCGCCGGCTCCAGCTGGTTCAGCTCGCTGGATCTACACAGCGGCTATTGGCAGGTAGAGCTGTCACCCGAAGCCCGCCAAAAAACAGCCTTCTCCATCGGGCAGGGACTGTACCAGTTTAAAGTGATGCCGTTTGGACTCTGCAACGCCCCGGCCACCTTTGAGCACTTGATGGAGCGAGTGCTGGCTCACGTGCCCCGGAGTCGCTGCGTTGTTTACCTGGATGACCTACTGGTGCATGCAGCTGATTTTGACAGCGCCCTGTCAAATCTCCAAGAGGTGCTGGGAGCCATCCAGCAGGCGGGGCTACGGTTACACCCTAAGAAATGCCACCTGTTCCAGCGGGAGACCACCTTTTTGGGCCACGTCGTCAGCGCAGCAGGGGTCGCCACCGACCCGGAAAAAGTGGCAACAGTGAGAGACTGGCCAGTGCCGCGGAACGTTGGAGAACTGAGGAGTTTTCTTGGATTGGCCTCCTATTATAGGAGGTTTGTGAAAGACTTCGCCACCATCGCCAGCCCGCTGCATCAGCTGACGCAGAAAGGACGCACGTTCCAGTGGAGTGACAGCTGTGCTGCTGCTTTCTCCCAGCTTCGCGCAGCGCTCATCAGAGCCCCTGTCCTGCGGTATCCTGACCCGAACCGCCCTTTCATCGTGGACACGGACGCCAGCAACCAGGGCGTCGGGGCGGTGCTATCCCAGGAGGGAGAACACGGAGAGCAGGCAGTCGCTTTCTTCAGCCGCACTCTCAGCAGAGCCGAGAGGAATTACTGTGTGACTCGCAGAGAGCTGCTGGCTGTCATCCAAGGACTGCGTCATTTCCGCCCGTATGTGTACGGGGGGAGGTTCCAGCTCAGGACGGACCACGCTTCCCTGACCTGGTTGTTAAACTTCAAAGAACCAGATGGACAGTTGGCGAGGTGGCTGGAGGCACTGCAGGATTATAATTTCCAGATTGTGCATCGGGCAGGCCGCCTCCATGCCAACGCTGACGCGCTGTCTCGGCGCTCCTGCGCGACAGAGGAGTGTTGTCACTGCCAACGGGCTGAAGATCAGGACCAAACCGCCCCATGGGCTGCCGCTCTCCGAGCCGCTGCGAGCAGGAATCACGCAGCGACGCACAGCCCCTCCTCAGATGATCAGGCAGTTCTCCCCAGCGATGACGTCACAGAGGTTCTTGGCACGCAGCAGCTGCAGAGCGAGCAGGACAGAGACCCGGTCATTTCGCGGGTTCGGCAGTGGCTGGACGCAGGACAGCGGCCCGCCTGGGAGGTTGTGTCACCACTGGACCCAGAGACTAAGGCCCTGCACTCCCAGTGGGCCAACCTCCGTTGCTACGAGGGCGTGGTGTATAGACAGTCGCAGACTCCAGCTGGGCAGCGGCACGTCTGGCAGCTGCTGGTTCCTCGTCGACTCCGGCCCAAAGTACTCCAGCTGGTTCATGGGGCGGTAGGAGCGGGCCACTTCGGAGTGACAAAGATGCTGCAGCGCCTTCGGGCCCAGTTCTACTGGCCCGGTTGTCATCAGGACGTGGAGCTCCACGTTCATCGCTGCGACATATGCACAGCTCAGAAGGGACCAACTCAGCGATCCCACGCTCCCCTGCAGCAGTACCGGGTGGGAGCACCGATGGAGCGAGTGGGAGTGGACATCCTGGGCCCTTTCCCGACCACGGACCGGGGGAACCGCTACGTGCTGGTCGCGATGGATTATTTCACTAAGTGGCCAGAGGCGTACGCGGTCCCGGATCAGAGCGCCGCTACGACGGCATCAAAGCTGGTGGATGAAATGTTCTGTCGGTTTGGCGCACAGGAGGAGCTGCACAGCGATCAGGGTCGGAACTTCGAGGCGGAGGTCTTCGGAGAGGTCTGCAAACGGCTGGGCATCCGGAAGACCCGGACCACCCCACTGCATCCACAGAGCGACGGCCTGGTCGAACGATTCAACCGGACCCTCACCACCCAGCTCGCTATCCTAGTGGATCAGCGACAGCGAGACTGGGACCTGCACCTGCCTTTTGTTTTGTGGGCGTACCGGACGGCAGCTCAGGAATCTACCCGGTGCACCCCTGCGGCGCTCATGTTTGGAAGCGAGCTGCGCACACCAGTGGATTTGGTATTCGGTTGCCCCCCTGAGCCGGAGGTGGAGGGAAAACCCGGATTGGATTATTTTTTTTGTTTGAAAGAACGTCTCCACACGGTGCACGAGCTGGCTCGAGAGGCCCTGGCAGCGGCAGGGGGCCGACAGAAGGGAGCGTACAACTCCCGCTGCCAGGGGAGGGACTTTGCACCGGGAGATCGAGTCTGGGTTTTCTGCCCTGAGAGGAAGAGAGGACGATCACCGAAGCTGGCGAGCCAGTGGTCGGGGCCATGCGTGGTCCTGGAGAGACTGTCAGATGTGGTGTACAGGGTGAGGCTTAGAAAAAGGGACCGGGTTGTGGTCCTTCATCATGACCGTCTCGCCCCGTATCGGCCATCTGCACCGCTGGTGGACGAACCGGAGCTTCCATCCCGGCCCGATACCCCGACCGAGACCCAGATGGACACTAGGGGGCCTGTACGTGTTGGCCGCCGGCGCCGAAGACCGCCCCGACACCTGGATGAGTTTGTATTGGACTTTTAAATTGGACTTTAATTTTTCTGGGGACAGAAACCAGTCCGGGGGGGGGCAGTGTAACGTTGGGGCCATGTTAAGGGGGGCAGGGATTCCCCAGCATGCTTTGCCAGTTGAAAACGTTATGTGTGTGTAACCGTGATTTAAACGGAGGTCTGGGAGAATGACCTCCCCTCCTGTCTGTGCTCAGAGTGTGTGAAAAATAAATCCTGTTGATCACAACCATCTGCTCCATTTTCTTTGTGTGAACCCTGCTTACATCACAATAGGTTTGTTTATCTCTGCTCTTTGTGTAGTGCATGTCACGATGCACCGACTGGCAAAAGTCCACCACAGACCTTGTGACAGATGTGCTTATCTGGCAGGATGTCCAGTCTCACCCCGTGTAACTGGGAGTGGTCCACCAAAGACCTGTGACAGATATTGTTTTTAGTTCTGCCAGGATGCCCAGTTTCACCCTCCACACCCTTGGAAGGGCGGGGTTGCCGCTAGTGATGATGCACTGATCCCTAAACACATGCATTGACTTTTTACACGTATATTCATGTAAATGTTGCATACTCTTGGGTATTAAATCAACCAATTGCATTTTCAGTCCACTAGATGGAGGAAAGCAAGCACCCACTCAAGTGAAGTCATATCTAGTCTCGTGAAATTTGCAGCTAGATAGCGCAAAAGCAGCATTGTCAGGTGAAGCCACATCTTGGCTCGCGAAATTTGTAGCCAGGATTCAAAGTTGGGAAGCAGTTGAATGTGCTGAAAAGTTAACTCAAATGTCGGGCCTTTTTTGAATTTTATAACAAAGATGGAACGAAAGACCTTGACATGAAAAAAATCTCTCTGAATATGCAGCCAAGCACACTTGTCTCAGAGCAGCGTTAGCAACAGCTAAGCTAAAAACACTTCAGCATAGAGCTTGCTCTTTCTCCAAGCTCTTTCTCTGAGCGGCCCTGACCAACAAATTGCAGACATCTGCCACCTTCAACCTCAGTGCGAGCCAACACCGTCCACTGCCCTCCAGACGTGTCTCAGCGGAAAATTAAGCCCCTGGAATACAATAATGTGAGCAGCAGAAAGGACCACTGGAGGACTGAGAACCTGCAGCTACTAAAATGATTTCTAAGAGCTGACATATAAAAACATAAATGAGTATTAATAATAAATGTGATCAGTTAACAGATTTTGGACTTAGAGTTGGCTAGAGCTGAAAACCAGAAAGCACACCATCACCACCACTCACAACATAATCATATATGCACATACATAGTCACTGTCAACCTCTTCTCTGCTTTGAATCATGCAATATAGGCTGTATTTTTTTTATTTAAGTTTTTATAAAGGGTATACAGGTCATTACAGCATTGCATTGTTTACATTTTCATCACGTTCCCCCTTTTTTTTTAAGTGAAAGAAAAAGTGAAATTAAAGAGAACAGAAAAAACAAACAAACAAACAAAAGAGCAAAAAACGAACAAACAAACAAAATAAATAAATAAATAAAAATAAAAGAGCATCTGAGCAGCGCTGGAACAAAGAGCGGTGCCATTATTGAAATGGTATTTGTCAAAGATTAGATCTAATGGAAGACACATATGCGATCCAGGGTTGCCAAAAGTTCATGAACCCATCCATGTCCTGTTTCAATGCGAAGGTCAACTTTTCCATCGAGTAAATGTCCTGAATCACGTTAATCCAATCTTCAGGTGTAGGACAATCCTTCAACATCCATTTTTTAGTTAGAGCTTTTTTGCTTGCCAATATTAAAACACTGAATAAGTATTTTTCTCCTCGTCTTTCCAGTGAATCCGGTAGTAAACCCAGATACAAAGTTATAAAAGAAAAGGGAACTGTTATTTTGAATATTTTCCCCAATATTGTCTGTACATTGGTCCAATATTGGTGGATAACTGGGCATGACCAAAACACATGAAAATGATTTGCAGTCTCTTCACCACACAAGCGCCAACAATTCAACCCCTTATGAGTAAATTTGTTTTGTGCAGGTGTTCTGAAAAATCTTACCAAATTTTTCCATCCAAATTCTCTCCACTGTAGGGATGAGGTACTTTTCCATTGTTGTTTATTTAGCTTTTCCCATGTTTCCAGTTGTAAAGTGAAATTCCCCTCTTTTTCCCATCTCTCTTTTATATATGATGTGTTGTCTCCTTTTAAGTCTTGAAGACCTTGATATATTTTAGAAATGTATCTGATCCCTGGGATCCCTTTATATGCCATTAAGAAGACCTTCAGAACACCTGACTGGGCCCTTTCCAAATCCTCCTTTTTAAGTATATTGTTTATGTGGTGTCTAAGCTGAAAGAATCTGTAAAGGTCTTGATTTATTAGACCTTGTTTTTTCAAATCTTCAAAACTTCTTAAAATTTGCCCTTTAAAAAAATCGTAATATTTTATCAGTCCGTTCTCTTTCCACTTTTTAAATCTAGTGTCTGTTTTATTAGGAGTAAAGTCTTGATCATAGGCAATCCATTGCAGAAGTCGATAGGGCTCTTTAGTTTGATTCTCTCTGACTATCTTAAACCAAATTTTTAGCGGGGTCTCTATCCACGGGTTAGTGTTATTCAAAAGTTTAGGTAAGGCATTGTTCCCTATTATCGCCTGTAGGGGGATGTCACTTGTTATTTGGCATTCGATCTCCTTCCATTGTGCAGTGTAGACTGGGTTACATATCTCTACTAAAGTTTTAATTTGTGCGGCTTTAAAATAGTCCCTGATATTTGGCAGCGCAAGCCTACCTTTGTCTTTGTTTAGCTGTAGGGTTCTATATCTGATTCTAGGTCTCTTGCCCTGCCATATGAATCTTGAGATCCTTCTGTCCAGCTCCTGCCATGTTTTTTTGGGAGGTTCTACCGGTATTGTTTGGAAAAGATATAGAAGACGTGGAAGTATATTCATTTTGACTGCTTCAATTCTTTGTGCAGTACCCAAGAATGGTATCATATTCCATCTTGCTAGGTCAGATTTTATTTTTACCACCAGTGGATCATAGTTTAGTGTTATAATTTTGTTGAGTTGTTTCGGGATATTGACCCCCAGATATTTCATAGATTCCATCTCCCAGTTAGTTTTGAGTTTGCTTAGTGAATAATGATTTGGGTCATAGTTGAATGTTAAAACTTGGGTTTTATGCATGTTTAATTTGTACCCCGATAAATCTCCATACTCTGAAAAAACTGAGATTAGTTCTGGTAAAGAGGTGTCCGGCTGTCCCAGATATATTAAAATGTCATCAGCAAAGAGTGCTATTTTATGTTCCTTCTGACCAAGTGTAATACCTTGAATTTTTTGATTCTGTCTTATCCATTGGCTCAGAGGTTCTATGAAGATTGCAAAGAGCAGCGGAGACAAGGGGCAGCCCTGACAACATCCTCTTTCAAGCTCAAAAGATGATGATAAATTACCATTAATCCTTATTTTAGCTGTTGGTTTTTTATATAATGCCTGGATAGTTCTAATGAAGTTGTTATGAAAATTGAAACTGGATAAGATTCTATATAGGAAAGACCAGTCAACTGAATCAAATACTTTTTCAGCATCTAATCCCAATATGACTGCATTTAAGTTATATTTTTTTATATGATGAATTATGTGTAAAGTGTGTCTAATGTTGTCTTGTGTCTGTCTTTGTCTTATAAAACCTGTTTGGTCTAAATGAATTAAGTCTGTCAGTATATTTTCTAACCTTTTGGCAAGGATAGTGGTAAAAAGCTTATAGTCCTGATTTAATACACTGATTGGTCTGTAGTTGGAGCATTCTAGTTTGTCCTTTTCAGATTTAGGTATGACTGCAATGACCCCTTCTCTCCAGGAGGGGGGGGATTTCCCCTGTGTGGAGGACATAGTTAAATGTTTTCAGGAGGAGAGGAGATAGTTGCTGTTTAAAGGTTTTGTACCACTCTGCTGTATAGCCATCTGCTCCTGGGGATTTGTTAGCTTTAAGTTTCATAATTGCTTTTTCCAATTCTTTAGGTTGTATTTCTGACAGTAGTGTTTTATTTTGAGACTCAGTAAGTTGGGGATGGTTTAATGTGTTTAGGAATGCTTCAGATGCGTTTTTATGTTTTTTGAGGGAGTATAAGTTCTTATAGTAGTTCTCGAAGCTTTTAAGAATATCCTGAATTTTGAATTTTATTTCCTTTGATACTGGGTCTCTGATTTTGTAGATTGCTCTTTCTGTTTGTTGTTTCCTCAATTTATAGGCTAGTAATTTTGCCGATTTGCTGCCTGCTTCATAGTATTTTTGTTTCAGAAATGTAAGTTTCTTCTGGATTTCTATTGTGTAGATCTCGTTTATTTGATTTTTAATTTCCTTAATTTTGAGCGAGTCATTAGAATGAGTGTTGCCTTTGTGTTCTTTTTCTAGGTTCTTAAGTTCTGACTCTAATGTGATTAGTTTTTCTTGTCTCAGTTTCTTTTGGATTGCCAGTTTTGCAATAATCTTTCCCCTTAATACAGCTTTGCATGCATCCCACAGTATTAAAGGGAATACTTCTCCATTATCATTTTCTTCCAAATATCTGAGAATATCTGATTCCAATTCATCTTTCAGTGGGCCTTTCAGGACATTTGAATTCAACCTCCAAGAAAATGTATTATTTGTGTATTTTTGAATACTTAAGTCCATATAGATCGGACTGTGGTCAGAGAGATCCATCAGTCCTATTTTACATGTTTTTACTCTTCCAATGTCTCTATTAAACATAAAAAATAGTCAATCCTTGAGTAAGATGAATGTGGTGCTGAGTAAAATGTATAATCTTTTACACTGGGGTTGAATTCCCTCCACACATCACAGATTCCCATTTCTTTTAATAGCATCCGAGTTTTCTTACTTTGAGTGTTATTTTGATGTGGAGAATTACCTGATGCATCCCAGTATGGATTCAGTCTTAGATTGAAGTCTCCACCACATATCACTAAACCCTGGGCTTTAGATATCATTAGGTCAAATACATTTTTATAAAATTTCCAGTTAGCCCCTGGAGGTGCATATACATTCAGCAGGGTGATATCTTCTCCCTCTAGCCGCCCAATTACCAAACTGTATCTCCCTTCTTTATCTTTGTGTTCTGATTTTTTTTCAAATGTAATTTTGGTTGATATCAATGTCGCTACTCCCCTCCTCCTCCCTGACTTACAGTATATGAAGATGAAGAGATCATTTTTTTTGTAACTTAGATTTTTATTCATTTTTCATCATATATAATGCATTCAGATCACATTCTACATTTAAAAAACAAAGGGGTTAGGGTAGGGAAAAATTAAAAAAAAAAATAAAGAATAAAAAAATAAAAATAAAAAAAAAAATAAAAGGGGGGGGGGGGGACAAATGTTGGAGCATCAAGTTTTTAGTTTCCATCTCTTAATTCTTCTGTTTTTTTCAGTGTCTTTGGTTATTCTTTCAATTTCTGCCTCGTTGCACTTTGTAGTGTGTCCATTTCCGCCATTTTTTCTCCCATATTCCTTCTTGCATTCTTCGTCGATATGTTAGTTTTTCCATCATACGTATGTCCTCAACAATGTCAGTCCATTGTTCTTGGTCAGGAAGAACTTCTGATCGCCATTTTTTTGTGATAGTTTTTTTACATGCAATCAACAAGATTTTAACTAGATATCTGTCCTCAGCCTGTATAACATTGTCTTTTTTAAGATCACATAAGTACATCAGGTTACAGTTCATTGGTATATTATATCCTAATATCCTCTGTATTGTCACATGCATAGATTTCCAAAATGATGATATTTTGTAGCATTTCCAAAACATATGTGAGTGGTCTGCATTTTGAGCCCCACATCCCCTCCAGCATAAAGATTGGGTATTTGTATATTTTCCTTGAATCTGTGGTGTAATGAAAAAGCGAATCAGGTTTTTCCATCCAAATTCCCTCCATGCCCTTGAATTTGTTGATGTGTGTTGTGTTTTCCATATTTCCTGCCAGCTTTCTTCTGTTATGTTTAAATTGAGCTCTTTCTCCCATTTCTCCTTTATATAGTTACTTGTATGATTGTTTGTCATAAGTTTCTGATATAGTTTTGAAATAATTCTTATTTTATTTCCTGCATATGAGCTTAAAATAAGTTGTATAATCTCGTTCACATCTGTTTGGAGGTTATGCCTAATCTTCCTCATATAATAGTCTCTCATCTGCAGATATCTGAAAAATTCCGATCTTTCTAATTTAAATTTTCTCCTGATATTTACAAAGCTCCCGAGATCTTTTTTTCCGATATTGCCCCATGCTGTGATTCCCTTGTTCACCAGATTTTTGTATCCCCTATCTTGTTTTGCCGGTTCAAACTGACTGTCAAATGCTACCCATTTCAATAGTTTTATGTCTTCCCTTATATTATATTTTTGTACTATTTTATACCACAGTTCTAAAGTAAATTTAGTGATTGGGTCTATTTGTTTGATTTGCTTATATGCATCTTTATCCCCTATTATGCTTTGTACTGGGAGTCCCTCAATTTCCTTTTCCATTTCTTTCCATTTTGCCTCATATCCCTCGTCGCACCAACATATGATATATCTTATTTGTGCTGAGTAGTAATATTCCTTTAGACTCGGTAGGCCCATGCCTCCTTTCTCTTTTGGTAATTGGAGGGTTTTATATTTCACTCTTGGTTTTTTACCTCCCCAAACAAATCTCGATATCATCCTGTCCCACTTTGAGAATTGGGCATCTGGAATCTCTGTTGGTATAGCCTGGAAGAGGTAAAGTAATCTAGGTTGTATGCTGATTTTGACTGTCTCAATTTTTGAATTCAGATCCATATTTAAGATTGACCATCTATCAATATCTTTTTTTATTTCTTGTTCCAACCTATCATAGTTTGCTTTATATATTTTGCTTAGGTCTTTAGGTATGTTCACTCCAAGGTATTTTATTTCTTTTTGCTTCCAGTTTAGTTTGATCTTATCAGTTATCTGGTTTAGAGGGTTATAGTGGAATGTCAGTATTTGTGTTTTTGTTATGTTTATCTTGTATCCTGATAATTTTCCAAAATTTTCTATCAAGTTCATCATTTCCATTATTGATTTATCTGGTTGTTCAAGGTAAACTATAATATCGTCTGCAAATAGCCCAATCTTGTGTTCCGCCCCCTTTATTGTTACACCTTTTAATTTCTTATTTTGTCATATCGCTTGAGCCAATGGTTCTATGAACAGAGCAAACAAGGTGGGCGATAAGCAGCATCCCTGCCTAGTTGATCTTTGTATATTTACTTTGTCTGTTAAGCTACCGTTTATCTTGATTCTTGCCACAGGTTCTTGATATAGCGTCCTTATGCATTGTACTGATTTTTCGTTAAATCCAAAGCGCTCCAGTACACTATATAGGAATTTCCAGTTAACCCTGTCAAATGCTTTTTCTGCGTCTAAACTCATTATTACTGCGCTTTTCTTTTCTTTATGTATTTGGTTAATTATACAGTATGTATTGTTCTCCTGATATTGTCATGTGTTTGGCGTCCCTCTATGAATCCAGTTTGATCATCTTCTATCAATTCCGTCAAGAATGTCTTTATTCGTTTACATATAATTGTTGTGTATATTTTATAATCTACATTTAATAAAGAGATTGGTCTATAGTTTCCGCATTGTTCTTTATCTTTCCCTGGTTTTAAAATAACTGAAATGATTGCTTCGTTCCATGATGGAGGTATTTTGTTGTTGTTCAGCGTCCAATTAAATGACTTTAGGAGTTGTGGCGTGAGTTCTTCTATAAACAGTTTATAAAACTCAGAGGGGTATCCATCACTACCTGGTGATTTACCGTTTTTAAGTGACTTAATCACATCTCTGATCTCTTGTGTTGTTATTTCTGCTGTTAGTTTTTCATTTTGTTGATTTCCTATTGATGGCAAGTCCAATGTGTCTAGAAATTTTTTGATATCCTTAGTATTTGTTTCTTCAGGTTGCGAGTATAGTTCTTGGTAGAAATTATGGAAAATTTCTTCGATGTTTTCTGGGTTAACTGTGGTTTTATTTGTGGTGGGGTCTTTAATCTTGTATACATTATTCATTGTTTGTTGTTTTCTTAACCGTTTTGCCAGCAGTTTTGTGGCTTTTGGCCCCGTTTCATAATATTTTTGCTTTAGATATCTATTTTTCCTTTCAATTTCATCCATTTGTGTTTCTTTTATCTTTGTTTTTTCTTCTTTAATTTCTTGATATATTTTTGGATCATTTGTGCTTTGATGTTTACGTTCTAATTCCCTCAGTCTTTCACATCTTTGTTCATACGCTTCCAGTTTAGTCTTATTTGCTTTTCCTGTTTCAACAATTAATTTACCCCTTAACACGGCTTTTAGTGCGTCCCATAGTATTGTTGGGTCCACTTCTTCATTGTCATTCTCTTGGATATATTCGTTTATGTTTATTTTTATTCTTTCTTTCATTTTCTCATCATTTAACAGTCCTACGTTAAGTTTCCATGTTGTTTGTCGTTTTCTATTGTTTAAATATATTTCCATGTATATAGGATTATGATCTGATATTTCTGCCCCTCCAATCCAACAATTTCTCACCCTGTGTCTGTCACCTTCATTCATAAGGAAGTAATCTATTCTAGAGTGTACTTTATGGGCTGCTGAATAATGTGTATAGTCTTTTTCGAGTGGATGTAGGTCCCTCCATATGTCTACCATACCCATTTCTGCTAGTGAGGTTCTTATGAACTTTGTTACATGTTTTTTTGTCTTCTTAACACTTGTTGTGTCAACTTCATGATCCATGACAGCATTTAAGTCTCCTCCACAAATTAGGACTCCTTCACTGTGTGTTGCTATGAGATCAAACAGATGTTGAAAAAAACCCTTGTCACTTTCTGGTGGGGCATAGATGTTCACTAATGTAATCTGCATACCATCTATTCTTCCCTTTATTATTACATACCTGCCTTCTTTATCCTGGATTTCCTGTTCACTTTCAAATTGTATTTTGTTTGAGATTAGTATCATAACCCCCCTTTTTGCTCCTCCCTTAAATGAACTGTAGTAGGAGTTCTTATAGCCAAATCTCTTTAGTTTCACATGTTCTGCCTTGCTCAAATGTGTCTCTTGCATAAATATAATTTCAGCTTTTTCCTTCTTGAATTTTCTTATTATTCTTTCCCTTTTAACAGGTGAGTTCAGACCATTCACGTTTAGTGTCATTATCTTAAGATTTTTACCCATATTCATGTTTTTCCATTTTTTTAACTTGTGCTCCTAGCCCCTTTAACAACAAAAATAACACATATTTATATAAAAACACATTAAAAAATCTTGACCTCCGTACTTTGGGCCTTTCTTCTGCCCACTGGTCCCTGTTGGTGGGTGGGGGGTTTGTCTTCACAGAGTGAAGGGCCCTCCCTAGACTTCTAATTACTATCAAAGTAATAGTCATAAGTCTAGAAATGTCCAACAAATATCACTTAAACCTCTCCTAGCCGTCTGTTTCTCTTTTACCTTGTCTTCTTGGCCTTCATTTCTTCTGTGCCTTTCTTAATCTTTGTTATGATCTAGGCTTTCAGTTGAAAGCCTTGTAGCTTGTCCTGGGCCCGCTGCTCTACGTCTCTCCCCCTTCTTCCGCCGTTCACTCGTCTCCACTCCGTCTGTCGTGGTGCGTTCAGGGCCGCCGCTGCTCCAGCCGTCTCCTTCGGCACGCTCACCTCAAGGCCCCGCTCCATCATATCCCGCGCTGCCTCTTCGGCCGTGTTGTAGGTTCTTGTGCCTTCCTCCCAATGAATCCTCATTTTCGTTAGCGGCGTTTGGAATCTAATTTTTTTCTCTTTCAGCGTTTTTTTAATGTTGGCATATTTCTTCCGCTGCTGCACGATTTCTGTCGGGTAGTCATGGTCAAAAAATACCTGTTTGTCGCCGATTCGTATCTTTTTTTTCCATGCTTGCGTCAGGATTCTTTCCTTTATGTCATATTTCACAAAGTTTACCACAACTGACCTGGGTGTAGCGTTTGTTTTCGGGTTCTGTGCCGGTGTTCTGTGCGCCCGTTGAATCTGCAGATCCGTTTCTCCGGGTATTTCCAGTTCTTTTTTTAAGAACTGATCCATGAATTTTGTCATCGAGTTGCCTTCAATG
Source organism: Pholidichthys leucotaenia (assembly GCA_020510985.1). Lineage (NCBI taxonomy): Eukaryota > Metazoa > Chordata > Actinopteri > Cichliformes > Pholidichthyidae > Pholidichthys > Pholidichthys leucotaenia. The sequence goes on from CM035841.1 coordinate 430,892,627, forward strand.
CCCTCCGGAATTCCAAAGATGCGCATATTGCTTCGTCTGGATCTGCTCTCCAAGTCGTTTATTTTCTCCTGCATCCTCTGCGTTTGCGTCGTCAGGGTCTGTAGTTGTTCGTTTGCCTCGCTTTTCCAATCTTCTAGTTCCGAAATTCGGGTCTGCGCTTCTGTCATACACGCCCGCTGGGAGCGCAGCTCCTCCATGTTTTCCGTTAATTTACGCTCCATTTCTCTTCGGAGGTCCATGATTTCCTCCTTAATTTCTTTTTTCAGTTCCTCCTTAAGAGCCGCTAAATCCTGTTGTAGCTGTCGCTTGAATTCTCTTAACTCTTCACCCAAACTGGCGATGCCAGTGGTCATGTTGTCGAGTCTGGTGTCCTCCATTTTCTCTGCTGTAGACATCTCGTTTTTTTGGGCTTTGCGTACAGCGGTTTTTCCTGCGTTGTTGGAGAGGAATTCTTCAATTTTACCCTGTTTTTGTCCTTGTGCCCGGTTCCTTCGTGTTTTCATCCCTTAGTTTATTGATCCGTTTATGTCGAGTTGGCCATTTACCGATGATTTTTTAATCCGGCTAGGGAGAGCTCTTTGTTTAAGTGTTATGCCTCTCCGCCATCTTCCCGGAAGTCCGAAGAGATCATTTTAAACCCTTGTCTATTGAGTTTAGTGTGCTCCACGTCTGTTAGGTGGGTTTCTTGTAAAAATATTATTCCTGCTTTGTCTTTTTTCATTTTGCCTAGAATCTTGGATCTTTTAACTGGATTCAGGATTCCTTTTACATTATATGAGATTATTTTGGTTACACCCTGTTTCTCCATTGTGTTGTCTTATTTAGTATAACAGTGTGGTGGCCCTCTTTTATGCTACTCAGAAACTGAAAGAACATTAAGAACATAAAAAACATTAAGAACATAGTGTATAAAACTTTAAAACAAAAAACTGTCAAAAGAACTTCCTGAGCTGAGGTCTTTTTAAAGACCCTGGAAGAGCCTTGATGGAGTGTAGGCTCTGAGGGAAATTCCTCAAACTCTGTTACGTGTTGAGGGCCCTCTCTTACCCCTGTAAGTTGTCCCATGTTTTTAACGTGAATTTCAGATCCCAATCCAAACTTGTAATGATTTTTTTTTTTTTTTATGCCTATACCCTATAAAATTGTATGCACCCTCCCACCACCATCACAGCAAACATTCACGCTAACACAGTATTTGTTAGTGTGGGGAGAACATGTGGATTATTGTCACATTTCTATTTTAACAAGATTTGTTTTTTTTTTGTTTTTTTTTTATTAAAAAGACTTATTTATTTCTAATATTATGACTGTTCCATGAAATGTTTTACCACATGCTGATTCTGCATCTCCTTTAATGTTTGTTACCTTGTAGGAGGGGGGGTTGGATGTGCAGATTGACTAAAAAAAAAAAAAAAAAAAAGGTCGCTATTCCCTCCTGTAAACGGCCAGTTTATCCTTGTAGCTCTGGCGCTGGGTTTCCCGCTGCTGGCCCGTGGATTTTGAAGGTCTCTGTGTGGACCACGTTTGAGCCTTGATCCTACCGCTCGGGTCTGCTGCGGGTTTAAACACCGTTACCGGGAGCCCTCTTCTCGCCATGTCAGCTGTTGCTTCTTCCGCCAAATTATAGAGACATGTCTCTTCACCGTAGAAGACCCTTAACTTCGCAGGAAATGGCGTCTGAAAGCGCAGTTTTTTCTCTCGTAGCACCTTTTTAGCATCGTTGTATTCCCGGCGCTTTTTAAGGACCTCTGGGGCGTAATCATGTTCCACGAAGACTTTTCTCTCTTGGTGCATAAATCCTTTTTTCTGCCAAGCCAGTCTTACAGCCTCTTGTTTTATTTTGAAATTGGAGAATCTCACCACCACCAATCGAGGTGGCGCTTCCGCCGCCGGCCTAGGAGCTAATGTACGGTGGGCCCTTTCTATCTTCAAGTCGGTGGTTTGGGGAATATCCAACTTCTCTCTCAGTAAGGATTCCACACATTCCGTCATTGTGTTGAAACCATCCTCGACTCCTTCTTTCAGACCATGAATTCTTATGTTGTCTCTTCTCAGTCTTCCTTCTTGGTCGGTTAGCTTAGCTTCTAGTCTTGATTGCCTTTTGTGTAGATCCAGCACGGAATCTTCAAGCCCTTTTATTCTTTCTTCTGCTTCCAAGATTCGGTTCTCGGCCTGGCCCACTCTGCTGTTTGTCCTTTTTAATTCTTCTCTGAATTCACGAAATTCGGCCCAAACCTCTCGGCGAAATCGTCTTAATTCTTCAAATAACGTTTTCAAGCTAACCTTCTTGTTAGCTACATTCAGCTCCTCGTCTTCTGAATGGAAATCCTCCGGATCAGATTCTTCGGCCGATGTGTGTCCTGGCCTGGAAAATGTCGATTTCTTCTGTTTTCCTTTAGGCATGATGTCTTTGTCCTTTGATTTTCACTCTTCCAAAAATCCGTTAAATCTGATTTTCAAGATATTTTCCTGGATTGAGTCTGGGAGATTCAGCGTTAAGCTGCTATCACCATGGTGTCCAGACCGGAAGTCCAATATAGGCTGTATTTTAAGCCTTCAGTGATTGGTCATTATTAGTTGACAGCATTATGTCATAATGTCCAGTTAAATTTGTCATTGTCATGCTGGTAGCAGTGATTAACATGCATACAATTGTACTTAACTTATTGGCTTATCCATTATGGCTTTGTTGTCGACAGGAGGAGTTCGGGCAGTGGTGAGGCGACGTTTTGTTGGTCCCCAGAAGCTGGTTTTTGGCCGAGAGCAGGAGACAGAGGGAAGGAGGACCCCTATCAGACCCTTAGTCTGGCGTTCTTTTTCACTGTAAAGTTCACTGTTATGCTTCAGTCAGAGAGATAATGCAATTGAGTAAATAAAAATCAGTGATACGTCAAAAAATTGTTTAAAAATAGCCCAATGTTGTTCATTCTCCAAAGAAAAAATGGAGTAAGTGAAAATTAATGTCAATGTTGTAATGGCTTTAAAATGTAATGGCTTTAAATTAAATCACCCTTTATTGTCATTCAACTGTACAACCAATCATGTACAGTAGAACGAGATTGTGTTTTACCTATCTACTGTGTTAATCACACACACCCCAAGTGTAGAATCAGAGGGTCACTGCCATGCAAGGCACCGCCACAAATTTCCCTCCTCCATTCCATTATTGCTGAGCACCAAGCTGGACGGCAGGAAGTTCCACTTTTATATGGTCTTCGGCATGACCCGGCCAGGATTTGAACCCCTGCCTCCCGGGTGTGGGGCAGATGCTCTACCAACTGAGCCACCACTCCGGTGGTGGCTTTAAAAATATGTGAAAATTTACCAGTGACGCAACTTTAAAGTCAAAACCCACAAAATTAGATTGAAAAACCCACAAAATGAAACTGTAAAACTCCAAAGCTTTGCAAAAATACCCATATACTGTATAGAGATTTTTTTTCTCCTCTTTCCCTTCTTCTCACTCACTTACTGTCAAACACAAGAGCCCACACATACACAGACGCAGCGCAGTCCTGTTATCTCTCCAAGGTTACTTTCGGGCAGCTGCTCACACATAGAAACAGGACGATAGCCTTAAAACAAGCTTGAAATGGCAACCCAAAATACTTGTAAAAACAAATCTGGCAACCCAACGTTCTCATATCAACTTTTTGTCTACCGCTATGAGAACACAATAGAATTTCTCACCCAAAAATTTGCAAACGCGCACAATTTTAAACATTTCCCAAGAGGATAGTAAGTAATAAACCAACTCTTTTATGCTCCACAATCACCAGAAAAAGTCACAAAAACAACTTTAAAGCTCCGTGCAACCTGCTCCTTCCGCCTTCGCGGAAATCTCCGTCTGTCTCTCTGTCACCGGAGCAGATTTCCTGAAGCACAAGACACAAACACAAAGAAACAGACAAACTACAATAACTTTTAACCAAACCAGTGCTACAAGACTTAAGACAATTACCGGTATACTAAATGTTCAGCGGTCACGTATCTCCCCCACAGTATCTTGCAATGATTATGTCAAACCTGCAATACTGCCTGCGCAATATTATCCAGTGTTTTATGAAATCCAAAGCTCACTCTGGCGGGATAACGAATCTTCCCTGAACTAATTAATTACAGCTCACTGCACTATTGGGGCAGAATCTCACTCTGATAAATACCAAAAAGTTCACTGCGCAATAAAATAAACAGCATCTTGCCGTAATTGCTGCACGCAATCTCATCTGAGCCTTCACCTCGCCCACACGAAATTTCCCAAGCGAACAAATCCCAGGTCTGACCAGCGATTTAGTGCAAGCAGAAATTTAACCAGGCTTTGTGGTGTCAAAGTGGCCCAGGCTTAAAATCATAACACAGCATACGCGTATTTAGCTCACTGGGACTCAAACCCAATGTCCATAAGCTTAACAACAAATGTACTTACATCCAAGCCGCCTGTAGGATTCTTAGATCCGTCACCCAGTCAGTTCCAGCGCCCCGGTTCGAAATGCCTTGACTGCAGTAACACTGAGTCTTGTACCCAGCCCGGGAAGGTCTTTTGTCAGCTGTGCACTTGCTGAAATCGGGCAGAGGTGCCAGAAAGACGGAGATATGTGGATCCACTGTTTGGAGCGCCAAAATGTTAGAATAATTTTGAGCATAAATTATTCCAATTCAAAGATCATGCGGAATATTGGATCCAAGTACATTTATTATAAAAAATAAACAAATATAAAGGAACATAAACCTCAATGGCCATTTTGAGGGAGAGATTACAGAGCGTGGCCTTCAGCTGACACACACACCGAATCTCTGAACATACATTCTCTAAGCTTGGTATTTATTGCTACTCCTCAGGATAGATAAGCAAAGAAGGAAGCCCACAGACACCTGGAGCCAGGATGTCTCTAATCTACGAACTGGGAGTTTCAGCACATTCCTAGGACACAGAGGAGCAGGACATGTCAAAGAGATTATCAATGTAGCTTTTACGCTTGTACTGACCCTCAGTCTGAGCATTCGCACACATTCTCTGAAGGCCACAGTTAGACAGTACTTGCTCACAGACATGAAACAATAATATGAAAGGAATATATGAACTTATTCTGCATGAAATGCACATATAAACATCAGACATGAAATAGGAAAGGGATGATACAATATAATAATAATAATAATAATAATAATAATATGGAATTTTTCTATCACCCCCTAAGCCCCCTGGACCGAGGAGCTGAACAGTTCAGGCGGGCGACCAGAGTCCCAGGTCCGCCAGATAGTATGACAGTACGAGTTGGGTGGTCTCCCAGAGAACATGAGCCACCCAACTCTGCAGCACAGTCTGTCGGGTGGCCTGCCAGAGTTCTTCAGCCACCCGAACAGAAGAGGTGGCCCAGGAGGTGGCCGCCTGACGGGAAGGGCAAACAGTGAGTAGGAGAGGGGAGTCGAGGGAACCATGATGGCGTCAGGCAGCTGAGGAGGAACCACGATGGCATCTGGCAGCGGAGGAAGAATCACGGCGGCGTCTGGCAGAGGAGAGGGAACCATGGCACCCTCGGTGGCTCTGGGTTGGAGTGGAGCTGCACCCTCGGTGGCTCCGGGCTGCAGTGGAGCTGCACCCGCGGTGGCCCCGGGCTGGAGCAATGCTGCATCCGCGGTGTCTCCAGACTGGAACATAGCTGCACCCTCGGTGGGTCCGAACTGGACCAAGGCTGCACCCATGGTGGCCCCTGGGCGGGGGCGTAATGCCCATAGTGGGCCCACACTGGAGCACAGCACCCAAGTAGGTCTCAGGCTGGGAAGCAGCACCCACGATGGCCCCCGACTGGGACATAGCACCCACGGAGACTTGGACTGAGGATGAGCTACACCCACGGAGGTCCCAGGCTGGGACAGAGCACCCGCAATGACTTCAGCATGAAGGGAAGCAGCACCCACGACGACCTCAGCAGGAGGGGGAGCTGGACCCATGACGACCTCAGCAGGAGGGGGAGCAGCACCCACAGAGGACCCAGATTGGACCAAAGCTGCACCCACGGAGGTCCTGGGCTGGGATGGAGCACCCGCGACAACCTCAGCAGGGGGAGCTGGACCTACGGCGATCTCAGACGGCGAGCCTGGACCCACAGAGATGTCTGGCAGATCAGGAAATACCTCGGTGACCCTGGAAGAAAGCTCAGACAAAACAGACGGCGGGACAGGGTCAGGGTCACCGGCAGTGTCGGAGTCCGGCGAGGTGAGCTCAGGTGCAGCTGACGGCTGCACCCGACTCTCCTCACCAAGAGCCAGGCAAGATTTCTCCAAAACAGAAACCAGAAAAATGAAAAAGAGCACTTGCCTGGGCTCGAGCTCCACCGCCGTCCAGGACTTTGTCGATCCAAACGATGGTGTCTCGAGCCCAGCTCTCTGGAGATCCAGCTCCAACTCTGCTGCGGTGGCCCCTGCAGCAAGCATGGTGGTCGGTGCAGTCCTAGGACCCCTCAGTGATGTGGCCCATGCAGGTGGCTCGCCTTACGTGGCGACAGGAGGTTGGCTTCCTGCTGGCGCTGCTCCCTGCTCAGCTGAAGCCCGGGGACTCTCCATAGTTGGCGCAGGCATCAGCTTGGGTTCAGTGCTCCCCTTCCGTCCGTAGCGTGGCTGCGGGGCTAGAATCAGGTTCTCCAGGGCCGCAGGCTCCTCCATCGTCCAGCGGCTCAGTTCTGGGGCCGGTAAATACTCAGGGGTGACAGGAGGAGACATGGAGAGGGCAGGTGAGAAATTAGTAGCTGCAGCAGGTGGTGAGAGCTCAGGGGACTGCATAACCTGAGGCCTGTGTTCCTGGGTTGTGATGTTTTTTGCTGCAGCTGGCATGGCGTCTTCCCTCTCTGTGTCTACAGTGGATTTTGGTCCCTCAGAGGATTGTGGAGGGGCAGCCCCAGTGGGCACAGAGACGGATGGAGCCGGGGAAAAAAACAGGTGACCTCTTGGCAGTGGATGAGGGCGGCGAGGAGAAGCAGGAAACAGCAGCTGCGCAGAGGGGAGGAGCTGACGATTCAGCCGATGATGAAAAGCACACAGTGCGCGCTGCTGAGGAAGGCTTCTGCCTCGGCGAAGGGGAATTTGCTGCCCTGGAGGCAGGAGTATTCTTCCGACGGTCCGGGGGTGGATGATGACGCTGTGGAACGGATGGAATTGGAACAGGAATGAGCGTTGGAGACTGGCGAGGAGCTGAAACAACAGGGACCCAGGAGCGCCTCTCCTTCGGCGCAGGCCCAGGCTTCCCTGAGGAATTCCTCACCATCCTGCTGTTTTCACATTGTAGCACCACCACCAGAGAAATCCTCTCCACTCCCTCAGCATGCTCCAAAAGCTGAGGGCACTGGTGAGCAGCCGCCTCCGCGAGGCCCAGATACCATAAAGTGTCTTTTGGGGCAAAGCCACTGCGCGCCACGGAGATTAGCCCATCAATTTCCATTAAAGCTTGGCGATACTCCCACCACAGATGCAACAGGTAGCTGCGTCCACCTGCAGGGTCCATGATAAGCTCCACAGAACAGGTGAGTAAAAAAGAAAAAACAAAAAATCCGAAAACTCACAGTGGCTGGGTCTCTACTGGCCGCTGTCTACTGTCATGAATGCCCTTTGGGGCAGAAATATGAGACCCACGCACCAACTGTGAGTTTGGGAAATGTATTGCAAAAACCAACAAACATAAAGTTTAACAGAGCATTCAAAACTCAGCATACAAACGAAGGATAAAAAACTTACAGAGATTGTGCTCCAGAGCAAGGCAGGGCTCTGGTGGAGCCAAGATGAAGAGAACCATCAAGACAGCGGCAAATAAGAAAATGAATGCAGTTCTTAAATAGGGATGGAAAGGATAACACAAATGATGACAAGTGTGGGTTCACATGAGTGGGCAAAAGGGAACAATGAATGGTGATTGGGATCAGCTGAAAGAGATGAGGGGGGAGTGGCTGGGCATGACAGCTGACAGGGCGATGTCCACGCAGAGCACAAAACCGGAAATGCAGCCTGACAGCTGTCAGCCCAGAGAAGGACACCACAGAAATATAAAGAATAAACATAATCAAATGGAGACTAATAAATGATTACAAATTGAAATAAAACAAAGCTGAAGCCTAAACAGAAAAATAGAATGCAGTACAAAAACTCAAAGGCACAAAATACAAATATATATAAATACAAAGAAAAAGCCACAAGACTGAGTCTGGCAGAACTACCAGAGCTCAGCTTGTGACACAGGAAGCCAGTGAAGGGAAGATAAAACAGGAGTGATATATTCAAGCTTTTTTTTTCCAGCTAAAACCTGAGCTGCTGCATTCTGAACTAGCTGCAAAGGGTGCACAGAAGACTGTTCTTCAGAATACAGTGAATTACAGTAGTCCACTTGTGAAGTAATAAAAGCATGAATCACTTTTTCTAGATCCCTGGGGGGATCTTCACTTTGGCAATCATTCACAGTTGATAAAAACTAGTTTTGACAACTGCACTAATCTGTTTGTCCATCTTAAATAAATAAATAATTAATGGAAATTAAAGAAAATATCAGTGAAAAGAGGAGGGGAAGTTGCTGGTGGAAAAGTGCAGATGAAAGAAAAAATTATGCCAGTTTATGACACAAAAGTCACAAATTACAGAAAAAAAATGTCAACCCATGAGCAAAAATTTTCATGAAGTTCCAACTTTCATGAAGTTTTGTTAGTCTATAAAAGAATAAAAACAATCATAAGAAAAAAGTAGATAATTCATGAGAACTCTCCAAATTCACATAAAAAAATTTCACATTTTCAATAAAAAAATCTCTAATTTAGATGCTAGAGTTGCCTGAAACTGTACACAAGTAAACGTAGGTTATATTTATATATTATTACTCAAATATACATAAGAGTAGTTACCCCAAAAGTAGTTTAAGAAGAAGTTACTGAGATGTGAGTTTAATCTGGACGGTTTGAGATTTTTGACAGCAAGATGGCCGCGCCACCTGTGTTTCTGGCTGCTGGTCATCGCCGCTTGTTGCCACGCTTGTTTGTCCTGTTTTTGTGTTATTGTGTGTGGATCATGAGCAATCAGCCATTGTTTATGATCGCCAAGTGCTGCTGGATATTCAGTCTTCCATGGTGGGGTTTCGCTGTCATAATCAGGAGGGAAGATTCTTCCATCGGTCTCTGCGTTTGCAACTTCCCGTTGGTACCTGGGATCCCCACTGTGGTTATATTGGCAGAAAGTGATCCAAACCTCGGGGAAAACATGCAGGTGCCGCGATGAAATCCAGAAGGCTTGCTCGCTCCACCTCGTCTTCTCCTACTTCTGCAGCCAGTCTCTTTCCTGGATCCTGGCCCTCGGGTGTGCCCGGAGTGAGGCCATCATTTCTCCGGCCTGTTTTCCCTGTTCTACCATGCCAATCGGCCTTCTCCCTGCTCCGAGCCAGCAAATCCCCTGCAGGTAGCGGATGCCTAAGTCAACTTTCACCGGCCCCCATTCCTGGCGAGACTGCTGCTGTTACAGAGCCCATCCAGCTGGCGTTGCTTAACACACGTTCCATCTCAAATAAATCATTCTTTTTGAACGATTTATTCATTACTGCAGGGCTGGACTTTTTATTTCTTGTTGAGACTTGGCAGAGAAGTGAGGAATTTACCTCCTTAATTGAACTTCGTCCACTGGATTGTACCTTCTCCTGTGCTCCGAGATTGACAGGCCGCGGCGGTGGTCTGGCAATCGTGAACCAGAGCCGCTTCGTTACACGGACGGTGAGCCATGGAACTTTTTCATCGTTTGAACTGATGATTTTAAAAATCGGCTCCTTAGACCCATTTTATTGTGTTTTAATTTACCGCCCTTCAGGAGTTTATGCCTCTTTTTTATCTGAGTTTAGTGATTTTTTAAGTTCTATTATTAAATTTGAGCGGCTTTTATTTCTTGGAGATTTTAATTCGCGTATTAACGATCCCAATGACAGTTTTGCAGTTAATTTCTTGGGTATTATTGAATCATTTAATTTTGTTTTGTGTCTATCTGGCCCTACGCATATCAAAGGAAATACACTTGATCTTGTTTTTACACTTGGTCTTAATGTGAATAATGTTCAGACTAAGGAGCTTCTTGTGTCAGACCATTTTTGTGTTCTTTTTAATTTATCAGTCAAATCAGTCTGTTACACTGGCAAGCGGGTAAAATGCTCTCGTGTCATTGACCAGTTTTCAGCTGTGAAATTTTCTGCTGCCTTTGACAGCAGTGTGGTTTTATCCTCTGATGACGACACTGAGAGCTTGGTCTGCTCTTTTAACTCACACTGTTCAAGCATCTTAGATGTAGTTGCTCCCTTTAAAACCAGGACTGTCCGTGCTGTTAATTCATCCCCCTGGTTAAATGAAGCTCTCTGTTGTTTTAGACGTTAATGTCGGAGGGTGGAAAGACTGTGGAAGTCCACTAAACTTGAGATGCATCAATTGTACCTTAAGGAACTGTTAATTGAATTTAACAATATGATTACAGTTATTTTTCTCTTTTAAACCTGACCATGTTGACAATTTAAAAATTATTCATGATTGTCTGTCCGCAATTAAGAACTGGATGTCTAGTAACTTTTTGCAACTTAATGCTGACAAAACTGAAGTCCTTATTGTAGCACCTGATAATCTAATTCCTAACATGGTTAATAGCATTGGTTCATTAAGCTCTAATGTACGGTCTAATCTAAAAAATCTTGGTGTTGTAGAGGATGCCTTTCACAAACCAGACTGTTTATTTCTCAGGGTTGGTTTATTGAGAGGTCACATCCTCCAACAAGAACAGAATCTCAGAAAAGAGGTAGAACAATCATCCTTCACAGTTCTTATACCCTCCAAAGACACAAAACCCCCAACATCAAATAACACACCCCCAACCCACAGTCCTTGAGCAAACATACAGCCCCCCGAGGCTCCTTGGCGTTTCCATTGTCTCTCTCATCCTTCTAGCCTCCGGGGCTCCTGCTGGGACATTCTCTCCCACTTCTCGTCTCCTAAGCAACCAACTTCACACCTCTCGTAGGTCTCTGCAGGGTCAGGTCCTCTTTGGCCATTGAGACGTGAAGCTTCCAGAATATGCACCGTCATGCCTACTAGGTATATGTGGGTGAATATGAATGCCATATATGCGCTCTAAATATGCGCCATATAACCCCCCCCCAAACGTCTAAATAAGGACAAAGTACACCCCAAAATGCATAGAAACATATCATATCACACAGAACAGCAAAATGGCACAACATATCACACTTCCAACTGCTTGGGCTTCAACCTCCTGCCATAACTGCTGTAAGCAGGCTTCGATCTGCCTGTAGCTGTTTCTTGCATCTGTGGATCAGAGTCATTAGCACATTCTTGTGAAAGCTTAGAAGAGTGTCTCCCCGGTGGCCTGCCGCAGCGGGGGGCCCTGGCTAACTGCAGTTGTTCATCAGCCAACACAAAAGCGGGTTTGAGTCTGTTAATGCAGACTAATTCTCTCCTGTCACCCAAATCGAGCAAAAAATGTTTTTCCCCAGTTTCTAACACTCTGAACGGTCCATCATAAGGCGGTCTTAAACCTGGCCTCTGAGCGTCATGTCTGACAAAGACAAATTCTGCGTTCTTTAAGGCTTTAGGCACAAAAACGCGTGGGAACCTGTGATGAACTGGGCCGGGGAGGATGTTTGATCCCGTGTCGCTCTGCAGCAGCTGAGCGGGTGGGCGATTTGGTGCGGGGTTCTCTGGAAGGAATTCGCCCGGTAACCGGAGGGGTTGGGCAAAAACTAGCTCAGCCGGAGAGGCTTGTAAATCTTCCTTAGGTGCTGAACGCAACCCTAATAAAACCCATGGAAGTTTATCAACCCAGTTTGTGTCCGTGAGAGCCGCTCTGAGGGCTGCTTTCAATGACCGGTGAAAGCGTTCGCACAAACCGTTGGCCTGAGGGTTATAAGCGGTAGTGCGGTGAATTTTCACCCCCAGACTGAGGGCCATGGATGACCAGAGCTCGGAAACGAATTGGGGACCCCTGTCAGACATTATGGCTGACGGGACTCCAAAACGCGCGACCCAAGCCGTTAAAAACGCGCGCGCCACGTCTGCTGCTGTAGTTGACGCCAGGGGGACCGCTTCTGGCCAGCGCGTTGTGCGGTCCACCATGGTTAGAAGGTGTGTGAAACCCTGCGGCAGCGGGAGGGGTCCCACCAAGTCGATATGCACGTGGTCGAAGCGTTTGGCCGGGATGTGAAAAGGTTCTAAGGGGGCCCGCGTGTGCTTGTGTATCTTTGCTCTTTGACACGCTGCGCAGGCTGCGGTCCACTCTTTGACCTGTTTACGCAGCCCCGGCCAAACAAATTTTTCTCCCACCATTTTGATCGATGCGCGAACTCTCGGATGTGCCAGCGAATGGATTAAATCAAAAACGCGGCGGCGCCACGCAGCTGGGACCACGGGGTGGGGGCGCCCCATGGAGATATCACAGATTAAAGGAGGCATACCTGTCTGATGCACCCTGTGCTCCAGCCTTAGCCCTGTTGGCCCAGACTGGAGCGCGCGCACATCCGCATCGTTAACCTGCTCGGCGGCCATGGCTGTATAATCTAAGCCTACGCAGACCGGGGCTGTGAGCGCTTCCGCGCCACAAGCCTGGCCCGCGTCCACGGCCACCGCGTCTGCCCCCTGGGGGCCTGGCGTTGCAACTGCGCGCGAGAGGCAATCTGCCACCACATTGTGTTTGCCCGCCACATGTTGAATGTCGGTGGTAAACTCTGAAATCGCGGCCAGCTGTCTCTGCTGTCGGCCCGACCACGGCTCTGAAATCTTGGCCATTGCAAATGTTAATGGTTTGTGGTCTACAAACGCGGTGAAACGGCGCCCTTCCAGCCAGAACTGGAAGTGGCGGATGGCCAGATGCAGGGCTAAAAGCTCCCTATCGAACGCGCTGTATTTCCGCTCGTTATCGCGCAATGTTTTGCTGAAAAACGCAAGCGGTTGCCAGCTCCCTGCTACCAGTTGCTCGACAACCGCCCCCACTGCTACGTCGGAAGTGGCCGTGGTTAGTGCCATGCGAGCTGCTGGCACGGGGTGTGCCAACTGCACAGCATTCGCCAGGGCCGACTTGACCTGGGAGAAAGCGCGCTCCCGTTCCGGGGACCACTCGACCTTATTTGCAAGTTTTTGTTTCTTTAGTGCCGCGTACAGTGGGTGCATGAGCTGTGCCGCGCTGGGAAGGAAACGGTTATAAAAATTGACCATCCCCAAAAATTCTTGCAATGCTTTAACTGTCTGCGGCTGGGGAAACTCCGTTATCGCGCGTACTTTATCGGGCAGCGGGACCGCTCCTTCTGGAGAAACGCGGTGGCCCAAAAAATCGATTTGCGCTACCCCGAATTGACATTTCGCTGGCTTAATTATCAGCCCATGCTCTGTCAGCCTCTGAAAAACCGCTGTGAGGTGGCGTTCGTGTTCGACCTCGGATGCACTGGCTACCAAAATATCATCCAAATAGGCGAACACGAAAGGGAGGCCACGCAACACCGCATCCATCATGCGTTGGAACGTCTGTGCGGCGCCTTTGAGGCCAAAAGGCATGCGCAAAAACTCGAAAAGCCCAAAGGGGGTTATTACTGCCGTTTTGGGTATGTCTTGAGCGCGGACTGGGACTTGGTGATAACTGCGCACCAAATCTATTTTGGAAAAGATGCGCGCCCCCGCCAAATGCGCCGAAAAATCCTGGATGTGCGGAATCGGGTAGCGGTCGTGTGCTGAAGCATTATTTAACCTGCGGAAATCACCGCAAGGCCGCCACGAGCCGTCAGCCTTGGGGACCATAAGCAGGGGTGACGACCAAGGGCTGTTAGAGCGTCTAACAATGCCCAGTTTTTCCAAGTTGGCGAATTCCTCGCGCGCGATGGCCAGTTTAGCTGGGTCCAAACGCTGAGCTTTTGCAAAAACAGGGGGGCCGGAGGTAGTTATGAAATGCTCGACCCCGTGTTTAGCTATTGACGCTGAAAATGTTGGGACCGTGAGTGCTGGGAACTGATTGAGTAGTGCATGAAACTTACCACCCGCAGCTGTGACATTAGGATGTGCAGAAGGCGGGGCCACCCGAGCTGTACAGGAGATAGAGTGGAAAGACAGTGCATTTACCATACGTCTATTAGTAAGATCAACTAATAAACTGTTTGAGCATAAAAAATCAGCACCTAACATGTTGCTAACTGCAGCTACGATGAAAGTCCACTCGAAGGTGCGCCCGTGGAAGGATAGAAGGAGCGTCTTCTCCCCATAGGTTTTGATCATCGAGCCATTTGCCGCTAGCACCAGGGGTCCGCTGGAAGGCACCAGCAGGTCTGCGTAGGAAGGTTTGACAAAACTCAGCTGGGAGCCTGTGTCCACCAGGAAATCCTTCCCTGAATTCGCGTCCGTCACGAAAAGCAGCTTGTTCTTCGCGCCGAGAGCAGCAGCTGCTACCGACTCTCGGTCTTGGCGTTTCCCTGGCGCTTGTATCGGCACGGTGGGATGCATCTGCGCGCCCTCTCAGCGAAACATCGATGGTAAAAGCAGAGGGTGCCGTCCGCTCCGCTTCTCCTGGTCTCTGCCGCTGCTGACGTCAGTGGGTCCGGTGCTGCGGCCTCTGGTTTCCCCTCGTCTCGCGGGGGTGCGTTCAGCTCCGTTGCCGCCGTCGTGGCTGCGTGTCGTTTATGGGCGTCGACGAGCCGCTGCGCCTCCTGGCCCAGCCCGTGGTAGTTGCGGCCGTTGAGCAGCTGTGACCTGGCCAGGGTGACTCTCACTGCTGGCGGTAGTGTTCTGAGAAAGAGGTGGGCGAAGATAAAACTGTCATCATCTTCGCCTCTCAGGTTCATCATCCTCGCCATCAGATCTGCCGGCCTGTCTGCTTCCCCTTCTGTCAGCGCCAGAAGTCTCTCTGCTCGCTCTCCCTGCAAGGGAGTGAAAGCTCGAATGAGGGCGGCTTTCAGTGCGCCGTACTTGTCGTCCTGGGGCGGGTGGTTGGTCAGGCTCTCCACCCGCTGCACTGTGAGGCTGTCCAGCTTCGCGACGACATGGTAGAACCTCGTTGCATCCGCTGAGATTCCCCAAAGGTGGAACTGCGCCTCCACAGTGGTAAACCAGGAGCGCGGGTTATGTTGTCAGAAATCGGGCAGCTGTAGTGTGGTAGCTGCGTTAACCCGGTTGGCTCCTGAAGAGTCCAGTGCGGGAAGATCGTCGCCACCGGCCATAGTTTGTCGTAGGACACCAGTGTAGAGGATGCCTTTCACAAACGAGACTGAGTTTATTTCTCAGGGTTGGTTTATTGAGAGGTCACATCCTCCAACAAGAACAGAATCTCAGAAAAGAGGTAGAACAATCATCCTTCACAGTTCTTATACCCTCCAAAGACACAAAACCCCCAACATCAAATAACACCCCCCCAACCCACAGTCCTTGAGCAAACATACAGCCCCCAAGGCTCCTTGGCGTCTCCATTGTCTCTCTCATCCTTCTAGCCTCCGGGGCTCCTGCTGGGACATTCTCTCCCACTTCTCGTCTCCGAAGCAACCAACTTCACACCTCCCGTAGGTCTCTGCAGGGTCAGGTCCTCTTTGGCCATTGAGACGTGAAGCTTCCAGAATATGCACCGTCATGCCTACTAGGTATATGTGGGTGAATATGAATGCCATATATGCGCTCTAAATATGCGCCATAGTGTCATTTTTGATCAGTCGATGAGTTTTGATCAGCATGTCAAATCTCTGACCCGGAGTTGTTTTTTCCATCTTAGGAATATATCCAAAATTAGGTCATTGGTTTCCTACAGCCAGTTAGAAAGTATTATTCATGCCTTTGTTTCTTCACGTTTGGACTACTGTAATGCTCTTTTCACATGTCTTAGTAAATCCTCTTTACACCGCCTACAGTTAGTCCAGAACTTTGCTGCAAGATTACTAACTAGGTCCAGTAGATTCTGTCATATCACTCCCATTTTGGCCTCCTTGCATTGGCTTCCTGTAAAATATAGAGTTGATTTTAAAGTTCTTGTTCTTACTTACAAAGCCATTCATGAAGAGGCGCCTTTTTATATTAGTGACCTGCTCCATCTACACCATCCCAGCAGGTCTCTCAGGTCTTCTAATCAGAATCTACTGGTAGTCCCTAGCACTAGGCTCAGAACCAAAGGTGATAGAGCCTTTGCTGCTGTTGCTCACAGACTTTGGAACTCCTTACCTTTTGAACTTAGATCTGCACCTTCCATTGCTGTTTTTAAGAAGCAACTAAAGACCCACCTTTTTAGCCTGGCTTTTTAATTACCTCCGCCAAGGAGGTAATGTTTTTACTGTCTTCTGTCTGTCTGTCTGTTACCAACATAACTCAAAAAGTTATGAACGGATTTTGATGAAATTTTCAGGAAAGGTGTGTAATGGCATGGGGAACAGATGATTAGATTTTGGTGATGATCTGAGAGTGTATACCTCCACCAAGGGCTTTTTTTGTATTTGCGCAGCAGGATTACACAAAAACTACTGGATGGATTTGGATGAAATTTTCACCACAGGTGGTTCTTGGCCTACAGAGGAACCCATTATATTTTGGTGATGATCTAGGAATGCATACCTCAGCCAAGGCTCTTCTCACAGTGTGTCACCCACAATATTCCAAAACTAATGGACAGACTTTGATGCAATTTTCACCACAAGTGGTTCTACGCCTACACACAAACCCATTACATTTTGGAGGTGATCCATGAGAGACTGAAGGAGTCTTGGCGGAGGTATGCGCTCTCTGAGTGCTTTTCCAGTTTGTCAATACTTCTATATGTAAAGGACATACAGGAGAATTGAAATGCCGCTTCTCTTAGTGGTGTGCGCAATATATAAGAAAAGAAGGAATAAGGATGAAAAACAACAACAGCAGTCTATGTACAGTAATGCTACCCATGGTGCAAATAAAGATAAAAGATAAAACCCAGAAATCCTATATACAGAAAAAGTAGAGCCATAATACCCAGAGTTGCAAGTTCAGTGCAGTAGTGTAGGTGCAGACAGTGACAGATCTGCATATGATCAATATTGCAATAATAGACAGCAGTAGGTATGGCATTTGTGCAAATGGTTGCAATAAAGTTCAAAGACATACAGCTGCAGATGTATTACTGTTGGTGTGCCAGTCTTTCTGTGCCAACAGCTGAGGTAGTTATTGTGTGGATGAGTGTGTTACGGTCCAGGGGTGGGTGGGTGGGGGATGGGTAGAGTTCAGAGTCCTGATGGCCTGGTGAACAAAGCTGTTTAGCAGTCTTGTGGAGCGGGCTCAGAGGCTCTGGTACCTTTTCCCCAAGGGCAGAGGGCTGAAGAGGGAGTGTGAAGGGTGGGAGGTGTTGCCTGCAATGTTGATGGCTCTGCGGGTGAAGAGTGTGTGGGAGATGTACCGGGGGGGGCGGCAGGGGGGCACCAATGATCTTGCTGGCTGATTTCACTGTGCGTTGTAGTGTCTTCCAACAGGAGGCGGAACAGCTTCCATACCACACCGTGATGCAGCTGGTGAGGATGCTCTCAGTGGTACCCCGGTAGAATAAGCACATGATGGGGAGTGGCACTCATGCTCTCCTCAGTTTGTGGAGGAAACAGAGATGAGTTTGAGCCTTCTTGGCTAGTGATGTGGTGTTGTTGGATCAGGAGAGGTCCTCAGAGATGTGCACCCCCAGGAACTTGGTGCTGCTCACCCTCTCCCCAGCTGCTCTATCGATGATCAGAGGGGAATGCTGTGTGTGTCCTCTCCTGAAGCTGACCACAATCTCCTTGGTTTTTCCCACATTCAGGAAGAGGTTATTGTCTTCACACCACTGGACCAGTTGGCTCACCTCATTTCTGTAGTTGGCCTCTTCATTGTAGATGATGAGGCCCACCACCGTCGTGTCATCCGCAAACTTGATGATGTGGTTGGTGCTGTAGGCTGGTATGCAGTCATGGGTCAGCAGGGTGAAGAGCAGCGGGCTGAGCACGCACCCTTGTGGGACCCCTTGACATAATTCTCGACCCAGGAAACACGCACGCAGGCTCAGGTAAGATTTGATAGCTTTATTCAACAGGAAAGGTATGTTTGGATGCGTGTGAGAGATATGAGAGTGGATTGTGGGTGGACGATGAGAATCGGGAACAGAGCAGCACGCCGTGCGGCCAGGCAACCCTATGGGAGAAACACAGACAGGGAATGAGCTGGGCAATACCACACGGGGAAGTAATGCAGAGTTATGCTTACTTGCAGAGGGGAAGGTGGCTGGCATTGGCTAGGATCTTCGGCCTTGGAGACAGCGCTCTGCTGCGCACATGACGAGGCGTGGAGATGCGAGAGGAGAAGATGGCGAAGATGGAAAATCCGCCACCAGGGAATCCACCTGTGCACAGGGGAAGGCTGATAAACAGGTAAGAGATTTAACAGCTTACGTGAAGCAGCAACGAGTGGCAGGATTGGAGAGACGATCCTGCTGTGGGTTTGAGCGCGTAGTAGAACAGACGGCTCCAGACCGATGCTCAGGGCGGAGTGGAATAAATAGCTCCTCACTGACGAGGCGCAGGTGTGCGCGCAGCTGAGGTGGATGCCTGAGAGCGGCGAGTTGTGACACCCCTGTGCTGAGTGTGATGGTGTTGGAGGTGTTGTTGCTGACCCACACATTCTGTGGCCTCCCTGTGAGAAAGTCCAACACCCAGTTACAGAGAGAGGTTTTGAGTCCCAAGTGTCTGAGTTTTTTTCTTAGGTGCTGGGGGATGATTGAGCTGAATGCTGAACTGAAGTACAAGAACAGCATTCGCACGTAGGGGATCTTTGAGTCCAGGTGGGTGAGGGCTGGATGGAGAGCAGCAGCGATGGCACCTTCTGTGGATCTATTTGACCTGTATGCAAACTGAGATGGGTCGTGGGAGGGCGGGAGGCTGGACTTGATGTTCTGCATGACCAACCACTCAAAGCACTTTATTATGATGGAGGTCAGTACTACGGGCCGGTAATCATTGTAGATGGATGGGACGGGCCTCTTTGGGACTGGTATTATGGTGGCAGTTTTGAAACACATGGGGACAACAGTTTGACTCAGGGAGATGTTGAAGATGTCAACCAGGACATTCTTGGGCTCCTCCGTAAATTTATTCTCATAAATTTGTGAGGTTTGTCCTCATGAATTAAAAATCAAAAATAAAATAAGCAAAGATGCAATTCTGTTATAGGTTATTTATAGCCTATCAATAACCTATTTTCTAACACTCACCCCAGGTGAAAACCTCACATACTTTGAAACCTAAATGTTGGCAGGTATGCATCATACTCATACCGAATAAATTCAGACAGACCCAAAAAGTATGCATAACTTTGTAGAATATTCAAGCTGAGGCTTGCATCATACAGTATTATGAGATGTTAAGGTGTTGCCTGTAGAAGTCTGCAGGAGCCTCCGGTCTGCTCACCTTTCCCACTGTTGGAATAGGGAGGGCTCTGATGTTGCATTTAAATACAGTACAGTATCTCACAAAAGTGAGTACATCCCTCACATTTTTGTAAATACTTTATTATATCTTTTCATGGGACAACACTGAAGACATGATACTTTGATACAATGAAACTAGTCAGTGTGCAGCTTGTATAACAGTGTAAGTTTGCTGTCCCCGCAAAATAACTCAACACACAGCCATTAATGTCTAAACCACTGACTTTAACAAGAGTGAGTACACCCCCAAGTGAAAATGTCCAAATCGTGCCAATTAGTCATTTTCCCTCCCCGGTGTCATGTGACTCGTTAGTGTTACAATGTCTCAGGTGTGAATGGGGAGCAGGTGTGTTAAATTTGGTGTTATGACTCTCACACTCTCTCATACTGGTCACTGGAAGTTCAGCATGGCACCTCATGGCAAAGAACTCTCTGAAGATCTGAAAAAAAGAATTAGTGCTCTACATAAAGATGGCCTAGACTATAAGAAGATTGCCAACACCCTGAAACTGAGCTGCAGCACGGTGAACACAGTCCACTTAGAACAGGCCTCGCCATGGTCAACTAAAGAAGTTGAGCGCACGTAGTCAGAGTCATATCCAGAGGTTGTCTTTTGAAAATAGATGTATGAGTGCTGCCAGCATTGCTGCAGAGGTTGACGGGGTGGGGGGTCAGCCTGTCAGTGCTCAGACCATATGCATCCATCAGACCATATGCACTGCATCAAATTGGTCTACATGGCTGTTGTCCCAAAAGGAAGCCCCTTTTAAAGATGATGCAAACAGTTTGCTGAAGACAAGTAGACTAAGGACATGGATTACTGGAACCATGTCCTGTAGTCTGATGAGACCAAGATAAACTTATTCAAACTTATTATTGGTTCAGATGGTGTCAAACATACAGTATGTGGTGGCAACCAGGTGAGGAGTACAAAGACAAGTGTGTCTTGCCTACAGTCAAGCATGGTGGTGGGAGTGTCATGGTTTGGGGCTGCACGAGTGCTGTCAGCACTGGGGAGCTACAGTTCATTGAGGGAACGATGAATGCCGACATGTACTGTGACATACTGAAGCAAAGCATGGTCCCCTCCCTTCAGAAACTGGGCCGCAGGGCAGTATTCCAACATAATAACCACCCCAAACACACCTCTAAGACGACCACTGCCTTGCTGAAGAAACTGAGAGTAAAGGTGATGGACTGGCCAAGCATGTCTCCTATTAAGCATCTATTAAGCATCTGTAGGGCATCCTCAAATGGAAAGTGGAGGAGCGCAAGGTCTCTAACATCCACCAGCTCCGTGATGTCATCATGGAGTAGTGGAAGAGGATTCCAGTGGCAACCTGTGAAGCTCTAGTGAACTCCATGCCCAAGAGAGTTAAGGCAGCACTGGAAAATAATGGCGGCCACGCAAAATATTTATACTTTGGGCACAATTTGGACGTTTTCACTTAGAAGTGTACTCACTTTCGTTGCCAGCGGTTTAGACATTAATGGCTGTGTGTTGAGTAATTTTGAGGGGACAGCAAATTTACACTGTTATACAAGCTGTACACTGACTACTTTACATTGTATCAAAGTGTCATATCTTCAGTGTTGTCCCACGAAAAAATATAATGAAATATTTACAAAAATGTGAGGGGTGTACTCACTTTTGTGCAATCCTGTACACTCAGAAGTTTGACTTTATATTGGGATTAGTAGGGTAAAACATAAAGGTTGACACATAAGGCTTTGTCTGGAGATTTTTAACTGACTATTATGTCCTTTATTTTAATAAATTTAGTGGCATCCATTTCCATTTTTTAATTTTTCCCCTAACCTTTTCAACTCCACTTTTACACTTTTATTTGTCCATTTTCATCCGACACTTCTGCTGCCACATCATTTCTTCCACAGTAAACTCAGCTCTGAAAGGGGCTGGTGTACACTGGGAAGGAAGGGGTGGGGTTAGAGGTGCGTTAAGAGATCTGATTGGGCAGTCCAGTGTCAGTAATGAAAATAAACAAATGGGCTTCTGTCAGTATTTCAAAGGCCAGTGTGTAGTGATCTTTGAATCCGTGGTTACTTAATTATATTGATGACGATTCACTGGCCCACAAGTGCGTCGGCCCACTGGGCAAATGCCTGGTATGCCAGATGGTCAGTCCAGCCCTGGCTGAAACTATATGCATACTCCAGTTGGAGCTGTAGTTAGTGTTATGTCTGAAAACCTGAAATGACCAACGGACAGTAATGCAGATTTAGAACACAAACTTTATTACAACAAGTTATTATAGTTACACCATTGGTTTACTGTTGGGCTGTGCGCTGTATAGCCTGGAGCCGAGAGAGGCCTTGTCATGAACGCCCCTCCGGGGGAAAAACAAACTCAAGTGCTATGACTGTAGTGAGGACATTTATTAACAGAAAACACATAACTGTTCCAAAAATAACTGTGTTGACAAATACAAAAACTTACACAGATGAGCCTCTCCTGGCCAGAGAAGTCCCAGGAGGATACGGGGGGGGGGGGGGGGGGGGAAGAGACTGCCCTAGGAGCAGGAGAACAGTCTAAACACCATTGTGGCTGCCCGCACTGATGGAGAGTGCAGCAGTCAAATAAATAGTGGAGGAACTAACGAGCTGCAGGTGCAGGTGGCAGGTGACCTAATTACCAACTGATTGCAGCTTAGAGGCTCTGAACCACAGCAGTCAGCTGGAGGGTGTGTCTGGGAAATGAAAGCAGCGCTCTGCCATGAACCAGGAAAGTAAACCAATACACAAGTACAGAAAATAATCAAAAACAGATTTACAGACAAATAATACTGAAAGTGGAAGTCTGAGCTCAGAGAAAACCTGAGCTCAGAAACATGACAGAGCCCCCCCCCCCACAAGGGGTCATTCCCAGATGCTCCAAGGCAACACCCAGGACCCCCCTCCCCCCGAAAGGGAATACAGCCAAAAAACTACCCCGGGTGGGAGGTGGGGGAACAGGCCAAGGAGGGAACAAACAACTCAGTACAACACCCGTACCTGTGCCCAGACAAACCCCAAGGCCACCACAGTCCCAGGGCACCTGGGCTTGGGTGGCCGGCCAAAGTCCCAGACCATCCAGACGGCCCGATGAAAAGAGTCAGGTGTCCTGCCGGAGAAAATAGGCCACCCGACCCATAGACTCAGTCCATCAGGTGGACGGCCTGAGTTTTTAAGTCACCAGGGCCGCAGGAATGACCCAGGAGGCGGTTGCCCAACAGGAAGGCACAAGGATGGAAAGCAGGGCCGGAGGGGGGAGAGGCCTCGGCGTTCTGAGGCTGGCTGGCAGCACCCTTGATGGCCCCGAGCTGGAGCACTGCAGCGCCCTTGGTAACTCCGGGCTGGAGCACTGCAGCACCCTTGGTGGACCCCGGCTGGGCCAACGTTGCACCCTCGGTGGACCCCGGCTGCGTAGCACCCACGTTGGGCTAACACTGGGGCGCAGCATCCACGATGGTCCCCGACCTGGACGCAGCACGCACAGAGACTCAACCCGAGGAGGGACTCAAACGACAGCCTCGGGCAGGGGGGAAGCTGCCCCCTGGACGACCTCAGTGGGGGAAACTGGACCCACAGTGTCATCCGGTGGTAAGCCTGGATCCTCGGAGACATCTGGTGGTTCCGGAACATCTCCGGCGACCCTGAAAGGGAGCTTAGACAAAACGCAAAGCAAAGCAGGGTCGCCGGCAGCGGCGTAGCCCAGCGAGGTAAGCTCAGGTGCAGCAGACAGCTGCACCTGGCTCTCCTCACCAAGAGCCAGGCAAGACCTCTCTAATACAGAGCGGAGAAAGACAAAAGAGAGTACTTGCCTGAGCTCAAGCTCCATAGCCATCCAGGACTCCGATGATCCAGGCAATGTCGTCTTGGGCTCAGCCATCAGGGGGTCCAGCTTAGTCAATGACTCTGCTGCGGTGGCCTCCGCAGCAGGCAAGATGGTGACAGCAGTCTTCATAGCCCCAGCTGCTGTGACCCACAGTGGAGATTCCTCCGATGTGGAAGCTGGGGTATGACTCTGTGCTGGCTCTGGCATAGGATCCTCCAGAGCCAGTGGCTCCTCCATTGACCGACAGCTTGCTTCCAGATCCGGCAGACACTCAGGAGAAGGAGGAGACACAGAAAGGGTAGGTGGACAGTTCATTACAGCAGCAGGTGGGGAGAACTCAGGGGACTGTTTTCCCTGAGTCTCCCTACCGGGAATTAGGCAAAGCATTTCATCATAAATAGGAGTAGAATGAAATATAACTTGCCTGTTTTCCCGGATCTTGATATTGTCTGCTGCTGTACTTTGAGCGTCATCCTTCTGTGTGGCTATGGTGATCTTGGGCCCCTCTATGGATTGTTGAGGAGCCGCCCCTGTAGCCACCAGAACGGGAGCAGCCGGTGGAAAAATGGAGCACCTCTCGTCAGCGGGAAGAGACACCGAGGGGGTGGGCCTCACAGCAGTAGTGGAGAGAGGTTGGGCTGGCGAAACAGCCAGCGAGGAAAAAAAGGAGCGAGAAACTGCAGTCGGAATAGCCGGGCTCGATGTGCGAGAAGAGGCTGCAGGAGAGGCGAGATTCTTCCTCCAGTGGTCCAGAGCAGGATGACGCTGCCGCTGTGATGTTGTTGGTAATGCACACCCTGGCGCTGGAGTGGGTAAGCCTGGAGAGGAGATGGACGTCCGCTGAGAAAAGCGCCTCAGTGATGGCTTCAGTCCAGCGGGAGATGCCCCTATCGTTAATCCGAGGAAGGAGTGCTGAAGCGCGGAGACCGTGGACAGGAGCTCTGCATATTGGGGATATCTCCAGAGGCCAGGATGTGCCTCCACGATGCCCACAGCTCCATTAACACTTTCTCAGACCTTTTTGGGTCCACGAGCAGCGAGAGCTTCATCCACAAAGCTTTGGACGAAATCAGCCTCCAAGGTGGGAGACCCCGCTGCCAACTTTCCTCTGGGTGTGTTAGATCGGTGAGCCAGGGACATGGTGAGCTCCATTCCACAGGTGAGTGGAAAAACACACAAAAGGTGAAAAAAATGCCTCATTGCAGAAGCTGAGTTTTTTACTGGCGGCAGCCAACTGTCATGAACGCCCCTCCGGGGAAAAAACAAACTCAAGCGCTATGACTGCAGTGAGGACATTTATTAACAGAAAACACATAACTGTTCCAAAAATAACTGTGTCGACAAATACAAAAACTTACACAGATGAGCCTCTCCTGGCCAGAGAAGTCCCAGGAGGATAAAGAGGAGGAGACTGACTGAAAATAAAGTGGAGGTCTGAGCTCAGAGAAAACCTGAGCTCAGAAACATGACAGGCCTAAGATGGCCGACTCTCCTTTTAAAACGGTCTGGCGTGATGACATCATTGCACTGCTGCGTCATCACGCCGGTGCCAGTTAACCCATTGTAGTTTCACATACTACATTTACTCCCCTTGCCCCCGGAAAAAATAGAGAACACATAATCAAATTGACCCTTCCCAATTTGGCACACATAAACATAGAACTCGCTAGGGCTAGCAGGTAGACCACCGCGTAGCCCAGCGTGGCTGAGTGGGTTATTCTGCCACTATCCATAGGCAGCTGCGCTCCTAGCTAAACAGTCCTCTTCCTTCCTTCTTTTCTTCCATGGGGAAGGCAGTCCTGATGAAGGGGCCTTGTAGTGAGCCCGTGGTGGATGCACCCCTGGGGATGCGGGGCCCACGAACTGGGATTGTCTCTCACGAAACCCCAGTTCGGGTCCCACACTGTGCGAGTTGCCTCCCTCCCATGAAGCCCTGTCATCCGGGATTGCTGTTCGAACCTGATGAAGACGGTTGGCGTGCCACACCATCATCTGCCAGTTTGAAGGTCACTGGGCCCAGTTACGTGATGATCCTGATGGGTGTCGTTGGTGGTGGGGGCTGTGTTGAGGTCAACTGTGGGTCTGGCTGTTCAGTTCTGCGGACCCAAACCCAGTCCATCACTGCAAGCAGCATTTTGTTCGGCTGTACATAGTGTTGAGGCTGTGCTGTTGTAGCTCTTACGTCTGTTGCGGGGAATCCACCAGGCTGTGGTGGTTTTGTTATGTCCTGTTGGGTCACGGACTCTTCATCCTGCATCTCAGCGGCGGTTCCTGGAGGCTCGTGTCGGTCGTGGATTCGGAAGACGTCCAGTGGCTCTGTTGTGTTTTGTTTGGTTGTAGACTCTTCATCCAGCGGCTCAGCATCAGCTCCTGTAGGCTGGCGCTGTGCGTTGATTCGGAAGTAGTCCTGCCCCTTCTCCCCCTCACCTGGAATCTGCGCCGGGTTGTTGTGTCCCGGGGTTCCCCATAAATGTGGGCTCCCTCTCCTGCAACTCCGCAGTGGCTCCTAGGGGCTCATGCTGGGCGAGTATCTGAGGCGAGTCCGGTTGCTGCCCCTTCTCTGGCCAGTGCTCCTCCTGTAGGCATGGGACTGCTGCACCCTTGTTGTCATCATCTCAGCATGTTGTGTTCCACCCATTGCTCAAACAGAGTCTGTTACTTTCGCAGATGGAGAAGCCCATTTGATAAAACAAGTCACATCCTAATATGTTGTCTCCATGTGTGACCACTTGAAAAACAAACTCAGTAACGACTCTTGACGTATAGCGGACCATTAGTGTGATGGTCCCTACATTGCTAATTTGGCAGCCACTATACCATACAGCACTGCTGGGTTTTTTTTATCGGGTGGTTGGGGAAAAACTTCTTCACCATGGCCCAGTTTAACAATGATCTCAACTGCAGCGGTGGTTGAGCAGGAGTGGCAAGTTGACATCGTCCAGCCCCACCAGGCAGAATGTGTATGCTGCGCCTCTGGATCTCACCGTGTGAATGGTCGTTGTGGACGAGTGACTTGAGCTGGCCAGTGGGTTTGGCGGTGGTGCTGACTGGTAGACTTTGGCAAAGTGGTTGAATTTACTGCATCTTTTACATTGTTCCCCTCTTGCTGGGCAGAAACGTGCTCTCTCTTGATGCATCGGGGAACCACAATTGCCGCATGAGAACTGCCCCATGCCGTTCTTCTGATTCACGGTATTTACCTCGGCCTCTTCTGCCTCATCACCGGGTTCTTCTGTGCTTAGCGTGTATACAAGCGGTGTGTAGCTCGGCTGTTGTTGTTATTGCTGCACACCTAGCTCTGATGCTAACCTGTTGGCAGACTCCAGCTGAAATGCTAGCTCGATGGTGTTAGCTAGTGTCATGTCGTTTGGCACCGTTAGCATTTTCATCCACAGCCGTGGGTTGCTAGTGTGCTTGGCCAACTGGTCTCACATCATTTCTTCCTTCAACAAACCAAACCTGCACATGCTAGCTAAGTGGCGAAGGTCTGCAACGAATTGTCGTGCCGTCTCTCCAGTCTTCTGTTGCCGTTGCTGAAACCTAATATGCCGTGCCAACACGTTGTCTGGTGTGGCAAAGTAGCCAGCTAGCAGCTCGATTGAGTTAGCGAACAAGTTTGCTGGTCCTAGTGTGCAGAAAATATGTTGGCCTTCTATGCCCAGATAGTGAATTAACAGAGCTTGCTTCCGTACTTTGTCTAGCTTGTCCAGGCCCAATGCCAATATGTAGGTGGTGAAAGCATAGAACCAGCACTGCCATGGTACGGGGGCTTACCGAGGTTTTCCAGAAATGGCTGTGGTGGCCTCAAGCACGCTTCCATGGTTTAACTCTTGTCACCAAATGTTATGCCTGGAAACCTGGAATGCCCAACAGAGAGTGATGCAGATTCAGAGCATGAACTTTATTACAAGTTATTATAGCTGCACCACTGGTTTATTTTTGGGCTGTGCGCTGTATAGCCTGGAACTGAGAGAGGCCTAAGAAGGTCGACTCTCCCTTTATAATGGTCCGGCGTGACGATGTCACCGCACGGCTGCGTCATAATGTCAGTGCCAGTTAACCTATTGTAGTTTCACATAATACAGTTAGTACTGTAGAGGGTGCGAAGGAAAGGATGTGGAGGCGAGGCACGAGCGTAGGTCAGCACAGGTTCTTTATTTACCCTCTAACATGAATACAGCCTGTTGTCATGCTGGGGCCCGGTTAGTCGTGATGGGCTGAGAGTGTAAGAGTTAAGAGAGAGAGATGAGGGAGCACAGCTCTTTTATATCTTATACAGACAGAGAGAATGCATGGCGCGTTAGCATATCAGTTGTCATCTAATACCATTGGTCAACACACATGATTAGCATGACACTGGTTGGCACAAAGATGCATGCATTCAGTCCCGTCTGACTGTCTCCTGTGGTTCTTTTGGTCGCGTGTCAATTGTCCTCTGCTTCCTCCAAGCCCCTGCTGGGTGTGAGGAAAGCTCCAGAAGAAAATCCCAGAGGAATGTCTCCCTGCTGTGTTCAGTGTCACCACAGTACCTCCAAATTTGTCCGATAGTTTTTGCGTAATCCTGCTGGCTGACAAATGGATGGATGATCACATTTCATGACGTGATAGGGCCTTGGCGGAGGTATACACTCATGGGTCACCTGCAAAATTTAATGGGCTCATCCATAGCTTAAGGGCCACCTCTGTTAAAAAAGAGACACACAGACAAATCGCCGATGGCATCACGTCCTTGACAGAGGTAACAAATAATAAAGCGGTTCAGCCCAACGGTTCAGTTTTTTCATTGTGTTTGTTTTCTTAAAAGCTTTTTTCCTTCTAAATTCAGGACTTTAACCTCACATAACCATTTCTTTTCAGTTTACCATGAAAATTTACAAGTTTTGTTTAGAAAAAGTTTAGGAATATTCCATCTCGTCCCTGGCATCAGATTTTTTTCCTCCAGCATTCCTGATAGAATATCATACAAAGAGCAAACAGGATTGGACTGTCAGAACATGATCCACTCTGTTCTCTAAGAACAGGGCCGCCTTGTCCACTCACTTTCATCAAAGCCTTTGGATTATGTTGTTGTGTGGAAGTGGAGGAAAACCCCGCAAACCTATAACGTCTTCCCAGCGAGGACACGTGACGTGAAAGTTAATGCAGGGTTTGTTTTTGTTGCTTAACTTGGCTGTGGAGGGAAGGAGGCTGCATCAGTGTCAAGCTGACGGCAGCAAGACAGGAACAGGAAGCACGACTGATGTGCAGTGGAAGTAAAAGCATGGAGTTCATGTATTTTTTTGTAGAGGCCTTATTATTTATTATATTTCTGTAGAAAGCTAAACAATAAGTTAAAACCAATTAGAAATATTACCAGTAGGTGATTTATTATTATTATTTTTTTAACCAGGGGGATGGGGAACATTTACCAATGTAGCATAAGGTACAAATGTAAATTAGATAAGAGATGCCAATTAAACATTAAAAAAGTCACAAATTACAGTTATTGACATAGAATAAAAATTTAACCAGCAACCAGAATAAAAGGTTGAAAAGTTACAGGGGTGGGGGTGGGGAATGCAAATCTTTAAGAAAAAACTTGGTAATTATAAGAAAAAAAAACCTTGAAAATTTGCAGGAAAAAAGTCACAAATTTATGATGAAAAGTCACACATTTCTGAGGAAAAGGCTGAAAATCTACAAGAAAAAAGTTGCAGATTTATAAAGAAAAATATGAAAATTTACAGGAAAAAAGTCACACATTTATGAGAAAAAGAGTAGCAAAAGAAAGTTGCAGATTTATGCAAAGGAGATTTATTTAGCAAAGAAGTTGCAGATTTATGAGGAAAAAAAAGTTGCAGATTTATAAAGAAAAATATGAAAATTTACAGGAAAAAAGTCACACATTTATGAGAAAAAGAGTAGCAAAAGAAAGTTGCAGATTTATGCAAAGGAGATTTATTTAGCAAAGAAGTTGCAGATTTATGAGGAAAAAAAAAGTTGCAGATTTATAAAGAAAAATATGAAAATTTACAGGAAAAAAGTCACACATTTATGAGAAAAAGAGTAGCAAAAGAAAGTTGCAGATTTATGCAAAGGAGATTTATTTAGCAAAGAAGTTGCAGATTTATGAGGAAAAAGATTAAAATTTGCAGGAAAAGTCACAAAATCATGAGAAAAAAGTTGCCAATTTATGAGAGAAAGCTGAAAATTCACAAGGAAAAAAGTAGCAAATTTATGAGAAAAAGTTGAAAATTTATAAGATGATATTTGGGGAACTGTTCTTTTTTTCCAGTTCAATTCCATTTTCTCTTTTTTTGCCCCCCTCTTGATTGACACTAATGAATGGGGATGGCAGGTTCACAAGCGGGATGCTTCTGGGCCATTTTGCTGACAGTCATCTACTGCTTATTACCTTTTTTAAAAACATCAGCGCATCCATGTTGTGATTGTAATAATAATAATGGATTAGATTTGCATGGTGCTTTACATGTCAAGTGACGTCTCAAAGCGTTTACAGTGAGTCCATTATTCATTCACTCCACACAGATGCTGGTAGTGGTAAGCTACTGCTGTAGCCACAGCTGCCCTGGAGCAGACTGACAGAAACGTGGCTGCCAATCCACGCCAACGGCCTCGCCGACCACTACCAAACATTTATACACATTCATACTCAGTATCATGGACATTGGAGGCAAGGTGGGTAAAATGTCTTGCCCAGGGACACAACGGCAGGGTGGCTGGGGAGAGCGGGGTTCGAACCACCAACCCTCTGGTTATTAGACGGCTCTCTCTACCTCCTGATTCCACTGCTGCCCACATTTCCCTCCTCCGTTCCATTTTTGCTGCGCACCAAGCTGGACAGCAGGAAGTTTCATTTTTATACTGTATGGTCTGTGGCATGACCTGGCCGGGACTTGAACCCCGACCTCCCGGTTGTGGCTCGGATGCTCCGCTTTTCAGCCACCTCTCCGGTTTGTCATTTATCACCAAGTAACACTTCCAAAATAGCTATGTTATTGTTTTTTTTAAAAATGTGAATTAGATATACAGTATGTACTTTCTTGATCCCAAACTGGGAAATTGCAGATTACATTACTGGCAAGCTGAAATCACGGGTCCCATTAGCATAAAACAACACCTAAACAACTTTGAACGGCTTTTCCAAACTACCAGCAGACCAGGGTCTGTGCTCCTCCAGATAACAGTGCATTTCTCCAGCGTATCGCGTTTCACATCCACACACTGCTAATGTCATATGAACATGAAAGCTGGTGACACAGTGATCACTGTCTAGTCGCCTACGGATACTACAGTACAGCTGAGAGTCACCACCAGTGTTCTTCCAGGTCCTTTAATGCTGTCACTCTGTCAAACTCACTGCAGATCAGTGGCTGATTGGAATACATCGATTTGTTCAGTGGTCTCTTTGTCCTCTGTTTCAACAGAGAGGGTTGTAAAATGTATGGACATTTTACATTATTGTCAAAGTCAAAGTGCCTTTATTGTCATTCCATTGCTAAAAAAACAATGCAACGAAACTGAGATACTGCTCCCTAAAACAAACTATCACACTCACAGTTCACTCATGCATTTAACGTTCCCATAATTACAACAATAAATAATGCTTAAAACAAAATAGCAATAATAAAAACATACTGAGCGATAAATAAATAAAACCAGCTTATGCACACAAGGTTATTGCCACAAAATAATCTAAAATAACCTAAAATAACATTAGCAGTCTGTACGTGTTACATAAATCCGTTCAAAATACGTACTGCTGCTGGGAAAAAACTATGATTAAACCTGGTAGTCCGGGTTTTATGGGATCTGTACCGCTTTCCCGAGGGGAGCAAGTGAAAGAAATCATGGCCTGGATGAGCACAGTCTTTAATGATGGCAATAGCTCTGTTGAGGTACCGAGACCTGGAAATCTCTTCCAGAGAAGGGAGAGAACAGCCAGTGATTTTTTGCGCAGTCTCGATCACTCTCTGGAAGGCTTTGCGGTCTGCAGCTGAACAGCCCTCATACCAAACCATGATGCCATATGACAAAATGCTCTCAATAGCAGAGCGATAAAATAAAACCAGCAACTGTGCATTCAGGCCATTCCTCTTGAGGAGCCTCAGAAAGTGTAGACGTTGTTGAGCCTTCTTTATCGTAGCTATGGTGTTAACTGCCCAGGTAAGGTTGTGAGAAATAGGAACACCCAGAAACTTAAAAGCCTCCACCCTCTCCACACGCTCCTTGCCTATATATAGAGGAGGCGGCTCACTGCTATGCTTCCTAAAATCAGTAATGAGTTCTTTTGTTGTTTTTTTGTATTCAATAACAGATTATTATCTGAGCACCATCTCACCAGTTTCTGGACCTCATCTCTGTATGCAGACTCATCTCCTCCTGATATGAGCCCCACTACTGTTGTGTCATCTGCAAACTTCACTAAAATGTTTGTGGGATGAACAGGTATGCAGTCATATGTGTACAAGGAATACAAAGTGGGGCTCAACACACAGCCCTGTGGCGAGCCTGTGTTAAGCATGACTGTAGAGGAGGAATGGGGTCCAAGTGTAACAGTCTGTGTTCAGTTTGTTAGGAAGTCCTTAATCCAGCTGCAAGTGTGAGTAGGCAGACCAAGCTGAAGCAATTTGGTGATGAGAATATTGGGAATAATTGTATTAAATGCCAAGCCACAAACAACATTCTTACATAGCTCCCCTTGTCTTCTAAAAGGCTGAATGCTGAGTGGAGAGTTATAGCAATAGCATCTTCAGTGGATCTGCTCCGCCTGTAGGCAAACTGGTACCGATCAAAGTTTGGGGGGAGACTAGGCAAAAGATGTTTCAATACCATTTTCTCAAAGCACTTCATAACAATGGGTGTTATAACAAATTGTGGTCATTTCTTTTCGTTTTTCTATCTGTGCATGTTCCTGGCAATGACCCACATCACTTGCAGGGTCAAGAAGCCCCGGTAACCTTATTTAGACAGCAAGCAACCCAGATCTTATGGTGTTTGCCTTGACTGCCAGGGTGGCTTGAAAGGGGCTAGAAGCAAGACATGATATTATTATTATTATTATTATTATTATTATTCAATTCAATTCAATTCAATTCAACTTTATTTATATAGCGCCATTTCACAACAACAGTCATCTCATAGCACTATCAACTGTAGGGAGGACCCCCACAGTTGCAGAAAGACCCCAGCAATCAGGCGATCCCCTGTGAGCAAGCACTTGGCGACGGTGGAGAGGAAAAACTCCCTTTTAACAGGAAGAAACCTCCAGCAGAACCAGGCTCAGGGAGGGGCAGTCATCTGCTGCGACTGGCTGGGGGGTGAGGGGATAGAGAAGAAGAAAAGAACAGACATGTAGAGAGCAAACAGCACGATGGGGACTCAATCTATGGGAGAGAACAAACAAATGTTAATGACCAGCAAAAAAAAAATATTTCATAGAGAGTGAGGAAAGGAGTGAGGCCCAGTGCATTACTGGAGGTCCCCCGGCTGACTAAACCTATTAGCAGCATAACTAAGGGAGGGTTCAGAAAACACATGATCCCTCCCTAATTGTAGGCTATATCAAAAAGGTAGGTTTTAGCCCTATTCTTAAAAACAGAGATCGAGTCTGACTCCCGAATCCAGATTGGCAGCTGATTCCACAGGAGAGGAGCTTGATAACTGAAGGCTCTGCCTCCCATTGTACTTTTGGAGATTCTAGGTATTACAAGTAAACCTGCATTTTGGGAGCGTAGTGCTCTGTTAGGATGATACGGTAGTATCAGATCTTTTAAATAAAAAGGAGCCTGATTGTTTAGAGCTTTGTAAGTAAGAAGAAGGATTTTAAACTTAATTCTAAACTCTATGGGAAGCCAATGAAGGGAGGCCAGAACCGGAGAGATATGATCTCTCTTTCTAGTACCTGTTAAAACTCTTGCTGCAGCATTTTGGATCAGCTGAAGACTTTTTAAAGATGTTTTAGGACAACCTGATAATAAAGAATTACAATAATCTAATCTCGAGCTAACAAAAGCGTGGATCAGCTTCTCAGCATCACTCTGAGACAAGATGCTCCTAATCTTGGCAATATTACGCAAATGATAGAAGGCAGTCTTAGAAACAAATTTAATATGTGAATTGAAGGACAAATCCTGATCAAAAATAACTCCAAGGTTCCTCACAGAGCTATTAAGAGAAAGAGTAACTGCATCCAAACTGAAAGTTTGATTTGGAAAGGAATTTCTAAGGTTTTTTGGACCAACAAGAATGACTTCAGTCTTATCTGAATTTAATAGCAGGAAATTACAAGTCATCCAAACTTTGATTTCCTTAAGACAGGCTTCTAACTTGGCTAATTGATTAGTATCATCTGGCTTCATTGACAGGTATAATTGTGTGTCATCTGCATAACAGTGAAAATGTATACAGTGCTTTCTAATAATGTTGCCTAACGGAAGCATATATAAACTAAAAAGAGTAGGGCCAAGCACAGATCCCTGTGGAACTCCATGACTAAGCTTTGAGCTGAGAGAAAACTCATCATTTACATGAACAAACTGGAACCTATCAGATAAATAAGATCTAAACCACTGCAACGAAGTTCCATTAAGTCCAACATAGTGTTCTAATCTATCAAGTAGAATATTATGATCAATAGTATCAAAAGCTGCACTAAGATCTAAAAGGACAAGTACAGAAACTAGTCCATTATCAGATGCAATGAGGAGGTCGTTAGTGACCTTCGCTAAGGCTGTTTCAGTGCTATGATGGATTCTAAACCCAGATTGAAACTCCTCAAATAAACCATTTCCCTGCAGGTGGTCAAATAATTGCATAGCAACAACTCTTTCTAAGATTTTTGAAATGAAAGGGAGATTAGAGATTGGTCTATAGTTAGCTAAAGCTCCTGGATCTAGCGTTGGCTTTTTGAGTAAGGGTTTAATTACAGCCGTTTTAAAAGCCTGCGGTACATGGCCTAAAGTTAATGAAGAATTGATTATATGAAGAATAAAGCTACCAATAAGTGGGAAGACTTCTTTAAATAACCTAGTAGGAATAGGGTCTAAAAGACAAGTTGAAGGTTTGGATGAGGAAACTATTTTGTCTAACTCACAAAGGTCGATTGGAGTAAACTCATCAAGACAGACATCAATAGAAGGAGTTGTAGTAGTTACAGTATTTAAGTTAACTGTGGGAAGAATCTGATTGATTTTATCTCTGATGGATGAAATTTTATTATTGAAAAAGTTCATAAAGTCCTGACTAGTAAGCTCTAAGGGGATGCTAGGATTGACAGAGTCCTGACTCTTTGTCAACCTGGCTACAGTACTGAAAAGAAACCTGGGATTATTCTTGTTCTCTTCTATTAATGCAGAGTAATAACTCGTTCTAGCTTTTCTAAGAGATTTTTTATAAATTAAAAGATGATTTCTCCAAGCTAAATAGATTTCATCTAAATTAGTAGAGCGCCATTTTCTTTCTAATTGACGAGTCTTCTGTTTTAAGCTACGAGTTTCTGTGTTGAACCAAGGAGTTAAAAATCTCTGATTAGACTTTTTCTTTTTTAAGGGGGCCACCAAGTCTAGAGCCTGATGTAGAGAAGCTGAAACACTATCCACCATGTTATCAATTACAGAAGGAGCAAGCTGTCTATAGCTTATTTCCGTTGTGTTGACACATGGCATAGAGGAAACAATCTGCATAAATTTGGAAACAGCATCATCTGAGAGGCATCTACTGTGATAATATTTTTCTTTAGGAGCCAAATAGTCAGAAATAGTAAAATCAAAGGTTAACAGACAATGGTCTGACAGTACAGGGTTATGAGGAGACACTACAAGATTTTCTATTTCTATGCCATATGTCAGAACAAGGTCCAATGTATGGTGGAGGTAATGAGTAGAATTTCCTACTTTCTGAGAAAACCCAATCGAGTCTAATATTGAATTAAAAGCCACATTAAGGCAGTCACTATCTACATCCACATGTATATTAAAGTCCCCTACTATAATTATTCTATCAGATTTCAGCACTAAATCAGCTAAGAAATCAGGAAATTCGGATAAAAATTCTGAATAGGTTGATGGGGGACGATAAACTATGGCAAATAAAATTGGGTTTAACCTGGAATTGCTAAAGTGCCCAATACTGAGGACCAGGCCCTCAAAGGAATTATAACATGTTTTTTGCTTTACATTAACTAGTAATTTGGAATGGTAAATTGTTGCTACTCCTCCTCCACGACCAGAACTTCTGGGATTTTGACAGTTTAAATAACCAGAGGGAGTTGATTCATTTAAACCAACATAATCCTCTTGTCCTAACCAAGTCTCTGTAAGGGAAATTAAATCAATCTGATGATCAATTAACAGATCATGGACTAACAGAGACTTGGGAGTTAGAGACCTAATATTTAATAAACCACATTTAATTTTTAAATTATGAGGAGGAACAGAGGCCAAATCATTCAATTTAGAGGCTTTATGTTTAATTTGAGTTTTACCAATATTTTGCTTTATCACTTTGGGATGCTTATACATTATATTTTTATTTACTTTGGAGGGAGCAGACAACGATTCTCTGATGGGGAAGACAGGGGCTAAGCTGAGGGGTGGCGGATGAAGAGGAGCTGCAGAGAGGCGTGTAAGACTGCGACTCTGCTTCCTGGTCCCAACTCTGAGTAGTCAGGGTTTTGGAAATTTGGATAAAAAAGATGCCAGATTGTTAGATAAATGAGAAGCACCATCCAAAGTGGGATGAATGCTGTCTCGTCTCATAAGACCAGGTTTTCCCCAAAAAGAGCTCCAATTGTCAATGTAGCCCACATCATTTTTAGGACACCACACAGACAGCCAGCGGTTCAAGGATGACGAGCGGCTAAACATGTCATCACTGGTCAGATTGGGGAGGGGCCCAGAGAATACTACAGTGGCAGACATCGTTTTTGCAAAGTCACACACCGATTCTACATTAAGTTTCGTGACTTCCGACTGCCGGAGACGGATGTCATTAATGCCGGCGTGAATAACAATTGTGGAATATTTACAGTTACTTTTAGCCAGCATTTTCAAATTTGACTCGATGTCGCCTGCTCTGGACCCAGGAATGCATGTGACTATGGCCGCTGGAGTCTCTAGGTTCACGTTTCTGACTACAGAGTCGCCAATGATCAGAGTTTTTTCCTCAGCGGGTGTGTCGCTGAGCGGGGAAAAACGATTAGAAACGTGAACAGGTTGGTGGTGAACCGGGGCTTTGCGACTAGGCTTCCTTCTCACCGTCACCCACCCAGTCTCCTCGCTGCAGAGGAGAGCCGGGGAACCGGTGACAGGGGGGCCTAAGCTAGCTAGCTCCGCTGCTGCTAAGGGGCGTCCGTCGAGATTAACTGGCGCAGACGGTGTTTCAATGCAGCGGAGCCGGGATTCCAAATCAGACAACCTCGCCTCGAGCGCCTCAAAAAGACAACATTTATTACATTTACCGTTATCACTAAAAGAGGCAGAGGTGTAGCTAAACATCTGACAGAGAGAGCACACCAGAGGAGGAGAGGAAAGAGAGCTAGTAGCCATCGCTAGTGGCTCGAGAGCTGGAGAGCAAACCACACAGGCAGACAGCAAAACAGGAAGTGACGATACGTTACCACAAGGAAGTGACGATCTCGAAATTAATCTTCTTCTTTCGTCTGTTCCCTTTAGAGGTCGCCACAGCAAATCATCTGCCTCCATCTCACCCTGTCCCTTCATCTTCCTCTGTAACACCAACACTCTCACTTTCCTCCTTCACTACATCCATGAATCTGCTCTGTGGTCTTCGTCTTTTCCTCCTGCCTGGCAACTTCATCTTCAACATCCTTTGTACAATATCTCCACGGTCCCTCCTCTGCACATGTCCAAACCATCTCAGCCTTGCCTCTCTTACTTTGTCTCCAAAAAGTTCAACCTGAGCTGTCCCTCTGATAGACTCATTTCTAATCTTGTCCCTCCTCGTCACTCCCAATGAAAATCTTGGCATCTTCAACTCTGCCACCTCAAGCGCCATTTCCTGTCTTTTTGTCAGTGCCACCGTCTCCAAACCATACTGCAGGTCTCACTACGTCTTGTAACTCTTCCCTTTCACTCTTGCTGCTACCTTTTTGTCACAAATCACCGCTGACACTCGCCTCCACCCACTCCACCCTGCCTGCGCTCTCCTCTTCACCTCTCTTGTGCTTTTTCTGTTATTAGTGATAATAATAGTCATTTGTTAAAAGCATTTTATTTTGTAGAGTAGGGGAAGTGCTGTGTTCCTGTGATTGCAGTGCCGTGGAGACCACAACAAGAACAGCTGCTGGCCCGCGGAGTGGATCTGGGATCATGGAGGGAGCCGGTGAGAGCTGCGCCGTTTGCTGGCCGTCCTCCGCTGCAGCTGCCGCTTCGTAACGAGAACAAGTTGCACGGATCGAGTGTGACGCTGTGATGGAGCAGCGGTGGTTCTGAAGCGTCCGGAGGTGAGTGGACCCGGTTCGGCTCCAGCTGGCTCGGCTTTGTTCTGCTGGTGTCTCAGCCGTGTCTCCTGCTGGAAAATTCCAAACTCACATGTTGCTTTGACTCCCAACTTTTGTTGCCGTCGCTCCTGCAGTAATGACGCCCTTTAATTTGATCTTTTTAATTGTGGCCGGTGTTGAATCAGCTGTTGGCCGACATCCCTTCACCTCGTTTGTTCTTCAGTG
The DNA here is from genome assembly GCA_020510985.1 of Pholidichthys leucotaenia. Classification (NCBI taxonomy): domain Eukaryota; kingdom Metazoa; phylum Chordata; class Actinopteri; order Cichliformes; family Pholidichthyidae; genus Pholidichthys; species Pholidichthys leucotaenia. The sequence goes on from CM035841.1 coordinate 430,930,588, forward strand.
AAGTTAACTTCTGCACTCATGACGCCTGAGACTGAAGTCGATTCAGCAAAGAAATGCGTTTGGCAAACTAATAATATGAGATTAAAAGTATACATTTATATGAATTTACTAGAATGTGTGTAGGATTAAAGAGCAGATTTACAGTAATTTACTGTGAGAGTTAATATAATCATGACTCATAATCTGAGATTAAACCGAGAATTAACTGTCATAAAATCTGAGATTCTGAGAGGGTGGCGCGGTGGCGGAGTGGTTAGTACTGTGGCAGCACAGCAACTCACCCTTGGCCTGGGGATCCTGAGTTCGATCCCAGCCCCCGACCAACAGTGATCTGTGTGGAGTTTGCATGTTCTCCCCGTGTCTGCATGGGTTTACTCCGGGATTTCTCCGGTTTCCTCCCACATGCCAAAAACATGTGTTGGCATCAAACTGGGGATTCTAAATTGTCCTTAGGTCTGACTGTGAGAGTGAATGGTTGTCTGTCTCTCTGTGTTGGCCCTGCGATGGACTGGCGATCTGTCCAGGGTGGACCCTGCCTCTTGCCCAAAGATGCTGGGATAGGCTCCAGCCCCCCTGCGACCCGAAAAGGATTAAGCGGAAGAAGATGAATGAATGAATGAAATCTGAGATTCAGTTAAAAAAATGAGAAAAATCCTGCATGTTATCCATGATTAAAGTCAAAAAGTCACACTCCAGTCAAAATCAATTGTTTTCAACATGTTTTTATGACTTAAGATAAGATAAGATAAGATAAGCCTTTATTAGTCCCACAATGGGGAAATTCCAGGATTGCAACAGCACAGGGATAGCAACACTCATAGCAATAATTTAGACGATAAGAAAATAAGAGCAGTGAACACCTCCCCCGTGGCCTGGGAGGAGGTATTCTGGAGCCCAGAGATGGTTTTGAGGTTTCTCCAGACCCCGCCGATGTCGCTCTGTTACAGCTTGTCCTCCATCTTCTTCCTGAAGCTGTCCTTGCCTTCTCTGATCTTTCTCCTCAGCTCCCTCTGTACGGACTTCAGCATCTTCCTGTTCCCCGACCTGAAGATCCTCTTCTTCTCTCTCAGAAGTGTTTTTATCTCGGGGTTGATCCAGGGTTTGTTGTTCGAGCAACACCGGATGGTCTTGGTGGGTACGGTGTTGTCCACACAGAAGCCGACGTAGTCTGTGATGGTGTGAGTGAGGCCATCGATGTCCTCACCATGTGGATCGCAGAGCTGCTCCCAGGCAGTGGTTTCAAAACAGTCCTTTAGAGCGTCCATTGCCTCCTCAGACCATAACTTCACTGTGCGCATGGCCGGAGGTTGTCTGTGCACTAGGGGTTTGTACACCGGCCGGAGATGAACCAAGTTGTGATCCGATCTCCCGAGTGGGGGGAGTGGTGATGAGGTGTACGCCTCCTTAGTGTTTGCATAGAATAAATCCAGTGTTTTATTGTCTCTAGTGTGGCATGTGACATACTGGGTGAACATGGGCAGAATGGGGGACAGTGAAATATGGTTGAAATCACCTGAGATGAGGAGAAGAGCATCTGGGTTTTCTGTCAGCAGCCTGCCAGTTACTGAGTGAATGGCGTCACGCGCTGTCCCAGCATTCACCGTCGGATTTGCATAAATAACAATGCAGATCACGTGTGAGTATTCCTTCGGGAGATAGGTAGGCCGCATGCTAACAGCTAGCAACTCGATGTCTTTGCTGCAATGCTGTTCCTTAACCGTGATATGTCCCGGTCTGCACCAGCTGTTATTAACATACATTATCACTCCTCCGCCCCTTGCCTTCCCACTGTCTGGTGCCCGGTCTGCCCGTATTGCGTGGAAACCCTCCAGTTCGATGTTAGCATCTGTTGCTAGTTCTGTTAGCCACGTCTCAGTAAACAACATCATGCTAATCTCTCTGAAGACGCTCTGGTAACGAGCCATAGCTGCTAGCTCATCTGTCTTATTGAGTAGCGATCGTACATTCCCCATAATAACGGATGGAAGGATGGGTCTGTACCTTATATTCCTCGCCCGCCGTCTTGCTCCAGCACGACATCCACGTCGCTTCTGTCTTATTTCTACCGGTATGTCATATTCTTGTGTTAGCATCGTGGGCTGATTAAGTGCTAACAGTTGGTCTCTATTGTACTGCTTCCTAAAAGCAGTGGCTCCACCCGCTGGTTCAGGAGACATTTGGGCGATCCATGTGTCCGAGATGGATAAGGTGTCACTGGATCAGAAAGTTTAGCAAGAGAAGCCAGATAGTAAATAGAAATAGGAAGAAATTGATCCGCTGTTGCAAAAAGGCAGCCGATTCGTGTGGCGTTGGAAGTAATAAGACATATTAGGCAACATTATTAGAAAGCACTGTATACATTTTCACTGTTATGCAGATGACACACAATTATACCTGTCAATGAAGCCAGATGATACTAATCAATTAGCCAAGTTAGAAGCCTGTCTTAAGGAAATCAAAGTTTGGATGACTTGTAATTTCCTGCTATTAAATTCAGATAAGACTGAAGTCATTCTTGTTGGTCCAAAAAACCTTAGAAATTCCTTTCCAAATCAAACTTTCAGTTTGGATGCAGTTACTCTTTCTCTTAATAGCTCTGTGAGGAACCTTGGAGTTATTTTTGATCAGGATTTGTCCTTCAATTCACATATTAAATTTGTTTCTAAGACTGCCTTCTATCATTTGCGTAATATTGCCAAGATTAGGAGCATCTTGTCTCAGAGTGATGCTGAGAAGCTGATCCACGCTTTTGTTAGCTCGAGATTAGATTATTGTAATTCTTTATTATCAGGCTGTCCTAAAACATCTTTAAAAAGTCTTCAGCTGATCCAAAATGCTGCAGCAAGAGTTTTAACAGGTACTAGAAAGAGAGATCATATCTCTCCGGTTCTGGCCTCCCTTCATTGGCTTCCCATAGAGTTTAGAATTAAGTTTAAAATCCTTCTTCTTACTTACAAAGCTCTAAACAATCAGGCTCCTTTTTATTTAAAAGATCTGATACTACCGTATCATCCTAACAGAGCACTACGCTCCCAAAATGCAGGTTTACTTGTAATACCTAGAATCTCCAAAAGTACAATGGGAGGCAGAGCCTTCAGTTATCAAGCTCCTCTCCTGTGGAATCAGCTGCCAATCTGGATTCGGGAGTCAGACTCGATCTCTGTTTTTAAGAATAGGGCTAAAACCTACCTTTTTGATATAGCCTACAATTAGGGAGGGATCATGTGTTTCTGAACCCTCCCTTAGTTATGCTGCTAATAGGTTTAGTCAGCCGGGGGACCTCCAGTAATGCACTGGGCCTCACTCCTTTCCTCACTCTCTATGAAATATTTTTTTTTTGCTGGTCATTAACATTTGTTTGTTCTCTCCCATAGATTGAGTCCCCATCGTGCTGTTTGCTCTCTACATGTCTGTTCTTTTCTTCTTCTCTGTCCCCTCACCCCCCAGCCAGTCACAGCAGATGACTGCCCCTCCCTGAGCCTGGTTCTGCTGGAGGTTTCTTCCTGTTAAAAGGGAGTTTTTCCTCTCCACCGTCGCCAAGTGCTTGCTCACAGGGGATCGCCTGATTGCTGGGGTCTTTCTGCAACTGTGGGGGTCCTCCCTACAGTTGATAGTGCTATGAGATGACTGTTGTTGTGAAATGGCGCTATATAAATAAAGTTGAATTGAATTGAATTGAATTAAGACATATTATTACAAGACATATTAAGCACTAAATCCCTCTTATATGTCATATCCGTGTTTTTCTGCTGTTAAAGTTCAGTGAAGCTCCACCCCTTTGAAAAAGGCAAGTTTGGATGACCATTTTTGTGATGGCACTATAACAGTTGAACCAATCAGGATTTAACACTGGCTATGGGTCCATAGAGAGCCTAAATCACGCCCCCTAAATTCTCCATTGGAGTGAATGGCAAGAGAGAAATTATTTTTTGACCCCATTTGAATCTGGCTACGAGTTACACATACAGTGGGGAAAAAAGTATTTAGTCAGCCACCAACTGTGCAAGTTCTCCCACTTAAAAGATGAGAGAGGTCTCCAATTTTCATCATAGGTATACCTCAACTATGAGAGACAAAATGAGAAAAAAAAAAATCCAGAAAATCACATTGAAGGATTTTTAATGAATTAATTGGTAAATTCCTCGGTAAAATAAGTATTTGGTCACCTACAAACAAGCAAGATTTCTGGCTCTCACAGACCTGTAACTTCTTCTTTGAGAGGCTCCTCTGTCCTCCACTCGTTACCTGTATTAATGGCGCCTGTTTGAACTCGTTATCAGTATAAAAGACACCTGTCCACAACCTCAAACAGTCAGACTCCAAACTCCACTATGGCCAAGACCAAAGAGCTGTCAAAGGACACCAGAAACAAAATTGCAGACCTGCACCAGGCTGGGAAGACTGAATCTGCAATAGGTAAGCAGCTTGGTGTGAAGAAATCAACTGTGGGAGCAATTATTAGAAAATGGAAGACATATAAGACCACTGATAATCTCCCTCGATCTGGGGCTCCACGCAAGATCTCACCCCGTGAGGTCAAAATGATAACGAGAACGGTGAACAAAAATCCCAGAACCACACGGGGGGACCTAGTGAATGACCTGCAGAGAGCTGGGACCAAAGTAACAAAGGCTACATCAGAAACACACTACGCCGCCAGGGACTCAAATCCTGCAGTGCCAGACGTGTCCCCCTGTTTAAGCCAGTACATGTCAAGGTCCGTCTGAAGTTTGCTAGAGAGCATTTGGATGATCCAGAAGAGGATTGGGAGAATGTCATATGGTCAGATGAAACCAAAATAGAACTTTTTGGTAAAAACTCAATTTGTCGTGTTTGGAGGAGAAAGAACACCATACCTACTGTGAAGCATGGGGGTGGAAACATCATGCTTTGGGGCTGTTTTTCTGCAAAGGGACCAGGACGACTGATCCGTGTAAAGGAAAGAATGAATGGGGCCATGTATTGTGAGATTTTGAGTGAAAACCTCCTTCCATCAGCAAGGGCATTGAAGATGAAACGTGGCTGGGTCTTTCAGCATGACAATGATCCCAAACACACCACCTGGGCAACGAAGGAGTGGCTTCGTAAGAAGCATTTCAAGGTCCTGGAGTGGGCTAGCCAGTCTCCAGATCTCAACCCCATAGAAAATCTTTGGAGGGAGTAGGAAGTCTGTGTTGCCCAGCGACAGCCCCAAAACATCACTGCTCTAGAGGAGATCTGCATGGAGGAATGGGCCAAAATACCAGCAACAGTGGTATTTTGGCCTTCACAAAACCTTGTGAAGACTTACAGAAAACGTTTGACCTCTGTCATTGCCAACAAAGGGTATATAACAAAGTATTGAGATGAACTTTTGTTATTGACCAAATACTTATTTTACTGAGGAATTTACCAATTAATTCATTAAAAATCCTTCAATGTGATTTTCTGGATTTTTTTTTTTTCTCATTTTGTCTCTCATAGTTGAGGTATACCTATGATGAAAATTGGAGACCTCTCTCATCTTTTAAGTGGGAGAATTTGCACAATTGGTGGCTGACTAAATACTTTTTTTCCCCACTGTATGATGCTTGTTAATTTAAAAGCTAATTTTTCACATAAATAACAGTGTAAGTTGTTGTCTGTTAGAAAATACGTAAATTGAAAGAATACAAACACAGACTCATGCAAGTTATGTCATCGTTTTCGAAGAGCGACCAGGTGAAAGTAACTAACAGTCATCTGGATTAGCTGAAGCTCTGAAAATACAACACACTACATTTATGTTTTTCTCCTCTGTGGATGATTCTTTTCATTGGTAAGAAAACAGAACCGCCATAATGCTGCGTGTCCACCAAACACGTTTTTTTCAGCTCTGGGCGGCTATTTTCCATTCATTCTCTATGTAGTCCAGCATTTACAGTGCTGAGCGCCCAGAGCGCTGAAATGCTCTCAGCGGTGGCCGTTCTTTTTTTGCGGTGCTCAGAGTTGAAAAAAGTTTAACTTTTCAGAGACTGCAGCTGAGCTCGTCAATGTCGGCCCTTAAGCAGCCAATCAGAACTGCTGCGTGGGCGGGACACAGGACACCGGTACTAGTCTGTACTCAGACTCCTGCTTTGCGTGTCATCATATTTTACATCCAGAGCTGCTAGAAAACGTTTCCTGTCCATTGTTATTTAGAGACTATTAAAAAATCTGGAGAAAGTCTGACAATAGGAAAAGTGGGAGTGATGAGCTGAGAGTGACGAACTGTTGCAGGGATACAGGAAACAGACTTTTTTCCCCCCAGAGCGCAGCGTACAAACACTGGAAAAAAAAGCTCAGGGCGGTCAGGCGACAAAAAAACGCGTTTGGTGGACACGCAGCCTAATCGTGTTTGGTGACGTGCATAGTCTGAGACAAGGACATGTAGTCCACTAAAGGTCTCAAAAAACCTAAATATTACTCTTGTATTATACAACAACCTCCAACTTTAAAGGGGAAAAGGTGAAGGGGACGTTTGGCTTAATTAGATCCTGGCATTTGAAGGAGGAGGAAAAGGGAAAAGATTTTCACAAGCAATTGTAAGACCATGAAAGGTTTTTTTGTGGGGAAAAAAAGGGTATAAAATACCATTTTAGACAATGTACTTTTGTTTTTAAGGGTCTTTATATCCACTGCAGTGGATTACAAATGACCTGAAAAACCCTTATCTATATACAGTGGAGATCAAAATTAGAGAACAGCGTATTAATAGTTGATTTATTCCAACATTATTGTTATGTTCATTATTCAGAATTTGACAGAATATCAGCTATAGCTGTACCACTGCTGTACTAGCATGTTATTTTTTTTTCAAAATAATCAAGGCACTTCAACACAAACATTTATTTTGTTAAAAAATGTCTCGCAAAATTAGGGAACAGTGACTACTGTGTCAGAAGAGAAGATTTAAAGTAAACAATTTTTTTTAGGGCTATAGGATTCGAAAATTACTCTGAAGTGTAGATGTCCTTGCTTTGAATGACTTCAGCACATCTGCGCCCACAGGACGTCACTAGTTTCTCACAGTGCTCTGGTTTAGGGGACAGGATTATGCGGAGACTGTCAATGGGAAATCAGCTGAACACTGCAGCTGGAATTACTCGTCAGCTCACTGCTGAACAGGACAAGGATCTGTCTCACCACACACCGTCTCTCTGTTTAAGACATTTTGAGCCCCTTTTCCACTAGCACCTACCCAGCCCGACTCGTCTCGACTTGCCTCGACTCTACTCAGCTCGACACAGTGTGGTTGGTTTTCCATTTCAACTGAGTTGAACCCAACCGGAAGGCGGCCCTTTATTCCGCTGTGTTCTTTACATGCTGACGTTTTCACTGATCAATAATGTAAAAGATGGTTAAAATCACAAAACACTCACCATCTTCCTGTGAGCAGCCATCAGCTCGGAGACCTCCTGGTACACTTTCATTTAGGGTTGCTCCACCACAGCAGGGCCAACAGGGCTGAAAAGTTCATAGCTGTCAAATTTGACCAAATGTAGTTTATTTTTCAAGCGCAGAGAACCAAGTGCTGCAACACCGATGGAAGAAGTGTGCGCACCGACGGGGAGACTGTTGAAAAATAACCACATTTGATCAAATTTGTGACCTGTGCTGGCAAAATCAGTCACAATGAGGACATTTTCAAAACTGAAGTAACATTATTTTCATATTCTCTACTGAAAGACCTTCAAAATGATATTTAATTTGTAGGAACTGGGCAAAAACTGACCAGCAACAAGCCGATTTTGTTGATGTCTCAGCTGGTTTGAAAACTCGCGTTTGATTTGTCCTGAGTTACGTCTTCCGGAATTCAGTTTGTACTTTTAGAAAGTAGGAGCTCCAAGCTTTACAGTGACATTTTTGAGACGAAAGCAGCAAATTTACAAGAAACAAGTGGCAAATTTCAGAAAATAAATACATTTCACTGAAGTGAGACAGCAGTCAAAATGAAAGAATAAAACACTGCATCATAACTGAAGTGACAGCACATTATGATTTACTCGTACATTTCAGTAAATGAAAATATTGTGAAAAAATTAATATAGTCAGTACTCATTGCATGCACAGTGAAATATTTCATGCCCTTTTTTCATTATATTTAATGTTGATTATTATGTGTAGTCCATCCATCCATCTTCTTCCGCTTAATCCTTTTTTTTGGGGTCGCGGGGGGCTGGAGCCTATCCCAGCATCTTTGGGCGAGAGGCAGGGTCCACCCTGGACAGGTTGCCAGTCTATCGCAGGGCCAACACAGAGAGACTGACAACCATTCACTCTCACAGTCACACCTATGTATTGAATGTCAAAATCTGTGTTTTATTTCGAAAAATTACAGATTATTCTCTTTCTTCCCATGCTGATCAGTAGCCTTAAACCCGCAAGCAATCTTTGCTTCAAAAGAGTTTGAGTCGTATCAGGAGGAGAGGCTTCCCTGGGATTAGCTGAGGGGCGTGGGTGGCTCCGCGTCAGGAATGGAGGCTCATGGTATTGGAGTGGTCCCGGGCGGGGGTGCCCAGAGTGGCAGTGCCTCAGCCGCACCCCCCCCCCCCCCCAACCGTTCCCCACTGGAGTGACCGGCCCTCAGGGTGCTTCTGCACACACAAGGTGACGTCCAGGTGTCTGGAGGCCCCCCGTCACCAGTCCGCAAACTTTTTTTTTTTACTTGTCCATGGCACAAAAAAAGGTTGAGGACCACTGATACACAGCACATGCCTTTCTGGAGTCCATCAATCTGGTCTCATTGATTGGGCAACCTGTTAGCTAGCTAGCTAGTACTCAGTCTGTATCTCCGCTTTTGATTAAGTTCTCTTTACGATCTTCTGAGATGAAGTAGCAAGTCAGTAGCTTGCGCTATGCCGTCAGGCTTCAGTTGAAACTGTTAGCTTTGAGGTTAGCATGAACCCGGAACACAACAAAACGATTTCCTGGTTGTGAAGGAAACAGCACCTCACTGTGGAAATTAAGGTACACAACACACACATTACAATCCTCACATATTATAAGAAGCAACTGATTGTTACTGTAAATGACAATTATTAGAAAGGCTGTGAGTTGGAGTGATATATAAGGTAAATGTTTGATTTCTCTTGTCCAGTGGAGATGTTCAGTCCAAATTAACCGTTGTGTAATGAACCACAGTAGCTCCAGCAGAGTTAACCCAAGACTCTGCTATAATAGTGCACTCATCAGGATGAGCCAAAATAATGAGCTCTAAGTCATCCCCAGAATAAAGCACTTTGAGCCTATCCGGTGACCTCGGACTGCCTGCAGCATGTGCTGAGATGTGAGCAGTGTGAAATTTCAGCCCAGCCTAGAAGACCATTGCATAGGTTTTTCTTCTCGTTGCTGGTTACTCAGTTGCCGCTGTTTTTGTTGTTTCTTTGGCCCCTTTCTCACAGATTGTTGCGTTGTCTATTGTTCGCCTGATAATCAGGATGCTGCGATGCATATGCAGTGTAACCATTGTCCTCTTAACTTCATATGAGTGATCTATGGTTTCCTTTTTTTCTCGTCATGGGAGAACCTTGGTGGGGTGGGGGGGGAAGCAAAAGTATTTCCTGGTACCGTCCAAGACCCTGGTTTTCCAATCTCCTCACAAATCTGCTAATGTGCTTAGTTCATAGTGACCGGACCCAAGCAGACTGGTGCTGCTGCCTGCCTCAAACCTGACTCACAGGTCAGGAATTCACAGACTAATTTGGCCTGGCAGGAAGGTTTGGCGGTCGCCCACCTCCTCCTGATTGTAATGCTGGCATGTTGTGTTTGCTCATCTGGAGCAGCACAGCTGTGAGTGTTTGGTTGGGGCTTATTTGAGCCAGACAGGAGAGGAGAGTAGATGCATAGATCAGAAGTTAGCAATGTCTGCTATGGGAAGAGCCATTTTGTGCAGCTTTTTTACCAAGAAAATCTGCATGGAGCTGAAAAACATTTGAGACTTGAAGACGCACTCCAGTGGCTATAAGTCCCCTATAAAGACAAATCTAGATTGTCTAAAATGGTGTCTCATGCCCTTTTTGCTAAAAACAAAACCTTTTATTGTCTTACAGTTTAGTGTCAAAATCTTTTCGCTTCCCCCCTCCTTTAAGCACTCAGATCTGTGATTACTAGGCCCACCCACATCCCACGAAGCTAATCATGGCTAGCACTACATCATCAGAATGAATCCTGTGGTAAAAAGACTGGTTGAAGGACATGCCCAGCTGTGTGCACGGTGGCTAGGGGTGGGAGTTTTTAGGCACCTCACAATTCAAGCTGATTACAATTCAGGGGGCTTCGATTACGATGCATCTTCTCCCCCCCCCCCCCCCCCATAACATGTACATATTAGAAAAAGGACTTTCTGCTCTTCATCCCAAAGAAACCGTAGCTGTTGCAGGTGGAGGTCAGCTTAAGGACCTCAGAATCAAAAAAGAGTCTGGAGCACACGGTCAGATTCATAGCCTTTACTGGTGCAAAGACTATAAGATACATGCATCCCCTTCAGTCTTCTTAGGTTGTGGCCTTATTACTGCATTTCACATCTGGCATTGCATATTAACACTTTACATGTAAATAAGATAAGATAAGATAAGATAAGCCTTTATTAGTCCCACAATGGGGAAATTCCAGGATTGCAACAGCACAGGGATAGCAACACTCAGAGCAACAATCAGAAGGCAAGAAAAAAAAAACAAAACAAAAAAAAAAAACAAGCAAGCAAGAGCAGCTAATATACATATGTACATATTACTATAAAATATATATATACACACACACACACACACAGACACACAGTGCAGAGCATTGTAGCTGGAGGGAATAAATATGTAAATATATAAACACCCACAGTACGGAGCATTGCAGCTAGGTGGAATAAATATGCAAGTATATAAACACACACAGTGCGGAGCAATGTAGCTAGATGGAATAATATGTAGATATATAAAAACACAGTACGGAGCATTGCAGCTAGGTGGAATAAATATATAGATATATAAATATAAACACACACAGTGCGGAGCATTGCAGCTAGGTGGAATAAATATGCAAGTATATAAACACACACAGTGCGGAGCATTGCAGCTAGGTGGAATAAATATGCAAGTATATAAACACACACAGTGCGGAGCAATGTAGCTAGATGGAATAATATGTAGATATATAAAAACACAGTGCGGAGCATTGTAGCTAGATGGAATAAATATATAGATATATAAATATAAACACACCCAGTGCTGAGCATTGCAGCTAGGTGGAATAAATATGCAAGTATATAAACACACACAGTACGGAGCATTGCAGCTAGGTGGAATAAATATGCAAGTATATAAACACACACAGTGCAGAGCATTGTAGCTAGATGGAATAAATATGTAAATATATAAACACCCACAGTACGGAGCATTGCAGCTAGGTGGAATAAATATATAGATATATAAATATAAACACACCCAGTGCTGAGCATTGCAGCTAGGTGGAATAAATATGCAAGTATATAAACACACACAGTGCGGAGCAATGTAGCTAGATGGAATAATATGTAGATATATAAAAACACAGTGCGGAGCATTGTAGCTAGATGGAATAAATATATAGATATATAAATATAAACACACCCAGTGCTGAGCATTGTAGCTAGATGGAATAAATATGTAAATATATAAACACCCACAGTACGGAGCATTGCAGCTAGGTGGAATAAATATGCAAGTATATAAACACACACAGTGCGGAGCAATGTAGCTAGATGGAATAATATGTAGATATATAAAAACACAGTGCGGAGCATTGTAGCTAGATGGAATAAATATATAGATATATAAATATAAACACACCCAGTGCAGAGCATTGTAGCTAGATGGAATAAATATGTAAATATATAAACACACACAGTGCAGAGCATTGTTGCTAGGTGGGATGAAACAGCATAACCGTCTATTTAGTTATCCTACATGGTATGATTATGTGCCCATACATATTCTCACCCTCCATAGCGACCGGTATGTTCCTAGTTGTATGCCGGAGAGGACCATTGTGTAAGTCTATTGCATCTTTTGCATTCAAAAAAAAAAAAAAAATGGATGATTGTTGCCAGAGCTTATTTGCTATATTTCTTAACTGTCCCAATTCACATGTGGCAGGGAGTGGAAGATGCCAATACATTTATCAAGTGCACAGTGATAGTAATGTTCCAAATAATTTTTGAATCCTATAGCCCTAAAAAAAACATTGTTTAAATCTTCTCTTCTGACACAGTGGTCATTGTTCTCTAATTTTGCTCACTGTGTTTTGTTTTTTTTTAACACAATAAATGTTTGTGTTGAAATGCCTTGGTTATTTAAAAATGCACTCGTACAGCAGTGGTATCGCCACAGCTGATATTCTGTCAAATTCTGAACAATGAGCAATACCATATGTTAGAATAAATCAAGTATTAAAGTGACACTCCGCCAAAAATCACATTTTTTTTCTTGTTAACATGTCTGTAAGATGTTTTTTATGACTTACAAGACGTATCAAGAGCCAAATCAGTCAAATGTCTCGTATCTCTGTTTATTGGCTTTAAACTTTCCCTTAAGCCCCGCCCCCTGCAGAAAAGGCAGGTTGAGATGGAGCATTTTTGGTGACTTAACTATGCATGAAGCGGGCACGTGGGTGGTGTTGAGCCAGTCAGGACTCTGGCCTGACTGGCGTCATCCTTCAGGCTAGTGAGCATTTTTTAACAAACTGCTTTGAAAACTTGACCCAAATTAAGATGGTTTCGCCAATGAACTGTTTTTATGGACCGATGCAGTTTCACTAGGGCTGGGAATCAACAATCATTTCCAGAATCGATTTGATTCGGATTCTTGAGGTTCTGAATTGATTCAATTCCGATTTGATTCAATCCAGTCCCGATTCAATCAGGGAAATTACCATTTTAGTAGCTATTTTACGTGACGGGGAAAAAAACATTCTTGGAGACCTAATGCTGCAAATATAATACTCTTAATTTTGTTGATATATAAAGTATCACATAAAGAACTGACCCAAAATCACTTACAATAATGCACTTTTTATTATTACCTCCGCCAAGGGAGGACGGAGGTAATGTTTTTAGTGGAGTTGGTTTGTCTGTTGGTTGGTTTGTTTGTCTGTTACCAACATAACTCCAAAAGTTATGAACAGATTTTGATGAAATTTTCACCAAAGGTGTGTAATGGCACGGGGAATAGATGATTTAGATTTTGGTGGTGATGGCTTTCATGTGCTGCCCCTTTAAGACGTTTCCAGTCAGTTACATGCGTGGTCACACTATAGGGCCACGCGCCTCGGCAACCCGGAAGCCAAACACTGCAGAAGAAGTATTACGGGTGTGTCCACCAAACTCACTGTTCCTGCTGTGGGCGACTATTTTCTATTCATTCTCTATGCAGTTCAGCATCTACAGCACTGAGCACCCTCGGTGCTGAATCGCTTTGAGCAGTGGTCGCTTTTTGTCACGGTGCTCAGGGCTGAAAAAAGTTCATCTTGTCAGACTACTGTACAGCTGCGCTCATCAATGTCAGACCTTTCTAAGCAGCCAATCAGAATTAAGGAAGGGCGGAACAATGGATGCCGGTACAGGAAGACGAGAATGGGAGGTGACTGATGGTGGAGGCTGAACTTTGCTGCATCAAACAACCCGGTACTCTTTGATCTGACACTAAAAGGATATCATGATCAAAATTTGAAAGCAAACTCTTGGAGGAACATGTCCACATGTGTCGGCATTCCAGGTGAGTGTTTGTGCCTTTGTCATGGTCATATTTCTTACAAGTTTGTTGCAGTAGATAATATGGATACTCTGTGAATTTGTAGTTGATAACCGCAAAAAAAAAGGTATGATACTACTCTGTTGTGTAATATTGCTTAACTAGAAAAGCACTTGGAGAGCGCAGACCTCCACCAAGTACCTCATTTCCCCCTAATATTGGGATTTTTGCCAAATATAATAGTTCTACATTTATTTTATCTATATTTTCAGATTCCTTGACCATCAAAACATACCTTTAGCAATTGGATTGACATTAATATCTTTATTAGTTCAGTAGTTATTGACCAAAATCACTTTTTCGGTAATGGCAGTTTTCTTGTGGATATAGCTCCATAGCTTTTGAAGATACAACAAATCCATTGGGACACTACTGATTCCTCAGTGTCTTGGCTATATTTTGGTGTTTGTTGAATGTTTATGTCTTAATTTGTTACCTTACCCAGTGATGAAAATTCCAAAGATCCCCCATTATTTCCTGTTCTGGGTCACTGTATCCGGATTTTTTGCAGGATCTGGATCAGTCTTCGATATTTCCTAGAACGTATTGGGATCTTATCCTGTGTTTTCTTGGCAAGCGTCTTGACCATTTATTGTGGAGTTATATACACATATGCTAAAAATGGCCCTATCTCGCAATGATAAAGAATCCTTTAAAAAAATTCCAGGATCCAGACGGTGAACCGGATCGCTCCCAAAATCTAATCATTTCTTCCTTGTTCCATTTGGGACTTGTCCTGAAAATTTCGTCAAAATCCGTTCATAACTTTTTGAGTTATGTTGGTAACAAACAGACAAACAAACCCCGGTAAAAACATAACCTCCTTGGCGGAGGTAATTATTATGAACCTTGTCAGTAAACTGTAATGGAGAAGAGAGGAGGAAAAAAAAAAAGAAAACCGACCTGAAAGATTCAATAAAGCATGATGTTGATTTAAGGTGGAATTGCCCAGCCCCAATGGTCAATACAATTATGACAGTCTTGTTATTATTATTATTATGTAGTCATATTATGTGCAAATTTATGAAGAAAAAGTTGCAAAACTATGAGAATAAAGTTGAAAATTTGTGAGGAAAGGTTGCAAATGTATGAGGAAAAAAATGGAAAATTTACAAGAAAACAGTTGTAAATTTTTGAGAAAAATGCAGCTTTGCAAGAGAAAAATCAGATTTATGAGAGGTTGCAAATTTATGACAAAGTTGAAAATTTACAGGGAAAAAGTCAAAATTTTTGAGAAAAAAACTGCAAAATTTATGAAAAAAGCTGACAATCCACGGGGGGGGGGGGGGCAAATCAACAAGAACAAAATGTGCAAATTTTTGAGAAAAAAGTTGCAAAATTACAAGAGAGAATTCACAACAGCAGCAGTTTGTTCTTCACAGAGTTGAGCATTTTCCTGGTGAGCTTGTATTTTTTCCTCACTCAGACTTGTCTTGCAAATGTTGAGATGTGGAGATGTGCAGCTCTCCTCCAAACAGATTCAGTGGTGTTTCTCTCCTCAATTAACATCTTTTTTTTCTTGAAGATTTGAGCCAAAGAAGGCTGCTGTTTACTAGAATGCATTTAAATGATTTTTGATTCAAATTATTGTTTTTTGCTTTGAATTTTGATGAAATAAACCGCTCATAAAGAGTAACTTTTATTTAATAAATCCTCATAAATAAACAGACGTAACTGTTTCTGACAGAAAATTCTGGATGTTCTTACAAAAATCTGCGACTAGGAGGCTTTATAGCTCACATTATTATAAATTATTATATTATTATATATATAATTATTATATAATATAATTATACTATATAATTATTATATATTATTATATAGCTCACATTATTATAAATGAGCAGAAAGTTTAGATTACAAAGAAAAAAAACAAAACATCCAAATATGATCATTTTTCTTTAATCATCTGTAGTCAAACGAGTTCATCAGGGTTTTATATGTGGTGACTTATTAATTTTTATTAGTAGCAGTATTCACCAATTTAGCATGAGGTACAAACGTATAAATGTAAATTATGTATAAATTTGCAAGAATAAAGGTGAAAAGATATGATAAAAGATGCTAATTTTAAAATTAAAAATCAAAAATTACAATTGAACTATACAGAATTAAAAACTGAATCAGCATCCAGATGGGCATTGCAAATTTATGAAAAACTAGTGCATGCTCATAGAACCAAGTATCCCAATCAGGCTTTCCAGGCCCAAATGTAGGCTGTGTTTGAAAGAAAAGGTGTAGCCTATATGTAGGCAATCACATGTTAGACTTTGACAAATATAAAAGGGAGTAAATGGCACTAAGATTTATTTGATTGTGTGAATAAAAATTACATAATTATTGAAAATGAATGGGACATCCAATATTAGCCTCTGTTTAAGAACTGCTTATTTTTTTTTTTTGTCACATCACTTATTTGTCTGATCTTTTGAGTTATTGAGCGTTTTTGTGTCCAGTTTGGTGACGGTCATCATTTAACCGTGCATGTAGCCACATATAATATGCAGTTGATCTGGGCATTCTGCTCCCCAATTATTAACTTTTAATAATTAACTTTTAATAATTGTGCGAGCACAACGAGAGCAGCGCCACTGGTGACGGTGAGTCGTGGTCCTGCAAAGGGACTCGCGTCTACCGCTGACTGGGGCAGGCTGGGCATTCCTCCCCACGAAGGGCCGGCATGTTCTGTGTTGATACACTGGTATTCTTTGTCAGACCCGGGTCCCCACTGACGCTCCGCCCAGTCTGCTCGCTCACCTCATGTTCTCCACAGATGCCGAATTATCCTTTAGATCTACGCAATCATGGCAACTTTATACTATAATTTTTTTAAGCATTAAATCTTCAGTTGTATCTTTTTCTACTCAGATTTGTCATTTTTCACTTCCTTGTTTTGTCCAGGGAACACTGTGGTGACTGACAGGTCGTGATAAGATAAGATAAGATAAGCCTTTATTAGTCCCACAATGGGAAAATTCCAGGATTGCAACAGCACAGGGATAGCAACACTCAGAGCAACAATCAGAAGGCAAGAAAAAAAAAAAAAAAAAAAAGCAAGCAAGCAAGAGCAGCTAATATACATATGTACATATTAATATAAATATATATATATATACACACAGACACACAGTGTAGAGCATTGTAGCTGGATGGGATAAATATATGAGTATATAAACACACAGTACGGAGCATTGCAGCTAGATGGAATAAATATGTAAATATATAAACACACAGTGCGGAGCATTGTAGCTAGATGGAATGAATATATAGATATATAAATATAAACATAAACATAAACACACCCAGTGCAGAGCATTGGACAACACATTGATGCCAATGTGTTGTCCAGTGAGCACGGAGTCAAGCACCCCATACACACTTCTTGAAGCCAGGACACAGAGAGTGGTCACAGAGCGATGGCTAAAACTTTTATTGATAAAAATTACATGTTTTGACTGAGTGACTCCACATTCAGGGATGCACATCCTCGTAACCTTAGGAAACCACGTTTAAAATTGGAGGCTATTTTGACAAACGGTTCAAGAGATATGCGTGGAACAGACAAACACACAGACAGAGATTTCGTGAATTTATAGATGGATGTAGTCATATTGTTTTTGCTGTCGTTTCTCTGTCTGTTAATAATAATAATAATAATGGATTGCATATTATATAGCGCCTTGCATTGAAATTTTCAGGAAAGGTGTGTAATGGCACACTGAACATATGATTAGATTTTGGTGATGATCTCAAAATGCATACTGTACCTCCGCCGAGGCTCTTATCTTCTCTAGTGTTAGCAACAGTACTCCAAAAGTACTGCATGGATTTGGACGACATTTTCACCAGAGGTTGCCCTTGGCCCAAAGATGAACTCATTAGATGTTGGAGGTGATCCATGAGTGCATACTTCCACCAAGGCCCTATCTCACAATGTATAGATGGATGGCAGTATGCACGGACAAAGGGAACGGAGGGGAGGACAAAGGGAGGGAGGGACGGAACCTTGGCAGAGGTATGCGCTCTCTGAGTCCCCTCTAGTTTAACTTATGATTACCTCTGCCAGGCCGAAGGCCAGGAGGAGGTTATGTTTTTGCCAGCGTTTGTCTGTCTGTTTGTCTGTCTGTCTGTCTGTTTGTCTGTTTGTCTGTTGGTTAGCAAGATAACTCAAAAAGTTTTGGACGGATTTCAATGAAACTTTCAGGCCTTGTTGGAAATGGTAAAGGAAGAACTGATTAAATTTTGGGGGTGATCCAGATCACCGTCTGGATACAGGAATTTTTTAAAGGATCCTTTAACATTGTGAGATACAGCCGTTTTCAACATGTGTGCAGGGGCAATAGAGGGCGCTGGTCGTCGTGTCTGATGAACACAAACTCAGCCTTCTTGAAAGTTTTAGGCACAAAAGCATGCAGAAAACAGTGGTGGGCAGGGCCCGCCAGAGTGCCGGTGTTTTCGCTACGCTGCAAAAGCTGAGACGGGCAGCTGTCCGGCGCTGGATTATTTGGCAGTAATTCCCCGGCCAGCCATAGGGGCTGCACAAAAACCAGCTCTCTGCCGGAGGAGGCTTCCAAATCCTCTTTTTTTCCGCCGAGCGCAAACCCAATAAAACCCACGGCAACCATTATCGCACCTTCTTTTGTCCTGCGGCTCCGGAACAGAGAGGAATCCCGGCGCCAGTAATGCTGCGCCTGATATGTGTGACTCTAATGCTAAAAGTGACTGCATCAGGGATTTTCCACCTGAAGTCGCACTTTGTTACACAGCGCCACAAAAACTGTGTAGCCAAATTCAATCGATGGATGAACATTTTCAGCCAGTGAGAGAACCAACACCTTCCAAATCCAATGCATCACTAGCAGAAGTGATGTTTTGTCATTTTGTGGCAGAGCACAATCTACCCCCATCGGTGGCAGATCACTTCAGTGATTTGGTGCCAACATTGTTTCCTGACAGCAAGAGCACTCAGTTTTTTTGTGCTACTTGGCTTATTATTTTCACATTACCAAAAAGTTATGGCTCAACATTGTCTCCATATAAGTGTACATTTGATTAAATATGTTTGAAATAGTTCATGTTGCAGTTGCTGTTTGTTTAGTTTTTGTTTGTTTGTTTGTTTGTTTTTGCTTCAGTTTTCTTTCATCTGCCAATAAACACAGTTTTTAAGTACTCAGTACAGGTGTGAAAGCCCCCCCAATAAGGGAGGCATGAGGTATGTCTTGACAGGTCGCAGCCTGGCACTTTGCAGATGGAGGAGATGGACACAACAGCAACACTTCAGTTTATTACCTCTGCCAAGGAGGTAATGCTTTTACTACTGAACCACTAATCCTATCATTGTGAATCCAATTGCTAGTCATATGTTTTCATGGTCAAGGAATCTGAAAACCTACACACAAACACTGTATGGGGGGGAACTGTGGCGCTTGGCGGAGGTCTGCGCTCTCAGAGTGCTTTTCTAGTTTCACAAAGTGCTAACAAATGGTTTCTTTAGTGCAAAGGGTGTGTAGTGTCAAGTTAACAACCCAGAGTAAGTAAACCAATTCAATGCATGAAGCATGTAGACATAATCTCACTGTATTTGCCAGCAACTTTAGATTTCAAATGTATCAGGCATTCAGTGCAACTAGAACATACTTTTTGTAAACAGTAATCCCTGAGAAAAGGCTACACTTGTAAGGCTAAATTGAGTACATGTGCAAAACAGCCAACGTGCAACTGGCCCATTATTTCCACAGCACATACCATATTTGCAGCATTGAAGCAAAGTCAAGAGGGCACTCAGAGAGCGCATACCTCTGCCAAGGCTCTGTCCCTCCCTCCCTTTGTCCTCCCTTCCATCCCTTTGTCCATCTACACTACCGTTCAAAAGTTTGGGGTCACTTAGAAATTTCCTTATTTTTGAAAGAAAAGCACTTTTTTTCAATGAAGATAACTTTAAACTAATCAGAAATACACTCTAATATCTAATATACATTGCTAATGTGGTAAATGACTATTCTAGCTGCAAATGTCTGGTTTTTGGTGCAATATCTACATAGGTGTATAGAGGCCCATTTCCAGCAACTATCACTCCAGTGTTCTAATGGTACAGTGTGTTTGCTCATTGCGTCAGAAGGCTAATGGATGATTAGAAAACCCTTGTGCAATCTTGTTAGGTCTGCAATGCTGTAATTGCTGCAAATGGAGGATTCTTTGACGAAAGCAAAGTTTGAAGGAAAAAATTATTATTTCAAATACAAATCATTATTTCTAACCTTGTCAATGTCTTGACTATATTTTCTATTCATTTTACAACTCATGGTGGTAAGTAAGTGTGACTTTTCATGGAAAACACAAAATAATTGTCTGGGTGACCCCAAACTTTTGAATGGTAGTGTATATCACCATCCTCTGTACATTGCGAGATAGGGCCTTGGCAGAGGTATGCACTCATGGATCACCTCCAACATCTAATGAGTTTATCTTTGGGCCAAGGGCCACCTCTGGTGAAGATGTCACCCAAATCCTTCTAGGAATTTTTACATGATCCTGCTAACAGTTAGAGAACTGGCAGCAAAAACAATATGACTACATTATATGACTACATTATAATAACAAGACTGTCATAATTGGCAGGGGGATCGCGGGGATCGTGAGTTCGATTCCAGCCCCCGACCAACAGTGAGCTGTGTGGAGTTTGCATGTTCTCCCCGTGTTGCGCGGGTTTACTCCGGGATTTCTCCGGTTTCCTCCCGCATACCAAAAAACATGTAGGTTTAGGGCGCTCGCGCACGCAGCGACCAGCAGCCGGTGGCTTGTCACCAGACTGCAAACCGAATCTACCTACGGGTACAAATAAGTAACAAAAAAAAAAAAATAATAATTGTATTGACCATACATTGGGGCTGGGCAGTTCCACCTTAAATCAGCATCATGATTTATTGAATCTTTCAGGTCGGGGCGTTGACGTAATGCGAGTGCATAAATCCCGCTTTAGTGTGTTTATATACTGTAGCGATAAGTGATTTATAATTATGATCAGGTATAAAGATTATTTAATTTGTATTAAAGTATCGGGACCTGAGATTTACTCCAGGTCCACACGCAGGAAAAGTTTATAGTAAACACTCGTTGGGGCACCAGCTCACCTCTTCAGTGAGCACTTTTAGTCATTAATTTCACTTTATACCAGTTTAATCACTCAATAAATTAATTAATAATCAGTCTCAAAATTTTAGTGAATTCGATACTGGGGCTTTGAAACCAGACTCAGAATGAAATAAATTCCCAACAACTTCTCTCATTTTCATGTATTTATTAAATGAAATGATGATTAAAGGACACTGAAGTGATTTGTATTAACCATTAAATTAAACTTGTAAATTATAGAGTAACAATGTGAACATTTGCAGAACCAGGGTGAAAATGTAAGCTGAATTTAGATCAGTCTGAAGTTAACAGATTATGGAAAACTGAACACAAATTTATGGGGAAAATTAAACTAATTATATGTAAAATTCTGGATTACTCTTAAGAAAATGAAAACAGAATTTTAATGAAAAGAGGAATTATATTAATTGCTCTTTAATTTTGTATCTGATCAGATGCTGAATTATTCTCAAATCTCAGACATTTTATTCAGCAGATGAATAAAGATTGCAGCTCACGTGACCCATGGCGTGGTGGAGATCCTTTTTCTTGAAGCTTTAGTTTGTAGACGGCACCAAAACCAGAATATCTTGCCAGCAGATATTCGGACAAGGTACGGCAGCTTTCCAGTCTGTTGTCACAAGATGAGATTTTGATTGTATCGATCAGTTGGGCTGAGGTCCAACCAAGATGGCGGCGGTGTATCCTCTTCTCTGTGGCGACGTTGAAGCTTTCATGAGTCAGCTGCTTCCCAAGGGAATTTGAGAATAATTGCAAAATCTGATCCAATAGCAAAATTAAAAGATTTTTCCCACTTCGTGAAGTTGAAATTAGCTTCTATTATGGAGATGGTCACTCAGTCCTTTTAAAGAAAATATATATAATTAAAATTAAAGTGAAAACTAAAAACGGTGAGTTTAAAGAAAGTTTAACAGGAGGAAGTTATAAAAATAGACGTCTAGGAGCGGGAGTTTGACTCCGAATTAGGATTTGAGCTCAGGAAGGAAAAGAATTAATTCCTAGACGCTTAAAGAAAAACATTAAAATACACAGAAGTTTGACTTCCGGTCTGGACGCCATGGTGATGGCAACCTAACGCTGAAACTCCCAGACTCAATCCAAGGAAAACATCCTCAAAATCAGACCTAACGGATTTTTGGAAGATTAAAAATCAAAAGACAATAACACCATGCCTAACCACAAGCAGAAGAAACTGACATTCCCCAGGTCAGGACGCACAGCGGCTGCAGAATCTGAACCAGAGGACCTCCGTTCAGAAGACGAGGACCTGGGCCTAGCTAACAAAAGGATTAGCTTGAAATCGCTATTTGACGAAATACGACGATTTCGGGCCGAATTTCTTGAATTCAGAGAGGATCTAAAAAAGGCGAACAGCAGAATGGACCAGGCCGAAAACCGAATCTTGGAAGCTGAAGAAAGAGTAAAAGTGCTTGAAGATTCTGTGCTGGATTTACACAGAAAACAGTCATGGCTGGAGGCTAAGCTAACCGACCAAGAAGGAAGACAGAGACAAGATAACATCAGAATTCACGGTCTGAAAGAAGGAGCTGAAGATGGTTTCAACACAGTGGCGGAATGCGTGGAATCCTTATTGAGAGAGAAGTTGGATATTCCACAAACCACCGATTTGAAGATAGAAAAAGCCCATCGTACATTAGCCGCAAAGCCAGCCCCGGAAGCGCCCCCACGTTCTGTGGTGGTAAGATTCACCAATTTCAAAATAAAACAAGAGGTTGTAAGACGGGCTTGGCAGAAAAAAGGATTTATGCATCATGAGAGAAAAGTCTTCGTGGAGCACGATTACGCCCCTGAGGTTCTTAAAAAACGACGGGAATATAACGACGCCAAAAAGGTTTTACGGGAACAGAATCTACGCTTTCAGACGCCATTTCCGGCGAAGCTAAGGGTCTTTTACGGGGAAGAGTCATGTCTCTATAATTCAGCGGAAGAAGCAACAACTGACATGGCAAGGAGAGGACTCCCGGTAACGGTGTTTAAACCCGCAGCGGATCTGAGCGAGAAAATCAGAGCTCAAACGTGGTCCACTCAGAGACCTTCAAAATCCACGGGCCAGCAGCGGGAAACCCAGCCCCAGAGCTACAAAGATAAGCTTTCCAGTTCCAGGAAGGAATAGCGACCTTTTTGGGTTTTTTTTTTTCTTTTCAGTCACTCTGCACTTCCACCCCCCCTCCTACAAGGTAACAAACATTAAAGGGGATGCAGAATCAGCATGTGGTAAAACCTTTCATGGAGCAGTTATAGCATTAGAAACAAATGTCTTCTTAATTTAAAGGGGGAAAAAAAAAATCATGTTAAAATAGAAATGTAACAATGACCCACATGTTCTCTCCATACTAACAAATACTGTATTAGAGTGAATGTTTGCTGTGATGGGGGTGGGAGGGTGCACACAATCTCATAGGGTATAGGCATAAAAAAAAAAAAATCATTACAAATTCAGATTGGGATCTGAAATTCACGTTAAAAATATGGGACAACTTACAGGGGTAAGAGAGGGCCCTCAACACGTAACAGAGTTTGAGGAATTTCCCTCAGAGCCTACACTCCATCAGGGCTCTTACAGGGTCTTTAAAGAGACCCCAGCTCAGGAAGTTTTTTTGACAGTTTTTAGTTTTAAAGTTTCGTACACTATGTTCTTAATGTTTTTTATGTTCTTAATGTTCTTTCAGTTTCTGAGTAGCAAAAAAGAGGGCCACCACACTGTTACACTAAATAAGAAAATACAATGGAGAAACAGGGTGTAACCAAAATAGCCTCATATAATGTAAAAGGGATCCTGAATCCAGTTAAAAGATCCAAGATTCTACGCAAAATGAAAAAAGACAAAGCAGAAATAATATTTTTACAAGAAACCCACCTAACAGACGTGGAACACACTAAACTCAATAGACAAGGGTTTAAAATGATCTCTTCATCTTCATATAAATCAGGGAGGAGGAGGGGAGTAGCGACATTGATATCAACCAAAATTACATTTGAAAAAAAATCAGAACACAAAGATAAAGAAGGGAGGTACAGTTTGGTAACTGTGCAGCTAGAGGGAGAAGATATCACCCTGCTGAATGTATATGCACCACCAGGGGCTAAATGGAAATTTTATAAAAATGTATTCGACCTAATGATAACTAAAGCCCAAGGTTTAGTGATATGTGGTGGAGACTTCAATCTAAGACTGAATCCATACTGAGATGCGACAGGTAATTCTTTTTCCACAATATCTTTATTGAACCTTTTCTTTTTTTTTTTTTAACAAACATGATACAAACAATCAAACACTAACACTAAAGTACTACAAAAAAAAAATGCACTAAAAACACCAACAACCACCAACAAAATCAAGTCTTCAACAATGCTCCTCTGTTTAGTCTAGACAATCCAATACATAAGTATACATATTATGTTCACCAGTTTGGAATTTACAAGGTCCACACACATCATTCACCTTCTTCTTCAAGAGTTATGTTTAAATTTTTTACATAATCAATAAAAGGTCTCCATATATTCTCAAACACAATTTCCTTTGATTTTAGTATATATGTTATTCTTTCTAATGGAAGGTTTGTTAACATCTGTCTTAACCACTGAGTCACATCTGGTCTATGAGTCTTTTTCCATAATAGTGCAATACATTTTTTGGCATTAAGCAAACTGAGGTCTATGAATGTTCTTTCACTTTTATTAAAATTATGCTTTTCTGGGTACAGACCCAACAAAAACAGTTTAGGATTCAATATGATTTGTTTTGAGATTATTTTTTCAATTGTTACCCTCACCTCTTCCCAAAACATTCTTATTAATCTACATTCCCATAAACAATGAAATAGGGTTCCTTTACTTTCCATGCATTTTGTGCATGTATCTGGTATATTTTTGTTATATCTATTTAACTCCTCCGGTGTAACATACATCCGCATTAACCATTTGAAATGTATCAATTTAAGGCGTGCATTTATTGATTTGGTTTGAGCTTCTGTACAAGCCAATTCCCATTGTTCCTCTGAAATTTCAATTTGCAGATCTTCTTTCCAGTAGTTTAATCTTTTCAGTGAATTTTCACTTGAAGATAGTGTCAATGAGTTATAAAACTCTGAAATAATACCCTTTCTTTTACTATCTTTCATCATCATTTTTTCCAAGGATGAATAAATAGGTCGAGTGAGAGCTTTATTTTGATTTGATCGAATAAAGTTTCTAAGTTGAAGATATTTTAAAAAATGTGTTCTATTGAGATTAAATTTGATCCTCAGCTCTTCAAAAGACATTATGTTGTCTGCACCTGGCAAATATAAATCCTGAATCTTTTGTATCCCTTTTAAATTCCATACTTTAAATACAGCGTCCGCTCTCCCTGGTTTAAAATATTGATTACCCCATATTGGACTAAATTGTGACAATAACTGTGGTTCTTTTAAATAGTTTTTAGCTTCACACCATATTTTGATCATATGCTTTACAAATGGATTTTTAACTTGTTTTTGTAATTTTTTTGCCGAATCTGAGTATATGAATATGGGAAGAGGTAAAGGTAAATTGTATGATTCCATTTCAGTCCAGTGAGGGAGATCATTTGATGAAAAATAATATGTCATAGACCTCAGTTGTGCCGACCAATAATACAACATAAAATTTGGACATTTCAGACCTCCACGATCAAATGGTAAATATAATAAAGACAAACGTAATCTAGCCCTCCTGTTGTTCCATATAAATTCCACTAACTTTTTTTTTATTCTTGAGAATAGATCTAAAGGTGGTGATAAGGGAATGTATTGAAATAAATAAAGTATTTTAGGTAAAATATTACTTTTAAGTATATTGATTCTCCCGATCATCGACATTGGTAGTGACATCCATCTCTGAGTTAACTCATTGATATCTGTCATTAAGGCTTCAATAGTTGACACTGGCGACTGATTCTAGCTTAGGCATAATTTGGATTCCTAAATATTTAAACTGATTTACAACATTGAATTGATTTACCTCAGGGGCTGGGTAATTTCTCTGGGTCTCATTTAGCATTAATATTGAAGATTTAGTTTTATTTATTTTATATCCTGATATTTCCCCAAAATTCTTTATTAAATTCAACAAGGTTGGAATTGATTTTTTTAGATTCGACATAAACAAAATTATGTCATCGGCGTACAGGGAGATTTTATGTTCTGTTGGTCCAACTTTAATTCCATATATTTGTGAATGTAAACGTATCGCTATCGCTAAAGGTTCAATTGCCATAGTAAACAGTAAAGGTGAAAGTGGACAGCCTTGTCGACATCCTCTATTGATTTTTATTGGTTTTGAAATATTGTTATTTGTTAGGATTTCTGCTGTAGCATTATTGTGTATTATTTGAACCCATTTTATGAAATTATTTCCAAGTCCAAACCTTTGTAGTACTTCAAAAAGAAAGGGCCATTCAACTCTATCAAAGGCCTTTTCGGCGTCCAATGATAGGAGAGCTGTATCCGGTGCTTCTTTATTAAAATAAATAATATTAAATAGTCTTCTTACATTATGGAAGCCTTGTCTACCCTTTATAAAGCCATTCTGATCTCGATTAATAATATTTGGTAAAATTTCTTGTATTCGTCTTGCTAAAATTTTACAGATTATCTTAAGGTCGGCGTTTAATAGGCTTATTGGTCTCATATTTTCACATTTATTAGAGGGCTTACCTGGTTTTGGCAGCAGTATAATTAAGGCATTATTTATGTATGATGGTAAATTATTATTTTGAAATGCTTCTAAAACCATTTCCAAAAAAGGTTTTATTAATTTATTCTTAAATTTTTTATAAAGGTCAACTGGAAGACCATCTGGTCCTGCACTTTTTCCTGATTTCATATTATCAATGGCTAGCCCAACTTCTTCTTGACTAATTTTAGACTCCAATATCTCCCTGTTTTCATTTGGAATACACGGTATAGATAGTTCGTTCAAAAACCCATTTAGTTTTGTTAAATCAGGTTCATTTTTGGTATCATATAATTTTTCATAGTAATCTCTAAAGGCTCTATTAATTTCTAAAGGATCTATAACTACCTGTCCATTACTTATAATACTGGTAATTGGTGTTTTAATTTCCAATTGTTTAATCTGCCATGCTAATAATTTTCCTGATTTTTCACCTTGTTCATAAAAAGATTGTTTCAATCTTAGAAGACTCGAGGCAGCTCTATTCGCTGATTTTTTGTCGTATTCAGCTCTCAAAATCAGTAATTCATTCTCCAACCTTGGGTCACTTCCTGCATACACTTTTTCCTGAAGATTTTTTATTTTATGTTCCAATTTAGCTCTCTCCTCTCGAGTCTTCTTAGATTTTGATCCTGTATAACTAATAATATGTCCCCTAATAAAAGCTTTGAAAGCCTCCCACTTTACACATGCTGATGTTTGTGTAGTATTGATGTCAAAGAACTCGTCTATCTGTTTTTCTATATACTTGACAAATTCCTCATCCTGAAGCCATTTATGCTGAAATTGCCATCTACCTGATTCCTTTATCAATTTTTTATCTACATATATTAGACAACAGGGTGCATGGTCAGAGATCACGATGTTATCATAAAAGCAGTTTTGAATCTTGGACCTTAATTCTGTGGAAATCAAAAAATAATCAATACGTGAGAATGTCTTGTAGGTACTGGAATAACAAGAATAGGCTTTAACTTGTGGTTTCATTTCTCTCCATATATCTAACAATCTCAATTCTTTCATAAAATGATTAATAGTCATCCTACATCCAATGTGCGTACAATCCAGTCCTGTTGATCTATCCACACCTGGATTCAATGTACAATTAAAATCCCCTGCTATTATATGTTGCCCTGTAAGTGATGATAAGATGAGAAATAAATTAGCAAAGAACTTCTGGTCATCTATATTGGGACCATATAAGTTCACAAGATTTATATTTTCTAATAGCAAAGAACCTTGAATGATTACATATCTTCCAAATTTGTCTCCAATTACATTTTTCACTTGAAAAGGAACTGATTTATGTATGAGAGTCATAACTCCCCTGGCTCGGGATGAAAATGAAGAGGTGAATACACTTCCCTGCCATCTACTCCTAATTCTTTTAACATCCTCCTCTATCAGATGAGTTTCTTGTAAAAACACAATTCTTGAACCCATGTCCTTTATTTTATTCATAACTTGTTTAAGTTTTTTTAAATTTTGTAGACCTCTGCAATTCCATGAAGTTAAATTAAGATTAACACTTTGGTCCATGATCAATAGAGAGTTTGGGATTACCTTGCAGTGTAAACATGCTCATACAGAGAAGCAAAAACATGAGTGGTTGAACATTCATCCTACAAACTACACACAAACAAATTCCCCCTTCCCACACTTGTGGCAAACCCCCCAAAATCAAAAGAAAAATTCTGTCTCCCGATATAGCCATCGACTGTTCCACATCCACGGGGAACAGCCTAAGCCACTCCTTCTTCATCCTCCCAATCACCCTAACTCTACTGCTTTTAATGACGTAACATTAACTCTCCTCTGTAGTTTTCCAACTTAACTCCAAAATTTTTACCAACTTTGTACATCCTAGTTTTTTTTTTTGTTTGTTTGTTTTGTTTTTGTTTTGTTTTTTTTAAATATATAATACAATCTATATTTTGTAAACTTACTATTTACTTCAAGTCAGTCAGATGCCTGTGCAAATGCTTAGTTATTCTACCTTATATTTTGTTCATGCTTAGCTCCCACCAGTCTCTTCTTCTTCTTTGATCTTCTTGATGAACTCCTGCGCCTCCTCTGGGGTCTTGAAGATGTGGGTTCTGCCCTCATACGTGGTCAGCAGTCTCGCAGGATAGATTACACCATGACGAATCCCAAGGTTGCGCAGCTCCTTACGTACGGGATCAAACTGCTTCCTCAATTGCTGGATTCCTGTGGCCAAATCTGGGTAGAACCGCACCTGCTGGTCCTGGTGTTTAATCTCTCCTTTAGCACGTGCAGCGTTGAAGATCTTCATCCTGTCTCTGTTGCTTAGAAACTTCATAATTAAGGTCCTCGGCGGTCCCTTATCTCTCCGTGGGCCAATACGATGTGCTTTTTCCAGAACCACTGCTGATTGCAACTCCTCGCTGCCCAGCACCTCCGGAATCCACTTTTCCAGAAAGGAACATACGTCCCGACCTTCTGATTCCTCTGGAAGACCCACCAGCCTCAAGTTATTCTGTCTCGACCGAGATTCCAAATCCAAAATATTATCTTCCAGAGATTTATTTTTTTTTTCCAAAGTGCGCACCTTTAATTGAAGACGGGTGACGTCATCTTCAGCACTAGCGAGACGGAGCTCCATCTGCGCCGTTCGTTCTACACAGTCACCCAATTCCTTTCTTATTCCTTCCAGCGCTGTCATAATCCCATCAAATCTAGAGGAAAAGTCCGCTCTCATTGAACTCATGGCAGCCATCAGCGCATCTGCGCCATTCCCCGCAGAAATCGCACCGCCGCCAGCTTCCTCCGCCATATATGGAGCCTTGTTTGCTGCGTCACAGACCTGAAAGTCCGTTAATTTGGACTGTTTCGGCAGCTCGCTTTTTCCTTTTCCTGGTTTTCCAGCCTTAGGCTTCGCCGACATATCCTCGCCCAAATGCTGGGATACGTTCTGTCCCAAATGAGAGAGTTATTTGCCGATTTTTTTTTTCCAGGAGCAGAGCAGAGCGAGACACGTCCGTCCTACGTGGCAGCCATAACCGGACGCGACAGGTAATTCTTCACATCAAAATAACACCCAAAGTAAGAATACTCGGATGCTACTAAAAGAAATGGGAATCTGTGACGTATGGAGGGAATTCAACCCCAATGTAAAAGATTATACTTTTTATTCAATGCCACATTCATCTTACTCAAGGATTGATTACTTTTTTATGTTTAATAGAGACATTGGAAGAGTAAAAACATGTAAAATAGGACTGATGGATCTCTCCGACCACAGTCCGATCTATATGGACTTAAACATCCAAAAATACACAAATAATACATTTTCCTGGAGGTTGAATTCAAGTGTCCTGAAAGGACCACTGAAAGATGAATTGGAATCAGATATTCTCAGATATTTGGAAGAAAACGATAATGGAGAAGTATCTCCTTTAATACTGTGGGATGCGTGCAAAGCTGTAATAAGGGGGAAAATTATTGCAAAACTGGCAACCCAAAAGAAACTGAGACAAGAAAAACTAATCACACTAGAGTCAGAACTCAAGAACCTAGAAAAAGAACACAAAGACAACACTCATTCTAATGGCTCGCTCAAGATTAAAGAAATTAAAAATCAAATAAATGAGATCTACACAATAGAAATCCAGAAGAAACTTACATTTCTGAAACAAAAACACTATGAAGCAGGCAGTAAATCGGCAAAATTACTAGCCTATAAACTGAGGAAACAACAAACGGAAAGAGCAATCTACAAAATCAGAGACCCAGTATCAAAGGAAATAAAATTCAGAATTCAGGATATTCTTAAAAGCTTCGAGAATTACTACAAGAACTTATACTCCCACAAAAAACATAAAAACGCATCCGAGACATTACTAAACACATTAAACCTTCCCCAACTTACGGATTCACAAAATAAAACCCTACTGTCAGAAATACAACCTAAAGAATTGGAAAAAGCAATTATGAAACTTAAAGCTAACAAATCCCCAGGAGCAGATGGCTATACAGCAGAATGGTACAAAACCTTTAAACAGCAACTATCTAACTAACTAACTAACTAACCTGCACTTATATAGCGCTTTTCTAGTCACAAAGACCACTCAAAGCGCTTTCATTAATACTAACCCTCTATTCTAAGGGCCTATAGGAAACAAAATCTCCTCTCCTCCTGAAAACATTTAACTACGTCCTCCACACAGGGGAAATCCCCCCCTCCTGGAGAGAAGGGGTCATTGCAGTTATACCTAAACCTGAAAAGGATAAACTAGAATGCTCCAACTACAGACCAATCAGTGTATTAAATCAGGACTATAAGCTTTTTACCACTATCCTTGCCAAAAGGTTAGAAAACATACTGACAGACTTAATTCACTTAGACCAAACAGGTTTTATAAGACAAAGATAGACACAAGACAACATTCGACGCACTTTACACATAATTCATCATATAAAAAAATATAACTTAAATGCAGTCATATTGGGATTAGATGCTGAAAAAGCATTCGATTCGGTTGACTGGTCTTTCCTATATAGAATCTTATCCAGTTTCAATTTTCATAACAACTTCATTAGAACTATACAGGCATTATATAAAAAACCAACAGCTAAAATAAGGATTAACGGTAATTTATCATCATCTTTTGAGCTGGAAAGAGGATGTCGTCAGGGCTGCCCCCTGTCTCCACTGCTCTTTGCAATCTTCATAGAACCTCTGAGCCAATGGATAAGACAAAATCAAGAAATTCAAGGTATTACACTTGGTCAGAAGGAACATAAAATAGCACTCTTTGCTGATGACATTTTAATATACCTAGGGCAGCCAGACACTTCTCTACCAGAACTAATCTCAGTTTTTTCAGACTATGGAGATTTATCGGGGTACAAATTAAACATGCATAAAACCCAAGTCTTAACATTCAACTATGACCCAAATCATTTTTCACTAAATGAACTCAAAACTAACTGGGAGTTGGAATCTATGAAATATCTGGGGGTCAATATCCCGAAACAACTCGACAAAATTATAACACTAAACTATGATCCACTGGTGACTAAAATAAAATCTGACCTAGCAAGATGGAATATGATACCATTCTTAGGTACTGCACAAAGAAATGAAGCAGTCAAAATGAATATACTTCCACGTCTTCTATACCTTTTCCAAACAATACCGGTAGAACCTCCCAAAAAAACATGGCAGGAGCTGGACAGAAGGATCTCAAGATTCATATGGCAGGGCAAGAGACCGAGAATCAGATATAGAACCCTACAGCTAAACAAAGACAAAGGTGGGCTCGCACTGCCAAATATCAGGGACTATTTTATAGCTGCACAAATTAAAACTTTAGTAGAGATATGTAACCCAGTCTACACTGCACAATGGAAGGAGATGGAATGCCAAATAACAAGTGACATCCCCCTACAGGCGATAATAGGGAACAATGCCTTAACTAACTCTTGAATAACACCAACCCGTGGATAGAGACCCCGCTAAAAATTTGGTTTAAGATAGTCAGAGAGAATCAAGCTAAAGAGCCCTATCGACTTCTGCAATGGATTGCCTATGATCAAGACTTTACCCCCAATAAAACAGACACTAGATTTAAAGAGTGGAAAGAGAAAGGGCTGATAAAATATTACGATTTTTTTAAGGGGCAAACTTTAAGAAGTTTTGAAGATTTGAAAAAACAAGGTCTAATAAATCAAGATCTTTACAGCTTCTTTCAGCTTAGACACCACATAAACAATATACTTAAAAAGGAGGATTTGGAAAGGGCCCAGTCAGGTGTTCTGAAGGTCTTCTTAATGGCATATAAAGGGATCCCAGGGATCAGGTACATTTCTTAAATATACCAAGGTCTTCAAGACTTAAAAGGAGACAACACATCATATATAAAAGAGAGATGGGAAAAAGAGGGGAATTTCACTTTACAATTGGAAATATGGGAAAAGCTAAATAAACAGCAATGGAAAAGTACCTCTTCCCTGCAGTGGAGAGAATTTGGATGGAAAAATTTGGTAAGATTTTTCAGAACACCTGCACAAAATAAATTTACCCATAAGGGGTTGAACTGTTGGCGCTTGTGTGGTGAAAAGACTGCAAATCATTTTCATGTGTTTTGGTCATGCCCAGTTATCCACCAATATTGGACCAACGTACAGACAATATTGGGGAAAATATTCAAAATAACAGTTCCCTTTTCTTTTGTAACTTTGTATTTGGGTTTACTACCGGACTCACTGGAAAGACGAGGAGATAAATACTTATTCAATGTTTTAATATTGGCAAGTAAAAAAGCCCTAACTAAAAAATGGATGCTGAAGGACTGTCCTACACCTGAAGATTGGATTAACGTGATTCAAGACATTTACTCGATGGAAAAGTTGACATTCGCACTGAGACAGGACATGGATGGGTTCATGAACTTTTGGCAACCCTGGATCGCATATGTGTCTTCCATTAGATCTAATCTTTGACAAATACCATTTCAATAATGGTCCCACTCTTTGTTCCAACGCTACTCAGATGCTCTTTTACTTTTAATTACTTAATTTTCTGTTTGTTTTTTGCTGTTCTGTTTGTTTGTTTATTCGTTTTTTTTGTTTTGTTTTTATTTAATTCTCCTTAATTTCACTTTTTCTTTCACTTTAAAAAAAAAGGGGGGGGTGTTGTTATAACTATCCTACCAATGTTGTCAAATAGCAAAAAATAAGGGAACATGTGATGAAAATGTAAACAATGCAATGCTGTAATGACCTGTATACCCTTTACAAAAACTTAAATAAAAAAAAAAATACACAGAAGTTTACACAGCACAATATTTTATGTTCTCTGCTCTGAGGTGATCGTAGAAAAAGTATGTGCGAGAAGTCTCCTTTGTTCTGTGGCAGTGAAGTGATCTGAAGTCTTTGTTCTCCCGCAGTCATCTGCCATGAAACGAAGAGAGGGAGAAGAAGAAGAAAAGAGAGGCTGAAAAGAGGGTGTATCTCCTCTTTATCTGCGGACAACTTTTCGCGGGCTTCTGGGGATTGGCAGGAGCCCCAGCCAATAGTCTTCCTTTGTGGGAGGGTTTTATGAACTTTAGTCCAATGAACAGGCTTTTGTCTGTAAGGAGCCAATGGAATGAAAGAGCTGGAGCCCAGCATATGCTGGGTGATGATTGGCTGATACGGTCCTCACAGAATCACACACAATTTTAATACACTGGGGATTCCTTAACCTACTTGTGTATAAAGTCAAAGCTAGCTTTAGTGATTCATGCAACTTTATAGCAGTGCTTTTAAATTAATATGCAAAAATAAACATTCATTGAAACATTTTAACATGCACATATTTAAAATCAAGGATTAATATATATTTCAAACCCATTGATCGTCCACAGAATATCAAAGTCCCATCGAGGCAGTGATCTTCAACAAATGGTGTCCTTAGAATTGTCCTGAGAAATGAAACTTGAAGAGTTAATTTCAGTTCAAAATTTGTACAGTCAAAGTGAGTGTCTACTCCATAAATGTCCACCAAGGGTAGTGTCGAGCTGTGGCCAATCCAAGGCCTTAGTGAATGCCTTTAAGGTTTTATGGTATGCCTGTTGAATATAAACCTGTCTTAGTTGAGGAAGTCCCCAAGTTATTTATGATGTGAGTTAATAGATTGAGAGCATTTTTTAGCTTTGCTCAACAAAGGAATGTTGGTTCAGCTGTGGTCCTGAGATGAAAAAGCAGTTCTTGACTGGCCTTTTCCTGGGTGAAACAATGTCTTAAAGATGAAGAATAATTTTATTGATGAGCTAAAGCAAGATGATGCTACAATACTGTGTGGGTGACGTGGCTCGCAATGACATCCTCAGCTTGTCTGCTGGTTACATCCACAGGCACTCCAAACCCCGTCTTAAACCACTTACTTTGCTTGCTTTTTCTTGGCGTCTTCAGATGAAATAATGTCAATTATCACATGCAATGTGGATGGAGACCACATTTCTTTTTTTCCAAGCCGTTTTACTTTTTCTGCAGTGTTTGGTGGTTGTGGCTAGAGGCAGCCACACTGGTAAAGAGTGAAAAGTGCACTGCTTCCAGGGTACAGGGGTGGGTGGCCATGCATGCAACTCTGCGGACACATCTTAAAGGGGAAGTACATAAAAAGCTCAATATTAATATATAAAATAATTTTCAAAAAATTTCTGGATCCAGATCGTGAACTGGATCACCATCAAAATCTAATCATCTGTTCCCCATGCCATTACCCACCTTTAATGAAAATTTCATCAAAATCCGTTCATAGCTTTTGGAGTAATGCTGCTAACAGTCAAACCAACCAGTCAGCAAGCCACGCAGCCAGCCAGCCTCCCTCCCTCCCTTGGCGGAGGTAAATCTATGTAAACATGCAGAAAGCATGTGCATTTGCGTCCAAGGGATCGTGCTAAAGAGGCTAGCAAGTAATCAACCTTGCGATTCTGCCGTCACCGAAGTAAAATTATCAACACTGGAAAGTACACTAGCTTGAAGATGAGACTGCCACTCACCTGCATTCCACCATTCATCCCTTGTGCAGTGGGGAAAATAAGTATTGAACACGTCAACATTTTTCTCATTAAAGATATTTTTGATGGAGCCACTGACCTGAGATTTTCACCAGATATCAGTAACAACCCAAGTAATCCATACATATAAAGAAATCAAGACAACTGTGTTTACAAAACAAGTTATATTTAATAAAGTGCAATGATGCAGGAAATAAGTATTGAATACATAAAGAAAAAGAGGTGCAAAAAGGCATAGAAACCCAAGAAACTAGCTGAAATCCATCAGAACTTTGGAAGTCATCCCATCCCCCCACCAGTGCAAATTAATTTCAGCTGGTTAAGTCCTGACTGATAGCCTTTAAAAAGGTCTGTGAATATTAGGTTGTCACACCACAAAGAACTCATGATGGGTAGAAGCAAGGAGCTCTCTCTAGACCTTGGCAACCTTACTGTTGCAAAACATAATGATGGTATTGATTACAGGCACATTTCTAAACTGCTGAATGTTCCAGTGAGCACTGTTGGAGCCATCATTCGGAAGTGGAACATTTTACCATAAACCGGCCACAACAAGGAGCTCCTCGCAATATTTCTGACAGAGGAGTCAAAAGAATTTTCAGAAGAGTTATCCAAGAGCCAAAGACCAGTCGTGGAGAGCTCCAGAAAGACCTGGTGTTAGCAGGTACTGCTGTTTCAAAGAAAACAATAAGCATTGCACTCAACCGACATGGGCTCTATGCCCGCTTACCTTGCAAGACTCCATTGCTGAAGAAAAAGCATGTTGAAGCTTGTTTAAACTTGCTTCGCAATATTTGGGCAAGCCAGTAAAATACTGGGAGAATATAGTCTGGTCAGATGAGACCAAAATTGAACTTTTTGGATGCCACAACACACAGCATGTTTGGAGGAGAAATGGCACTCACTGTTTCCTCTGGCTTAAAGACCTTGGTGCGGTGGCAACATATTTTTCCCCGGGGGGGGGGGGAGTAAACATACCAGAATATGTTTATTTTATACTATTTATTTCTTTTTAAAATTTTACACAGTAACGTTGCATATGGAACTTACCATTTGAAGTATTGTACAACCGAGGCTTGAATATTGGGCCAGTTGGGGTCCCACCCAGACATCCTGTGTTTAGACTTTTTAGTATTGTTATCCTTCTCTCTTTCCTCTGCCTGAACACTTTCCTCTCCTTGGCTCCTCTCTTCTGTCTCATCTTGCCCTCTCTGAGCTTTGTCTAATTCAAGTTCTCTCTCTGTCTATGGTGGGATACAAACAGGTTAGAAAATATTGTCATGTTTTGTCCTGCGGGATTTTTTTGTCATGGTTTACATAAATGACAAAAATATGTGTATTTTTTTTTTTGTATTTCTTTCTAGTGTTTCTTTTTTTTCCATTGAGAGAGTAGGGAAGGGAAAGAAACATTCATAATAGTAATGTAATCATGCATACTTAAATTATATGATCAGGTGGGTATAGTAACCAGAAATTCTACTCATGTAAAAGCAGTGCTTTGAAATTAATAATTAAAAGTAGGCAACCAAAAATTTCTAATTGACTTAAGGGTACAAAGAGCAGCCACTTAAAAACTTGAGTAATGACTTCAGTCTTGAAGGTTTTTTTTTTTTGGACTTATTTTGTACCCGTAGGTAGATTTGTTCTGCAGTCCGGTGACAAGCCACCAGCTGCCGGTCACTGCGTGCGCAAGCGCCCCTTAACTCCCTAACCTGCATGTTTTTGGCATGTGGGAGGAAACCTGAGAAATCCCGGAGTAAACCCACGCAAACACGGGGAGAACATGCAAACTCCACACAGATCACTGTTGGCCGGGGGCAGGGATCGAACCCACAATCTCATGATCCCCGCGATCCCCCGGCCGAGGGTAAACTGTGCTGCCGCGGTGCTAACCACTGCGCCACCGTGCAGGTTTGAGGTTTTTCTCAAAAATTTATAACAATTTTCTTATAGTTTTCTTCTTTTCTCTGCAAATTTATCTAAATTTGAAACCATTTTCCTCAAATTTGTAATTTCTTCTTGTAAAATTGACTTTTCTTGTACATTTGAAACTTTACTATAAATTTGTGGATTATTTTATGACTAATTTTTGTCTGTTTTTTAAAATAAAATTACAGTTTTTTTTAGATAAATTTGAAACAGACTGTGGTAATTTTTTTTTTTTTAGCTTTCTCCTTATTTACATTTTTGACCATAATTTTGCAGTCAGAACAGAACAATAATTTAACTCTGATTACAAAGAAAAAAAATAAAATAAAATTGTATTTAATGAAATAAATTAACGTAAATGACCAAGGATGCCGTTATTTCTGTTATAATATTTCTTTATATTTATAGTTTTTTTTTTTTAAATAAATCTCACCACCACCGAGACAGTAGGAAAACCTCCCTTATTTTGACATCAGATGATGGCACGTTTACTTTGTCTGAAGGCTGCTGATGGATTAAAGTCACTGACTTTGTGAATTTCGGTCATCTTAACCTGCCAGGTACATAATAGGAAACTGTAGCGGACTCTAAAGACATAATTCACCACAATATGTGTTCATGTACAGAATGATCTGCTTAGGTAGTTATAGTTGTGCGCTCAGGCTTTTTCATCAGGCACCTCTCTAGGCAGCCGCTGGAGGACCTCAGTTTAGAGTGAAGCGAGCTAACGTTTTTAGCTGTTGCTTTTTGTCACTGCCGCTGGAGAATTAAAACGGCATGCATGCTCGTGCGAGAAAAGAGAGAAGTCTGTTCATTCCTGCAATTCCTACAGAACATAACTTAATATTGTAGTGGCTGGTGAAATATATCCTCAGCAATTCATCAGTCCTCCTTGCCTTTCCCTTCATGTGAAGCCGGCTGCATATGAATTCTAACCACATCTCTTAGCTAAGCGACTCTTCCATTATTGCTCCCGTTTCCAGCGGGTTAAAACCATGATAAATACCAGTGCTTACATACCTCTAATGATTTTTTCCGCATTTAAAGTACTTTAACAAACTCATGTTTCTGTCGGACAGTCACGCTTAGCAAAACACTGTTTGCTGACTGAGTGGAAAACTCGTGTGGGCGGGGCACTGCTAAACTCCGTGCGGATGACGGCCACGCGCGTTGTTCGTGTGTGCGCTTGCGGAAAGTCATTGCTTCTTATATTTTTCTTAATAAATTCATATCACCTTGGTGAGGCGGTAAAATTTCTGGCGCAGTGGCCCGCCACCGAGAAATGTTACCAGAGGAAACCCCGGGCACTGCACATCCCATCATGGTGTGGGGGTGTTTTTCAGCACATGGTACAGGCAGACTTTATATAATTGAAGGAACAATAAATGGACAAATGTATAGGGACATCCCTGAGAAGAACCTGTTTCCATCTGCCAAGATGCTGAAAATGAAACGAGGGTGGACATTTCAGCAAGACAATGATCCCAAACGCACAGCCAAGGAAACTCTCAACTGGCTCCAGAGAAGGAAAATAAAACTGCTAGAATAGCCCAGTCAGTCACCTGACCTGGATTCAATTGAAAATCTATGGAACGAACTGAAGATTAGAATTCATAGAAGACACTCATGGAACTTTCAAGATTTGAAGAGAGTTTGTGTGAAAGAATTGGCTAAAATCACTCCTGAGCAATGCCTGCACCTAGTTTCTCCATACAGGAGGCGCCTGGAAGCTGTTATTACCAACAAAGGATTTTCTACTAAATATTAAATGAATTTCATCAAGCATGTTCAATACTTATTCCCTGTGTCATTCCACTTTATTATCCTAGTAATCACGAACCTGGTATTTGAAGGAGAACTGTAGTCAACTGTAAGATAATAAAAGGTTTTGTTTATAGAAAAAAGGACATTAGATACTATTTTAGACAATGTTTGTTTTTATAGGGGATTTATTGCCACTATATATTTTACATTCATAAAAGTATGCATTTCAGTTGAAAACGTATCCAATAAACAGTAATTTGAAAAATAAAATAATTAAAATGACCTCCATGAATTTCTGTGTGTTTTGAGATGTAACTACAGGATGGGGGGCTGAAGAGTTGCATGCAGCTCTGGAGCCGTGGGTTGCCAACCCTGGTTGCGGTTATGTCATCTTATGCTCAAGTAGTAAATATTCCGTAGAAAAGTTTTCTAGACCCATTTCTGGATGGGGATTGGCTCCAGGGGTATATGAGGTACATCTGTCCATGATTTTGTTTAATCGTGTTAAGAACAGACTGCATAAAAAAAAAAAAAAATTCTATATAGAAAATTAAATGTGTAGACCCTCTGGAGTTGTGGGACCGCTCCTGTAGGGGTGTGCTTGGGGGGGCCGTGCCAGGACAGGGTTGAAACTGATCATGGTTGCTCTTTACTTTTTATTGGAAAAGCAGCCAAACCCTGAAACCCATATTAGGACGTCTTACAAGAATTTAACCTAACTTGTTTTTGCCACAGAACCTGTTTGCTTAGAATTGTCCAATACCACAGAAGTGCTGCTCTACTGCATCTGACTGACTTTCAAAATGAAGACACTTGCTCCAAAAAACAAAAAACCTTCCAAGAAAACATGTTTGTTTTACTGCTAATTTGGCGGGCTCCTGGAATAATTGGCATTACATAAGAGTGAAAACAGCTGAGCTTTATACTGAAGTACTCATGTTCACGGTGTAGACCTCCAGTTTAGTGATTACTCAACTTCAGCAGGTTTTCTTGTAATCCTCTGTTGTCCTAATTATTCAGAGGTATTTGAGGTGTAACATACAATTACCCAATCAGAGTGGCTTGGCACCACACGTTTAACAGGCAGGTCGACATTGTCTCTGGTGGATTCCTGTTATAATGATGTGCTTATCTGGGAGTGCAGATCGGTTTTCCTCGAAGGAACAAGATGTGCTGCTGCACAATGTGAAAATGCATGAGAACATCATTTACAGGAGCACCACCGTTTCACCTAAGCTTTTGGAGGTGAAACGAGTGTGGTACAAAGCAGCAGCGAGTCTGTCCAAAATGACCGATGTGCACTGACGTGGTTTTAAAGCGCACTGCTTAAATAGTGACTGATATTTTACCACTGACTTTAGCATACCTGCCAACTACTCGTTTTGCCGTAATGGTTACGGTTTTCAAGACCCCATTCCGGGTTACGGCTTTATTAATCAAAATTACAGTTTTTCACTAAAAATTCAGTCAAAAATTTTAAATCGTAAAAAAAAACACGAAAGCAATTCCAAACACGAGATCACTAGGAATCGTATCTAAATTTACCTGAAGCGTTTGCTAAGCTAACGCTATCGCTATAGCTAACACCATAGCTAGTCGTAGCACCTAACGCCGATACAAAGAAGCGACTCTGTCCCCGGTGATTGGGGCTCGCCGGAGGAACCAACTGAGGCAACAGTTGGACGGGAGCCGGATCGGAGCTCAACTACAGCGGCGGTGGGCGGCAGGACTCGGTGGAGGAGCTGCCGGTACCCCGGCTGGACAGGAGCTCAATTGCAGCGGCGGTAAGCAGCGGGACTAGCAGCGGAGGGGGCTAGCTGAGGCCCAGCTGGATTCGAGGTCGGTCGGATCGGATATCGACGTCAGAGCAGAGATTGTTTTACTATCAACAGGTCAGTAAAAATGCCACCAAAGAAGGAGGAAATAAGATAAGATAAGATAAGCCTTTATTAGTCCCACAATGGGGAAATTCCAGGATTGCAACAGCACAGGGATAGCAACACTCAGAGCAACAATCAGAAGGCAAGAGAAAAAAAAGAAACAAGAGCAGCAAGTATACATATGTACATATAAATATAAATATATAGACACACAGTGTGGAGCATTGTAGCTGGATGGAATAAATATATGAGTATATAAACACACAGTGCGGAGCATTGTATCTAGATGGAATAATATGTAGATATATAAACACAGTATGGAGCATTGTAGCTAGATGGAATAATATGTAGATATATAAACACAGTGCGGAGCATTGTAGCTAGATGGAATAAATATGTAAATATATAAACACACAGTGCGGAGCATTGTAGCTAGATGGAATAAATATGTAAATATATAAACACACACGGTGCAGAGCATTGTTGCTAGATGGGATGAAACAGCACAACCGTCTACTTAGTTATCTTACATGGTATGATTATGTACCCATACATATTCTCACCCTCCATAGCGACCGGTATTTTCCTAGTTGTATGCCGGAGGGGACCATTGTGTAAGTCTATTGCGTCTTTTGCATTCAAAACTATTAGGTTGTCACGTCTTTTTGCTATCTCTGCGAACAGCCCTGCTTAGGTTGTACAGTCTGACAGCCGTTGGTAGGAAGGACCTACGAAACCTCTCGGTTGTGCACCTAGGATGATGTAGTCTGCTGCTAAATGAGCTCCTCAGTGCATTCAGTATGTCCTGTATAGGGTGGGACTCGGACTCCAGCAGAGATGACAATTTAGCCGCCGTCCTTCTCTCTCCTATCTCCTCCACCGGGTCAAGGCGCTGCCCCAGGACAGAGCTAGCTTTCTTGATCAGTTTGTTCAATCTCTTCCTATCGGCTGCCGTAATGCCACTGCCCCAGCAGAGACCACTCCAAAAGTGATGGCTGATGCCACCACCGTGTCATAGAATGTCTTCAGCAGCGCCCCTTGTACACCAAAAGACCTGAGTCTCCTCAGTAGGAACAGCCTGCGCTGTCCCTTCTTGTAGAGTGAAATGGAAGAGATCAAAAAATCTCTGAACTAAGTTCAGAGATTTTATCTTCTTGGAACATAAGTCAATATTATACAGTAATAAGTGGCATTCAGCTGTTTGTTTTATGTCATTTAAGCACAGTCCTGGTACTTAAAAATCATAAAAACCCAGGAGCTTCGGGGGGCTTTGCCCCCCTTGCCCCGCCAATGTACTTTTCAAACAATAATTATATATTAAATGTTTGGTTGATTGTGAAATGTTTCCCCTTTGTGTGTTTTTTTTTTTTAAATTTTTACACCTTTGACATTTGCTGAGGGAAAAGGTCAAGAGAAATGTCATTTATCAACATTCGTTAAATGCATGATTGTGTACTAAGAGAATATTACCATAGAGTTTGTCCTTGATCTTTTCAATCAGCATATCTGCATTGACAATTTAAGGAAAATAGAAACATGATTGTTGAAGAAATATGAGGTCGTTGGCCACATTTTAACTTGATTTAATGCTAATATTTGTTTGGCGAACCCCCCACCAGGACTTTGTCCTGGACCTACCGGGGCCTGCGGCCCCTGGACCCCGGCTAGCTGCTAGGCTTTTCAGGTTTGAAAGTTGAAGAAATATGAGGTTGTTAGCTACATTCTAACTTGATTTAATGCTAATATTTGTTTGGCGTCGGGGGGCTTCGCACCCCTGAATCCCCCACCAGGACTTTGTGCTGGACCTACCGGGATATGCGGTCCCTGGACCCCGGCTAGCTACTAGGCTTTTCAGGTTTTAAAGTTGAAGAAATATGAGGTTGTTAGCTACATTTAACTAGATTTAATGCTAATATTTGTTTGGCAAATATTAGTATTATTATTATTAGCATTAGCATTATTAGCATTAGCATTAGGGTCCCCGGGGACCTGGACCTCGGCTAGCTACTAGGCTTTTCAGGTTTGAAAAGTTGGCAGGTATGCTTTAGACATAGTTTTTGTTGGTCCAAAGTACAGTGTTGTTGTGGCCAACCTAGATACTGCTACTGTGAGTGCAAGGCATGTGCAAAGTCATTTATTTGCCAAAATAGATTACCAAAACCACTGGCAGAAGGCACAAATTGTGGCAAAATTCACATTTTTGATCATCATAGGGCCCTTTGTCTTTATTAGGCCTGCTCGACATCAACAGATGCTGCAACTCAATAGTTAATTCCTCTGCCAATGAGGTAATGTGATCAGGGCAGTTTATCTACTTGTTAGCGGGATTACGCAAAAACTACCTGATGGATTTTGATTAAATTTTCACCCGAGGTGGCTCTTAAGCTATGGATGAACTCGTTGGATTTTTCAGGTGATCCAAGAGTGCATACCTCCACCAAGGCCCTATCTTCTCACAATGTGTTAGCAGGATTGCACAAAAACTACTGGACAGATTTCTATGAAATTTTCACCAGAGGTGGCCCTTGGGCTACTGATGAACCCTTATAATCAGGGATGTCAAATTCATTTCTTGGAGGGCCAAGACCCTGCCGGTTTTACCTCTACCCAGCCTCCTGAGCAGGTGTTTTCACTGATCAGCAATTATCCATCCATCTTCTTCCGCTTAATCCTTTTCGGGTCGCGGGGGTGGGAGGGGCTGGAGCCTATCCCAGCATCTTTGGGCAAGAGGCAGGGCACACCCTGGACAGATCTCCAGTCCATCGCAGGGCCAACACAGAGAGACAGACAACCATTCACTCTCACAGTCACACCTAAGGACAATTCAGAATCCCCAGTTTGATGCCAATTAACCTAACTTGCATGTTTTTGGTATGTGCGAGGAAACCGGAGAAATCCTGGAGTAAACCCACGCAGACACGGGGAGAACATGCAAACTCCACACAGATCACTGTTGGTCGGGGGCTGGGATCGAACCCAGGATCCCCCGGCCAAGGGGGGGTGGTGGCATGAGAACATCATTTACAGGAGCACCACCGTTTCATCTAAGCCAGGGGTGTCAAACTCATTCCATGGAGGGCCAAGACCCTGCATGTTTTACTTCCACCCAGTGTCTTCAGCAGGTGTTTTCATTGATCACCAATCAG
Organism: Pholidichthys leucotaenia; assembly: GCA_020510985.1. Classification (NCBI taxonomy): domain Eukaryota; kingdom Metazoa; phylum Chordata; class Actinopteri; order Cichliformes; family Pholidichthyidae; genus Pholidichthys; species Pholidichthys leucotaenia. Next base: position 430,974,474 of record CM035841.1, read on the forward strand.
TGGGGAGAAATTCAGTGAACTCACCTGTTGAAGACAGTGGTTGGAGGTAAAACATTCAGGCTCTTGGCCCTCCATGGAATGAGTTTGACATTCTTGCATTAGATTATGGTGGTGATCTGAAAGCGCATACCTCCGCCAAGGCCCTACCTTCTCACAATATGTTAGCAGGATTACTCAAAAAGTACTGAACAGATTTTGATGAAATCTTCACCGGCCTTGGGTTACGGATGATCCCATTAGATTTTGGAGGTGATCCATGACTGCATACCTCTGCCAAGGCCCCATCTGACAATGTAATGTGATCGTCCAGCCGTCTGTCCGTCATGTCAGCAGACGTACACAAAACCTACTGGATGAATTTGGAGGTACGGATGAAGGTATGGATGGAGGGACGGACAGAGGGAGGGAGGGAAAGACAGGCGGGTGGTGGAGGTATGCACTCTTTAAGTGCCCTCTGGTTGAATAGATGTTATCCAAGAGGGAGGAAATGTAACAGATACAGTACATGAAGCATGAGTAAAATCTCCAGACTATCTCTGTTTGGCCAGTGATCTGTGTTGGCAGGAATTAAACTGTGAAGAGAGTCTATTAACGGGTCATAAAGCTTAACATACACTACGTACCCACTTGTTGAATAGCACACAGGAGAGTTGGTTGACTTGTATTCTATTGATGAAAGACATGTAGTGTTTTAATCACATACAAAGGCTTACTTCTGTTAGAAATTGATCTAAATCATTTACCTCTGCAGGTAACTGAGCATATGTGAAGAGCACTTTGACCTTGTGGACTGATTTAGAGGTGCAGAGTCCAACCCTTCATCAGGTTTGAGGTTGTACATACTTTGGCTCAAAGTAGAGGGTGTGAGTGTGAATCTAAAGCGAGGGCCAAATGCTTTGATAGCTGCCATAGTCCTCAGTGGTCTGAGAATGTGTGCATGTATGGCTGCAGACAACGCTCTCTGTCGTCAATCAAGACGAAAGTGTTTGTGCTTGTGTGTGATATTTCTGCCAGATGGATGGCTTCCATAGTGCCATGGAGGCACACACCCAGCCGATGTAAAGGGAAGTGCTGCTGACACAGTTTTAGAACCTAAACATAGGCTCGTGGAAGAAACAGAATAACTGCCAGCATATGCCACAGCGAAAGCCACAGGAAATCCCTTCAGATGGAGCGAATGCTCAGGAATGAGTTGTTAACTAGGTTGGGAGGTTCCTTTTGGAATCACTTTTTCTTCTTAAATCCTGGTAAAATACTACAGGTATCTTCAGTGATCAGTGGATTCAGGCATTAACTATTTGAAAGCAAAACAATTCACAATGCATCTTCATGCATTTCTATGTTATGTCTTCAACTTTAATTTTTTTCAGTGTAAAAAAATGTGTATATAAATGATATTTGTAAAGTTTCGGAAAAAATGGATTTAATACTGTTTGCAGATGATACTAATTTATTATGCAGTGGAAGCAATTTGGAACAACTTTTGGATACACCTGGAAAGGAATTAGGAAAGCTTAAACTGTGGTTTGATTCAAACAAATTAACGCTCAATTTAAGTAAGACAAAATTTATAGTTTTTAACAACCATCACAACAACTCAGTATCTAAACTCAGTGTAAATGGTGTAGAGATTGAAAGGGTATCCAAAATTAAATTTCTTGGAGTAAAAATTGATAATAAACTGTGTTGGAAGTCGTAAAATATCCAAATCAATTGCAGTACTACACAGAGTGAAATATTTGCTGAATCAACCCACATTATATACTTTGTATCATTCATTAATACTCCCATACATGACATATTGTACTGAAGTATGGGCAAATACATATAAAACAAACATATATCCAGTCTTTATGCTTCAGAAGAGAGCTATCAGAATAATAAACTAGAAAAGCACTCGGAGAGCGCAGACCTCCGCCAAGCGCCACAGTTCCCCCCATACAGTGTTTGTGTGTACGTTTTCAGATTCCTTGACCATGAAAACATATGACTAGCAATTGGATTCACAATGATAGGATTAGTGGTTCAGTAGTTATTGACGAAAATGGCATTTTCTGTAATGGCGGTTTAGCGCCACAGTTCCCCCCATACAGTGTTTGTGTGTACGCTTTCAGATTCGTTGACCATGAAAACATATGACAAGCAATTGGATTGACAATGATAGGATTAGTGGTTCTAATTCTAATTACTGGGGCGAATCAGCGGGCTGTCAAAAAGAGAGGGGGCGTGGTCGGACCGGCGAATGTTAGACAGCGCCCACAAGAAAGTGGGTCAAAATGGCTGCCCAACAACTGCCAGCCAGAGTGGCGGCTACAGACATGGAAAAGAAAAAGAACACAGATATAAAAACAAGAACTCAGAAGATAACAATGCATAATAAACCCGATGCCTGAGCCACAGAGAACAGTCAGAACCAAGCCTACAGGATAACACGGGATCAGTTCGTTACAGAGCCCCCCCTTGTAGGGGTGGATTCTAGACACCCACGGTAACATCACAAGGAAGGAACCCCCCCACCACCAACAACAACCCCAACAGGAACAACAACACGAACCCGGGTGGGAGGTAGGGGGAACAGGAAAGGAGGGAACACAATACCCCACCCAGGGCCCACAATTACCCCCCCCCCCTCCCCCCGAGTCCAAAGACGTGGCAGCTTGGGAGGCTGCCCAGAGTCTCAGGCCCAGCAGGCAATCCGATGAATATAGTCCGGTGGCCTGCTGGAAAACATGGGCCATCTGGCCCAGAGATTCAGTCCCTCTGGCGGTCGGTCCGCGCTGTTCAGCCACCAGGGTAAGTGGGATGACACAGGAGTCGGCCTGCCCACCGGGAGGCTTCCTGGTGGGTGACCGGACCGAAGGGAGGGAACCTCCATGGCGTTGGACAGGGAGGAGACGAAGGTTGTGGCATCCTTAGGTTGACCCACAGCGTCCTCGGTGGTCCCGACTTGGGACTCAGCTGCACCCGCGGTGGACCCCGACCGGGCCAATGCTGCACCCCGCACCGGGCCAACACTGCACCCTCAGTGGCTCCCAGCTGGAGCTCTGCAGCACCCGCAGTGACTCCCGGCTGGAGCACTGCAGCGCCTGTGGTGGACTTCAGCTGGAGTTCAGCAGCACCCGCGGTGAGCCCCAACCGGGCCAATGCTGCACCCACGGTGAGTGGGCCAACCCACCGAAGCACCAAGCTGAGGAGGCGACCGATGGGGGGAGCCCTGATGACCCAGGCAGGAGGAGCAGGAGGAGCTGGAACAGCGGCGTCTTCCCCTGGTCGGACCGGACCCACAACGACCTCTGGCTACGGCACACCCTCTCTGACGACCCTAGATGAAGGCTCAGAGATAGCAGGAGAGGAAAGGTGGTTGGATGGAGCCCGGCGAAGTGGCAGCTGACTCCCATCACCTAGAGCCAGGCAAGATCTTTCCAATACTGACATGAGAAATATAAGAGAAAGAACTTGCCTGAGCTGGAGCTCCACCGCCGTCCAGGACTCTGTCGAACTTGACGATGACATCCCAGGTCTGGCCTCGAGGAGGTCCATCTCGGGCTCCCACTCCGCTGCAGAAGCCTCCACAGCAGGCAAGATGGTCATAAAAGTCCTCATGTCCTCAGGTGAAGTAACTACCCTCGCTGGAGATTGATCTGGCGAGGGGACTGAGGGCTGGCTCCGTGCAGGCTCTGGAGCAGGATCCTCCAGGGCCTCAGGCTCTTCCATCGTCCGGCGGCTAAGCTCCAAGGCCGGTGGACACTCAGGAAAAATCGAAGGGGACACGGAGAGAATAGAAAAAGGGTTACTGATTGCAGCTGGAGGAGAGGACCCAGCAGACTGCAAAGACTGGGCCTCCCCCCTCGGGAGACAGACAAGGTTTATCACAATTTAATTGAATAGAATGAAAAAACACTTGCCTGTCATCCCAGTGCTTGTTGGTGACAGCTGCAGCAGGTTGACAGTCATCCCTCTCTGTGTCTATGGTGCTCCCGGCCCCTTCAGAGGATGATGGAGGAGCTGGCCCTGATGATGTGGAGGTGGGTGTGGGCGGGATAACCCTGGCAGATCTCATGGCAGCTGGAGGGGAAATGGCTGCCGAGGATGAGGAGGGCCTCTCTTATTGTTTCCCCGCAGGATGATGCTGCTGTGGTGGAGCTGGGGTGAGTGGAGCAGGAGCGGAGGGAATGGACAGTTCCTCCATCGAGCATGCCTCCGTGTGCGCGCCGGATGAGCTGGGGGCTCCTTCCACGTCAGCCCAGGGAAGGACTTTGCAGATCAGAGAGCGTTGCCAGAACACCCGCGAACTCCAGAAACCTCTTCAGCTCCGGGAGGTCCTGTAATCTCCCGACCGCTGCCTCCACATTCTGAGAGATTCCCCTCGGGCTCCGGGAGGCTAGCGCGTCAGAGACACAGCTCTGAATAAAGAGAGCCCCGAACTGTTCCTCCAGACTGGGACTCCTGACGGCCGATCCTCCTCTGCGCACTGAGGACAGGTGAGCTGGGGACATGTTTGCTCCAACACACAGGTAATGAAAAAGAAAAGACAGTTCAAGAAAGAAAAACAGATGTGTGGGTGAATCCACTAAATCCGAGCTGGCTGGACCATTCTGTCACGAGCCTACTGGATAACACGGGCTCGGTTTGTGACATATACATAAATACTATTACACCTCATCAATTATATTAAAAACAGATCTATTAAAAAACATATCTATAGTAACCCCTTGCACTCTGGTCAATTTCCCTAAAAATAACGTACCCAAAGTAAATCAAAAGCTGTTCTTCAACCCTTTGCAGCATCTTCATGGGGTTGGTCTCATTTAAAAGAAAACACTTTGAATTTTTTGGCAAAACAGTCATAATCTCTCTAAGTGCTCCTGCCACTGAGTAACAGTCATCTAAACATACTGAACTTGAAGAAAATAAATTTCGCCTGGGTGTTTTTTTGGATACAAATACTTGCAAATAACACACAGCTGTCATATCCGGGCTGGAAAATGCAACAGAAATGTAGAACCAAGTGTTATCCAGCTGAGGTCAAAATTTTGTAACAATACCACAAAAAATGAATATATTACACAGCTTTTTTCTTAGGTTGTTCCCAGGCGTTTTTGAACTGTGCCAAATTGTGCCAAATGGCACAGTTTGGAAAAATGTCTAACTTTTGAATAATTCAATATAGAAGCTTCATCTTGGGCTCTAATGAAAGGTGACACTCAGGGCTCTGTGTGTGTGTGTGTGTGTGTGTGTGTGTGTGTGTGTGTGTGTGTGTGTGTGTGTGTGTGTTTATTCATTCATTCATGAATGAATAAACAACCCCCCACACACAAAGAAGCATGCCACGTAAAAAATGTGTGGCTTTTTTTTTTTTTTTACAAGAAAAAATAACCTACAGTGCACTAAAAATTATACTAGAATATCTGTAATGTAGAGGATAACAACTCCCCCCCGCCCCCTCCCCGCTACAGAGAACGGACATCGTCCATCGCCACATGACGGACAGCGGGGACGGTGCGCCGCGGTCTACTACGCACAGTTGTACTAAAATATCTGCAATATATCTGGAATCCGCTACAGAAAAGTAGCGGGGGGGGGGGGCGTTCACGGTCCGGGCGCGGCGCACGGACCGGTCCGTCATGTGGCGATGACACACAGTTGTAATTTACCGATCGGTCAAAAGTCATTTTGATTACAATTTTCAGGGATAAAGAATAATTTAGCTTATAACACTTACCTGTCCACAACAGCAGTGTCGCTGGCGAACTTCTCTTCCTCATTGTCAGACGAACATGACGCTGGTCCGCTTGTTACGACTCGTGGTTCTGGTCACGCGACCCAGTCAAACCATGATTCCATTATTGCAGTTTTGCGCTTCCATGATTGCGGTTTTGGCGAACGATTTTTCAAAACAAATAAGAACAGTAGTAAGAAAAAAAGACTGGCGAACACGTGTGTGTCACCCAGCGGCTTACACAAAACAGATTTTACGCACGGGAGGGACGCTTTCAATCGTGGAACTTCAATTGGCTCGCTGTATTCGCAGCCGTTGGTAGGCTGGTCCTTCTTGCTAGGTTTTCAGTCATTGGTTCTTCAAGGTTTCAGAAACCCAATTCAAGGCTCTTATTAGCAGGGATGAGAATCCTCCGCGAATCCGCGGAATTCCTTGGATTTGATCATGTCTGGGGTCATTCTCGTGAATCGTCTAAATTCGAGGAGAAAATTTTAGGGGGGGAGGTGAGGTATGTTATGAGCGGCGAGTCGTATTTTCGATCGGCTGCTAAAATCCACCGCGCAGGACGCGCCACCCAGCGAGATCAGTACTGTAATTTAACTAGAAAAGCACTCGGAGAGCACAGACCTCCGCCAAGCGTCACAGTTCCCCCCATACAGTGTTTGTGTGTACGTTTTCAGATTCCTTGACCATGAAAACATATGACTAGCAATTGGATTGACAATGATAGGATTAGTGGTTCAGTAGTTATTCACGAAAATGGCATTTTCCGTAATGGCAGTTTTCTTCTGGACGGTGATCCGGATCACCACCAAAATGTAATCATCTGTAGGATACCCCATTTCTGACAATCTGTGAAAATTTCATGAAAATCCGTCCATAACTTTTTGAGTTATCTTGCTAACAAACAAACAGACAGACAGACAAACCAACGCCGATGAAAACATAACCTCCTTGGCGGAGGTAACAAGGCCACTGATTGGCTGATACTTATTGAAGCAACCAATCGGCGATTTTGTTATTCCTTTGTCATATCCAACACGTGGAGCGAAATGCAAATGGCGGACAGTTCAATCAACCGAGTTTTCCCGAGTTCGTGAAAATGGTGAACCTAAAACTCACGAAAGACAACAAAGCAAGAATTTTAGAAATCGACAAAGGGATAAGGAACAAGTTTCGTTGGGAATGGCTCGAAAAAACTGTGTCAATGACTGTAAAAATCGGTAAAAATACCAAAGTTGTGGTTGAAAAAATGGCCGACTTCATAGCCCAGTGTGTTTATTGCAACGATTTCTTGAGTTATGGATCTCGTGGTTGTGTTGTCTTAGTTGAACACTGTTCAAAACAGAAACATCTCAAAATTGTGGCTACAAGGAGATCGAACTACTCGCTCGTGCTGCATTCAAAACGATCGATGGACATGGTCAAATTCAGATGCCAGTCAATCAAAGTTCATCACAATCGGCCCCGATTACAGCAATTAGTGATCGGAAGACACATTCCGAGGTAAGATTTTTTTCTCGTTATAAGTAATGTACTTGAGAATTTTCGCGTAATGAATTTGTTATGAAATAGCATGTGTAAGTTGTGACGTCATGCGTTTTGAAACACTAATTGCATTTGAATGCTGATAATCGATTGTTAATAGATAAATGTTATTACATATTTTCTCACAATTTGAAATGCAATCTAAGAATTTTGAATATAATTTATCATTTTTTGTTTCACTAGGAGGAGTTACATTATGCATGTGTAAGTTTTTTTTTTTGTCATGGGTGGTGATGGGTTGCCTTTCCTAAGATATCTTTGCTTTTATTAGTAAACATAATTTCTTTATGGTCATTGCATAAAAATATTAAACATCTTTTAGGTTTTACTTACTTTCTTAGATTATCTTTCAAATATTAAAATATACTAATATGCAACTTTTTTATATTCCTAGTAACACTGACAAATGCACACATTAATAAATCAAAATGTTTGCAGAATGTCAGTATATTTTAATAAATGGGTGATGGACTTGGTGATGGAATTTTGTTAATATTTATAATTTATTTTACTTGGTTAAATTATTTTGTCTGTTCTAGAACATTGTAAATGTAATTCTGTGTCAGTTCTAAATATATTAAATAGTAGTAAAATATAATGTAGTATTATTACATCAACATACCATTCAGATATCATAAATTTACACGTGATGCAGCAGCAGATTAAAAAGGTAAACTACAAATGCATTTGTACTTACTTCTAACTTTAAATATAAGACCACATTTGAGCATTCTAAAACACCAGATTTTGTTAGTTAATTGTTAATTTAATAGTTAATTCGTTAATTGGATAAGGTTTTTCTGCTAGAATTCAGTATCTTCTTTTCTTTATACATAATGGTTCTCATTCATAACAAAAAGTTCTATTTTTGTCTCATCCGTTCACAAGACATTTTTCCAACAGCCTTCAGACTTGTCCACGTGGGCTTTAGCAAACTGCAGATGAGCAGCAATATTCTTTTCGGAGAGCAGTGGCTTTCTCCTTGCAACCCTGCCGGGCACGTCATTGTTGTTCAGTGTTCTCCTGATGGTGGCCTCATGAACATTAACATTAGTCAAATGTGAGAGAGGCCTTCAGTTGCTTAGAAGTTACCCTGGGGTCCTTTGTGACCTCGCCGACTATTACACTCCTTGCTCTTGGAGTGATCTTAGTTGGTCGACCACTCCTGCGGAGGGTAACAATGGCCTTAAATTTCCTCCATTTGTGCACAGTCTGTCTTATTGTGGATTGGTGGAGTCCAAACTCTTTACAGATGGTCTTGTAACCTTTTCCAGCCTGATGAGCATCAACAACATCAACAATCCTTTTTCTGAGATCCGCAGAAATCTGCTTTGTTCATGCCATGATACACTTCCACAAACATGTGTTGACACTTTGATATATCTTTAAATAAAAGATTCTTTAAATAAAACAGGGTGTCCACTCACACTTGAGTGCCATCCCATTGGTTGAAAACACCCAACTAATTTCACCTTCAAATTACCTGCTAATGCTACAGTTTTGCAAACTTTTGCCACTCACAGATATGTAATATAGGATCATTTTCCTTAATAAATAAATGACACAGTAATATTTTTGTCTCATTTATTTAACTGTGTTCTCCTTATCCAGTTTTAGGACTTGTGTGAAAATCTGATGATGTTTTATGAGGTGGGCTGAAAAGTTCATAGTGGTCAAATTTGACCAAATGTGGCTTGTTTTTCAACATGGTCTCCCCTTCAGTCCACACATTTCTTCCATCGGTGTTGCAGCACTTGCATCCCTGCGGTTGAAAAATAAAGCACATTTGGTCAAATTTGACCATCATGAACTTTTCAGCCGATGAACTTTTCAACAGCCCTCGTAGGTCATATTCATACAGAAATGTAGAAAATTCTTAAGGGTTTACAAACTTTCAAGCACCAGTGTACATGACTGCTTTTTTTAGCGGACAGGAACTTGACAAGGGCTGGCCCTGTAACTCGCCCTTGTCAAGTTGCTGGAGGATCCCCGGAGGATCCTCCAGCAACTCAATCACCTGATAGCCCCAGCCCTGACACAGCATGGTAAAGAAAAAAACAAGTTGAAAATCATCAGCTTCTTTCAAACTAGCAGCACTGTGGCACAGTGGTTAGCACTGTGGCAGCACAGCAAGAACATCACAGGATCGATTCCACCCCTGACCATCGTGGGTTCGATCCCACCCCTAGACCATCGGTGACCCTTCTGTGTGGAGTTTGCATGTTCTCCCGGGTACTCCGGTCTCCTCCCACAGGCCAAAGACATGCAGGTTAGGTTAATTGGCATCAGCTGGGGATTCTAAAATTGTCTTTAGGTATGAATGTGAGAGTGAATGGTTGTCTGTCTCTCTGTGTTGGCTCTGCGATGGACTGGCGATCTGTTCAGGGTGGACCCTGCCTCTCGCCCAAAGATGCTGGGATAGGTTCCAGCCCCCACCGCGACCTGAAAAGGATTAAGTGGTAGAAAATGGATGGGTGCTTTCAAACTACAGTTAGTGAGCTGCAGTTGCCGGTTCTATTAGCATAAATTAACACCTCAACAACCCTCGCCTTTTTGCAGACTTCAAGGAAACGCTGGTCTGATTGCCACAGATAACAGTGCATTTCTGCGGGATATCAAGTTTCATGTCCTCACATCACCGATGTCACATGAACACGCCAGTCAACTGGGATGCTGGTGATGCCGGCCGCTATTGGCTGAGTCACCAGCATTTTTACAAGTCTTTTAATTTTGTCACCTCGTGTCAAACTCGGCACAGATCAGAGGGGTTGCTGTTCTTTTTTCCTCCATTACAATGGAGAGGATTGCAGAATGCACTCCAACATTTTATAGAATTACCATCAGAATTACTGGAGTGGTGCCTCATGGTAGAGCATCCACCCCATAGCTGGGAGGTCGTGGGTTCAAGCCCCGGCCGAGTCATACTAAAGACCATATAAAAATGGTACTTTCTGCTTTCTAGCTTGGTGCTTAGCATAATAGAATGGGGTAAGGAAATGTTGTTTGTAGTAGTGCTTTGTATGGCAGCGGACACTGATTCTAGATGTGATTGACATTGTAGATAGGAGAAACGTAATTTTGTTCTACTGTACATGATTGGTTGTATGGATTGAATGACAATAAAGTTGGCTTCTCTTCTTCTTCTTTTTTAAGACACTTTTTGTGTGTGTTTGTGCACACGCAGGCCTGTGCTTTCATTTGATGGAGACATGTTTTTGTGTGTCATGTTTCGTTTCCAGCACCACACAAAGCAGAATAAGTTTTATTTTGGAGGGGGCTGTCACGGGGGGAAAAAAAGAGGAGCAGAGAATAAATTAATGTGAGGTGAACTTGGATGCATAAACAACCACAGGGTGGAGCTGAACAGAGAGACTGCCCATTGCTGAACCAGGGCAGGCTGGTATTGACTTCACAGCACCTGCAGATGGTCCTAGTTGCTGGAAACTCCACGGGAGTTAGTGGAAAAATGCTCTAAAAAGAAACTTCTCACTTTCAGCCACTGTGATATTTGTGTAAATTGTAGCACACCCAGTTGTCTGTTGCAGCTTCTAAATTGATATAATCCATCAGAATGACCGACAGCCTTCTGATTAATTTTCACTCTCTGTCACTGTGCTGTGATGTGGTGACGGTGACACCTACTTCATTGTGCGTTTATCTGCATTTCTGATTCAAATGCCTGCTTAATTGAGGTGGCCAATGACACACCTCGCTTGTGCCATTTAGACAATAGTGGCGAGCCAAACCATACTGGGTTTGAGTGGATTGCTGGGGTAGATCGAAAGAGACTGTACAGAAATCATTTTTAATTTTTAGACCTTATACGACATAGTCATACGAGCACACTGGGAGAAACCAGCGGGGACTTGTACTTCCTTTAGCCGGCTGTGTGTGCCCACATCCCGGCAAAGGACAGTGGAAGCGACCCACTCTACTGCAGTGATGCAGTTAACAAACCTGCGACCCCAGTTTTGAGCATCACCACAGCAGGTGGCGAGATCTCAATCTGTAATGTTCTGCACTGATGCAGAGGCCTGCATCATGATGCAAATAAGAATCAAGAAATTCCACATCTCAGTAAAATACTGCTACTGCAAAACAGCACAAAGTATATGACTGCTGAGTTTTGTAAAGTAAAACTGAGATTGCTGCTGTCAGCTGTCTGTCAGCACTTAGCAGGTATAGGCAAAAATGTTCTAAATGTAGCTTACATTAAAATGCATAAATCTGAGATACTTAAATCCGGCTAATTCTTCTGTTTACTCTCTAGATCAGTGCATGATTTCTGTTGTTTGCATGTCTATGAAGCTCATTTAGGCAGAGGAAGCCACAGTTCCTCCTCCTACCTATTACTGTTTATATGGCATTTCTGTCAGAGCTCAGGCACGTCCAGGTACTTAGGAGTTGTCTTTTTGCACTTTTCCCTGTACTCAAAGGTAAGCCGTGAATATCGTTATATTTTAATATATATGCCCATCTTCACCATATTATTCACATATTGTTACTTTGTTTGTGACATTAATGAAAAATGTATTTTGCATTTCTTTTGAGGGGAAAATATAGTTTTTAGCTGTTTCTAGTTGCCTCAAAACTTTTTCAATGGAAATAATTCAAACTGATGAGGAGATTGAGGAGAGATTAAAGAATGATCTTTTCTTTTAAATTTGATCGCTAATTTCTCTGTGCTTTTATGCTTTATTTGGCCGAGGTTCTTATCACTGTTTGAATAGTTTGTCATGTTTTGTCTGTCTACAATATAGTCATTTTGAGTGTCTTTTTGGTCTCAGTTTTTTAGTTTTGGCACGTGTCTTTGAGCTTGACACCCTATGTTCTTGTCAGAGTCAATAAAGCCCTGGAACAAGGTGACGACTCAGCTTAAACTCAAGACTGATGACTTCATAGAACAAGAAGATTCCCGGACAGTTGTCTTTACTTGACTGAATTGCCTCATGTTAAACTTATGTCTTACTGGAATATTTTCACTTCCTTTTTCCTGGGGATATGTCAGAAATGTTTCCAAACCTGTTAAGTGTTGGAAACGTAGTCATCAAAATTCTTTAGATTTTTCTGTGTCATCATTTGGGGCAAAGCAAGTCAACAGTATTCTGAAATCAGCGCTCTGTTAACCCAGCACTTTCACTGTAACTAAGTTAAATCAAAATTGTTTTGTTGTAATTCTCTTTTAATAGTTGTTTCAGACAAAACTGCAAATAATAAACATTATGCTAACAACTCTTTTTGTCTTTGGATGCTAAAGGTACTGCATGGATGCTTTCTGGGAATTGTGCGCCACTAACTATTCTGCTGGACTAAGGATGTTAATGATTAATTGACTTTGGATTAATTGTTGATAAGAATTTAGCTGACTAAATTAAATTAGCTGTCAGTTAACTGATAACTCAGCAGTCCTTTTCAGTGGGAGCTTATTGTATGAAATGTAGTGGCTTCGCTGTCCAGGCGGACACCTGGTCACCCACTGCCACATTTCAACCAAAAAAGCAGAAGAAGGTGCTGAGCCCTTCCGGGTTTTGTCTGAGAGCCACAAGTTCCAATTAGGGCTGTGTGATATGACCAAAATTTCATACCACAGTATAAGTAATCTTATTTGACGATAAAAATATATATCACAGTATGCATTTCTGGTAAATTCTATAGTTTATATACAATAACCAATAAAAAGGACCATTGTGGGCGACCCCCACAGCCTACGGACAAGCAGAGCGCTCAGCTGGAGCAATTAGCAGAACAATGAGATCTATGGACTGATATCATTCCTGCCAGTAATCCTGCTTTTGATATGCGTGGCTCTCATGTAAATGTCCCACGCTTTCCTGCTGTACTGTGATGCTAATGTGCCATGCATGCATTGTCTAGCTGGCTATATAAGTGACTGAATATCGCTTGCTCATTCTCTCTCTTACGGCTGCTCTTTTGATCACATGCATTGCCTGTTTTGCTGACGAGAGCCTGAGGGCTCGCTCCAGCATGCTTACACAGTGCTGGAGGGAGTTCCGTGATGGCGGATGAATAAAACACCCTTTTAAACTTCAGTTCGCCGTGCCTTATTATACCATCCGCCACACCATCTCTTTCTACATTTTAAATTACATACTGAAAAAAAATCAATTGTAGAAATTCAACTGTCACTTTTATGCACTTTTCCCTCTTAATTTTGCAATGTTGTTATAAAAGGTTTTTGGTTTTTTTTTTATTTTAAACTTTACACAAAGAAAAAGCAAAATTCACAAAACAATACAGGACCGGTCAAACCTATTCACAGCAGCTTAAAGACAAAGAAAAAGCCACCAAGCAAACGTTTTTTGTACGTGAGTTTTCCGTTTACACGTCCACCTGCAGTCCACTTGAGTCCAAATCACCGTTCAATCCCAATGCTCCCAACAGCTTCGTCCATTTTTGTAGATAGACTCTAGCTTTCCCATCAATATAGTAATTGAATAATCCCAAATTATTGGATCAGAGAGCAACAGACACAAACGCTGGATCAAGGAGGCCATAGAAATCAGGAAGCGGGGAAAAGACACCATGAACCGAGATGAGGGGGCCTTTATGCTTTCCCACACCTGGGACCACATTCTCTAGAGACCATCTGACGGCAGAAGGCGGGGCCGGCTCGGTGGATCCGACAGATCTGCTGAGCTGGCCCCGCCTATGAAAGTCAGCTGATAAAATGTCACCTGGCAGCAATCAGCTGGCTCTTCTGGCAAAGGCTGCAGTGCACAGTCGAAACATGTTAAGAAGGTAAAGACATCTCCTTTCTATTTTTGACTTTAATAAGAACAAAAGGTAAATAAGGTAGAATCTGCTCTAATCTAGTAGCCAGTATCTTAGACAGTATTTTGTTGTCCACGCCCAGGAGACTAATGGGTCTATAAGAAGAGCATAATTCTGGGTTCTTACCTTTTTTCCTATTAATATTATATTTGCTCTATACATAGACTCTGGAAGTTCGGATCCCTCAAATGACTTATTAAAAACCCTGAGTAAGATATGATTGATTTTCCCTTTTATCACTTTAAAGAACTCAACAGGAAAGCCGTCTGCTCCTGGACATTTCCCAGACTGAAGTACTGAGATAGTCATGTCTATCTCAAGTTGGGATATCGGTGATTCCAAAAATTTAACTTGGTCCTCTACTAACTGCGGAAAACTTAAATTATTTTAAAAGAAACCTGATCCGAGCCTCTCCTCATCAGCCTGTGATCTATATAAATTAGCGTAAAATTCTTTGAAGCTCTCATTGATTTGACGATTACTAACTTGTTTCTGATTGTTGTCATTTAATATAGCTGGAATAAAAGATTTCACTGGAGCATTCTTTGCCGGCCGTGCTAAAAGATGATTGGGTTTGTTACCCATTTCGAACATTTTTTGCTTAGCAAACATATCTTTTCCAGCTTTCCTAGTTATCAAGTCATGTAATGTATTTCTAGTATTTTTAAGTTCAGCTAATGTCACCTCAGATTTTATTGCATAATAAGTCTCTTCTAATTGTTTTATTTTCTTTTCCAACTCCAGTTGCTTTGCTATTCGCTGTTTTTTTTATATAACATGTTTGTGAGATAATCACACCCCTCATATAGGCCTTGTAGCTATCTCACAGGATTCTGGGCTCAATGTCATCTTTATCGTTAAACTGTAAAAATAAATTATGACTGGCGCCTAGCGGCTGCCCCAGCCTTGGATGCGCTCTGCAGAGTGTGCCCAAGTGCCAAGTCACGTTTCGTTACCTTGTATTCATACATGTTGTAATGACAATAAAGTTGAATCTCATCTCATCTCATCTCAAATCTGTTTGTCCCTCCAAGAGCCTAACAAATTCTTCATCCAAAAGCAATAAAACATTCATTTTCCATGAGAATGAGCTTTCAGAGGGTCTAAGGGGCTGCATAGACAAAACCACTGGCGCGTGGTCCGAAAGAGCAATAGTACCCATGTCTACCTGTTCAACTAAATAATTAAGGTGTTTAGAGGCAAAGATATAGTCTATACGTGATGCTGGTAGATGTGGTTGAGAATAAAATGTATATTGCCTTGCAAGGGGATTGTGATACCTCAACATATCCAAAAAATCAAAATCCTTCATAATATTTAAAAGATTCTTAGCATTTTTAGGTTAACTATTTGTGAGGGGTGTCTATCCGCCTTGGGACACAATGTACAGTTAAAATCCCCCCCTAAGATAATATTAGTGCAGTCCAAATTACCAAGTTGACTATATAAGGATGCATAAAATTCTTCATCTTGGACATTAGGGGCATACACATTTCCCAGTAAAATATCTTCACCATATAGCACCCCTTTAACCAGGACGTATCTTCCCTCTGTCTTTGTAAAAGTTTGTGGGAGTAAATGGCAAATTTTTATGTACTAAAATAATTACCCCTCTCTTGTTAGTTGAATAGGATGAAAAAAAGATCTGACCTCCCCATTCTCTGCGATACTTCTTATGCTCATTGTTGTTTAGATGTTTCCTGTAAAAAAGCTATCTGGACTCTATCCTTTTTAAGAGAGTTCAAAACAGATTTTCTTTTAACCACATTATTAGATCCCCGAATATTCCATGTACTAATCTTAAAAGACATCAGAAGTAGGCTGCATTATAAATTGTGAGCTGGTAACTTGGACCAGAAGACATGTAGCAGACCAGTCTATGTCTTCAATAACCATATCAAAAAACAAAAATAATAACATGTATTCCGAGCAAAACCAGAACCACAAGCTCGGAATCACTGAAAACTTAAAATAAAAGACAAGAAAAAAAATCAACTATGCTTAGCTGTACTTAACTAGGAAAAGCTCACCTACAGGGGATAACAAGAAAAAGGAAAAAAAAGAAGCCAAGTTTCCCCTTACTGGAAAGCCTCTATTAAAATACCGGTGTACATATAATTGAACTCACTACAAAGAGAAGAATACCAAAGAACAGAACCACCCCAGATTTCTAAATCACATCCACCTGGATTTAACAGTCATGAATTTCTGTTCAATACGTTACTTTGAAGCTTGTAGTTTGTTCACATAGTCATTGATTTGTTCCATGTTTATGAGTGAAGTGCTGGAACTGTTAGGATGGAAAATTTTTATTACCGCCGGATACGGAAAGGAGTACCGTATTCCGGCATCCCTTAAAACTTTACGTGCATTTGCAGACTCCTTCCTCCTCCTTACAACCTCCACAGAAAAATCTTGCTAGAAGGATACCTTCCCTGCTTCAGTGCTAATTGTTCCTTTATCCCTTGCCGCATACAGAATCCTCTGCTTGTCGGTGTAGTTGTGCAGCCTTACCAAGACGGCCCGCGGTCCCTCTTTTCCAGCCAGTCTCGTTGGAGGTCCAGTACGATGGGCTCTGTCAATCATGATTCTGTCCTTTTGCATAGCCAAAACTTCTGGAATCCATTTTTCAAAAAAATCGACTGGTGTTTGGCCCTCCGTTCCCTCCTTCAGCCCAACAATTCTCACGTTCTGCCGTCAATTTTGATTTTCAAAACTTTCCAAGCGGTCTTGCACTTTCTTCAGCTGGGTTTCCAGCGCCTCCACCCGCGGTGTGTTAGTAGCCGCGACGTCCTCCAGGTCAGAGACCCGCTGCTCCACCGTTCCCAGCCTTTCAATTAGACTGTCAGATTTCTCAGACAGCTCAGTGACCGGCATAATTATGTCGGCCAGCTTGCTGTCCAACATCTTCGCTGTGTTAGCAGACACTCGCTCCACTATCGAGTCGTCTCGCTGTGCGTTTAGTTCTTCCTCGTCCACAGTGTTAGCATTAGCTACATCTGTTGTGTCTTCATCAGGGCTATGGCTAACACCTGCGTCGCTAGCAATAGCACTGGCTTTTCCTCCTCTTTTCCGCATTTCTTTCTTCTTAGTTGATCCAGGCTGTGTAAAAAAAAAAAAAATAAAAAAAAAATTATCCAATGACATTATAGGCGTCTTCAAGATGAAATTTCACCCATAAAATATAATTAAATTTACATTTCTGGCAATCCAGTGCGGATACAAGGAAACTCACGTCCGTTCACCTCGACTCATCACGTGATCCCCGCTATAAAATAGTTTTTTAATGTGCATTTGAGATGACTTCCACTTTATTCATTATTGCTACTTGACTAATTAAAAATGATTAGAAATCAAGTTACATTACGATCCAGTTTGTTCCTCCGACACGTTTTAATTAATTTATTACCTCCACCAAGGAGGTCATGTTTTTACTGGGGTTTGTCTGTCTGTCTGTTACCAACATAAGTCAAAAAGTTATGAACGGATTTTGATGAAATTTTCAGGAAAGGTGTGTAATGGCACGGGGAACAGATGATTAGATTTTGGTGATGATCTGAGAGTGCATACCTCCACCAAGGGCTTTGTTTGTATTTGTGCAGCAGGATTACACAAAAACTACTGGATGGATTTGGATGAAATTTTCACCAGAGGTGATTCTTGGGTTGGAGTCAAACCCATTGCATTTTGGTGATGATCTGAGAATGCATACCTCAGCCAAGGCTCTTATCTTCTCACAGTGTGTTAGCAACAATACTCCAAAACTGATGGACAGACTTTGATGAAATTTTCACCACAAGTGGCTATAGGCCTACACACAAACCCATTACATTTTGGAGGTGATCCATGACAAACGGAAGAAGCCTTGGCGGAGGTATGCGCTCTATGAGTGCTTTTCTAGTTATTTGTTTTGTGTGTATGCAGCCACTGTCATGCACTTTTGCAGCTTTAGTAATATTTTTTTCAGACAAAATTAAGAAACCCGGCAGTGATTTAAACCAGAACGATGGTCTGATACACATTTCCTATTAGCGGCAAGTTAGCATCATCAAGTGAAGTTGTTAATTTCCAAGAAGAAAAACTGTAAATTTATACATAATTTGCAAATGTACAAGAAAAAGGGTACAGATTAAGGTGAAAAAAGTAATAAATTTATCCTAAAAAGTAGCAAATCTTTAAACTGAACTTACTAAATTCATTAGGAAAAAGTCACAAACTGAAGATGAAAAACCTCAGAATTTATTCACTACTTGTAACTTTTTCAGTGACTACTCTTCCCTAATTAATATCCTCAGATAATTCTACTTTCACTTGCATACAATTTCTGATAGCTCTACCCATCCCTGTCCACCTCAAAACCATTTTGTGTCTGTTTTACAGATTACTGTTCTTAGATGACATCATCTAGAATGTGCCGCCTACGAGAGTTAAGAACCACGTAGCGCGGTGAACAGCTGCTAGTCCACCGTTTATTTTTTACTTTCTGACAGCCACAGGAGCCTTCCTGTTTACAGGCCGTACAGGCAGTCACACAGAAGAAAACTCTCACACACTGTCTTTCAAACCAAAACACCCCCCAAAAACAGCCCTTTGTTTTGACAAGAGGTCTCGACCTGACGGAGCCCCAGTGGAGATGTGAGGAGGAAACGGGGTGTGAGAGAGCCAGGAGATGAAACGGCAACAAGGCTGCATGCCTTCTCGCAGTTGGTGGCCTCTGTTGCTTTCCAGGAAACAAACTGTTTTCCTCTTAAGCTTCTCCTCGAGCAATCACGCATGCCAATAAAAAATAAAAGGCGAAATGTAATGCAGCCTTCTTTGCTGAAAGACTTAGTTCTTCCTCTTGGCCCAACAGCCCGTCTCATAGGCACCTGATGTCCTTGTCCTTGTATGTTTTGAAGTTAAAAAGGAGTCTGTCTCTCTCCCAGAATGTTGTTAGCATGTACTGTACATTTAAAGTTTCCTGTAATTGTCTTGCAGCCATTACTACTGAAATGTTTGAGGATTTTATTGCTGCTTAAGTCCTGTCCTAGAATGCAATAGCCACTGAAGGAACAAGGAACCAATTTTGCAGGAACTTGCAAAGCTGAAAAAAAAAAATTCTCACACAAAACTTCCGGAGACCGATGGTTCCTACTCCCACAAGGGAGACAGAGTGAGGACAAAAGATGCAGGAACAACCCTGACCAAAGCTTTGCCCACAGTTCCTTCAATAAAAACTAATAACGGGCTTGTTCAGGTAACTTTAAAGGGGCCATTGACTGAAAACTGGTGTGTTTGTAGGTTTTAACTGTCTGAAATGTGTCTATTGGTCACATAATTATCCAAAAAATATCAAAACAGTCAATTCTCTTAAAAAAAACCCCACACAGTGTTTATCTGGTTTTTCTGTCCCAGAAACACCAGGAACTTTTTTGACTCTTCCAGGTAAATCATATACCTCATGATTTGACAAAGCCAACCCACCGACATCGTTGAGACCCATCCACTGCTCGATTATTGGCCCGCCTAGCTGTCTGTCATGCAGATGGAAGGGGTGCTAAAGGCAGCCTGTCAGCCCCCAGCTAACACTGGTACCAGGAGGCTTGCACCAAGCGTGGCTCATACTGTTATTTTCCTCAGCTCTTAGTCACCCGAATAGCCATCCCTGTTACCACCTGGTTCACCAGTCCTTTGTATAATGATTTTAGGAACCTTCTGTATGAAAAGATCCAAGTGAAGAACCCTGCCTTGTTTTGGTTGTCTGATGCTGATATGCTGAGCTGGCTGTTTAATGTTGAGACTTTTGCTTTGGCAAGATTAATAGAAGAGGCATGGCAACTGAGGAGTCTACCCTGTATCCAACTTAAATGTTTCTTTTATGGGATGTGTTAATTAATGTCACGGAATGTATCTTTCTTTTTCTTTTTTTTTTTTTTTAAATTTGATGAACTGAATATGTGGATTTGTGGCCATCAGTGTTAGTGTTATAGTGTCTTGTAAGCCCATAAGGGTTGGGCACCAAGGTGCAAGATCTGTAAATAAATAATCAGTCAATCAAAAAAAAACACAGCTGACAATATACCTCACATCACTTCGGCCTATCTCCCAACAATTTCACCGTGATTCCACGGCAAATCACCAGCACTGGCACGCTGGTCGCGGCAACCGACCCGAGGCTGCTGACTCTCACGGTCAGCTCCCCCACCGTGACTCCGCTCCGCTCTTGTAGGCAGCATAGGGGGGCCACCTTGTGACGGGGCATCCGCCAGCTGGCTGTAGGAGCAGATTGATGTCCCGCAGAGTGAGACACTGCCCTTTGAGATCCCATGGCTCGGCAGTTCGGCACGGCAAGCTTCACCTCGGCTGGGCCAGCAGCCGTGGGTCCCAGGCCAGGTCGATTGCTGTGATCGCGGGGCCTCCCGACACGTGGTGCTAGCAGTTCGTTGTGGAATCATGACAGAATTATTGAAAGATGGGCTGGAGTGATGGAGATACACAATCAACCTTGGATCAGTGAACCAGCGCCGCTCATCTGAGCTAGAAGGAGGCTAAAACTAAAGGCTAGAAGCTAGTCAGCTAATGGCTAACTGACGTAAGAGGAAGGGCGAAGTTGAATAGGTGAAGGATGTTTTTTTTTTTAAAGTGATAGGCTTTTAAATCAGAGTGTTTCAAGAAAGCCAGGAAAATTACAAACCAAATTTGCTACATTGATGTGAAAGTTGCAGAGCTCTTGGAAAGCCTTGCCATTGAATTTTGCTGCATGAACTGAACCCAGAGATAATCTGATCTGGCAAAGACTCCCTTTTGTGTAACTCCATTTTAAACAAATCTTGCCAGAATCATGATTGCGTTCAAACAATAATTGTAATCTAGTGAATAAAACCCTATAACACACAATTAATTCTAAAATGGTGAGAGTCAGTACAGGCAAATAAAATGCTAAACAGCTTGTCTGTTAAATATGGATTGTCACACATTTATATGTACAGATTTTCATTAAAAATGCACTGCAGTGGATATAAATCCCCTTAAAGACAAATCTACATTGTCTAAACAGGTATCTTTACGCTCTTTTTTTCCCACAAAAAAAAAAAAACTTTCATTTTCTTACAGTTGCTTGTGCAAATCTTTTTTCTTTTCCTTCTCCTTCAAACACCAGGATCTAATTAGGCCTGCCCACCTCCCACCCACGAGGATGCCAACGCACCGCCTCTCCTCCAGGACCACAACACACAGAAATCTGCATGCTGGCAAATTTGACCAGAAAACGATTGTATTGAAGATCTTATGTTTAACCACTTGCACTCCGGGCAATTTTCCTAAAAATGCCAAAAAAAAACGTGCCCAAAGTAAATCGAAAGCTGTTATTCAACCCTTTGCAGCATCTTCATGGGGTTGGTCTCATTTAAAAGAAAACACTTTGAATTTTTTGGCAAAAAAAACATAATCTCTCTACGTGCTCCGGCCACTGAGTTACAGTCATCTAAACATACTGAACTTGAAGAAAAAAAATTTGGACACAGTGTTTTTTTGGATACAGATGCTTGCAAATAACACAGCTGTCCGATCTGGCTGGAAAATGCAACAGAAATGTAGAACCAAGTGTTATCCAGCTGAGATCCAAATTTGGTAACAATACCACCAAAAATGAATATTTTACACAGCTTTGTTCTCAGGCTGTTCCCAGGCGTTATGGAACTGTGCCAAATTGTGCCAAATGGCACAGTTTGGAAAAACGTCTGTAACTTTTGAATAATTCAATGTAGAATCTTCATTTTAGGCTCTAATGAAAGGTCACACTCAGGGCTGTGTCTGTGTGTGTGTGTGTGTGAGCGGGGGGTCGTCCCCCCCCCCCGCTACCAAGGACCAAATTCGGCCCTCGCTACAAGACGGAATACACTCTTTTTTTTTTTTTTTTCCTTGCATGTTTTCACAGCGGTCCCCCCCCCCCCTCACTACTGTGTGTGTGTGTGTGGGGGGGGGAACCGTGAACGGACCGTGAACGCCCCCCCCCCCCCCTCGGTACAGAAGAGGGCCATCGCTACATGATGGAATAGACTGATTTACTTCCCCCCGCCGACCGAGGAGCGTTCGGACCGTGCCCCCCCCTCTCCTCTTCTGCAGCGGGTGGGGGGGGGGCGTTCACGGTCCGAACCCGGCAAATGAACCGTTTATCGCGGCGCACGCACTTCATATTTCGTGCGCAGTACAGTTGTAAATTACCGATCGGTCAAAAGTCATTTT
The DNA here is from genome assembly GCA_020510985.1 of Pholidichthys leucotaenia. Taxonomy (NCBI): domain Eukaryota; kingdom Metazoa; phylum Chordata; class Actinopteri; order Cichliformes; family Pholidichthyidae; genus Pholidichthys; species Pholidichthys leucotaenia. The sequence continues at coordinate 430,996,756 of CM035841.1, forward strand.
TGGATTACAGTTTTCAGGGATAAATAATAATTTAGCTTATAACACCTTACCTCTTCAAAGCAGCAGAGTCGTGGCGAACAGCTCTTCCCACGCGTCAGACGAACGCGACGCTGCTCCGCTCGTGGATCCCGATCAACATAATTCCATTACATATTGCCGTTTTGGCGAATGATTTACGACTTTTGTCGTCGGCCTCCGTATATTCTGCTGGAATGAGTGCAGGTCCCACTTGTGGGTGTTCTCCATGCTGCTGGGTGAGCCTGGGTCTGTAGGAGATTTGTCCAGCGTCCTTTGTTTTCATCTGTGGCAGCAGTAAATATCGCTTCACCCAGCCAGAATTTCTGGGCTTCAATTGGCTCCTGCGTTCACAGTAGGCGGGTCTTCCTTCCTAGATTTTCATTCATTGGTTCTTCAAGGTTTCAGAAACCCAATTCAAGGCTCTTATTAGTCGAATGAGAGGTCAATCAGATGAACTAATCTGTTCGCGGCTGTCTCTGCAGTTTTTTTTTTGAGTGGCGCTTGGACGCTACTACATCACCATCACCACCATCATGCGTCATGCGCACGAGGGCGCACGAGCGCGCTCTCGCGCGCCCTCGTGCGTCATAGGACGCAGAGACTTGCCCGCCCGCGGAACAACGGAGTGCAAGTGGTTAAAAAAAAATTACAATATGATGCTGCCGTGCGTGTGGAGGGTCCAAACAATCACTTGGCGCTTGCTGAGCACACGAGCACCACAGCAAAGTGGTGTGGTGCATACACCGGCCACCATCACTATCTTCTGCCGGGACACGACCTACATACAGCTGCCCAAAAGCACACTGCGAGTCCCCACTGGTGCTTAAAAACAGTTTAACAGTACAACCCATCTCAATTCAAGTCAAGGTCAAGTTTTCAAAGCAGCTGTCCAGAAATGTGAATTGGCACTGGAGGCTATCTTGGCTCTTTAGATCCGCCCTCCTCTTCTGACGCCACAGCCAGTGCGGTTCACCTGTTATAGTGACGTCACAGAAGCGCTACATCTAAATTTGCCTTTTTCCAAGGGGAGGAGCTTAACTGAACTTTCATAGCCGAAAAACACAGACATGACACACAAGAGTGATTTAGCTCTTAATGTGTCTTGTAAGTCATAAAAAACATGTTACAGACATGTTAACAAGAAAAAAAACAACTTAATTTTTCACCAGTGTGTCACTTTAAATGATCTCAGAATAGCCATAGTGAAATTAAGGGCTCATTTGTTTCTCACTACTGCAAGGTGTCTATAGAATTACACTGAGTATATAAAAACAGAATTAGACAACCAGCTGCATTAAAAACAAGCTTGCACATAATTACTAGACTGTTACATTATAAATATTTGCGTTCTGTGTGTTTCTGGGTTTGTGTGTTGAGTTTACTCTATAACCTGCTCACAAGGAATCTTGTCATCTGTATCTATAAAGGATTTACCTGAAGTGGCATCACAGGGATCCTTAGTATACCTATTTGCTGACGATACTAAGATATACAGACCTATAAACAGGACTGTGTGAAACTTCAGGATGATCTGAATTCCATCATAAATTGGACAGATTCATCTCTTTTAAAATTACACCCAGATAAATGTAAGCATATGAGGATAACTAACAAAAAAAGGGAGAATGCAACTATATTTTATGAGTCAGGAAATGTAGGAGAATTTATTAGCCAAGTTAGGGAAGAAAAGGATCTTGGAGTCATTATAGATGAGTTAAACTTCAGTCAACATATCAATGAGAAGATTAATAAAGCCAATAAAATGTTAGGTATCCTTAGAAGAAATTTCGAATATCTGGATGAGAACAACTTCAAATTGTTAAATAAAGCATTGGTAAGACCTCATCTGGAATACGCTAATCAAATCTGGGTACCCTGCTTAAAGAAACCTATACATGCCATTCAGAATGTTCAGCAGAGAGCAACAAAATATTTGACCCGTGCTGGCAAAATGAGTCACTTTGAGGAAATTATCAAAACTGAGGTAACTTTTTTTTTTTTCCCATATTCTGTATTGAAAGACCTTCAAAATGATGTTTAATTTGTAGGAAGTGCACAAAAACGGACCTGGAAAAAGCCGATTTGTTTATATTTTGCTCGGTCGGGAGTTACGTCTTCCGCCAAAATATATCTATTTTTAGAAAGTACGATTTCTAAGCTTTACAATGATACCAGGCACTCATGGGGTTTTCCCAGGACTTGCTGCTAGTAAACAAAGGAAGAGTCATGGATTATGACTTCTCCTGCCTGTAGCTCGTAATCATGCGGTGCGCATTCCGACTCATTCTGCCAGCATGGGTCACATATGTGCCAGGACTTGAGGATTTGCCTTACTCAGAACGTTGAAAAAAAAATTGAATTTACCATCATTATCTTACCACAGACTACAAGGCGACATGAATGAATTATATAAAGTTCTGACGAGGAAATGGGCGGTGCGGTGGCGCAGTGGTTAGCACTGCACCAGCACAGCAACTCACCCTTGGCCATGGGATCCCTGGTTTGATCCCAGCCCCTGACCAACAGTGATCTGTGTGGAGTTTGCATGTTCTCCCCGTGTCTGCGTGGGTTTACTCCGGGATTTCTCCGGTTTCCTCCCACAGGCCAAAAACGTGCAGGTTAGGTTAATTGGAGACTCTAAAGTGGCCCTAGGTGTGAATGTGTGTGTGAATGGTTAAGGGATAGCGCCGTATCGTGGCTGCTTCATCCATCCAGGTGGATGCCCTCAATTTCCCCTCTGGGGATCAATAAATTTATACAAAATCAAAAAAAAATCAAATCAAATATGACCTTGATGTGGCCGATTTTATCAAGCTGAATACACAGAATAGGACAATTAGGGGACACCACCTAAAAATAAAGAGGATCAGACTAAGGACTCGTTTAAGGCAGAATGCATTACTGTGCAATCTGCAGATATATGGAATAAACTTCCGGATTATGTAATAAATGCTCCAAGTGCCGATAGTTTTAAGAGCAGGCTGGATAAATACTGGAGTAAGATGTCAGGATACTTTAACTTTGAGGAACCTTTTAACCCTAGAGAAGCAGTGTTGGACCCCAAGGACAGGCTGGATGCTGCCATGGCAGAAGGACTAGATATATAACTCTTAGGACTGACAGTAGAGGTCCTTGGACCTGTAGTCAGCAATACTTGATATGATATACAGTATATGAATGTACCATACACGTTATACATGAGGCACAACTCTTGGTTTGCTTTGCTACCATCTCTGGTTTACCAGACTACTTCACTGCTGAAGATCAATCCATCCATCCATCCATCCATTCATCCACTGCTTATCCAGAGGTCCAGGTCATGGAAGCAGCAGACTGCCACCTGGTTCACATAGCACCATGATCCCCATGCTCCTTCTTGCAGGTCATGATCCCACTGCAGGACAGATCCATGTGGGTCCTTGATGTAACTCTTTTTCTAATATGGATCCACTGGACCACTCTTGGTCTAGCCCTTCACCCAAGACCAGCTTGTCTTGTGAGGCCCTACCATGGGCAGATTGCCCCTGACTACGTAGCTCCTGGGATCATCAGGGCATACCAACCCCTCTGCCATGGTCAGGTGGTGATCCACGGAGAGGCAGCTTAAGTGTCACTTTTATGCAAAATGTGTAGGACTGCATGGTAAATATATTACTGGGATTACCAATAACTGGATGTAAATTAACTATAATTTCCTAATTTCCTGCTTTACTTTCTGGTGCTGAAAAAAGCTGATTGTGATTGGTTGAAATGTAAGAGGAGGCTCACCTCAGCTGGGTTCTTTCCTCACAACGCAAGTTGTTAAAGAATTTTACATAGCAACAAATATGAACTAATTTCTGATTGGTCAGTTATTTCTCAGAAGAGGAGCGCTGGTCTTTGCCTCCCTTGTAGCTCTCACAGGTGAATGACTGAATATGACAGTGGAATAGCCACTTTGAAGGAAAATGTGCACAAATTACAAATAACATTAAGTTTATTATCTTGGTGTGTGGATTTTTTTTCCTCTTTTTCTGAGCAGGCTCGGTCTCCTTTGCCGCTGCTGGTATTAAGTCAAACAGCGAACACTTCCTTCCATCCAACAATAGCCACGACATGTGCATCCCTTCACGGCACTCTTGTGTCCATGAGCAGTAGTTGTGTCTGTGAGAAGGTTCTTGGGTCGGTGGATGGATGCTGATGGTGCTGCATGTGTTTGTCAGATGTAAGGTCTGAGTTAGGTTTGCATGCCTCCACACAGCCGGCTTGTATCAGCTGCTGTAACAGGATCCACCACAACATCTGGGTGAAGCGTGCCAGTGCATAGCTGTGTGTTTTCCTGTGTTAGTGTAAAATTGCACGTAGACTTCGAGGTAAGCCATTGTTTTCCGTGAAGTGCCTTTCAGTGACAGAGCTCGAGGTAAAATCTGATTGTAGAATAAGCTGCGTATTATTAAATCACAATTATGAAATTACAGAAATCCCTGTATCTGTCTAACTTCATTTCTGAGGGGAATCAAATGTTGAAAAGTTGTGTCCTACTCAGATGTAATTTTAAATCATAGCACAATGTGAGAAGAAAAAACATTTATAGATATTAATTGTAATGTTTTAGAGGGCTGTGGATGATGATGTGATGCCCCACAGTCCTGCGAATAACTGAAACATTGGGGTTAGGGTTGGGAGGTGTCATTAACGATACTGTGTGGAACTTTCGGAAACTCTGGTTTTAGTGACATCTTGAAGTCACAAAGTGAACTACAGCATGCTGCCACCTATTGCATATGAGATAGAATGCAGGCTTTAGGTGCCACAGTGTTAGTCCTGTCATAATGTTTCTCCTATTATGTATTTGGAGGAGACAGAAGAAGTCCGTAAGCCCTGCTGGCAGAGAGTGCATGCTTTCAAAATTTAAGCGTTTGGAACCTTTTCCACTTACCGCAGCTGCAGTGACACACCGGATGTTGATATTCAGGGTTGTCATATAAGATAAGATAAGATAAGATAAGCCTTTATTAGTCCCACAATGGGGAAATTCCAGGATTGCAACAGCACAGGGATAGCAACACTCAGAGCAATAATCAGAAGGCAAGAAAAAACATCTACTAAACATATGTCCATATTACTATAAATATATACAGTATATATAGACACACAGTGCAGAGCATTATGGTTGGTTGGTGAATGTGCAGCAGAAAGTCTAAGCTCTCTCTCCGCGGATGCAGCGGGCCAGCTGGAAGTCTTTGGGCATAGAGAAGCCAACAGATTTTGTTGTGCTTACAGGCCTAGTGCTCACCTGTAAATTGGATGATCCCCATACAGTGGTGTGCCCACTGTATGGGGACACACAAACACAAAGTGTTTGCCCCTTTGCTGATTTCTCATTTTCTGTATGTTTGTCACACTTAAATGTTTCAGATCATCAACAAATTTAAATAGTAGATAAAGATAACACAAGTAGACACAAAATGCAGTTTTTAGATGAAGGTGTTTATTATTAAGGGAAGAAAAATCCAAACCTACATGGCCCTGTGTGAAAAAGTGATTGCCCCCTAAACCGCTGAGCACACACCCACTGGGTGTGTTTATATTTATATATCTACATATTTATTCCATCTAGCTACAATGCTCCGCACTGTGTGTTTATATACTCATATATTTATTCCATCCAGCTACAATGCTCTGCACTGTGTGTCTGTGTGTATATACAGTATATATATATTTATAGTAATATGTACATATGTATATTAGCTGCTCTTGCTTTTTTTTCTTGCCTTCTGATTGTTGCTCTGAGTGTTGCTATCCCTGTGCTGTTGCAACAGCTTATCTTATCTTATCTTATCTTATCTTATCTTATCTTATCTTATCTTATCTTATCTTATCTTATCTTATCTTATCTTATCTTATCTTATCTTATCTTATCTTATCTTATCTTATCTTATCTTATCTTATCTTATCTTATCTTAAACCTAATAACTGGTTGGGCCACCCTTAGCAGCAACAACTGCAATCAAGCATTTGTGATAACTGGCAATGAGTCTTTTATGGTGCTGTGGAGGAATTTTGGTCCACTCATCTTTGCAGAATTGTTGTAATTCAGCCACATTGGAGGGTTTTCGAGTATGAACTGCCTTCTTAAAGTCATGCCACAGCATCACAATCGGATTCAGGTCAGGACTTTGACTAGGCCACTCCACAGTCTTCATTTTGTTTTTCTTAAGCCATTCAGAGGCGGACTTGCTGGTGTATTTTGGATCATTGTCCTGCTGCAGAACTCAAGTGTGCTTCAGCTTGAGGTCACAAACAGATGGCTGGACATTCTCCTTCAGGATTTTTTGGTAGACAGCAGAATTCATGGTTCCATTTACCACAGCAAGTCTTCCAGGTCCTGAAGCAGCAAAACAGCCCCAGACCATCACACTACCACCACCATATTTTACTGTTGGTATGATGTTCCTTTTCTGAAATGCTGTGTTACTTTTACGTCGTATGAAATGGGACACACACCTTCCAAAAAGTTCATGTTTGGTCTCATCAGTCCGCAGAGTATTTTCCCAAAAGTCTTGAGGATCATCAAGATGTTTTCTGGCAAAATTGAGACGAGCTTTTATGTTCTTTTTGCTCAGCAGTGGGTTTCGTCTTGGAACTCTGCCATGCAGGCCATTTTTGCCCAGTCTCTTTCTTATGGTGGAGTCATGAACTCTGACCTTATCTGAGGCAAGTGAGGCCAGCAGTTCTTTGGATGTTGTTGTGGGGTCTTTTGTGGCCTCTTGGATGAGTCGTCGCTGCGCTCTTGGGGTAATATTGGTCTGCCGACCACTCCTGGGAAGGTTCACCACTGTTCCATGTTTTGTCATTTGTGGATAATGGCTCTCACTGTGTTTTACTGGAATCCCAAAGCTTTAGAAATGGCTTTATAACCTCTCCCAGACGGATAGATCTTAATTACTTTGTTTCTCATTTGTTCCTGAATTTCTTTGGATCGCAGCATGATATCTAGCTTTTGAGGATCTTTTTGGTCTACTTCACTTTGTCAGGCAGGTCCTATTTAAGTGATTTCTTGATTGAGAACAGGTGTGGCAGTAATCAGGCCTGGGTGTGGCTAGAGAAATTGAACTCAGCTTTCCAAAGATGTGATAAACTACAGTTAATTTATGTTTTAACAGGTGGGGGGGCAATCACTTTTTCCACGCAGGTCCATGTAGGTTTGCATTTTTTTTCTCTTAATAATAAACACCTTCATTTAAAAACTGCATTTTGTGTTTACTTGTGTTATCTTTGTCTAATATTTAAATTTGTTTGATGATCTGAAACATTTAAGTGTGACACACACACACACACACACACACACACAAAAAATGAGAAATCAGGAAGGGGGCAAACACTTTTTCACACCACTGTACTGTATGTCTGCATGCCCAGTTTTCAGTTAGTCCTTTCAGACGGGCATTAAAATGGCCAGAGGTGGTTCTAGGCTTTATGAATATAATATATGTGTACAAAATAACGAGGCTTTGTGTCCTCCAATATTGTCTTATCTCCAGTTACTCTGGCAATGCTTCCAGTGTACTGTTGTTGTCTGCCTTTAAATTAAAATTCACCTGCCATAGACATGTTTATGCAGTATGATATTATCATTCAGTGATGGGATCAACAGAGTGCACTTCTTTCATTAATTTTAGTCATTTTAAACTAAATGTATGACAAACATCCTGACTATTTGATATAAAATGAGGACTGGAACCATCAGAACTGTGTGTAAAAAAATTAAAAAAAATAAAAAAATAAATAAAATTAAAAAAAATAAAAAATGTGGTAACCTGAATTTTGAAATTTAATGCAGCATAAATTCTTAACTTTGTTTTTATTGTTATATATTCATACTCCAGAAAAGTTGTTACATTTTCTGTACCTTGAGTTTTTTTATGCACAATAGGAGGGTCCCCCCCCCCCCAAGTAGGCGGCCATCTTGGACACCATAATGTCTTTCCAAGTCATTCTGTCAAATTTTAATTACACAAATGCATGATGCTAGTTAACCATCGTGTTTTGGAAGAGGTGGATGACTGATTTTATGTGAAGTGGTTGCGCTTGGAAATCTGACTGCTAGATTGCACTGAATATTACACACTGTACCTTTAAGTCAGCAGAAAGACAAGTTTTGCATTTATTCTACATCTCTTGCTAGTGCTACTTTAATTAAATATTTGGGACAAAACTGATATACAGTGCATCTGGAAAGTTTTCACAGTGCTTCACTTTTTCCACATTTTGTTATGTTACAGCCTTATTCTGAAAATGGATTAAAATTCATTTTTCCTCAAAATTTTACTCACAATGTCCCATAATGACAACGTGACAAACGTTTTTGAGATCTTTGCAAATCTATTAAAAATTTTAAAAAACTAAGAAATCACATGTACATAAGTATTCACAGCCTTTGCTCAATACCTTGTTGATGCATCTTTGGCAGCAATTACAGCTTTTTTGAATATGATGCCACAAGCTTGGCACACCTATCTTTGGGCAGTTTCACCCATTCCTCTTTGCAGCACCTCTTAAGCTCCATCAGGTTGGATGGGAAGCGTTGGTGCACAGCCATTTTCAGATCGCTCCAGAGATGTTCAATCCCCCTGATCGCTCAGTTTAGACGGCCGGCCAGCTCTAGGAAAGAGTCCTGGTGGTTCTGAACTTCTTCCATTTACAGATGATGGAGGCCACTGCGCTCATTGGGACCTTCAAAGCTGCAGAAATTTTTCTATACCCTTCCCCAGATTTGTGCCTCGATACAATCCTGTCTTGGTGGTCTACAGACAATTCCTTTGACTTCATGCTTGGTTTATGCTCTGACATGCACTGTCAACTGTAGGACCTTATATAGACAGGTGTGTGCCTTTCCAAATCATGCCCAATCAACTGAATTTACCACACAGGTGGACTCCATTTAAGCTGTAGATGTCATGAATTGCCAGGCAGACAGGCAGGGAGACCCAAATGCTGGAGCTCTGAGTTTGCAAACGTTTAATAAAAACACAAAATCCAAACTGGAACAAAAACTTACAAAGATCGGGAGCAGACAGAATATGAGGAAGCTGAACCACTCTTAAGCTGAGACGTGGGACTCACGTCAGGAAACTTAGTGAAGGACACTGCACTGAGCAGCGGAGCGGCGTCCCTTAAATAGGACAAAGGGATTAACCAAAACCATAACCAGGTGTGAATCACAAGAGCAAAGGTAGTCATACCAAACTAATGACAGCTGTGACAGCTGGCACACAGAACTTGAAACAACGGAAGTAAATAAAGGACACTGCCAACATAAAAGCACAGAAGAACAAAACAATTGAAATAAATGCAGAACTAGATCCAGACAAAATAATACAAAAGGAGACAATAACAATAACCCATCAAGATAAGGACAAGAAGGAATATAACCCCAAGAGATACTAATAATAAAATACTCATGAATACCAATATACAAAAAGAGAAGCGAAGGCGAGGGTAGACTTATGTCCAAGAACACAGGGAGATATAATTAGAAATACAAAATGATCCACAGCACATAATAATAAACAAGCCTGTAATGACCACGGACACAAAATATTAATAAACAGGACTATAAAAACTAAACTAAGATACCAGGAACTCTCATGAACAGACAGAAACAAATGGCAAACTCAAATAACATAACACATCCAAAACCATACTCAAATGTAAAATAAATCGAGATGAGGAAATACAGAAAATAATCAGAAATAACTGAAAGCGTGAGCACGGTAGTGCCACCGCGCTTCGCATCGTGACAGTAGAAACATGTCAAGGATGATCAGTGGAAACAGGATGAACCTGAGCTCAATTTTGAGCTTCATGGCAAAGGCTGTGAATACTTATGTACATGTGATTTCTTAGTTTTTTATTTTTAATAAATTTGCAAAAATCTCAAAAAATTTTTATGTTGTCATTATGGGGTATAGAATTTTGAGGAAAAAAAAGAATTTAATCCATTTTGGAATAAGGCTGTAACATAACAAAATGTGGAAAAAGTGAAGCGCTGTGAAGACTTTCTGGATGCCCTGTACACTACAGGCCTAGATCCCCAAACGGCAGCTGGTGAGGCCCACATGTTGGCATATGCTGGCCTGTGAAGTGCGCTGCTCAGCTATAACCCAGTAAGAAAAGAAGAGTCCCTGTCAATGTAAGCGGAAAACACACTCTTCAGCAGACCAGTGCACAGCAATCCCTGCTCACTCTGACATATGAAGTGAATTAAAGCATTAACTCATCAGTCAAAACTGGATTTTACATTGGCTCTGGATACCAACGGAGAGTTGCTGAGTTTGTATTTTATCATGTTCATGACCAGTTTTGCATCTAGAGCTCCACTCATTTCTGTCCTCCATGCATCTCACCGGCTCACATACATCTTCAGTCCTGGTGTCCTCCTTGAGGATAGCTACAAATGTGAGCGTCAGTTTCCCCCGGCTTCATTGTCCATATGTGGGTCCCTAGTTGGCAGGAAGTTCTTGGTGTCGATGGCAGTGCCCAGGGAGGTGAAGCCTTGTCACTAACCTGTGTCTGGGGCCTGTACAGGGTGGTGTTAGGGATGTTGTCATCCAGCTGATGTTGGGTGCAGCTCTTGACATCCAGGTGATGATGATGTTGAGTCCAGCTCTCAGAGCCGTGCAGTAGCCCTGTTTCCACTGTTGCCAGGAAGAAAGGGCTCTTGATTTGCGGTGATAGGGTTGAGGTCGACATCTTCCTCGGGCTATTATGAGCCCTCCATGCCTCAGTTATCCTTATCCTTTTACATGCTGGGATAATAAGGATAATTACATTCAGTAGGAGTGACTGACTTCATTAGTGATCATATGAAAATAAGGGAAAATACAACAACGGAGTTAAAATTGGTAGCTTGTGACTTTCTTTCTGTGATTTTACAAACTGAACTAGATCTGCTCTTTTGGTGCTTTCTTTTTTGGACTGTCTGTTTTAAATAAATTGCAGGATTATTTAATATACACTACCGTTCAAAAGTTTGGGGTCACCCAGACAATTATTTTGTGTTTTCCATGAAAAGTCACACTTATTTACCACCATGAGTTGTAAAATGAATAGAAAATATAGTCAAGACATTGACAAGGTTAGAAATAATGATTTGTATTTGAAATAATAATTTTTTCAAGATACTCAACCTGCTCAAAGGAAGGTCAGTTTTATAGCTTCTCTAACCAGCTAAACTGTTTTCAGCTGTGCTAACATGATTGCACAAGGGTTTTCTAATCATCCATTAGCCTTCTGGTGCAATGAGCAAACACATTGTACCATTAGAATACTGGAGTGATAGTTGCTGGAAATGGGCCTCTATACACCTATGTAGATATTGCACCAAAAACCAGACATTTGCAGCTAGAATAGTCATTTACCACATTAGCAATGTATATTAGATATTAGAGTGTATTTCTGATTAGTTTAAAGTTATCTTCATTGAAAAAAACAGTGCTTTTCTTTCAAAAATAAGGAAATTTCTAAGTGACCCCAAACTTTTGAACGGTAGTGTACATTGGTGATTATTGGGTGGGTTTTATGTGGTTTTCTCAGATTATGCATGTCGGATTGTATAGTTGTGATATTTTACTGTGTGAGGAAAAAGCTACTTCATGTGCATTTTTTTTCCTGGCCACTTAGGGAATAAAATCTTCAGAGTGTACCAATCACAGTGTAACTCTTTTATGTTTTGTCCTTCACAGACATCCGAGCAGTCAGAGGAGGACAGAGAGGACCACAGAGACGCCATGTCTACAAGTGTCATCAGTCAACCCTCCATAGAGGAGAAGAAGGGCAGCTTTTTCAAGGTGCAACTCACTCTGAGTAACCAAAATGACCCATCTCTGTGGGGGAAGTCCACACTTGTGCAGACAGAGCTGGCAGCAGCCTACGATGCTAAATTTAACTTTGTTTAAGGCCGAGTTCACGCTAACACAGCTATTTTTAAAGACTGTGTTTTTCCTCTGCCATTTACAAAAAACAAAGTGTCCGCATGTTGCTGCTTCAAAAAAACCCCAGAATCAGCAGCATGCCAAACCAGAAGGTGGCGATATAACTCCAGCCCTAGCAGTGTCAGTCAGATTCTTCAAATGATCTGTTCTTGTCATGCAAATCCATTATTTTTTAACCATTCCATTGCCTTCCTTCACTATTCAGCCATAATATCTATAAATTTCACACATACAGTATATGGAGGCTATGCAGTGAATAAATACCTTGCTGTAATATTGCATAGCAGATCTCAATAATGACATGTGGAATCACGCAAAATAGTTCTTCCACATATATTTTATTCTCCCTAGACCCCATTGAATATCTAAAATCAGCAGACAATTAAATGTCATTAATGTGATTTATGTGCAGCACCTGTCATGACCCACAGTCATAGAAATATTACAATTCATTACGACTAGGAACCACAGCCATCCAAACTCTAATGTATTCTCCGTAGCCCCTATTATATCCTGGTTCCAGTAATGATTACTACACAGCGGTGTTGGGAGTAACGCGTTACTGTAACGCCACTACTTTTGCAGTAGCGTCCTGTGTAACAAAATTACTGTTTACAAATTCAGTAATGCATTACAGTTACTGAAATTTGATCAGATGCATTACTCGCGTTACTCGTTTTATTAATATGGATAGATATTTTTAGTGCAAATAAATACAAACTGACCCTATGTAGCTGACACAGCTGTCAGTCTACGTGTTGCACTCTTGATCACTACTGAGCGGAGGAAAAGATGAAGCTACTTTGTTTTTGTGGAAATAGATTATTTTTCTTTCGTTGCGGTTAAGGACAAAAGCATATTGGTGGGTTGCAATGCGGTTGAGACCTACTGCAGTCCTCAGAAGCGTCTGAGAACAGCAACAAGGTCCTACAAAGCTAGTGCTATGCTAAGCTAACACCGTGTTAGTGGATTTACGCTATCTGAACAGCCACGCTGTTTCGAGCACAGGTATGAACTGGACAGTTTGTGACCCAGCATGAATTAAACCGACTGATTGCCAGGTATGTCGTCATTTTCCATCAGACAGCTGAGACTGTGAGCCACTGAAGTTAAAACACATTTACTTGCTACCTGGATAAAGATTATTCAAAAATGGATTTTGATCTCCAAAAGAAATTTGAGTGACTGGATCATGTCTCTGTGACAGCAGACATTTGGACTGTGGATAATGGACATTTTCTTTGGATCACTGCACATCGGATTAAATCCATAATATTGAAGGTAAGAATCATGGACAGCTTTATGCAGTGTTGCCAACTCACTCTTTTGGAGTGATTCTCACTCTTTTCCCTTCTCTCTCACTCCACAAACCCTGTTTCTCACTCCAAAAGGAGGAAATTACTGGCAATTTTGTGTTGATTTTCTTCAGGTTTTTCCCACATTAAGAGCTCTCAAGGCAGGATAAAGCAGACTGAACGTGTTCTAAAAGCTCTGTCTGAAACGGTCCGTTTTCAGCCTGACATTAATAAGCCCGTAATGCAGGGGTCTCCAACCTGGGGCTCCTGGGACATTCACATTTCTGTGAGAAATTTTCTAATTTCACTTCTTAATTGGTCCAAAGATTTGCAAATAATCTGTCATTGTTGTGCATGTGTTCTGTAGGCACCCTAACACCCATGCACAACAACAGCAAATTATTTGCAAATCTTTGGACCAATTAAGAAGTGAAATTAGAAAATTTCCCACAGAAACCTGAACATTCCAGGAGCCCCAGGTTAGAGACCCCTGCCGTAAAGTAACCATTAATTAAATTATCATGCTATGTGTGCAAGATGATTTAAGTATGCATTTAAAAGTAACATAAGTTACTTTTCCAAGTAACTAGTTACTTTACCAGAGTGGTGGGTATCTACGTTTGCTGTAACTTGAATACAATTTGACGATAATTAACGGAATTTTCACATCAAATTGCCAAAACATTATAGGTTTGAAAGCAAACTTGGTTTTGTTTCTGTCTTTACTTTGATTTTTTTCTTTACCTTTATTGGAACACAAACTGACACCTTGAAAGAAAAACTGACATGTCAACAGAGAAGATGATGATGCATATTTTTTTCACTTCAGATAACTATTTATTCTAAAGGGCATTTCAGTGTAGCAGTTTACCAGCGGCATAGACATACACAAACACACACACAGCAGACAGGAAAATGAGAGGGACAGTAAAATAAAAATATAAATATGGCTGCAAGTGGTGATCATCGGGTTCCAAGCAGCTGTAGATTTCAAGGTTTTTTTTAACTGTTTACCAACAGTATTTAAAACCTAAGGTGTGCTACACATTAAGTTCCTTGGGTGGCAGTATAAAGCAGTGGGCTGAGGACACAGTTGAGGTGACGGTGGCTCACAGTCTAATCTGAAACAATTTTTTTGCGTGGCGCGATTACACACAAGGTCAATGGAAAGATGCAAACACGCGAATTTGTGTCCACACGAGATGGATCTTGTTCAACTCGAGTGAAAAATTTTCTTGATGTTTGGTTGCGAGAGCCAATCATTGTTGAGATTCTGCCATCAATGGCAGTGACTATCAATAATAGAGGGTATAAATTTTTTTAAAATGAGACCATCGCTCACCGGAGAGAGATGGGACTGAGACTCCGCAGCTGAGACAGAGCAGCTTTAGTTTGTATCCATCCGTGGTATCTTGCTAGGCTGCTCCCAATCTGCTAACGAGGGCAGGCATCTCATGAAACTGGACACCAGTCTGCTTGTTAAGCCGACATCAAGATGCAGTTTCTGGAGGAGGCGGTGACATTTTCCCAAATGTGTGCCCCGCCACATATTGTTATAAACTCAGCCATGAAGGCCTTTTTTGGATTTCCACAGCAGGTACCAAAGCAGCTGCAGAAAGTTATGAAGGTAGCCCCACCCTTCCGCAGGTTGAATTTTCGCTTGTTGAGCTCAACTGTGGTGGATGTGCTCATGCGAGTAGAGTGACACCAATTTTGGTGTTGAGTTTGATCTTAACACAAACATAACGCTGCAAGCCAAAACCTCTGATTTTCCGAATGTTGCCTTCACCCTGGAAGGTTTGGCTTTTGTGCACAAAAACTGTGTTTCCATGAGGATGAGAGACCAAATTGCTTAGAAAAATCGACATTTTAAACATACCAGTGCATGTGTGGACAAGACCCGAGTAAAGCTCAGACACCTCTGGTTCTCCTCTGCTGCACGGTGGCGCAGTGGTTAGCACTGCGGCAGCACAGTTTACCCTTGGCCGGGGGATTGTGGGGATCGTGGGATCGTGGGTTCGATCCCAGCCCCCGACCAACAGTGATCTGTGTGGAGTTTGCATGTTCTCCCCGTGTTGCGTGGGTTTACTCCGGGATTTCTCCGGTTTCCTCCCACATGCCAAAAACATGCATGTTAGGTTAATTGGCTGTTCTAAATTGTCCCTAGATATTTGTTTCCTATAGGCCCTTAGAATAGAGGGTTAGTATTAATGAAAGCGCTTTGAGTGGTCTTTGTGACTAGAAAAGCGCTATATAAGTGCAGGTTAGTTAGTTAGTTAGTTAGTTCCATGGGAGTTGAGGACAAAAACAGTCCTGTTACAGAAACTTATAGGAGAGGGTCAGGAGAGACATTGGCTGAGTGGATCTGTCATTTGTTTTCTCTGTAAAGCATTCTGCTTATTTTTGAAAATTTTATTTATGGGGTTTTTCGTAGCCCAGTTTGTCCAGGATTTCTCAATTTGGAATCATTTGAAGAAAAACTGTACATGAAGCATCACATTGCTAAGATGATGACAAGTTGCCCTGTTGTGAAAAATTTCCCATATGACTGCGAGAAGAGCTCCTGTAAATGACGCAAAAGTAGACGGATAACACAGGGTTACAAAAATAATTTTTTTTGTAAGTTGTCTGTGTTTTTCCAACTGATTTAAGACAATTTTGCACCACTGAATCCAAAAATGACATCCGTTTCTCTCAATCAGGTCAAAAAAAAAAATCTGACTTCTGACTAAATCGATTATATTTTGACATTATTGGTTGATTTTTGTTAATATTACTCATCCAAAATAGATTTTTAAGACAAAAAAATTGTTTTCTAACACAATTTATTGATTAAATGTTACAAACTTCGATTACTGTAAATTGAATAGTAGACACTGATAAAGGTAAGTACATGTAAATTGAATGTTATGTCATCATTGTTCAAAATTCAGAGCTTCAGCTTCTGTTTATTCGAACCTCTAGAATGCTTCACGCGTCGGCGATGTCTCTTCCAGAGTCCAACAGTAATCAGCATCATGACAATTTATGACATCATGTCATAAGTTGACGCATGCACACTCTTTATAGAGTTTGAGAAATTTCAAGAAGAATTTTGCATCATATAAAGCGAAAATACCCGACATGTAAACAAAAAACGTACAAAAAACAACATGTGGCCATTAGTTCAAAAAGTTGACCTGATTGAGCAAAACCAATTGTGATTTTTGGAGTCAGCACATCAAAATTGTCCTAAATCAGCTACAAAAAACTAACCTTAGAAAATAAAGTTGGTGTTGACCTGTGTAATGTGAGTTTTTACTGTTGGCATTCGCTTACTGTTACAGGTCTACGTATATTACCACTGGTCTGGACAGGTAAGTCAAATGAATCAACAATACAAATGGCCACTCAGTAAGGTGATAAGCACACCAAGTATGACTTTCACTCTAACCAACATTCTGTTATATTTACACACTTAGTTTTGTTGTCTCCCTCATGGATCGTCACCTTATCGTGGTGGGGGGGGTTTGCGTGCCCCAGTGATCCCAGGAGCTATGTTGTCCGGGGCAATTTGCCTCTGATAGGGTCTCCCAAGACAAACTGGTCCTGGGTGAAGGGCCAGACTAAGGAACGATCCAACAGACTCTCATGATAAATTGTATATCAAGGATTCATTGTACCCGCCCGGTATGGGGTATACCGGGGGCCCCACCCTGGAGCCAGGCCTGGGGGAGGGGCTCGAAGGCTAGCGTCTGGTGGGCGGGTTTCCACCCCTGGGACCCGGCTCGCGGGCTCAGCCCGAAGGAGTTACATGGGTCCGCCCTCCAGTGGGTTCACCACCTGCAGGAGGGATCATCGGGGTCCGGTGCTATGTGGTAAGGTGGCGGTCAAAGGCGGATGACCTTGGCGGACTGATCCCAAGCTTTCTAAACTGGCTTTTGGTACGTGGAATGTCACCTCTCTGGTGGGGAAGGAGCCTGAGCTGGTGTACGAGGTTGAGCGATACCGGCTAGATATAGTCGGCCTCACCTCAACACACAGCTCCGGTTCCGGAACCAGTCTCCTGGAGAGGGGCTGGAGCTTGGCCTTTTCTGGAGTTGCCCCGGGCGAGAGGCGACGAGCAGGGGTGGGTATTCTTGTATCGCCCCACCTTGCTGCCTCTATATTGGAGTTTTCCCGGTGGACGAAAGGGTTGCTTCCCTGCGCCTTCGGTTGGGAAACGGGTCCTGACCATCATTTGTGCCTATACACCAAATGATGTTTCAGAGTACCCACCCTTTTTGGAGTCTGTGACTGGGGGTTGCTGG
The DNA here is from genome assembly GCA_020510985.1 of Pholidichthys leucotaenia. Classification (NCBI taxonomy): domain Eukaryota; kingdom Metazoa; phylum Chordata; class Actinopteri; order Cichliformes; family Pholidichthyidae; genus Pholidichthys; species Pholidichthys leucotaenia. The sequence continues at coordinate 431,014,333 of CM035841.1, forward strand.
AGGGTGCTCCTCCTGAGACTCCATTGTCCTACTGGGGGGACTTCAATGCGCAACGTGGGCAACGACAGTGAAACCTGGAGGGGGGGGGTGATTGGGAGGAACGGCCTGCCCGATCTGAACCCCGAGTGGTGTTCAGGTTATTGGACTTCTGTGCTAACACACCGTCTGTCCATAACGAACACCATGTTCAAGCATAAGGGGTGTCCATATGTGCACTTTGGCACCAGGACACCCTAGGTCGCAGGTCGATGATCGACTTTTGTTATCGTATCATCAGACCTGCGACCTTATGTCTTGGACACCCGAGTTAAAGATAGGTGGCAGAGCTGTCAACTGATCACCACCTGGTGGTGAGTTGGATCCGATGGCAGGGGAGGAAGCCATTCAGACCTGGTAGACCAAACGTATAGGTGAGGGTGTGCTGGGAGCGTTGGCTTGAGGCCCCTGTCCGGGAGGTCTTTCAACTCTCACCTCCGGAAGAACTTCAACCACATTCCGAGGGAGTCTGGAGACATGGAGTCTGAATGGGCCATGTTCTCCACCTCTGTTGTTGAAGCGGTGGCCCAGAGCTGCGGCCGCAAGGTGGTCGGTGCATCTCGTGGTGGCAACCCCCGAACCAAGTGTGGACACCAGTGGTGAGGGGGGCCATTAAGCTGAAGAAGGAGTCCTATCAAGCTTGGTTGGCTTGTGGGACTCCCAAAGCAGCTGAGGTGTACCGGCAGGCCAAGCGGAGTGCAGCTAGGGTGGTTGCTGAAGCAAAAACCCGGGTATGGGAGGAGTTCGGTGAGGCCATGGAACAAGACTTTCGGTCGGCTTCAAAGAGATTCTGGCAAACTGTTCGGCGGCTCAGGAGGGGAAAGCAGCTCCCCGTCCACACTGTGTATGGTGCGGATGGGACACTGTTGACTTCAACTGGGGATTTCGTTGGGCGGTGGAAGGAATACTTCGAGGATCTCCTCAATCCCACTGATACGCCTTCCACAGAGGAAGCAGGGTTTGGGGACGAGGGGGATGGCTCGCCTATCACAGGGGCTGAGGTCGCCAAGGTGGTTAAAAATCTCCTTGGTGGCCGGGCCCCGGGGGTGGACGAGATTCGCCCTGAGTACCTGAAGGCCCTGGATGTTGTTGGGTTGTCATGGTTGACACGCCTCTGCAACATTGCGTGGAGGTCAGGGGCAGTGCCTTTGGCATGGCAAACCGGGGTGGTGGTTCCTCTCTTCAAAAAAGGGGACTGGAGGGTGTGCTCCAACTTTAGAGGGATCACACTCCTCAGCCTCCCTGGGAAGGTCTATGCCAAGGTACTGGAGAGGAGAGTCCGGCCGTTGGTCGAACCTCGGATTCAGGAGGAGCAATGTGGTTTTCGTCCTGCCGTGGCACATCGGACCAGCTCTTTACCCCCTCGAGAATTCTTGAGGGTTCGTGGGAGTTTGCCCAACCAGTTTACATGTGTTTTGTGGACTTGGAGAAGGCGTTTGACCGTGTCCCTCGTGGATTTTTGTGGGGGGTGCTTCGGGAGTATGGGGTATCGGGCTTGTTGTTACGAGCTATTCGGTCTCTGTACGACCGTTGTGAGAGTTTGGTTCGTATTGCCAACTCTCGGTCGGAGTCATTCCCAGTGAGAGTTGGACTCCGCCAGGGCTGCCCTTTGTCACCGATCCTGTTCATAATTTTTATGGACAGGATTTCTAGGCGCAGCCAGGGAATGGAGGGTGTCATGCTTGGTGACCACAGGATCTCATCTCTGTTGTTTGCAGATGATGTTGTCCTGTTGGCTTCATCCAGCAATGACCTACAGCTCTTGCTGGGACGGTTTGCCGCTGAGTGTGAAGCGGCTGGAATGAGAATCAGCACCTCCAAGTCAGAGTCCATGGTCCTCAGCCGGAAAAAGGTGGATTGTCCTCTCCGGGTTGGGGACAGGCTCCTGCCCCAAGGGGAGGAGTTTAAGTATCTTGGGGTCTTGTTCACGAGTGAGGGGAAAATGGAGCGAGAGATCGACAGACGGATTGAGCAGCATCTGCAGTGATGCGGACGTTGTACCGGTCCTGTTGTGGTGAAGAGGGAGCTTAGTCTAAGGCAAAGCTGTCGATTTACCAGTCAATCTATGTTCCTACTCTCACCTATGGTCACGAGCTTTGGGTAATGACCGAAAGAACGAGATCGTGGATACAAGCGGCTGAAATGAGCTTTCTCCGTAGGATTGCTGGACTCACCCTCAGAGATAGGGTGAGGAGCTCAGTTATCCGGAGAGGCTCAGAGTAGAACCCGCTGCTCCTCACATTGAAAGGAGTCAGTTGAGGTGGTATGGGCATCTGATTAGGATGCCTCCTGGACGCCTCCCACTTGAGGTGTTTCAGGCACGTCCCACTGGGAGGAGACCCCGGGGCAGACCCAGGACTCGGTGGAGAGACTATGTCTCCCAGCTGGTCTGGGAACGCCTTGGTATCCCCTCTGAAGAGCTGGAACAGGTGGCTGGGGAGAGGGAAGTCTGGGCTTCTCTGCTTGAACTGCTGCCTCCGCGACCCGGACCTCCGGAAAAGCGGTAGAAGATGGATGGATGGATGGATAGTTTTGTTGTGATTAGCAACACAGTTTTTATTATGACACATTATCATTAGCGCTGCGGCAGCACAGCAACTCACCCTTGGCTGGGGGATCCTGGGTTCGATCCCAGCCCCCGACCAACAGTGATCTGTGTGGAGTTTGCATGTTCTCCCCGTGTCTGCGTGGGTTTACTCCGGGATTTCTCCGGTTTCCTCCCACATGCCAAAAACATGCAAGTTAGGTTAATTTGCATCAAACTGGGGATTCTAAATTGTCCTTGGGTCTGACTGTGAGAGTGAATGGTTGTCTGTCTCTCTGTGTTGGCCCTGTGATGGACTGGCGATCTGTCCAGGGTGGGCCCTGCCTCTCGCCCAAAGATGCTGGGATAGGCTCCAGCCCCCCCGCGACCCAAAAAGGATTAAGCAGAAGAAGATGGATGGATGGATTATCATGACATTAAGCTGGTACCTTCAATTCAAATTCCTCAGGTTAATTGAAATTAAAACCAAGATGTATACAAGCCCAGGTTTATGCTGATGTTGGTGGTGTCATTCAGAGACTGACACCGTCACTGCAGGTGTTTGAGGATGTGAACCTTCAACATGCCTTCAGAATGACCCGAGTCAGACTTTTTCTTAAAATTTTCTTTTAAACAGCTAAACTAACGAGTTGCTTAGTGTGCTGGAGCTGTGGAAGTGAGGTTAAGCAGTCAAAACGGCAACTGACTAGACACATGCCAGAAATGAAACGCATTACATCAGTGTCACTGATAGGTCACGCTCACAGAAATAAATACACATCAGGTAGTGTTCCAGTGAAACAGTACTTCATATAAATGCCTTATGGTTTTGTATGTATATTTGCCAACATGAAAGGATCGGGTAATAGCAAATTGAAAAAGGTCATTACCGGGGTAAGAGGAGAACTGGTGTATAGCACTAGAATGACAATCACAGTGTACTGTGGAAGACTCAGCTGTTAGGAAGCTGAGTAGCAGTGGTAGGATATGAGGATGAAGCGTTAAAACATCTGGATATCAGAAAACCTTCGTTTCCTGTTGGAATCTTTTTTTATCCCCCGCCAGACGAAGCCCAAAGATGGATTATGTTATGGGTCAGTCCGTCTGTCTGTCCCACTTTTGTGAAATCGATTCCTCCTACAGTTTTGGTACGATTACATTATAACTCAATGTAAACACATGAATAGACATGAATTCACTATCTGAGTGAGATGCAGACAGGTGAAGTTGCCTTTATAACTTAGGCAGCAGTGTTCAACCTGCTGTGGAAATCCCCAAAATAATATCATGCTTAGGTTTACATTATCCGACGGGGGGCTCACCAGAAAAAGTCACTGCCTCAAAAACCTTGATGGCTGTTTACATTCCTAGCTTGCTAGCCTTGTTAGCACGTTTGTGGCAGGAGTCCGTGGGTATGGATTACTTGGGTTGTTACTGATATCTGGTGAAAATCTCAGGTCAATGGCTCCATCAGAAATAGGTTTGAGAAAAATGTTGACCTGTTCAATACTTATTTTCCATGCTGTACATAAGTATTCACAGCCTTTGCTCAATACTTTGTTGATGCACCTTTGGCAGCAATTACAGCCTCAAGCCTTTTTGAATATGATGCCACAAGCGTGACACACCTATTCTTGGGCAGTTTCGCCCATTCCTCTTTGCAGCACCTCTCAAGCTCCATCAGGTTGGATGGGAAGCGTCGGTGCACAGCCATTTTCACATCTCTCCAGTGATGTTCAGTTGGATTCAAGTCTGGGCTCTGGCTGGGCCACTCAAGGACATTCACAGAGTTGTCCTGAAGCCACTCCTTTGATAGCTTGGCTGTGTGCTTAGGGGTCGTTGTCCTGCTGAAAGATGAACAGTCACCCCAGTCTGAGGTCAAGAGCGCTCTGGAGCAGGTTTTCATCCAGGATATCTCTCTACATTGCTGCATTCATCTTTCCCTCTATCCTGACTAGTCTCCCAGTTCCTGCCGCTGAAAAACATCCCCACAGCATGATGCTGCCACCACCATGCTTCACTGTAGGGATAGTGATGAGTGAATGGTGATGAGCGGTGCCTGGTTTCCTCCAAACATGATCAGTGTTGCCTAAGTCCCTCTTATTGTAAGTGGACTTTGGGCTTGTTTTTCTCTAAAGTCACTTTCAAATCTCGTCAGTCACGGGTTGTGGGTTTTTGAGCTTGTTTTTTAACATGTAGTTGCTTATTTGGGCTTGCTTTGCTGTCTGTGTGACAGCTCTCCCAGCCTAAGTCACGCCCCCTCTACTTTCACACGTGGGACCTTTTTTTTTTAACTTTATTAGAACACACATACAATTTTTACAACAAATCTGTTACTGCCAGGGGAATAATAATACTTTTACATTCGGAAAAGTTTCAAGGCAAGGTTGCAATACAAAACTAAAATTAAAATAGGATATTTATGTACAAATACTAAATTTCTCAAGAACACCAACATCTTAATAGCTTTCTTATTTTTATGCTGCTAGTGGTTGTGCCATATTGTTTCAGTTCAAAATAAAAATGTTAGTTTGATTTCATTGTGGAGTCTGTCCACTTCCTCTTGTTCGTGTGAAACTTTCCTTTAAGCAATAATAATTGTATGAAATTAACAAAGTCCTTGTCCATTGTTTTTTGTTCAAATCCAAAAATGATGTCTCTTTCTTCAAACAGAATTCTTTGTCCAGTCCTCTGCAAAATAAAATGTTCAACACTGTCCAAAACATCTTTGTGTAAATACAGTTAACAAACTGATGACCAGTGTTGGGCAAGTTACTAAAAAATAGTAACTAGTTACAGTTACAAGTTACTTCTTTTCAAAAGTAACTGAGTTACTTTGCCAATTACTGCATGATTAAAGTAACTAGTTACTTGGAAAAGTAGCTTTGACGTTACTTTTAAATGCATACTTAAATGATCTTGACCACATAGCAAGATAATTTAATTAATGGATTACATTACAGGCTTATTAATGTCAGGCTGAAAACAGACTGTTTCAGATGGAGCTTTTAGAACAGGATGGAGTTGACTTTCCAAGCAGGGTCACCATCAATCATCACCGGTGGGGGTGTCATCTTGGGAGGGGGGCACAGAGGACTGGAAACAAATGGCTTAACCTGAGAGACGTGGAAGGTGGGACAGATGCGGAGGGAGGGGGGGGAGAGCCAGGCGCACAGCAACAGGATTAACAATGTGGGTGATGGAGAAAGGACCAATAAAGCGCTGGGATAACTTCCTGGACTCAGTCTTAAGATTGAGGTTTTTTGTGGACAACCATACCTGCTGCCCGACTCGGTAGGACGGAGGCCGGAGTCCTGCGGCAGTTGGCGATGTCCGAGTTGCGGTCCACCGTGCGTCGAAGCGTGGCCTGGGTAGCCTTCCACAGCCGGTAACAGCACTTCATGTGGGCCTGCATGGAGGGCACAGCGATGTCCTCCTCCGGGAAGAGTCGGGGGTTGTATCCAAGGGAGGCCTCGAACGGAGAAAGACCTGTAGCAGAGGAGACCATAGTGTTATGCGCATACTCAGCCCAAGGCAGGTGGGAGCTCCAGGATGCCGGGTTGGAGGCAGTAACGCACCGCAGCACAGCCTCTAACTCCTGGTTGGTACACTCGCACAGGCCGTTGCTCTGGGGATGATACCCTGAGGACAGACTAACCGTGGCCCCGATAGCCTTACAGAAAGCTCGCCACACCTGCAAGACGAACTGGGGCCCACGGTCAGACACGATGTCCATCGGGATGCCATGGAGCCGCACCACATGTAGGACGAGCAGGTCCGCTGTCTCCTTGGCCATAGGAAGCCCCTGTAGGGGGATGAAGTGGGCTGCCTTGGAGAACCTGTCCACGACCGTGAGGACAACGGTGTTGCCTGCGGGGGGGGGGGGGGGGGGTCACAAAATCTAGGGCCACATGGAACCAGGGTCTGCTGGGGATGGGAAGGGGATGAACCGCAGGTGGCGCACTGGGGGCAGGCTCGAATATACTCCCCGATGTCCCTCCGTAGCAACGGCCACCAGAAAGTTCTCTGAAGTTGGGCCACTGTACGCCCCCATCCCAGGGTGGCACAGCAGCTTGGAGGAGTGTGCCCAAGTAATCACCTCACCCCGGACCGCCGAGGGCACATACATTCTTCCCGCTGGACCCCCGCCCGGGTTAGTCTCGGTCTCCTGTGCTCTCCTAACCCTCTCCTTGATGCCCCACGAGAGGGCGCCCACGATGCATGAAGGAGGAACAGCGGAATATGGTGGCACCCCCACAGCATCAGAGGAGAATTGTCTGGAGAGGGTGTCCGGCTTGATGTTCTTAGACCCCGGGCGATAGGTGATGGTAAAGTTAAACCTGCCAAAAAACAGGGACCAGCGGGCTTGCCGAGATGTTGAGTTGTTTGGCCGTCCTGAGGTACTCCAGATTCTTATGGTCGGTCCAAACAACGAAAGACTGGGAGGCCCCCTCCAGCCAGTGACGCCACTCCTCCAAGGCCAACTTGACCGCCAGCAGCTCCCTGTCCCTGATGTCATAATTCCTCTCTGCAGGGGATAAACGGCGGGAGAAGAATGTGCAGGGGTGGATCTTGTTGTTGGCAGGAGAGCGTTGAGACAACACAGCTCCCACACCGGAGTCAGATGCGTCCACCTCCACTAGACACTGTAGCACGGGGTCCACCTGGGCCAAAATAGGAGGAGAGGAGAACAATGATTTCAACTGAGCAAAAGCTGCCTCCGCCTCCTCCACCCACCGGAATGGCACCTTGGTGGAGGTGAGGCGAGTGAGGGGTAGGGCAATGATACTATAGTCTTTGATGAAGTGGTGATAGAAATTGGCAAAACCCAGAAACTGCTGCAGCTGCTTCCGAGATGGGACCGTCAACTCTACCACCGCCTTTACCTTGTCTGGATCTGCGATGATCTCGTTATGGGAGAAGACGAATCCCAGAAATGTGGTGCGTGGGGCGTGAAACTCACATTTCTCTGCCTTGACAAACAGTTTGTTCTCCAGTAAATGCTGGAGGACCCGCCTGAAGTGTACCCGATGTTCATCGAGGGACTGGGAAAAAATAAGGATGCCATCAAGAAAAGCAAACACAAAAGAATCCAAAAAATCCTCAACACATCATTAATCAGTCATTGGAATACTGCAGGAGCATTAGTCAAACCAAAGGGCATCACAAAATATTCGAAGTGGCCACTAGGAGTGCGGAACCCCGTCTTCCACTCATCCCCTTCCTTGATCCTCACCAGGTGTTGTGGAGATCCAGTTTAGTGAATACTGAGGCCCCCTGGAGGGAATCAAAGGTGGTGTTAATGAGGGGGAGAGTGGTACTTATCCTTGGACCGAGATGTTATTAAGCTCTCTAAAGTCAATATAAGGCCTAAGTGTACCGTCCTTCTTCCTCACAAAAAAACAAATCCCACCCCCACCGCTGAGGATGACAGCCTGATAATGCCCGAACTTAGGGACTCTTTGATGTATTTATCCATTGCCTCCCGCTCTGGGGCAGAGAGGCTATAAAGCCGGCTGGATGGCAAAGGAGCCCGAGGCAGGAGGTTAATGGAACAATCATAGGGGCGGTGGGGGGGAAGTGACAGTGTTTGAGCCTTGCCAAAGACAGCGCCCAGGTCATGGTATTCGGGGGGTACCGATGAAAGGTCAGGTGGGGGGTGCGTCAGGAGAACAGAGAGGAGGGAGGGCGGAGGGAGAGCAAGCAGCAGACTGTAGGCAGGCACTCAGGCAAAAGGAGCTCCAGGAGACAATGCTTCCCGATCGCCAATCGATAACCGGGTTGTGAAGCCGGAGCCAAGGGTAACCCAGAATAACCGGGGAGGCAGAAACAGGAAGCACAAAGAATCTAATCTGCTCCCGTTGATTGCCTGATACCAACACAGAGACAAGAGCAGTTTGTTTCGTGACAATAGCAAGCGGAACCTTTGACAGAGCAATTAATTTCAACAGAGTCTTCAGCCAGTGGCAAGGAAGCCCCAGCCGGGTTGCCAGATTCTCAGAAATGAAGCTGTGCTTGGCCCCGGAATCAGTGTGTACGTGGGTGGATATTTCTTTGTGACTATGTAGGAAACAAATGGGAAGCAGAAATTTAGTAAGGGAATTTGATTGAGGTGAGTCCGTGAGTCCCCCTACTATGACGCACAGAACCCCCCTTTTGGCCGAATGGGGCAAGAGGCCAGCTCGTGCTCCTCACTAGCACAGTACAGGCACAACCCAAGCTCCCGGCGGCGTTGCTTTTCAGCCGGAGGCAGCTTAGATTGGCCCATCACCATGGGCTCCTCAGTCTCTTAAGGGATCGGGGGAGGGAGGGCTAGCAGGGGGGGCTGCGGGGAGCGGCGAAACTGCGAGCCCGAATGACCAGGAGGTCGACACTCACTGGCTCACTCCCTCAACCGGTTATCAATGCTAATGGCGAGGGAAATTAGCTCGTTCAGTTTGCTGGGTTTGTCTACGCAGGCTAATTCGTCCTGCAGGCTAGGGCTAAGACTACGAGTGAAAATGCTGCAGAGAGAGGCATCCTCCCACCCTACCTCCACTGCCACCACCTGGAAGTCTACTGAATAATCAGCCACTGATCTACGTCCCTGCTTGAGATTAAGTAAGCGGGCGGTGAGGAACACTATCTCGGTCAGAGTGGTCGAAAAAACCTCATTAAACTCGCTCACAAACTGATCGTAGGTCAAATTAGCGTAGTCGGCAGAGCCATTATGGCGTAAGCCCAAGCTAAGGCCCACCCCTCCAAGAGATTGACCACATACCCAGTGCGGCTATGATTTGTGGGGAAATCCCACGGCACACGTTGGAACACTATACCACACTGTAGCAAGAAACCCCGTGCTTCCCCTAGCTTTACCACTGAATTGCGTGGGGGTGGGGACTGGCATCAGCTGAGACTGCTGGGGAGGGAAGAAGAGTGAAACTAGCTGGCCCGGCCGCTTCCCCCGTGAGCAGGTGGAAACGGCTGTGTAGGTGTGAAGTGATCCAGGCGAGTGTTAATCTGCATCAGTTGTGTAAGTATGACTTGCTGCTGGGTGGGATAACTGATCTACCCAAGTCTCGACGATGTTAAGTGTCTGTGCGAGACTACTGTCTGCTGGGTTAGTCTGACGGAGATGTACTGACATGTTTGGTAAAATCCAGAAGCAGACTCAGACTCGGAATAAATGCAGTTATCCTTTATTGCAGCGTGTATGTGTGTGAGTGTGTGTGTGAATGAAGAAGTGAGCAGCTGGGCTAGCAGAGCACGGTTCAAACTGGCAGCCCTAGGAGAGAGAACAGACAGGCGAATGAGTTCACTGAGACCAGGGTGAATAAACAGGTGAATGTTCAGTCCTTACAGGATGGACGAAGGGCTGAGGTGCTGAAGAGCTCCCAGAGGTTCCGAACCTGCTGCAGTCCATTCCGTGTCCAAGTTGTCGCCGAAGAGAGAGGTAAGGAATTGCAGGTGAGTAAACGGTGCTCCTGCAGAGTGCAGGTTGAAGTTCTGGTCCGCCGCCAGGAGGAGGAGGTCCACCGCCAGGAGGCTACTACCTGTGCACAGGGGAAAAAAGGTGAAGCGGAGAAGGGATGGAATCCCGGAGGCTTACTTGGAGTTGGAGAGCTCTGGCTCCCTGAAGACCTGACGGAGCAGGATGAGGCAAAGGAGGAGAAACTCCAGAGTAGGATGATGAGGTTCGACGAGGAGGTCTTTCCAGACCGAAGGAGTACTTCAGTAATTCAACTCAAAAAGGGAAACTCATGTATTATATATGTACACACACAGTGATATATTTCAAGTGGTTTTTTTTCTTTTAATTTTTGTTTATGAACCCAGCCACAGAGGGGTGCACAAGCCAGTGTACTCCTAGTGCTGGTCCCAAGCCCAGGTAAATGGGGAGGGTTGTGTCAGGAAGGGCATCCAACGTAAAACCTTTGTCCAAATCAAACATGCCAATCAGGCAGGCAGGAGTCTCTGTGGACCATGATGTTTGCAGATGGCATTGTGATCTGTTGTGAGAGTAGGGAGCAGGTGGAAGAGAACCTGGAGTGGTGGAGGTATGCTCTGGAGAGAAGAGGAATGAAGTCAGTAGAAGCAAGACAGAGTACATGAGTGGGAATGAGAGGGAAGCAGGTGTAACTGTGAAGATGAAGGAGTAGAGGTAGTGAAGGTAAAGGCACTTAAATACCTGGGGTCAACCTTCCAAAGCAATGAAAATGCACAAGAGAGGTGAAGAAGAGAGTGCAGGCAGGGTGGAGTGGGTGGAGATGAGTATCAGGGGAGATTTGTGACAGAAGGATACCAGCTAGAGTGAAAAGGGAGATTTACAAGATGGTAGTGAGACCTGCTAAGTTGTATGGTTTGGAGACGGTGTTTTTCTTCTTCTTCTTCTTTCGGCTGCTTCCTTTAGGAGTAGCCACAGTGGATCATCTGCCTTCATCTCACCCTATCCCTTCCATCTTCCTCTGTAACACTAACCCTCTCCATGTCCAAACCATCTCAGCCTTGCCTCTCTTAAGGTGCATCAGACCAAATGCAAACGGGCGGCGCGAATCTATACAAAGTGAATGGAAAGAGGCAGTACACGTGAAATTGTGCATTCACGCTTTCACATCCGAGGTAACATGCTAGCTTTGAGATTCTGCCGTCAGCAGAGTAAAAGTATCACCATTGCAGAGTAAACTAGTTTGAAAAATGAGACTCACTCACCTGGAGACAGGAGGACTGGGAACTCTTCAGCTGAATGGGGATTTCAGAGTTATTTACCCATGGTTTCCTGCCACGGACGTGCTAGCAAGCTAGCAACGGAAACACTCATAAAGTTTTGGAGACAGGGACAAGTTTTTCAGGTGAGCCCTCCGTCGGATAATGTAAACCTAAAGCATGATGTTATTTTGGGGATTTTCACAGTAGGCTGAACACTGATGCAGAAGTTATAAAGGCACCTTTGCCTGTCCTGCATCTCACTCAGATGCTGAATTCATGTTTATTTGTGCATTTATATTGCTTTATAACGTAATCACACACCGCCCGAAAAATTCGCCTGTTCGCATTTGGTGTGAACACACCTTTACTTTGTCTCCAAACTGCTCAACCTGAGCTGTCCCTCTGATATACTCATTCTAATCCTGTCCCTCCTTGTCACTTCCCAATGAAAATCTAGCATCTCCAACTCTGCCACCTCCAGCTCCACCGCCTGTCTTTTTGTCATTGCCACTGTCTCCAACCCATGAGAAAGTCAGGAGTGGCAGAGAAGCATGTGAGGGTGGTGCAGAACATGTATGAAGACAGCAAGGCAGTGGTGAGGTGTGCTGTAGAAGGTGACAAATGGGTTCAAGTTGGAGATGGGGTTACATCAAGAGATGGGCTCTGAGCCCCTTCTTGTTTGCCATGGTGATGGACAGACTGACAGATGAGGTCAGGCAGGAGTCTCCATGGACCATCATGTTTGCAGACGACATTGTGATCTCCAGTGAGAGTAGGGAGCAGGTGAAGAGATCCTGGATAGGTGGAGGGTATGCTCTGGAGAGAAGAGGTATGAAAGTCAGAAGTAAACACAGAGATACCTAGTGTGAATGAGAGGGAGACAGGTGCAAAGGTGAAGATGGAAGGAGTAGAAGTAGTAAAAGTAGATGAGTTTAAATACCTGGGGGTCAACCATCCCAAGCAATGGAAAATGCAGAAGAGCGGTGAAGAAGAGAGTGTAGGAAGGGTGGAGTGGGTGGAGATGAGTGCTGGGGGTGATTTGTGACAGAAGGGTAGCAGCAGAGAGTGAAAGAGAAGATTTACAAAGACGGTAGTAAGACCTGTTTATGATGTATGGTTTGAGACGGTGATGCTGAAAAAAAGACAGGTGCAGAGTTGAAGATGCTAAGATTCTCATAGGGAGTTACTAGGAGGGACAGGATATAGAAATGAGTATATCAGAGAGACAGCTGAGGTTGCGCGGTTTTGGAGACAAAGAAAGAGAGGCAAGGCTGAGATGGCTTGGGACATGTGCAAAGGAGGAATAGTGGAAATATTGGACAAAGGATGTTGAAGATGGCGCTGTCAGGCAAGAGGAAAAGAGGAAGACCACAGAGAAGATTGACTGATGTAGTGAAGGAGGACATGGAGAGGTTGGTGTTACAGAGGAGGATGAAAGGGATAGGGGGAGATGGAGGCAGATGATCTGCTGTGAAGAACCCTGAAGGGAGCAGCCAAAAGCAAGAAGAATTTTGCTGTTTATGGCTTAGAGCTAATGAAAACCCCAAAATTCAGTTACACAGAAAATTAGAATGTTACATAAGCTCAATAAAGCGTTTAAACATAAAAAAACATAAGTGTTGGTCTACTGAAAAGTGCATCCATTGTATGCACTCATACTTGGTTGGAGCTCCCTTTTCCATCAGTGCAGCGTGGCCTTGAGGTGATCAGCCTGTGGCACTGCTGAGGTCTCATGGAGAGCCCAGGTTGCTTTGGCAGTGGCCCTGGCGGTGGTAGGGTCTAGTTTCTGGTACTTTACTTGTAAATCTTAATGATCTAGTGATAGTACCCATCCTATCGGAGTTCAAATTGATGTGAGCTGCACTAATGACCCCACATTTTTTCAATAATTTCAGTTGAATATTTAGAGCGAGGCGTATTATAATGCGACAACATATGTTTTGCATTTCTAAAATACAAGGTCTTAAATTGATCAAACAGCCTTAGAAAGATGCTAAAAATCTTACAACTTCTTTGAAGGCACAGATGTCCTGTAAATAGATGTGCTTAAAGAAAGGCGTAGGGTTGCCTTGCTGGATCTGCTGCAGCTCTGCAGAGTGAGTACCGCTTGTCTGTGACGTGCACATTTGAGTGTTACTTCACTGTTTACCAGCAATCACTGCACACGCAATGAAACTTTGTCGCAAGAGCCAAGTCACCAAGTGTTGTTTCCAAGGAACTTACCAGATTGGTGACATCTCAGTGCACGTGTGTGTGTGTGTGTGTGTGTGTGTGTGAGAGAGAGATCATAATCCAGTGGAAAGGAAAGAGAAACTAGCTGGTTGTCAGACACGTGTCACGTTTAAATGGCGACTTCTGCTGCAGTATTCAGTGCTACTAGAAGAGCTAACTGGGTTTTAGTGAAAGAGAATGATTCAGAGCCCTGTCTTCTGTCTTTTGCTTAACAAGTAACTGAATGAAGCATCGTTAGCTCAATTGTAAGATGTTTCTGGGGTTTGTTCCCAAGTGTACTTGTGCAGCTTAAAAAAAACTGGAATATATTATGTAAAGCTTGTTTCTCACATTAATTTCCAAATGAGAAACTTTCCTTTGTTCTATACTCTTTCCACATAAAGTGGAACGGACCAAAGCCGCTACATGGATATCTCAGAGAACTTTGTGCTTCCATCTGCTGGGCATGATCTTTCCAGCAGGAATTACGACCTACTGTGGCGGTCATATGCGACTGAATGGTTTTCAGGCCCTCACGCCGATGTGTTAGCCAGCCAACCAAATACAGAAACTATGGTTGTAACAAGAAAAAAAAAGAGGGCACTCAGAGAACGCATACCTCTGCCAAGGTGTGTCTGTGTGCACGATGAAGCAAATACTGTAGAGCAGATTCTGATGAAATTTTCACCAGAGGCAGCCCTTTGGGCTACAGATGAACCCACTGGATTTTGGATGTGGTCTGGGTGCGGAAGTATGTTTCGCTTTTTCACCTTCTTTAGCGGGAAGCATTTGCTGCTGCAGTACTGTAAATTACTAATAAATGTTTATCTTATCAATATCTTAGGGCTTCATCCTTTGCACAGTGGTCACCTCTGGTGAAATTTCACCAAAATCCATCTAGTAGTTTTGGTGTCGTCGGCCCTCCGTCGGTCTATGATGACCATGGACGAGAATCCTAAAGTCTACTCTGCTGGAACAGCACGCCTGTGGCTGAACAGGCCGATGCGCACCGGTGTTCTACCTTCCAGCGTTGGGCGTTGGTAGGATTCAAGCTGGGCAGGAAGATATGGAGGACAAGATGTTACCCATGCAGCATGTCCCCCCTCTCCACGTCACTGATGGATCCAAAGGAACAGCCGGGCTGCTATAGTTTGGCACCAGCGCCGTCGCAGGAGCTGCCAGAACGATGTTGAGCACAACAGAGAACTGCCTTAGGGGCTCCAACTCCGTATTTTTCCTCAGGGTTGACTCCCGAAGCCTTTCCCGTGACCGGGTGTGCCGCAAGGCAGCGGAGGTTTGAAATCAGGGTTTACCTTCCCCTAGATGGGCTACCTTCCCAGGCTGACGAGCCACCATCTACCCGAAGCATCTGGTTTTAAGGCGCCAGAGATCCGCCCTCGCCCCTTCTCCTATTAGTAAAAGCAGTTCCGCCGGGCTTAGAGACTAAACCACATGGGCAGGCTAGGAGTTGGACTTAGTTGTCAGAGGCTTTTCGAGACGCACGCCGTAAGGAGCATTTTATGAGCACTGGGAGCTTAACCCCAGTGCCGCTCCTGGCTATGACAACCTTGGAACCAGTTTTACACCAGTTTTGGTGTAATGCTGCGAATAAACCAGCAGACCAACAGACTCGCGTTACTTTGGTGGTGGTAATAAAAAAGAAACAAGATACAGACGCCTTCTGCCTCAGATAATTTATGGAGGGACAGCAACTGGATGCAGTATGGCACAGAAGCTTCTGCACCAACGGTTCCATTTGTCTTTCCCACAATCAGAGGGTGGGCAGGTAACTCTGTACATTACTTAGTTTTGTCCATTTCTGAAGAAAAACCTTACACTTTTACTAGCACTACATTTGGTTTGTAATCTTAAGACACTTTTTATTTTACGGATTTTAATAAGTGCAGCCATTTTTTTTCAAGTTAGGATTAAAAAGTTGCAAATGTACAAGAAGAAAAATGATTAAAAAAGTCTTAATTTTACCAGGGGGGAAAAAATAGTTTTGCATGAATTTTTTTTTAAAAATTGATCACAAATTCAGGAAGAAATCATAATTTTAAAGAAACATGTCACACATTTCTGTGAAAACCGTCACTTATTGTCAAGAGCAAAACAACTGGTCACCACTAAAATAGAAATGCTTTTTAGTCGTACCTTCTAACTCTCACTGAAGTCATTTTTGGAGCGACTCCTCTGACTCCTCTGACTTGTGCTCTCACTACTCCTTTGTCCACAATAAATTAGTCCAGTCTGACTTAGCACCAGTATAGTCTTGAGTTTTTTGGAGCGGTGTGAGCTGTGACTTCTTTCTCAGCATACTGTATGTTCTTTTGTCAAGAGGAAGTTGAGAAACACCCAACCCAAAATTTTTGGGTTGATAAGAAGAAGAAGAAGCCATCTGTGTCGTCATTCAGTCCATGCAGCCGATCATGTACAGCAGAACAAAATGACGTTTCTCCCATCTACAATGTTAGTCCACACGTCGAATCAGAGGGGTCACTGCATGCAAGGCGCCGCCACAAACAACTTCTACTTCCCCTGTTCTATTTTGCTGAGCACCAAGCTAGAAGGTGGGAAGTACCATTTTTTTATGTTTGACTTTGGTATGACCCGGCTGGGACTTGAATCCCCAACCTCCCAGTTGTGGGGCGGATGCTCTATCAACTAGGCCACATACAGTAAATCATGGTAACGAGACCGACAAGACCTTGAAAATGTGATCTCAAGACGCAGCCCATCTTGAGTATACGGACCTTTCAAACACTGAAGATTTCTGTTAATCCCTTTTTTTTAAATAAAAGTGATATTAGTAAATATTCTCATTTGACACAATGGATTCCTGATTTTATTTAAAATGAATGGTCAAAACTGGCTTTGCTTACTTACTTACTTTTCTTAAACAAAGTATTAATGCTGAACTCAGTTAACTGTTACCATGGAAACCAACATGTGCAGTTTTATCTAAAAACTTCTTACATATGAAGCCACTAAACCTGTTGATGTGATAAAACAACTGCGTGATGGGAAAAAATTGGCCTATCAACATTAATAATAGGAGAGGTTTCCTCCTCTTAAACTTGGAAACTTTTTTCTTGTAAATTTGCAATTATTTTTCTTGTAAATTTATGACTTTCATAATTTCTTTTTTCTCATGAATGCATGGTTTTTTCTTATAAATCAGTTTTTTCCTTATAAATTTCCAACTTGACTTTCTTGTGAATTTTCTTGTTTCTAACAGTGTGCATTTTTCCTTGTAAATTTGCAATTTTTTCTTGTTCTTTCTATTTTTTAAAATCTCTTCTTTTTGCTCAAATTTTGCAAATTTATAACATTCTGTAAACTCTTTTCTCCATTAATATGATGTTCTTATAAATTTGCATTATTTTTCTTGTGTATTTACACCGTTTACATAAGTGTTTTACGGTTTCTTCATGCTTGATGATCAGTTCCTCTGCTCCGTCTCTTTGCAGCTAATCAACCATATTGCCTGGGAAATTGGCACGCTGAAGAAGGAGATGGGGAAAGAGACGGTGTCTCCCAAAGGAGACCAAGAGACTCATGAATTCCTCAGGCGAGTTCACATTTTATGTTTTTACAGCCCCCCCCCCAATTCTGATACAGTTTCCGAGGAAGTCCAGTAGGGGGTGCTGCTGACAGTTCTACTGAAGATTGTGTGACGAGCATGTCAGCCATGCAGTCTGTTTCCCCACCAGTTTTGGACTAGGTTAAGAGTTTAAATTTGTGCAGAAACCAGCATTCACTCCAGTCGCTACACCTGAGAGGGAGTGGAGGGAATAATTTCTCTCACATCTTCCCCATCCGTCTCCCTTCTTCCTTTCAGTTTTGCTTTCAGAGTTTATGAGGGAAACAGTCGATGATCCTGTTGCCCTTTGCCTACTGTTAGCAACGTAAGCAGCGCCCTGGTCATGGTTCAGCCAAAATACTGACCTTGAACACATGAATTAATGATCCAGTTATATACAGTAGTACACGTTTAACCAGCATCCAGATGAGCATTGCAAATTTACAAGAAACAGTTGAAAATTTACTAGAAATAATTACAAATTAAAAAATCTCCAATTTTACAAAAATAAAGCTGCAAATTTATGAGGAAAAATATGAAAATTTATAGGAAAAAAGTTGCAAATTTGTGAGAAAAGTTGCCAATTTTCAGGAAAAAAGTCCCAAATTTATGAGGAAAAAGTTGCAAATTTACAATAAAAAACTAGCATATTTATGAGGGGAAAAAATTACAAAATCTTAAGAAAAAAAGTTGCAGATTTTGAAGAAAAGTTGCAAATCTGCGAGAAAAAATTAGCAAATTTATGAGAAAGAAGTTGCTAATCTATGAGAATTGGTCGTTGAAATGTTATTCAGTTACTGTATGTAGCGTAATATAGAAAGGTTTATGATGATGTTGGGGGGGGGGCAGTTCTCTCTTTTTTTCCAGTTAGGGAGGGACAGTGCCCCCCTTGATTTACACCTATGAGTGGGGAGGAGGGGTGGCAGGCTAACAAATCACCTACTGGTCTTATATATATAAATTGTACTCAAGCAAGTGACCCCAAATGTGTTTCCGAGGTTCGGCAAAATTCCATGTTGTCCAGGCACACTGCTTGACCTGCCCTGCCACAATGGCCATGTGCCTCTCCTCTTCAGCAGAACAGATCTCTTCAATAACCATCTCCCTTCGACCCTTGGGCCCCTCTTTTGAAAACCACCGATGATGGGTGCGGCCAAGCCCTACTCAGCCTGAGTGTGTGGCCCCGATGATTCCTTGAAACGTAGACTGGCCTCTGCATCTTCAATGGCCTCTGCCACAGTCCACTTATTCCTGATCTTACTTGTGGGTTCATGTCTTTGATGACCTGGTCTGGTGAATCTCTCAACATCGGCTGGAGTCTTGCCTTGGCTAGCCTTGAACTCCTCCACCAAAGATGACAACGGTAAGCTGAAGTTTTGCAGTTGAACTGGAGAGTCCTACAGTTGAAAAGCATGAAGGCAACAAAAGCCATCTACAGAGGTACTTGCCAATCTGCTGTTGGATGTTTTCTACCCTGGATAACAATATTTTGTACACCTGCAGTGGCCACAAAAGCCTTGGGAGGTGTTTCCAACATGGCCGCCTCCCAAGGCTTTTGTGGCCACTGCAGGTGTACAAAATATTGTACATTGTATCCTGGCAAACTTAAGTTTGCCAGGAAGGTTGCTCTTCTCGATTGCTATAAGTCCCTCGCATGCTGCCTTCTGCACCTCTGTGCCGATCTGTTATTGGGATTGCATATAAATGTCCCAGACTTTTGACTGGCTGCTCCTTGACCGTGGGGATCTTTTCACCACCAATAAAGAAGCGAACAGCCTTGATCTTCCCCTTCACTATGGAAAGTCTATGGCTTTTTGTTGGCTTGGCCGTCATCCTCGCCCACGAAAACAGATCATGGAAATCGCTGGAGCAGCCTATCTGTGTCAACTTTGGTTTGGACAAGGGTGGTAACATTATCCATGAAGGCTCTTGCTGGTGGCAAGATAACTCCCTGGTCATTCACCTCACCTTTTGCTGTATTCACAGCACCACGGAGTATCATCTGCATGGTCATCACAAAAAGTAATGGTGAAATTACACAACCCATCATAATGCCAACTTTAAGGGCTTGCCACTCGTGGTATAATCTGTCATTGTGCACCGCATGAACACTGAGCTAAAATATGTCGTTAGAATATGTCTAACCTTCTCTGGGATGTAGAAGAAGTCCAGTGCTCTGCGGATTAGGTGATGGGGTACGGAGCCATAGGCATTCGCAAGTTCGAGCCACACCACGTGAAGCTCTTTCTTGCTTCTCCTTGCAGATTGGATGGAGTTCCAGATCATCGCTGTGTGCTCAAGACATCCTGGAAAGCCAGGTATCCCTGCCTTCTGGACTGATGTATTTATGAACCCGTTCTTAATGAGGAAATCAGTGGTTCGTTTGGCAAGGACCCCAAAGAAAATCTTTCATTCAACATTTAGAAGTTAGATAGGGCCGGAAACTACAGACACTGACTGAATTTTGCTCCTTTGGGATCCAAATGCTATCTGCAAGCACCAATCTTGTGGCACCAGCCCCCTCTCTCCATGCCCTTTGAAGCAGCACAGCAAGTTGTTCTAAGACCTCCCGTGCAGTTCTTATAGATCTTATATGAAATGTCGTTCATGCCAGGGGCACTCTTTGCACAGGCCTTTCGAATGAACTCCCAAATCTCTCTGAGCCTATAATTAGAGGTGTTGAAAGCAGTCTTGGGTTCAGTAGGTTTTGCCCTCTATATTGTTAAGCGGGATATACATTTAAGAGGGATTTACATTTTGTAAAAATGCAGCACCAGCATACAAAACTAACAGACTTTGTTGCTCTGAAAAAGTAATCAATTATAAAGAAGTAAAATATTTCAGACTTTCCCACATGTAGACCCTACACTGTTCTCCCTGTAACTTATTTTTTGCTTTTCATGTCTCTGAAACAACCAAGCAGTCAATTATTTGGCACCCTGATTGCCTTTATTTTGAAAGATTGCCCAGACCAGATGCAGCCTACAGTCTATCGTTGAGAAAGTTTGTCTGAAGTAGTGTGGATGTTTTCAGTAGACCTTTTTTTTTTTTTTTTTTTGTTACTCATTTGTACCCGTAGGTAGACTTGGTTTGCAGTCTGGTGACAAGCCAACCGGCTGCTGGTCGCTGCGTGCGCGAGCGCCCTAAACCTACATGTTTTGGTGTGCGGGAGGAAACCGGAGAAATCCCGGAGTAAACCCGCGCAACACGGGGAGAACATGCAAACTCCACACAGCTCACTGTTGGTCGGGGGCTGGGATCGAACCCACGATCTCATGATCCCCGCGGTCCCCCCGGCCGAGGGTAAAACTGTGCTGCCACAGTGCTAAACCACTGCGCCACCGTGCAGCCATGACAAGCTAATTGACAAGATAATTACCGTAATGACTTACTGTATAAAAATAATTTATTGAGTTCTTTTTTATTATCACCATATACCTGTGTTAATACTGAAATGAGCCGCCTTCATGTTCTTCCTCCTCGTTTTGTCTGATTCTGGGACATCGCTGCCATCTACTGTTTGAGCATATAAACAACAAACATTTTTTTTCCACATTTCAATTTTAAATCAATGTTAAATGTTCTTTGAAATATACTGTATATCATGATATCAGCGGCATAAAATGGTCTTCCGTGATGCCAACAATAATCTTTTTTATTGAGATAATTTCTGGGACAATTTATCATCCAACAAAATCATCATTACTGGCCTAGATATTTATGTACAATATTGCCCCATGTTGTATCTTGAATGGAAATATATTGATGTATATGTTCAAAACTCTATATATTGCCTCACTCTATTGCCAACATAATGGTTATGTGAGAAAATTAGGGATGCGCATCAATTAAAAGTTTTTTAATGAATTAATTGCACATTTTTAGTTAACTCTAAGCTGAAAGGAGCTTATGTGATGACACAGCGTCCATCTGTCTGTCCTTCCATCCGTTTGTCCATCCGTCCATTCCTTCATCCACAATTCATGGGAATCGCTACTTCTCTTAGGCATTTGCCTGATGTTTACCAAACTCCTCACAGTGACCCTCAGGTAAATCTGCTTCCAGGCTGTGCTCAAGGTCAAGATCAAATGTCAGGAGACCTGGGCACTTATGTGATTTCAGACGAATCGTTACCCCTCCTAGGAAATTGCCTCAGTATTTGCTAAACTCACTCACAATAATCTTCTGGTCGGCCTGCATCCAGGTTGAGGTCAAGGTCAAAGGTCAGGAGATCTGGGTATTTATGATGTCATGAAAATCTTACTTCCCCGAGGCCACTGACCTTGACGTTAAGCACATCCTAGATGGATCTGCATATAGGCTGAGTTTAAGGTCCAAGGTCAACGATCAGAAGAGCAGAGCACTCTGTGGATGATTTTGCCGAAAATTGTTACTTCTCCTAGACAATTGCCCCAATGTTCGTCAAACTCATACATAATGATCTTAGGTGGGTCTGCATCTTGGCTGTGCTCAACAGCAAGGTCAAAGTCAATGGCCAGGAGATCTGAGCACTCTCGGGGTGATTTTGTCAGGCCGGAATGAACTGCTTCATCATTGATGGCCAGGTTCTAGAATTAATTGTGATTAATTGCTAAAATTAAAGAACTTTTAATTGCTTTTTTAGCTCATTCCAGCAAATCTGAAAGGAGCTAATGCGATGATGCAGTGCCCGTCATCCACCCATCGACATTTCATGGGAATCATTACTCCTGTGAGGCAATTGCCTTGATGATCCACAAACACACACAGTGATCCTCAGGTTTTGTCTGCATCCAGGTTGTGCTCGAGGTCAGGAGATCTGGACATTTATGATTTCACAAAAATAGTTTCTCCTCCCAGGCAATATTTCCAGTGTTCGACAAACTCATGCACAGTGTTCCTCTAGTGCAGGGGTGTCCAGTCATGTGCCATGGAGGGCCAAGACCCTGCAGGTGTTTCTCTCTACCCAGGTCTCTTCAGCAGGTGTTTTTCACTTATCAGCAATCAGTGGGAAGAAGTTCAGATGGAATCTGCTGTTGATGACACTGGTTGGAGGTAAAGCCTGCAGGGTCTTGGCCCTCAATGGCACATGATTGGACACCCCTGCTGTAGTGGGTCTGCATCTAGGCTGTGCTTACAGGTCAAAGTCGGTAGTCAGGAGATGTGGCACTCTGTGGGTGATTTCATCAGGCCTGAATGGAGCTCCTCTGTCATTGATGGTCTGGTTTAAAAATATATCTGTGACCTTCATATTCAACCAAAATATGGCTAGAGTATGTGAATTTGAGACATAGGGGTAATGCACTGTAGTTAGTCTGTTGGAGAGAACCCCTGTCTCAGCAGTGGTGCCAGGGTGTTTTGATCTGAAGTGATACAACAGAGATTTACCTTTTTTCTCTCCTGGCGCCACACGAGTCGGCTGCCTTGTGCAACAGCGGCTCGATTCCGAAGTCTTTTTCCCCTCCCTCTCTCTTTATGATCCGTCTTTTTTCACTCCATTAATATCACGGACACACATATCGTACCCAACATGTCTCCTGAGCCGGTGGACGGAGCCACTGTTTATAGCAGCTACGATACAGCAGGGAAGAGCTGCTAGCATTCAACCGCCACCCGGTCCCATTGGAAAAACTCGACATACCAAGAGAACTGAGGCGAAAACGCCGCGGCTGCCGGGCTGGAGTAAGGCGGAGGACAAAAAATATAAGGTACAGACCCTCCCTTCCATCTGTTGTCATTGGAAATGTACGCTCTACACTGGGAAAGGCAGATGAGCTAGCGGCTGTCTGCCGTTATGATAGCACATATCGCGAGTGCTCTCTCCTTTTGTTTACTGAGACGTGGCTAACTGAACTAGCAGCAGATGCTAACATTGAGCTGGAGGGTTTCCACATGATACGGGCTGACCGAACACCAGACAGTGGCAAAGCAAGGGGCGGTGGAGTGATAATGTATGTTAACAACAACTGGTGCAGACCGGGACATATCACTGTTAAACAACGACACTGCAGCAAAGACATTGAGTTGCTAGCTGTTAGCATGAGGCCTACATATCTCCCGAGAGAACACTCACACGTGATCTGCATTGTTGTTTATGCAAATCCGACGGCGAACGCTGGGACAGCGCGTGACGTCATCCATTCAGATAACCAGCAGGGCTGCAGACAGAACACCCAGATGCTCTTCTCCTCATCTCAGGCGATTTCAACCATGTTTCACTGTCTCCCGTTCGACCCACGTTCACCCCAGGTAATGTTCCATGCCACACTAGAGACATTAAAACACTGGACTTATTCTACACAAACACTAAGGAGGCGTACACCTCATTACAACTCCCCCACTCGGGAGATCGATCACAACTTGGTTCATCTCCGGCCGGTGTACAAAACCCCTGGTGCACAGACAACGTCCGGCCATGCGCACAGTGGAGTTATGGTCTGAGGAGACAATGGACACTCTAAAGGGCTGTTTTGAAGCCACCACCTGGAAGCAGCTCTGCGATCCCACAGAGTGAGGACATCGATGGCCTCATTCACACCTTCACGGGCTACCTCAGCTTCTGTGTGGACAAATCCGTTCCCACCCAAGACCATACGGTGTTGCTCAAACAACAAACCTGGATCAACCCTGAAATAAAAAACACTTCTGAGAGAGAAGAAGAGGATCTTCAGGTCGGGGAACAGGGGAGATGCTGAAGTCCGTACAGAGGGAGCTGAGGAGAAAGATCAGAGAAGGCAAGGACAGCTTCAGGAAGAAGATGGAGGACAAGTTGCAACAGAGCGACATCAGCGGGGTCTGGAGAAACCTCAAAACATCTCTGGGCTCCAGAATACCTCCCCCAGGCCACAGGGGGGCAGGGAGTGGGCGAACAACCTGAATCTGTTTTCAATAGGTTTGACCAACCGCCCTCCCCCCTGACTGCACAACAACCACTGCTGCCTCTAAAGAAATCAAGTCCTGCTGCCCACTCCCCACTCCACCATCACCCCCCCACCCCCAACACACCCCCCCCATCCTGGACCCTGACCAGGACCCAGGTGAGGACGGAGCTGAGGAAGATCAAGGCGAGAAGGCTTCGGGACCGGACGCATCAGCGCAAAGCTCCTCAGTCCTGTGCAGACCAGCTGTGTGGGATTGTGACGTACATCTTCAACTGAGCCTGAAGCTGGGGAGGGTACCACAGCTGAGGAAAACATCTTGTGTGGTACCTGTACCAAAAAACTTCCCACCCCAAAGACCTGAACAGCTACAGACCGGTGGCCTTGACGTCCCACTTGATGAAGACCCTGGAGAGACTGCTCCTTGCTCACCTCCGGCCCCCTGGTGGAACAGCGATGGATCCACTCCAGTTCGCCTACCAGCAGGGCATTGGGGTGGAGGATGCGGTGATCTTCCTCCTTCACGTCTCTGTCCCACCTGGAGAAGCCCGGGAATAAGGTGAGGATCATGTGTCTTTGACTTCTCCAGTGCTTTCAACCCATCCAACCGATGATCCTGAAGGACAAGCTGCTGCT
Source organism: Pholidichthys leucotaenia (assembly GCA_020510985.1). Classification (NCBI taxonomy): domain Eukaryota; kingdom Metazoa; phylum Chordata; class Actinopteri; order Cichliformes; family Pholidichthyidae; genus Pholidichthys; species Pholidichthys leucotaenia. The sequence continues at coordinate 431,038,865 of CM035841.1, forward strand.
CGCAGGGGTGGACCAGCACCTGTCATCATGGATCCTGACTACCTCACGAACCGGCCTCAGTTTGTGAGAACCCGGACTGTGTGTCCGACACGATCATCAGTAGCACGGGGGCCCCCCAGGGAACGGTGCTGGCTCCCTTCCTGTTTCACTCTTTATACTGCGGACTTTCTCACACAACACAACACACTGCCAACTACCAGAAGTTCTCTGATGACTCTGCGATCGGTGGCCTCATCTCCAATGGAGATGAAGCTGAGTACAGAGGGCTTATCCAGGACTTTGTAGACTGGTGCCATCGGAACTGCCTCCCAGATCAACGCAAGGAAAACTAAGGAGCTGGTGGTGGACGGCCGCAGGCGAGGACAACCCCTCACAGCACCAGTAAATATACAGGGAACAGACATTGAGATGGTGACATCCTATAAGTACCTGGGTGTTCATCTGAACAATAAACTAGACTGGTCACACAATTCTGACGCACTCTACAAGAAGGGACAGCGCAGGCTGTTCCTGCTGAGGAGACTCAGGTCTTTTGGTGTACAAGGGGCGCTGCTGAAGACATTCTATGACACGGTGGTGGCATCAGCCATCACTTTTGGAGTGGTCTGCTGGGTAGTGGCATTACAGCAGCCGATAGGAAGAGACTGAACAAACTGATTAAGAAAGCTAGCTCTGTCCTGGGGCAGCGCCTTGATCCGGTGGAGGAGATAGGAGAGAGAGGACGGTGGCTAAACTGTCATCTCTGCTGGAGTCCGAGTTCCACCCTATGCAGGACGTACTGAATGCACAGAGGAGCTTATTTAGCAGCAGACTACATCATCCCAGGTGCACAAACCGAGAGGTTTCGTAGGTCCTTCCTACCAACGGCTGTCATGACTGTACAACCTAAGCAGGGCTGCTCGCAGAGATAGCAAAAAGACGTAACAAACTAATTAGTTTTTAAATGCAAAAGATGCAATAGACTTACACAATGGTTCCCTCCGGCATACAACTAGAAATACCGGTCGCTATGGAGGGTGAGATATGTATGGGCACATAATCATACCATGTAGGATAACTAAGTAGAGGTTATGCTGTTTCATCCCATCTAGCAACAATGCTCTGCACTGTGTGTCTGTGTGTGAGTATATATACGTATATATTTATAGTAATATGTACATAGGTATAATAGCTGCCTCTTGCTTGCTTAGTTTTTTTTTCTTGCCTTCTGATTGTTGCTCTGAGTGTTGCTATCCCTGTGCTGTTGCAATCCTGGAATTTCCCCGTTGTGGACTAATAAAGGCTTATCTTATCTTATCTTATCTATCTTATCTTATGAGGTTGCTTTGTTTGGTGTTAAGCTTATAGCTCGTCATGGAGTATAGGCCATCGACGACCCCTCGCCATCGCACTTGGTTCTGGGCTACTCTCTCTAGTCCCTCCAGTTGGTTCCCTGCTGTTTCAGCTCCATCTCAGTGTCTCAGCTCCAGCTGTTTCGAGGCCGGCCTCTTTCTCTTCCCCTGCAGATTCCACGTCAGGACTTGGGGCATCCAGCATCCATGATGCTGGATGCTGGTTTCCTGAGGGTGTGTCTAACCCAGTCCCACTTCCTCCTCAGAATCTGTTCTGCCACAGGTCTTCATTCCTGATCTTCTCCGGCCACCTGATGTTAAAGATGCACCTCAGGCATGTGTTAAAGAAAGTCTGGATCTTCTGCTGCATCATCTTTGTCGTCCTCCAGGTCTCATATCTGTAAAGTAGAACAGACTTGATGTTGGGAGTTGAAGATGCAAAGTTTTGTTCTTGTGCAGATCCCTTTTGATGCCCAGATATTCTTCAGTATGACAAAAGCTGCCCTTGCCTTGCCGATCCCGGCTGTGACGTCTCGGTCTGTGCCCCCCTGTCGATCCACCACGCTTCCCAGGTAGACAAAGGACTCCACCTCTCTGGTGGGCTGTCCTCCAGCTGTAACTGGTGTGTTGGCAATGGTCATCAGCTCGGTCTTCTTCTTATTGATCTGGAGACCTGTCCCAGCTGATGCAGTCTCTAGGCAAGTAGTCTTGTCCTGTATCTGTCTGTGGTTATGTGACAGGAGTGCCAAGTCGTCAGCAAAGTCGAGGTCATCCAGCTGCGCCTAGAGTGTCTGCTGTACCCCATTTTTTCCTGCCTGTTGTTATGATCTTCATGATGTAATCGATGACCAAGAGGAAGAGGAATGGTGACAGCAAGCACCCCTGGCGGACTCCGGTCTTCACCTCCAAGCTCTTTGGCAGCTGGCCAGCATGTGCAGTCCTGCAGCTCATGTCCTGGTAGATGCATTGGATGGGGGAGTGAGCTTCTTGGGAACTCCATAATGCTTCAGCAACTTCCATACCATCTCGCGGTCCACACTGTCGAAGGCTTTCTCGTAGTCTATGAAGTTAATATAGGGGGGTGAGTTCCACTGCAGTGATGGCTCCACAATGATGCGTAGGCTGGTGATCTGGTCAGCACAGGATCTATTCTTGCGGAAGCCTGCCTGCTGATCTCAAACCTTGGAGTCGACTGCCTCCTTCAACGTCTCCAGCAGAACTCGGTTAAAAACCTTGCTCTGTAGTTGCTGCAGTCTCCGAGGTTTGAGATTGCTTTGATGATCATGAATTCAGGCCTTTGCAGAAACATACATACAGTACATATACTGTATTTTTTTTTTTTTGTCCCGAGAGCCATTGGGTAACTTTTGACAGAGAACTTTCCACCTAAAAGTATATTTCCTTCTCTGTCATTGGCACTGCATGTTAATTGGACTACCTTAAATTAAAAAGTTAACACATTTATGTTCCAGCCCTAGCAAAAATTTTAAAAATCATAAAGTTACAGTATCTTTGAAAGTCCTTTGCTGAAACTAATCCATCATTAACAAAATCCAGACTCACAACAGTGGGGGGGGGGGGGGGGGGGTGGGGGGGGGGGGGGGGGGGGGGGGGTTGGTTGCGACTGTTGAGAGCAGTGGATGAAAGCTGACAGAGCAAAGGCTCACAGTACAAATGATTTTTTTTACACGTGTTGTAGGCCTGGCGTGCCACCAGGGCAACATGCCTGGTTGCCACGTCTATTTAATGGTGGGGGGAAACCCTGATATTTCAGTCTGATTAATACTCTGGAATCATTGTTCCTGTTGATTTGTGATTATTTTCCTGTTCTGAGACTGTTCAGAAGAATTGAGAAAGTACCTGCTGTTTGCTGAGGAGTGTGAAAGAGACTTGATTACAGTTGGTGGCAACCATGTCACACATCCAGCCGCATCTATGATGGAAGTGTTAATGGAGTTAGTCGCAGCCTGACAGACACTAAAGAATGGTTGATTCGTTACCACATTAGATGGATGGATGGATGTACTTTATTGATCCCAAGCTGGGAAATTACAGTGTAACAGCAGCACGACACAGTAGACGACCAAATGACAGAAACCCACACAGCATAACGGTACAAGGAGCTACCCAGGGAAAGCAGTGTGGCCTACACTTTCACTCATTCACAGACAGCAGGGTGGATTGTGAACTTTCTCTGTTATCTGTAGAACAAACCAATGAAAAACTTTTCTAAAAGCATTTAAGGCAAGAAATAAGAGTTACAGTTAAGGAATCTGTTATTTGAGATCAACAGCCGCTGGTTTAAATGTTCGGTGCAACATTGCTGAAGCCGACATATTCTGTGGGCTGGACGTCATTTGCATAAAAGGTTAAAAAAAAAAAATCCAACTTTATATGCATAATAGCCAGTCGAGCCACTGCAGTCTGGATTGCTCCACAGCTTAATGCTTTGCAGTGCTTTTCATGTAGGCACTGATTAGGAAGTAGAGAAACATTTTTTTTTTATATGTCACAGCTGATTATGGTTTGGATACACATAACACTGAATAATTTAACACTTGGTGGTAATATAATATAGATTCCTACAAATATACGATTTCACTTCCTTAATATGAGCTCAAATTAATCTTTAAGGGAGCTCGGCTCTCATGCAACTCTAACCCTGGATTTACTGCTATGTTCCTATCTCTACAAATTTAATTTTCCTCAACGTAGATCTATCATTAATGGCACTTTGCAATCCCATTGGAATAATTCAGAAACCCTATGACTGCATTTATTTTATGTCATTTTGCTGACAAATATACTATCTTAATTTTCAGGCTGGGCGAAGAGGTTGGGGGCCTCTTCCTGCGGACCTCCTCGTGTGCAGGGATGGGCGCAGGGCTAGCTGGCGTGAGAGACTCGGGCTACGACTCCCTCCATCGACGCCTCAGCGTTCTGGACATGCTGGTGCACACTCACGCTGTGTGGCTGCAGCTTGGCCTCAGTCACCAGGACGCCACCCACATACTGCAGAACCAGCCCACTGGGGTGAGGAGGCCCCGTCCGCTCTGACTTCTTCTGTCCGACTCTGGATAGATCTCAGTTTAGCCTTGGAGTTTGACTTTAGTCATGTCAGGGTTCCCACGGGTGCTTGAAAGTGCTTGAATTTTAATGTTGTGTTTTCAAGGTTGTGAAAGTGCTTGAATTTTGCTAAAGGTGCTTGAAAGTGCTTGAAATTCTAAGTGCATTCCTTTCACAACCAATGGCTGCCCAACTGAATCAATATGTCACTATAGTTCCTTTATTAGATGGAGGAATAAAATTAACTGGAGAGCCAAAGACGAAGCCTTCTCTGCCCCGTCTCAATCAACTTGAGTCAGTCAGTTTTAACATGTGACCCCCCCCCCCCCTTCCAGGTCTACAGTTACAGTGAATGGGGCTGGTTGTTGGTGACTTGATGCTGTGTCGTGTAAATGTTGGCTGGAAAACGAGCAAACAAGGACCAAATGTACTAGTTTTCTGCAACGTCTGCACAAAGGTGTAGGCAACAGCTCTTCATAATGGGAGAGTCTGCATTTTGGAGTCACATTTTGGGCAGGTTGGTGGTGCAGTGGTTAGCACTGTGGCAGCACAGTAAGAAGGTCACAGGTTTGATCCCATCCCTGACCATCAGTGACTCTTCTGTGTGGAGTTTGCATGTTCCCTCCATGTCTGTGTGGGTTTACCCTGGGTACTCCGGTTTCCTCCCACAGGCCAAAAACATGCAAGTTAGGTTAATTGGAGACTCTAAAGTGGCCCTGGGTGTGAATGTGTGTGTGAATGGTGAATCCACGCTGTACCGTGGATGCCTCATCCAGGTGGATGTCCTGAATTTCCCTCTGGGGATTAATAAAGTATACAAAATACAAAAACAAAATAAAAAAAAAATACATGAATAGTCGGCCATTGTAGAGAATTGTCAGAAAGGATTAATCCTATTTTTTATATGCTAATGTTAGCTTGTTAATTCACAAGGCCAAATGATTGAAACACATATGTCCGATAAATGTGATGTGGTAGCACTACTGTATGCATTTGTTATGGCGCTCTCTTATATGGAATATGCTGTAAACTTAGCCAACGTTAAGGTACCATTAGTAACTTCTCACCACTGAAAACTTCAGCTAATGGTAGGCTAGCCCTATCCACAGAGGTTGGCAGACTAATGAGAAGTTAGGCTTAATTAAAAGAAGCATTGAATAAAGGAATGAAGACTTTATTTCGAACATGTGAGTCTCCTCAGAAGGAACACTTTGTGCTACCTCTTCTTGTAGAGCGCGCTGGTGTTGTACAGTCAGTCCAGTTTGTTGTTCAGGTGAACACCCAGGCACTTGTAAGATGTCACCATCTCAATGTCTGTTCCCTGGATGTTTACTTATATTGTTGATGCTGCTAAATCAAGTAAACGAGGACCTTAATATATAAGCCTGACATATTGCCAGTAGTGCATCTCATACTGTATATCATGTTTTTCAAGCTTTTTTGACCCATGGCACTTTTTTACATTAAAAAAAAAATCCTGTGGCACACCACCAACCAAAAAATGTTACAAAATGACACGTCATACGTGATTACGGCATATGTACTGGCAAGTTAGTCTTGTGATTTGTTTATATTCACTCAGTGTGAAACCTGAGCCTGTTTAATCATGTGCTTACATGTCACTGTCCACCTCACCTTGGCTCGGCAGATTTGAATAGGACACCCCCAATGAATGTGCGATGAAGTAGGTGTTGTAGAACCCTGGAATAGGACGACATACAGTAGATAAACACACAGTGAAGTAGGTGTCACTGTCACCACGTCACAGCACAGAAACAGGGAATGGAAAGGAATTTGAAGGCTCTCCGTCATTATTCTGACAGATTATATTAATTTCAAAGCTGCAACAGACAACTGTGTGTGCCATAATTACACAAATATCACAGCGGCTGAGAGTGAAAAGTTTCTTTTAAGAGAATTGCGTTTCATTCTACTCCCTCGGAGTATACAGTGGCTGTGATTATCGCTAGGTGCTGTTGAGCTGAGACCAGCTCGTCCTAGATTGAAAGATGTGGGAGACATACTGGTTTGGACTGGGACAGTCTCCCTGTTCGGACTGCACTGATGTGCATAGTATGCCCCCTCTAGGGAGAGAAAAAAAAACAAACCATAGACTGTTTCTTTATGTGGTGCTGGACACAAAAAGTGGCACACACTCATAGACGGCCTCACCAAATAAGTGAAAGCAGGTATGCATACACACATCATGCCTCTTCATCTGCTCACCGAAAAGATAAAATAATGCATAATCTATATGCTCCTTCCATATTAAATAAAATGAATTGTTTTTTTTTTAATAAATATGTGAATCAGAAAGCTATATAGTGCTAATATGAAAAAATGAGTAATTATTTAGAATGTTGATTTTAGACTTTAGAACCCTGTCCGTTAAAATGGAGGACAACGAGCTGCCACCCTTGAACTAGTAGATTGGTGTATTCCAAACAACCACATTGTGACATGGGGCAACAAAATGAAAAGACATGTGTAAATGTCGGTGACATTGTAGTGTACTGTAGATCAGTGGCCATGACCACTGCATCACCAGCTACCAGGCTGATCAGCATGTTCCTGTGACATCAGAGATGCGAGGGCATGACAAGTCGACACGCAGACGAGATGCACCGCTATTTGCAGGGGCTCAGACCCTGGTCTGCTGGTGGTTTGAAAAAGCCATCCAGGGTTGTTTAAGTTTTAATTTATGCTAATGGAACCCATGATTTCAGCTCGCCTATTATATTTTGAAAGCAGTTTTATTTGCAACTTAATAATCTTTTTTTGGCCCAATTAAGTGAAGATAGACAATTTCCTGTGACACACCTGACGATATCTTGTGGCACACTTGTTGAAAATCACTCCTATATTAAAAAAACCCACAACTGCATGTTTGCTGTTGGCCCTCAGACGTTCCTGGTGAGGAAGTCCACCGCTCTGCAGAAGAAAGTCATCTCTCTGCGCATGGGCAAAGACTGTGGAGTGCCAGTCAAAGACTTCCCCGTTCGGGAGAGCCAGTACAGTAAGCACGTGTTTTTCTTCTTCTGTTTTTCACCCTCCAAAACACACAAAGCTGTCAGTCATGTTGGCTTTAGACAGCACCAAACAAGAGGCTTTAAGAAGTAGGATCAAGTAGTTGGGCGGACAAATGGTCGAGCAATAGCAGTGGGTTGAAGAGTACACGTGAAGGCATGGTAACAGAAATGCCAGACATTCATCAGAATTCTAGCGGCTTGTTTCTGCCTAATAAACTGTCTGTGTTCTAGCCACGTGTAAGGAGTGGTTAAAATGACCTCATTTCTTTTTCTGAACACTTTTCTTTGGATGTGAGTGTGACAGCATTTAACGCTTCAGTCTGTGAAAAACTGGAACTAATGCCTGTTTTTTTTTTTTTTGCAACCACATCAGGGTTTAATTACCATCACGACTTTGCTTCACACACATTAGCTAGAACTGTATTTGGCAACTGTGAACTTTTAGCTGAGATTAGCATGGTAAATGCTAAACTTTTAGCTAACTACCAGCATCCAGGTGGATTCAGTTCAACTTTATCTGTATAGCACCTAATCACGATAAAAGTCATCTCAGGGCGCGAGATACATAAGCACAGTCATAAGTAATTCAGAGGAAAATGATTCCCCAATGATCAAACAATCCCCTATGAGCAAGTACTGGGCGACAGTGGGGAGGAAAAACTCCCTTCTAGGAAGAAACCTCCAGCAGAACCAGGCTCGGGAAGGGTATAACAAAATACCAAAAATACAGTATAACAAACAAACATCATCATGAGCAGACATATATCTGTGTTCTGATAAAATCTAGTTTGTGTTGTTTTACCTGAGATCTGGACAGACACTGTGACGTCTTCCAGAAAACCCTGTTCACACGCCTCCTCAGTGACACCCATGTGCTCCAATCTGGTTGGGTGAAAGCAAGTGACACATGTGGCAAAGCCTACAGCAGGGCCAGAAGTTTGACTGTTCACGGAGCCCCATGTACACAAAACACGGAAATGAGGAGCGCCACGTGCGAGCAGGAAAGAGCCTAATGAAAACGTAAGGAAGACTCTAATGCTGCCGTGATTGTGGAGGGTCTGGACCATAGTCCAGCCTATGTAGCCATGCAGCTGAAGCCTTGGGAGGACACATTAGCACAGCGAACAGGCTCCCGGGAGACTCCCGGCCAGCCGTTGGCTGCCAAGCCTGTGCCTTGCCTGTTTCACTGTGCTCCGGCTCACCAGATGCACGTGCTATGTGGTCACATATGCCACATTACTGCTCAGACGCTCTACAGTCATGGTGGTATTAGATTTTAAATGTTTAGGGATTTTACTGCATCGCTGCGTGCGATACAGTGGTACCCTTAACAGTAAGCCCTTTGGTGAAACCTAACTTACAAGGGTTTGGAATGAATCTGGAATGAAATGACCAGAGCAAAACTTCTGGGCTAAAATCCTCCAGAGCATCTGTTAAAATAAAGATTTAGACACTTTTCTGTTAGAGATGCATCCACTGGGAGTATGTGAAAGGATGCCACTGTTGCCTCGCTCAAGTGGGCGGCATCTCCTGTCTGCTGACAGTCAGATCCGGCAGGAAACGGTGCAGGATGGGATCAGCGAGGCTGACCAATAACAGAGCCGTGGGCAGCTATCCAGGCTGGGTTTACTATTTTATGATGTCCAGAAGCAAACCCAGAAGACTTAAAATGGCATTTAAGACACAAAACCAATATAAAGGCTATGTTTTGTTTTTTTTAAGTGAAGTGAGTGTTTTGATATTTTTTCAATAATCACGTGACCAATAGACACATTTCAGGGGGTTAAAACCTACAAAAATACAGTTTTTCAGTCAATGATTGATTCAGCGATTTACTCAATCATTTTTCGCACCTCTCCTCACTCTGTACTTTTAGCTGAGAACAATCTATTTGGCAGCATTACAGCTGTTATTTCAGCTATGTAAGCAATATGAAGGTATTTTCAAATTCCATACCATAAGGGAAATTAAGCCCTGTATAGCGGATAAAGTGGTGAGTTGCTCAGCCCTACCGGTCATATGTTTTCAGGAAACCCAGTAGTTTCTGTCAGCTAAATTAAAGCCTTGCAGTCACAAATGGCAGTGCTCCGTAAATGAAATGTAAAATTGGTGTCTCACAGTGTGTTTTTGTATCATTTCTGCAGGTTGTACACCTTTTTTAGAACTTGTCATGTGGAGAAGCATGTAGTTTATTGTCCCAATAGTTTGTTCGGAGCATGTATACCTTTTTGTTCTGGTTTCTTTTTCATTTGCAACTGAGCATGTGCAAATGTGTTTGTAAATTGCCAGCAAATGCATGCAGACTTTATTGAAGTGAGGAAGAAAGCCTCACATAATGCTTCAATAAAGTAAAGGACATGAATATTCTTCACCTTCTGGAGACAAGAAAATGCAGAAATGCTAATGTTGTAAAGAGAGTGGCTGTGAAAATGGCAGGGATGGGGTTCAGTAGGAGGAAACACCCGACCATGGAAGCCATGTTGAAAACAAGACAGGAAGTTCTGAAAACAAAAAGACGTGTGAGTTTTAAGTAATGCACTTGTGGGGGGAAAAAATCTACCTATTTAATTTAAATGATCATGGTTTGTTGTCAACATCCTAAGTCTGAAATGTATTTTATACAAAGAAAAAAAAAAGGATTCCAGAGACAAACTAAACTCCAGTCCTGAGATGTTTGGTTAGAAGCCAATATGTCTCTTAAAGACTTTTTCAGCCAACTTCTTCCTCCTGTGACACCCTCAATCACTGCATCACTGAAGCCTCTGTTGTTTCTGATTTCATCAATTCTGTATTCAGCCAATGAGAACCTGGATTTGCCTTGAGCTCTGGCAAACGCCTCGGCTCACAGCTCTGTGTCTGTGCAGCCTGGAATTTCCTCGTGGTTATCTAGTGAGAGTGTAGGGCCTGTGAGAACGTGAGCACCGAAGGCCTCGCAGCTCCTCCTCCCGTCTCTGTTGACTGCTAGTGAGGAGCTGCTGACGTCTCTGTGCACCTGTGAACAAGGAACAATGTAGAAGGACACAAGGGGAAAACCCAGTAGAAGCCATCTTTATTGGAGCATTTAAAAGAATTTTATCAAACAAAATGATTTCCTGTTTTTTTTTTTTCTGTGATGCACAGGGGAGGATTTCACCAAAATCTGTCCAGTAGTTTTTGCGTAATCCTTCTGACAGACAGACAAACGGGGTGGTGGTGGCTCGGGAGATGGAGCAGGTCGTCCAGTAACCACAGGGTTGGCAGTTCAAATCGAATTGAATTGAATAACTTTATTGTCATTGCACACAAGCACAACGAGACATTGTTTAGCGCAAACCTAAGATGCCACCACTCAACATATTTTTAAGAAAAAGTGGCATCTACTCGGAGAGCTCTGGCCAGCTGCATCTGACCGTGCTGCCATCTTGCTACAGGAAGGGTAATGAATCCCGCTCTCGCCTGCTGTTGTGTCCTTGGCCAAGATTCTTTACCACCGTGCCTCCAGTATCTGTGGCACTGGTGTATGGATGTGAATATTAGCAGCACGTTTCTGTCAGTCTGCCCCAGGACAGCTGTGGCTACAGAGGTAGCTTACCACTACCAGTGTCTGTCTGTGGAGTGAATGAATAATGGACTCACTGTAAAGCACTTTGGGTATCATGAAAGGCGCTATATATAAAAGCAGTCCATTATTACAAACAAACAAACTGCCCCGATCACATTCCCTCCTTGGCAAAGGTAATAGCTGCATAAACGTTCTTTGACAATGTCTATTCAGCTGTTTATTTTGTAGACTGATAGAATGAGAAGAGTGTCCAAAACTTCAATGTAAACCTGTGTATTTTCTGTGAGGTAATGACTGCCATCTTCCCTGGTCCTTTGCCTGACATACAGCACGTATAACCCCATATCATCAGTGCTGCAGCTGTGGAACGGTGATTGTTTTATTCAGGCGGTCATCTTCTCTCAAGATGGCGACCGGGATGGTCACACTTTTCAGTGCTGAGACAAAGTCACTGATTTTGCCATTAAAAGTGGCTGGCCTGCAGCGATCGGCGCTCGTGGCGAACACGCACAGGCTGAATTGCCACCTCCGTTTGGATTGCCCTTTAATCGCCTTTCTCCAGCGACTTCCTGCGCCTTCCTGAAGCGATTGCTCAGCTAACACTAGTTAGCTTAATGCTACCTGAAGCGATTGCTAAGCTAACACTAGTTAGCTTAATGCTGGCGCCAGTCTCTAAATAACTACCTACAGCGATCGGATATACCTCCGGTGGATTACCCCTTTGATCGCTTTTATCCGGCCACTGTGAGTAAACTGACCAGCGATTCCAGCGCTTCCTTGTGATTCACTGATGTGCCCTACCTGAAGCGATTGCTAAGCTAACGCTAGTTAGCTTAATGCTGGCGCCAGCCATTCCACCTAACACCAGCCTGAATCAAAGCCCAGCTGCGAGGCCCAGCGGGGATACTACCAGGCAAGCGGCTATTTGTTTGACGGGGCTCAGCAGAGGTTTCACCCAGGCAGACGGCGGTAGGCGGCGGTGCCCAGCGGAGGTGCCCAGCGGAGGACTTACCGTGACTGCAGCGGCGGTGTGCGACGAGACTACCCGAAGCGATTGCTAAGCTAACGCTAGTTAGCTTAATGCTGGCGCCAGTCATTCCACCTTACACCAGCCTGAATCGAAGCCCAGCTGCGAGGCCCAGCGGAGATACTACAGGCAAGCGGCTATTTGTTGACGGGGCTCAGCAGAGATTTCACCCAGGCAGACGACGGTAGGTGGCGGTGCCTAGCGGAGGATTTACCGTGACCTCAGCGGAGCTCGGTGGCAGCGGCGGTGTGTGACGAGACTCGGTTGGAGGAGCGGGACGGGAGACCAGTTACGGCGACTATGAGCAACGAGACCAGCAACGGAAGGGGCTAGTTGGCTAGCTGAGGCCCAGCTGGATTCGAGGACGATCGGATCAGATTCTGGCGATATAAGCAGAATTTATTTTACTATCCACAGATTTTCCTTTTCCTTCTTTCCAAGAAGGACTGAAGATGGCTGCCACCGGATTAAAAAGTGGGCTGATGGGCACCACTAATAAGCCTTCTCTACTTCTCTACTTCCTCTTCGTTTTGTCTTTGTGTGTCTGGACCTGCAACAAGAAGGATTTTCCGACAAACTCAACCAAAGGTGAAGTTAAAAAGTTTTATCTGTATGGATTTGGGCTTGGACATCTCACCCTACACTCTATGTGGTCTTTAAAAGCCCTGAGCAAAAACTTCCAAATTAAGGCAAACATGGCTGTTAAGCAAAAATCACAATATGGCAGAGGATATACAGTTAAAGTTCTGTTAGTTCTGCTACTTCTGGCAGGAGATATTCACCTTAACCCTGGACCTGCCACTATTAAACAGCAGACCACTGGGTAGCACAAAACCGAGCTGTACAAAAGCAAAAACAACATTTATTTTTCCAAACTGTTAATCATGCACGAGTTCTTTGGGACACCAAGGCTAAACCAAAGGGGATCCTCGGCGGTCATTTAAACATACGGAGCATAATCCCCAAAAGAGATGAGATTTCGGTGTTGCTGTTGGACTCAAATCTGGACTACCGTTGTCTCTCAGAAAGCTGGCTACACAGGAACATAGACACTAATATGATCGATATTGTGGGCTACCAGTGTTTTAGAAAAGACAGGCAGGTAGGGAGGGGAGGAGGTGTTTTAATTTACATCAAAGAGAAATATAAATGTCAACTGGTTGATTTGAATACTTCACTTGAATGTTTAGCTGTTAATGTATGTCTCTCTCCGGTAATGAATTTCAACATTGCAGTAGTGTACAACCCACCGTCACACAACTCTTCCTTTTATAATGAATTAAGTGATCTGGTTAAACAACTTGAGAAGAACAGAGAAACAATAATTCATGGTGACTTTAATATCAACTGGTCTGATAAAAAAGACAAACAAAAACTGAAAAGCCTCATGACTAAATTTAATTACCAGCAAATCATCAAAGGACCCACCAGGATAACCAAACAATCCAGAACACTTATTGACATGGTATTTACTAATAAACCAGAACGAATAACCAGAACCTATAATCTTGTAACTGGTCTCTCAGATCATAACATGGTTCTTGCTGTCAGGAAACTTACTAAAAAGCGACTACAGTATTTTGGGGGAGTCGATATTGACAAATCAAATTTTATTATCCCCAAATCAAAAAATGAGGAGTTTGAACATTACTTAGAGAATCAAAATTGGGAGCAGCTCATGGCAACATGTGAAGTAGATGATTGTTGTAATTTTATAACTGCAACAATCACAAAGTCTATAGAAAAATTTTCAAAGCAAATTAAAAGTAGACAACAGAAGATTAGCCTACCATGGTTAAATAATGAAATAAGAAAACTTATGAAGAGGCGAGACTATGCACTGAAAACATCACTAACCTCCAAACTACAAAATGATCACCTTGTGTACAAAAGTTTAAGAAATAAAGTGGTACATGAGCTGCGAAAATCAAAAATATCTTATTACAATAAACTGATAGATCATGCAAAGGGTAACAACAGTTCCCTATGGAGGCATTTAAATAACTTAACTAATAAAAAAAACGATCAGAAGGGGGTAAAGGAACTTAGAATCAATGGCAAGACCGTCAGTGACAAGGCTACTTTGGCAAATGAATTTAATTCACACTTTGTGGGCTCTGTGGAAGACTTAACAAAAATTTTTGTGCTGCCAAATGTGCTCAACAACACAAATTCCATACTCCCAACAGATACTTTTCACATCGATGAGGTAAATGAGAAGTTAATTGCTGGTATTGTTAAAACACTGTCAAACTCAAAAACTAGTGATATCTACAAATATGAGCACCTCCTTTCTCAAAATGCACAGCAAAATATTAATCAAAACCACTGACTCATCTCATTAATCTCTCCATTAGGTCTAGTACATTTCCATCTGGCTGGAAAAAAGCTGTCGTCATACCAGTTCATAAATCAGGCAGTAAAGACGATATATGCAATTACCGCCCAATCTCTATCTTACCAGTCCTATCTAAGGTTCTTGAAAAAGTTGTAGCTACACAGCTGATAGACTACTTACAAGACAGTCAACTTCTTCATCCACATCAATTTGGTTTTAGACCAGGATACTCAACAGAAACAGCAAATTGTTGCCTTATTGACAACGTCAAACAGTCCTTGGACAGGGGTAATGTGGTAGGAGCTGTTTTTCTAGATCTCAAAAAGGCTTTCGATACTGTAAACCACAGTTTGCTTTTATCCAAAATGGTATCTTTTAACTTCTCCCCAAATACATTAGAATGGTTTGCATCTTATCTCCAGAATAGAGAACAGTGTGTAAAAGTTCACCAGGATAAATCCTCATTTTTAAACAAACCGCATGGGTATCCCACAAGGGTCCATTCTTGGTCCTTTACTTTTCAGCATTTTTATTAATGACTTGCCGTTACACTGCTCAGCTGCAACATGCCAACTTTATGCAGATGATGCAGTTATTTACACAGCTGCCAAGACTCCAGCCACAGGCTGCAGATGTACTGTCTACAAGTATGGTTGATGTCCAAGAGTGGCTCCTCAAGAACCATCTATTGCTGAACCTTCAGAAAACAGTCTCAATGTGCTTTTCAATCAAAAAATGTAACCTGCAACATTTTAAAGTTAATATACATGATCATGACATCAGTTTAGCTACAGAATTCAAATACCTTGGCATTGTACTAGATCCTCAACTCAAATTTAATCTTCATATAAAGAAAATTTCAAAAACAGTAAAAAAAAAATCTGAACTGCTTTAAATTAATTAGATATTACATACCTTACGAAGCAGCTGCACTGTATATGCATTCTATGGTTTTTTTCTCATATATCATACTGTTTGACAGTCTGGGCTCAAGCAGCCCCTTCCACAATAAGACATATAGGTTCATTATATAATCAAACCCTAAAAATCTTGGACAAAAAGCCATTAGGTGGCATCACTGTAATGTTTTAAAAAAATACAACCTATTGAGTTTTGAGAGCTTCATTGACCTCTGTCTTCTGAAATTAACGTTCAAATGTTTCCATAAATCAGCACCCGAGCCACTTGCTGGTTTCGTCCAAAGACAGGACAGCAGCAGAGCCACCAGGAGTTCTGTTAACAATAACTGTAAAATATTCCACCGCAGAGAACCACATTTGGACAAACAGCTTTCTCTATAAAGGGCAGTCACATCTGGAACACAATGCCAAATGAAATTAAAATAATAACGGACTTTAAAACATTCACTAAAAATGTTAAAAACTGGCTGAAAAATAAACAAGATGTACTCATGTATGAATTAATTGTCTGCAAAGTGAGAGTGAATGAAGGGAAGGAATAAATGTGTTTGTTTATAGTGAGTGACGGAGGGAGGAAGGCCTGAAATAGGCAAATGTGAGTTATGTTATATGTGTTAAATGTGAGTCAGGCTGTTATATTTGTGTATTTATAATATTTATGTTAAGGTGAGTCAGGCTGTTATATTTGTGTATTTATAATATTTATAATATTTATAATTGTGTATTTATAATTTTTCTGCATTGATGTATGTGGTTATTGTGTATATTTTTATCTTGATTCTTTTTTCTAAAGCCCATCCAGGGACAAGAGTTGCAAATTAGCTAATAGCTATACACTCTATGTGCAACACATCAGATTGATTGTCTTTGATTAATTGTCTATGTTTATTGCACTGTCCCTGTCAAATAAACTAATCTACTACTACTACTACTAATCTTTGTTCCACTGGAATAGCACCAAACTTAAAAGGCAGCAGCATCTCCCTTCCCGATGTAGAGCTGCGGTTCATCACTGGATATCACTTTCATCCAATCATCCATAGTCCATGACTGCTTCTCTTTATCCAGCTGTAACCGTGTTTTCTTCCGTTTAGGTGTTAACGATGATTTTATATTTGCCTTTCTGGTCTGTAAATCTCATTCCTTCAGCTGATTTCTGGTTTTAATCTGTTTATTAAAATAGCACACATGAAAAATCACCTATACATTACAGCTTTTTTTTTTTTTTTATAAACACTCAGAACATCCTGCTATGTCCCTGTAACAGTGCAATTAAAACACATCAAAAGTTCACGTTAGACTTAAAGTTAACTGTATTGAAGTAATTTGATGTTTAGTGAAAATAAACATTGCTGTCATGAACCGAGCCCGTGTTTCCTGTGGGCTCAGTTCTGATCGATCCTGGTGGCTCAGGCAGTGGGTTTATTATGTGAAGTTGTGTTTTGATTTCTTGTTGTTTTCATGTCTGTACACCGTTTCTGTTCCTGCCTGTAGCTGCCGCTCTGGCCTGTCCGGCCACGCCCCCCTCTTTCTGACAGTCAGCTATTCGCCCCGGTAATCATCTTTCCCGCGCTCGCCCACGTGTTCCCAATTTGCCACGCCAGCGATGTTTGTACAAAAGCAGCTCTTTGCTAGACAAACGCTGCTGGATTATTGTACGTGTTAGATGGTTTCTCTCTGCCGTCAACACTCACGTCACTAAGGACTGTCTGTGTGTCTTGGATTCTCGCTGTGACGACTTGGTCTGCCCCCCCCCCCACTGTGAGTAACTGCCTGTGTGCTGTTCCGCTGCTGTTTTCCTCCTGTGTGTGTGTAGGGCAACCTTGAGGATGCTAATGAGGATCCAAACTGTTCTGTGTCTGTATGTTAAGTTGTGTGTTAATAAATGTGTGTGTGGTGTAACCCAGCATTTAAGTCCTTCTCCTTTCTCCTCCTCCGTGCGCTGTTGGAGAAGCGCACGGGGAGCTCATGACACATTGCAAAGTTGCACTGTTGCTCTAATATGACATTAATTGGAAAAAAAAAAAACCCAAACCCTGGTTTACTGTTTATTAATTCCAGCTGGCAGATTAATTGAGCGTTGCTCTCTGCCTGTCCTACAGCCACGCTTTGTCCTCTTGCCAGACATTCACCAGTTGCATTCATCACCACATGCACACACATGCACACTCACGCATGCACGCACGCATGCACACACGTACACTCATGCACACACTCACATTGTCCAATCAGTCACACGCCTGCTTGCCACACGGCTGTGTCCACTTGCCTTCGTTAGTGTATTGTGTACTTGTGGGGAGCCAGTGTGATCAGTCAGTGTGGCAGCTTAAGTCAACATTGGACTTCCTGGCTCGCAACTGTTGGGTTTTCCCTGGACTGAACTATGTTGTCCCTCAGAGCCTTTCCGCTCCAACATGAGTGTAAGTTTTTCCTCATTTTTGCCTATTCTCTCTGCTCCTACCCTGCCTGGAGCATGTATGGCATCTAACCTAAACCAATGAAGCTTGTAGAGAGCTTGATCAAGATCTGTCCTTCAATTCACATATTAAATTTGTTTCTAAGACTGCCTTCTATCATTTGCGTTATATTGCCAAGATTAGGAGCATCTTGTCTCAGAGTGATGCTGAGAAACTGATCCACGCTTTTGTTAGCTCGAGATTAGATTATTGTAATTCTTTATTATCAGGCTGTCCTAAAACATCTTTAAAAAGTCTTCAGCTGATCCAAAATGCTGCAGCAAGAGTTTTAACAGGTACTAGAAAGAGAGATCATATCTCTCCGGTTCTGGCCTCCCTTCATTGGCTTCCCATAGAGTTTAGAATTAAGTTTAAAATCCTTCTTCTTACTTACAAAGCTCTAAACAATCAGGCTCCTTTTTATTTAAAAGATCTGATACTACCGTATTATCCTAACAGAGCGCTACGCTCCCAAAATGCAGGATTACTTGTAATACCTAGAATCTCCCAAAGTACAATGGGAGGCAGAGCCTTCAGTTATCAAGCTCCTCTCCTGTGGAACCAGCTGCCAATTTGGATTCGGGAGTCAGACTCGATCTCTGTTTTTAAGAATAGGGCTAAAATCTACCTTTTTGATATAGCCTACAATTAGGGAGGGATCATGTGTTTCTGAACCCTCCCTTAGTTATGCTGCTAATAGGTTTAGTCAGCCGGGGGACCTCCAGTAATGCACTGGGCCTCACTCCTTTCCTCACTCTCAATGAAATATTTTTTTTTTGCTGGTCATTAACATTTGTTTGTTCTCTCCCATAGATTGAGTCCCCATCATGCTGTTTGCTCTCTACATGTCTGTTCTTTTCATCTTCTCTATCCCCTCACCCCCCAGCCAGTCGCAGCAGATGACTGCCCCTCCCTGAGCCTGGTTCTGCTGGAGGTTTCTTCCTGTTAAAAGGGAGTTTTTCCTCTCCACCGTCGCCAAGTGCTGCTCACAGGGGATCGCCTGATTGCTGGGGTCTTTCTGCAACTGTGGGAGTTCCCCCTACAGTTGATAGTGCTATGAGATTGACTGTTGTTGTGAAATGGCGCTATATAAATAAAGTTGAATTGAATTGAATTGTAGCCGGTCGTCCCAGCTTTCCTCTACATAGACTGTTATTTGTACATTTTGTACATTTTCCCTTTGTAAATAAACACGTTACATGAACTGCATTTTGGCCTTGAATCAGTTTGTATGTTCGCTGCACGATTACACAGCGGATATGACAAGAAGATATGAAGCATTATTAAGAGAAGGAGGAAATAAATGTTTTTTTGAATAGTGGCATCTTCGCAGACGGAGACAGGAACTTGAAATAATGTCTAAACTGTGACCAAATCTTGAGAGTGAACAAAACCACTGGGTTCTTTGTAAAGTTAGCTGGGTTAAAAGGTAACGGAGAAGTTAGCAGTGCTGCAGGTAAAGAAGATAGAAAAGACTGAATTTCAAGTCTACACCATAACTGTTCAGGAAAACGAAGCCAATACAGCAATTTATGGATATGTGAGGACCAATAATACAGAAGAAGATTAGGGAGGGAAAGACCCCCATCAGAAGTGAATTTGTGTAAGGATAAACTTAGTCTAGAGGTCTTCCCTCTCCATAAAAATGAGGCAATAATCTGATCTAAAGATTTAAAGAAGTGCTTGGGTAGGAAAAGAGGAATACACTGAAATAGTTAGACACCGCGGCAAGACATTCATTGTAATGGTATTAATTCTACCTATCAACAATAGAGGAAGTGAGTTCCACCTCTGACAGTCTGCCTTAATCTGAGCAATCAAGGGGGCAAAACTGGCCAAATAAAGTGATGACAAAGAGCGGGTGACATTGAGTCCCAAATATTTAAACCCCAATGGGCAAATTTTGAAAGGAATGTCAAATTGGGTAAGCTTTAAGGTCAAAGAATTTACAGGAAAACATACACTCTTGCCAAAATTTACCTTATAGACGGAAAAAGAGCCAAACTTGTCATGATTAAGCTGACAGCTGACATGCACGATGCTAGCACAGGACGGAACCACACAAGGGGGGAACGTTCAACAGTTTATTAATTGTGAAAAAACAGCGCACAGTTGATTAAACAGCCACTCGCCAGAAGAATCAATCCACCTGTGGAGAGAAAGCGAGAGCTGTCAGTGGGAGAGCAGAGTAGGGAGTATGGGCGAGCCAAATTACCCCTTACTCAGGACTCTGAGGATGGACCGACAGGCATCCAGCGGGGGGAATAGACGAACCAGTAGGGTAGGGGGATGAGCAGTAGTGCCTGACTGGGTGAGGATTTGTTGTTGTGGTAATGGTGAAGTGGGCAGGAGAGCGCACGCAGTCCCCCCGAGACCACACCGCTACGATGGCAGCAACATTTTTCATTCATTCATCTTCTGCCGCTTAATCCTTTTCGGGTCGCGGGGGGGGCAGGGAGCCTATCCCAGCATCTTTGGGGCGGGAGGCAGGGTACACCCTGGACAGATCACCAGTCCATCGCAGGGCCAACACAGAGAGACAGACAACCATTCACTCTCATATTCATACCTAAGGACAATTTAGATCCCCAGTTTGATGCCAAATTAACCTAACTTGCATGTTTTTTGGCATGTGGGAGGAAACCGGAGAAATCCCGGAGTAAAACCCACGCTAGACACGGGGAGAATATGCAAACTCCACACATATCACTGTTGGTCGGGGGCTGGGATCGATCCAGGATCCCCCGGCCAAGGGTGAGTTGCTGTGCTGCCGCAGTGCTAAACCACTCCTCCCACCGTGGCAGCAACCTGTAAGAGAGAAAGGGTACAGTTAGACGGACGTGTCTAAGCTTTGTACAAAACGACCTGCTTGCCTGAATTAGGGCAGTATACCCAGACGAGCCAGCGTTGACTGCGCGGAGCAGGCCTCCTTAAATACACTGGCTGATAAGTGGGCGCAGGTGTGTCCTCTGCCTCAGGTGCAGTGATGAGTTTGTGAACGTGCAGCAGGAGGGGAGGGGCGCGCTCTCACTACCCATGACAAAACTTCTCTAATAAGGACAAAATTGGTGGCACACTAATCAGTGGCCTGGACACATATAAAAGAAGATCATCCGCATAAAGAGATGGCTTAAGTTCAATGCCAGAGCAAAAAAGACCATGAAATGAAGGAAGAGATTTTAAAACCACTGAAAGTGGCTCTATGGCTAAAGCAAACAAGAGAGGAGACAAGGGACACCCCCTGTCTTGTGCCTCGAGATAAGCTAAAATAATCAGAGTGTGTGTTGTTTGCAACAATGTTAGCCTGGGGAGAAGTGTATAAAAGCTAAATCCATGACACAGACTTCCTCCCAAAGCCAAACTTGTTCAGCACCGCAAAAAGATAATTCCACTCGACATGATCAAACTGCATCCAACAAAATAACAACTTCAGGATCTAGAGAAGAGTGATCAGAGAAGATGGTGTTAAAAAGTGTGCGAACATTAAAAAACAGCTGACGCCCCTTAATGAAACCATTCTGGTCCTGAGATATAACTCCAGGAAGGACTTTTTTCCAGTCGGGTTGCTAACACTTTGGCAAGAATCTTCACATCAACATTGAGAAGAGAAACAGGTCTGTAGGAAGTACAAGATGTGGGATCCTTATCTTTTTTCAAAAGGAGAGATATACGACATTCTACGACACGGTGGTGGCATCAGCCATCACTTTTGGAGTGGTCTGCTGGGGCAGTGGCATTACAGCAGCCGATAGGAAGAGACTGAACAAACTGATCAAGAAAGCTAGCTCTGTCCTGGGGCAGCGCCCTGACCCAGTGGAGGAGATAGGAGAGAGAAGGATGGTGGCTAAACTGTCATCTCTGCTGGAGTCCGAGTCCCACCCTATGCAGGACATACTGAATGCACTGAGGAGTTCATTTAGCAGCAGACTACATCATCCTAGGTGCGCAACCGAGAGGTTTCGCAGGTCCTTCCTACCTACGGCAGTCAGACTGTATAACCTAAGCAGGACTGCTCGCAGAGATAGCAAAAAAAAAACGTGACGACCTAATAGTATTGAATGCAAAAGATGCAATAGACTTACACAATAGTCCCCTCCAGTATATACAACTAGGACAATATCAGTCGCTACGGAGAGTGACAATATGTATGGGTACATATTCATACTATGTAGGATAACTAAGTAGACGGTTATGCTGTTTATTCCATCTTGCTACAATGCTCTGCACTTTGTATATATATTTATATGTTGATGTGTATGTATGTATATCCACTGCTCTTATTTATATCTTCCGTATCTTCTTAATTATTGCTCTGAGTGTTGCTATCCCTGTGCTGTTGCAATCCTGGAATTTCCCCATTGTGGGACTAATAAAGGCTTATCTTATCTTATCTTATTTTATAGACGCCTGGGTCAGCGTAGGTGGCAAAACGCCTCGCTTTAAAGATTCATTATAAATCGCACAAAGAAGAGGAGACAGCTTAATAATGAACATTTTAAAAAATTCAACAGGAAACCCGTCAGGGCCGGGAGCTTTCTGACTGTGCATGGATTTAATTGCACACGTAATATCTTCTAGAGTGAGCGGTGCACCAAGCCCATCAGCAATCTGTGGATCTATAGTGGGAATATCCAGATTCTGAAGGAAATCAATAATTTCACTCATATCTGTGGAAGATTGAGATTTATAAAGGTTTGAGTAAAAATCTTTAAACGTTTCATATATTGCTGTCGGGCATGAGACTGTATTTCCAGTCTTTGATTTGAGGGATTAATCAAGCAGAAACTTGGCGTTTTAGCTGGCGAGCTAAAAGTCGACTTGGTGTCTCTCCATATTCATAGTAATTTGCCCGAGATCGTAGTATAAGATGTTCAGCCTCATTCGTTGTAAGAAGGTCAAGTTGTAATTGAAGGTCTTGTCGTTGTTTCAGTAGTTTCTGTGATGGCTTAGAAGCATTTTTGCTGTCAATATCCTGAATATTAAATAAGTCATTCAACTTGTTTTTTTCAGTTCTACTCCAATGTGTTGAACAGGAAATGATTTGCCCTCATAGATAAGCTTTAAGTGATTCCCACAATAGAGAGGAAGAAATTGAATTGCTACTGTTAGTAAATAAAAAATTATCAATTGCCGATGTGATAAAAGTGTTAAATTTGTTGTCCGATAATAACAATGAATTAAACCTCCATGGTGAAGAAAAGTGAGGGTAATTTTTAAATACTATGTCGAGGCTGAGAGGGGCATGATCTGAAATGGCAATTGGATGATACTCAGTGGATAATAAAGACCCATCAACAAAAAAATAATCGATACGGGAATAGGATTGATGCACCTGTGGAAAAAAAAGAATAAGCTCTGACATGCGGATTCAAAAGTCTCCAGGGGTCAACATACACATAACATAAAATCAGATATTGATTTGGCCATGCGAGACTGTGTAAAGGATCTGAGACTAGAGTGATCCAGAGATGGATTCATTACACAATTAAGATAACCGCCTAGAATAAAGCCAATGAGTGTTAAGAAGAGGAAGCGTATGCAATAATTTGTCTGCAAAATCTGGACTGTCAAAATTTGGAGCTTAGATGTTTACTAAAAGAGCAGGATTATTAAGTAACACACCTGCAATTAACAAATATCTGCCATTTTGTCTACTGTCATTTCAGAGATATTAAAATTGACACTTTTACTGATTAAAGTAGCTACTCCTCTGGCTTTTAAATTAAAGGATGAGTGAAATATCTCAACAACCCATGGACGTGCCTGGACAATGTCACGCAGTTACAACAACTGCTCGTTTGGGGCGATGTAACCGAAACCACCACTGACCAGGAGGAAAAAATCTCTACGAAGAAAAATCAGGCTTATCAATTGGCCAAGACCGAAAACGGAAATCCGTTCCCTTCAGCCAGGTTGTTTGTCCGCCACAAACGAGAAATTTTTTTACTTTTCTCCTTGGCTTTCTCCGGTAAAAGGATTTCTCAGATTGTGCAGTTGTCTTTATTGTTATTTTCTACCCAAAATGCACTACAGTAAACACCACTTCCTCTTCTCAGACTACGTGTTGCTATAGTTATACAAACTCCGAGGGGCACTTCCGCCCTTTGGTCCACTGGACCAAAGGGCGGAAGAGCCTTGCAGTGTGAATTCCCTTTGCATTCACACTGCAAGCGAAGCGGTCTTGGTTCACTTGCAAGTGAACCAAGAGCCCCGTTTTCAGGCGGACCAGAGTTCACTTGTTTGGTGTACGCTAGAGTTTGAATGCGCATTCAGACTGCACCAAATTGGATGGCTTAAACCCTGCCCTCTGACTATGGGTTTGGGGTCAAAAAGTCAATACTGACATTGCCTTTGCACTATTGTTTTAAAACGAGTAAAGCTAGGGTCATCAAACTTTGTACACAGGTTCACCCTATGACCCTGACCTCTGACTATGGTTTTGAGATTGCAAGGTCAAAGGTCAAGGTCAAATTGCCATTTAAATTATATCTCAACAACAAAGAAAGCTGGAGTCATTAAACTTTGTACACAGGTTCACTTTGGGACCCTGATCTGCAAGTATGGGTTTGGGGTCAGAAGGTCAAAGGTCAAGGTCAACATGCCATATAAACTATTTGAAAAACAATGAATCCCAGGGTTCCCAAACTTTCACCATGAGACCCTGACCTATGACTATGGTTTTGGGGTCAAAAGATCAATGGTCACGGTTAGCTTCCCTATCCCCTTTCACTGTAGAACGAGTGAAGCTTGGGTCACCACACTTTATACACAGGTTCACCCTGTTACCCTGACCTCTGACAATGGTTTTGGGATTGCAAGGTCAATGGTCGAGGTCAAAATGCCATATAAACTACATCTCAATAATAAACAGGCTGTGGGGTACCACTGGCAGCTACCAGTATTTTTTAGTAATGTTTTACAAAGCCAGAATGTTCAGCTGTTAAAAATAAAAAGTTTTGTGTCGTATCTGTGATTTTATTTTCTTCAAATCAGAACAGCTAAATTTTGTTATAGATTTGTAATTCAGTAACTTTTGCCGGGGGAAGTAAATTGAGGATTCTCTGTTAAATTTGGAGCTTTTCTTGTAAAGTTCATTAGTCAGGACCATTTTTTATTATAAATGTGTGATCTGTGTTGGTCCTGCGATGGACTGGCGATCTGTCCAGGGTGGACCCTGCCTCTCGCCCAAAGATGCTGGGATAGGCTTCAGCCCCCCGCGACCCAAAAAGGATTAAGCGGAAGAAGATGAATGGATGGATGGATGTGTGATCTTTGGAGGAATCTCACTTTTGATTAATGCTTTATACTTCACTCTCACTGTGACTAACTATGAACTGCTGTCTCGAATCAGCATCTTTTTTTTTTATTTCATTTGTTTCCCCTTAAATAAATAAGCCGTCTATCATGTATGCACAGCACTGCTGAGAGAGTGAGAGCAAACTGATGAATCAGACATATAAAAGCTCATTTTCCAGTTGTGGTTTTGTGCCTCTCACCACTCCCACACTTCCATGTAGTTACAAGCTAATCTCCAGAGCCAGAAGAGTTATTTGGAACGGCCTTCGAAATTATAGCGAAGAATAATTTAGTGACTCATAATTTATTTGTTGACAGTTATGTTGGGATTTACTGGTAGTAGTGCAACGGACAAGAAAAAAGCTCACAAATGTATGAAGAAAAATAACACATTTTACAAGAGTACTAAGTTTATGTGGAAAAAATTACACGTTTACAAGAGAAGTCATATTTATTTGCAAATTTACCTGAAAAAGGTGGAAAAAATAGCAAACGAAAGCTTTAGAGTGAAAGTCAGAAATTCATAAGAAAGAAAAACACAAACTTACAGGAAGAATGTCACTGATTTACTATAAATAGGTTTGAATTGAAAAAACTGGCATAATATTGGACGAAAAGAACTTGGCAAGTCAGTTTATGCTTATACAGTATCACAGCCTTTATACCTTAATTAAGTCATTGTGGCTAAGCCAAAAGAAGCTAATGCGATGATGTGGTGTGTGTCTCTGTCCATCCATCCATCCACATGTCACGGGAATCACTATTCTACCTCGGCATTTGCCCTGATGCTCACCAAACTCACTCACACTGATCCTCGGGGGTCTGCATTCAAGTTGTGCTCAAGGTCAAAGGTCAGGAGATCTGGGCACTTATGATTTCAGAAAAAATGTTACTCCTCCTAGGCCAGCGACCTTGACTTTAACTACATCCTAGATGGGTCTGTACAGTGGGGCAAAAAAGTATTTAGTCAGCCACCAATTGTGCAAGTTCTCCCACTTAAAAGATGAGAGAGGTCTCCAATTGTCATCATAGGTATACCTCAACTATGAGAGACAAAATGAGAAAAAAAAATCCAGAAAATCACATTGAAGGATTTTTAATGAATTAATTGGTAAATTCCTCGGTAAAATAAGTATTTGGTCACCTACAAACAAGCAAGATTTCTGGCTCTCACAGACCTGTAACTTCTTCTTTAAGAGGCTCCTCTGTCCTCCACTCGTTACCTGTATTAATGGCGCCTGTTTGAACTCATTATCAGTATAAAAGACACCTGTCCACAACCTCAAACAGTCAGACTTCAAACTCCACTATGGCTAAGACCAAAGAGCTGTCAAAGGGCACCAGAAACAAAATTGGAGACCTGCACCAGGCTGGGAAGACTGAATCTGCAATAGGTAAGCAGCTTGGTGTGAAGAAATCAACTGTGGGAGCAATTATTAGAAAATGGAAGACATACAAGACCAATGATAATCTCCCTCGATCTGGGGCTCCACGCAAGATCTCGCCCTGTAGGGTCAAAATGATCACGAGAACGGTGAGCAAAAATCCCAGAACCACACGGGGGGACCTAGTGAATGACCTGCAGAGAGCTGGGACCAAAGTAAGAAAGGCTACCATCAGTAACACACTACGCCGCCAGGGACTCAAATCCTGCAGTGCCAGACGTGTCCCCCTGCTTAAGCCAGTACATGTCCAGGCCCGTCTGAAGTTTGCTAGAGAGCATTTGGATGATCCAAAAGAGGATTGGGAGAATGTCATATGGTCAGATGAAACCAAAATAGAACTTTTTGGTAAAAACTCAACTTGTCGTGTTTGGAGGAGAAGGAACACCATACCTACTGTGAAGCATGGGGGTGGAAACATCATGCTTTGGGGCTGTTTTTCTGCAAAGGGACCAGGACGACTGATCCATGTAAAGGAAAGAATGAATGGGGCCATGTATCGTGAGATTTTGAGTGAAAACCTCCTTCCATCAGCAAGGGCATTGAAAATGAAACGTGGCTGGGTCTTTCAGCATGACAATGATCTCAAACACACCACCCGGGCAATGAAGGAGTGGCTTTGTAAGAAGCATTTCAAGGTCCTGGAGTGGCCTAGCCAGTCTCCAGATCTCAACCCCATAGAAAATCTTTGGAGGGAGTTGAAAGTCCATGTTGCCCAGCGACAGCCCCAAAACATCACTGCTCTAGAGGAGATCTGCTATGGATGGAATGGGCCAAAATACCCAGCAACAGTGTGTGAAAACCTTGTGAAGACTTACAGAAAACGTTTGACCTCTGTCAGTGCCAACAAAGGGTATATAACAAAGTATTGAGATGAACTTATGTTACTGACCAAATACATATTTACCGAGGAATTTACCAATTAATTCATTAAAAATCCTTCATTGTGATTTTCTGGATTTTTTTTTTTCTCATTTTTGTCTCTCATAGTTGAGGGTATAACTGTGGATGAAAATTGGAGACCTCTCTCATCTTTAAGTGGGAGAACTTGCACAATTGGTGGCTGACGAAATGCTTTTTTGCCCCACTGTATGTAGGCTGTGTTTAAGATCAAGGTCAACAGTCAGAAGATTTGAGCACTCCCGGGGTGATTTCATCAGGCTGGAATGAGCTACTCCATCACTGATGGTCTGGTTTTAAGTCATATGGTTTCCATTTTCATGGAAACTAAATTTTGCAAATAACTCATCCACAAACTTTTATATAGGTGCAGAATAGTCTGTTTTGTTTTGTTTTTTTTAAAAAAGGTTGCAGTCATGAAATAATTATTTTTAAACCATTTTTATGGGTCCAAAAAAAACAGCCACTGGGGGTGCACAAGCCAGTGTACTCCTAGAGCCGGTCCCAAGCCCAGGTAAATGGGAAGGGTTGTGCCTGGAAGGGCATCCAGTGTAAAATCTTTGCCAAATCAAACATGCAGATCATGATGAATGAGACTTTCATACTGGATCGGTCGAGGCCCGGGTTAACAACAACCGCCACCGGTGCTGTTAACCGACAGGGTGCTGATGGAAATTGGGCTACTGTTGGTCGAAGATCGAAGAGGAGGAGAGGGGGAAGGCATGTTAGGAAGGAGAGAGAGAAAAGGAAAGGAAAGGTAGAAGTGTGGAGGTGAGAATAGGGACGTTAAATGTAGAACCTATGGCTGGTAAAGGTAGAGAGTTGGCTGATATGATGAAGAGAAGAAAGGTAGATATACTGTGCGGTCAAGAAACCAGGAAAGCAAGGCTAGGAGCATTGGAGGTGGATTTAAACTGTTCTGTTATGGTGTAGATAGGAAGAAAAATGGAGTAGGAGTACTCTTGAAGGAAGAGTACATGAAGAGTGTTCAGAAGGTAAAGAGGGAGTCGGACAGAATCATGAGTTTGAAGCTAGAAGTCAAAGGTGTGATGTTGAATCTTGTCAGTGCATATGCTCCACAAGTTGGATGTCAGGTAGAAGAGAGAGGAATCCTGGAGTAAGTTGGATGAAGTGGTAGAGAGTGTTCTCGGGGGAGAGAGTGGTGATTGGAGTGGACTTTAATGGACATGTAGGTGAAGGGAACAGAGGTGATGAGGAGGTCCTGGGTAGGTATGGTCTTAAGAAGAGAAATGTGGAAGGACAGATGGTTGTGAATTTTGCTAAAAGGATGGAAATGGCTGTGGTGAACACATACTTCAAGAAGAGAGAGAAACATAGGGTGACTTACAAGAGGGGAGGAAGATGCACACAGGTGGACTACATCTTATGCAGAAGGAGAAATCTGAAGGAGATAGGAGACTGCATGGTGGTGGCAGGGGAGAATGTAGCTAGGCAGCATCAGATGGTAGTCTGTAGGATGACTTTGGAAAGCAAGAAGAGGAAAACAGTGAAACTGTAAACTTTATTTATTTATATAGCACCTTTCATGTAACAAAGTGCAACTCAAAGTGCTTTACAGTTAAAAACAAAACAATAAAAAGACAAGAGAACCCTCCCCAAGCCCTCCCACCCCGCCCCTACTCTACTGGATGGACGTCCAAGAAGTCCATCCACCCGACCCCTCAACTCACCCCAGACCCCACCCCGACCCACTCCACCCACAAGTAATGATAGACATAGTTAAAACATGGCCGAGCACTGAGGACCAGAGTGAGGAAATGCGATCATAGGGGGACCATCAGCACCAGGAGCTGGTCTCAGCCCACAACTGCAGAGACACCACCACAGGGGCCACCCTGGCCCAGGCTGACAGAGGAGTCCATACCACAACCAACAGGTTGTGACTGAACTCTCCCATCCCACCAAGCCAAGGTCACCACCACAGCAGCATCCCCACTGCCAGAGCCAATTACAGCTCCCAGTGCTGACAGCCCCCCAGTGAGGAAACACTAGAGCTAAAAATAACATAAGATAAAATAGAATACAGTAGAATACAGTAAGAAGCAGAGTAAGATCATGAATAAAAATAAGTAGAAAGAGAATACAATGGTTAAAGGAATAACTATACCCATATCAATCAGTCAACCAACCTTTATTGTCATGATGCTATGCATACAACTGTCATGCAAGCAAGATGAAATTGCGTTTCTCTAGGCATCCGTATTGTAAAAAGAACATAATTTAAAAACACACTCACACACCCCCACCCCCCACCCCAACAGCCATTCACACATCCCTGAGACACATTTGGATATTACAGTAATGTTAACTTATTACAGTTGCAGTTAAAATGATAACTGCCTATGTGTATATAAAACAATTAAAATGGCTAAGTGAATCTAAGTAGCTAAGAGAAATAAATACTTAAAACTGACTAAAACCATAATATACATATAATATACATAATGTCCACAAAGTGCAGTAATATGTGTAAAGGATTCCGGATCAACTGTTCAGCATCCTAACAGCTTGTGGAAGGAAGCTGTTAATCAGTCTGGCGGTTCTGCCTCTGATGCTCCGGAATCGTTTGCCAGATGGCAGCAGTTCAAAGTGTTTGTGCAGAGGGTGAGAGTGGTCCTTGACAATGTTCAGTGCCCTGCTCCTCCAACGGCTCTGAAAAAGTTCTTGAACAGAGGGGAGGGAAACTCCAATTACCTTCTCAGCTCCCTCAACTATCCTCTGCAGGGCTTTTTTGTCTTACATACTGCAGCTGGAGTACCATGTTGCAATGCAGTACGTCAGAACACTCTCCATCACACCTCTGTAGAAGGTCCTGAGGATGCAGATGGGGACAGAGGCCTGTTTGAGTTTCAATTCAATTCAATTCAACTTTATTTATATAGCACCATTTCGCAACAACAGTCATCTCATAGCACTATCAACTGTAGGGGGAACCCCCACAGTTGCAGAAAGACCCCAGCAATCAGGCGATCCCCTGTGAGCAAGCACTTGGCGACGATGGAGAGGAAAAACTCCCTTTTAACAGGAAGAAACCTCCAGCAGAACCAGGCTCAGGGACACTGAGGACACATGTGGGACATATCCCACTCCTCAGCCTCCCTGGGAAGGTCTATGCCAAGGTACTGGAGAGGTGAGTACGGCCGTTGGTCGAACCTCGGATTCAGGAAGAGCAATGTGGTTTTCGTCCTGGTCGTGGCACATCGGACCAGCTCTTTACCCTCTCGAGGGTTCGTGGGAGTTTGCCCAACCAGTTTACATGTGTTTTGTGGACTTGGAGAAGGCATTTGACCGCGTCCCTCGTGGTTTTTTGTGGGGGGTGCTTCGGGAGTATAGGGTATCGGGCTTGTTGTTACGAGCTATTTGGTCTCTGTACGACCGTTGTGAGAGTTTTGGTTCGTATTGCCAACACTCAGTCGGACTCATTCCCAGTGAGAGTTGGACTCCGCCAGGGCTGCCCTTTGTCACCGATCCTGTTCATAATTTTTATGGACAGGATTTCTAGGTGCAGCCAGGGAACGGAGGGTGTCATGCTTGGTGACCATAGGATCTCATCTCTGCTGTTTGCAGATGATGTTGTCCTGTTGGCTTCATCCAGCAATGACCTACAGCTCTTGCTGGGACAGTTTGCCGCTGAGTGTGATGCTTGGTGACCATAGGATCTCATCTCTGCTGTTTGCAGATGATGTTGTCCTGTTGGCTTCATCCAGCAATGACCTACAGCTCTTGCTGGGACAGTTTGCCGCTGAATGTGAAGCGGCTGGGATGAGAATCAGCACCTCCAAGTGCGAGTCCATGGTCCTCAGCAGGAAAAAGGTGGATTGTCCTCTCCGGGTTGGGGACAAGCTCCTGCCCCAAATGGAGGAGTTTAAGTATCTTGGGGTCTTATTCACGAGTGAGGGGAAAATGGAGAGAGAGATTGACAGATGGATTGGAGCAGCATCTGCAGTGATGCGGACGTTGTACCGGTCTGTTGTGGTGAAGAGGGAGCTGAGTTCTAAGGCAAAGTTGTCGATTTACCAGTCAATCTATGTTCCTACTCTCACCTATGGTCACGAGCTTTGGGTAATGACCGAAAGAACGAGATCGCGGATACAAGCGGCTGAAATGAGCTTTCTCTGTAGGATTGCTGGACTCACCCTCAGAGATAGGGTGAGGAGCTCAGTCATCCAGGAGAGGTTCGGAGTAGAACCGCTGCTCCTCCACATTGAAAGGAGTCAGTTGAGGTGGTTTGGACATCTGATTAGGATGCCTCCTGGACGCCTCCCACTTGAGATGTTTCGGGCATGTCCCACTAGGGGGCAGACCCAGGACTC
Organism: Pholidichthys leucotaenia; assembly: GCA_020510985.1. NCBI lineage: Eukaryota > Metazoa > Chordata > Actinopteri > Cichliformes > Pholidichthyidae > Pholidichthys > Pholidichthys leucotaenia. The sequence continues at coordinate 431,070,545 of CM035841.1, forward strand.
GGTGGAGAGACTATGTCTCCCAGCTGGTCTGGGAACGCCTTGGTATCCTCTCTGAAGAGCTGGAGCAGGTGGCTGTGGAGAGGGAAGTCTGGGCTTCTCTGCTTGAACTGCTGTCTCCGCGAACTGGACCTCTGGAAAAATGGTAGAAGATGAATGGATGGATGGATGGACGGACTTAACACAGCCACTTTTATGCATCAAACACATTGACAAAACAACAACACAGCCTGGATATTGCACACATTAACATTACAGCCATTAACATGTTAATAATTGAACCTAAAACACATCACACCCCTACCACCATACAGTCTCGATGGGGAAACCATCCCCCGGAGACCCATCCGGCGGGTCCCGTCCAGAGCTTCTTCTTTGCTTTGCCCCCGGAGATGAACCACGTTGGAGCCTCAACACCTCGTTCTCCTCAATGACGCGCCGTAGCTCGTTGGGGTGTCTCCATGAGCCAATCGAACACTTGACGATAACCGTCCTTCCCGAACGGCCACCACCTGTAGCCATTCTGGTCTTGTCATCATTTCTGCTTGCCGTGAACCCCTCTTAGCCGAGCCTCCTCCTTGTGTTGAACCATGTCAGCGACCACCAGGGGAGCTTGACTCGGCTTCCAATGTCCACAACATCTAGCCCGTGGCCTCCTCTCTGGGGTGAACCAATCAGCAAACCCCTCGAGAAGCCAACTTGGCCTCCAGTGTTCCTGTGTGGCACATCGGTCCACCGTGCCAGCCGGTCCTGCCCCGCTCTCTTTTATTTGTGAAGCCGGCGAAGCCGTTGTAGCCCCTTACTTTTTGTTACCTCCCGGCTGAACTCCGGAAGCATAGGGAGCCATCTTCACAGCTCCACCTGCCGTCACAGGCGTTCTACCCGTGCCACCCAGTTTCCCACATCCAGGGTAACTTGGGCCCTGGCACGGGAACCCTCCTGCAATGGCCCTAGGTGAATTGGTCCTGTCTGTCTCCCAGAATACGAGGCCATTATTCGTCCCATACCGCACCGTCCACCACACTTGGAACCAGTCAGTCCCACAAACCACTCTTCTCCGATGCCACTGGTGATCGTGAAGTCCAGTCCGTAGAATAGGTCGCAGCCCATCACGTTCGACCCACTGACAGTCACCACGAACTGGATATTGGACACCACAGCCAACTTGTATCTTGCCGTCAGCTCCAGTGAATCCACGATGGCCAGCCTGTTACCTCCAAAGCCACAATACGGCGTTGACAGTCCTCTCACACTGTCATGCAGGAACAAACTTCTCACAGTTGGCCAGTTCAACATGGATACCGCTGTGCCTGTGTCAACCAACAATGGCACTTCCACGCCGTCCAAAATCACCTCACGGTATATGTGTCCATCTGTGCTCGGGAAGACAGTGTGAATAACCGTAGGAGTCGTGGTGGGGAATCCGCTCTGCGTCGTCGTACTCAATCGCTCAAACTTTTCGCAGGCCCTGGTGAAATGATGTAGGAGTCCACACTTGCCGCAGCATTTGCCCCTCACCGGACACCTCTCTTGCCTTATATCGGTGCTTGGTGGACTCGGCAGCCCAAACAATTTGGGCGATCTCGGAGCAGACCTAATCTTAATAGCTGGTAGCGTAGTCTTCTTTATCTTCTGCGCTGTCATCACTACCCGGGTCCAACAGCCTGTGCCCATGACTGTGATTCAGGCTGCCTCAATGTCATTCTCTCACCGAGGTCCTTTGATAGTTTATCTGCTGCTTCGTACTGCTGAGCTATCTCCACAGCCGTGTTCAACGTCAGTTCACCGGAGTGGGTGAGGAGTCTTGACCGTGCCACTCCACTAACTGATCGTGGACCATTTCTTCCTCCAAAGCCCCGAATTGGCAGTCTCCAGCTAGCTGGCGCAGAATCGCAACATGCTGCTGCACTGACTCTCCTGGCCGCTGGTGGCGCTGTTGGAACTGGATCCACCAGACAATGACGTTCACAGAAGCGTGAAAGTAGCGCACCATTAGCTCAACCACGTCCTCAAAACTATCACTCTCACCCAGTGTGCTGAGAATACGTTGCTCTTCCATGCCGAGATTATGGACCAGTATCGCTCATGCACGTAGTTTCTCCAATTCACTGAGGTTCAATGCCACCAAATAGTTTTGGAACGCTGCAAACCACCTCGCCCAGGGAACTGGCGGCTTGCCTGGGAGCTCCAAAAATGGCCGAATACTAGAAACTCCTTTATCCATTGCTTTATCCTCATTGCCAAATGTTATGTCCATAACCAAGACTTCAACAATGAGGTCGAAGGTGCAATAGAACATAACTTTATTCTCAAACTCACTGAACACAAAGGCGCTCCCGTCTAGGCAGAGGTCTGGTCGTAAAGAGACCGTTCCTCTTCCGCATTGGCCTTTTATACCCTGGGTGGCGGCGGAACCGGAATGGTGGAGCCGTCACCCATAACACACAATTAACAAATAATAATGATATTCAATACATCACATTCCACTCCACAATTATGAACTTTTAATTGAGATTTATTTGATTGTGTGAATAAAAATTACATAATGGGACATCCAATATTAGCCTCTGTTTAAGAACCGCTTGTTTATTTTTTTTGTCACATCACTTATTTGTCTGATCTTTTATGAGTTATTGAGCGTTTTTGTGTCCAGTTTGGTGACGGTCATCGTTAAACCATGTAGCCGCATATAATATGCAGTTGATCTGGGCATTCTGCTCCCCAATTATTAACTTTTAATAATTAACTTCTAATAATTGTGCAAGCACAACGAGAGCAGCGTCACTGGTGACGGTGAGTCGTGGTCCTGCAAAGGGACTCGCGTCTACCGCTGACTGGGGCAGGCTGGGCATTCCTCCCCGCGAAGGGCCGTGGTCCGCCTGGTTAGGTTGCTGCTTCTCCCAGAATGTTCTGTGTAGATACACCGGTATTCTTTGTCAGACCCGGGTCCCCAGTGACGCTCCGCCCAGTCTGCTCGCTCACCTCATGTTCTCCACATATGCCGAATTATCCTTCAGATCTACGCAATCATGGCAACTTTATCGTATAATTTTTTTAAGCATTAAATCTTCAGTATTATCTTTTTCTAGTCAAATTTGTCACTTCCTTGTTTTGTCCAGGGAACACTGTGGTGACTGACAGGCCGTGTTGCAGCATATCGTCCAATGAGCACGGATTCAAGCACCCCGCCCCAACTTCTTGAGGCCTGGACACAGAGAGCGGTCACTGAGCAGTGGCTAAAACTTTTATTGATAAAAATTACATTTTTTGACCAAGCGACTCCATATTCGGGGATGCACATCCTCGTAACCTCAGGAAATCACGTTTAAAGTGTGAGGCCAGTCTAACAAATGGTTCAAGAGATATGCGTGGAACAGACAAACAGACTTCTTGTTTTTATAGATGAATATTACCCAGTCCTAATAGTTTATGCAGCTGATTTATTCTGAATCTGCTGGTTAGCAAGTATAACAGGAATATAACACCTTATTCAGAGTCTTGACAAGAATATGGATTTTGATCGGAGTTTGGTGTCCATGTAAACGTAGTCAGTAACTTGTTTTGTTCTTATCTCTGGGGTAGCTAGTTCCATAGAACATCATAAGAACCCATAAGAACCCACGGTGACACCAGTGTAATAAGCACTTTGAACATTTTTCCTTTAAGGAAAAATGGGTCTGGGTTCTTATGGGTTAAAATACGAGGAAGCAGGTCTATAAAATGAAACACTGTCTTTGTGTCAGAGTGACCATTAGACATTCCTCATACCATTCTTGAATGAAATCCAAGTCACCATAGCTGTTAGCTCAGATTTCTCTTCCTCGACCTTGTTTGTTTTCAGGTGATTTCCCTGATGCCTGTAAGGATTCTTATATAACCAAACATGTTTAACCTCTGTCTATGGCACTTTATTTTTAACAGCTCTGGGGTCTGCAAAATATAGCTCCTTATGGCTTAGACCAAAAAGTAAATAAATAACTAAATTAGGGCTGGGATAATTAATGTGTTAACTTTTAAAATTATTGTGGGCCAATTAACGTGTTAAAAATTAAAAATTCCACTGTCAGGTCCCTGAAGTGGTGTCAGCAGTGGTGACTGGATTGCCTCAGCAGCTGGCTCAGCTTAAAAGAAGAGTAGGCCTTGTTATTCAGTGCTTAAATTTACACCCCACTAAACTGATTCTTCAGTACATAGGGCAACCTCATCCTGTGCACAAATGTCATTTAAAGGGGTCATTGACTGAAAAATGGTGTGTTTGTAGGTCATTTAAAGGGGTCATTGACTGAAAAATGGTGTGTTTGTAGGTTTTAACTGTCAGAAATGAGTCTACTGGTTATGTAATTATCCAAAAATTTTCAAAACAGTCAATTATCTTAAAAAAAACAAACAAACATGCAGCCTTTATCTTGTTTTTCTCTCCCAGAAATGCCACAAAAATTTTTGCCTCTTCTGGGTAAATCTTATACGTCACGATTAGAAAAAGCCAACCCACCACCATCCTAAAGACCCCCCCCCCCCCCACTGCTCTATTATTGGCCCGCCTAGCTGTCCGTTATGTAGATGGGGAGTGGGGGGCACTAAAGGTAGTCTGTTAGCCCCTGAGTTATCAGCCCCCGAGCTAACACTGGTACCATCAGGCTCACTATAAGTGTGGTTTATATTGTTATTTTCTTCAGATCTTAGTCACTCTAATAACCATCCCTGTTACCACCTGGTTCGCCGGTGTGCCTCGCGTCACTCCGACCCATCTCCTAGTGGTTTTGTCGTGATTCCATGGTGGATCACTAGCACTGGCACACCAGCCACTGCAACCAAAATGGTCTGGGACCAGAGGCTGATGGCTGGAGGCGGCTGGCTCTCACAGCCAGCGTCCCTACCGTCCTCTGGGGCTCCACGTGACTTTGCTTTCATGGGCAGCGTAGGGTAACCGCCTTGTGAAGGGACATCTGCCAGCTGGCTGCGGGAGTAGAGTCCCCCGGAACAGGACACTGCCCTTTGAGATCCCATGGCTCGGCAGCTCAGCAAGCTTTGCCTCGGCTCAGCCTCCAGCCGACAGCCTCAGCTCCCAGGCTGGGTCAGTTGCAGCAACCAACGGGCCATGCAGTGCTGGCGATTTGCTATGGAGCCACAGCGAGGTTGTTGGGGGGGGTGTGTGTGGGGGGGCTGAGGTGGCAAACACTGCGCTGTGGATCAGTGTACCAGCGCCGCTCATCCGAGCTAGAAGGACGATAAAAGCTGAAAGCTAGAAGCTAGTCAGTTCATGGCTAACTGACGTAAGAGGGAGGGTGGAGTTGAATAGGTGAAGGATGTTTCTTAAGGAGATACGTAGGCTTTAAATCAATCTTTCAAGAAAGCCAGGAAAAATACAAAACAAATTTGCTTCAATAATTAAAAAGTAAAGAAAATGTGAATAAAACATGTCACAAACATTTCATTAAGACATAATTGAGCTGTTAAAACTTGGAAAAAGAGTAGTCAGTGACTCCTTTAAAGCACGTGGACTTAGAAATACACACACACACACACACACACACACACACACACCTGACGTAGCATCATTGATTGGGGCTGTTTGCTCAAAAGTATGAAAACAATTAGTTTCTGTCAGGGTGAGTGGAGAAAAACCACGTACTCCAATATATAGTGAATAGAAGTGTTTAACTCACCATTAAGGTCAGGAGCCCCGGAAATCAATTCAGGATTGCTCAATTTGTTCTTTTAAAGGTTGAGATAATTAGGAAAGTTATCTTAAGTAGAAGCACTGATGTTCTCTCTGACCGTTTCAAAATAAAACAGGAAATGTGTCAGCAATATTAAAAATGGTAGTTTTGCAGAGAAATCGACTACCTCTTTATAATGAACTGAAAAAGAGTATTACACATTGCTATCATAATATTTTTTAAATTGAATGTACATTCATGATTATCAAGTGTTTTATGTTGCTTTAGCAGTATGTTCAATAGATTAAAATGCAACTAAAAGTTGTTCAAGTATACTTCTTTTACATTGACTCATTTATATAAGTTTAGCAATTATTGCAATTAATTATAGAAAAATGTGCAATTACTCAGTTAAAACTTTTTAAATGAATTCACAATAAATACATTTCTGTATCAGAATCAGAAAAACTTTATTAATCCCAAAAGAAATTGCATATATTACAACTGCTCAGAGACATACCCATGTGTATATACTAAAAACAATATAGGACAAATAAATGCATATTTAAATAAGATATTAATTTCAATTAATGTCAATAAAACTGCCATAAAAGCTCTATAAGAAATACTCTATACTACATTCATGATTCAAAAAAAAAGAAAAAAGCAGCCAAATTCACATTAAAATTGCACACTTATGAGAACAATTTAAAATTTTATTTAATTTTAATTTTTGTTTTAACTGTGTCATAGCTTTTAAAACCCAAATTAACAGGAAATGTGTCTGATTTATTGGCCATGGCACCTTTTGAAGAATCCTCAGTAGATCCCCACAGAACACGGACCAAACCAGTTTGGTTTCCGTGTGTTAACGGGAACCTGCGTGCACAGGCTTTCCTCCTCCTGTTTGCTTTTACAAATTCCTCAGTCGGGACTTTTGATTTTTGATTTCCTCACAGGGGAAGTGGTTTCTGCCACGGTTGCCCTCGGTTCTCTATCTTCCTATTCTTTATTGGACACCTACAGTACATCAGTGCCATTTTCATCAAAAAGATGGACTAAACCACGATTAGCGTGCTTTGTTTTCAGACTTGCCTCAGGTGTGATTGTGTTTGTTTCCTCGCTGCGTTTTTTGGCTGGCCTTTTTGTCAGTGAAAAAGAAAAAGTTCAAAGCTGAGAAAAGCCGAGGCATTTGTGTGATGCGGACTGGATGAATGGTTTTGTTGTTTTTCTCACTCTCCTGCAGCGTTCTCTCTGGAGGGATCGGGCCTGAGCTTCGCTGATCTTTTCCGCCTCATGGCTTTCTGCTGCATCAGCAGGTGAGGTCACCCAGTCATGCAAAGACACGCACTCTGTTAAGCATCAGTTCATGTGTATCAATGTTGGCTTTATAACCATGACAGGGGTCCACATCCTTCACCATCAAACAACATTTCTGAGCATTTTCTGTCTTTCTGTTTTCCTCCTGCCTGGCAGCTATCTGGAGCTGCTACCAAAAAAAGAAAAAAAAAGCTCATTTGACTGATGCCACTTTCTCAGCTTTATTTCCACCCATTTCAATGAAGTTTCTCTGTGAGCCCCTAAACCCACACCTACAGTGCTGCCAGCTAGCTAGCTTAGCAGTGCAATCATGGTTTTCCGGTTATTTCCTTTATATTCTGTTGATCCCACCAGACATCTGGCGTGCGTTCAGTTCCCGAAACAGTCCGCCGAACATACACTACCGTTCAAAAGTTTGGGGTCACTTAGAAATTTCCTTATTTTTGAAAGAAAAGCACTGTTTTTTTTCCAATGAAGATAACTTTAAACTAATCAGAAATACACTCTAATATCTAATATACATTGCTAATGTGGTAAATGACTATTCTAGCTGCAAATATCTGGTTTTTGGTGCAATATCTACGTAGGTGTATAGAGGCCCATTTCCAGCAACTATCACTCCAGTGTTCTAATGGTACAATGTGTTTGCTCATTGCGTCAGAAGGCTAAGGGATGATTAGAAAACCCTTGTGCCATCAGGTTAGCACAGCTGAAAACAGTTTAGCTGGTTAGAGAAGCTGTAAAACTGACCTTCCTTTGAGCAGGTTGAGTATCTGGAAAAAATTATTATTTCAAATACAAATCATTATTTCTAACCTTGTCAGTGTCTTGACTATATTTTCTATTAATTTTACAACTCATGGTGGTAAATAAGTGTGACTTTTCATGGAAAACACAAAATAATTGTCTGTGTGACCCCAAACTTTTGAACGGTAGTGTAGTTTGCAAGGTGAACTAATCTAAATGAACGGGCAGTTCTCGGCGAACGGTTTTTCTGTTCGGCTCGTGCATTCTGTAGTTGTGTCGGTCAATAGTACATGAACAATTCAGTGTGTTTAAGGAGAAATTTAACTGTGGAAAGAGGATTGCACACCGTTTAGACCAGCTCACTGAGTGATTAGCACTGAGCCTCAGGCATGTCAGGGAGAATGAGCTCCAACTTGAAGCCAAAGGCGAAGGCACTGGTAGTTGAGCCATGAACTAGCTGCGTATTTATAGGGTAACTACGGCGTAGACTGTAGCCTACTTCAACTTCATATTACCTAAGAATTCTCCATTATACCCCCACCAAAACAATATTTTATGCGTGGTATTGTTTTACTTAAAAACTGACATAACCTCTACTCTTAAATTGATGGAATTGCTCCAAAAAGAAAAGAAAACTAAAAGGACATCACAAACTATCTTACCTAGCCACCATCTTTGTTCGCTATGCAACTCACCTCCCTGAGGAGTTCAGCCAATGAGAAAACAGTTTGCAGCGAGCATGTCGTTCAGTTACGGAAACTAACGAACAATTCTGAACGGCTGCTAATGGTTTTGTCAATTGAACACAAGGCTGTGTTTCCCACCTGGTCCATTAATCCACAGTCAACTATAAATGTCACATCATTCTGACCTAGTGTATATTGCTATTTTTTTGGTCGGAATGGCCCAGTAGATCAGGCTGTTAGCGAAGTTAGCGCAGTTATGCAGCAGTGGTTTTTATGGCTATTTTCTATATATCCTACTGACCCCATTAAAGGCCAAATGTCACGTAACAGGGTACTTTAAATATCTTGAAACTAGATATAAAAGGGAACCGATCCGTTCGGGTCTTGGTGCATATGCTTCAGTAACAACGGAATATTCGTTAATTTAAAACTGCCGCGCTTGGCCTGACACGGCCCCTGGAATCGCCTGGGGAAGAAGGCGGAAGTGACGAAATCGATTGTACCCTAGTTTGATGCTTGGGGTATTTCAATTGATTGTTTATATGGAGACTGGAAGGTTGAAGTGAGCAACAAGAAAGAAAAAATTGGATATTTCACCCATACCTTAAAACGGGACTATCAGGGACAGCTGGGTAATAAGGGACACTTCTCTGGGAAATGTTTTCATACCTGTCAAGTGAGACGTTTTCGCCGTACTTCAACACCGTAAAAAGCGGCTATAAGGAACGGCGGAGCAACAAGGGACACCTCTCTGGGATCTCTGTCTGTTCCGCAACCGCTGCACAGCTCAACGTGTTAAACCATTGTCCTAATGACTTCTCATTGTAGTGAGAATAGCTCAAGCTGAGCGATCAGCCCGCCCAGACAATTAAACTAATGAGTGACTCCACACTTCTCATGGTAGTGCGAATAGCTCACGCTGAGCGATCTGCCAGCACCAGCTGTGGCTGATCACACACAGGAGTGCTCCGCAAAACACTCAATTTTTTTTCCAGTATATTTTTCCTTTTGGGCGTACAGAAATGGCAATACGCCCGTTTTTGCTAAAATTGCATTTTCCCCCGTATTTTCCTTAAAATATTTGACAATAACAACACGAACTACATTTAAAACATTTCCCAGAAAAGTGTCCACCACCACTCCGCCCACCAAAATACGGCGAAAACGTCTCCCTTGACAGGTATGCGCCTCCATTTTCATATTGATCTGGTCAATTTCTTGACAGCAGCGGCTCTCCTCCACTGTAATAATAATGGCTTCCGAAAAATCAATATTTATGGGGCGCCCTCGACAGACCCCCTTCGGCTTCGCAATTCTGGAGGCGATTAATGTCCAGTTCAATGACATTTTCCACTGGTTCTGCTCTCTGGTCATCGGTGGAACTGTTGTCATCAGACAAAGCATCTGATTCCGTCTCGGACGGCTCGAACCTGTAAGGTTCTATGCCTCTGTCACTGTCTGAACCACTGACAAAAAAAAGACAAAAAAAAAAAGACAAAACTAAACTAATTTGTTCACAATCGCTGTCACTTTCCGTCATGATTGTCCAATGTTGATAAGTGTGAATGTGGATAGGCAGGGCAGCCAGGGTACAACCGGTGATGTCAAAAACATGGGCGTGGTCTGGACTGGCTGTCACAAGCCAGCAAGCAAGGTGGGGCCTTCACCTGGTGTATTTTGTGCAATTATGTAAATACAGGTGGGTGATATGGTCTCCGGTATGAATATTTGGTTTAAGCTATGTGTATTTTATCTAAATTCGTTGTCATTTAGAAAAAAAAATTACGTGACATTTGGCCTTTAAACATCCATGTTTTCAGCTGGTTCACTAATCCACGGTTGATTAAATATCTTAAGTTGTTCTGACTTTTTAAAATATTTTGGCCATACTAGTCCTCTGATGTCACTGGTAATTAGCCTAGCTTAGCTAATGCTTCTTGCAGAGTTGCTTCAGTGGTCCTGTCCTGTCAGCCACTCAGACCACACACCCCTGTTCCCAGCAATGTTTATGTGAGCTTTTACATGCTCATGTTTAGCTAATTTTATGTTAGCTAGCTCAGACGATTGCTGTGATGGAAATGTTCCCTTGTTCCCTATATAGTGTACTATATAGGGAATCAGCCATTTTGTAGTGCTGTTTGACATTTTAACTGAAAATTTCATTCACTATATAGTACACTCAAAATATCCCACAGTACATTTTGAAAAGTAGTGTACAACAGATGGTCACTACATTGGCCATTGTATCCCATAATGCAATGCACAGCCAACGGAGCAGTGAGAGGAGAGCTTCACATCACAACATAAACTACCTTAAGGTAATTTTATTTGTTAATACAACAAAAACGATATGATTTACTACACATTTACTACAAAATACGTGCATATTCATTTTTTTTTTTACCACCACTAATCTGTTGTGTTTTACTGTCTCACCATGATGACGTCATTAACCGCACCGTGAAAACAAGCAGAGTAGTGTCCAAAAGCTGATAAATTTTATTGTTGAGTTTACTATACGGTTCTCTGTACAGTAGCTGAATCCACTATATAGTGAGTTGTGAGGTAGGGAGTGAGTGAGCAGTCCCAACACAACTCGTGTCAGACAGCAGAAGCTAACCAGCTAACATTAGCCATTAACCACGGATCTTAGCAGTGACGAACAGGAGACTGGGATGAACTGTAGCTCACTAGCATTTAAAGAAATAGTATGTTATGCGAAATCTACTGTACAGTCATAATTTTTATGCACAATCCTCAGGTAATATTGTACTGTGTTTACATGCAAAGTACGTAAATAGAAACGTGACAGACTATTATTTGAAAGTGTTGAAAATAAAATAAGTCATAAATCAGGAAAAAGTCGTGTCATTGGTGGGAAATATTACAGATAGAATTCTACTTTTAACCTTCCCTAAAGAAGGAAGCACAGATGGACATGTAGTTAAAATAGAAATGCATGACCATTGTGCAACTATTCCATTGTCATTTGTGCCAAAACAGTGTTTTGGTTTTTATATTTTTTCTAGGGTTCTGTTATGACTTATGCTGGCATGTGGTCATCATTCATTTTGTGTTCTAGACCAGGGCTGGTGCTTTCTGTAGGCTGAAAAGCAGTATGTGTATATATATGAGATGAAGTAGTGTATGCTTTGCAGTTAATTTTTAGTTTAATTTTATTATTATTATCCAAAAGCAGGTGAACAAAATAGTTTGAGAAGGAACCTGGTGCAGATTTGGAGAAAATACAAAATTAAGTTCATTCTCCTCTCAAGGGAAGCTCTTTCCATTGTAACTCGCGTAGCCTTTCAAGCAGCACTGAAGCGCGTGCCCGTTCTCCTCAGTCGTGTCACATCAGGCATGTTGATCAAAGGCACATGTCTGAATCGGTGTTGACTTTTCCTCCCTTCACGGATTACGAGGAGCAGAACAGAGGAAAAACTAGCTTGTTCATCCCAGGTGGAGCTACAGGTATCCACTTCCTGTTGCTCCTGTGCAGATTCTGACACACTTACACCATAGTAAACAAGAAGTCAGTATGCCTGTGTGATGTCACTGTATAGTCACTGCAGTAGGAGGAGCTTATGAGGTGACAGTGAAGTGTGTTGGAAAAACATTAGGTCCTGTGTTTTATACTGTAGGTTGTAGGTTACATCTATGAGTGACTTGTATAGCCTTAAAATATTAAAACGCTCACAAAAACATACACACTGCTTTTATTTAGTTACTCTTTTAAAGAAATAAGAGGTTTGTACATCAGCTGATGAGCTCTTGGCTCATTCCGGCAAAGCCAAAAGGAACTAATGCAATGGCGCAGCGTCTGTTGTCCGTCTGTCCACATTTCACGGGAATCGCTGCGCCTCTTTGACTTTTGCCCCAATCATCGCCAAACTCACAATGATCCTCAGGTGGGTCTGCATTCAAGTTGTTGTCAAGGTCAAAGGTCAGGAGATCTGGGGCCTCGTGTACAAAGACTTGTGTGGAGTTCCTTCTGAAACGAGGCGTGAGCTGAAGTGGAGAAAATGGCGTACGCACAGACAGATCGAGACGTATGAAATGGAGCGGACACATGAATCCAAGCACATTTCCTTTCTACAACCCAATCTACGTGGAACTGAGTGTACATGAGGCAATACCAGACTGCTCCCGTGACGCGCCTCGATTTAAATATGCACATATAGTGGTGTGAAAAAGTGTTTGCCCCCTTACTGATTTCTCATTTTTTGTATGATTGTCACACTTAAATGTTTCAGATCATCAAACAAATTTAAATATCAGACAAAGATGACACAAGTAAACACAAAATGCAGTTTTTAAATGAAGGTGTTTATTATTAAAGGAAAAAAAATCCAAACCTACATGGCCCTGTGTGAAAAAGTGATTGCCCCCCTAAACCTAACCTAATAACTGGTTGGGCCACCCTTAGCGGCAACAACTACAATCAAGCGTTTGTGATAACTGGCAGTGAGTCTTTTACAGCTCTGTGGAGGAATTTTGGCCCACTCATCTTTGCAGAATTGTTGTAATTCAGCCACATTGGAGGGCATGAACTGCCTTTTTAAGGTCATGCCACAGCATCTTAATCGGATTCAAGTCAGGACTTTTGACTAGGCCACTCCAAAGTCTTCATTTTGTTTTTCTTAAGCCATTCAGAGGTGGACTTGCTGGTGTGTTTTGGATCATTGTCCTGCTGCAGAACCCAAGTGCACTTCAGCTTGAGGTCACGAACAGATGGCCGGACGTTCTCCTTCAGGATTTTTTGGTAGACAGCAGAATTCATGGTTCCATTTACCACAGCAAATCTTCCAGGTCCTGAAGCAGCAAAACAGCCCCAGACCATCACGCTATCGCCACCATTTTACTGTTGGTATGATGTTCCTTTTCTGAAATGCTGTTATTTTTACGCCGGATGTAAAGGGACACACACCTTCCAGAAAGTTCAACTTTGGTCTCGTCAGTCCACAGAGTATTTTCCCAAAAGTCTTGGCGATCATCAAGATGTTCTCTGGCAAAACTGAAATGAGCCTTTATGTTCTTTTTGCTCAGCAGTGGTTTTCATCTTGGAACTCTGCCATATAGGCCATTTTTGCCCAGTCTCTTTCTTATGGTGGAGTCATGAACACTGACCTTAACTGAGGCAAGTGAGGCCTGCAGTTCTTTGGATGTTGTTGTGGGGTCTTTTGTGACCTCTTGGATGAGTCGTCGCTGGGCTCTTGGGGTAATTTTGGTCGGCCGGCCACTCCTTGGAAGGTTCACCACTGTTCGGCTGGCGACTTTAATCAGTGCAATCTGAGCCACGATCTCCCCCGCTACAAACAGTTTATTAAATGCCCCACCAGAGGATTAAACACACTGGATCACTGTTACACCACAGTGAAAGACGCATATCGCGCTGTCCCTCGAGCTGCGCTGGGATTATCTGATCACGTGATGGTTCACCTCATTCCCACATACAGACAGAGATTGAAGCTCACTAAACCTGTTGTGAGCACTACGAAGATACGGACCAGTGATGCTGAGGAGAAGCTGGAAACGTGCATGGAAATATCTGACTGGGGCATGCTTAAAGGAGCCACGCATGATCTGGATGAGTACACGGACACTGTGAACTCATATATCCACTTTTGTGAAGAGAACATTCTTCCATCACGCACCAGGGTGAGTTACTCTAATGACAAACCCTGGTTCACAGCTAAGCTCAGACAGATCAGGAAGGAGAAGGAAGCAGCGCTGAAAAGTGGAGACAGGGACTGCTACAGGGAGGTTAAATACCGGTTTAACAGAGAGCTGAAGAGGGCTAAATCTCTATACTCAGAGAGACTCCAGCAGCAGTTCACTGCTAATGATTCGGCTTCCGTGTGGAGAGGACTGAGGCAGATCACCAACTATCGGCCTCAGGCTCCTAAAGGTCAGGATGACAAAGCCCTTTGTCAGAGACTGTCCCAACACTATGCCCGTTTTGACACCTCGTCATCTGTGTCCAACTCCCCCCCTCCCTCCAGCTCCACAGCCTCCACATTCCTTACTTCATTTAAGGCACCCCCCCCTCCTCCCCCCCTCCCCTTATCATCAGTGAGCAGGATGTGCTCAAACAGTTCTCCAGACTGAACCCGCACAAGGCCCCCGGCCCAGACGGCGTGTCTCCCTCCACCCTGAGACTCTGTGCGAAACAGCTGGCTCCTGTATTCACAGACATTTTTAACACCTCCCTTAAGTTATGCCACGTGCCGTCCTGCCTCAAATCCTCCACCATCATCCCTGTCCCCAAGAAGCCACGGATCACTGGACTTAATGACTACAGACCTGTAGCGCTCACCTCTGTAGTCATGAAGTCCTTTGAGCGCCTGGTCCTGTCCCACCTCAAGTCCATCACCACCCCTCTCCTGGACCCGCTGCAGTTTGCCTACCGAGCCAACAGGTCTGTAGACGATGCAGTCAACCTGGCCCTCCACTCCATCCTGCAGCACCTGGACTCCCCGGGAACCTACGCCAGGATCCTGTTTGTGGACTTCAGCTCCGCATTCAACACCATCCGCCCCGCTCTGCTCCGGGACAAGCTGTCCCTGCTCAACGTGCCTGACTCCCTCTGCAGGTGGATCATCGACTTCCTGACGGACCGGAGGCAGCATGTGCGGCTGGGAAAGACTGTCTCGGACTATACTAGCATCAGCACCGGATCACCCCAGGGCTGTGTACTTTCCCCCCTACTCTTCTCCCTTTACACCAACTCCTGCACCTCCAGCCACCAGTCTGTCAAGTTGATCAAGTTTGCGGACGACACCACCCTCATCGGGCTCATCTCCAACGGCGACGAGTCCGCCTACAGGAGAGAGGTGGCCCAGCTGGCGTCCTGGTGCGACAATAACAACCTGCAGCTGAACGCTCTGAAGACAGTGGAGATGATTGTAGACTTCAGGAAAGTCACAACCCCTCTGCCCCCCCTCACCCTCTCAGGCTCTCCCATCACCACTGCTGATTCCTTCCGCTTCCTAGGCACTACCATCACCAGGGACCTCAAATGGGAGCTGACCATCAGCTCACTCATCAAAAAAGCCCAGCAGAGGATGTTCTTCCTGCGGCAGCTGAGGAAGCTCAAGCTACCCACCAAGATGTTAGTGCAGTTCTACACAGCCATCATCGAGTCCATCCTCACCACCTCCATAACCATGTGGTACGCAGGAGCCACTGCCAGGGACAGACTAAGGCTGCAGCGCGTCGTGCGCACTGCTGAGAAGGTGATCGGCTGCAAGCTCCCATCTCTCCAGGATCTGTACATCTCCAGGACCCGGAGGCGTGCTGGCCGGATCATAGCCGATCCCTCACACCCTGGTCACGTACTGTTTGCCCCCCTCCCCTCTGGTAGAAGACTTCGGTCCATCCAGACTAAAACCTCCCGTCACATGAACAGCTTCTTCCCCTCTGCCATTAGACTGCTGAACACTAAGTGACTCTCGTGCACCATGTACAGCAGCTCAACCAGACTCATGTTAATCATCACTGTTTTCTTCCTGCATTACCGACTGCACTATATAGTTCTCCACAGTATCTGCTGCTGGCTAATATATATTTTAACTGTTGACCAGTATCACTTAATCTTATCCTACACTTTATTACATGTATAGTTTATTTCTCTTATCTTATCATGTTTAATGTTGCAGCACTGTACCGAGACAAATTCCTAGTTTGTGTACTACATGAACAATGGCAATAAACCTGATTCTGATTCTGATTCTGATTCTGTTCCATGTTTTCACCATTTGTGGATAATGGCTCTCACTGTGGTTCGCTGGAGTCTCAAAGCTTTAGAAATGGCTTTAGGACCTTTTCCAGCCTGCTAGATCTCAATTACTTTGTTTCTCATTTGTTCCTGAATTTCTTTGGCTCGCAGCATGATGTCTAGCTTTTGAGGATCTTTTGGTCTACTTCACTTTGTCAGACAGGTCCTATTTAAGTGATTTCTTGATTGAGAACAGGAGTGGCAGTAATCAGGCCTGGATGTGGCTAGAGAAATTGAACTCAACTTTCCAAAGATGTGATAAACCACAGTTAATTTATGTTTTAACAGGGGGGCAATCACTTTTTCACACAGGGTCATGTAGGTTTATAATAATAATAAACACCTTCATTTAAAAACTGCATTTTGTGTTTACTTGTGTTATCTTTGTCTAATATTTAAATTTGTTTGATGATCTGAAACACACACAAAAAATGAGAAATTAGGAAGGGGGCAAACACTTTCTCACACCACTGTAGATGCAAATATGCCCGTGCGTGCATGTGAGATCCTCCTCTTTGCATGATCAAAAATCATATCTAGAAGAACAGAACTTCATGCAATGTGAGTTGGAGACACTCCTAAATGGGTTCTAGGTGGACAAATTAAGTGAAATTAGACATTATTTAAAGATTCCATATCGCAGAACACTGCAATATGGAATCTTTAAATACAGAATAGTCCCTGGAGTTCAGATATCATGCTTCCACTTGTGTCAGTTGTTCTGAGTAACCTGTTTTATGTAAGTTTAACTAACCATTAGCTCAGCATTACAGCACATTCACACAGTTGGTGTTGGGCAGTGTGAATGCCGCAAAAAAGACCTTGAAAGACTGTAGTTCCTGTAGCACCTTCTCAGTCCCCCCCCCCCCCCCCCCCCCCCAGAAAAAAAGGGTCTGAGAACCTTTTGTTTGGAAATGATTTTAGCTTCATTCATACAAGTTCAACTGAAGCTTCATTAATCCGCTCTGCAGATCCACATTTCCCTGTAGCCATTTACTTAAGTCCAAACTTCAGTCAACAATGCATGCACGCGCGCATGCACGCACACACACACACAGAGCCTCACTCTTTTCCATAGCAGTGATTCTCACACTTTTTCAGCCCCGCCCTCTTTCATCCACTTTTCCTGGCCTTTCTCCCTTTCACTCCTTCTTTTCTCTCCTTCTCAGGGACGTGCTGCCGTTCACTCTGAAACTTCCAGACGCCATCGCCTCAGCCAAGACCTTCTCTGACCTCGAGGAGGTTGCTAAACTCGGAGCAGGTTTGTTTCCTACTTTTCTGTCAGTGCAGCTTTGGGGTATGAGTGTGCATTTACAAATGCTTATTTTTAGTTCTGAAGCAGCTGAATGAGTCTTGCTGCTCTTTGGGTTATTACATCAGCTCTCATGTTCTTGGTTCATGTTGCTTCATTTTATTGTGAAGTTGATTCAGACTTTCCTGGAGTTTCCACACATCTGTTATGTGTGAAGTGAAGTGTAGTAATTTTTTCCCCTCCAGAGTTGTGATTCTAGTTTCAAAGTCCATCTTAACCCTGTTCAGCACTCTTTGAAGAGATAACTAGCGTGCCAGCTTTTGATGACCGCCTCAGGGCACAAAGTCCTCTTCAGATCGGTGCTTCTCAGCTGGGCATAAATTCATGAAAGAACTGGACATGTCCAGACAGAAACGCTTTAACCTTTTACTGCCTTCACTGCAAAACGCTGCGTCTTTTCATTCATATGAGTGAGGGGAGGCTGAAAAGTTCACGGGCTGAGAAGGAGGTATGCTACAGCAAGAAAACTAGTTATGCATTAAATACAACCTTTTCTGGTACTAACTGCACAGTTTCTTTTCAGATACACTGACATTGGAGACTATGTTGAAAAATAGACCACATCTGGTCAAATTTGACCACTGCATCGTGGTCAGCCGATAAACTTTTCAGGCCCTCCCTCATAGAGTGCATTGGTCTACAACATGTGGCTCTGGTGCTACATCAAGTTCTTTTTGCTCATGATTAGTGGTTCCGTGTCTTAAAAAAGACACAAATTTATGAGAAAACTGCACATTTTAGAGACAACCCTCACAAATGAATAGGGCCATCCAAATACCAGTTTTTCGGGCTCTGAATATTCAGGAGCAATCCAGTG
Source organism: Pholidichthys leucotaenia (assembly GCA_020510985.1). Lineage (NCBI taxonomy): Eukaryota > Metazoa > Chordata > Actinopteri > Cichliformes > Pholidichthyidae > Pholidichthys > Pholidichthys leucotaenia. Next base: position 431,088,861 of record CM035841.1, read on the forward strand.
TGAAAATCTTTTTTCAAGTCTTTGCTGCAGGATGGTACTTCGTCTGGGCAACATGCAGGTTGTGAACTGGGGCGTTGTCTTGCAGGAGGTGGACACCTTTAGTCACCTTCCCACGCCTCTCGGTTTTGATGGCCTTCCACAATTTCTGCAGCAGTGAAGTAAGTCCTGGTAATTGTAGTACCCTTTGCCAGGAAATCCATCATCAATACTGGTCCCAAAAGACTGAGTGTGACCTTGCCTGCCGATGGTTAGACACGTGCCTTCTTCAGAGGTGGTGAATCATAATGCTTCCATTGCTTTGACTGGGCTTTAGTCTCTGGATCATAGTGATGGAACCATGTTTTTTCCTGTGTAATTAGTCTGTCGAGGGAGTCCTCCTGGTTTTCTTAGCAGATGGCCAAAAGAGCCTGGGAGCAGGTGACTCGTTCCTGCTTCTGGAAAGGTGTGAGCAACTGGGGAATCCATCGTGCAGACAGCTTCCACATGTGCAAATGGTCATGGATGATTTTTTCCACAGGTCCCCCCACATCTTAACATCTTGGGTTGGTTGGCCAACAGCTATGCAGCAGTCCAAAATGATGGCCTCAACTTGATGCATGGTGTCTGTGATAAATCTTGAGTCTGCCTTCTGCAATCATGGCATGATTACATTTTGAATTTTTAAGCATGAGATCTTCACTGTTACTTTTTTTTTGTTGCTTCGCATTTCCTTCTGCTTTCTTTACATCGTGACGCTGCGTATCATCCAGTCAACACCAGGTCAATCCCAAACCCCGACCAGCAGTTTTCGGGGCCACTCTGAAGTACCCATCCTGGACCAGGGACTTATTTTGTCGCCTGCGAGTTCTTGAAAGCTTCCCATTAAGGGAAGGTTCCTGCAGTGGAGACACAGGGAAAGTTCCTGTAAAATTGGTTCCGAGTTCCTGTAGTGGAAATGGGGTCATGTTTATCAGAAATGTAATTATATTTCATATAAATCTGCAGCTTTTTTCTTGGATTTTTTTTCTAATAAATTTATAGCATTTCTTGTAAATTTGAGACGTTTTCTCTTGCGAATGTACATTTCTTTAAATAAGCATTTTTTTTTTCATAAAATTGTGATATTTGGAAAGCAAATTTGTGACTTTTTTGGCAAGTTTTGTGTCACGTTACTTTTTTTTTCTTGTTTTATGAGATATTTCTCCTAATTTTGCAGAGGACTTTCTTTTAAAATCGAGCAGTCAAATAAGCAAAACAAACTGATAAGAAAAAAATTTAAATGTGCAAGTAAAAAAATATATGTTAAAAGGAATGGCAGATTTTTGAGAAAACAGTCAAATTTACAGCAATAAAGTTGCACATATACTCGGAATGCATCGGTGGATATATGGATATTGGCTGATATTTGCATTGTTGGCTGATATCAGTTTATTCACAGATATCCATGCCCAATATTTTTCTGTCATGTCCCACTTGTGCACCACTGATGTTTGAGTCGGAAAACATCCTAGCCCAAACCATTTCTTAATTTTATTTTTTCAGTTTTTTTATCGTGCTGTAGAAGCATGCTCAAATAACGAGGCTGAGTTTCAGTCATAAAGCCAGCTTTATTTGACAGAACACAGCTTCTAGCATTCTCAAAGCAGGAAAGAGACAGAATCATATCTCAACACCCTTTTATACATTTCCAGCATCAGAATTCAAGTCACATGGTGTCTTCAGTCAACATACAGTTACAAAGCATCCCTTTGAAGCTTCACCATTGTCTCTCATTTCCTGATGAACCGGAATACCCTCCGGGGCGTCTTCTGTGGGACAAAGAGACAAATCTCACACTTCCTTGTTACCTCCTGTAGATTCTCCTCAGTCCTTGCAGACGTGACACCCCACAATACACACGCAGTCCTGCCTCTGTGGCAGCGTGAGCCCACAATGTGTGTCGGCCACACTACCCCCCCCCAAACGTCTAGTAAGGCAAAATCTGCATGGCATAACAAAAAGAAAAACACAAAGCACTCCATACATGGCTAATCAATCCACCAACTGCCTAGGTTTTAATCTTCTGCCGAATCTGCTGCAACCTGGCTTGGCTGCACCTGCAACGTGTCTCTGCACCTGTGGATTAAAGCTGTTAGCACCTCTCTGTGAAGACTTTGGAGAATGTCCTCTCGGTGGCCTGCCCCGGCGGGGGGGCCTCGCGAGCTGCACCTCCTTGTCAGCCAGAACAAAAGCGAGTTTGAGCCTGTTAATGCAAATCAGCTCCCTTCTGCCCCCTAAATCTAGCAGAAAATGCTTCTGCCCGGTCTCCAGCACTCGAAACGGTCCATCATAAAACGGCCGCAAACTTGGACGCTGGGCGTCATGTTTAACAAAAACAAACTCTGCATTTTTTAAAGCCTTGGGCACAAAAACGTGTGGGAAACTGTGATGGACTGGGCCAGGGAGCGTGTTTGCTCCTGAGCCGCTCTGCCACGGCTGAGCGGGGGGGCCATTAGGTGCGGGATTATCAGGAAGAAATTCCCCGGGCAAATGGAGCGGTTGTGCGAAAACTAATTCAGCCGGGGAAGCGTGCAAATCTTCCTTAGGTGCAGAACGCAACCCTAATAAAACCCATGGAAGTTTGTCTACCCAATTTGTATCCGTTAGCGACGCTCTGAGGGCTGCTTTCAATGACCTGTGAAAGCGTTCGCATAAACCATTAGCCTGGGGGTTATACGCGGTGGTGCGATGAATCTTCACCCCCAAGCTGCGGGCCATCGATGACCATAGCTCGGAAATAAATTGGGGACCCCTGTCGGACGTTATGTCCGACGGTACACCAAAACGCGCAACCCACGCTGCTAAAAATGCTCGCGCAACTTCTTCCGCTGTGGTTGATGTCAGAGGAATCGCCTCTGGCCAGCGCGTGGTGCGGTCTACCATCGTCAAAAGATGTGTGTGCCCATGTGATAACGGAAGCGGGCCGACCAGGTCAATATGCACATGATCAAAACGCTTAGCGGGGATGTGGAAAGGTTCTAACGGGGCCTTAGTGTGTCTGTGTATTTTGGCTCGCTGGCACGCTACGCAGGCTGCTGCCCATTCCTTGACCTGTTTGCGCAACCCGGGCCAAACAAATTTCTCCCCCACCAATTTGATCGATGCGCGCACCCCCGGGTGCGCGAGAGAATGGACCAAGTCAAAAACACGGCGACGCCACGCGGCTGGCACCACAGGGCGGGGCCGTCCGGTGGAGACATCGCAGATTAGTGGGGGCATACCGTTTTGTTGCACCCTGTGCTCCAGCCTTAACCCTGTTGGTCCAGACTGGAGCGCGCGTACGTCTGCGTCGTTAACCTGCTCCGCAGCCATGGCTGCATAATCTAACCCAACACAGACCGGGGCTGCGCGCGCTCCCGCGTCGCTGCCCGGGCCCGCGGCCATGGCTACAGAGTCTGCCCCTATGGGGCTTGGCGGTGCTACCGCACACGAGAGGCAGTCTGCCACCACATTGTGTTTACCCGCGACATGCTGAATATCAGTAGTGAACTCCGATATTGCGGCTAGTTGCCTTTGTTGCCGGCCTGACCAGGGTTCTGAAATTTTGGCCATCGCAAACGTTAGCGGTTTATGATCCACAAAAGCGGTGAAACGTCGCCCCTCTAACCAGAACTGAAAATGACGAATGGCCAAGTGTAGGGCCAAAAGCTCCCTGTCAAACGCGCTGTATTTCCGTTCACTATCGCGCAAGGTCCTGCTGAAAAACGCGAGGGGTTGCCAGGTACCTGCCACAAACTGTTCAACTACCGCCCCCACCGCTACATCGGAAGCGTCAGTGGTGAGCGCCATGCGGGCCGTTGGAACCGGGTGCGCTAACAAAACTGTGTTTGCGACTTCCGGTTATGGCTGCCACGTAAGACGGACGTGTCTCACTCTGCTCTGCTCCTGGAGAAAAAAAATCGGCAAATAACTCTCTCATTTGGGACAGAACGTATCCCAGCGTTTGGGCGAGGATATGTCGGCGAAGCCTAAGGCTGGAAAACCAGGTAAAGGAAAAAGCGAGCCGCCGAAACAGTCCAAATTAACGGACTTTCAGGTCTGTGACGCAGCAAATAAAACTCCATATATGGCGGAGGAGGCTGGCAACGGTGCGATATCTGCGGGGGGAGGCGCAGATGCGCTGATGGCTGCCATGAGTTCAATGAGAGCGGACTTTTCCTCTAGATTTGATGGGATTATGACAGCGTTGGAAGGAATAAGAAAGGAATTGGGTGACTGTGTAGAACGAACGGCGCAGATGGAGCTCCGTCTCGCTAGTGCTGAAGATGACGTCACCCGTCTTCAATTAAAGGTGCGCACTTTGGAAAAAAAAAAAAAATCTCTGGAAAATAATATTTTGGATTTGGAATCTCGGTCGAGACAGAATAACTTGAGGCTGGTGGGTCTTCCAGAGGAATCAGAAGGTCGGGACGTATGTTCCTTTCTGGAAAAGTGGATTCCGGAGGTGCTGGGCAGCGAGGAGTTGCAATCAGCAGTGGTTCTGGAAAATGCACATCGTATTGGCCCACGGAGAGATAAGGGACCGCCGAGGACCTTAATTATGAAGTTTCCCAGCAACAGAGACAGGATGAAGATCTTCAACGCTGCACGAGCTAAAGGAGAGATTAAACACCAGGACCAGCAGGTGCGGTTCTACCCAGATTTGGCCACAGGAATCCAACAATTGAGGAAGCAGTTTGATCCCATACGTAAGGAGCTGCGCAACCTTGGGATTCGTCATGGTGTAATCTATCCTGCGAGACTGCTGACCACGTATGAGGGCAGAACCCACATCTTCAAGACCCCAGAGGAGGCGCAGGAGTTCATCAAGAAGATCAAAGAAGAAGAAGAGACTGGTGGGAGCTAAGCATGAACAAAATATAAGGTAGAATAATTAAGCATTTGCACAGGCATCTGACTGACTTGAAGTAAATAGTAAGTTTACAAAATATAGATTGTATTATATATTTAAAAAAAACAAAAACAAAACAAACAAAAAAAACTATGATGTACAAAGTTGTTAAAAATTTTGGAGTTAAGTTGGAAAACTACAGAGGAGAGTTAATGTTACGTCATTAAAAGCAGTAGAGTTAGGGTGATTGGGAGGATGAAGAAGGAGTGGCTTAGGCTGTTCCCCGTGGGTGTGGAGCGGTCGATGGCTATATCGGGAGACGGAATTTTTCTTTTGATTTTGGGGGGTTTCCCACAAGTGTGGGAAGGGGAAATTTGTTTGTGTGTAGTTTGTAGGATGAATGTTCAACCACTCATGTTTTTGCTTCTCTGTATGAGCATGTTTACACTGCAAGGTAATCCCAAACTCTCTATTGATCATAAACCAAAGTGTTAATCTTAATTTAACTTCATGGAATTGCAGAGGTCTACAAAATTTAAAAAAACTTAAACAAGTTATGAATAAAATAAAAGACATGGGTTCAAAAATTGTGTTTTTACAAGAAACTCATCTGATAGAGGAGGATATAAAAAGAATTAGGAGTAGATGGCAAGGAAGTGTCTTCACCTCATCATTCTCATCCCGGGCCAGGGGAGTTATGACTCTCATACATAAATCAGTTCCTTTTCAAGTGAAAAATGTAATTGGAGACAAATTTGGAAGATATGTAATCATTCAAGGTTCTTTGCTATTAGAAAATATAAATCTTGTGAACTTATATGGTCCCAATATAGATGATCAGAAGTTCTTTGCTAATTTATTTCTTATCTTATCATCACTTACAGGGCAACATATAATAGCAGGGGATTTTAATTGTACATTGAATCCAGGTATAGATAGATCAACAGGACTGGATTGCACGCACATTGGATGTAGGATGACTATTAATCATTTTATGAAAGAATTGAGATTGTTAGATATATGGAGAGAAATGAAACCACAAGTTAAAGCCTATTCTTGTTATTCCAGTACCTACAAGACATTCTCACGTATTGATTATTTTTTGATTTCCACAGAATTAAGGTCCAAGATTCAAAACTGCTTTTATGATAACATTGTGATCTCTGATCATGCACCCTGTTGTCTAATATATGTAGATAAAAAATTGACAAAGGAATCAGGTAGATGGCAATTTCCGCATAAATGGCTTCAGGATGAGGAATTTGTCAAGTATATAGAAAAACAGATAGACGAGTTCTTTGACATCAATACTACACAAACATCAGCATGTGTAAAGTGGGAGGCTTTCAAAGCTTTTATTAGGGGACATATTATTAGTTATACAGGATCAAAATCTAAGAAGACTTGAGAGGAGAGAGCTAAATTGGAACATAAAATAAAAAGTCTTCAGGAAAAAGTGTATGCAGGAAGTGACCCAAGGTTGGAGAATGAATTACTGATTTTGAGAGCTGAATACGACAAAAAATCAGCGAATAGAGCTGCCTCGAGTCTTCTAAGATTGAAACAATCTTTTTATGAACAAGGTGAAAAATCAGGAAAATTATTAGCATGGCAGATTAAACAATTAGAAATTAAAACACCAATTACCAGTATTATAAGTAATGGACAGGTAGTTATAGATCCTTTAGAAATTAACAGAGCCTTTAGAGATTACTATGAAAAATTATATGATACCAAAAATGAATCTGATTTAACAAAACTAAATGGGTTTTTGAACGAACTATCTATACCGTGTATTCCAAATGAAAACAGGGAGATATTGGAGTCTAAAATTAGTCAAGAAGAAGTTGGGCTAGCCATTGATAATATGAAATCAGGAAAAAGTGCAGGACCAGATGGTCTTCCAGTTGACCTTTATAAAAAATTTAAGAATAAATTAATAAAACCTTTTTTGGAAATGGTTTTAGAAGCATTTCAAAATAATAATTTACCATCATACATAAATAATGCCTTAATTATACTGCTGCCAAAACCAGGTAAGCCCTCTAATAAATGTGAAAATATGAGACCAATAAGCCTATTAAACGCCGACCTTAAGATAATCTGTAAAATTTTAGCAAGACGAATACAAGAAATTTTACCAAATATTATTAATCGAGATCAGAATGGCTTTATAAAGGGTAGACAAGGCTTCCATAATGTAAGAAGACTATTTAATATTATTTATTTTAATAAAGAAGCACCGGATACAGCTCTCCTATCATTGGACGCCGAAAAGGCCTTTGATAGAGTTGAATGGCCCTATCTTTTTGAAGTCCTACAAAGGTTTGGACTTGGAAATAATTTCATAAAATGGGTTCAAATAATATACAATAATGCTACAGCAGAAATCCTAACAAATAACAATATTTCAAAACCAATAAAAATCAATAGAGGATGTCGACAAGGCTGTCCACTTTCACCTTTACTGTTTACTATGGCAATTGAACTTTTAGCGATGGCGATACGTTTACATTCACAAATATATGGAATTAAAGTTGGACCAACAGAACATAAAATCTCCCTGTACGCCGATGACATAATTTTGTTTATGTCGAATCTAAAAAAATCAATTTCAACCTTGTTGAATTTAATAAAGAATTTTGGGGAAATATCAGGATATAAAATAAATAAAACTAAATCTTCAATATTAATGCTAAATGAGACCCAGAGAAATTACCCAGCCCCTGAGGTAAATCAATTCAATGTTGTAAATCAGTTTAAATATTTAGGAATCCAAATTGTGCCTAAGCTAGAATCAGTCGCTAGTGTCAACTATGAAGCCTTAATGACAGATATCAATGAGTTAACTCAGAGATGGATGTCACTACCAATGTCGATGATCGGGAGAATCAATATACTTAAAAGTAATATTTTACCTAAAATACTTTATTTATTTCAATACATTCCCTTATCACCACCTTTAGATCTATTCTCAAGAATAAAAAAAAAGTTAGTGGAATTTATATGGAACAACAGGAGGGCTAGATTACGTCTGTCTTTATTATATTTACCATTTGATCGTGGAGGTCTGAAATGTCCAAATTTTATGTTGTATTATTGGTCGGCACAACTGAGGTCTATGACATATTATTTTTCATCAAATGATCTCCCTCACTGGACTGAAATGGAATCATACAATTTACCTTTACCTCTTCCCATATTCATATACTCAGATTCGGCAAAAAAATTACAAAAACAAGTTAAAAATCCATTTGTAAAGCATATGATCAAAATATGGTGTGAAGCTAAAAACTATTTAAAAGAACCACAGTTATTGTCACAATTTAGTCCAATATGGGGTAATCAATATTTTAAACCAGGGAGAGCGGACGCTGTATTTAAAGTATGGAATTTAAAAGGGATACAAAAGATTCAGGATTTATATTTGCCATGTGCAGATAACATAATGTCTTTTGAAGAGCTGAGGATCAAATTTAATCTCAATAGAACACATTTTTTTAAATATCTTCAACTTAGAAACTTTATTCGATCAAATCAAAATAAAGCTCTCACTCGACCTATTTATTCATCCTTGGAAAAAATGATGATGAAAGATAGTAAAAGAAAGGGTATTATTTCAGAGTTTTATAACTCATTGACACTATCTTCAAGTGAAAATTCACTGAAAAGATTAAACTACTGGAAAGAAGATCTGCAAACTGAAATTTCAGAGGAACAATGGGAATTGGCTTGTACAGAAGCTCAAACCAAATCAATAAATGTACGTCTTAAATTGATACATTTCAAATGGTTAATGCGGATGTATGTTACACCGGAGGAGTTAAATAGATATAACAAAAATATACCAGATACATGCACAAAATGCATGGAAAGTAAAGGAACCCTATTTCATTGTTTATGGGAATGTAGATTAATAAGAATGTTTTGGGAAGAGGTGAGGGTAACAATTGAAAAAATAATCTCAAAACAAATCATATTGAATCCTGAACTGTTTTTGTTGGGTCTGTACCCAGAAAGGCATAATTTTAATAAAAGTGAAAGAACATTCATAGACCTCAGTTTGCTTAATGCCAAAAAATGTATTGCACTATTATGGAAAAAGACTCATAGACCAGATGTGACTCAGTGGTTAAGACAGATGTTAACAAACCTTCCATTAGAAAGAATAACATATATATTGAAATCAAAGGAAATTGTGTTTGAGAATATATGGAGACCTTTTATTGATTATGTAAAAAATTTAAACATAACTCTTGAAGAAGAAGGTGAATAATGTGTGTGGACCTTGTAAATTCCAAACTGGTGAACATAATATGTATACTTATGTATTGGATTGTCTAGACTAAACAGAGGAGCATTGTTGAAGACTTGATTTTGTTGGTGGTTGTTGGTGTTTTTAGTGCATTTTTTTTTTTTGTAGTACTTTAGTGTTAGTGTTTGATTGTTTGTATCATGTTTGTTTAAAAAAAAAAAAAAAGGTTCAATAAAGATATTGTGGAAAAAAAAAAAAACTGCGTTTGCCAGGGCTGATTTGACCTGGGCAAAAGCGCGCTCCCGCTCCGGAGACCATTCAACTTTATTTGCGGGCTTTTGTTTTTTTAACGCGGTGTACAATGGCTGCATGAGTCGTGCTGCGCTTGGGAGGAATCGGTTGTAAAAATTAACCATCCCTAGAAACTGCTGAAGCGCCTTGACCGTTTGAGGTTGCGGAAAATCCGTTATGGCACGCACTTTATTTGGAAGGGGAACTGCTCCCTCTGCCAAAACGCGATGTCCCAAAAAATCAATCTGCGCCACCCCAAACTGGCACTTCGCTGGGTTAACTATTAACCCGTGCTCTGCCAACCTCTGGAAAACTGCTGTGAGGTGTTTTTCATGTTCGCCTTCGGACGTGCTGGCTACCAAAATATCGTCCAAATAAACGAACACGAAAGGCAGGTCGCGTAAAACTGCATCCATCATGCGTTGGAAAGTCTGCGCGGCCCCCTTGAGGCCAAAAGGCATGCGCAAGAACTCAAAAAGGCCGAAAGGCGTTATGACCGCTGTTTTGGGTACATCCTGCGCGCGCACTGGAACCTGGTGATAGCTGCGCACCAAGTCTATTTTAGAAAAAATGCGCGCCCCCGCCAAATGAACAGAAAAATCCTGAATGTGCGGAATCGGGTAGCGGTCATGAGCTGAAACGTTGTTCAACCTGCGGAAATCGCCGCAAGGTCGCCACGAGCCGTCAGCCTTTGGGACCATGTGTAACGGCGAAGCCCAAGCGCTCTTGGAGCGTCTAACAATGCCTAGTTTTTCCAGATTAGTGAACTCCTTGCGCGCAATGGCCAGTTTAGCTGGGTCCAAGCGCCGAGCCTTTGCAAAAACGGGAGGGCCTGTGGTTGTTATGAAATGTTCTACCCCATGTTTGGCCACCGTTGCTGAAAACGTGGGGACTGTGAGTGCTGGAAACTGAGCAAGCAGAGTGTGAAACTTACCACCCGCAGCTGAGACGCTGGCATGTGCAGTTGGCGGGGCCACCCGGGCTGTGCAGGGAATAGAATGAAAGGACAGTGCATTAATCAGACGTCTATTAGCAAGGTCAACCAATAAACCATGTGAGCACAAAAAATCAGCCCCTAACATGTTGAAACTGACTGCTGCTACAATAAATGTCCACTCAAATGAACGGCCCTGTAAGGACAGAAGCATGGTCCTCTCACCAAACGTTTTAATCGTGGAGCCGTTCGCTGCTGACACTGACACCCAGGGGGCTTTAGAAGGCGACAGCCGTTCCGCGTAGGTGGGTGTGACGAAGCTCAGCTGAGAGCCCGTGTCCATGAGGAACTGTTTCCCCGAGCGTGCATCCGTCAGGTAAAGCAGCCTGTTCTCGTTGCCGAGGGTCGCAGCTGCTACCGGCCCTCGGTCTTGGCGTTTCCCTGGCGCTTAAAATTGCACGGTGGGACGCACCTGTGCGCTCTCTCTGCAAAACGGCGGTGGTAGAAGCACAAGCCGTTCTCCGCTCCGCGTCGTCTGGCTCCTGTCGCCGCCATTGTTGGTGCGTCTGGCGCCGCGGCCGCTGGACCCGCGCTGTCTCCGGACGCTGTTCCCGGACTGGCCGCTGCGGCCGAAACCGCGTTCCGCTTGTGGGCGTCGACCAACTTCTGCGCCTCCTTGCTCAACCCATGGTAGTCTCGCTTGGCCAATCGGGGTGACTCTGCCAGGGCCACTCTCACTGCTGGTGGTAGGGTTCGAAGGAAAAGGTGGGCGAAAATGAATTCGCCATCCTCAGAGGCTTTGAGCTGCAGCATCTTCACCATCAGGTCCGCAGGTCTATCGTTTTCTGCCTCCGTCAGTGCCAGGAGCCCCTCTGCTCGTTGTTGTACTGAGGGGGTGAAATGGCTGATCAGCGCATCCTTCAATGCGCTGTACTTGTCGCTGTCTGGTGGATGATTAACCAGATCCTCCACTCTCTGGACCGTGTCGCTGTCCAGCTTCGCTACCACGTGGTAGAATCTTGTGTCGTCGTTGAAGATTCTCCGGAGGTTGAACTGCGCCTCGATTGCGCTAAACCATGAGCGCGGGCTGTGCTGCCAGAAATCGGGCAGCCGGATCGTGGAGGCGGCCATCAGGCTGGCTTCCACCGAGCCCCGCTCGGGAGAATTCTGTCTGCTCATTTTCCGTCGTAGGTCACCAGTGTAGAAGCATGCTCAAATAACGAGGCTGAGTTTCAGTCATAAAACCAGCTTTATTTGACAGAACACAGCTTCTAGCATTCTCAAAGCATGAAAGAGAAAGAATCATATCTCAACACCCTTTTATACATTTCCAGCATCAGAATTCAAGTCACATGGTGTCTTCAGTCAACATACAGTTACAAAGCATCCCTTTGAAGCTTCACCATTGTCTCTCATTTCCTGATGAACCGGAATACCCTCCGGGGCGTCTTCTGTGGGACAAAGAGACAAATCTCACACTTCCTTGTTATCTCCTGTAGATTCAAGTCCTCAGTCCTTGCAGACGTGACACCCCACAATACACATACAGTCCTGTCTCTGTGGCAGCGTGAGCCCACAATGTGTGTCGGCCACAGTGCATGTTTTTGGGGGCGGCTGTGGCACAGGTGTAGTGTGGCTAACTACTGATCGGAGGGTCGGGGGTTCAGTTCCCACTCTCTTTGCAGTCTGCATGTTTTACGTAACGGGAGGGAGAGGGTTGCGCCGCCTCCCTGTAACTATTCCCACCCACTTCAAGTGGGACCTAGTGCAGTGGAAACACAAAGCGGGCTGAACTGTACCATCCCATCCCGTACCGAACCGTACCGTACTGACTCTAGTGGAAAAGGGCCTAAAGTGTCCGTGAACAAGACACTGAAGCCCCCCAGTTGCTCCTGGTGGGTCAGGCCAGCGCCGGTGTGTGGCAGCTCTGCCGTGTGTGGATGTGTGGATAGCAGGATCTGTAAAGCACTTTGGTCGTCTAGAGATGATACCATTTTTGTGTCTCCCTGACGAGATGGATAAGATCAAAGCAAAAAAAAAAAACAACAAAACAGTTGACATCAGCTGTTATCATCTCATTATTTTAAGCATCAGTATTGACTCATATTTTCATGTGATGTTTATTCCCAAACTTGACATGATAGAAGTCACAAGTTTTATATGACAAAATCACATATTTATGAAAAAAAAGTTGTATATTTAAGAGAAAGAAATTATTACTGATGTGATAACAGGCAACTTTATAGACATAACTCAGTAGTTTTATCTGCAGTTTTGATACTCGGAGATGTTTTGTGGTTGTGTTGCTGTTCTGACACCTCAGTTTGTCCAAGGTGTGGATTTGAAATATTTGACTAGCCAAAAAACTCGTGGGTTAAACACAGGAGTGTGGTAGCGTCAGAGTTAGTGGATTTATCCTGCACTTCACTTCCCTTTTTCTAACCCACTCAGCGAGACCTTTGTGTCCATTCAGACTCTGCTGCTATGACTCAGACGTGAGTATCATGTGTGCTCAGTGCAGTCACGTCCATTAAAACTTTGAGACCTCACTGTTAGACACAATGATTGTTTCCTCTCTAATGTGGTCTCCAATCATCTACAGGCCGTTTTTTGCTTTGTCCCATCACCCCTACACACACTTTTGTTGTTCTAGCTGTCTTTGTGTCATTCATAAAAGACTCCTGTGACTCAGTAGTGGCTTTTGTGTCTGTGAAGGTAATGGGGTGGCAGTGGTGGTGAGTAGGTTGATGTCGAGGCCGGCTCTGACGTATGGAGTCTGTCTGTCTGTGTGTGTGTCGTCAAGATGGAGTCTGTCTGTGTGTGCCGGAGCTGAGGAAACTCTGACGCCCTCACGGTGTCATATTACTTCCACCTGTAATGAAACTCTTTCAGATAACAGACACCAGAGGTAAGAAGGAGAATAAATTACAATTAACGTCAAACCTGCTGTCTTTCCCAAAGTGTAGATAACTTATGAACAATGTGTTATTACTAGGGCTGGGAATATTGACACGTTAACTTTTTCAATTAATGTAGTCCAATTAATGCATAAAATGATCACCCTCACGTCATTTCCTGTTATTTTCCTGCATTATCTCCTGTCCATACTCCAGCCCAGTTGGTGGCGCTGATGAACCTCGAAGGTGGCCTGCGGTCACAAGCACTGTTTCCGCGGCTATGTTAAGTGTAGTATCTCACTGGGCAGTGAGAGCTTGTCACTAGGGATGCAAGTTATCAATTAATTCATTAATTGATAAGTGGCAATTTTCCTGAGAATCTGAATTTCCTTTGGTACAATATGGTCTATCTTTAACATATAAAAAGTTAATTACTGTTGTTGATATACTGAATAAATTTATTGCACCATTTGCATTTTTTTTTTACTACAGATAATGACATTGTTTGTAGTTTAATAAATTTTGTACTGTATAGTGTGCACTATGTGCTGGTACATTTCAGTAAATTACAGATGTCAGGATTTATAATTTATTTTAAAAACTATTACCAATATCATAAATTTATCTTTTTTAAATTATATTACAAAAAATAACTTTCATGTTCTCATTTACTGAGATGCACTGCTAGACTGTTTTAACAGGAAAAAAATTGTGAGCTGCATCATCTGTTGCATGTTAAACATTAACACAGTACCCCCGCAATCCAGGCAAACCCAGTACGATCTGGGCTCCTCTGTTGTGTTACCTCAGTGGTAACTTGAGTCCAGGCTGCTTTTCCGTCTTGTGTCACGGGGCAGCGGGGATGGGTTTTTGCGCTTGTGTTGTCTTTTTCTTTGCTTCGGTCATTTCTCCATTATGTTAATTTGAAGCAGCTGGACCATCAAGCTCACATGCTATTAGAACTTGTTGTGGTGCTCTGACGTAACCTGGAAGGGCGAGTTTTTTCGCGCTCCACAGTGCATACATGCGCTGTGGGGGATTTGGCATCTTCTTTTGCTTTTTTGGTTGAAATGCAGCAGTGGATGACTGTGTGCGCCCCCGCCTGGGCGGCGACGCCACTACATTTCATAGACTAAGCTCCCATTGAAAAGGACTACTGAGTTATCAATTGATTGACAACTAATTTAATTCAGTTGACTCCCTACTCGTGACTAGTTGGAGATTTTAAAAAAAAGTGCATCAAATATGCAAATTTATGACAATTTTTATTTGGAATTGCACTGAATTGGCACTTACAACACAGGACTAATAAAGACTCCTCTTATTTGCGTATGTCTCACGAATGTTGCAGTAATGTTGCACAACTCCAGGAAAATTTTAGTCCACCAGGAGTTCACACACATGTCATGTGAGTGTTGCAGGACATTCTCACAACATGCACAAGACAAAATTGAGAATTTTTTTGCAGTCCCGGTGTACCCAGGTGCATTATAAGGGGATACGCAAAATAACTTACAGAATCATACTGTATGTACAGCTGATCTTGTTCTTCTAAGATGATGTTTTATACCATGACATGTTTCGACTGTCACTTGCTGTCTTCTTCAGAAAATGTCATTTGGCATCCATGACGTGTCACATTAGCTGTTATTGCCTTTCTGTAGGTGTGACCGACCTGATAGATTTGACAGATCCACCAGGTCAGTCACACACCCCGCTGTGCAGTGGGCTTTAGAGGAGAGAGTCCCAAGTGTGAGAGAGCATGAAGCCTCCATCGTCATGGTTCATGGTGTTGTGGGCCCACTTCCTGATTTTAATTGATTCTTTGATTCCATGTTTGTGTTTGTTGTCCTCTAATCCAATTATTTTTGCATTGTTCCAGTGATGTGGTTATTTATATTGCAGTGGTCTGATATTGCCAGTTTGAGGTTTTCCTGTTCTACTTTTTCTTTTTGCGTTTTTATGAGTCCCACTACTGTTTCTTTTTCACTTTGATAGATACATTTGCAATCAAAATCATTCAGCCACCACTACAAATTAGATTTATTTGCAAAATTTTCCTGGAATTTCCCCATTGTGGGACTAATAAAGGGTTATCTTATCTTAAAATGTACAAACTAGCAGCTGCTTGTAATAAATCAAACAAGAACAATTCAAATAGCTCAACACAACTAATATTACAAGTGGTTTCTCCAGCTTCAACACAAAATGCCACTTTTAATAACTCCTACAGTTTCAAAATTATTCAACCCCTTCATGGCAAGCATCTTTAGTACTTAGTAGGGGTGGGAATCTTTAGGCACCCAATGATTTGAGCCAATTAGGATTCAGGGGGATCCGATTCTGGCTGATTACGATTCTCAATACATCTTTTTTTTTTTCTCTCTCTCTATTCAGGATTTTTTTTCCTCCCACTGTGTGACAACTTCTTACTTTTTTTGCAATGGCCCATAAATTTACTTCCAATATCTTTTAATGTTTCAAAAAAACCAGCATGAGAAGTACAACTGTAGCAGCACATTTGCTACTATAACACAGACTTCAGAGTATCCTGAATTTTAACAAATAAGATTTAAAACAACCATTCTGTTAAGTGCAACAAGTAACTGATACTTCAGTCAAAAATACTCAGAATTTCTAACAGAAATGTTAAACTTTTTATTAAAGTTCTCATGTTATGTGCAATAAGTAACTGAGTCCTTCAGTCCAACAACCCAGAACATTTTGCTGTATCAAAATCACATTTACCGTTGATACAAAAATGTCAGACTAAGAATGATCCAAAAGACTTTCATGATGAATGTTACAACAAGGATACAGTTTACCCCGTCCGTTATGAGGTTACCGGGGCCCCACCCCGGAGCCAGGCCTGGGGAAAGGGATCAATGGCAAGCATCTGGTGGCCGTATTTCTGCCCATGGGACCTGGTCGGGCTCAGCCCGAAGGAGTTACATGGGTCCGCCCTCCAGTGGGCTCACCACCTGCGTGAGGGACCATGGGGGTCCGGTGCTATGTGGATCAGGTAGTGGGCGAAGGCAGAGACCTTGAGGATCCGATCCCCAGCTCCCTAAACTGGCTTTTGGGATGTGGAATGCCACCTCTCTGGTGGGGAAGTAGCCTGAGCTGGTGCATGAGGTTGCGAGATACCGACTAAATATAGTCGGGCTCTCCTCAGTACACAGCTCTGGTTCCGGAACCAGTCTCCTGGAGAGGGGCTGGAGCATGGCCTACTTTGGAGTTGCCCTGGGCGAGAGACGGCGAGCAGGGGTGGGTATTCTTGTATCCCTCCACCTTGCTGCTTCTACAGCAAGCACTGGAGTTTTCCCCAGTGGACAAAAGGGTTGTTTCCCTGTGCCTTCGGGTTGGGAAACGGGTCTTGACCATCATTTGTGCCTATGCACCAAATGACAGTTCGGAGTATTTTTTTATTTTTTTTTTTTTTGTATTTTGTATACTTTATTAATCCCAGAGGGAAATTCAGGGCATCCACCTGGATGGATGTGGCAGCCACAGTACCATGCCAGTCCCTTCACCATTCACACACACATTCACACCTAGAGCCACTTTAGAGTCTCCAATTAACCTAACTTGCATGTTTTTGGCCTGTGAGAGGAAACTGAGTACCTGGGGTAAACCCACACAGACACAGGGAGAACATGCACACTCCACAGAGAAGGGTCACCGATGGTCAGGGGGTGGGCTCGAACCCACAGTGGTCGGGGTGGAATTGATCCTGTGACCTTATTACTGTGCTGCCTTAGTGCTAACCACTGCTCCACCAAGTTGCCCACCCTTTTTGGAGTCTCTGACTGGGGTGCTGGAGAGTGCTCCTCTTGGAGACTCCATTTTCCTACTGGGGGACTTCAATGTGCACATGAGCAACAACAGTGAAACCTGGAGGGGTGTGATTGGGAGGAACAGCCTGCCCGATCTGAACCCGAGTGGTGTTCAGTTATTGGACTTCTGTGCTAATCACAGTTTGTCCATAACAAATTCCATGTTCAAGCATAAGGGTGTCCATATGTGCACCTTGTGCCAGGACACCCGAGGTCGCAGGTCGATGATCGATTTTGTTATTATGTTGTCAGATCTGCGACTGTATGTCTTGGACACTCGGGTGAAGAGAGGTGCAGAGCTGTCAACTGATCACCACCTGGTGGTGAGTTGGATCCGATGGCAGGGGAGGATGCCATTCAGACCTGGTAGACCCAAACGTATAGTGAGGGTGTGCTGGGAACGTCTGACTGAGGCCCCTGTTCGGGAGGTCTTCATCTCCCACCTCCAGAAGAACTTCAACCACATTCTGAGGGAGTCGGAGACATTGAGCCTGAATGGGCCATGTTCTCCACTTCCATTGGTGAAGTGGTTGCCCAGAGCTGTGGTTGCAAGGTTGTCGGTGCATCCTGTAGTGGCAACCCCGAACCAAGTGGACACCAATGGTGAAGGGGGCCATCAAGCTGAAGGAGGAGTCCTGTTAAGCTTGGTTGGTTTGTGGGACTCCTGAAGCAACTGAGGTGTACTGGCAGGCCAAGCGGAGTGCAACTCGGGTGGTTGCTGAAGCAAAAACTTGGGTGTGTGAGGAGTTTGGTGGGGCCATGGAACAAGACTTTCAGTCAGCCTCAAATTGATTCTGGCAAACTGTCTGGTGACTCGGGAGGGGGAAGCAGCTCCCTGTCCACACTGTGTATGGTGTGGATAGGGCCCTGCTGACTGCAACTGGGAATATCGTTGGGCGGTGGAAGGAGTACTTTCAGGATCTCCTCAATCCCGCTGACGCTCCTTCCACAGAGGAAGCAGAGCTTGAGGATGAGTGGGTTGACTCACCCATCACAGGGGCTGAGGTCACCGAAGTAGCTAAAAAACTCTTTGGTGACCAGACCCCGTGGATGGACGAGATTCACCCTGAGTACCTCAAGGCTCTGGATGTTGTAGAGCTGTTATGGCTGACACGCCTCTGCAACATTGCGTGGAAGTCGGGGACAGTACCTTTGGCATGGCAAGCCAGGGAGGTGGTTCCTCTCTTTAAGAAGGGGGACCGGAGGGTGTGTTCCAACTTTAGGGGGATCACACTTCTCAGCCTTCCTCGGAAGGTCTATGCCAGAGTAGTTGAGCCGTTGGTCAAACCTGGGATTCAGGTAGAACCATGCGGTTTTTGTCCTGGCTGTGGAACATCGGACCAACTCTTTACCCTCTCAAGAATCCTCGAGGGTTCATGGAAGTTTGCCCAACCAGTCTAGCCATGTGTTTTGTGGACTTGGAGAAGGTATTCTTCTCAGTCCCTTATGGTTTTTTGTGGGGGGTGTGTGCTTTGGGAGTACAGGGTATCGGGCTTGTTGGGCTCGGGCTATTTGGTTTCTACACGACCTTTGTGAGAGTTTGGTTCCTATTGCCATCACTCAGTCGGACTCATTTCCAGTGAGAGTTGGACTCCATCAGGGCTGCCCTTTGTCACCAATCCTGTTCATAATTTTTATAGACAGGATTTCTAGGCGCAGCCAAGGAACGGAGGGTGTCATATTTGGTGACTACAGGATCTCATCTCTGCTGTTTGCAGATGATGTCGTCCTGTTGGCTTCTTCGAGCAATGACCTACAGGTCTTGCTGGGATGGTTTGCTACAGAGTGTGAAGCGACTGAGATGAGAATCAGCACTGCAAAGTCCTAGTCCATGGTGCTCAGCCGGAAAAGGGTGGATTGTCCTCTCCGGGTTGGGGACGAGCTTCTGCCCCAAGTGGAGGAGTTTAAGTAAGGGATTTTATTCATGAATGAGGGGAGAATGGAGTGGGAGGTTGACAGACTGATCGGAGCAACATCTGCAGTGATGTGGATGTTGTATGGGCCTGTTGTGGTGAAGAGGGACCTGAGCTCTAGCGCAAAGCTGTCGATTTACCATTCAATCTATGTTCCTACCCTTACCAGTGGTCTTGAGCTTTGGATAATGACCGAAAGAATGAGATTGCGGATACAAGCGGCTGAAATGAGCTTTCTCCATAGGATTGTTGGACTCACCCTAGGAGATAGGGTGAGGAGCTCAGTCATCCGGGAGAGGCTCAGAGTAGAACCGCTGCTCTTCCACATCGAAAGGAGCCAGTTGAGGTGGTTTGGCTATCTGATCAGGATGCTTCCTGGAAGCCTCCCACTTGAGGTGGT
The DNA here is from genome assembly GCA_020510985.1 of Pholidichthys leucotaenia. Lineage (NCBI taxonomy): Eukaryota > Metazoa > Chordata > Actinopteri > Cichliformes > Pholidichthyidae > Pholidichthys > Pholidichthys leucotaenia. Next base: position 431,108,236 of record CM035841.1, read on the forward strand.
CTAGGCACGTCCCACCAGGAGGAGACCCCGGGGCAGATCCAGGACACGCTGGAGAGACTATGTCTCCCAGCTGGTGTGGGAACGTCTTGGTATCCTCTCTGAAGAGCTGGAGCAAGTGGCTGGGGAGAGGGAAGTCTGGGTTTCTCTGTTTGAACTGCTGCCTCCACGACCCGGCCTTCTGGAAAAGTGATAGAAGATGGATGGATGGACAAAAATGTGCAGTTACCATTACAAATGATTCGGTGGCAATAGATGTCCATGCTTCACACGTGATAGCAATCCTACCCATTCTCTTCAGTGGCAATAGATTTTACAATTCACTTTGCCCTTTCTGAGTTGTGTGGACGTTTTCACATTGCTTGCTCAATGGGTTTTTGGTCGGCGGTGGCAGCCACAACTGTTTTTTTTCTCTCCATCCACCGGATATAAAACGTGCAATATGGTTTTGCATGTTTGTCGTATTTCCAAAATATTTTTGTTTAGTCTGATAGAGCTTACATATGGTGTGGGTCTTGTCCAAGTCTTTTTTCCCTTCTACTTCATAAAACCCAAAGTAATGAGATAAGATAAGATAAGCCTTTATTAGTCCCACAATGGGGAAATTCCAGGATTGCAACAGCACAGGGATAGCAACACTCAGAGCAACAATCAAGAAGACAAGAAAAACAAGAGCAGCGAATATACATATGTACATATAAATATATAAACACACAGCGCTATAATACAGAATCAGAATGAGATTTATTGCCATTGTTCATGTAGTACACAAACTAGGAATTTGTCTCGGTGCAATGCTGCAACATTAAACATGGAGTAGTACTAAAGATAAAAATAAAAAAACTATGCATGCAATAAAATGTAGAATATGAATAAGTAATACTAATCTATGCAATTTTTAAATATATTAACAAGCAGCAGATATTGTGGAGTTCCACATAGTGCAGTCGGTAGTGCAAAAGAAAACAGTGATAATTATCATGAGTCCGGTTGAGCTGCTGTACGTAGTGCACGAGAGTCTAATAAGTCACTTAGTGTTCAACAGTCTGATGGCAGAGGGGAAGAAGCTGTTCATGTAGCGGGAGGTTTTAGTCTGAATGGACCGAAGTCTTCTGCCTGAGGGGAGGGGGGCAAACAGTGCGTGTCCAGGGTGTGAAGGGTCGGCTATGATCCGACCTGCACGCCTCCGGGTCCTGAAGATGTACAGGTCCTGGAGGGATGGGAGCTTGCAGCCGATCACCTTCTCAGCAGCGCGCACAACGCGCGTTGGTGGGTAGCTTGAGCTTCCTCAGCTGCCGCAGGAAGAACATCCTCTGCTGGGCCTTTTTGATGAGGGAGCTGATGGTCGGCTCCCACTTGAGGTCCTGGGTGATGGTGGTGCCCAGGAAGCGGAAGGAATCCACAGTGGTGATGGGAGAGTCTGTGAGGGTAAGGGGGGGCAGAGGGGCTGTGACTTTTCTGAAGTCCACGATCATCTCCACTGACTTCAGAGCGTTCAGCTGCAGGTTGTTGTGGCTGCACCAGGACGCCAGTTGGGCCACCTCTCTCCTGTAGACGGACTCGTCGCCGTTGGAGATGAGCCCGATAAGGGTGGTGTCGTCCGCAAACTTGATCAGCTTGACAGACTGGTGGCTGGAGGTGCAGGAGTTGGTGTACAGGGAGAAGAGCAGGGGGGAAAGTACACAGCCCTGGGGTGATCCGGTGCTGATGCTAACAGAGTCTGAGACAGTCTTTCCCAGCTGCACATGCTGCCTCCGGTCCGTCAGGAAGTCGGTGATCCACCTGCAGAGGGAGTCAGGCACGTTGAGCAGGGACAGCTTGTCCTGGAGCAGAGCGGGGCGGATGGTATTGAATGCAGAGCTGAAGTCCACAAACAGGATCCTGACGTAGGTTCCCGAGGAGTCCAGGTGCTGCAGGATGGAGTGGAGGGCCAGGTTGACTGCGTCGTCCACAGACCTGTTGGCTCTGTAGGCAAACTGCAGCGGGTCCAGGAGGGGAGTGGTGATAGTCTTGAGGTGGGGCAGGACCAGGCGCTCAAAGGACTTCATGACTACAGAGGTGAGCGCTACAGGTCTGTAGTCGTTAAGTCCAGTGATCCGTGGCTTCTTGGGGACAGGGATGATGGTAGAGGTTTTGAGGCAGGCCGGCACGTGGCATGACTTCAGGAAGGTGTTAAAAATGTCTGTGAAGACAGGAGTCAGCTCCTCTGCACAGTGTCTCAGGGTGGAGGGAGACACGCCGTCCGGACCGGGGGCCTTGCGCGGGTTCAGTCTGGAGAACTGTCTGTGCACGTCCTGCTCACTGATGGCAAGGGCAGGGGTGGAGGAGGGGGGGGGCGCCTTTGATGAAGTGGGGACCGTGGAGGCAGTGGCGCTGGGGGGAGGGGGGGGAGTTGGACACAGCTGACGAGGTGTCAAAACGGGCATAGTGTTGGGACAGTCTTTGACAAAGGGCTTTGTCATTCTGACCTTTAGGAGCCTGAGGCCGATAGTTGGTGATGTGCCTCAGTCCTCTCCACACAGAAGCAGAGTCGTTAGCAGTGAACTGTTGCTGGAGTCTCTCAGAATACACAGATTTAGCTCTCCTCAGCTCTCTGCTAAACCGGTATTTGACCTCCCTGTAGCAGTCCCGGTCTCCACTTTTCAACGCTGCTTCCTTCTCCTTCCTGATCTGTCTGAGCTTAGCTGTGAACCAGGGCTTGTCATTGGAGTAACTCACCCTGGTGCGCGATGGAAGAATGCTCTCCTCACAAAAGTGGATATATGAGGTCACAGTGTCCGTGTGTTCATCCAGATCATGCGTGGCTCCTTTAAACATGTCCCAGTCAGTTATTTCCAAGCACGTGCTCAGCTCCTCCCCAGCTTCACTGGTCCATTTCCTCGTAGTGCTCACAACAGGTTTTGTGAGCTTCAGTCTCTGTCTGTATGTGGGAATCAGGTGGACCATCACGTGATCAGATAGTCCGAGCGCAGCGCGGGGAACAGCGCGATACGCATCCTTAACTGTAGTGTAACAGTGATCCAGCGTGTTCTCTCCTCTGGTGGGGCATTTAACGTATAGCAATAATGCTATACGTTTGCCTTTAATGAAGAGGGCACCGATCCTATGCTCTACTCCCCCATTTTGTTTCTTTTGTGTCATGCCATAAAGAGTTCGGGCAGGTCCAGGTGCCAACTTTTTCATCACGGACAAATTAATTACTTTATTAATAATATTTAGTAATCAGAATCTTGACATTTGTGCATCAATGCAGAATCACTCATGTCCACATCAAGGTGCATCCAAAAAATGATTATTTCTCCCACCCCTAGTGCTTAGTAGCTCACCCTTTTGCTGTTATGATCTGCTGCAAATGTGATGCATAGCCAGACACCAGCTTCTGACAGCGTTCTGAGGAATCTTAGCCCATTCCTCATGGGCAAGGACCTCCAGTTCACTAATATTCTTGGGTTTGCGTGCTGCAACCGCCTTTCTCAAATCCCACCAGATTTTCAATGGGGTTCAAATCAGGTAACTGTAATGACTGCTCTAGTATATTCCAGGACTTCTTCTGAAACCAAGCCTTGGTGGAATTTGAGGTAGGCTTGGGATCATTGGTCTGGTGGAAGGTTCAGTGACACCCAAGCTTCAGATTCCTCACATACAGTGGATATAAAAAGTCTACACACCCCTGTTCAAATGCCAGGTTTTTGTGATGTAAAAAAATTAGACCAAGATAAATCATTTCAAAACTTTTTCCACCATTAATGTGACCTATAACCTGTACAACCCAATTGAAAAACAAACAGAAATCTTTTAAGGGGAAAAATAAAAAACTTACAATTGCCAGTTTGCATAAATATGCACACCCTTAAACTAATACTTTGTTGTAGCATCTCTGGCTTTTATTACAGCACTCAGTCTTTTTGGGTAAGAGTCTGTCAGCGTGGCACATCTTGATGTGGCAATATTTGCCCACTCTTCTTTGCAAAAATGCTCCAAATCTGTCAGATTGCGAGGGCATCTCCTGTGCACAGCCCTCTTCAGATCACCCCACAGATGTTTGATCAGATTTAGGTCTGGACTCTGGCTGGGCCATTCCAAAACCTTAATCTTCTGGTGAAGCCATTCTTTTGTTGATTTGGATGTGTGCCTTGGGTCACTGTCATGCTGAAAGATGAAATTCCTCTTCATCTTCAGCTTTCTAGCAGAAGCCTGAAGGTTTTGTGCCAGCACTGACTGGTATTTGGAACTGTTCATAATTCCCTCCACCTTGACCGAGGCCCCAGTTCCAGCTGAAGAAAAACAGCCCCAAAGCATGATGGTACCACCACAATGCTTTACTGTAGGTATGGTGTTCTTTTGGTGAGGAGCAGTGCTGTGTTTGCACCAAATATACCTTTTGGAATTATGGCCAAAAAGTTCAGCCTTGGTTTCAGCGGACCATAACACATTTTCCCACATGTGTTTGGGAGATTTCAAATGTGTTTTTGCAAAATGTAGCCGGGCTTGGATGGTTTTTTTCGTAAGATAAGGCTCCCGTCTTGCCACCCTAGTTGTCACTGGTACTAAACAGCCAGTAGTTGCCAGAAAATCCTGCAGCTCCTTCATTGTTGCTGTTGGCCTCTTGGCAACTTCCCTGACCAGTTTTCTTCTCGTCTTTTCATCAGTTTTGGAGGGACATCCAGTTCTTGGTAATGTCACTGTTGTGCCATATTTTCTCCACTTGATGATGACTGCCTTCACTGTGTTCCATGATATATTTAACCCTCAAGCGACCAAGCTATTTTACGGACTGAAATGACCAAGTGGGGTCATTTATGACCCCATTGTGCTCTGTACAGGGATCCTTATTATAAATGGCTGGTTGGAGGTTTATCATACCAAAACTACTCCCTGTATTTAAGACAGGTATTTTATAATGATCTAATGTAAAATGTGTTTGCTAATAATACTTTTATTGCAAGAAATAACCAAAACGCAGACTGTAAGAACAACATTACATTTATTTAGACAGTCCTTGTCAGTTCACTCTTGGAACATCATCATCATCATCATAGTCATCATATCATCATCACGATGATGATGATACCTATTATTGTAGTTACGATGATGATCATGATACCTATTATGGCATTTTGCGTAATGGCGGTTTTCTTGTGGACGGTGATCCGGATCACCACCAAAATCTAATCATCTGTAGGATACCCCATTTCTGACAATCTGTAAAAATTTCATGAAAATCCGTCCATAACTTTTTGAGTTATCTTGCTAACAAACAGACAAACAAACAAACAGACAAACAGACAAATGTAAATATTGCTATCCTAGGTCTGTTAGCCATGGTTAACTGCAATACAATATAAAGTACTGATTAGAAGTGGAAACCGGAGTGGTGGCTCAGTTGGTAGAGCATCCGCCCCACACCCGGGAGGCAGGGGTTCAAATCCCGGCTGGGTCATACCAAAGACCATATAAAAATGGTGCTTTCTGCCTTCTAGCGTGGTGCTCCGCATAATGGAATGGGGAAAGTAAAGTTACACACAGAGCTACCAGAGGACTGACCCCCCGCTGTAGCTTTCACTACTTACAGTAGCTGTGTGGCCTAGGGTCAGAGAAACGGAGATAGGCGCCGCCCATATACACCTTCAGGTGTGAAGGGATTAACTAACTAACTATTAGAAGTGGAACATTTGAATAAAATTTATAAAACCAATGTTTAAAAACCAGTGCTTCTCTTCGGGGTCATAAATGACCCCACAAGAGTTTGTGATGTCTACGCCACACCAATTGGTTGATCCCTGCAAAAAACTATGAAAGTGTGTAGGATTAGTAGACTGACAAATTCATGCTAGGAAAGAAAATTTGGATAAAAAATAAAGAGGCGGCACATTAAATTATATGGGTGGGGTCGTAAATGACCCCACTCGGTCGCTTGAGGGCTAATGCCTTGGAAATTCTTTTGTACCCTTCTCCTGACTGATACCTTTGAACAATGAGATCCCGCTGATACTTTGGAAGCTCTCTCCAGACCATGGCTTGTGCTGTAAGATGTGACTACGAAAATGTCAGGAAAAGCCTACTGGAACAGCTGAACTTTATTTGGGGTTAATCAGAGGCACTTTAAATGGTGGCAGGTGTATGCTGACTCCCATTTAACATGAGTTTGAATGTGATTGGTTAATTCTGAACACAGCCACATCTCCAGTTATAAGAGGGTGTGCAAACGGGTTATTGTAAGTTTTTTATTTTTCCCCTTAAAAGATTTCTGTTTGTTTTTCAGTTGGGTTGTACAGGTTATAAGTCACATTAACGGTGTAAAAAGTTTTGAAATGATTTATCTAGGTCTAATTTATTTACGTCACGAAAACCTGGCATTTGAACAGGGGTGTGTAGACTTTTTATATCCACTGTACGTCATGACATTTTCTCCCAGGATTTTTTGACACTTGATTGAATCCATCTAACCCACCACACCCTTCACGTTTTCCATGCCAGAGGAAGTGCAGCAGCCCCACAGCACCACTGACCCACCACCATGCTTTACTGAAAGCATGGTGTTCTTTTCAGTGTATAGTTCATTCTTCATCCTCCAGCCATACTGCTGATTTATAGGCCTGAAAAGTTGGCACCAATTTGCTCAAAACTATATAAATAAGCCAAAGAGGTATAGTGATTCTGTTCTGTGGACAGATGAAACAAAACTGGAACTTTTGGGCCTATGGATCAGAGGTATGTCTGGAGGTGAAAGAATACAGCATATGCTGAAAAGAACACCATGCCTAAAGTGAAGCATAGCAGTGGCTCAGTGACGCTCTGGGGCTGCTTCACTTCCTTTGGCGCTGAAAACCAGCAGCGTGTGGAGGGGAAGACCCATTCATTCAAGTATCAGTAAATCTCGAGAGAAAATGCCATGCCGTCTGTGAGGAAGCTGAAGATTGGGGGTCATTTAACTTTCTAACAGAGCAATAATCCCAAGCATTCCCCAAAGTCCACCAAGGTTTGGTTTCAGAAGTCCTAGGAGACTTGCAATGCTGAATGTGGACCATTCTGTCATGCTGAAGGTTGCTGCATGTCTCCTTGCTACTGGTGCTGCAGTCAAGCACCATCCTGACCACTTTACTGACAACAGGTACCCGTCTTCAAGAATATTCGAGGCTGCTGCCACTAACAAAAATACCACTCCCGCCCTGCTGCAGCTCCTCTTTGTTTCCAATCAGTGACAGCTTAGTTTTATAGGCCCCCATCCCCTTGTAAAGTTGTCCAATTTTTCTTGAGCTTTCTCTTTCGCAGAAACTAAATTTAAAAGGGTTCTAAGCAGGCTTGAGGCACACGCAGTGACTCTGACTATTTTGAGAAAAGTTGCCACACAAATGTTTTTGAACATGTTCCAAATTCCTGTGACTCATGAGAGGAAATTGCAAACCCCTGCAAATGTTTGGAGAATTTTGGAAACTCTCTCTCCAATACTGTTCTCAAACTAGTCGTAAGCTGTCGTAGCCCAGTGAGATACTACCTTAAGTGCTAATGATGGAGAAGAACAAGAACAAACACTTTTAGATGGAACGTTCTCTTTCAGAAGGTTACTGGATGGCTCTTTGGGCAAAACAAAAGAGATATGCGTGTTCTGCAAGGCTAAATTTCATTCCAGTGAACCACAGTGAGAGCCATTATCCACAAATGGTGAAAACGTGGAACTGGTGAACCTTCCTAGGAGTGGCCGGCCGACCAAAATTACCCCAAGAGCGCAGCGTCGACCCATCCAAGAGGTCACAAAAGACCCCATAACAACATCCAAAGAACTGCAGGCCTCACTTGCCTCAGTTAAGGTCAGTGTTCATGACTCCACCATAAGAAAGAGACTGGGCAAAAATGGCCTATATGGCAGAGTTCCAAGATGAAAACCACTGTTGAGCAAAAAGAACATAAAGGCCTGTCTCAGTTTTGCCAGAAAACATCTTGATGATCCCCAAGACTTTTGGGAAAATACTCTGTGGACTGATGAGACACAAGTTGAACTTTCTGGAAGGTGTGTGTCCCATTACATCCGGTGTAAAAGTAATACAGTATTTCAGAAAAGGAACATCATACCAACAGTAAAATATGGTGGTGGTAGTGTGATGGTCTGGGGCTGTTTTGCTGCTTCAGGACCTGGAAGACTTGCTGTGGTAAATGGAACCTGAATTCTGCTGTCTACCAAAAATTCCTGAAGGAGAATGTCCGGCCATCTGTTCATGACCTCAAGCTTGGATTCTGCAGCAGGACAATGATCCAAAACACAGTGGAGTTGTCCCCAAGACTTTTGGGAAAATACTCTGTGGACTGATGAGACACAAGTTATTTTCCACAATATCTTTATTGAACCTTTTTTTTTTTTAACAAACATGATACAAACAATCAAACACTAACACTAAAGTACTACAAAAAAAAAAAAAAATGCACTAAAAACACCAACAACCACCAACAAAATCAAGTCTTCAACAATGCTCCTCTGTTTAGTCTAGACAATCCAATACATAAGTACACATATTATGTTCACCAGTTTGGAATTCACAAGGTCCACACACATCATTCACCTTCTTCTTCAAGAGTTATGTTTAAATTTTTTACATAATCAATAAAAGGTCTCCATATATTCTCAAACACAATTTCCTTTGATTTCAGTATATATGTTATTCTTTCTAATGGAAGGTTTGTTAACATCTGTCTTAACCACTGAGTCACATCTGGTCTATGAGTCTTTTTCCATATAGTGCAATACATTTTTTGGCATTAAGCAAACTGAGGTCTATGAATGTTCTTTCACTTTTATTGAAATTATGCTTTTCTGGGTACAGACCCAACAAAAACAGTTTAGGATTCAATATGATTTGTTTTGAGATTATTTTTTCAATTGTTACCCTCACCTCTTCCCAAAACATTCTTATTAATCTACATTCCCATAAACAATGAAATAGGGTTCCTTTACTTTCCATGCATTTTGTGCATGTATCTGGTATATTTTTGTTATATCTATTTAACTCCTCCGGTGTAACATACATCCGCATTAACCATTTGAAATGTATCAATTTAAGGCGTGCATTTATTGATTTGGTTTGAGCTTCTGTACAAGCCAATTCCCATTGTTCCTCTGAAATTTCAATTTGCAGATCTTCTTTCCAGTAGTTTAATCTTTTCAGTGAATTTTCACTTGAAGATAGTGTCAATGAGTTATAAAACTCTGAAATAATACCCTTTCTTTTACTATCTTTCATCATCATTTTTTCCAAGGATGAATAAATAGGTCGAGTGAGAGCTTTATTTTGATTTGATCGAATAAAGTTTCTAAGTTGAAGATATTTAAAAAAATGTGTTCTATTGAGATTAAATTTGATCCTCAGCTCTTCAAAAGACATTATGTTGTCTGCACATGGCAAATATAAATCCTGAATCTTTTGTATCCCTTTTAAATTCCATACTTTAAATACAGCGTCCGCTCTCCCTGGTTTAAAATATTGATTACCCCATATTGGACTAAATTGTGACAATAACTGTGGTTCTTTTAAATAGTTTTTAGCTTCACACCATATTTTGATCATATGCTTTACAAATGGATTTTTAACTTGTTTTTGTAATTTTTTTGCCGAATCTGAGTATATGAATATGGGAAGAGGTAAAGGTAAATTGTATGATTCCATTTCAGTCCAGTGAGGGAGATCATTTGATGAAAAATAATATGTCATAGACCTCAGTTGTGCCGACCAATAATACAACATAAAATTTGGACATTTCAGACCTCCACGATCAAATGGTAAATATAATAAAGACAAACGTAATCTAGCCCTCCTGTTGTTCCATATAAATTCCACTAACTTTTTTTTTATTCTTGAGAATAGATCTAAAGGTGGTGATAAGGGAATGTATTGAAATAAATAAAGTATTTTAGGTAAAATATTACTTTTAAGTATATTGATTCTCCCGATCATCGACATTGGTAGTGACATCCATCTCTGAGTTAACTCATTGATATCTGACATTAAGGCTTCATAGTTGACACTGGTGACTGATTCTAGCTTAGGCATAATTTGGATTCCTAAATATTTAAACTGATTTACAACATTGAATTGATTTACCTCAGGGGCTGGGTAATTTCTCTGGGTCTCATTTAGCATTAATATTGAAGATTTAGTTTTATTTATTTTATATCCTGATATTTCCCCAAAATTCATTATTAAATTCAACAAGGTTGGAATTGATTTTTTTAGATTCGACATAAACAAAATTATATCATCGGCGTACAGGGAGATTTTATGTTCTGTTGGTCCAACTTTAATTCCATATATTTGTGAATGTAAACGTATCGCTATCGCTAAAGGTTCAATTGCCATAGTAAACAGTAAAGGTGAAAGTGGACAGCCTTGTCGACATCCTCTATTGATTTTTATTGGTTTTGAAATATTGTTATTTGTTAGGATTTCTGCTGTAGCATTATTGTATATTATTTGAACCCATTTTATGAAATTATTTCCAAGTCCAAACCTTTGTATGACTTCAAAAAGAAAGGGCCATTCAACTCTATCAAAGGCCTTTTCGGCGTCCAATGATAGGAGAGCTGTATCCGGTGCTTCTTTATTAAAATAAATAATATTAAATAGTCTTCTTACATTATGGAAGCCTTGTCTACCCTTTATAAAGCCATTCTGATCTCGATTAATAATATTTGGTAAAATTTCTTGTATTCGTCTTGCTAAAATTTTACAGATTATCTTAAGGTCGGCGTTTAATAGGCTTATTGGGTCTCATATTTTCACATTTATTAGAGGGCTTACCTGGTTTTGGCAGCAGTATAATTAAGGCATTATTTATGTATGATGGTAAATTATTATTTTGAAATGCTTCTAAAACCATTTCCAAAAAAGGTTTTATTAATTTATTCTTAAATTTTTTATAAAGGTCAACTGGAAGACCATCTGGTCCTGCACTTTTTCCTGATTTCATATTATCAATGGCTAGCCCAACTTCTTCTTGACTAATTTTAGACTCCAATATCTCCCTGTTTTCATTTGGAATACACGGTATAGATAGTTCGTTCAAAAACCCATTTAGTTTTGTTAAATCAGGTTCATTTTTGGTATCATATAATTTTTCATAGTAATCTCTAAAGGCTCTATTATTTCTAAAGGATCTATAACTACCTGTCCTTTACTTATAATACTGGTAATTGGTGTTTTAATTTCCAATTGTTTAATCTGCCATGCTAATAATTTTCCTGATTTTTCACCTTGTTCATAAAAAGATTGTTTCAATCTTAGAAGACTCGAGGCAGCTCTATTCGCTGATTTTTTGTCGTATTCAGCTCTCAAAATCAGTAATTCATTCTCCAACCTTGGGTCACTTCCTGCATACACTTTTCCTGAAGACTTTTTATTTTATGTTCCAATTTAGCTCTCTCCTCTCGAGTCTTCTTAGATTTTGATCCTGTATAACTAATAATATGTCCCCTAATAAAAGCTTTGAAAGCCTCCCACTTTACACATGCTGATGTTTGTGTAGTATTGATGTCAAAGAACTCGTCTATCTTTTTTCTATATACTTGACAAATTCCTCATCCTGAAGCCATTTTATGCTGAAATTGCCATCTACCTGATTCCTTTGTCAATTTTTTATCTACATATATTAGACAACAGGGTGCATGATCAGAGATCACGATGTTATCATAAAAGCAGGTTTTGAATCTTGGACCTTAATTCTGTGGAAATCAAAAAATAATCAATACGTGAGAATGTCTTGTAGGTACTGGAATAACAAGAATAGGCTTTAACTTGTGGTTTCATTTCTCTCCATATATCTAACAATCTCAATTCTTTCATAAAATGATTAATAGTCATCCTACATCCAATGTGCGTACAATCCAGTCCTGTTGATCTATCCACACCTGGATTCAATGTACAATTAAAATCCCCTGCTATTATATGTTGCCCTGTAAGTGATGATAAGATGAGAAATAAATTAGCAAAGAACTTCTGATCATCTATATTGGGACCATATAAGTTCACAAGATTTATATTTTCTAATAGCAAAGAACCTTGAATGATTACATATCTTCCAAATTTGTCTCCAATTACATTTTTCACTTGAAAAGGAACTGATTTATGTATGAGAGTCATAACTCCCCTGGCTCGGGATGAAAATGAAGAGGTGAATACACTTCCTTGCCATCTACTCCTAATTCTTTTAACATCCTCCTCTATCAGATGAGTTTCTTGTAAAAACACAATTCTTGAACCCATGTCCTTTATTTTATTCATAACTTGTTTAAGTTTTTTTAAATTTTGTAGACCTCTGCAATTCCATGAAGTTAAATTAAGATTAACACTTTGGTCCATGATCAATAGAGAGTTTGGGATTACCTTGCAGTGTAAACATGCTCATACAGAGAAGCAAAAACATGAGTGGTTGAACATTCATCCTACAAAACTACACACAAACAAATTTCCCCTTCCCACACTTGTGGCAAACCCCCCAAAATCAAAAGAAAAATTCTGTCTCCCGATATAGCCATCGACCGCTCCCACACCCCACGGGGAACAGCCTAAGCCACTCCTTCTTCATCCTCCAATCACCCTAACTCTACTGCTTTTAATGACGTAACATTAACTCTCCTCTGTAGTTTTCCAACTTAACTCCAAAATTTTTAACAACTTTTTTTTTTTTTTTTTTTTTTGTTTGTTTTGTTTTTGTTTTGTTTTTTTAATATATAATACAATCTATATTTTGTAAACTTACTATTTACTTCAAGTCGTCAGATGCCTGTGCAAATGCTTAATTATTCTACCTTATATTTTGTTCATGCTTAGCTCCCACCAGTCTCTTCTTCTTCTTTGATCTTCTTGATGAACTCCTGCGCCTCCTCTGGGTCTTGAAGATGTGGGTTCTGCCCTCATACGTGGTCAGCAGTCTCGCAGGATAGATTACACCATGACGAATCCCAAGGTTGCGCAGCTCCTTACGTATGGGATCAAACTGCTTCCTCAATTGCTGGATTCCTGTGGCCAAATCTGGGTAGAACCGCACCTGCTGGTCCTGTGTGTTTAATCTCTCCTTTAGCACGTGCAGCGTTGAAGATCTTCATCCTGTCTCTGTTGCTAAGAAACTCATAATTAAGGTCCTCGGCGGTCCCTTATCTCTCCGTGGGCCAATACGATGTGCTTTTTCCAGAACCACTGCTGATTGCAACTCCTCGCTGCCTAGCACCTCCGGAATCCACTTTTCCAGAAAGGAACATAACGTCCCGACCTTCTGATTCCTCTGGAAGACCCACCAGCCTCAAATTATTCTGTCTCGACCGAGATTCCAAATCCAAAATATTATCTTCCAGAGATTTATTTTTTTTTTCCAAAGTGCGCACCTTTAATTGAAGACGGGTGACGTCATCTTCAGCACTAGCGAGACGGAGCTCCATCTGCGCCGTTCGTTCTACACAGTCCACCCAATTCCTTTCTTATTCCTTCCAACGCTGTCATAATCCCATCAAATCTAGAGGAAAAGTCCCGCTCTCATTGAACTCATGGCAGCCATCAGCGCATCTGCGCCTCCCCCCCCGCAGACATCGCACACCGTTGCCAGCCCTCCTCCGCCATATATGGAGTTTTGTTTGCTGCGTCACAGACCTGAAAGTCCGTTAATTTGGGACTGTTTCGGCGGCTCGCTTTTTCCTTTTCCTGGTTTTCCAGCCTTAGGCTTCGCCGACATATCCTCGCCCAAATGCTGGGATACGTTCTGTCCCAAATGAGAGAGTTATTTGCCGATTTTTTTTCTCCAGGAGCAGAGCAGAGCGAGACACGTCCGTCCTACGTGGCAGCCATAACCGGAAGTCATGAGACACAAGTTGAACTTTCTGGAAGGTGTGTGTCCCATTACATCTGGTGTAAAAGTAACACAGCATTTCAGAAAAGGAACATCATACCAGCAGTAAAATATGGTGATGGTAGTGTGTGTGTTTCAGGACCTGGAAGACTTGCTGTGGTAAATGGAACCATGAATTCTGCCGTCTACCAAAAATTCCTGACGGAGAATGTCCGGCCATCTGTTCGTGACCTCAAGCTGAAGTGCACTTGGGTTCTGCAGCAGAACAATGATCCAAAACACACCAGCAAGTCCACCTCTGAATGGCTTAAGAAAAGCAAAATGAAGACTTTGGAGTGGCCTAGTCAAAGTCCTGACCTGATTCCTATTGAGATGCTGTGGCATGACCTTAAAAGGCGGTTCAAGCTCAAAAAACCCTCCAATGTGGCTGAATTACAACAATTCTGCAAAGATGAGTGGGCCAAAATTCCTCCACAGCTCTGTGAAAGACTCATTGCCAGTTATCGCAAACGCTTGATTGCAGTTGTTGCTGCTAAGGATGGCCTAACCAGTTATTAGGTTTAGGGGCAATCACTTTTTCACACAGGGCCATGTAGGTTTGGATTTTTTTCCCTTAATAATGAACACCTTCATTTTAAAACTGCATTTTGTGTTTACTTGTGTTATCTTTGTCTAATATTTAAATTTGTTTGACGATCTGAAACATTTAAGTGTGACAAACATACAAAAAAATGAAAAATCAGGAAGGGGCAAACACTTTTTCACATCACTGTATTTTATGGAAAAAAATACATTCAGAAGTTGCCAAAATAGACTTCTCTTTCATTGTTTCTTCATTGTAATTATAGTGACTAATCACAGTTAATTATAGAAAAATGTGTAAATTAATTTGCTGAAATTTTTGAATCGATGCACAGTGCTTGCATTTACACAACCATTTCATTCCGTCACCGTCAAAGCACCAAAATATTTCAGGATTTCTAAGCATCTCATTACCTACTCTGGCAGTAGTTGGGGTGCAGGCACATTTTTTTTTTCTTTAACTTCCCCTGTTTTTTCCCCCACTGTAAAACTAAAACGACTGCTGAAAACAAAAGTAGAAATAGTACATGCAAAGTTCTGGAGATACAGTGATTTTGAGGTCAAACGATCAAGGTCAGGTTGTTGCCTACAATGTCTTCTCCTTCCACATGTATTGGCACCACATGAAACGACTCGTTAAAATCTGGATGAGCACACCTACCTTTTAGTTTAGTATGTACAAAAAAGACAGGACACAATGTGAAAAGTCAATAACAAAATATTAGGACAAGCCTTCATGGGTGTGTGCTTGTGTGGATAAGCAGAGTTTACTTTTCACGTTGTGCATTATGGTCAGACATCTCCACTTTGGTCTTGTGTGTCCAGAAGACAATAATCCAGAAGTTTTGGGGTTTGTTCAGATGTAAGTTTGCAAACCAGAATTATGCTGTCCTGTTTTTTTCAGAGAGAAAAGACAACCCTTCAACACAAGCCATACAGTACCTCTTAATTCCTATGGAAACATTAAGAGTGTACTCACTTTTTCCACACACCACTTTTGGATTTTAACTTATTTTGTGACTTTTTTATGTCCTAATTCAGAAAACCCTAGAGTTTACAAAAGTGATATGACTGTAACTTCATTCATCTTACACTGCCAAAAAAGAGAAAAATCCAACCTTTGAAGTACAATTGGTTGGTGCCACTTTTGTGCTGGAAAAAAACCCCTCTGTTGATCTGTCTCAGTTGTTAAGATATTAAAAATATTAATTTGTGCTTAAAACCTAAATAGTGTAAGTTAGGGGTGGGAGTTGCGAGCGGCCCGATGGGTCACGATGCAGAACTGCCACAGTAAAACAGTTCCTTAAGTGTTGTGATAATGAGGAGGACCTGTACTTATAGAGCACTTTTCTAGTCTCAAAGACCACTCAAAGCGCTTCACTAGTACTAACCCTCTAGTCTAAGGGCCTATAGGAGACCGATACCTTGGGACAATTTAGACTCACCAATTAACCTAACATGCATGTCTTTGGATTGTGGGAGGAAACCAGAGCACCCAGAGTAAACCCACACAGCACAGGGAGAACATGCAAACTCCACACAGAAAGGTTCCTACCCCTGCCAGCCTGAGGATTTGAACCTGGAACCTTCTAGCTGTTGGGCAACAGTGCTAACCACTGTACCACCATGATACCATACCCCCCCCCCCCCCCACACACACACCAAAGCATAATTGTCAATCTCTGCTTCATATAAATTTTCATTTTCAACTCACTGCGGTCATTTTTGTTTTGGTGGCTGGCGGCTCTCAGCCCTCCGTGGGATGGTGGGATGGTGTGTGGTCCTTTCTACTGTTCTTGGGGATTCCTTGGCTTCGGCTTCACTTCTTGGTGCTGTTTCAGGACCACCGTGGCAGCACGATGGGGTCACATGCCAGGGTGGGCTTCACTTTCCTCGGCAACACTGGTATCTGCACACAGGGAAAGTGGTGGACTATCTTGCCTTCTTGGCTCGCTCTGAGTTTGGAGGCAGCTTTTGTTTCATGGGTGGGTGTTCGGAGTTGGTTGATTTTTTTTCTGGGTACTATTATGGCTTGACTGATGTCTGGTTTGGCGCTGCTCGTGTTGGAGTGTTTGTAGCTTAGCTGTCATCCATTAATGCTGTGACTGCTGGATGGTTCCAAGAGGGATGTTGGCGGCCCGTGTATTCCAGGTAGTATAAACTGTACCAAAATGATTTACACTTGCTAAATAATTTTATATTTATTCAATATTTTTTTTAGAGAATTTTTTATTACCCTCTTAAAAGTCAAAAGTTTACATATATTTCCTTAGTACTTGGTAGCATTGCCTTTAAACTGCGTGACTTGAGTCAAACGTTTTGGGTATCCTTCCACAAGCTTCTCAGTGAGTTCTCACAACAGTTTGCTGGAATTTTGGCCCATTCCTCCTGACAGAGCTGGTGTAGCTGAGTCAGGTTTGTAGGCCGCCTTGCTCCCACATGTCTGTTCAGGTCTGTCCACACATTTTCTATACAATTGAGATGAGGGCTTTATGGTGGCCACTCCAAAACACTGACTTTGGTGTCCTTAAGCCACTTTGTAACTAATTTAGCGGTATCCTTAGGGTCATTTTCTACTGGAAGACCCATTTGCACCCAAACTTTAATTTCCTGGCTGATGTCTTGAGAATGTTGCTTCAATATTTCCACATAACGTTCTTTCCTCATGATTCCATCTATTTTGTGAAGTGCAGAAAAACACTTTAACAACATAATGTTGCCACCCTCATACTTCACAGTTGGGATGGTGTTCTCAAGCTTGTAAGTTTCTTCCTTTTTCTTCCAAATGTAACAGTGGTCATTGTGGCCCAGACAGTTCAATTTAGTTTAATCAGACCACAGGACATGTCTCCAAAATTTAAGGCATTTGTTCCTGTGTGCAGGGCTTGACATATATTTACATATTTATTCCATCTAGCTACAATGCTCTGCACTGTGTGTTTATATATTCATATATTTATTCCATCCAGCTACAATGCTCTGCACTGTGTGTCTGTGCGTGTGTATATATATATTTTATAGTAATATGTACATATGTATATTAGCTGCTCTTGCTTGCTTGTTTTTTTTCTTGCCTTCTGATTGTTGCTCTGAGTGTTGCTGTCCCTGTGCTGTTGCAATCCTGGAATTTCCCCGTTGTGGGACTAATAAAGGCTTATCTTATCTTATCTTATCTTATCTTATCTTATCTTATCTTATTAACACTTGCCAACCCACCACTAACAGGTGGATTTCACCAGTGATGGGTAAGACAGCCACTCCCACTAGCCACTTTGGTGGGTGTAGTTTTCTCAAGCAACATCTAAATAATAAACCTATCGCAGTGTGAGACCACAAAAACTACAACTCCCATAAGCACTATCCAGGGTTTCCTCTGGTAACATTTCTGGGTGGCGGCTCGCCACGCCTGAAAAATTTCCACCTCTCTATCAAGAAATATAAATTTCTGAAAAATATATGAAGCAATGATGGTCCGCAAGCGTGCACACGAACAACGTGCATGACCGTCATCCACGCGGAGTTCAGAAGCGCCCCGCTCGCGTGTTCCAGTCAGCAAGCAGAATCAGTGTTGCCAGACGTATGATAATTTTGCCCTCTGTACGATCAATGATTTCAAAAATCCCCTAATGTACGATAATTTGACTCCTTTATTACATGGCTATGTTAATACATTAACAAACACAATCAGAATGTGGATCCTGCGCATACATATGTTTGTTTTTACGCATCATCTCACGTGCACGGTCTGTGTGGAAAAGAAGAGGAAGACTCCTGTTACAGTAGGAGAGAGGCAGCCTCGGATGGAGGTTAGTGGTAGGATCCACAGTTCAATGAAACATGCTGAGTCAAGCTAATAAGATCTGTTATAAACAGTTGTACACCGAATCACTCAGTGCTGTACTGGAGCTCCAACTACCTACCATTCACTGAACTGAAAGTCAGCTGAACCGAGCAGGTGGGGCTCATTTGCTGCTCAGGCGGGGGATTCAGCTGCTGATCGCTGGCTTTCACTACAGCTCCGGTGAGTGATTCAGCACAGTACATTCACCCACAAAAACTAGTACACTTGATGGAATCGTTCGTTACAGTACTAATGCAGACACGGCAGACTCAACAAGTAAGCAACATCATGAGCAGGTTGAGAAATGAAGGGGAGGGGGCAGATCCCAATTTTACTGGGTGGTTCAAACCTGTTGTTGGCATTAGTACTAAAGTTTTCTTTCACTGCAGCAACATGCAAGTGTCTGCAAAAATGTCACTGAAATGTACTGTAGTTGTCCTAAAACTGAAACAGGTTTCTGCTTCAATTATCAGAGGCATTTTAGCAGTAGTTTAGGTGGACTGATGTTTATTCCTAATGTAAAAACAGATTACTTCTCAAAATATTTGTGAGGCCAGACCTTGATATATGATGATTCAACAGAAGACTTATAAAAGATAGTTAAGTGCGACTGATATTTTGGGCCATTCAGTACAGGCTCATCCTGTACTCCACACAGGTAGAGGTGCTTTTTTCAACTGATCTGTTAGATTTATAGGTAAACCTGCATTATAGGCTGTGTAATATGCACGATCTGTGATAATATGTTACAGAAGCAAATGGTCCTGAGCCACGTCAGAATGAAAACTGAGTGTGTATGATAATTTTCCTCAAAATACGATAATTTTAAGCCGCTGGTGCGATACTTTATTTCCCATCTGGGAACAATGAGCAGAGTGTCTCGCTACGAGTGTCACTGTCCAAGAAAAACATGAGCTTATTAAAGTACTTTAAACACGGAAAAAAATCAGAACAGGTATGTGTTGTTGGGTTTTGAGGGACCTGTTATTGTGTGACACGGGTGGTGACTCCACCTTTCCAGTTCCGCCACCACCTGGGGTATAAGAAGACTGTGAGGGAGAGGGGCGGTCTCTTGGCCTCCTCTCTGCCTGACAGATGCGTGTGTGTAGTGAGGAGCGTCACTAATAAACCTGTGTCCAGTTCAACACTCGGACTCGTCCTTGGCTCCTATCACCGACATAACAGTATGTAAGCAGTGAAGGCATTTACAGTATCATGGGTTTTAACCCGCTGGTAATGGGAGCAGTAATGGAAGAGTCGCTTAGCTAACACGTGTGGTTAGTTTTTTGTTTTTCTTATTTCAGACAGAATAAAAATATTTTTACCTTTACCTTAGTTTTTTTCCACAATATTTTTATTGAACCTTTTTTACAAACATAACACAAGCAATCAAACACTAACACTAAAGTAATAAAAAAAAAATGTACTAAAACACACCAACAACCACTAACAGGAACAGGTCTTCAACAGTGCTCCTCTATTTAGTCTAGGCAATCCATTACATAAGTATACATATTATACATTCACCAGTTTGGAATTTACAAGGTCCACACACATCATTCACCTTCTTCTTCAAAAGTTATGTTTAAATTCTTTACATAATCAATAAAAGGTCTCCATATATTCTCAAACAGTTTCCTTTGATTTCAGTATATATGTTATTCTTTCTAGTGGAAGGTTTGTTAACATCTGTCTTAACCACTGAGTCACATCTGGTCTATGAGTCTTTTTCCATAATAGTGCAATACATTTTTTGGTGTTAAGCAAACTGAGGTCTATGAATGCTCTTTCACTCTTGTTAAAGTTATGCTTTTCTGGGTACAGACCCAACAAAAACAATTTAGGATTCAATATGATTTGTTTTGAAATTATTTTTTCAATTGTTACCCTCACTTCTTCCCAAAACATTCTAATTTTCCTACATTCCCATAAACAATGAAATAAGGTTCCTTTACTTTCCATACATTTTGTGCATGTATCTGGTATGTTTTTGTTATATCTATTTAATTCCACCGGTGTAACATACATCCGCATTAACCATTTAAAATGTATCAATTTAAGACGTACATTTATTGATTTGGTTTGAGCTTCTGTACAAGCCAATTCCCATTGTTCCTCTGAGATTTCAGTTTGCAGGTCTTCTTTCCAATAATTCAATCTTTTCTGTGAGTTTTCACTTGAAGATAATGTCAATGAGTTATAAAACTCTGATATAATACCCCTTTCTCTTACTATCTTTCGTCAAGATTTTTTCCAAGGATGAATAAATAGGTCGAGTGACAGCATTGTTTTGATTTGATCGAATAAAGTTCCTAATCTGAAGATATTTAAAAAAATGTGTTCTATTAAGATTAAATTTGATCCTCAGCTCTTCAAAAGACATTATGTTATCTGAACATGACAAATATAAATCTTGAATTTTTTGGATCCCTTTTAAATTCCATACTTTAAATACAGCATCCGCTCTCCCTGGTTTAAAATATTGATTACCCCATATTGGACTAAATTGTGACAGTAAGTGTGGTTCTTTTAAATATTTTTTAGTTTCACACCATATTTTGATCATATGTTTTACGAATGGATTTTTAACTTGTTTCTGTAATTTTTTAGCCGAGTCTGAGTATATGAATATGGGAAGAGGTAAAGGTAAATTGTATGATTCCATTTCAGTCCAGTGAGGGAGATCATTTGATGAAAAATAATATGTCATAGACCTCAGTTGGTGCTGACCAGTAATACAACATAAAGTTTGGTCATTTCAGACCTCCACGATCAAATGGTAAATATAGTAAGGACAGACGTAATCTAGCCCTCCTATTGTTCCATATAAATTCCACTAACTTTTTTTTAATTCTTGAGAATAGATCTGAAGGGGGTGGTAAAGGAATGTATTGAAATAAATAAAGTATTTGGGTAAGGATATTACTTTTTAAGTATATTAATTCTCCCAGTCATCGACATTGGTAGTGACATCCATCTCTGAATTAACTCATTAATGTCTGTCATTAAGGCTTCGTAGTTGGCACTGGCGACTGATTCCAGCTTGGGCACAATTTGAATTCCTAAATATTTAAACTGATTTACAACATTGAATTGATTTACCTCAGAAGCTGGGTGATTTCTCTGGGACTCATTTAGCATTAATATTGAAGATTTAGTTTTATTTATTTTATATCCTGATATTTCCCCAAAATTCTTTATTAAATTCAACAAGGTCGGAATTGATTTTTTAAGATTCGACATAAACAAAATTATGTCATCGGCATACAGGGAGATTTTATGTTCTGTTGGTCCAACCTTAATTCCATATATTTGCGGATGTAAACGTACTGCCATCGCTAAAGGTTCAATTGCCATAGTAAACAGTAAAGGTGAAAGTGGACAGCCTTGTCGACATCCCTCTATTGATTTTTATTGATTTTGAGATATTGCTGTTTGTTAGGATTTCTGCTGTAGCATTATTATATATTATCTGAACCCATTTTATGAAATTATTTCCAAATCCAAACCTTTTGTAAGACTTCAAAAAGAAAGGGCCATTCGACCCTATCAAAGGCCTTTTCCGGCGTCCAATGATAGGAGAGCTGTATCCGGTGCTTCTTTATTAGAGTAAATAATATTGAATAATCTTCTTACATTATGGAAGCCTTGTCTTCCCTTTATAAAGCCATTCTGATCTCGGTTAATAATATTTGGTAATATTTCTTGTATTCGTCTGGCTAAAATTTTACAGATTATCTTAAGGTCAGCATTTAATAGGCTTATTGGTCTCATATTTTCACATTTATTAGAGGGTTTACCTGGTTTTGGCAACAGTATAATTAAGGCATTATTCATGTATGATGGTAAATTACTATTTTGAAATGCTTCTAAAACCATTTCCAAAAAAAGGTTTTATTAATTTATTCTTAAATACCTTTACCTTAGTTAATATTAATTAACTAATTTATGGGATAGGCTCCAGCCCCCCCACGACCCGAAAAGGATTAAGCGGAAGAAGATGGATGGATGGATGGATGTTCATTATTATGTACCTGGCAAGTTAAGATGACCGAAATTCACGAAGTCAATGACTTGAATCCGTCAGCAGCCTTCAGACAAACTAAACGTGCCAACATTTGGATTTCAAAATAAGGGAGGTTTTTCCTGCTGTCTGGGTGGTGGTGAGATGTCTAAAAAACTATAAATATATAGAAATATTATAACAGAAATAACTGCATCTTTGTCCATTTAAATTAATTTATTTCATTAAATACAATTTTGTTAATATTTTTTCTTTGAAATCAGAGTTAAATTATCGTTCTGTTCTGACTGCAAAGTTATGGTCAAAAATGTAAATTGTTATAAGGAAAAAGTAAAAAAAAAAATAAATAAAAAAAATACCACAGTCTGTTTCAAATGTATTAAAAAACCAGCAATTTTATTTAAAAAAAACAGACAAAAATTAGCCATAAAATAATCCACAAACTTATAATAAAGTCTCAAATGTACAAGAAAAGTCAATTTTACATAAGGAAATTACAAATTTGATTAAAATGGTTTCAAATTTAGATAAATTTACAGAGAAAAGTAGAAGACTATAAGAAAATTGTTATAAATATTGGAGAAAAACCTCAAACCTTCAAGACTGAAGTCATTTCTCAAGTTTTTAAGTGGGGGCTTTTTGTACCCTTAACTAGAAACTTTTGTTGTCTGCTTTAGATGAGATGAGATTCAACTTTATTGTCATTACACATGTATGAATACAAGGTAACGAAACGAGACTTGGCATTTGGGCACGCTCTGCAGAGCGCATCCAAGGCTGGGGCAGCCGCTAGGCGCCAGTCATAGTGAATTTTTTTTTTTTTTTTTTTTTTTGAGATGAGATTAATTAACTGACACTTGATATTAATTAATTAATATTAATTAACATGACACTTGATATTTTCTAACCTGTTTGTATACCACCATAGACAGAGAGAGAACCTGAATTAGACAGAGCTCAGAGAGGGCAAGATGAGACAGAAGAGAGGAGCCAGGGAGAGGAAAGTGTTTAGGCAGAGGGTCCAGGAGAGGTGAGAGCAGAGGGAGGAGAGAAGGACGACACCAGTAAAAAGTCCAAACATAGGACGTTTGGGTGGGACCCTAACTGGCCCAATATTCCAACATTCAAGCCTCGGTTGTACAGTACTTCAATGGTAAGTTCCATATGCAAAGTTACCGTGGAAAATTTAATAAATAGTATAAAATTAACATATTCCAGTTACAATAGTGTCATGTTTTTTCTGCCCCCCCACCCTGGAAAAATATGTTGCCACTGCGTCAAGGTCTTTAAGCCAGAGGAATCACTGACTATCTGCACACTCAGTGTATTTTCATTGGTCCACTGTCGCCAGCAGCAGCCTGGTACACAGGAGAAGATGCGGACAGAGTCCGTGCTAGTTACAGGTGAAGGCGCGGACAGTCTGCTACGTAGTTTGGTTCATTTTATAGCCAGTCTGGAGAAATGGCTATAAACAGCGAACAGCCGCTCTCAGCAATCAGATTACAGGGACAAGTTCCCCTGATTCCCTGCCCAGTGGTGAGAATAAACTCTGCCCCCCCCCCCCACACACACACACAGACACACACACATCAGCTCCTTCTTCTGTGGTTAAATATGATTATTTCTAGAACAAGAACCTCCCATTAGTTGTGCAAATTTAAGTTTTTGTATGATGGAGAGAAAAAGTGACTAAAATTCATGTTGCTGTAAAGAGCAAATGAAGCTTCTTCTGAGGTGAACTTTTGTTTATCTGTGATTATCTGTGATTTGCAGCTCTTTCATGGAAATAAAACCTCTAATTGTGTATTTTTAATGTGCTGGTCCAGGGGTGTCAAACCTGTGACCTGTGGGACAAAAATGGCCCACCAGGGGATCCAAGTTTTTCTTTGAATTTACAGTTTTCTTTCTAGTAAATTTCTGACTTTTTCTACTGATTAGAATTGTTCATGTAAATTTGAGACATTTGTCTCCTTAAGATGAGACTTTTTTTCTCATCAGTTTTCTTTTTCTTCTTTTATCTTCTGGTGAAAATAGGTAGTGTAGATTTAGATTAAATCCATCAACAACTACTAATGACGTCGTGCAGCCCTAGGGGGTCATTTTCAACCCCTACCCCTTGGCCTTTGATTTCAAGGACCAAGGGGTGTGGGTAGGCAGAGAGGAAGAGGTCCAAATGAGAACTGGGACAGACCCCTAATTTACCTGTACTCTCATATTGTATTTTTCTCAACTGTTTTACAGTATTTACTGCTATTAATAACTGAAGTGTTTCTCTTGCTATTTTTCTGTATGTATAAGGTTGCAAATTTAGTTCAAGTAAGATTTAGCATGCAATAGTCAAATTTGATCATATTAAACATAATTTTCCAACGACAAAATTGTGGCTAGTGGAAAGGCTGAGTGACTAGTAACTTTGGAAAATCACTAGCCACAGTGGCTGGTGAGCGAAAAAGTTAATGTCAAGCCCTGCCTGTGTGCATTTGCAAAGTGTAATCTGGCTTTTTTATGTTGCGTTTGGAATAATGGCTTCTTCCTTGCAGAGTGGCCTGGAAAGGACTCGATTCACTGTGGGAAATGACACTCTTTTACCAACTTCATCCACTGTCTTCACCTCTTTTGCTTTTGTTCTGAGGTTGATACGAACATTTCACACAACACACATTCATCTTTGAGACACAGAACCCGTCTCCTTCCTGAGCGGTATGATGGCTGGACATTCCCATGGTGTTTATACTTGTGTATAATTGTTTGGACAGATGAACGTGGAACCTTCAGGCATCTGGAAATCGTACCCGAGGATGAACCAGACTTGTGGAGGTCCACAATTCTCTCCCTGATAGCTTGTCTGATTTTTTTTTGATTTTCCCCATGATGTCACACAAGGAAGCAGCATATTTGAGGTGTGCCTTAAAATACACCCACAGGTGTGACTCCAATTTACCGAAATGTTGTCAATTAACCTATCAGAAGCTTCCAAAGCCATGACATCATCATCTGGGCTTTCCCAAATTTTTTAAAGGCATAATAATCTTAGTGTATGTAAACTTCTGACTTTGAAGAAAGTAATAAAAAATTCTCTAAAAAATATTTAGCAAATATAAAATTATTTAGCAAATAGAAATAATTTTGTGAATCCTAACTGACCTAAAACAGGAAAAGTTTAGTCTGATTTAATGTCAGTGAGGGAAAAAAAAGTTTGTGTCTTTTTACCGTGTATGTAAACTTCTGGTTTCAACTGTATAATTAATAAAAGATCGGTACGAGCTTTTAGGGATGAGTGCATCACCGCGAGTGTCAAATATCGTGATAGTGCGGTGAGTGGATCATTTGCCCCAACCCTAAATAGCACGATGTTTGTTTGCATTGACCTGTTTAAGTTGTATCTGCAGCCCGTAGCTCTGGAGTCACATGTGGCTGTTTTTCTCAAAGCCAGAGACCACCAGTGTCAAAAAGCCCTCAAAGATGACTGATCACAACAGACCAGCTCATTCTTATAGTGCCACATTTTTAGCCCATGCAGATTTTTGGGGTAAAAAAGTGCTGTTTCTATGATAGAGGTAGCCAACCCCTAATCTAGTTGTTTGATCTGGCTTTGGTTGAGGAAGTAGGCATATTCCCAGCTGTGACCCTGTGTCCCCTGCAGCTGCTGGTAAGTTCTGGCTGCATATCAACCGTCATATCTCTGTTAGATAGTTGATAGTAGATGTTAGTTGGGCTGCACGGTGGCGCAGTGGTTAGCACTGCGGCAGCACAGTTTACCCTTGGCCGGGGGATTGTGGGAATCGTGGGTTCGATCCCAGCTCCCGACCAACAGTGATCTGTGTGGAGTTTGCATGTTCTCCCCGTGTTGCGTGGGTTTACTCCGGGATTTCTCCGGTTTCCTCCCACATGCCAAAAACATGCATGTTAGGTTAATTGGCTGTTCTAAATTGTCCCTAGATATCTGTTTCCTATAGGCCCTTAGAATAGAGGATTAGTATTAATGAAAGCGCTTTGAGTGGTCTTGTGACTAGAAAAGCGCTATATAAGTGCAGGTTAGTTAGTTAGTTAGTTAGATGCCTTTAGTTTCCCGGTTGTTACGTGAACTGTGCCCAACCACATTCCTCCCTCTGCTAGCTGCACTACATGGTTCCCATACATGTATGAATCTGCCTGCTTTGAATACTGAGTAATCACTTTAATTTCTTCCAAAGAAGTAAAAAAAAAAAAAAAAGCCTGTATATATGGTTTGTACTGTAGTCGTTCAGTGTGAGTCTATGACAGCTAAAAATAGAAGTGGAATAAAGACGAGTAGTGGAAGGAACGGAGATGAGAAAGAAGCTTGTTTGGGTGCACCACGCATGTTGAGCTGAAAGGGGAGGCGGGGAGTGCAAACAGGCCGCCTACATGCTTATTAGCAGTGTGAGTCATAAGCAGAGCAGCAAGTGTGTTTGGCCAGTAGATTCTGAGCCTGTCGGCGTCACTCAGCTGTGGATGACAGTAAGTACCGCTGCTGAAGGAGCTCCTCTGTGTCTGTCACTGATAATCCTCACCAGCTCTTCTTTCCTCGGCTCGGTCTCTGTCTGCATTCTCCAGTTCCACGGCCTAATTTTTTTGGTGTAAAACTTGTTTCTTTCTCCTCTGCTGGGAGAACCCTGACTGGGTTAGTCTCTCTGCCTGCCGGCCTTAAACAGCAGTGATGGAGCGTTGAGCGGTGTTTGAAGGGTTTTTAGCCGCGGGGTAATTGGAGGGCTGGTGTTTGGAGTGGATTAGAGCACCCTTAAGATTTCTGCTGCGCTGTTCTGCCGCTGCTGACGGCACACATGCGTGTATGGGCTGTAGGTGATGGCTGTTGTTTCAGTGGGTTTGATGCTCGGGCTGGAGTGTGCTCATTTGTCCGCTCCAGTGGCTCTTGTGAGGCATATATGAAAATAAGGGTTCATGTTCAACATTTCATATTTGAAAGAAAAGTTGTATGTTCAAGTCAAAAAAAAATGCTAATTTGTGAGGGGGGAGGTGGTAGATTTTCTGAAAAATAGTTTAACCTTTCAGAGTTCAGCTATGTGTTGCTTGTGTGGGGGGTTAAGTTGCTCAGAACGGTGCTTTCAATCCTAGCTTTTTCTGACTTCTACACTTGTGGAAAATAAGCTTTTTTTTAATCATTAATCACTCTCCTAATAGATGCTAATGCATTATTGCAGCCTTGTATGACTCTGCGCTGAGAGGCTGTTTCAGCGCCGTGGGTCAAAGGATTTTCTCTCTGCTACTTAGATCACCTCCTGTCATTCATTTTTCCTCGGTGACGCATCCCAGCAGAGTCAGCAGGTTTACTGGGTCTGATTTCAAAGGAATTTTCATCGGCACTTCTCGCAGCATTACCTCTCTGTGTAATTTTAGCGAGAAATGTAAATGTGGCATTTATCTGATTAAGCAGGGTTACTGGCAGATTGCTGCGGAAAAAGCTTTCCCAGTCTCCTCATTTACTAAAGCCTGTAATTACACAACGGCAGACTAGTGCATTCAAGCATAATTGAATCATAGTACACAACTGCTGTAATAGTTTAATCCATTGGGGTTACCTGTTTAATTGCTGATTTCATAATCTGTGTGAAAGTCTGTGAAGAGAATGTAAACCCGTGTTGGCATCAATCCAAATAGGTTTCCTCATGAGACAGATGAAATAAACGGGGTGTGTAGTCCTAGTTACTAAAACATGGTGTGTGTGTAGCTTTTACCATCCTAAAATGCTTTCCTTGGTCATATGATTATATCAAAAAATATTAAAATCTCGCTTTACCAAGAGTTGTTTATATGTTTACATTTTTGCAGAATGGACAGAAGCCAGTATTGCTCTTCCAGGTTACGTTTCCTTTGTCACTAACACATAATCCAGTCTTCAGTTACAAGCCATCACTGCTATTTGCTGTGATGTCAGTTCTGCCCCCACCCAGAGTTTCTGAGTCCAAGATGTTAGCTTCAGAGCTAAGAGTCCTGCTCTGGGTTTGCCTTAGCGAGCACAGTTTTCGATGTTGATTTCTTTAAATTTCACAGTCGATAATATATCTCACATCATTCTGGCTTAATGTATTTTTGATAACCAGTCAGACCGTTGGCATTAGCTTGGCGAGGCGTTCAGAATAGGGCTGTCTGAAGCTGACGGGTCACGCTGCATAGCACTAGCTCAGGGGTCAGAGTACTGTCAGGTCTTATTTTGTATATAGTCTGGCTACCCTCACTAGACCTTCTAGTTCATCTACCAACACTGGATCATATCTGTCATTCTTAGACTTTATTTTAGCTTATTTTACTTATTATACATGTACTCTGACCGGGACCAAAGATGATTAGCTGCTGTTAGCCATGACCATTCATATAGTTCTGTCTTTATTGTACTCCAGGGACCGGTCATATCCTATCAACCAATAAACACATGCATATGTTTCATATACAAACATATGTTTCATTCATTCTCTCAGACAATTTTGCATTAGTGAGCTCAGGCTGTGATTGCTACCAGAGCTAGAAGCTAGCTAGCTAACTTTAGCAATATGACATCAGCAACTGACCTCATAAGTGACAAAAGAGGGACTGTGGGGTGAACTTGGGCTCAGGTGCGTTTAAAGAGAGACACACTGAAATGAGCCATTCTGAGGAAGGCTGCAAAAGATGGGTCAAGGTGGTGCGGCAGTAAATAAAGCCTGAGGTATTTTGACCAAAGCATGTCACTGAGACCTGTGGGAACTGTCTCAACATTTGGTCAAAGTGCATCAAATATTTTCTTTAATCAAATCATTAGCACTTCAGAGATATGACACTTCCTTCTTATTTTCTCACGCAGGCTTCTGGGAAGCTAACTCAAGGAAGAAGACCATCTCATTGACCAGAACAACAGCTCCAGAAAGACCACCCCCACCCGCCCAGAGACCAGGTGTCACAGCGCGCCCCCGGCTTCAGACTCGCTCCCCATCTGAGCTTGAGTGTTACCAGTCCAACGGAGCCCTGTGCTTCATCAACCCCCTCTTCATCAAAGTCCACCAGCCAGATGGTGGCAATCACTGTGTCTTCCTCAACAGCCCCAAGGCAGCAAATCAAGTACTGAAGGAGGAAGTCGGCACAACCGAATCCGCCAGTAAGGGATTCCAGGAGGCTTCAGGAGATATTCCTCAGCTCTGTAGCTCAGATCACAGTGACAGCAGCCATTCTGATGTAAGGAACCTTCCAGAAACTGGCAGAACCAACGAGCAGCAAGACAATATCAGTCAGTTGGGGAACATCCAGAAGTTAGGTGGTCCTGAAGGGGTATCTCGGTCCCCACCTCCTCGTCCACCTCCTCCTCGTTTTGTGCCAAAACAATCTGCTGCTCCCATCCGACAGCGCAGCATGCAAGAAAAGGTTGCCTGGATCAATGCTCCCACGGAGAAGGTGTTGGAGAGGGAAGGGAGCAGCAGTCTCCTTTCTCATCTCGGCTCGTCACTCAGCTCATCCTCTCCTCCCAAGACACTCAGCAACAGCTCCCCCATATCCATACCCAGAAAACCACAACCTATGTCCTTGCTATCTCTGTCCACCTCTCCACGCCGAGCCAAGCCTTCACCATGCAGTCAAAATGATGCCCAGTGTCATTTAGCGATGGACGAGAGGATCATCGAGCAGGCCCTCATGAGGGCCAAACTCACCCGGCAAAACGCTACAGTAGTCAACACCCAAGACTCCGGGAGTTCCCAGGACCCTTTCACAGCATTAACTAACAAGGACAAAGAAGCAGGTAAGGAGTGCAGCAGTGGTGGCCAGCGGCTGAGTGACATGAGCATCTCCACAGATTCCTCCGACTCGCTGGATTTCTCTCAGTCAGCGCCCTTCTTCATCCCGGATCTGCCTGACCCCAGCCCCCCCACTGTGGACGACTTTAACACCCACCTGCCTCTCTCCCTGCCGCCATCCAACATGCATTACTGCAGCATGGAGGAAGATGACGAGGATGAGGACGATGAGGATGAAGACTATGGTGTTGGCCTTGAGAGTGACCAGGACCAGGACCTGACCATGGTCCCACCCGCGCACCGCACAAAGCGACGCACCAGCGCCGGTGCCCTTGTCATCCACAAGGCCCTGCAAGGTCAACTGCGCAAGATGAGCAGCGTTTTAAACTCCCTGCTGACACCTGAAAAGAGGGCAGTCCGCAAGGTGCAGGAGCTGTCCAGGGATAAAAGCTCGTACTTTGGCTCTCTGGTCCAGGACTACCTGAGCTACATGACCGAGGGTGCTGGTACCCAGGCTTGGCAGGGTTATGCTTCCGGAATGGAGCTGCTGCAGACGGTCCGACAGTTCATCACTCAGATGAAGAGCTACCTGCGACAGAGCTCCGAGATGGAGCCGCCAATCGAGAGCCTCATCCCTGAAGATCAGATTGGTGAGTTCAAAAAGTTCAAAAGTTTTCCTTTTTTTTTTTTTTTTTTTAGAACTTATCTCTCTTTTGTCAGTGTTTTATCAGCTCTGCAAATATAACTATTACCTTACAATTAGACGATTTTACACTATTATTAGAACACCGTTAGAGTGCTATACAGTACATCAGGTGAAGCATCCGAGTTGCCGTTATTAGGCAATATAATAACCCCTGGAAAATGACTCCCTATTGCCCAATCAGATTGCTTGGTCTGACCTAACTGCTGTATTATAGAAAACAATGTTGGTTTAATATTTTAAGTGCAGTGATTGTATCAAAAATTTGCTCAACACAGCTGACATGGTCACAGAACACAGTTGCGACATGGCCGAGCTATTTCAACTTCATGACCTCATCCCCAGCTCAGCGAAATGTGTGTAGTGGGAGTGATTTTTTGCATGGGTTCACAAATCTTCTTTCGGCTGCTCCCTTTAGGGGTCACCACAGCAGATCAGCTGCCTCCATCTCACCCTATCCGTTGCATCTTCCTCTGTAACACCAACCCTCTCCATGTCCTCCTTCACTACATCCATGAATCTTCTCTGTGGTCTTCCTCATTTCCTCCTGCCTGGTAGCTCCATCTTCAACATCCTTTGTCCAATATCTCCACTATCCCTCCTCTGCCCATGTCCAAACCATCTTAGCCTTGCCTCTCTTTGTCTCCAAACCGCCCAACCTGAGCTGTTCTCTGATATACTCATTTCTAATCTTGTCCCTCCTAGTCACTCCAAATGAGAGTCTTAGCATCTTCAACTCTGCCACCTCCAGCTTCTGTCTTTTTGTCAGCGCCACCATCTTCAAACCATACATCGTAGCAGGTCTCACTACCGTCTTGTAAATTTCCCTTTCACTCTTGGTAATACCCTTCTGTCACAAATCACCCCTGACACTCATCTCCACCCACTCCATCCTGCCTGCACTCTCTTCTTCACCTCTCTTGTGCATTTTCCATTGCTTTGGATGGTTGACCCCAGGTATTTAAACTCATCTATTTCACTACCGCCACTCCTTCCATCTTCACCTTTGCACCTGCCTTTCTCTCATTCACACTTATGTATTCTGTCTTGCTTCTGCTGACTTTCATTCCTCTTCTCTTCAGAGCATACCTCCACCTCTCCAGGTTTTCTTCCACCTGCTCCCTACTCTCACTACAGATCACAATGTCGTCTGCAAACACGGTCCACGGAGACTCCTGCCTGACCTCATCTGTCAGCCTGTCCATCACCATGGCAAACAACCCATGGGTTCACAAATATTGGTGATTATTTTAGTGTGTATAAATGATGTATTAATGGAGCAATGTGAACAGTTGCGGAAACACTGCCAATTTCAAGCAGATGCAGCAGTTTCACTTCATTATTTTAAAAATTAAACTTTTCCTCACGTGCTGGAAGCTGGATGTGCATACTGGTGTTTCTCTAGCTCTGACAACTTACAGAAGAACAGTTGTAGGTACAACCCTTCCATGGGTGTTTTTGTGTAGATGTTCTGACTAGTGCTCAATGGGATTTATTTACACCGCGTTCCATATTATTATGCAAATGATATTTGTCTCTGATTTTCCTAAATAGTCATTGCAAATGACAGTCAGTATAATTTTCAAGTCATCACCTGTTAAAGCATAATTCAAATTTTACTGAACAAACCTCCCAATGATAACCTTTTTTTTTTTTTGCAAAAATAAAAAAAACAAAACAAAATGCACTGTTCCAAATTATGATGCACAACAGAGTTTCACAACATTTTATTGGTTGTAAAGAATTGAAAATGGTCATTTGTTGAATTTGCAGCATTAGGAGGTCATATTTTCTGAAATCAAAAGCTATTTCAATCAAAAACATCTTAACAGGCCAAGTTACATGTTTACATAGGACCCCTTCTTTGATATAACCTTGACAATTCTTGCATCCATTGAACTTGTGAGTTTTTGGAGAGTTTCTGCTTGAATTTTTTTTTTTTTTGCAAGATGTCAGAATAGCCTACCACAGTTGCTGTTTTAATGTGAACTGCCGCCCACCCTCATAGATCTTTTGCTTGAGCATGCTCCAAAGGTTCTCAATAGGGTTGAGGTCAGGGGAGGATGGGGACCACACCATGAATTTCTCTCCTTTTATGCCCATAGCAGCCAATGACAAAGAGGTATTCTTTGCAGCATGAGATGATGCATTGTCAAGCATGTAGATAATTTGGCTACGGAAGGCACGGTTCTTCTTTTTGTAACATGGAAGAAAGCGGTCAGTCAGAAACGCTTTATACTTTGCCGAGGTCATTTTCATAGCTTCAGGGACCCTAAAGGGGCCTACCAGCTTTCTCCTCATGATTCCGGCCCAAAACATGACTCCACCACCTCCATGTTGACGTTGCAGCCTTGTTGGGACATAGTAGCCATCCACCAACCATCCACTACTCCATCCATCTGGACCATCCAGGGTTGCACAGCACTCATCAGTAAACAAGACTGTTTGAAAATTAGTCTTCATGTATTTCTGGACCCACTGCAACCATTTCTACTCGTGAGCATTGGTTAGGGGTGGCCGAATAGTACGTTTATGCACAACTGCAAGCCTCTGGAGGATCCTACACTTTGAGGTTGGTGGGACTCCAGAGGCATCAGCAACTTCAAATACCTGTTTGCTGCTTTGTAATGGCATTTTAGCAGCTGCTCTCTTGATCCGATAAAATTTGTCTGGCAGAAACCTTCCTTATTACGCCTTTATCTGCACAAACCCATCTGTGCTCTGAATCAGCCACAAATTTCTTCACAGTACGATGATCACGCTTAAGTTTTCGTGAAATATCTAATGTTTTCATACCTTGTCCAAGGCATTGGACGCTTGAAGTTGACGCTTTTCAGCAGCAGAGAGATCCTTTTTCTTTCCCATATTGCTTGAAAGCTGTGGCATGCTTAATGTGGAACATCCTTCTTAAGTAGTTTTCCTTTAATTGGGCTCACCTGACAAACTAATTATGACAGGTGTCTGAGATTGATGTCAGTGATCCAAAGAGCCCTGAGACACAATACCATCCATGAGTTTAATAGAAAAACAAAAAATTGAATGTTTATGACAATAAAATCCTATTGGCATAATTTGGAACGCGGTGTATTTATTTCTATTTATTTATTTATTTAACCAGGAAGGTCTCATTGAGATACGTGATCTCTTCTTCCAGGGAGTCCTGTCTAAGACAGTGGCATAACACACAAATAAACTGTTACAGTTACAGAAGACTAAAACACATATCTGATACAATATAAAATGTCAAGAGAAGGATAAGAGCAGGGAAAAAAAACCATACAAACCATACCAAGTAAATACAACATACTGTATATAAATCACTTTCAGTTAAGAAACTCAGTAAAACAGCAACAGGCTTCCTTCAGTACGGTTCTTAGAAGACCCTTGAAAATATATAGAGAGTTTGCCCAACTCGGAGTACACCCTGGGTACATTTAAAAGAATTTTAGTGGTAGACCTTGTAACATAACTGCTGGTAGAAGGCTCGAAATGTAAGTTGGTAATTTACCTAATAATGACATTGCAATAAACAATAGCATATGCATCTTTTGTCTCTGTCTTCAGCTGGATTTATGCACCTGCATCACGTCGATGCCATTACTGACGTCCGTCACAGACACAGTGATCGGCAATTTTTTCTTGTGTGTTGGGCAAAATGCGTTGTTCTGTTAACAAATTGGGTTTCAGCTGATGTGTGTAGTGATTTGTGTTCATGTGTTTTTGTTTATGAAATAGTGACGGACTGTAAGATTGTTATGGAGTTGGAGCGAATAAATGTTAAGAAAAAGCTACTTTTAATACGATCGTTGCCCAGCGAAAAAGAGAAAGTTGGAGAAAACGTGCGTGCAGTCACGCCGTGGCCATTTTGACGAGCTGTGTAATTACTGGGGTTAACAAGCCACAAAATCATCTGTATGTGCTTACTACCTCAATATTCTTTTCAATTTGGACCACTGTTTAACTGACTTGCCTTGGAAGTTGTGCCACCGTGAACAAGCAGAGCGAAGCAGCGATGAGAACCAGGAAATGTGAAGGAGGGGACAAAACGGACAGTCTGTAATTGCTGGGGTTATGACGAGCCACAGAATGTTCTGCATGTGCTCACTTCCTCAATATTCTTTTAAATTTGGTCAGTTGTTTAACTGACTCACTTTGGAAGTTGTGCCACGGTGAACAATCACAGCGGAGCACAGGCGAAAACCAGGAAATGTGAAGGGGGAGAAAAAGCTGACCAATCACAGCTCTTATAGCTGCATCGCCGACGTGTAGCTCTCCTTCTCTGGAGAGGTGCACTTCGGGCGACGCAGTGCCATTGCAGCTGCGTTGTGTCGACACAGATGCATAACTTGCGCTTTAGAGAGAGCCATCCCAAATAATCATATAAATGCAATGATGAGTGCAAGAACCTGCATTTGTAGCAAAACGTAATGCAGCGTGATGTGCTAAGTCCATTTTATTAAGTAATGATGAAGATGCATGTAGGGATGGCCAATATGGCCTAAAAATGATATCACGATATTTTTTGCAAATTGTTCCCGATATTACACTGTTTTAAAAATTTCCGAAGAACCGTTTCACAGGCCAGCGTTATTTCCCTTCAACATATTTAGTAAAAACAAAACAAAAACTCTTATTTCTCCAGTTTATAAACAGCAGCTCAGATTGAGCTTCAGACATTTTTTTTTGTTCTGTATCAAATATTACAAGAAAATAATATAAAGCACATCATAAGTGCACTTGCGTAGTTGGGTTTTATGCTGAATAAGTTTACCTGCATCAGTAGTCTCCGTTGCATGGACATCTCCTGGGGCTTTTTGGCTCTTGTTGCACTGAAGGTATGTTGGGGGGGGGGGGTGCTTGGGTGGTTGAATAAAATCAAACTTAAGCAACTGAAATGGAGTAAAACTAAAACTCCAGACACTTGGGATGTCAACACCACTCCAAGGTGAGCGGTGTTGTTGACATGTTGGACATGCAGGGAAAAAATGCAGGCAGGTCATCCACATTGCTGCACCATTTTTAACATGGCAGCAGACTGAAACAGCCTTTAAACTAAACTATTTCAACATAACTAGACATTTAGATCACTTACTCAGTGGCAGAAGCACTTAGAGGGATTCAGAGTGTTTTGCCAAAAAAAATAGTGTTTTCTTTTGAATGAGACCAGCCCCATGAAGATACTGTAAAGGGTTGAAGAACAGCTTTTGATTTACTTTGGGTATGTTATTTTTAATGAACGGTAAGGGGTTAAAGAACATATAGTATAGTTCTCTTAGAGCCAATAATTGATTATATGCAAGCTTTTATCATTCCTTACAATGCCATGAAGGCACTGTAGAGGAAGGAAAGCAAACCACAACCGCACAACAAACGCGATCACTCTCTCCCACCTGCCGGAAGAGTGGTCTGACTCTGAATCTTTTCAGCCCCCATTCAGAGGCTTCACAAGCACTTGGACAGAGACTGGTGTAAACAGAGAGCACAAAGAGGGTTTTGTGTGAGGGGGGCACGAGGCCACTCATTAACCTGTTCCTACTGGCTTTGCTCATACAGTTCAGCAGCTAACACCTGGGATTACGCGGTCCTGCTGGGGTTGAGGGAGTTGCTATGTCAGTGTGGTTCATTTATTTTGAGCAGCTTTGAACTGTCAGAAAACCATTTTTAACATCAGGGGATGATTTAATACTGCCAGTCTTTTTCGAACTGTCAGGTTTAGTCAAAACTACTGTAAAAAATATAAAATTGTAATCTTCCAAAGTCTAAACAAATGACCCTGTTATGAGGCCTCAACAACATTAGTTTGGCAAGTCTAAATAGAATGGCCATACCACAGTCTATACATTTAATGTGCAGCAGTCCAAACAGAGAAGCCCAGACGTCCCTCTTCCCAGCCACCTCTTCCAGCCCCTCAGGGAGTACACCAAGGTGTTCCCAGGCCAGCTGGGAAACATCGTCTCTCCAGCGTGTCCATTGTCTGCCCCGGAGTCTCCTCCCAGTAGGACATGGCCAAAACACTTTAAGTGGGAGGCGTCCAGGAGGCATCCTGACCAGATGCCCAAACCACCTCAACTGGCTCCTTTTGATGTGGAAGAGCAGCGGCTCTACTCTGAGCCTGTCCCTGATAACCGAGCTCCTGACCCCATCTCGAAGGGTGAGTTCAACCACCCTACAGGGAATGCTCAGCCGTTTGGTTACTGACCGAAACAATGAGATCACAGATACAGAGTTCAGTGGATTGGGTGGCAGTTGAAGGCAAAGAAGTTGGTGGTCTGATCCCCAGCTTACTAAACTGGATTTACATGTGTAAAAACAGAAAAAAAAGAGATTGGTCATCTGTGCTGGATAAAGGGGCCCTTAGAGAGCTCAAGGTGGAACTTGTTTGATTGTGATTTAAGAAAAAACCCCAAAACAATACAGAAAGTGGAATTGACTAGTATCTTTAAAGTGCCCATGGCATGTTTTTTTCCCCATATAATCTGACTTATCTACAGTATTATTACAATGGTGATTTATCATCTTAAAAGTATCCAAAGGGTAAAAAAAAAAAGTAGCGATTCTAGCCAGATCATCTGCCAACATTTGACCATATATGTCATTCCTAGACACTATTTTTTCTTTAGTTTATTGCGCTCTGGCTGGAAAGGCTCCTCCATCAGCAGTGGTTAGCTGCTGTTAGCACTTCTGCTTCTGTGTCATATCAACCACTGAAACCACACACCTCTGTCTCCGATCATGTTTGTCTGGGCTTTTACATCCTTACATTACGCCAATTCTACATTGGTTAGCTCAGGCTGTCTTAGTCACTGGAGTCATTAGCTAAACAGCTAACATTAGCCTCAAAATGGCTGCCTTAAAGGGGTCATTGATTGAAAACTAGTGTGTTTGTAGGTTTTAACTGTCTCAAATATGTCAACTGGTCATGTAATTAGCCAAAAAATTTTCCAAAACATCAACTATCTGAAAAAAAGCACACTGCCTTTATCTCGTTTTTCTCAGAGGAACTCCCCAAAAACATTTTTTGACTCTTCCGGGTAAATTGTATACGTCAGGTTTTGAAAAAAGCCAGCTTACTGCTGTCCTTGAGACCCGCCCACTGCTCTGTTATTGGCCCGCCTAGCTGTCCGTCATGTAGATTGAAGCGGCAGCTAGTAGCCTATTAACCCCTGAGCTATTAGCCCACAAGCTAACACTGGTACCAGGACACTGGCTGTAAGCATGGTCTATATTGTTATTTTTTTCAGATCTTGGTCACCCTAATATCCATCCCTGTTACCACCTGGTTCACTCCGGCCCATCTCCAAGTGGTTTCATCATGCTTCTGCAGTGGCTCGCCCGCCATGGCACGCCGGTCTCTTATGGCCCAGGACCAGGGCTACTGGCCGGTGTCATGGCGAGAACTCCCCCGGATTGGCAGGGGAGTTATCAGCATAACACCGGTACATGTGATCCGGCGTGGAATCATAATGACGCCTCTGGCTCCCTGCAATCAAAATGTCCCGGGACCAGATTCTGCTGGCTCTCACGCCCAGCAACCCCACCGTCCTTGTGGATCCGCTGTGCTCTCATGGGCAACGTAGTTGCTCCAGCTTTTCAGCTGGCTGTGAGAGCAGAGCAGAGTCACACAGAGCCACACTGTTCTTTGAGCTCCCTTGGCTCGGTAGCTCGCCTTGGGTTGCGGCGATCGTCCAGTGCGCGGTGCTAGAGATTTGTTGTGGAATCACGGCAAAATTTATTAGGAGACAGACCGGACTGACACGAGATACACCACTGAGTGTGGATCAGTGAACCAGAGTGCTGCTCAACTGAGCTGGGAGGCTAGAAGCTAGTCAGCTATCATGGCTAACTGATGGAAGAGGGAGGGCGGAGTTGAAACGGTCAAGGATGGTTCTTAAAGTGACAGGCCTTAAATCAGAGCATTTAAAGAAAGCCAGGAAAAAAAAAATTTGCTTTAATAATTAAAATGATTACAGAAAATGTGAACAAATTATGTCACAAACATTTCATTAAGACGTGTGTGAGCTGTTGAAATGTGGGAAAAGTGCAGTCAGTGGTCCCTTTAACAACAGATGAAGTGAAGGGGGAAGGTGAGGCAAACTGGGCATTTTTATCATTTACAGCAAAACACACAGAAATGGGTCATTTGTAGAAAGGCTGCCTAATCTGGGTGAAAAAAATGGTGCTGCAGTATTTAAACTGCAAAGTATTTTGACCAACGCGTGTCGCAGACGTCCCATTAATACCTCTGGGAACTTTGTCATCATGTAGAAAAGGGTATTTGTTGGGCCCTTTAAGAGCCTCACTGCTTGCAAGCAGTCGATATTTTTGGTTGTGATCTTTTGAGTAGTTTGACAGTAAACTTGTGACCCATGGCTGTCTTCAGTTAAAACCTACAAAAACATCATTTTGCGCAACATGGGCCCTTCATCAGAACTGGAATGCATTGCCATCTGTGATTGTTTGCGTGTAAGTTGCGTGTTCTGTCCTGTTTTCCACAGCCGTGACACGCTGTGTGCTGCTTCGGTTTTTAGTTTCTTGGAAAAGTTGCACAATGTGTAGTTGTAGCAGCTTCAGAGAGTGTTTTCTGCTCTGCTGGCCCACATCCAGCTGGGTGGCTCTCTGCCAAGAAGTGCAGCCTCTTTCAGACTCACCAGTCAGAGTGTGCGGATCGAAGGCAGACCCCCCCCCCCCCCATCACATCCTGTCTCCCTCTGGCACGCTGGTGTTCACCCTCAGACCCGTCCATGACGCCCTCCTTCGTCTAGAGGGGAATGTTTGCATTTTGAGTTCAGGGTTTGTTTCTGCTGTCTGTCTGTCTGTTAGCAGAGGTGGGGAGTAACTGGTTACACTCCTGCTCATGCACTCGACTGTCTTTCAGAGTGGGGGGAGGGGGCAGAATAGACTCCGCTGTGTGCCAGCCATTCATCCCACGCTGAGAGAGCGAGTCCACGTCATCGGTCTGTGTTTGTGGAGCTCCACAAAGTCTCTGTGTGCTGCAACAACACGAGCGGCTGAATCAGGCGTGCGTGTGCGCGTGCGTGCATGCGTGCGTGTGCGCGTGCGTGACGTAGCAGTTGAAGATGAGTCAGAATGCTTTCTGTGCAGAGATGTTGGAGCTCTCCCTTTTCAAGTGTTTGATGGCGGGGAGGTCAGGCCCGATTCCCCGTTCAGCCGCTCCGTCAGTCACACGGCTGCCTTCTCTCTCTCTGTGTGTGTCGGGCCACATTTTTGCGCCTCGCTGTGTAAATGACACGAATGAGCGTATTTAATTAGCTTTGACGGCGCTAGAGGCAGAGTTGTTCCTTTGCTTTAGATGGCGCTTGGTTCGCCGTCTCTCGTGAGGCGCCGTTTGCCGTGCAAGTCTTCAACTTGTTTATGCAGAATTCATAAATGGTAACTGGTGTTCACTTATATAGCACCTTTTTTTTTCTCATCTCTGGATTACGTTTGAAAAATAAACCACATTTGGTCAAATTTGACCACTATGAACTTTTCAGCCTATTAATTTTTTAGCCCCCCCATCTGAATTTTTTTTTTCTCATAAATTTGAAACTTTTGCCAAGCATTTGTAACTTTATCTTTAAAATTCAGGTTTGTTTTTCTTGTAATTTTGCATTTTTCTCCTCATGAATTCAGTACATATTTTAAATAAATGGGCAGTCCTCCCTATACATTTGTTAAATTATTCTAATTTGAAGCTTTTATTTTATGTATGTTTGTGATGTTTTTTTCCTTGTAATTTTGTGGCTTTTCCTCAAGATTTTGCACCTTTGAAAAAGTGAGACTTTAAAATTACGACAAAATATTTATGCAAAATAGATAATAAATCAGAGGGGGCCCTTACTTTAGCCCCTCAAAATGTCTCTGTACATCGCTGCAGTTGTTGTCATGGGAGAAGCTTTATGTTATGAAATTATTCCCAGTTATGCATCTGTTAACCAGGAATGCGGTCATGTGACTCGTGATTCTAGTCCCCTGTTTTGCAGGCAGCCCACCACCACTCAGCTTGACTGCTGCTCTGGGGAAGGGCTTGCACGTGTTTAACCAGACCGTCTGTGCTGATGTTGTTCGATCATGGTGGACCACCTGGACCAGAAATGCCAGGGCTGTTTTTTTTCTGTCCCAGTCTAGCCCTGCACAGAACCCTGACCTGCCAGGAGCAACTCAATTATCCTTCAAAACTGCACGCAGTCCTTCACTTTCTCTATCGTGGGTCTTGAAGATTTACCTGACAAAGGATGTAAAATTAAAGAGAACAATTTAAAATTTATGAGGGAGAAAACTCACAAATTTAAGTAGAAAAAAAGTAAAATGATTAGAAAACTATAGGGTGCTCAGAGAGCGCATACCTCAACCAGGGCTGTTTTTCCACTGGTTAAAATGTGTCAATTGACAGAGCATCATAAATTGTTCCTGTTTTTTTCACATTGATTAGCTTCTTTTTATTACGCCTCGGTGCAGCGGAGGCATACGGTAATCACTCAGTGTGTGTGTGGTTGTGTGTTACCAGCTTTTCAGCTCACCCGCTCAAAATCACGTGGAACTAAAGGCTTGTATCATTATATCACCATATTTTCTCAACTTTTGATTTGTAAGAATTTTGAGGTAAGGCTTTGTTTTCAAAATAAACACAAATGTAACTCACCATTATACCCTCAATGGAGGCGTGAAAAAAGATATTGTAATAACTAGGCCGGGCCAGTAGAGGTCGCACTGAGGCAGCTGCACCTTGGTGCTTTCATTCTACCAGAAATCTATTAAAAGGATTCAAAGGTTTTTTCTATCAGTGCAGCCTTATCGGCCATATTGATAATATCGATGCAATGAAATTTTTAGTTCACCATGTCTCTGTAGCTGACATGCTGAATATAAGATCATACTAACTAAAGATAGGTCTAAATGGATTTCACACTCTTATATAGCCTGTCTGATAGCAGGAGTGTGGATAAAAGGTGGTGCTGTGGGTGAGAGGGGTCCTTGATGATGCCGTGGGCCCTTCTAAGCACCCGCTGATGGCAGCTGTCCTGCAGAGGTGGGAGAGCTGTTCCTGTAATATGCTGGGCTGTTTTAATTACTCTCTGCAGCCGTTTCCTGTTAGTTTGTTTGCTGTTGCCAAACCGTGCCACGCTGGAATGTCAAGAAAAAGTGATGAAGAATACAAATACTGATTCGGCTCAGCCTTTAAAATCTAACAGGTTGATCCATGGCCCAGCGGACACCTGCGTTGAAAATTTCATCACAATCAATTCAGCAGATTTTGCATAACCAAGCTAACAGACGGACAAACCAAAATGAGCCCACAGGGCCCTATTACGACAATCTAAACCACAAATTCGCACAGCGTTGTTGCTCTAAGGGACTTAACATATAAAAAAAAAAAAGATTTATTGAATTCATTTTCATACTTGTATTCCCAAATCCTCTCCCCCCCAAAAGAACACACATTCCTGTGTGAGCATTCACCTGAACAACTTTTAAAATGGAGAATAAACTTTTTTCATTGTTATCACACGGGAGCACGAGGAAACAGTTTTCAGGTCAATGATGAGTCCAAAGGCTATATTTATGATCCATATGGTCAAACAGGAAGTTGGTAATCTGTGAATGAGAAGAGCTCTTGTGTTCAGTGACAGATACTCCCTTCTCCTGATTGCAGTGTTTATTTTTACTGCAGCACTCACATTTGTCACGCCTTTGATATCTGCACTCTGGTTCCGTCTTTACAACCTCTGCTGTGGAAAGAACCCCAAAAAAAAAATTCAGGGAAAACATATCTGAGGCTTAAAATAAAGGTAAAGCATCTGAGATATAACCATAAACTTTTGAATATGCATCTTTTCTATCATTGATTTTTCTGGTTTTTCTCATAAATTTGCAGCTTGGCTTCCATGAGTTACAGTTTTTTTTTCTCTATAGCTTTACAACCCTTTTTCCTATAAATTTGTAGCTTTTTTGCCCTCATAAATGTGAATTTTTTTAAATTAATTTGTAAATCTGCTACATTTGTATCATAAATGTGTTGGTCGAATACTTCCAACTTTTTTTAATGTATGTGGCTTTTTTTTATATGTATTTATAAATGTGTAACTTTTGGTCATAAATGTTTTGACTTTTTGGTTGGAGCCACTGGTTAGCATACATGTGTAGGTTCAAGGAGAGAGAAGCTGTTTTTTATATATATACCAGAGGAGCAACCTGACCTGCATGTTTGTCTGATTGTCTGCAGTTTCTGTCCTTGGCTGGTAAGTAGTGCTGAGGAAAGCTGTCTCCAGTGTTATCTGAACCACTGTTTTTCTAACTTTTTTGAGCCATGGCACATTTTTGACATTGAAAGAAATTCTGCGGCACACCACCAACCAAAATTATTACAAGACTAGAGGGCATTCAGAGAGCGCATACCTCCACCAAGGCTCCATCCCTCCCTCTCTTTGTCCTCTCTTCCATCCCTTGTCCATCCATATCGCCATCCATCTGTACATCGCAAGATAGGGCCTTGGTGGAGGTATGCACTCACGGATCACCTCCAACATCCAATGAGTTCATCTTGGGGCCAAGAGCCACCTCTCGTGAAAATGTCATCCAAATCCATCTAGGAGTTTTTACATGATCCTGCTAACAGACAGAGAAACGGCGGCAAAAACAAACCTGTCATAACTGTATTGACCATACATTGGGGCTGGGCAATTCTACCTTAAATCAGCATCATGGTTTATCAAATCTATCAGGTAGGTTTTTGGTTTTTTTTTTCCTCCTCTCTTCACCCTTACAGTTTACTGACAAGGTTCATAATTATTAAGCAGTATTACACAACAGTGCGGTGTCATATCACTGCGGTGCGTAGTAAACGAGCATAATAGAACAGGCCTATTGTGATTTCACAAACAAAAAAATTAAACATTGCTCAGTGTTGAACTTAAACGCAAGTTGTGCACCTGCATTGATGTGACACAGGTTATGCAACGATCTTATGAAAAGTTACTTTTTCTTAACATTTATCAGCTCCAACTCCATCACAATCTGCTCTTGTCCATCACTATTTCATAAACAAAAACACACAACGAACACAAATCACTCTACACATCAGCTGAAACCTGTTTTGGCAACGGAACAATGCATTTCACCCAACATACAAGAAAAAAATTGACGATAACTGCGTCTGTGACGGTCGTCAGTAATGGCGTTGATGTGATGCAAGTGCATAAATCCCGCCTTAGTGTGTTTGCATTCTGTGTGAGTGACGTGGCTCTCAACGACATCCTCATCTTGTCTGCCGGTTACATCCACAGGCACTCCAAACCCCGTCTTAAAATGCACACTTTGCTTGCTTTTAACTGGCGTCTTCAGATGAACTAATGTCAATCATCACATACTATGTGGCTGGAAACCACATTTCTTTTCATTCCAAATCGTTTTACTTTTTCTGCAGTGTTTGGTGGTTGTGGCTGAAGGCAGCCACACTGGTAAAGAGTTAAGAGTGCACTGCTTCCAGGGTACAGAGGTGCATGGCCACGCATGTAACTCTGCGGACACGTCTTAAAGGGAAGTACACGAAAAGCTCCTCAAACTCGTTTTATCAGGGGGACCTGTAACCCGCTCCTTTTCTTTTATGAGCGGGGCCTCAAACCCTCCCTCAAAGTTTAAACATATATTTTACAAAAACAAAAATTTCAAAGCAAAAAGTAAATTAAAGCGAAACAATAACAGGCTAAAACAGAATACGACAGAAATAAAAGTTACAGTACATTGTAGGCTACTGAAAGGCTGTGGCAAATAGAACTCTCAGCTGCTTTAAATCCAGGTTAAAAACTTTCCTAACTCTGGGCACAGATAGTAGGCCTGACCCTGACGACCTGAGGGCTCTGGGTGGTTCATAATGGACTAGCAGATCTGAAACGTATTTTGGTCCTAAACCATTCAGAGCCTTATAAACCAACAGCAGTATTTTGAAATCTATTGACAGACAGGAAGCCAGTGTAAAGATCTGAGAACTGGAGTTATATGATCTACTCTCTTGGTCTTAGTGAGGACTGGAGCTGCAGAGTTCTGAACCAAATGCAGCTGTCTGATGGACTTTTTAGGCAAACTTGTGAGGACAGCGTTACAGTAGTCCAGTTTACTGAAGATAAATGCACAGACAAGTTTTTCTAGATCCTACTGAGACATCAGACCTTTAATCCTCACTGTTCTTTAAGTGATAATAGGCTGATTCCACTACTGTCTTA
The DNA here is from genome assembly GCA_020510985.1 of Pholidichthys leucotaenia. Lineage (NCBI taxonomy): Eukaryota > Metazoa > Chordata > Actinopteri > Cichliformes > Pholidichthyidae > Pholidichthys > Pholidichthys leucotaenia. The sequence goes on from CM035841.1 coordinate 431,153,165, forward strand.
ACGTGGCTGTTAAAATTCAGGTCTGAGTCCAGAACCACAACCAGATTTCTGGCTTGGCTGTTGGTTTTTAGCATCATTGATTGAAGCTGAGCACTAACTTTGAGTCTTTCTTCTTTGGCTCCAAAAACTATTTTGGTTTTGTCTTCGTTTAACTGAAGAAAGTTCTGGCACATCCACTCTTTAATTTGACCAATGCATTTGATCAGAGTTTTAATTGGACCACAGTCTCCTGGTGAGACAGTTATGTAAATTTGTGTAGCTTCTGCATAATTATGGCAATATATTTTATTTTTTATGATTTGAGCTAACATATAGATGTTGAAAAGCAAAGGTCACTTTTGTTCGCTCAGCTGGTTTGAGGCCTATTTAAAAGACAGGGACTATTTTGTGTCTGTAGGCAACTACAAATCTAAGTGCTGTACCAGGACGTCCCACCCAGTTTTTCAGTTGGTCTAGCAAGATGTTATGGGTGGACCGTGTCAAATGCAGCACCAACATGATGAAGTCACACCCCTGAATTGTTAGTATTGGCTGACAGGTTAAGTGGCAAGTTTGCAGTCCTGAAACGGGGCCAGCAGCCAGTCATGAGAGGGCAACATGCATCCACCCTGATTTACTGGCAGCTATAAATCACGCTACAGCAGAGAAATGAGGAAGCTGGCTTAGGGCCAGGACAGGTTCATCTGGAGGTGTGGGGGGTACACTCTGGTGGAGCTACAGTATGAGAGAGGTGGGTATTAGCAGTAAATTGATTTTATATCAAAATTTGAATTTCTTTGTTTAATTTTTGATTTGTCTGAATAATCTAAAAAAATAATTAAATGGATTTTTCCTTTTCACCAGAGCACATACGGTAGCCTCCAGCTCTAACCTCCTATCGGTCTCTCTCCAGCACAAACCAATATGTATGGTGCTTTTAAACTATAATTGGTGAGCTGAGATCACAGGTTCCATGATCATAAATTAACACCTAAGCAACCCTGGATGGCTTTTTCAAACCACCAGCAGACCAGGGTCTGGTCTCCTGCAGATAACCGTGCATTTGTCTGGCGTATCAAGTTTCATGTCCTCACATCGCCGATGTCACATGAACGTGCCATGAGCCTGGAAGCTGGGGATGCCGGCCGCAACTAACTAGTTGAGCATCAGAGGCATTTTTACAAGTCTTTTGAGTTTGTCACCCCGTGTCAAACTCGGTGCAGATCAGAGGTTGATTGAAATTCACCCATCTACAGTGGTGTGAAAAAGTGTTTGCCCCCTTCCTGGTTTCTCATTTTTTTGTATGTTTGTCACACTTAAATGTTTCAGATCATCAAACCAATTTAAATAATAGACAAAGATAATACAAGTAAACAGAAAATGCAGTTATAATATTTAAATTTGATTGATGATCTGAAACATTTAAGTGTGACAAACACACAAAAAAAAAAGACAAATCAGGATGGGGGCAGACACTTTTTCATACACTGTATATCTGTCATGGGAAAAAAAGAGGGGTTGAGGATCACAAGGTACACGTTAATGCAGAGTGAACCGGGATGCATGAACAAGCACAGAGCGGCGCTGAATAGGGAGACTGCCCCATGCCAAACCATTGCGTTTCTCACCATGTTGGTTTCACGACGGCCCGCTCTAAGCTTTGCAGTCACAGGAGACAGTCAGAGCTGCTGCACACTGTGGGAGTGATTGAAAAAAGACTCTTAAAATAAACAATTCACTCTCAGCTGTTATATTTGTGTAATTGTGGTGCACACATAGTTGTCTGCTGCAGTTTCACAATGAATATAATAATAATCTGTCATAATAATGACAGCATTCTGATTCATTTCCACTCCCCGTTTCTGTGCCGTGATGTGGTGACAGTGACACCAACGAGGGGGGGCTCAAAAGTTCATAGTGGTCAAATTTGACCAAATGTGGTTTATTTTTCAACTGCAGGGATCCAAGCGCTGCAACACTGATGGAAGAAGTGTTTGGACCGAAGGGGAGACTGTTGAAAAATAAACCACATTTGGTCAACTTTGACCACTATGGACATTTTAGCCCTTTCTTGTGCTTCGTGTGTTGATCCATGTTGTCCTATTCCAGGGTTCTGCAACATGTGGCTGTAGGGCCACATGTGGCCCCTGAGGCCTTGAGGAAAGAGACTCAAATTTCCAAGAAAAAAAAAAAAATTCTAAGAAAAAAAAGGTTGCACATTCACGAGAAAAATATCCTAAAAAGCAGAAAATGAGAAACCCTGAAAATTCATGGGAGAAAAACCCTCACAAATTTAGGGAAAAATGTAGCAATTTTCTGAGGAAAACAAACCCATAAATTTGTAAGAAAAAACACAAAAATTCTGGAAAAGAAATCACAAATGTACTGGAAAAAGTTGGAGTTAAAATATAATAAATATATGCAAGAACTCCTGCAGTTTTACCCATGACAGGTAATAAATTTGCAAAGAAAAATACAATAAAATTATGAGAATAGCTAAAAATGTATGCCAAAAATACTTGAAATTTATGGAAAATGTTACAGTTTTATGAGGGGGGAAGAAAAAACCCAAACTGGTGTCGGACGTATCACCCAGCCAGAGTGTGAGGCAGCAGATGAGGTCACGTAGCTGAGGTGCATACAGATGTGCTCAGCCAAAAAACAGCTGACTGCACTGGATCCTGGATAGTCAGCTGCACACACACACACACACACACTGATTATTCAGCAGTGCTGTGGTTTAGACTCCCTCTTCTCATCCATCCTGTCAGTATGATGAAGCCACGCTGTGTGTTAGTCAGACCCTGTTACTGTGCACGTGCTCAGCCCCCGCACAAATGCACCTCTGTCTCTGGCTTTGAAAGGTGCCGACGGTGGCCATTTTTGGTTCAATCAGCCGTTTGCTCTCCTTCCTCAGACCGAGTCCTGGAGAAGGCCATGCACAAGTGCGTCCTGAAGCCCCTGAAGCCAGTGCTGAGCGCCGCCCTGCAGGAGTTCCAGGTGCGCAGCGGCGCGTGGCAGGAGCTGAAGGAGAACCTGGCGATGGCCAAGGCCCGGCAGCCCCAGGAGATGGGTGTGGCCGATGTCCTGCCCCCCGACCCCGTGGCCATAGAGAAGATCAAGAGCAAGTTCCAGACCTTGTGCAAGATGTACTCGCCGGAGAAAAAGGTGACGGTGCTGCTGAGAGTGTGCAAGCTCATCTACACCATCATGGCGGACAACTCAGGTACACGGCCGCTTTATTAGCTCATTCTGCTGAACCCCATTATTCTCTTATTGAACGTATTTGTTGTGTTGTTGATATAAATACAGTGGTTTTATTGTGGGATTTTTTTATACTGTTACTTGAGTACATTTTCAAAGAAATACCTGAACTTTTACTCAAGTACATGTGGTTGTACTCTTTGATTTTACAGATTGAAATTGAGTGTCAGTTGTTTTTCTCTCAAGTTTTTTTTTCTTTTTCAAATCACCGTTCTTCCATCTAAGCTCAGGAAACATTTAATTTATTACTCTGTATGATTTGGGTTATGTTAGAGAGCATTTAGGAGAAAAACCTCACAAGTTTATTAAAGCTTTAAATTCTTCCCTCCTGGTCCAGGAAGTGGGGGGTGGGGGTGGGGGTGGGGGGTTTGTCGGTCAGTGCAAGTTTGCTTATACATTAACAGCAAGATTGTGGTCAAGAGGTCTTCACTCGAAAGAAAAAAAGACCCAAAAATCTTATCTGATTAATGGATAGCTGCAGCCCTATTTCAAATTTACAAAAAAAGTTGCAAATGCACAAGATATGCAGACTTATGAGGAAAGTATCTAGTGAATAAATAAAGTAAAATCTAGTAGATTTGTGTTGAAAATGATATAATTTTATCATGGAAAGAGGTAAACGTATGACAGAAGTTCCAAATTATTGAAAAAAGTAATAAATTTTACAAAAAAAAAGTTAATTTGAAAGCTCAAGTGCAGTGGTCACAAATTTGTAAAGAAAAAGTAAATGTGTGTGTGTGGTTCCTCAAACTTGCAATTTTTCTCATAAATTTGCTTTTTTTTTCTTCTAAATTTGGTACTTTTTGTCACTTTTTTGGGGGGGGGGGCAAACACAATCTTGCACAGGGTCCCCAAAATATCTAGAAATGGTCATGACTGTGTGAAATGATGAGCTGATGTTCCCGTCTCAGGTCGTCTGTACGGTGCCGACGACTTCCTGCCCATGCTGACCTACGTGCTGGCCCAGTGTGACATGCACCAGCTGGACAACGAGATCCTGTACATGATGGAGCTGCTGGACCCCTCCCTGCTCAGTGGAGAAGGTGCTGCACAGCTGCATTTACAGTCTGACCCCCGTCTCCTCCTCACTGCTCTTAACACTCCCGTCTCTCCTCTTGTGCGCTCCCCGTGCAGGCGGCTACTACCTGACCACCGCCTATGGAGCCATGTCCCTGATCAGGAACTTCCAGGAGGAGCAGGCGGCCCGAGTGCTGAGCTCCGAGACCAAAGACACACTGCACCAGTGGCACCGCAGACGCACCACCCAGCGCTCTGCACCCACCATCGACGACTTCCAGGTGAGCAGCTCACCCCAAAGTCAGGCTTACACCTTTACTGTAGAAAGAGCCATTTTGACTTTTTTTTTTTGTCCAAAAATATCACCATGGAGCTGCGAAAACATATGACTCTAAACGGCTGAATTATAAGAACCTCCTCCAACAAGTTGCTGTCAGAGGAGGGAAAGCCAACAGCAGCACTAAGGGCACAAATGATTGATGTGCACACAAGATAATAACAAAAGAAGCCACATAACCACTGGGAGGAAGACATATGCATGTTTCGGTGTGGCTCACAGGGTCATTGGAGCCCATGCAGTCATGTTATTTAGAATGGGTAAATGTTCAATAACTTGAGTAAATGGCATGATGGCACTCAGCATCAATTTGTCAAGCAGCAGAATCTCACCCATTGCCCCTTTAATATGTAACACCTGTCAGGTGGATGTTTTCTGTTTTTGGATGTTTTATGATGATAAGTGTATGCTGTCTAATAACATGAACACACAGTTAAAGTTCCTGTGCGTGGCTGCTAGTAATAAGCCTGCTGTGGTTGTCAGTGACAAAGACCTGTAGCAGTGAAAGAGTCTGAGCCTGTGTGACTGATGTGTCCTCTGTCCCTCTCAGAACTACCTGCGGGTGGCGCTTCAGGAGCTGGACAGTGGCTGCACAGCTAAGACCCTGCAGGTCCGGCCGTATGCCACCGTGGATGAGGTGTGCCAGCTGTGCGCCATCAAGTTCAAAGTGGCCGACCCCGAGAACTACGGCCTGTTCCTGCTGATGGAGGGCAGCAGCCAGCAGCTGGCCCCCGACACCCACCCTCAGAAGATCAAGGCCGAACTCCACAGCCGTCCGGAGGCCATCCCCTTTCACTTCGTCTTCCGCCGCTTGGCGTTGCCCCAGCTCGACGCCACGTCCGAACTCGACGACCTCACCCCGACGACCTCCGACCCCGCGTCCAACCTGAGCAACCTCGGCCCAAGCTCGACTCCCCCCTCCTCACAGCCCAGCCCGAGGTTGTCCCTGAGGCTGAGCAGCAGCAGCAGCTCCATCTCTGTGTGACTGCAGTCGACTGCCAGGCCCTAAACAGGGCTCTGTGCCCGCCACAGTACCACCCATTATCACATGTGTGCCAATGATGAAAGGGAAGGGCGTCGCTAGGCAAAAACAGTGTGTCGTGCCAGCCTTTACAAAGCCGGACTTCTCCTTTTTGGAGGTCTCGGTAAACATCCTCTTGCTGGAAAAGTTCTGTCTGGCAGACCGGAGAGACAAGCAGATATTTTGATTCTGTTGCTAACAGAGCTCAGACTGATGAAGACAAATACACAGAAGACTCACTATCAATCACTTTAACTTTACTGACATTATATAGGTGATCTAAATATATATGTATGCCATTAAGGTTTATTGTAACAGTTGCTGGTAAACTGTTTGATTGAAATGGTCACGCCGTCAGACTGTCGGGTTCTATGGATTTAGTGACCCCCAGTGGTGACTGGTGCACACTGCAGGCATAGTTAACCTTCCTTGTCTTAACTTTTCTCTTCTGACAGCAGCTGCAGTTGATGTGAAGAAATGGAACAGGAGCTCCATTATATTGAGCTACATAAAGTTTTTATTTTTCCCCTTTTTTCTCCACATCCCTCTCAAACAGGTGGCTTTTATGACATCATAGTGGGGTCATTGGAGGACATTTTAAAGGTCCCATGTTGTGCATTTTCCACAGATTTATTTTTTTTAGTTTTGTCAAACTCACTGACACACACGCACGCGCGCGCGCGCACGTGTGTGTGTGTGTATAGCCAATGCTTGACCTGACCTGTCAGTCAGGTCAAGCATTGGCTTGCTTGCTACCGGATAACCATGAAAACCGGTACTACCTGTCTCATAGGTCGGGCTGTCGGCGACTCATCCAGCACCCCCGCCCTTCTGATAGTGTGGAGGGTGAAACAGGGCATCCTGGCAGAACTAAAAACAATATCTACCACAGGTCTGTGGTGGACCACTCCCAGTTACATGGGGGTGAGACTGGACATCCTGGCAGGTCTGTCGCAAGGTCTGTGGTGGACTGTGCCAGTTGGTGTCTCGTGACATGCATTACACAAAGAGCAGAGATAAACAAACCTATCATCTGGTCAGTCACTGCAACAGATACTAGAGTCAGTTTGTCTTGGCTTGTCCTTGCCACTGATAACACCTCTATCTGCCAAGAATGTGCTGCTAGTCCAGCAAAAGCAAGCAGTACTCAAATACTTTGCAAGCAGTTTCATGAGTATCATATACTGTATATCACAGGTGTCAAACTCATTCCATGGAGGGCCAAAACCCTGCAGGTTTTACCTCCACCCAGTGTCTTCAACAGGTGATTTCACTGAATTTCTTTCCACTGATTGCTGATCAGTGGAAACACCTGCTGAAGACACTGGGTAGAAGCAAAACATGCAGGTCTTGGCCCTCCATGGAATGAGTTTGACACCCCTGAATGAAATTGTGTTTTCTAGCTTGTCTTAAGTCTTGTGTGAAACAGTTTTCAGTCTGCTCATTAATATTAATGACAAAAGGTCTGTGAGTGGATCAGTCACAAGTAAGGAGGCAGTCAAGCCAGGGAGAGCTAAGGCAGGGATTGCTGGTTTGTGATGTCATAAAAACCAGGAAGTGCCATCAGCTTGTTTCTTGTGTATTTCGTTGTGAATGTTTTAATTTTTGAACAGTATACATGTGACCCAGGGATTTTTTTAACAGGATTAAAACCGGTGAAAATAAAATTTTGCACACTATGGAATCTTTAAATGACCATGACCATCGGTGAGGGTAGGAACATAGATTGACGGGTAAATGAACAGCTCTGCCTTTTAGAACTCAGCTCCGTCTTCACCACAACAGACCGGCACAACGTCCGCGTCACTGCAGATGCTGCTCCGATCCGTCTGTCAATCTCTCGCTCTATTGTCCCCTCACTCGTGAATAAGACCCCAAGGCACTTAAACTCCTCCACTTGGGGAAACTTTCTTTAAATGAGAAAGTTGAGATTTTTGTTGTAAACTGTAGAAATTTTTTTTTTCCCTTGAAAATTTGTAACTTTATACATAAATGTGAAAGGCCTTTCTCATAAATGTCACTTTTTCCTATAAAATCAGTGTTGATTTTTTTTTAATAAATTTACCACTTTTTCTTGTACATTTGAGTTCTTTTGTTGGTCAGAGCTGCAGATTGTAGACTCCTCCCTACATAACAATGATAACGGGTTATTAACTGCCACATTATTGGTTCTGCTGTTTAAAAGGGGAACTGCTAGTTTTTCTCTCCAATACTCAATTCATAAAAATCTTAATTTTATATTTTCAGCTGGATCAGCTTCAGCTATGAAATATGAAGAAAGACGAAATAACCCAGCTTTTTACAGTGATTTGAGGATTGACTTCCTAATGTACTATATAGTTTATTATTCTACTGCATGTGGTTTGTGTTAGCTGTTAGAAGCAGGCAGGTGTGCCAGTGTTAACATATTTACTGATTATCCTGGTGATAATGAAAGGTGACGAGACTAAACTAGACCCGATGTTTTCACGTCAGACCGAGGCGACGACAAATGAGGAGAACTCTGTACTGCTGTCAGAAATTTTTTATCCTGATGAGGCGAAGCTGGTGCAGACTGAAGCTGGTCTGAGGTCCCACACAGTGTAGATATTTGGGAAAGTAAAGGTATGTAAGGGCGGGAGGAATAGTACTGAGACTGATACGCAGCCAATCAGTGCTGAGCTTGGTGATGTCAGTCAGAAATACTTGGATCTGAAGGGCTCAGGGCAGCACTGAAGCCGTTTTTCCACTACAGGAATGTTCAGAGTGTCTGTCAGTAATTCCTGTTTTTTGTGCATTCCCACTGAGTTTAACTGCTCAAATCCTTTTTTCGGAGCCATTTTAGTCCCCAGCTAGAGAAAGTACTTTGCATCTCTGATATTGGCATCTGTGATTGGTCAAAATGTCAAGTGCCACTGATGCTTCATGAATTATTCATTAAAGCTCAGTTATTGTGCACCAAGTGTACAGTGCTGGTTGCTGAACTTGAACTGTTTTTTTGGCCCATCGTTTGGCCGGTGACACCCCCCCCCCCCCAGGCCTGTACACTGCTCAGGGAAACACTGGAGTTTTTGAAAGAGTTCCTTTGCTGACTGTTCTACAAAAAAAAAAAAAAAAAAAGTTTCCAGTATTTTGTGGTGGAAAAACGGCTTTAGAAGGAACGAGGATCTTGCAGTGTTGATCGAGAATGGGCTGAGACGTCATGAACAGCTGTTGAGTAGCATTCATGTCATGTATGTGACGCACATGTATGGAAGCCACCATGCACACCAGGTATTCAGAGTCTGCATTGTACTGCCATTTTATCGTAAGCAAACCTTCAGTGTATTTATGTCTCTGTGCGGGGTTTTTTCACAGAGGGCTTTTCTTTCTTGGTGTTGATGTGTAATTTTATATCCAGGAGACATTTTTCCTGCCGTTTTATCAGCCGTCATTGAATTGTAACAAAAATACTCTTTTGCACTCAATAAAAGTTGAAAATGGAAACGCGCATCTGCCTCATGGTTTAATTGCTATGCACTTGAGTTCTGCATTACCAGCTCTGGACCACTAGATGGTGGCTACACCTCGTCATAGTTACACAGTACACTACTAGATGCAAAAGACTGATAAATCAGCTGCAGGAGCAAACAAGACTGCAGAAATGTTTTAAAGTTCTCATTCACTGCACTTTTCACACATTTTGACAGCTCCTAAAGGTCTTAATAAAATGTTTGTGACATATTTTTGTCAGAATTGCCATAAATTATTAAATTTTTGTGGCATCATTACGAATCCTCATCTGCAGCCTTACTCAGAGCAGCTGGTTTCAGTGCACGTCTCTTTAAATCCCTAAAGGCCCTGTCACACCTAGATGATTTAGCCAGCATGTACCAAACGTATGAAAAATTTGGAGAATACGCTGGTGTATGTCGAATCAGTTATGGGTAGGGGTGGGCAATATGGCCCAAAAATGATATCACAGTATTTCTGTGAATTTTCACAATAATGATATTCTTCACAATATCACAGAATACAGTTTTTTTCTTTTAAATTTATAATGTTTCACAGGCCAGCGTTAATTATATTCAGCATATTCAGTAAAAACAAAAACTCTTATTAGAGTATCTCACAAAAGTGAGTACACCCTTCACATTTTTGTAACTATTTTATTAAACCTTTTCATGGGACAACACTGAAGATATGACACTTTGATACAATGTAAAGTAATCAATGTACAGCTTGTATAATAGTGTAAATTTACTGTACCCTCAAAATAACTCAACACACAGCCATTAATGTCTAAACCACTGACAACAAAAGTGAGTACACCCCTAAAGGAAAATGTCCAAATTGTGCCCAGTTAGCCATTTTCCCTCCCCAGTGTCATGTGACTCGTTAGTGTTACAAGGTCTCAGGTGTGAATGGGGAGCAGGTGTGTTAAATTTGGTGTTATTGCTCTCACACTCTCTCACACTGGTCACTGGAAGTTCAACATGGCACCTCATGGCAAAGAGCTCTATGAGGATCTGAAAAAAGAAATATTGCTCTACATAAAGATGGCTTAGGCTATAAGAAGATTGCCAGCACCCTGAAACTGAGCTGCAGCATGGTGGCCCAGACCATACAGCGGTTTAACAGGACAGATTCCACTCAGAACAGGCCTAGCCATGTCCGACCAACGAAGTTGAGTGCACATGCTCAGCGTCATATTCAGAGGTTGTGTTTTGAAAATAGACATATGAGTGCTGCCAGCATTGCTGCAGAGGTTGAAGGCGTGGGGGGTCAGCTTTTCAGTGTTCAGACCATACGCCGCACACTGCATCGAATTGGTCTGCATGGCTGTCATCCCAGAAGGAAGCTCCTTTTAAAGATGATGCACAAGAAAGCCCACAAACAGTTTGCTGAAGACAAGCAGACTAAGGACATGGATTACTGGAACCATGTCCTGTAGTCTGATGAGACCAAGATAAACTTATTTGATTCAGATGGTGTCAAGTGTGTGTGGCGGCAACCAGGTGAGGAGTACAAAGACAAGTGTGTCTTGCCTACAGTCAAGCATGGTGGTGGGAGTGTCATGGTTTGGGGCTGCATGAGTGCTGCCGGCAGTGGGGAGCTACAGTTCACTGAGGGAACCATGAATGCCAACATGTACTGTGACATACTGAAGCAGAGTATGATCCCCTCCCTTCGGAAACTGGGCCGCAGGGCAGTATTCCAACATGATAACAACCCCAAACACACCTCCAAGACGCCCACTGCCTTGCTAAAGAAACTGAGGGTAAAGGTGATGGACTGGCCAAGCATGTCACCAGACCTAAACCCTATTGAGCATCTATGGGACATCCTCAAACAGAAGGTGGAGGAGCACAAGGTCTCTAACATCCACCAGCTCCGTGATGTTGTCATGGAGGAGTGGAAGAGGATTCCAGTGGCAACCTGTGAAGCTCTAGTGAACTCCATGCCCAAGAGAGTTAAGGCAGTGCTGGAAAATAATGGTGGCCACACAAAATATTGACACTTAGGGCACAATTTGGACTTTTCACTTAGGGGTGTACTCACTTTTGTTGCCAGTGGTTTAGACATTAATGGCTGTGTGTTGAGTTATTTTGAGGGGACATCAAATTTACATGGTTATACAAGCTGTACACTGACTACTTTACATTGTATCAAAGTGTCATATCTTCAGTGTTGCCCCATGAAAAGATATAATAAAATATTTACAAAAATGTGAGGGGTGTACTCACTTTTGTGAGATACTGTATTTCTCCAGTTTATAAAGAGCAGTTCAGAATGCATTTAAAACTTTTTAAAATTCTGTATCAAATATTACCAGAAAATATTATAAACCACAACTTCTTAAGTGCACTGAGGGGTGGACTGGGACAAAAATTCAGGCTGGGAATTTGACTTCATCCTAGGCCACCCTGTTGTTGGAAACCAGAAAGCACCACAGTTTTAGTAGGTTAATATTTTAAAATAACAGGCATCGAATTAGTTATAAATGTAATTATAGCCTTCAGCTGGGAGGAAAATTATAAATTTGGATTTTAATAGTCAACTGATCTATTGATCATTAAAACAACTGATTGACTAATCTTAATTTTAATCTGGTGCTACTTCTGATTTCTTCACCTTTTCCAAATAAAAACACAAGGTAAGAGGCTTTAGGTAAAAAGTTACAATTCTGCATGAAAAAGGTCACGAATTTGTCACCAAAAATGTTCAAAATTTTAAAAAATGTACCTTTATGAAAAGATGTTTAAAAAATGAGAAAATAAAACAAATGTAGGAGAGAACGGTAACAAGCAGATGAGAGTAAAGTTGGTACTGCAGACTACATATAGCCAGTAGCTTAGGAAATTCTGCAGATTGTTCTTAAAACACCTAAATAGTCCTGAAAACACTGCCTTATGAATGTAAGAGCAATTTAGCTATGGTTAATGCAACCTATTTATTACATTAAAAAACGTAAACCTAAACTACAGTATAAACAGCTACAGCAGTATAATATAACCACAGACACTCTTTTACCACATTACTTCTCTTTATCTCATTTCTATGCTCTGGGACATGACGGGGTTTTGCTGCTTTTAACATATTAAATTAATTTAGTCTAGTCTGTTATTTCACCAGGTCAAGAAGAGGGTCTAAATAAAACGGGGAGGGAGTCGTTTTTTTTTTTTAAACTATTATTTCATCATTTGGCCTACCTGTCTGCCATTTCCCCAAACAAGACACTTCTGCAGATAAATGACCGCTGAATCAGACTTTCCCTCTCTCTCTCTCTCTCTCTCTCTCTCTCTCTCTCTCTCTCTCAATTTACACACATTAGAAATCTCCATTGCACAGACAAGTCCTGGGACTGTTAACAGATTTTTTTTTTTCTTTCGGTTGGTTGAATAAATCAAGCTGGAGCAGCCACAAGGGAATGAAAATAAACCTCTAGACACTCCGAAGTCCAGATGTCAACAACACTGTTTCAGGGTGAAGTAAAACTTTTTACTGAAGCCGTGTTATTAATGTGCGGAAAAAAATGCGAGCATATTATTCTCATCGCTGGATTGTTTTTTTTTTGGTTTGTTTTTTTTTAAAGAAGACAGCAGTCTGAAACCACCTTAAAACTAAATTACTTCCTCACAACTGGACGCAGATGTTCCAAGCATAGAATGCCATGTTTGTTTTGTCATTTCTGTCGTGACGCGTAACTTCCGTTGGCAGCATAACAGACCCCAAATATCGCGATATTCATTGTTACACTGATATCAAAATTTATACCGGTATTATCGTGAACGATACGATATGGCACACCTCTAGTTATGGATAAGTTTTGTATAAGTTAAGAGCACGCTGCTATATGCTGTTGTACGCTGAGCTCCTCTGAAAATTTTCAGCTGAAAAATTTCTGACATATCCAGCATATGGCTGAAATGTCCCGCATACACGGTGCGTAAGTTGTAGGGACATTATGCGTTTGTTCACACACGTTACTTGTAAGTGACTCATAAGTTACTCATAAGTCAAAATACGTCAAGATAAATGTCTAGCGTACCCAAAACTTATTTCTAACATATGAGTAACGTTCTTTGAACCTATGTGTAACTTACTGAATGAGTTTCTAACTTACAGCTACCCTATAATGGCATATTTGCAGCATTTGTTCACAGGAGGACCCCAATAAACTGGTCTTGTTGACATGTTTCAACTGTGTGATGGTCTCTGTGCAGACTAGGTGACACCTTTACTAATTAAAAGCTGACTTGATCCACCTGCTCTCTGCTCTGATCAGCTCAGCTGGTGCCTGCAGTGCATACACACACACACACACACACACACACACACACACACACACAGAGCTAAACACACATACTTGTTCATACAACAGGATCTGTTAGGGACTGTCCGAGCCAGCTTAAGTAACACTTTCAAGCTACAGTATATCATGAAGAGCCAAATCGCTGTTCCTTGTCATGTTTTTACCTTTGACTGCAGTCTGTACCATCAGCTGTCCAGTGCTGTTCTGATAGATATGCCAAAATGTCAGAACACTGGAGGAGGTGGATCCAGTCAGCTGGTTGTCAGAAGCACAGAACTCAGCTGTTTTATATGATAAATCACACTTTGCTCTCCCGTAGCTATGGTGCTCTGATGTTTCTGGGTTCACATCGGCAAAAGCCCACCCCATGCATCTTGTTTTGGGTTTTTTCCACTTTATTGAAAATAAACTTTTTTATCGTCATCAGTTCACATGCCTTTGAGACAGGTTGTGACAACTGTCATCAGACATTTGAGAAGTGTCACATCAGCTGTTTTAGACATGACCAACCTGACAGATTTGACAGCTCTCCGATGGTCTTTGGAGGAGAGAATCATCTCGGTTGAGCCGAGACCGACTTTTTTATTAACATTTTTATGTGCCTGTGAGCAAGATGATGGAGCCTTCATGCTTTTGTGCACCTAGGATTCATGGATCGGGAGGCGACGGCAGTTTGGCATGACCATGCTATGCATAAGTTAGGATAAGCTATGCATAAGTAGACCATGGTTGGGCCTCAGTTGTGAACGCCAGCAACACGCTAAGCATTCCTTCTATATAAATTACTAACGGTGTTGGGAGTAACGAGTTACAAAGTAATGCATTACTGTAACACCACTACTTTTGCAGTAACGTGCTATGTAATGAAATTACTGTTTAAAAATTCAGTAATGCGTTACAGTTACTGAAATTTTTTCAGATGTGTTACTTGTTCCTCATTTTATTAATATGGATAGATATTGTAGTGAAATTAAAGGGTTTTATAGGTAATTTAATGTTGGTACACGTATTAGTGTAAATATGAATGTGAGTAGGAATGAAGATTTACTTTCATCACACTCAATTCCTCGTTAGGGCACCGTCCACATTTTATAGAGGTGGAAACTCTTATGCACAAAGACTTAAGCTTAAGAATATAGCAATTGGTAGGTTAAGCCTTAGTTAATAATCCTATTGAAAATGTTTGATCAGTCTCATAATAAACCCTTTTTTTTTTTTTTTTTTTTTTTTTTTTGTTACTTATTTGTACCCGTAGGTAGATTCGGTTTGCAGTCTGGTGACAAGCCACCGGCTGCTGGTCGCTGCGTGCGCGAGCGCCCTAAACCTACATGTTTTTGGTATGCGGGAGGAAACCGGAGAAATCCCGGAGTAAACCCGCGCAACACGGGGAGAACATGCAAACTCCACACAGCTCACTGTTGGTCGGGGGCTGGAATCGAACCCACGATCCCCCGGCCGAGGGTAAAACTGTGCTGCCACAGTGCTAAACCACTGCGCCACCGTGCAGCCCATGTGCCTTGTGTGAATTCTTGTCTCTGATGATCAAGAAGATGGACATGAAATCAAACAATAACTCCCATATGTCTTTCAATGATTTAATAAGGAATGTCAGAATAAGTAAACATATTTGCATAACTTTAAAACAGAGAATTTACATGTATCATGGGCATCATAGACTGTTACTGAGTTACTTATGAATCAAGCATTTGTGGAACCACATGAAGCACAGTTTAATTTGTCAGTATACTGGAAATTGGATAGTTTGGTTTTGACCTTGATGAGGTCGGCTGGAAAAATGTTTCGGCTGTTTATGTACTCGCGGTGTAGGAGGTGGAGTAGAGCGAGGGGCTCCTTCCAACTCCAAGGTGTTAGATGCATCGCTAATAGGTAGCACTGTGGCAGGCTCAGCATGCTTGTTGCGGCTTTGTTGCTGTTTTTGGAAAGCATAGTGTGTGAACTCTCTCAGCTGACTTATTGAGTTCGACCTTGGTTTAGCTGTAACTCCAAGGTGATGACTCACAGTGGGATGGAGGTTCTAGATGAAGAGGGTCTTGAAATTGTGGTCTTCTTCCAACCCTGGTGTATTTTGAGATCCGAAATATGCAAGTAGGAGTCGCTGGTAGTAGGCCTGTGTCTGCTCTGAGCATCCTTGCTTCACGGCTAGGGCTGCGGTTAGCCCTGCCTGTAGGCAGTCGTTGGAGAATTTCTTTTCGATGACTTTGCAGAGCAGCATGTAGTCTGCTTTGATGTTTGCTGGCTGTCTGTCTATGAATTTTGATACTGACCTGTTAGATGTTAGTTTAATCAAATAGATGCGATCATCAACCGTAGCATCAGGGTACTTACGCAGGTAGTAATCAATGTCCTGTAAATAGACTTTGGCATCAGGTGAACCCGTAGGACCTGGATCAAATTTGGTGACATTTCGCGCGATCTTGTCAAGGTCACGGTCTGAAGGGGCACACACACGCTGTCCACGCGGTCGTCCGTACTCGAAACAGGAATCGGGCGAGGGAGCGCGGCGTATGTCCCAGTCTTTATGTACTTCGTTTAGGAGTAGTTGGCATTCCTTGTAGTCATTCTTCACATTTTCAAGTTGACCTTCAACTCTTCTGAGTTCCTTCTTTGTGTCTTGAAGGGCATCTTCAAGTTCATTGTTGTCTTGGTGAAGCACGTCATTGTCATGCATCAACCTGAACCGTTTATTTCCTGACTCTGCACGGTCCAAATCTTGTACCGCTTCATCAAGTTGATCTTGAGTCTTGTTGTTCTTCTCTTGAGATTGTTCCAGATTTTCTTTCAGTGTTTTGTTCTCTTCTTGGAGAGATAGGATTGTTGATTTGCAAGCTCTTTCTCAGCTACCTTTAATTTTGCGACTAATGCTAGCATGAACTTACTTAACACACTGGTGAGGTCCTTTCCTTCTGGTGGCTTTTCAGTGTGGTAATCCAAAAGTTCTTCAGTGAGTTGCTTCAGATCTTCGGCCGTGTTTTCTTGACCCATGTTGTGAAGCTAGAAATAAAATCAGAAGTCCATCCTTCCAGTGTTGCTTGAAGGTCATCCAGTTTGGTAAATCGGTCGGTTGTCTGTTGACTTGTCATGTTTTACCGTTATTGTTATTTAGCTTAAAAAAAATTCATCTTGTTTATAGTTAATTTGTTAGACAAGGGTTAACCGTGAGTGTTTTATTTTACAACCGTGTTAGTTAAAAGTTCTTTTTAGAATTTGTTCCAACTTGTAGGCTTGTAATATGGGAAGTAGAATTTGGAGATATTTCAATTAATTTGTTTGAACAGTATTTTGATAAAGTTGAATTGAAATTGAGTTGAATTTGGGTTTCACACAACAAAACAAAAATTTAAATTGTGTGGATTGACTTCTTTACTTTGATTTTCAAAGCTTAGTATTGGAATGGTCATCAATAGCTTGCTTTGGAATTTTGCCGAATGTCACTTTGAAAGTGAGGATTTTATTTACAAAAAGAAATACAAAAACAAAAGAGGTTAACTGCTTTAGAGATTTAAGGTTATAAGTTTCCACTTTCTTTTAAAGTTAAGACTTTCCTTTTGTTTTATTTGTTAAAGCCTATTTTCATTTGAAGCATTAAATGTTTTAATATTTACAGATTAGAAACAAGTGAATTGTTTGAATATTTTGGTTCCCAAGGATTTCTTAGAATTAATGCTAGTAGTGATTGATTGCTATCTATAAAATTTCTTATTTACAGAATAATCAATGTTTGCACCTTTTGACTTTCCTCTTTTAAATCCTGGAAAAATTCTTCGAGTTGGTTAAATGTTTTTCTTTTCCTGTGGAGAAAACATGAACCAAGAGATGACACAATGAGTTTAAATAACACCTAGAGCTTCTTTTAAGTGTTAGTTGCTTAATGTGGTTTTCTAAATTTGAAAAAAAAATTTGATAAATATTCAGTGAATCACTAACTCTATTTGTTAAAAATGCACAGGTTTAATCCTACTTTAAGATCACTCTTCAATAAACACAAGCATTTCCTAGAATCCTTAAGCTAAAATGGGTTTTCTGTAGGAGGGAATCACACCATGTCACATTTAAAGTACATCTGTAGCGCCCATAATGGTAACATTATGTAGCTCACATATTTCACTGCAGAGACCCAAGCATAGAAGGACTTTAAGCTTGCGGTGTGTATTGACATCACGCCTCAGATGGACAATGAGTCTGGACCACCTGCGGACTTGGGAGGAAGTCAGAGGATCTGGAGCGAGAGCCTGAAAGGACTGTCTGACCTCCTGGGGTCAGACAGAAGAGCAAAGAGGACTTTGAAGTGATTAAGTGTAAATAGAAGGATTTGACTTGATTGTGTGATTCTGTGTTTGATGTGTGGGTATAAATGTATGTGGGTTTACCGCAGCTCCTCCTCTTTTTTCCTGACTGAGAGAGAGCGAGCTGGGGACTTGAGATGAATAAACCATACTGAGAAATTATCCAGTCTCGTCATTTCATGATCCCCACATTGGTGACCAAGACGTACGATGCCGGGAGAACGTTACCCTGACCCGGATTCACCGGAGACCAACCGCACGAGCACAGGCTCGATTAAGCTCACCGAGTTCTGGCAAGACGACCCGCACTCATGGTTCCAACACGCGGAATCGCGGTTCATGCTTGGGGGAATATCAGCAGATGACACCAAGTTTCATAATGTCATCGCAAGACTCGACAGCCGCACAGCTCGATGTGTGCGGAGCCTGGTGCAGCAGCCGCCCGCTGCTGGCAAGTACGACGCGCTGAAAGCCGCCCTCATCGAGAGTTTTGTGCCATCAGCCGAGGTGAGGGCCAGGCAGCTTCTGGACCTGCGCGACAGAGGAGGACGCAGAGCGACCGACCTCATGGAGGACATGCTGCAGCTGATCGGGACAGACAACGATGCGTTTCTGTTCAAACACATCTTCTTGAGGACCCTCCCAGCACACCTGAGAGGTACCCTGTCTGGCATGAGGTGTGTGAGCCAGCAAGACTTCCGCGTGCTGGCGAGGGAAGCGCAGCGGCTCCTCGACGCCTGCGACGAGCAGGAGACTTCCGTGGCAGCAGCAGACCTCGGCGCGGCGGCCGGAGGCAGTGAGGAGCCGGAGGCAGCAGGAGCAACCCCAGCGACGACGGCAGCGGCACGGTCCCAAGGCAGAGGAGGGGACGGCCTCTGTTTTTACCATTGACGCTTTGCTGAGAAGGCGCACAGATGCATCCCGCCGTGCAGTTTCAAGAAAACAGGGAAACGCCTGGGCCGGGGGTCGTTAGCAGCTTCGACTCTCGGTGAACAGAACAAGCTGCTTTATCTAACAGACGCGGGCTCCGGGCGGCAATTCCTCGTGGACACCGGAGCCCAGAGGAGTTTCATCACCGCGACCTATGCAGATCGTGTGGCGGGGCCCCGCGGAGACGGAGCAACGGCGGCGAACAGCTCGTCAATCAAAACGTTCGGGGAAAGGACTCTACACCTGTCCTTGCACGGCCGCACCTATGAATGGACCTTCATAGTAGCGGCGGTGAGTTTCAACATGTTAGGCGCTGATTTTTTGTGCTCACATGGCTTGTTAGTGGATCTGGTTAATAGACGCCTAGTAAATGCACTCTCCTTTTGTTCTATCCCTTGTGCAGCTCGAGTGTCCCCACCGCCAGTACAGACCAACGTCGCCACAGCAGGCGGTAAGTTTCACACTCTTCTAATCCAGTTCCCAGCACTCACACTTCCCACATTTTCAGCTAAGGTTGTGAAGCACGGGGTGGAACACTTTATCACCACAAGTGGCCCACCAGTTTTTGCGAAAGCTCGGCGCTTGGATGCAGCTAAGCTCTCCATTGCGCGCGAGGAGTTCGCCAACCTGGAAAGGTTGGGCATAATTCGCCGCTCGAAGAGCGCCTGGGCCTCCCCGCTGCATATGGTGCCTAAGGCTGACGGCTCGTGGAGACCCTGTGGTGATTACCGCAGGTTAAACAATGCCAGAGCGCAGGACCGCTACCCAATTCCGCATATCCAGGATTTTTCAGTGCACTTAGCGAAGGCGTGCATTTTTTCTAAAATAGACCTGGTCTGCGGTTATCATCAGGTCCCGGTTCGACCAGAGGACATTCCCAAAACAGCGGTAATAACACCGTTTGGACTTTTTGAATTTTTACGCATGCCTTTTGGCCTTAAAGGCGCCGCGCAAACTTTCCAACGAATGATGGATGCCGTGTTGCGCGATCTCCCTTTCATTTTTGTCTACTTGGACGATATTTTAGTCGCCAGTGCCTCCGAGGAGGAACACGAAAAACACCTCACCACGGTCTTTCAGAGGTTGGGAACGCACGGGTTGATAATCAATCCAGCCAAGTGCCATTTTGGTGTAGCGCAAATCGATTTTTTAGGACACCGCGTCTCCCCAGAGGGAGCAATCCCTCTGCCGGCCAAAGTACGCGCAGTGGCGGAGTTTCCCCAGCCACAAACAGTCAAAGCGTTGCAAGAGTTTTTAGGAATGGTAAATTTTTATAACTGTTTCATACCCCACGCAGCGCAATTTATGCAAACGTTATACGCCGCGCTTAAAAAGCAGAAGCCCTCCAATGCGATCGAGTGGTCCCCGGAGCGGGAGCGCGCATTCACAGAGGTTAAAAAAGCACTGGCAGACGCAGCGCTGCTGGCTCACCCAGACCCATCAGCCCGCATAGCGCTAACCACCGACGCGTCAGATGTGGCCATAGGGGCCGTTGTAGAGCAGCAAGTCGCCGGGGTTTGGCAACCGCTCGCTTTTTTCAGCAGGTCCTTGCGCGATGCTGAGCGGAAATACAGCGCGTTTGACAGGGAGCTGCTAGCGCTCCACCTGGCCATTTGCCATTTCCAGTTCTGGCTGGAGGGGCGACGTTTCACCGTGTTTGTCGACCACAAACCGCTCACTTTTGCAATGTCCAAAATTTCAGAACCGTGGTCAGGACGGCAGCAGAGACAGCTGGCCGCAATTTCGGAATTTACCACCGATATTCAGCACGTAGCCGGTAAACTCAATGTAGTAGCGGACTGTCTCTCACGCGCGATAACAGTGCCTGTCCACGCGGAAGCGGGTTGTACTACCGCAGACGCGGGGTGGGGTAACGGCGTGGACGCGCACGCGGCCCCTGTTCACGTAGGGATAGATTATGCAGCCATGGCAGCGGAGCAGAGCGGAGACGCAGACATGCGCGCGCTCCTGTCTGGACCAACAGGGTTAAGGCTGGAGAGCAAAAGTTTACAAACCGGTTCACCCCCTCTAATCTGCGACGTATCCACCGGGCGACTGCGCCCGGTGGTACCGGCCACATGGCGCTGTCGCGTTTTTGACGCGGTGCACTCCCTGGCGCACCCGGGAGTACGCGCTTTGGTGAAAATGGTAGTGGAGAAGTTTGTTTGGCCGAGCCTGCGCAAGCACGTGAAAGAGTGGGCGAAAGCCTGCATGGCTTGCCAGCGGGCCAAAGTCCACAGGCACACGAAGGCCCCTTTAGAACCGTTCCACATTCCGGCTAAGAGATTCGATCATGTGCATGTAGACCTAGTGGGCCCCCTGCCACCGTCACAAGGGTTCACACATCTCTTGACAATGGTGGACCGAACCACACGTTGGCCGGAAGTGGTCCCGTTAACGTCAACCACAGCGGCAGAGGTGGCTCGCGCTTTTTTAACAGCCTGGGTAGCGCGGTTCGGGGTTCCGTCGGATATTACGTCCGATAGGGGACCTCAATTTGTGTCGGAGCTGTGGTCAGCAATGGCCAGCGGCTTAGGAGCGGCAGTCCACCGCACTACCGCTTATCACCCCCAGGCCAACGGTTTATGCGAGTGTTTTCACAGGTCTTTGAAGGCAGCCCTCAGAGCGTCCCTCACGGATGCAGATTGGGTAAACAAACTACCATGGGTTTTATTGGGGTTGCGTTTGGCACCCAAAGAGGACTTAGATGCCTCACCCGCAGAATTGGTTTTTGCGCAACCTCTCAGGCTGCCCGGCGAGTTCCTACCAGCCCATGCGGCACCAGGGCGCCCCCCGGTGCGGGGACCTCTGATTGGCACAGGAGCAGAATTGCTCCCGGGCCCCGCTCATCACACTTTTCCGCGTGTTTTTGTTCCCAAGGCTTTACAAAACGCTGAATTTGTTTTTGTCAGGCACGACGCTCAGCGACACAGTCTCCGCCCACCATATGACGGTCCATTTCGAGTGCTGGAAACCGGGGAGAAATATTTTGTGCTAGATTTGGGGGGCAGGAAAGAAACAATCAGTATTGATAGATTAAAGCCTGCCTTTGTGTTGCATGACGAATCTGTACGACCGGCGAGGACGCCTCGACGCGGCAGACCACCCAGGGAACGGCCCCTGGATCCCCCACAGGGGACAAATAACCTTTCTCCCCCTCATTACACAGATTCGCCGCAGCACGGCACAACACAGGCTGTGAAACCTGCGTACAGCAAGTTTGGGAGGAGGTTGAAGCCCAGACTACGGGCAGAGTGATGTGTGTTTCGATCAAACTGTGTAGGCCGTGCTGTAAATTCCGCAGGTGGGGGGGTGACATATGCTGTATTGCCATTAGGATACGGTTATCGGGTGTGTCCATTCTTTGGCGTTTGGGGGGGAGTGATGTAGCGCCCATAATGGTAACATTATGTAGCTCACATATTTCACTGCAGAGACCCAAGCATAGAAGGACTTTAAGCTTGCGGTGTGTATTGACATCACGCCTCAGATGGACAATGAGTCTGGACCACCTGCGGACTTGGGAGGAAGTCAGAGGATCTGGAGCGAGAGCCTGAAAGGACTGTCTGACCTCCTGGGGTCAGACAGAAGAGCAAAGAGGACTTTGAAGTGATTAAGTGTAAATAGAAGGATTTGACTTGATTGTGTGATTCTGTGTTTGATGTGTGGGTATAAATGTATGTGGGTTTACCGCAGCTCTTCCTCTTTTTTCCTGACTGAGAGAGAGAGAGCTGGGGACTTGAGATGAATAAACCATACTGAGAAATTATCCAGTCTCGTCATTTCATGATCCCCACACATCTATCTATTTAAAAAATGGCAAAATAAACACACATATAGC
Source organism: Pholidichthys leucotaenia (assembly GCA_020510985.1). Taxonomy (NCBI): domain Eukaryota; kingdom Metazoa; phylum Chordata; class Actinopteri; order Cichliformes; family Pholidichthyidae; genus Pholidichthys; species Pholidichthys leucotaenia. The sequence goes on from CM035841.1 coordinate 431,175,632, forward strand.
TTCAAGGTTTGCAATTTTTGCTTAAAAATGTGTAACTATATTTGCTTTTAACTTAAAATATTACAATATGTGGTTACGGGACTTCCGGTTATAGTGGCCACGTAGGAAGACGTGTTTCACTCTGCTCTGCTCCTAAAAATAAAAAGTAGGCTAAAACTCTCTCAATTGGAACAAAAACCTATCCTAGCGTTTAGGCGTGGATAGGGTAAAAACCAAGGCTGTGAAATCAGGCGGAGGAAAAACTGATTTGTCGAGACAATCCAAGTTAACAGACTTCCACGCTTGTGACGAAGCAGGAAAATCTCCAGGGACAATGGTGAAGGAGGGAGCTAGCGGCGGAGCGGTGACTGCCGAGGAAGGAACGAATGTGGTACTTGCTGCTATCAGCTCTATGAGAGCAGACTTTTCGTCTAAATTTGATGGGATTATAGCAGCGATAGAAGGAATGAGAAAAGAAATACGCGACTGTATGGAACGAGTATCGCAGGCGGAGCTCCGAATCTCCAACGCTGAAGATGACGTCACCAGCCTACAATTAAAGGTCCAAACATTGGAATTAAAAAATAAACATCTGGAAGATAACGTCCTGGACTTAGAATCCTGGTCGCGACGGAATAATTTAAGGCTGGTGGGCCTCCCGGAGGGTACGGAGGGACGGGATACATGTTCCTTTTTGGAAAAGTGGATTCCGGAGGTGCTGAACAACGTGGATCTGCAGTCGTCGGTCGTCTTGGAGAGCGCTCACCGAATCGGCCCACCGAGAGATAATAAGATACCACCGAGGACGCTGATTATGAAGTTCCTCAACTACAGAGACAAGATGACGGTCACCAACGCAGCACGTGCTAAAGGAGAAATCAAATACCAGGATCAACAGGTGCGGTTCTACCCAGATTTGGCCACAGGAATTCAACAATTAAGGAAACAGTTTGACCCCGCCCATAAAGAGCTGCGCAACCTCGGGATTCGTTCACGGAGTGATTCATCCGGCAAGACTGCTGGTCACATATAAAGGGAGAACCCATATCTTCAAGACCCCTCAGGAGGTGCAGGAGCTTATCAAGCAGATCCGAGGAGAGACTGGCGGGAGCTAAGCATGAAGCAAGAACAAGATATAAAGGTAGAATATTTAAGCATGTGTACAAGTATCTGACTGATCTGAAACATATAGCATGTCTACAAAATATAGATTGTATTATATATATATATATATATATATATAAAAAAGCTATGATGTACAAAGTTGCTATAAAATTTTGGAGTTAAGTTGGAAAAACTACAGAAGAGAGTTAATGTCATGTCATTAAAAGTAGCAGAGTCAGGGTGATTGAGAGGAGAAAAGAGTGAGTGGTTTGACTGATCCTCGCGGGTGAGGAGCAGTCACTGGCTATAGCGGGAGACAGAATTTTTTTTTTTTTGATTTTGGGGGGATTACCACGAATGTGGGGAGGGGGAATTTGTTTTTGTGTAGCTTGTGGGATGAATGTTCAACCATCCATGTTTTTGCTTCTCTGTATGAGCATGTTTATTTTGCAAGGTAATCTCAAACTCTTTATTGATCATAGACCAAAGCGTTAATCTTAATTTAACTTCATGGAATTGCAGAGGTCTACAAAATCTAAAACAACTTAAACAAGTTATGAATAAAATAAAAGACATAGGTTCAAAAATTGTGTTTTAACAAGAAACTCGTCTAATAGAGGAGGATGTAAAAAGAATAAGGAGAAGATTCAATTCAATTCAATTCAATTCAACTTTATTTATATAGCGCCATTTCACAACAACAGTCATCTCATAGCACTATCAACTGTAGGGGGAACCCCCACAGTTGCAGAAAGACCCCAGCAATCAGGCGATCCCCTGTGAGCAAGCACTTGGCGACGGTGGAGAGGAAAAACTCCCTTTTAACAGGAAGAAACCTCCAGCAGAACCAGGCTCAGGGAGGGGCAGTCATCTGCTGCGACTGGCTGGGGGGTGAGGGGATAGAGAAGATGAAAAGAACAGACATGTAGAGAGCAAACAGCATGATGGGGACTCAATCTATGGGAGACAACAAACAAATGTTAATGACCAGCAAAAAAAATATTTCATTGAAAGTGAGAAAAGGAGTGAGGCCCAGTGCATTACTGGAGGTCCCCCGGCTGACTAAACCTATTAGCAGCATAACTAAGGGAGGGTTCAGAAACACATGATCCCTCCCTAATTGTAGGCTATATCAAAAAGGTAGGTTTTAGCCCTATTCTTAAAAACAGAGATCGAGTCTGACTCCCGAATCCAGATTGGCAGCTGATTCCACAGGAGAGGAGCTTGATAACTGAAGGCTCTGCCTCCCATTGTACTTTTGGAGATTCTAGGTATTACAAGTAATCCTGCATTTTGGGAGCGTAGTGCTCTGTTAGGATAATACGGTAGTATCAGATCTTTTAAATAAAAAGGAGTCTGATTGTTTAGAGCTTTGTAAGTAAGAAGAAGGATTTTAAACTTAATTCTAAACTCTATGGGAAGCCAATGAAGGGAGGCCAGAACCGGAGAGATATGATCTCTCTTTCTAGTACCTGTTAAAACTCTTGCTGCAGCATTTTGGATCAGCTGAAGACTTTTTAAAGATGTTTTAGGACAGCCTGATAATAAAGAATTACAATAATCTAATCTCGAGCTAACAAAAGCGTGGATCAGTTTCTCAGCATCACTCTGAGACAAGATGCTCCTAATCTTGGCAATATTACGCAAATGATAGAAGGCAGTCTTAGAAACAAATTTAATATGTGAATTGAAGGACAAATCCTGATCAAAAATAACTCCAAGGTTCCTCACAGAGCTATTAAGAGAAAGAGTAACTGCATCCAAACTGAAAGTTTGATTTGGAAAGGAATTTCTAAGGTTTTTTGGACCAACAAGAATGACTTCAGTCTTATCTGAATTTAATAGCAGGAAATTACAAGTCATCCAAGCTTTGATTTCCTTAAGACAGGCTTCTAACTTGGCTAATTGATTACTATCATCTGGCTTCATTGACAGGTATAATTGTGTGTCATCAGCATAACAATGAAAATGTATACAGTGCTTTCTAATAATGTTGCCTAACGGAAGCATATATAAACTAAAAAGAGTAGGGCCTAGCACAGATCCCTGTGGAACTCCATGACTGAGCTTTGAGTAGAAAGAAAACTCATTATTTACATGAACAAACTGGAACCTATCAGATAAATAAGATCTAAACCATTGCAACGAAGTTCCATTAAGTCCAACATAGTGTTCTAATCTATCAAGTAGAATATTATGATCGATAGTATCAAAAGCTGCACTAAGGTCTAAAAGGACAAGTACAGAAACTAGTCCATTATCAGATGCAATGAGGAGGTCGTTAGTGACCTTCGCTAAGGCTGTTTCAGTGCTATGATGGATTCTAAACCCAGACTGAAACTCTTCAAGTAAACCATTTCCCTGTAGGTGGTCAAATAATTGCGTAGCAACAACTCTTTCTAAGATTTTTGAAATGAAAGGGAGATTAGAGATTGGTCTATAGTTAGCTAAAGCTCCTGGATCTAGCGTTGGCTTTTTGAGTAAGGGTTTAATTACAGCCGTTTTAAAAGCCTGCGGTACATGGCCTAAAGTTAATGAAGAATTGATTATATGAAGAATAAGGCTACCAATAAGTGGGAAGACTTCTTTAAATAACCTGGTAGGAATAGGGTCTAAAAGACAAGTTGAAGGTTTGGATGAGGAAACTATTTTGTCTAACTCACAAAGGTCGATTGGAGTAAACTCATCAAGACAGACATCAATAGAAGGAGTTGTAGTAGTTACAGTATTTAAGTTAACTGTGGGAAGAATCTGATTGATTTTATCTCTGATGGATGAAATTTTATTATTGAAAAAGTTCATGAAGTCCTGACTAGTAAGCTCTAAGGGAATGCTAGGATTAACAGAGTCCTGACTCTTTGTCAACCTGGCTACAGTACTGAAAAGAAACCTGGGATTATTCTTGTTCTCTTCTATTAATGCAGAGTAATAACTCGTTGATGATAGATGGAAGATGGCAGGGAAGTGTGTTCACCTCATCATTTTCATCCCGAGCCAGGGGAGTTATGACTCTCATACATAAAGCAGTCCCATTTCAAGTGAAAAATGTAATTGGAGATAAATTGGGAAGATATCTAATCATCCAAGGATCTTTGTTATTAGAAAATATAAATCTGGTGAACTTATACGGTCCCAATATAGATGATCAAAACTTCTTCGTTAATTTATTTCTTCCTTTAGCATCACTCACAGGGCAACATATAATAGCAGGGGATTTTAATTGTACATTGAATCCCAGTATAGATAGATCAACAGGACAGGACTGTACGCACAATGGATGCAGGATGACCATTAATCATTTTATGAAAGAATTGAGATTGCTAGATATATGGAGAGAAATGAAACCACAAGTCAAAGCCTATTCTTGTTATTCTAATACCTACAAGACATTCTCACGTATTGACTATTTTTTGATCTCCACAGAATTAAGGTCCAAGATTCAAAACTGTTTCTATGATAACATCGTGATCTCTGATCACGCACCCTGCTGTCTAATATATGTAGATAAGAAACTGACAAAGGTTCCAGGTAGGTGGCAATTTCAGCGTAAATGGCTTCAGGATGAGGAATTTGTTAAGTGCATAGAAAAACAGATAGATGAGTTCTTTGATATCAATACTACACAAACATCAGCATGTATAAAGTGGGAAGCTTTCAAAGCTTTTATTAGGGGGCATATTATTAGTTATACAGGTTCAAAATCTAAGAAGACTCGAGAGGAGAGAGTCCAATTGGAACATAAACTAAAAATTCTTCCAGAAAAAGTGTATGCAGTAAGTAATCCAAAATTAGAGAACAAATTACTGATTCTGAGAGCTGAATATGACAAAAAATCAGCGAATAGAGCTGCCTCGAGTCTTCTAAGATTGAAGCAAACCTTTTATGAACAAGGTGAAAAATCAGGAAAATTATTGGCATGGCAGATTAAACAATTAGAATTTAAAACATCAATTACCAGTATTATAAGTAACAGACAGGCAGTTGTAAATCCTTTAGCAATTAATAGTGGCTTTAGAGATTATTATGAAAAACTATATGATACAAAAAATGAAACTGACTTAACAAAACTAAATGGGTTTTTGGGTGGATTATCTATACCGTGTATTCCAAATGAAAATAGGGAGATACTGGAGTCAAAAATTAGTCAAGAAGAAGTTGGGCTAGCCATTGATAATATGAAATCAGGAAAAAGAGCAGGACCAGATGGTCTTCCAGTTGACCTCTATAAAAAATTTAAGAATAAATTAATAAAACCATTTTTGGAAATGCTTTTAGAAGCATTTCAAAATAGTAATTTACCACCATACATGAATAATGCCTTAATTATACTGTTGCCAAAACCAGGTAAACCCTCTAATAAATGTGAAAACATGAGACCAATAAGCCTATTAAATGCTGACCTTAAGATAATCTGTAAAATTTTAGCAAGACGACTGCAAGAAATATTACCAAATATTATTAACTGAGATCAGAATTGCTTTGTAATGGGAAGACAAGGCTTCCATAATGTAAGAAGACTATTTAATATTATTTATTCTAATAAAGAAGCACCGGATACAGTTCTCCTATCATTGGACGCCGAAAAGGCCTTTGATAGGGTCGAATGGCCCTTTCTTTTTGAAGTCCTACAAAGGTTTGGACTTGGAAATAATTTCATAAAATGGGTTCAGATAATATACAATAATGCTACAGCAGAAATCCTAACAAATAGCAATATCTCAAAATCAATAAAAATCAACAGAGGATGTCGACAAGGCTGTCCACTTTCACCTTTACCGTTTACTATGGCAATTGAACCTTTAGCGATGGCAGTACGTTTACATCCACAAATATATGGAATTAAAGTAGGACCAACAAAACATAAAATCTCCCTGTATGCCAATGACATAATTTTGTTTATGTCGAATCTTAAAAAATCAATTCCGACCTTGTTAAATTTAATAAAGAACATTGGGGAAATATCAGGATATAAAATAAATAAAACTAAATCTTCAATATTAATGCTAAATGAGACCCAGAGAAATCACCCAGCTCCTGAGGTAAATCAATTCAGTGTTGTAAATCAGTTTAAATATTTAGGAATTCAAATTGTGCCTAAGTTAGAATCAGTCGCCAGTGCCAACTATGAAGCCTTAATGACAGATATTAATGAGTTACTTCAGAGATGGATGTCACTACCAATGTCGATGATCGGGAGAATTAATGTACTTAAAAGTAATATCTTACCCAAAATACTTTATTTATTTCAATACATTCCTTTACCACCACCTTCAGATCTATTCTCAAGAATTTAAAAAAAAAATAGTGGAATTTATATGGAACAATAGGAAGGCTAGATTACGTCTGTCCTTACTATATTTACCGTTTGATCGTGGAGGTCTGAAATGTCCAAACTTTATGTTGTATTACTGGTCAGCACAACTGAGGTCTATGACATATTATTTTTCATCAAATGATCTCCCTCACTGGACTGAAATGGAATCATACAATTTACCTTTACCTCTTCCCTTATTCATATACTCAGACTCGGCTAAAAAATTACAGAAACAAGTTAAAAATCCTATTGTAAAGCATATGATCAAAATATGGTGTGAAATCAAAAAACATTTAAAAGAACCACACTTATTGTCACAATTTAGCCCAATATGGGGTAATCAATATTTTAAACCAGGGAGAGCGGATGCTGTATTTAAAGTATGGAATTTAAAAGGGATTCAAAAGATTCAAGACTTATATTTGTCACGTTCAGATAACATAATGTCTTTTGAAGAACTGAGGATCAAATTTAATCTTAATAGAACACATTTTTTTAAATATCTTCATCTTAGGAATTTTATTCGATCAAATCAAAATAATGCTCTCATCCGACCTACTTATTCATCCTTGGAAAAAATTTTGACGAAGGATAGTAAGAGAAAGGGTATTATTTCAGAGTTTTATAACTCATTGACACTATCCTCAAGTGAAAACTCACAGAAAAGAATGAATTATTGGAAAGAAGACCTGCAAACTGAAATTTCAGCGGAACAATGGGAATTGGCTTGTGCAGAAGCTCAAACCAAATCAATAAATGTACGTCTTAAATTGATACATTTTAAATGGTTAATGCAGATGTATGTTACACCGGTAGAGTTAAATAGATATAACAAAAACATACCAGATACATGCACAAAATGTATGGAAAATAAAGGAACCCTATTTCATTGTTTATGGGAATGTAGAAAAATTAGAATGTTTTGGGAAGAGGTGAGGGTAACAATAGAAAAAATAATTTCAAAACAATTCATATTGAACTCTAAACTGTTTTTGTTGGGTCTGTATCTAGAAAAGCATAACTTTAATAAGAGTGAAAGAGCATTCATAGACCTCAGTTTGCTTAATGCCAAAAAATGTATTGCATTACTGTGGAAAAAGACTCATAGACCAGATGTGACTCAGTGGTTAAGACAGATGTTAACAAACCTTCCACTAGAAAGAATAACATACATACTGAAATCAAAGGAAAATGTGTTTGAGAATATATGGAGACCTTTCATTGATTATGTAAATAAATTAAACATAACTTCTGAAGAAGAAGGTGAATGATGTGTGTGGACCTTGTAAATTCCAAATTGGTGAATGTATAATATGTATACTTACCAGGGGTGTCCAACCAGGTGCCATGGAGAGCCAAGACCCTGCAGGTTTTCTCTTCTACCCAGTCTCTTCAGCAGGTGTTTTCACTTATCAGCAATCAGTGGGAAGAAGTTCACAGAAATCTGCTGTTGAAGACACTGGTTGGAGGTAAAACCTGCAGGGTCTTGGCTCTCCATGGCACATGGTTGGACACCCCTGACCTAGACTAAACAGAGGAGCATTGTTGATGACTTGCTTTTGTTAATGGTTGTTGGTGTTTTTAGTACATTTTTTTTTTATTATTTTTAAATTATTTTAGTGTTAGTGTTTGATTGTTTGTGTCATGTTTGTTAAAAAAGGTTCAATAAAAAAATATTGTGGAAAAAAAACAATATGTGGTTACATAAGTGCTTAAATACAATGTGGATGCTTTTATATGTTCCTGCTTTCAGCAACCAACAAGTTTCTTTTTCGCTTCTTTTTGTATAGAAACTTTAAATTGGTTTCAAATTTAGGTTATTCCGAATAATATGGATTGCTTTGAATTTACTTTGAAGACTTAATTTGGTTATAAATCAGCTTTAAAGATTAAAAGTTTAAATAAAAGATGCAGTCCCTATGTTTGACCACAAGATGGAGGCAGTTTTCGTCTGCACTCCCGGAAGAGGAAACTCAGTGACATCACTAAAGGCGCTTTTCCACTAGGGTCAGTATGATACGGTTTGGGACGGGACGGTACAGTTCGGCCCGCTTTGTTTTTCCATTGCACTAGGTCCCATTTTGAAGTGGGTGGGAATATAGTTACAGGGAGGCGGCACAACCCTCTCCCTCCCGTTACGTAAAACCAGCGTAACTGGCGTAAAACAAGCGTAACGTGATGCAAAACACAAGCTGGCAGGATACGACGCGTCTGCGTTCTCTGTCTTTTTTTGCCTGAATAAATACAAAAAAAGGAGAACAGAAAGCAGAGGCGGCGAAACTACACACTCTGGAAAAGTGCTTGACCATTTAGGAATCCATAGAGCAGTATAAAGGAGAAGCCATGAGGATACAAACAACATCACGTATCAAGGTAAGCTAATGATTGCTAATGCTACTTTGCTTTTAAGTCCGCCATACAACATTGTAATGTCGGCAAGTTATCGATGTTAGCTACTAAAATATGTATTCTGTGTGTGTGTGTGTTTCAGATGGCTCTCTTGTGGCAAAAATATCGCTTCAAACATTGGGGGTTAACGTTCAACACAGTGATGTGACCCCAACTTCACGAACGCAAAGTGGCTATAATGTCTGTAGAAATGTTTAGCTTCTGATCTGTGTCAAAATCATGGAGAGACTGTTGAGACATCATGGAATTTATCTGCTCCAGCCTGTGATGTCGTGGCAAAACATGGATCAGGTGCCATATTGTGGTATATGAGCCGTTAAATATATATTTCAACAGGTAAACAGTACTGAATTAGGCATAAATGGAGAAATAAGGCGAAAACGACGTGGGTGTCGTGCCGGTGTAAGACGGCGGGCAAGGAATATAAGGTACAGACCCACCATCCCATCCATTGTTATGGGGAATGTACGATCGATATTGGGAAAGGTAGATGAGCTAGCGGCTATCTCCCGCTACGATAGCATATACCGGGAGTGCTGCCTTTTGTTGTTTACTGAGACGTGGCTAACTGAACTAGCAGCAGATGCTAACATTGAACTGGAGGGTTTCCACGCGATACGGGCAGACCGAACACCAGACAGTGGCAAAGCAAGGGGCGGTGGAGTGATAATGTATGTTAATAACAACTGGTGCAGACCGGGACATATCACTGTTAAACAACAACACTGCAGCAAAGACATCGAGTTGCTAGCTGTTAGCATGCGGCCTACCTATCTCCCGAAGGAATACTCACACGTGATCTGCATTGTTATTTATGCAAATCTGACGGCGAACGCTGGGACAGCGCGTGACGTCATCCACTCAGTAACTGGCAGGCTGCAGACAGAACACCCAGATGCTCTTCTCCTCATCTCAGGCGATTTCAACCATGTTTCACTGTCTCCCATTCTACCCACGTTTACCCAGTATGTCACATGCCACACTAGAGACAATTAAACACTGGACTTATTCTACGCAAACACTAAGGAGGCGTACACCTCATCACCACTCCCCCCACTCGGGAGATCGGATCACAACTTGGTTCATCTCCGGCCGGTGTACAAACCCCTAGTGCACAGACAACCTCCGGTCATGCGCACAGTGAAGTTATGGTCTGAGGAGGCAATGGACGCTCTAAAGGACTGTTTTGAAACCACTGCCTGGGAGCAGCTCTGCGATCCACATGGTGAGGACATCGATGGCCTCACTCACACCACCACGGACTACATCAGCTTCTGTGTGGACAACACTGTACCCACCAAGACCATACGGTGTTGCTCAAACAACAAATCCTGGATCAACCCTGAGATAAAAACACTTCTGAGAGAGAAGAAGAAGATCTTCAGGTCGGGAAACAGGGAGATGCTGAAGTCCGTACAGAGGGAGCTGAGGAGAAAGATCAGAGAAGGCAAGGACAGCTTCAGGAAGAAGATGGAGGACAAGCTGCAACAGAGCGACATCAGTGGGGTCTGGAGAAACCTTAAAACCATCTCTGGGCTCCAGAATACCTCCCCCCAGGCCACGGGGGCCAGGGAGTGGGCGAACAATCTGAATCTGTTTTTTAATAGGTTTGACCAACCGCCCTCCCCCCCGACTGCACACCAACCACTGCTGCCTCTGAAGACATCAAGTCCTGCTGCCCACTCCTCACTCCACCATCACCCCCCCCCCCACTCCCAACACACAGCCCCACAACCTGACCCTCACTAAGACCCAGGTGAGGACGGAGCTGAGGAAGATCAAGGCGAGGAAGGCGTTGGGACAGGACAGCATCAGTGCAAAGCTCCTCAAGTCCTGTGCAGACCAGCTGTGTGGGATTGTGGAGTACATCTTCAACCTGAGCCTGAAGATGGGGAGGGTACCACAGCTGTGGAAAACATCTTGTGTGGTACCTGTACCAAAGACTTCCCACCCCAAAGATCTGAACAGCTACAGACCAGTGGCCCTGATGTCCCACATGATGAAGACCCTGGAGAGACTGCACCTTGCTCACCTCCGCCCCCTGGTGGGACCAGCGATGGATCCACTCCAGTTCGCCTACCAGCATGGCATTGGGGTGGAGGATGCGGTGATCTTCCTCCTTCACCGTTCTCTGTCCCACCTGGAGAAGCCCGGGAATGTGGTGAGGATCATGTTCTTTGACTTCTCCAGAATCAGAATCAGAATCAGAATCAGAATGAGCTTTATTGCCAAGCACATTTACAAGTAAACAAGTAAACATACGAGGAATTTGACTTGACATTGGGCGCGCACGATAAGCGCATCCCAATGACGCGGCAGCCATGCAAAGGCGCCTGTCATACAGTGGAGGGTAAAGAGGGGAGGGGGGGAGAACACATAGGGCGGAGAGAAAAAACATAGTTATCAAAATAAAGCTCGTATAAAGCTCATAAAAAGCTCGTATGAGCAAAATTGTGATTGCATAGAAAAAACCCCTCTTATGCACAAATAGCAAACAATAGATCACACATTAACAAAGCAGCAAGTTCAGAGAGACAGTGTGAGTGTATGTGTGTCAGTGTATGTGTATCAGTCATGTGATGTTGTATGCAGTGTGTGTGTCAGTTATTGGTGTGCAGCAAAAATCCTCTCTCAGCAACTGGATGTTATGTCTTTAGTGTCTGAAACTTAGATAGCATGTCCACAATAGATCCAACTCTCAGTGCATGTCCGATGGTAATTCCTAAGCCAGTCACATGGCGCTGTCCTTGAGAGTTCAGATTACTGTACGCCAGATTGTTTGTGTTAGGGAAACTCTTCTTCTGTTTTGTCTTCATCCAGGAGGAGAGGGCGCCAAATCAAGGTCAAGGCACAGTTCACTCAGAGCATAGAATTTCCATCTCTCTTGCGATTCTGTGCTTCATAATTTCCATATACAGGCTTTAAAATCCTTCCCTGGAGAGCACCAGCGACTCCAGATGTATACCATCTTCTGAATCAGCCATCATTCAGTTCACCATTGCCGCTATCAGTGCGCTCCCCGACTGGTCGAATTTGTTGTTGAAGGAGCATTGCCGGGTCTGCTTTGATCAGCTCTCCCAACTTCTTTAATTTCTGATACATCAGGAAACTCCTGAGCCAAAATAGAAATCCTGTGATCAAAAGCCAAACAAATAGAGATGTCTTCCGCATCTCAGTCGAATCACACAGATACATGAATTCCCAATTGTTCATGAGTCCACTTGGGCTCCCCCTAGCCCGATCTTCTTTTGAAGTGGTGTCAATCGCATATAGAGCCCACCAAATCCATAATTTTCCATTTGGAATAAGATTCAGCCAGAATAAGAGCGACACAGACGGAGACAGGACACAACAAGCTGGGATAGTGAAGAGGGGAGAGGAGTGGGGAGGAGGGAGAGAAAATGCGACTGCTCTCTCTGAAGGCCGGAAGAAGAAGTGCCAGTGCTTTCAACACCATCCAACCGATGATCCTGAAGGACAAGCTGCTGTGCGCAGGGGTGGACCAGCACCTGTCATCATGGATCCTGGACTACCTCACAAACCGGCCACAGTTTGTGAGAACCCGGGACTGTGTGTCCAACACGATCATCGGTAACAAGGGGGCCCCCCAGGGAACGGTTTTGGCTCCCTTCCTGTTCACCCTTTATACTGCGGACTTCTCCCACAACACAGCACACTGCCATCTACAGAAGTTCTCTGACGACTCTGCGATCGTTGGCCTCATCTCCAACGGAGATGAAGCTGAGTACAGAGAGCTTATCCAGGACTTTGTGGACTGGTGCCATCGGAACTGCCTCCAGATCAACGCGAGGAAAACTAAGGAGCTGGTGGTGGACTGCCGCAAGCAAGGACAACTCCTCACAGCACCAGTAAACATACAGGGAACAGACATCGAGATGGTGACATCCTATAAGTACCTGGGTGTTCATCTGAACAATAAACAAGACTGGTCACACAATACTGACACACTCTACAAGAAGAGACAGCGCAGGCTGTTCCTACTGAGGAGACTCAGGTCTTTTGGTGTACAAGGGGCGCTGCTGAAGACATTCTACGACATGGTGGTGGCATCAGCCATCACTTTTGGAATGGTCTGCTGGGGCAGTGGCGTTACAGCAGCCGATAGGAAGAGACTGAACAAACTGATCAAGAAAGCTAGCTCTGTCCTGGGGCAGTGCCTTGACCCAGTGGAGGAGATGGGAGAGAGAAGGATGGTGGCTAAACTGTCATCTCTCCTGGAGTCCGAATTCCACCCTATGCAGGACACACTGAATGTACTGAGGAGCTCATTTAGCAGCAGACTACACCATCCTAGGTGCGCGACTGAGAGGTTTCGCAGGTCCTTCCTACCTACGGCTGTCAGACTGTATAACCTAAGCAGGGCTGCTCGCAGAGATAGCAAAAAAACGTGACGACCTAGTAGTATTGAATGCAAAAGACACAACAGACTTACACAAATGGTCTCCTCCAGCATACAACTAGGACAATATCAGTCGCTACGGAGGGTGACAATATGTATGGGTACATATTCATACCATGTAGGGTAACTAAATAGACGGTTATGCTGTTTATTCCATCTAGCTACAATGCTCTGCACTGTGTATATATATTTATATATTTATGTGTACATACGTATGTATATTCACTGCTCTTATTTTCTTATCTTCTTAATTATTGCTCTGAGTGTTGCTATCCCTGTGCTGTTGCAATCCTGGAATTTCCCCATTGTGGGACTAATAAAGGCTTATCTTATCTTATCTTACCTTATCTTAAAGCACCATCAAACTCACTCTTCATCAAACTAAAAACACTCACATTTAAAGAGTTGGTAGATTTTAAAACAGCTCAGATTATGTTTAAAGTCAAACAACAAAAATTACCTGACAGTGTCCAGGGGTTGTTTCACTCAAGAGAAACCCAACATGAACTAAGGGGGTTACTTTTATTCAAAAAACCACACGTAAGAACTAATGCAAGGTATCACTGTATCTCAACCAAAGGAGTTCAATTATGTAATAATTTTACTGATGAAATGAAAACCTGTGGGTCATCTATCAAATTTAAAATACTCTTTAAAAATCATATATTAAACAGCTATGAAATGGACTTTCTAACGCTAACGCTAATGCTAAGAAGGCACTCGGGGAACTGCACAATGCGATTAGTGAAATCCAAACTTCACACCCGGACAGTTCTGTGGTGGTTGCGGGGGATTTTAACCACACCAGCTTAAAGACTGTGCTCCCCAAGTTTAAACAATGTGTAGACTTTAAGACCAGAGGACAGAATATGTTGGACTTAGTGTACACAAACACAGATGCATATAAGGCTATACCCCGCCCCCATCTCGGCCTTTCTGACCACATATCTGTGATGCTGCTGCCTGCCTACAAACCTTTATTGAAGCGCAGCAGGCCAGCAGTGAAACAAATCAGAATTTGGCCAGAGAGTGCAACCTCTGCACTGAAAGACTGTTTTCTGCACACAGACTGGGAGGTCTTCAAAATAGCAGCCTCCCAGGAAGACAAGACAGATGTGGAGGAGTATGCTGAAACGGTCACCAGCTACATCGCGAAGTGCACAGAGGATGTCACTACAGTGAAGACCATCACTATGCGGGGTAACCATAAGCCCTGGATGACTGCAGAGGTGCGCTCACTGCTTACAGCCAGGGATGCAGTCTTCAGAGCGAAGGACAGGATCGCCCTCCGCTCAGCCAGGTCTGCGCTCTCAAAGGGAATTAAAGCGGCAAAGCACGTCTATGCGGAGAAAATCCAGGGACACCTCTGTGACACTAGGAACACCAAGCAGATGTGGCAGGGAGTTCGGACACTGACGGGCTATAAGTCTAGGCAGAGGGTCGATGATGACGACGCTTCGCTTCCAGACAGGCTTAACAACTTCTTTGCACGTTTTGAAGCATCAAACTTGACAATCAGAGGGAGGGCTGGCCCACCCCCACCATCGGTCGGACCAGCTTTTACCATCAACACAGCGGACACATGGAGGACCCTAACCAGAGTCAACCCATGTAAAGCTGCAGGTCCGGACAACATCCCGGGACGTGTGCTCCAAGACTGCACGAGAGAGATGGCGGATGTCCTGACTGACATTTATAACATCTCCCTGAGTCAGGCCATCATTCCCAGATGCTTCAAGACCTCTATCATTGTACCAGTGGCAAAGAAACCAGTTGTGTCCTGTTTGAATGACTATCGTCCTGTTGCACTGACACCAATTGTGATGAAGTGTTTTGAATGGCTTGTCAAACCACACATTACAGCCTGCCTCCTTGCATCACATGACCCGCTCCAGTTTGCATATCGTTCAAACCGCTCCACGGAGGATGCTATAGTGACCACCCTACACTCTGTCATCACCCACCTGGACTAGAAAGACACCTACGCCAGACTCCTGTACATTGATTTCAGTTCAGCATTCAACACCATTATTCCCCAGAGACTGATGGAGAAATTACTCCTTCCTGGTCTGAACACTGCCACATGTCTCTGGATCCTGGATTTCCTGACTGAGAGACCTCAGTCTGTCCGGGTTGGAAACAACATCTCCAACTCTGTCACGCTGAGCACCGGATCCCCTCAAGGCTGTGTACTCAGTCCACTGTTGTTTACACTTCTAACACATGACTGTGTATCCAGACACGAGGGGAACCAGATTATTAAGTTTGCAGACGACGCCACGGTGGTGGGACTTATTCAGAGGGATGAGGAATCAATGTACAGGGAAGAAGTGAGAGACCTGGAGGGCTGGTGCAGGGAGAACAATCTGGTGCTCAACGTGGACAAAACGAAGGAGATGATTATCGACTTCCGGCGGTCATAGCCTGAGCACGTCCTCCTCAGCATCGGTGGCCGTTTAGTGGAGAGAGTGGAGAACATCAAGTTCCTCGGAGTGCAGATCTCACAGGACCTGACCTGGAGCAAGAATTCTTTGGGGATCAGGAAGCGGGCTCAGCAGAGACTGCACTTCTTGAGGAAACTCAAACAGGCCTCTCTCCCCATCTGCATCCTCAGGACCTTCTACAGAGGTGTGGTGGAGAGTGTTCTGACGTACTGCATTGCTACATGGTACTCCAGCTGCAGTATGTCAGACAAAAATGCCCTGCAGAGGATAGTCAAGGGGGCTGAGAGGGTAATTGGAGTCTCCCTCCCCTCTGTCCAAGAACTTTTTCAGAACCGTTGTAGGAGCAGGGCACTGAACATTGTCAAGGATCGTTCTCACCCTCTGCATAAACACTTTGAACTTCTTCCATCTGGTAAACGATTCCGGAGCATCAGAGGCAGAACCACCAGACTGATCAACAGCTTCCTTCCACAAGCTGTCAGGATGCTGAACAGTTGACCCAGAATCTCTCATACACACTACTGCACCTACGGACATTTTGTATATTATTTGTATATTATAGTTAGTTAGTTTTTTCCCAAGTATGTCTCAGGGATGTGTGAATGGATGGGGTGGGGTGGGGGTGGGGTGAAGCTATGTGTGAGTGTGTCTTAAATCATGCTGCTTCTATTTATATGGATGCCGAGAGAAACGCAATTTCATCTTGCCTGCACTACAGTTGTATGTACAGCAGTATGACAATAAAGTATGATTTGATTTGATTTGATTTGATTTGACTTATAAGATTTATGTTGGACTGATTTTTTCTCTGGGCCTGAATGTATGGCAATAGTAAATGTATTGATTATTATTGTTATTACTTTCCTTTTTTGATTGCGTGTGCAGTATTTCTTCTCTGGTTTGTTAATGACTGAAGTCACTGATACGAGTGACTGATATTTGAGTTTCATTTAAAAGAAAAAAAAAAGGCTGTAAAAGGGGGTAGGACTAGGAAAAGTTTTTTTAAACTTCATCCTACTCCTTTTCAAACATACATTGCTGATATGTTTTAATAGAAAAATGTTGAAGGTCTTTTGTCTACAATGTTTCTTTTTTAAAATTTCCATTTTATCTTATTTTCTTTGTTTACATGTTTGAAATAAAAACAAGAAAAAAAAAAGCCTAAGTCACAGTCAACATAAAAACTTTGAATAAATTAAATTTTTAAACTCTGATCAAAAGAAAAGACATAGTAGAGGATGTGCTCAAGGATGAGGCTGAGTTTATTTCTCAGGTTCAGCTTTATTAACAGAACACATACTCTAACAATCTCCAAGCAAGAAAAGGGAGAGATCAATATCACATCACTCTTTTATATCCCGGAACATCGAAACTCAAGTCACATGGTGTCTAAGCAAACATACAGTCACATGGTACTTAATCCCAGTCACAATGTAACCCTTTTGATCTTCCACCATTGTCCCTTAGCCTTCGATGGTCCGGAAATCCCTCCAGGGCGTCTCTCCGAGACAAAGGCCAAATCTCACACCTTCTCGATATCTCCTGCAGACTCAGTCCTTTTGTCCCTCGAGACATGCAGCACACAATAACATATAGCAATACATTTGTGGAAAATACGTACCCAACATATGTGCCACATGACCCCCCCCAAACGTCTAATATGGGACAAACATAATCAGAGATGCATGGCATAAAAACATTACTACATATCATATATCAATCCACCAGTTGCCTAGGTCTAAACCTCCTGCCGTATCTGCTGTAAGCCGGCCTTGCTGCTTCTGCAGTGTCCCCCTGCACCTGTGGATTAGAACTGTTAGCCAATCTCTGTGGGGGTTCTGGAGAATGCCTTCTCGGAGGTCTGCCGCGACGGGGGGACCTCGCCAACTGCACTTGTTCATCCGCCAACACAAAAGCGGGTTTGAGTCTGTTTATACAAATCAACTCCTTTCTGTCTCCCAAATCTAGCAAAAAATGCTTCTCTCCTGTTTCCAGCACTCTGAAAGGTCCATCATACGGCGGCCGCAAGTTTGGACGATGAGCATCATGTCTAACAAAAACAAACTCCGCATTTTTTAAAGCCTTCGGCACAAAAACGCGTGGGAAACTGTGATGAACCGGGCCAGGAAGCGTGTTCGATCCTGTGCCGCTCTGCAACAGCTGAGCGGGGGGGGGGCAATTTGGCGCAGGATTGTCGGGGAGAAATTCTCCGGGCAAACGGAGAGGTTGTGCAAAAACTAACTCAGCTGGGGAGGCCTGCAAATCCTCCTTAGGTGCAGAACGCAACCCCAATAAAACCCATGGAAGTTTGTCCACCCAATTTGTATCCGTAAGCGACGCTCTGAGGGCTGCTTTCAATGACCTATGAAAACGTTCGCATAAACCGTTAGCCTGGGGGTTATACGCGATAGTGCGGTGGATCTTCACCCCTAGGCTGCGGGCCATCGATGATCAGAGCTCAGAAACAAATTGAGGACCTCTGTCAGAAGTTATGTCCGACGGAACTCCAAAATGCGCTACCCAAGCCGTTAAAAACATGCGCGCAACTTCCTCCACTGTGGTTGATGCCAGAGGGACCGCTTCCAGCCAACGCGTGGTGCGATCCACCATCGTCAAAAGGTGTGTGTACCCCTGTGACGATGGAAGGGGGCCCACCAAGTCGACATGCACATGATCAAAGCGCTTAGCCGGAATGTGAAAAGGCTCCAAAGGAGCCCTAGTGTGTTTGTGTATTTTGGCTACTTGGCTTGTGTATTTTGTCTCCACGGGGCGGCGGAGGCATACCTATCTGCAGCACCCTGTCCTCCAGCCTTAACCCTGTTGGTCCAGACTGGAGCGCGCGCACGTCCGCATCGCTGACCTGCTCCACGGCCATGGCTGCATAATCTAACCCTACGCGGACCAGGGCCGCGTGCGCTTCCGCGTCGCTGCCCTGGCCCGCAGCCATGGCTGCAGAGTCTGCCCCCACGAGGCCTGGCGTCGGCACAGCACGCGAGAGGCAGTCTGCCACTACATTATGTTTACCTGCGACATGCTGGATATCGGTGGTGAACTCAGATATCGCGGCCAGCTGTCTTTGTTGCCGGCCCGACCAAGGTTCCGAAATCTTGGCCATCGCAAAAGTCAGCGGTTTGTGGTCCACAAACGCGGTGAAACGGCGCCCTTCCAGCCAGAACTGGAAATGGCGGATGGCCAAGTGTAGGGCCAACAACTCCCTGTCGAACGCGCTGTATTTTCGCTCGCTATCGCGCAAGGTTTTGCTGAAAAACGCGAGCGGCTGCTAGGTCCCCGCTACAAACTGTTCAACGACCGCCCCCACCGCTAAATCGGAAGCGTCAGTGGTGAGCGCCATGCAGGCCGTTGGGACTGGGTGTGCCAACAAAACCGCGTTTGCCAGGGCTGATTGGACTTGGGAGAATGAGCGCTCCCGCTCAGGAGACCATTCGATTTTATTTGTGGGTTTTTGTTTCTTTAGTGCAGCGTACAATGGTTGCATGAGCTGCGCTGCGCTTGGGAGGAAACGGTTATAAAAATTAACCATTCCCAAAAACTCCTGTAACGCTTTGACCGTTTGAGGTCAGGGAAAATCTGTTATTGCGCGTACTTTATTGGGCAGAGGGACCGCTCCTTCTGGTGAGACGCGATGCCCCAAAAAATCAATTTGCGCCACCCCAAACTGACACTTCGCTGGGTTAATTATTAACCCGTGCTCTTCCAGCCTCCGAAAAACCGCTGTGAGGTGGCTTTCGTGTTTGTCTTTGGACGTGCTGGCTACCAAAATGTCATCCAAGTAGACAAACACGAAAGGCAGGTCGCGTAGAATCGCGTCTGTCATACGCTGGAACGTCTGCGCGGCACCCTTGAGCCCAAAAGGCATGCGCAAAAACTCAAAAAGCCCGAAAGGAGTTATTACCGCTGTTTTGGGTATATCCTGAGCGCGCACCGGGACCTGATGGTAACCACGCACCAAGTCTATTTTAGAAAAAATGCGCACCCCCGCCAAATGAACCGAAAAATCTTGGATGTGCGGAATCGGGTAGCGGTCATGTGCTGAGGCGTTATTCAACCTGCGGAAATCACCGCAAGGTCGCCACGAACCATCAGTCTTTGGGACCATGTGTAGCGGTGAAGCCCAGGGGCTGTTAGAACGTCTAATGATGCCCAGTTTTTCCAAGTTGGCGAACTCCTCGCGCGCTATGGCCAGTTTAGCTGAGTCCAAGCGCCGAGCTTTTGCAATAACGGGCGGCCCGGTGGTAGTGATAAAGTGTTCCACCCCATGTTTAGCCACTGTCGCTGAAAACGTTGGGACTGTGAGTGCTGGGAACTGAGTGAGTAGTGCGTGGAACTTACCACCCGCAGCTGTGACGTTGGCCTGTGCAGTCGGCGGGGCCACCCGGGCTGTGCAGGGAATAGAGTGAAAAGACATTAACCAGACGTCTATTAGCAAGATCAACCAATAAACTATGTGAGCACAAAAAATCAGCACCTAACATGTTGAAATTGACTGCCGCTATGACGAAAGTCCATTCAAATGTACGGCCATGGAAAGAGAGAGACAGGGTCTTCTCCCCGAAGGTCTTAATCGCCGAGCCGTTCGCTGCTGACACCTGGGGGCCACTGGAAGGCGCCAGCCGGTCAGCGTAGGAAGGTGTGATGAAACTCAGCTGGGAGCCTGTGTCCACGAGGAAGTGCCTCCCCGATCGCGCGTCCCACAGGTAGAGCAGCTTGTTCTCTTCACCGAGAGCCGCAGCTGCTACCGACTCCCAGTCTTGGCGTTTCCCGAGCGCTTGAACTGGCACGGTGGAATGCACTTGCGTGCCCTCTCAGCGAAACAGCGATAGTAAAAGCAAAAGACGTTGCTCGCTCTGCGTCTCCTGGCCTCCGCCGCTGCTGTCGTCGGTGAGTCTGGTGCTGCAGCCTCTGGCCCCCTGCCATCTCCGGATGTTGCGGCCAGCTCCGCTGCTGCGGTCGTGGCCGTGTGTTGCCTATGGGCGTCGAAGAGTCGCTGCGCCTCCTGGCCCAGCTCGTGGTAGTCTCGGTGGGCCAGCAGCTGTGAACTGGCCAGGGTAACTCTCACCGCTGAGGGTAGTGTCCTGAGGAAAAGGTGGGCGAAGATAAAACCATCATCTTTGGAGTCTCTCAAACTCAGCATCTTCGCCATCAGGTCTGCAGGTCTCTCGACCTCGCCCTCAGTCAACGCCAGGAGCTTCTCTGCTCGCTCTCCCAGCGAGGGGGTGAAGGAACGGATGAGAGCAGGCTTCAATGCGCCATACTTGTCGTCGTCTGGCGGGTGGTTAATCAGGCTCTCCACTCGCTGGGCTGTGTGGCTGTCCAGCTTTGCAACCACATGGTAGAATTTTGTGGCGTCTGCTGAAACTCCCCGGAGATGGAACTGTGCCTCGACTGTGTTAAACCAGGAGCGTGGGCTATGCTGCCAGAAATCAGGTAGCTGGACTGTGGTAGCTGCATTATCCTGGCTGGCTCCTGATGAGTCCGGTGCGGGAGAATCGTCACCGGCCATAATACGTCTTAAGGTCACCAGTGTAGAGGATGTGCTCAAGGATGAGGCTGAGTTTATTTCTCAGGTTCAGCTTTATTAACAGAACACATACTCTAACAATCTCCAAGCAAGAAAAGGGAGAGATCAATATCACATCACTCTTTTATATCCCGGAACATCGAAACTCAAGTCACATGGTGTCTAAGCAAACATACAGTCACATGGTACTTAATCCCAGTCACAATGTAACCCTTTTGATCTTCCACCATTGTCCCTTAGCCTTCGATGGTCCGGAAATCCCTCCAGGGCGTCTCTCCGAGACAAAGGCCAAATCTCACACCTTCTCGATATCTCCTGCAGACTCAGTCCTTTTGTCCCTCGAGACGTGCAGCACACAATAACATACAGCAATACATTTGTGGAAAATATGTACCCAACATATGTGCCACAGACATGAGCATTCTGCATAAGTATGCACTAAACACGATTACAGTTTAGTGATGTGGGATGATGGGAGTTGTTTGCTAGTCGTTTAAACAAAAACTAAATATTACTCTGTTATTATACGACAACCAACAACTTTAATTACTTGGAAAATTATCTTTTAAACTGACAAACCTCATATGTGTAATTCGTGGTAAAAATTTGATTGGGATCAAAAGATAATTTTGCTCTTGCCATTCATTTTTATGGAGAACATTTTCGATTTAAGCCCCCTACACTGATCTCTATAGAAAAACCAGACAGATCATTGGCTACCAGAAGTAAAGCCACCCGGTCACCACACCAGCACACCCAAAACACTCAGTGAGCCAACAGTGAACAAATGAGCCCAGCAGCAAACGGCACCACCCCCACCTCAACAAGCTCCCAAAAACCCAACAGATCTTGCGCAACTGGTGAACTGCATAAATTGATTTCTATAGTTGGTCGATTTCTATAGTTCACTGGCTGCACAAGACTACAAGCCACGCCTCCACATCAAGAAGCCCCAAATCTGCCAATTCCCTGGGAAGCCACCGAGGCAAAACTGGCACCGTCCACCACCAAACCCATCCACTCCCCACCGACTAGGGATGGGCACATCAATACTTCGATACTAGCTAGTCAATACTTTGGAGTCGATACTGTTGTGTATAACAACAGACAGTGAGGACATGGTGACGCGGGCGCGGGTTGACGTCATCACGCCATGTCTAACTGTGACAGGTGCCAAATGGTAACCCCCTAGTGGTCAAAAGTGGTAAAGATTTTTGTCAAGAAAATATTCAGATCAGATGTCAGAGATTTCCAACGCTATAACTTAAAAGTGGTAAGAGATAATGGCTTACTGTCAATTAGAAAGATGTAGAATATGATCCAAAGTTTGACATAGTAAATTTGCGCATCTAATTTGCATAATGCCGTGCATAATGCCACGGCAGCCATATCAGAAATTTCCAAGGCTTTAACTTGAAAGTGGTAAGAGATAATGGCTTACTGTCAATTAGAAAGATGTAGAATATGATCCAGCATTTCAGATAGGAGTAAATTTACGCATCTAAATTGCATAATGCCATGGCAGCAATATCAAATTACATAACTGGTCAAAAGTGGACTTTGGATATATTTACACAAAGAATGGTTCTGCTTTTTGTCACAGTTTCTTGTTTTGGGCATTTTGTTATGTTATCTTCAAAGTATATGAACCAGAAAATCAGTACAATGCAGTACAATGTAACAAAACAATGAACAAACACAATCGTCACTTACTGCTGGTGAAAGGCGGCTTTTTGCAGCATATTGGCCGTTATTTTCTCTTCTGCTGGGCATTTTTGCTTTCTCTCCCCCACCCAGAAATGGTTAGGATGATTGCACCTCAATTTCACTTTTATTCTGGTGCTATTTATGTTATAAAACAGAGCGATTGTTCCCTCGGCCACGTGGCGCTGTGATGAACAGCAGGTGAAATCAACCTGCTTCCCGTACCCTCTGTTATAAGAAAATGTAAATATTTACCTTCATAAGCAAAATAATCTCTTTTTTGAATCATAGTTGGCAAATTTGGGAACAAATGGCTCCTCTGTCAATCGGTAATGTCTATTTGATCTCAAAGAAGAAGAAGAAGAAAAAAAAATTCTTCCTCTTTGGTGTAATACAGATGCTTCCAGGTCAGCCATGATTCCGCCAATGCAAGAGCAGTAAGTTATACGTGTCTGCCACCTTGTGAGCTGGCATCATCAGTACAAATCCTCAGTACAATCCTCAGTACAACTGCGGAGTGTTTGGCATGTCATACTACTTGACAGGTGCTGAGCCACTAGGGGCGCGATCAGTAAATTAAATCTTGCCGAACAAAGGGTTAAGGGACTGACGGCGGCAACCTAGCCTCTTTGGTGCTCCGCCTCTAGCAACACATCAACCTGTATCTCTTTATAATTAGCTTACTAGCTTGTCTGTGTGTAACACCTGCTACTAGGTGACTTTTAATAAAGTACATTATTGGCTGTCATCCAGCAGTCTGAATCTATTAACAGCAGAACAGAAGTGGGGTTAAGAGACACGAAATCCTTCCCTAATCGTAGGCTATATTGAAAAGGAAGGATTTTACCCTGTTCTTAAAAACAGAGACCGAGTCTGACTCCCGGACCCAGAGTGGTAACTGGTTCCACAGAGAAGGAGCTTGATAGCAGAAGGCTCTGCCTCCCAGTGTACTTCTGGAGATTCTGGGCACCACAAGCAATCCAACATTTTGGGAGCGTAGAGCTCTATTAGGATGATAGGGTAATATCAGATCTTTTACGGTGGGGTAAAAAAGTATTTAGTCAGCCACCAATTGTGCAAGTTCTCCCACTTACAAGATGAGAGAGGTCTCCAATTTTCATCATAGGTATACCTCAACTATGAGAGACAAAATGAGAAAAAAAAAATCCAGAAAATCACATTGAAGGATTTTTAAAGAATTTATTTGCAAATTATGGTGGAAAATAAGTATTTGGTCACCTACAAACAAGCAAGATTTCTGGCTCTCACAGACCTGTAACAACTTCTTTAAGAGGCTCCTCTGTCCTCCACTCGTTACCTGTATTAATGGCACCTGTTTAAACTTGTTATCAGTATAAAAGACACCTGTCCACAACCTCAAACAGTCAGACTCCAAACTCCACTATGGCCAAGACCAAAGAGCTGTCAAAGGACACCAGAAACAAAATTGTAGACCTGCACCAGGCTGGGAAGACTGAATCTGCAATAGGTAAGCAGCTTGGTGTGAAGAAATCAACTGTGGGAGCAATTATTAGAAAATGGAAGACATAAAAGACCACTGATAATCTCCCTCAATCTGGGGCTCCACGCAAGATCTCACCCCGTGGGGTCAAAATGATCACGAGAACGGTGAGCAAAGATCCCAGAACCACACGGGGAGACCTAGTGAATGACCTGCAGAGACCTGGGACCAAAGTAACAAAGGCTACCATCAGTAACACACTATGCCACCAGGGACTCAAATCCTGCTGTGCCAGACGTGCCCCCCTGCTTAAGCCAGTACATGTCCAGGCCCGTCTGAAGTTTGCTAGAGAGCATTTGGATGATCCAGAAGAGGACTGGGAGAATGTCATATGGTCAGATGAAACCAAAATAGAACTTTTTGGTAAAAACTCAACTTGTCGTGTTTGGAGGAGAAAGAACACCATACCTACTGTGAAGCATGGGGGTGGAAACATCGTGCTTTGGGGCTGTTTTTCTGCAAAGGGACCAGGACGACTGATCCGTGTAAAGGAAAGAATGAATGGGGCCATGTATCGTGAGATTTTGAGTGAAAACCTCCTTCCATCAGCAAGGGCATTGAAGATGAAATGTGGCTGGGTCTTTCAGCATGACAATGATCCCACACATACCGCCCGGGCAACGAAGGAGTGGCTTCGTAAGAAGCATTTCAAGGTCCTGGAGTGGCCTAGCCAGTCTCCAGATCTCAACCCCATAGAAAATCTTTGGAGGGAGTTGAAAGTCCGTGTTGCCCAGCGACAGCCCCAAAACATCACTGCTCTAGAGGAGATCTGCATGGAGGAATGGGCCAAAATACCAGCAACAGTGTGTGAAAACCTTGTGAAGACTTACAGAAAACGTTTGACCTCTGTCATTGCCAACAAAGGGTATATAACAAAGTATTGAGATGAACTTTTGTTATTGACCAAATACTTATTTTTCACCATAATTTGCAAATAAAGTCTTTAAAAATCAGACAATGTGATTTTCTGGATTTTTTTTTTCTCATTTTGTCTCTCATAGTTGAGGTATATCTATGATGAAAATTGGAGACCTCTCTCATCTTTTAAGTGGGAGAACATGCACAATTGGTGGCTGACTAAATACTTTTTTACCCCACTGTATATATAAGGGGGCCTGATTATTAAGAGCTTTGAAAGTGAGAAGAAGGATTTTAAACTTAATTCTAAACTCTATGGGAAGCCAATGAAGGGAGAACAAAACCGGAGAGATATGATCTCTCTTTCTAGAACAAGTTAAAAACTCTTGCAGCAGCATTTTGGGTCAACTGAAGACTTTTTAAGGATATTTTGGGACAACCTGATAATAACGAGTTACAATAATCTAGTCGAGAGCTGACAAAGGGGTGGATCAGTTTCTCAGCATCATTCAGAGACAAGATGCTCTTAATCTTGGCAATATTGCGCAGATGATAGAAGGCAGTCTTAGAAACAAATTTAATATGTGAATTAAAGCACAGATCTTGATCAAAAATAACTCCAAGGTTCCTCAAAGAACTATTCAGACTGAGAGTGGCGGCATCCAAATTAAGAGTATGATTTGGAAAGGAATTTCTAAGGTTTTTTGGGCCAACAAGAATGACTTCAGTCTTATCTGAGTTTAGTAGCAGAAAATTACAAGTCATCCAGGCTTTGATTTCCTTAAGACAGGCATCTAATTTGGCTAATTGATTACAATCATTGGGCTTCATTGACAGGTATAGTTTTGTGTCGTCTGTGTAACAATGAAAATGTATACAGTGCTTTCTAATGATATTGCCTAACGGAAGCATATATAAACTAAAAAGAGTAGGGCCTAGCACAGATCCCAGTGGAACTCCGTGACTGAGCTTAGAGCTGGAAGAAAATGCATCATTGATGTGAACAAACTGAAGTCTATCGGACAAATAAGATCTAAACCACTGCAGCGGAGTTCCATTTAGTCCAACATAGTGTTCTAGTCTATCAAGTAGAATGTCATGATCAATAGTGTCAAAGGCTTCCCTAAGATCTAAAAGGATAAGAACAGAAACAAGTCCATTATCAGATGCGATAAGGAGGTCATTAGTGACCACTAAGGCTGTTTCAGTGCTGTGATGAACTCTGAACCCAGATCGAAACTCTTCAAATAAACCAATTCCCTGCAAGTGGTCAAACAATTGTGCAGCAACAACTCTTGCTAAGATTTTTGAAATGAAAGGCAGATTAGAGATTGGTTGATAGTTAGCCAAAACTCCTGGATCGAGCGTTGGCTTTTCGAGTAAGGGTTTAATAACAGCAATTTTAAAAGCCAGTGGTACATAACCCAGCGTTAAAGAGGCATTAATTATGTGAAGAATACGGCTACCAATAATTGGGAAGACAATTTTAAATAACCTGGTAGGAATAGGGTCCAAAAGACAAGATGAAGGCTTAGATGAGGAGATTATTTTATCCAACTCTAAAAGGCCAATTGGAGTAAACTTAGCTAAACAGATATCAATTGAGGGAGATGTAGTAGTTAATGTACTTGAGTTTACGGTAGAAAGAATCTGACTGATTTTATCTCTAATAGATAAAATTTTGTGATTGAAAAAGTTCAAAAAGTCCTGACTAGAAAGCTCAAGGGGGATGCGAGGAGTGACCGAGTCCTGACTCTTTGTCAGCCTGGCTATAGTGTTGAAAAGAAACCTGGTGTTATTCTTATTCGCTTCTATTAATGCAGAATAATAACTTGTCCTAGCTTTTCTAAGAGATTTTTTTGATAAATTAAGAGATGATTTCTCCACGCTAAATAGAATTCATCTAAATTAATAGAACGCCATTTCCTTTCCAACTGACGAGTTTTCAGTTTTAAGCTATGAGTTTGTGTTAAACCAAGGGGTTAGAAATCTCTGGTTAGACTTTTTCTTTTTTATAGGGGCCACCAAATCTAGAGTCCAATGCAGAGAGGCTGTAACACTATCTACCATGCTATCAATTACAGAAGGAGCAGGCTTGCCATCTTTTATTTCCGTTGTGTTGACCCATGGTATAGAGGAGACAATCTGCAAAAATTTGGTAACAACGTCATCTGAAAGACATCTGCTGTAGTAATATTTTTCTTTAGGAGTCAAATAATCAGAAATAGTGAAATCAAAGGTTAACAGACAATGGTCTGACAGTACAGGATTATGAGGAGATACTACCAGATTTTCTATATCTATACCATAAGTCAAAACGAGGTCCAATGTATGGTGGAGATAATGGTTAGAATTTTCTACTTTCTGGGAAAATCCCATTGAGTCTAAAACTGAATTGAATGCCTTATTACGATCTGATTTCAGCACTAAATCAGCTAAAAATTCAGCAAATTCGGATAAAAACTCGGAGTAGGCCGAGGGAGGATGGTAAACTATGGCAAAGAAAATTGGATTCAAGCCAAGATTGCCAACATGCCCCACACTGAGGACCAGGCCCTCAAAGGAATTAAAACATGATTTTTGCCTTATATTAACTAGTAATTTAGAATGGAAAATTGCCGCTACTCCACCTCCACGACCAGAACTTCTGGGATTATGATAGTTTAGATAACCAGAGGGAGCTGATTCATTTAAACCAACATAATCATCTTGCCCTAGCCAAGTCTCTGTGAGGGATAGTAAATCGATCTGATGATCAATGAATAGATCATGGACTAAAAGAGACTTGGGAGTTAGAGACCTAATATTTAATAAACCACATTTAATTTTTAAATTATAAGGAGGAACAGAGGCCAAATCATTAAATTTAGAGACTTGAGGTTTGATCTGAATTTTACCAACATTTTGTTTAATCACTTTGGGATGTTTATGCACCATATTTTTATTAACTTTTTTATGAACTTTGGGAGGAGCAGACAAGGGTTCTCTAAGGGAGAAGACAGGGGCAAAGTTGGGGAGTGGTGGATGAGGAGAAGCTGCAGAAAGATGTGTATTTATCAAGTTGTGTTGTATTTGTCTTGAGTTATGATATTTTGGGTAACGGGAGACAGACATAACCTCTGTAGGGTTATACTGTAAGTTGAAGACTGATCCCAACAATGAGGGTTATTTGGATTAATGGGATTAATATGAGAAGTGGAAACAAGACCAAAAAAGGGCTGATTGGCAGACCCAGGAACTTCAGAGTGAGTTAACGCACCAATTTTCAGTCACTGTACTAAAAAACATTGAATGGAATAGAACAGATTGTCCCTTAAAACACGTGCACCAAGTCTCTTTGGGTGGATGCCATTAGGCCTCATAAGTGATGGGCGGTTCCAAAACAAGTTAAAATTGTCTACAAAACCAATGTTAAAAATAGGACATGTAAAACACAATCAAGTATTAAGACTGAGAGTTCTGCTAAAATAATTGCAACCTCATCTGAGAGGTGCCAAAGGCCCAGAGATAAACGCACGTCTGCCACAGTTCTTAAGAGTGGACAGAAGGCTCCTGAATTCCCTCTTTAAAATCTCTGACGCTTCATCTGGGATGTTATTGCATCCAACATGTACTATGAAAGTTTTAACGTGGAGGAATTCATTTAGTAGGGCAGGGGTAAGAGCCTCAATGTCAGACACTCTAGCCCCAGGAAAAAATCTTGTGATACAGTACCTGCTTCTGATGTTACTCATAATTGAGTCACCAATTACCAGCGTCGTCTGGGGGGGTTTTGTCAGTGGATTCTGATGAGGTGAATAATTTTGTCGATGGTGTTGTTGTTATGAAGGCGGGGTGATGCGCTCTCTTCTATTTGGAGCTGGTGTGTAATTTGGCACACCTAGAGTAGTCTTAGTCTGGGGTTTGCGGGTTTGAGCCACCGCTGAAGGAGAGGAAGGAGGAGGAGGGGCGGCCACGGGCAGGTGGCCAGCGTCCAGGTGGGGAAAATCCTTCAGAGAAAGGATGTCAAATTTATTTTCCAGGAGCAGGGGAAGAGAAGAGGCGCAGCCCTGTCTGGCCGATCGGCAGTGACTGCCGGCTGGTCCAACCAAGGTCCAGGGAGCACATTGAGTGTGAGAAGACCCAACAGGGCCTTTGGGTTTAGCCCCGAGACGAAGCCAGTGTCTATTGCAATGGTCGTGGGCATTTGAAGAAGCCGGAGCAGGGATTGAAGTGGACAGAGATGTGCTGAAGTCCCCTAGGTAGGTAGCCGTCTCTGCCAGTTGCGAATCGGTTGCCAGGGCCGTTGTTCGCCCAAGAATAATGGTGTCGAGATGGTCTTCAGCCTCCTGAATCTTATAGAGGCTGGAGAGTCTCGCTTCCAATTCAGAAACTTTACTAAGGAGGGATACACCGTGGATACACGTCGGGGATGGAGCCATGGCGTTCCAGGCGATAAGGTGGATAGCCAGCCAGCCAGCCAAAAACAGCTAAAACAGCTAAAAACAGCTAAAAAGGCTAAAAACAGGTTAGCAGGTTAGCCTAGCCCGGTAAAAACAGCCCAGTCGGGGGTCCGACCCACCCGCACATCAGATCGGGCTTTTCAGCTAGGCCAATACCAAGCTAACGCCAAACAAAAACTAATATCAGCAAACAGAAATAAAAAATTAAAAATGAAATCAATAAAAACAAACAAAAGCGGACAAGATAGCTCTTTGATACGATGGACGTTAACAGACGCCAGCGCATTGATCATCAGTCTGATGATCAATTAACAGATCATGGACTAACCTTTAAATAAATAATAAAGCTACCCTTCAGCACAGCCACCGCCTTCACTGTCCATGTTTTCCAGACATAACACTGGTAATGAGGGTAAACTAACAACATGGAAGTGTGTTTGGCACCCCTGCCACTGTTCCTCACGTCCCCAGGTGAGCCACCCATCCCATGGCCTCGCTGGTTTGATTCATTCTATACGTATGTATTGGCTGTGGACCTAGCTAGAGTTGGTAAGATCCGGCTGCAGGCGTTCCTGATTCACGGCCTGTATATCGGGAGACATTGGGTCTTTAGTTCATTGGGACCAGCGGACACATACAAGGAGTGTATCACGCTGCTTGCTGGCCATTTTGCAATGCCCGAGAGCGTGCTGGCGAGGAGGATAAGGTTTCGCCAGTGCCGACAGGGAGCGGGATAAGTGACTCAGCAGTACGTTCCAGACCTCTACTGTCTGGCGAGCATGTGCAGTTTTGGGCAACTAGAGGACGAAATGGTGTGGGATCAGCAAGCGGAGCACACCAACAACCCGCTGCTGCAGGGGAAGCTGCTAATGGCGCCGGATGACCTGTCTCCGGACCAGGCGGTGCAGTTGGCATTCCAGTTAGAGGACTCCGACCAGCTATCTTCACAGCTAGGTGAGCCACAACAGCAAGCCCTGCTAGCACACGCAGTTACCCCAGTAGAGGAACCCGGTTACAAGCCGTGATGCTGGAGCCAATCCAGCTAGTGTGGGACCCAGACTGGGGCTTTGCAACAGGACACCCAGATCTGCTGCACCCAGCGCCTCAAGGGCTGCGCCCACTGCGGGCTCACCAGAGGCTCCCTGAACTCAAATGACAACAGTGACTCTGTTTCAAAACTGTTTAGTAGAGCACGACTGTTCACACTGGCAGAATAATCCACTCAGTTGTGCAGGGTAAACCAGTGGTCCACCCGGTGGCTCAGGTTCTAGTTCAGTTGTTGTGAGTTTTAATGTGACACTGTAAATGTTCATAATGTGCTTGGCTTTCCCAGGGGGGAGGTGAATGTTGTGTATTCCATCATAACAACAGACAGCTTGGACGTGGTAACACAGGCGCAGGTTGACGTCATCACGCCGTGCCTTTATTAAGGGACTGACGGCAGCAACCTAGCCTCTTTGACACTCCGCCTCTAGCAACACACCAACCTGTACCTCCTTATAGTTAGCTTACTAGCTTGTCTGTGTGTTACACATGCTACTTGCTGACTTTTAATAAAGCTACCATTTAGGGATGAGCCGATCCGATCCGCCATATTGGTATTGGGTTCGATCCAGGAAAAGTGGCTGGATCGGTATCGGTAAGGAATAAAAGTAATTTACTGATCTGATACATTAACAATATTAAAATGAAGGTGTGATCACATTCTCAGTCGTGCTGTGCGTGCTTCTGTAAGCAGTCACAATGAGTGTCACATCGCTTGAGCTTGGACCTCAGTATGTTGCTGTGTGGTACCAACATTTACAATTTTACACCACCAACTTGATAAAACAGTTGCAAAAGTATCACGGCAAAGGAGTATGTGTGCTGAATTCTGTCAAGAACTGAGCAGAACAACGTGTGTCGTGCAGCACCTGCTGCTGCTTTTCTAGCTCAGGAGGCTGGATGCTAAAAGTGAAACCTAAAAAGAAGGAAACTGAAAGTAAAAACCAGATTGGAGCATACCATTTGGGGGAGAGTCTTACAGTTGATGACAGGTGACAGAAACATAAATAGCAAATTATTGTTATTATTATTATTATTATTTTTTTTTTGGGGGGGGGGTATTTTGTTTGTATTTTGTATACTTTATTAATCCCAGAGGGTGCAAGGCTACATGAACATGGAATGGAACAGGAATGATTTCAAAATAAGAGCAAACCTAAAATCTAAGAATGAACAGAGAATAATATCAGAAACACTACTAAATAAACCGAGGAGCAGGAGAATACTTATGATAATAATAATAATAGATGACAAAAATACAACTTAAAGGGTTAGTTCCTTTATTTTCAGAGCTATAGCATTTTTTACCTCATGCATAAAGTGGCACTTTAAACACTCAGCTTCAAAGTTTTGTATAAACTTGCACTTAAAACTTGTTTACCTGGTCTTGACAAGTGAAATGCTGCCAGTGTTACAAAGTTTAAAATAAGAAAAAGCAGCAGTGTTGCTGAACTGAGTCAAATTTGTAATATATTCTTTGACTTTTAGATTTTTGTTTTTATATGTGTACAAAATACATCTAGTCATTAACAAAGTATGTTCTGTATTTTTGTTGTTTCAAATAAGAGAGACGGTATCAGGCTTGGATCAGTATTGGCCGATGCTCAAAGTCACAGCATCGGTATCGGTCTTGAAAAAGTGGTATCAACTCATCCGTACTACCGTTCAACATAGCCACCGCCGCCGCTGTCCCCGTTTTCCAGACATAACAGATACTTTTCTAAATATCACAATACCACCGTGTTAATACAAAACGTGCAATTTGTTTTCACTTTTGAGAGTTTTAGGCATTAAATTTATGTGTGAAAACCAGTGAAATACCAGCCCAGGCATATTTTAGAGATGCTCTGTCGTGTCACGTGATTATGGCAGCCTATCAAATGTCAGAACGAAGACTCACTGCACAGCTTCCAGTCAAGCACTCATTGACTCCCACAGAGTGGCTCAGCAGCATTGCAGGCGGCATAAGTAGTACTTCTGAAATGTTACGCCACTCATCCAAATTCTATGATAAGCAGCATAATTTTGAAAAATAAACAAAATATGCACTATTTAAGTTTGTAAAATAATAGTGTAAAAATTAAATAAATAATAAAATTAAAAAACAGCATTATGAAAAAAATTACACATACAGTATATGCTGCTTGGTATTACCATAGAATCTGGATGAATGGTGAAACATCTCAGAAGTAAAAAAAATACTTGAATCCAGTTGATTTGACTGAGCTTTCATACAGCAGACTGACCCGCCTGGATGACTGAGAATCTTCACCAAATTAAGAAATTGAATTAATTTTGCACTCATTTTAATTCTTAATTATTTTCATTTTAATTGAATTATATTTTAATTTACTTTGGTAATTGTTCTACTTTATTATCATTTTATAAGCATTTCTTTCAGGTATTTATGTTCATGAGTTTTATTCATATTTCATATTGCACTTGCAATAAAGTGGTTAATGAAACTGCTATCATGTGATTTTCCTTTAAGGGGCAAAAAGTATCGGTAAGTCCCATAAATTAATGGTATCGTATCGAAAAGAAAAACGCTGGTATTGCCCATCCCTACCACCAACTCTACGAGTGTCCTGGGCACACCAACACGGCGGCCAGGTGGCCTCATTCGGCTCTATACTGGCTAATGGGGCGTGAGCCAACCAGCTTCTCTATCCACTTTAATCCTATATCCCATGATACCTTGCGTGAATTATGGGCGCAACTTCTGGCACTAGTTTAGAAAGTCGGGTTGTCACGGAAACGGAACGTTTTCCTTGTTAAAAAACAATGACTTTGGCATCAAAAATGTGGGAACATGGCCTTTTGTACCTCAAAAAGAGTAATATAGTCATACCACTTGCCACAACTATCGAGAGATGAGAAGATGACCTTAAAAAGTGGCCTCGCAGAGAGGAGCTCCGTTAGTTAGCTCCGCTGCTAAAATGCTAATGCTGTAAACGAATAAAAGCTCTGAGATATACAGTGGTATGAAAAAGTGTTTGCCCCCTTCCTGATTTCTCATTTTTTTGTATGTTTGTCACACTTAAATGTTTCAGATCATCAAACAAATTTAAATATTAGACAAAGATAGCAAAGACAACTGGCAATGAGTCTTTTACAGCGCTGTGGAGGAATTTTGGCCCACTCATCTTTGCAGAATTGTTGTAATTCAGCCACATTGGAGGGTTTTCGAGCATTAACCGCCTTTTTAAGGTCATGCCACAGCATCTCAATCGGATTCAGGTCAGGACTTTGACTAGGCCACTCCACAGTCTTCATTTTGTTTTTCTTAAGCCATTCAGAGGTGGACTTGCTGGTGTGTTTTGGATCACTGTCCTGCTGCAGAACCCAAGCTTGAGCTTCAGCTTGAGGTCATGAACAGATGGCCGGGCATTCTCCTTCAGGATTTTTTTGGTAGACAACAGAATTCATGGTTCCATTTACCACAGCAAGTCTTCCAGGTCCGGAAGCAGCAAAACAGCCCCAGACCATCACACTACCACCACCATATTTTACTGTTGGTATGATGTTCCTTTTCTGAAATGCTGTGCTACTTTTACACCACATGTAATGAGACACACACCTTCCAAAAAGTTCAGCTTTTGTCTCGTCAGTCCACAAGGTATTTTCCCCAAAGTCTTGGGGATCATCAAGATGTTTTGTGGCAAAACTAAGACAAGCCTTTATGTTCTTTTTGCTCAGCAGTGGTTTTCATCTTGGAACTCTGCCATGCAGGCCATTTTTGACCAGTCTCTTACTTATGGTGGAGTCATGAACACTGACCTTAACTGAGGCAGGTGAGGCCTGCAGTTCTCGAGAAACTGAACTCAGCTTTCCAAAGATGTGATAAACTACAGTTACTTTATGGTACCTTTACCATAAACCATTACCTTTATATTTTAACAAGGGAGCAATCACTTTTTCCACACAGGGCCATGTAGGTTTGTTTTTTCCCCTTAATAATAAACACTTTCATTTAAAAACTGCATTTTGTGTTTACTTGTGTTATCTTTGTCTACCATTTAAATTTGTTTGATGATCTGAAACATTTAAGTGTGACAAACACAAAAAAATGAGAAATCGGGAAGGGGGCAAACACTTTTTCACACCATTGTATATAATAATAATAACTTCTAGTTTTCTACTCCAAACATGACCTCCTTCACTCATACAGACTATACAAATCTAAGAACAAAGCATCGACAGTCATGATTTAATGACAGCAATGCATCTGATTAAAGCAGCAGCAAGCAGTGAAGACGGGACAGAACCAGAACATCATGCATACACATGTGTAAACAGTCCATAAACTGATATGTAATGACAGATTAACTTTGTCTGATATACAGTCAAAACAGGACTGATGAGCACAGACATGTTAACTGAGTCCAATTTCTGGAAACTCCATGCACCTCTGGTGGTAATAAGTATGTCTGATGAAGTTTAACAAAAGCTCACAGCAAGAAACAGTGCTACCTTAAGCAAAGACAACTTTATTAATGCTCAGGTAGCAAAATGGTCTCTAAAATTACATCTGAAACTTCTAAACACAAAGTAAACCATTCTGTTGTAAAGTTTCTGTTTAGGAAGAGGTAAAGCTCTGTTGCACAGAAAATCGTATCTTCTGCAAAGACTGTCCCTCCCTTATATAATCTCTTGTATCCTGTGCTAGCAACAGCATGCAGTCATCAAGGATATCCAGTGCCATCTAAAAAAAGCATTAGACTCATCTCAAAGTACATTAAAATTTACAATAAATAATTCATTATGTTGAAATATCTCCATGCTTGTAAACAAATGACGGCTGTGTCAAAGAGGTCTCAAACACGTCAAAACAGCGGGGAGTACAAGGGAGACCTAGGATCTATGAAAATATAGTCAACAGATATACAGATTGAGACAAAAAATATATAAATACATTTATACCTATTCATATACATTATGTACAAAAGCAATAAATCACCCATGTGAATATCACAAAATTATTCAGAAATCTCCTCTACAAGATGCCCTGTTTCAGAATGTGATGTTTTGGTTAGTTTCAGAGACATCGTACCTTTTGTTTACGCTGGTACGTACATGCAGTAAATAGCAGCACAAATCCAAACAATATGCAGCGTACAATGCTCCGATGGTAAAGTGCATGATACAGATATTTTCTGATAAACACACAATGAACCAAAAATTGAATGCCCTGGGTTGTGAAAGGTAACAAGAATGGAGCGGATGGCCAAGATTGTGTAGGCAAGCTGCAACTAGCCCCGTTTCACCTGAAGGAACTTGGAACTTATTTTACTGGAGCAAACTATTATGTGTTTCCACCAATGAAACTGAAAAAAAAAAAAAAAAAATGAAACTGCCCTTGAAAGGAATTTTTTTGAGAAATGGTACGTTCCTGCCCTGGGGTAGGTACTGTACTTCAGTGCAGCCCCAAAAATCTTCTAGGCGGGGCTTGGGATTGACTTGGTACTGCCTGGACAAAACATCATCTAAATGCAACTGAGGCCACCAAGTAGCATCATTTTTAAAAGCCATCATGGGAGTTTGTCAAAGAGGAGCAACGTGAAGAACATGCAGGAGAGGAATGGCATTTGATATTATCAGTTGTGCCATGGTCAAAACTGTTGCAAAATGAAGAGTGACGCAATGACTACACAACCTTTGGAGAAGATGGGTGCTACCACAGGTGCGAGGACCAGATACAGGAACAACCCTTACCAAAGTTCCCGTCCCTTCTGTTTTACCCATAGTTCCTTTGGTGAGAACGAGGCTACTGATACATCCATGTGTGAGAGGAATGCTACAATATACAGTGGGGTAAAAAAGTATTTAGTCAGCCACCAATTGTGCAAGTTCTCCCTCTTAAAAGATGAGAGAGGTCTCCAATTTTCATCATAGGTATACCTCAACTATGAGAGACAAAATGAGAAAATTCAATTCAATTCAACTTTATTTATATAGCGCCATTTCACAACAACAGTCATCTCATAGCACTATCAACTGTAGGGGGGAACCCCCACAGTTGCAGAAAGACCCCAGCAATCAGGAAAAAAAATCCAGAAAATCCCATTGAAGGATTTTTAATGAATTAATTGGTAAATTCCTTGGTAAAATAAGTATTTGGTCACCTACAAACAAGCAAGAATTCTGGCTCTCACAGACCTGTAACTTCTTCTTTAAGAGGCTCCTCTGTCCTCCACTCATTACCTGTATTAATGGCACCCGTTTCAACTCATTATCAGTATAAAAGACACCTGTCCACAACCTCAAACAGTCAGACTCCAAACTCCACTATGGCCAAGACCAAAGAGCTGTCAAAGGACACCAGAAACAAAATTGTAGACCTGCACCAGGCTTGGAAGACTGAATCTGCAATAGGTAAGCAGCTTGGTGTGAAGAAATCAACCGTGGGAACAATTATTAGAAAATGGAAGACATATAAGACCACTGATAATCTCCCTCCATCTGGGGCTCCACGCAAGATCTCACCCCGTGAGGTCAAAATGATCATGAGAACGGTGAGCAAAAATCCCAGAACCACACGGGAACACCTAGTGAATGACCTGCAGAGAGCTGGGACCAAAGTAACAAAGGCTACATCAGTAACACACTACGCCGCCAGGGACTCAAATCCTGCAGTGCCAGACGTGTCCCCCTGCTTAAGCCAGTACATGTCCAGGCCCGTCTGAAGTTTGCTAGAGAGCATTTGGATGATCCAGAAGAGGATTGGGAGAATGTCATATGGTCAGATGAAACCAAAATAGAACTTTTTGGTAAAAACTCAACTTGTCGTGTTTGGAGGAGAAAGAACACCATATCTACTGTAAAGCATGGGGGTGGAAACATCACACTTTGGGGCTGTTTTTCTGCAAAGGGACCAGGACGACTCATCCGTGTAAAGGAAAGAATGAATGGGGCCATGTATCGTGAGATTTTGAGTGAAAACCTCCTTCCATCAGCAAGGGCATTGAAGATGAAATGTGGCTGGGTCTTTCGGCATGACAATGATCCCAAACACACCGCCCGGGCAACGAAGGAGTGGCTTTGTAAGAAGCATTTCAAGGTCCTGGAGTGACCTAGCCAGTCTCCAGATCTCAACCCCATAGAAAATCTTTGGAGGGAGTTGAAAGTCCGTGTTGCCCAGCGACAGCCCCAAAACATCACTGCTCTAGAGGAGATCTGCATGGAGGAATGGGCCAAAATACCAGCAACAGTGTGTGAAAACCTTGTGAAGACTTACAGAAAACGTCTGACCTCTGTTATATACCCTTTGTTGGCAATGACAAAGTATTGAGATGAACTTTTGTTATTGACCAAATACTTATTTTACCAAGGAATTTACCAATTAATTCATTAAAAATCCTTCAATGTGATTTTCTGGATTTTTTTCCCCTCATTTTGTCTCTCATAGTTGAGGTATACCTATGATGAAAATTGGAGATCTCTCTCATCTTTTAAGTGGGAGAACTTGCACAATTGGTGGCTGACTAAATACTTTTTTGCCCCACTGTATACTCACGATGATTCACTTCTTGATTT
Source organism: Pholidichthys leucotaenia (assembly GCA_020510985.1). Lineage (NCBI taxonomy): Eukaryota > Metazoa > Chordata > Actinopteri > Cichliformes > Pholidichthyidae > Pholidichthys > Pholidichthys leucotaenia. The sequence goes on from CM035841.1 coordinate 431,213,947, forward strand.
TACTGTTGACGTTTTAAATGTAACAGTTGGAGACGTTTAACATTTGAGCACAGAGCAAAGAGAAGGCCCATAGGAGTCCATACTGGCTCATTCCATTAAGTCCTTACTGCAGTCCCTACAGTTTAATGTTCATTAAAACACATAAGTAACGTGATATGACAAAATAAAAATATCGAGGCTCAACTCACCTTCTTTGTCTCTTAAGTGAACCTATAAAAAGTTTAATGCTGAGTTTATGCTTTGTGCATCCACATACACTAAAGGCTTGGGATAATGCCGAGGTGCTGTGCTCATACATGGATCGGGTCAGCCGGGAGCTGGGAGGTCCTGCCACTGGTGTACTGGCAAGCTTCTATGCTCAGATTCCACGTGGTTTTGAAATTCTGTGCTTCATATATACAGCTGTGGAGGGAGTACGCAGACCCTAGTGAACTAGAGAGTAGGGCTGGGCGATTAACTGAAAAAGACTTTCGGGACACATGACCAACATGATCCTGCTCATGTCAGTTTTCTGAGTTCGTCCTCTCAGTGTTTATGAGCACTTTCATGCACTTCCCCTTTAAAACGTCTCTTGAAGCAGCACACTCCTATTAATTACATCAGCGCTGTTTGGGAGCTGGAGAACACAGCAGAAAAACTGAAGCGGCTTGTATCCGTCCACGTAGTATGTCGCAATTGACCCTTCGGCTTCGCCAGAATGAGCTAATAAAAACCGAAGTAGATGATACTGATTTAAGGCCAAATCACCCAGCCCTTTAAGGAGAAGATAACGGAATTTATGTAACGTAGGCCCCCTCCTTCAAACAGATGCTCAAAGCATAAATTCAGCTTAAAAACCCTATAGCTATTTACAGTTCTAAAGCTAAAAGAGGAAAACATTTTGAATGTCGTTTCTCATGTAAAAAACCCTTCTATTAAACCTAATATAATTGTTTTTTTTCTATGCTGGCCCAGAGAGCTGAACACACTACAACTTAAGAAAATAACTGACGAAAATGCTTTTCTTAATTTGATTTTGTTTCATCAGAATGGCAGCATACAGGTGGAGCACACGGTCCAAAAGCTGCAAACAGAGAAATGCGCCGTATACGCAACACAACAGAAGTGACTCGGAGGACACAATAAAGTGATGCACCACAAACTGGTGATAGGTGCTAGCCTAGCCTTAGTTGTCTGCTACTAGCCTGCAAATCAGTTAGCTGCTTTTAAAACACATTTCCACTTTTTACCATTTGTTTCATCTACAAATCAGACAACTTGTCCAAGTCTTTTTTGGTCCAACACTTATTTTTGGTCCCTTTGGTCAGAGGACACAATAGACTCCTTTTTAACTTCTTTGTGTTGTGCATATTCACAGCATTTTTTTTTCCAATTTACAACTGTTGTGACTTTTTGCAGCATCAAGGTCAAGGTGACCTTGACTTTGGCATTAAAAGAAAAAGTTTTAATTTATTTTTGTTTTGTCTACTTAAAGAGGTCATTGACTGAAAATGGGGTTTGTGTAGGTTTTATCCTTCTGAAATACGTCTGTTGGTCATACGTCACACTAAATACGTTTAGTCCATCTAGCTACAATGCTCCACACTGTGTATATATATTTATATATTTATGTGTACATATGTATATTCACTGCTCTTATTTTCTTATCTTCTAAATTATTGCTCTGAGTGTTGCTATCCCTGTGCTGTTGCAATCCTGGAATTTCCCCATTGTAGGACTAATAAAGGCTTATCTTATCTTATCTTATCTTAAAACACTGACTTTGCTTAAAAAAAACCCACACAGCCCTTATATGGTTTTTCTCTCAGGAGTCATTATGACTCTTCCAGTTTTGCCATGGAACATCAAACACAGTAAACCCAGCCTTGATACTTGCCTGCTACTATACCACTGGCCAGCCTAGCTGTCTGTCATGTGTGTATAGAGTTTTTTTTTTTTTTTTTGGACCTTATTTTGTACCCGTAGGTAGATTTGTTCTGCAGTCCGGTGACAAGCCACCAGCTGCCGGTCGCTGCGTGCGCAAGCGCCCCTTAACTCCCTAACCTGCATGTTTTTGGCATGTGGGAGGAAACCGGAGAAATCCCAGAGTAAACCCACGCAAACACGGGGAGAACATGCAAACTCCACACAGATCACTGTTGGCCGAGGGCAGGGATCGAACCCACGATCTCATGATCCCCGCGATCCCCCGGCCGAGGGTAAACTGTGCTGCCGCGGTGCTAACCACTGCACCACCGTGCAGCCCCCGAGTTGGGGAGCTAGCTTCATAGCTAACAGTGTTACAAAGGAGTTAGCTTACCAGGTGTGGTATATATTGTTATTCACTTTAGATTTCAGTCACCCTAACAGACATCCCTGCTTCCACCTTTCACAGTCAAAAATATATCTCACATCATTCTGGCTTATTTGTTATATTTTAGCTGCAATGCTATATTGAACCGTTAGCAATAGCTTGGCCAGGTGGTCGGACAGGACAAGCCGCCTGGTATTAGCTTAGCTGTCAATCTAGCTAGTTTTAATTGCTGATTAAATTCTATTCATCCCCCACTACAATCCTTATTCATTTACCAACACTTGACTATATATGTCGCTCTTAGACGTTACTTTTACTAGGCAGCTAGGTAGTGTCAGCTATGTGTTTAGGGCCTCCATTCACTGATTCATGAATGTTTCTGAGCTTATTGTGCTCCAGACACAGGTTATATCCCATCGACCACTGAAACCACACACTCTTGTCCACCAGTGTTGCATTATTTCATTCATTTGTTAAGACAAATTTGTGTTAGTTAGCTCAGGCTCACTAGAGCTAGGCGCTAGCCAGCTAAGATTAGCAATTGTGGCATTAGTGGGGAGGATTAACTGTGTTTTCAGTCATACCCTGAAACAAGCCATTCTGAGGACTGCTGCAAAAGATGATTCACAATAATTACATGATAAAGGGCAGTTTGAACAAAATATGTCAGGACATTTCATTAAGACCTGTGGGGGCTGTCAACATGTGGGGAAATTACAGTCAATGCCCCCTTTAAGTTGCAGTGTGTTGAGCCCTTAAGGCCATCATATTTTTCTCAGTAATTCTGACTAAAAATCAGTCACTCTCATTATTTTTATGATTTGAATTAAAATTAAGCACAAGAGCATCATATGATAATAATCAATTGTGGTATCAAAATAATGCTTTTCTGAGTTTTGGAAAGAATTTACCTCATAAGGAAAACATTTTGACCTCTTGCTATAGTGGATCAATTTTGGCAGATTTTCCTTAAATTTGTAACCAGAACCTGAATATAACCCAATAAATAGTTCTTTTAGTTCTTTTCACTTAAGTCTCATTTTTATTACATTCTGTAATTAGAACCACAGCCAGATGTTTGGGGAAACATTAAAGGTGAGTCTGACATTAACTGCAAATGAAGTGATTATCTGTCGACGGTAAATTTCCCATCAGGCATCCAAACATTACCATGGATTGATGTGGACTGGTTAAGACCACTGACAACAAGCATGTTATAACAGTCCAGTTCTGATTGCTTACGTACGTCCTCAAAGGTTTACAATTTGAAAGTGTCTAAAATTGGCTATTAACTGATTATTAAAGTGAGATATTTACACATCTGTGACCTCAGAGTTATTGCATTACATGAGACTCAAACCCTGCTTTCCGGTCAAACACATAAACATCTGTAGTAACAGAACTATGACTATTATTATTACACATTAGAAGAAAGACAGTATTTCGTGATAGCTAGTATTTTATGCTTCAGATCAATAAATTAAAGCACCTGAATAAATGTATATTTCCGTTTTAGAAACTGTGTTTTCTTAGAGAGAGAAAAAATATGTGGACCACTTGACATTTGGAATGAACCCATGTGGAGGAGAGGCTGACATTTTGATGGACGCCGCGTGAGAACTGAGTGATGCGGTCACGTCGGCGGCGCTGCCAGTCTTTGAAGCATAAAGTGACTTTTGCTGCCCCCACCCCCCCCAATAGTGGGATAAAAATTACCCCCAAAGAGGGCTTCACAAACCACATTGTACATGCTCTAAAATCTGAAGTAGGAATATTTATGTACCACAAACCTACCAAATCTGGACAAATCTAGACATCAGAATGTACAAAATACAAAGGAACTCCTGGAGGAAAATAAAGCAGACTCTCCTCCCAGCCTTGAAGCGCCGGGATAAAAGTCCTCTCTGACCTCGCCTTTATTCAGCAGCTCATCTCCAGGAAGTTTTCCAATAATGCCGCTTGTTTTTGTGTTTTTTCTATAAGTCTATTTGGTCAGTGTGCTCGAGGAGGAAAAGCAGCCGTCCCAACGATTCTTCCACACGAACCTGCTTCATTTTACAAGGATGCTCTCCTTATAATCAGCACGTGTTAGAAGGAGACACTCGTGAAATTCTTCAGTGCAAATCCTCTGTAACATCAGCAAACTCAGAGGAAATTGTGCTTTTTTTTTCCCTTCCTGAAGAAACCTTCGGGTGCTTCTGTATCCTCCAGTGGAGAAATGTGCATTTGACAGGAATATTAATAAATAGGAAATCTGGAAGATGGGGAGTATTTACAGCCGGGTTATGTACAGGAGGGCGATGTGTGACAGAAGCTAACGTGTTGTTACAAATGGTAAAAGCTACAGCTGTGTGTGTCTATAAAAAGGTGATGGCGTAATGCCCTGGGTGTATGCCTGAAACCGGACAACTCCCTTCAACATGCGCACACTGTGGAAAATGACTGAGAAAACTTAACTTAAACAGTCTGATGCGAGCTCTGATTGAAGCGCGTGCTCGTGTGCAAAGCAGATCTGTGCAAATCGACACCCTCCCACACCCCTCTACATCATTGCTTTTATTACTCGCAACTATTTAGACCCACTGTTAGCGGGTTAGCAGCTAGGAAACGTCACAACATAATACAGGGGGTTTCAAAATAAACCGTCCTCATGTCAGAAGCGAGCAGTAGTCAGACAACAAGGGTCTTTGTAATGAGCGAGTGGGTCACTCCTGGGTCTTCAGTCGTAAAACATGTCTCACTGATTACAGTCAGGCCCCCTGGCTGGGCTTCCTCACAAAACCTTTTCCCATGTGTGCGTGCGGGTCTCAGTCATCCCGGCAGGTTGGCAGGTTGACAAAGGTGAAGATGTTGTACTCGATGAGGCAGGAGAAACACAGGAAGACGGAGTAGAGGAGGAGACACATGAGACCCAGGCGCTTGTCCAGCGTCCACTTGTTCAGGTGAACTCCCATTACCTGGAGGAGGAGAGGAGCAGACAGGGAGGTGATACGAGGAGCAAGAAAGCTGACAGAGGCACCAACTTTACTTCCACAATCTCACCGTCATAAAAACGGAAGCCAGCAGAAGTCCCACGGAGAAGATGAGTCCTTTGCTGTTAAGTTTGATCTACAAATAGAAGATGTGGGAGACATTATCGCTGCTACAGCTGGAGCCGTCAGGGACATTTCTATAATCATGTTCTGTATATATTCAAATAAATGTTGAAAGGAACACACAGACATGGACAGATTTGTTGGTAACCTTCCATTACAGAAAGAAAATCACATAACAGTCACTAAAATAACTTGAAACTAATGAAAATCAGACATTGCTTTTGAATTTTGGCTCAGCAGAATCATTATGAAAAACAAACTAATGAAACTGGCCTGGACAAAAATGATGATACCCCTAGAAAAGACTGAAAATTATTGAACCATAGGGACATGTTAAACTAAGGTGTGTCCTGTAGTTAATGTCACAGGTATCTTCAGTCAGCTGGAATATTTTAAGGGTAAAAAGTCATTACTGTGCTGTTCAGTATCATTGCGTAGAACACGGACCAGAGAAAGCTCAGGAGAGAGTTAGTTGTATCAGGTGATTAGAAAGAAAATTATAGGCCCGCACGTTATATGCTATAGGACCATCTCCATGTAGCTTCATGTTCCTGCGACCACAGTTGCCAATATTATTAAAAAATCTAAGGTTCATGGGACTGCAGCCAACCTCCCAGGACATGGACGAAAGAGGAACTGACAACCCCAGGATGATCAGAAGAATAGTGCAAATTGTAGAAAAAGAGCCTAGCAAACCATCAAAAATGATGTGACAGAAGACTGAAGCAGCCAGATGAATTGTGAAGTGTATAGGGATATACTGTCTGCTCCGATTCAGCCAAATGTAGAAAAGCTGAGTGGACGGTGCTTCACAGTACAGATGGAGACTGACCCAAAACATACTGAGAAAGCAACCCAAGAGTTTTCTAAGGCAAAGAAGTGGAATATTCTGTATTTGCCAAGCCAATCACCAGATCTCAACCCGATCAAGCATGCATTTGACTTGCTTAAGACAAAACTTAAGGTAGAATGACCCACAAACAAGACACAACTGAAGACAGCTGCAGGAAAGGCCTGGGAAAGCATCACAAAGGAGGAAACCCAAGGTTTGGTGATGTCCATGGCGTCCAGATTTCAGGCAGTCATTACCTGCAAAGGATTCTCAACAAAGTATTAAAAATGAATATTTTATTTATGGTAATGGTAATTTGTTCCATTACTTTTGAGCACCTGAAATAAGGAGATTTTGTATAAAAATGGTTCCTAAATCATAATTCCAATTTGGATATGAATACCCTCAAAATAAAACAGAGTCTGCACTTTAAGCCCATACTGATTATATAACTGTATCTTGAATATACTGTATTTTGGTAAACAACTAAAATAACAAAACTTGTGTCACTGTTCCAATAATTTTGGAAGGGAGTGTACAGTAATGTCTAGATTTAATAGGCTAGTGCATATTTGATAGATTCCCACCTTCCCACTCCAACCCACATGATGACATGATACCACTGTCTGTTTTCACAAAAGTACAGAAAATAAGTTTAAAAAAAATCGATGTGTGTGAAATGATGACAGGTATTACTGTATATGTGACATCTACGGAGACACCAGAAGAGGAGAAGGTGGAATAAATCAGGGTTAACCAGAACTAAGGGTTGTTTGAGCAGTTTCACTTACATCAGAACCATAGTTGATAGCCAGGGTCTTCAGAGCCCAGGGGAGGCCCAGGCCCACCAAGATGTCGAACACATTACTGCCGATTGAGTTGGACACGGCCATGTCTCCCAGCCCTGCACACAAATAAGAGGGAATAATCTGTATTTATACAGCACTTTTGTAATCTCAAAGACAAGTCAAAGAACTACTAGCAACACTGACCCTCTATTCTCTGGGCTTAACATAGACGGACATGTATAGGGCCAATATAGAAACAAGAAGTAACCTAGCATGTATGTCTTTGGAACTGGTCATAAGTCCATCCATCTTGACTAAAGCACCAGTTCCAGGTGAAGAAAAGAAACCCCAAAGCATGATGTGGAGTGTTGTTTATGGGACACACATAAGTTTTAGAATTGTGGTACACAGCCACCTTATCGTGATGGGAGTTTGAGTGCCCTAATGATCCCAGGAACTAAGTTGTCAGCGGCAGCGTGCCTCTAGTAAAATGGTGAATGGCATTCACTTATATAGCACATTTTACTCATCTTTGGATGACCAAAGAGCTTTACAGATCCTGCTATCCACCCATTCACACACTGATGGCAGTGGAGCTGCCATACACAGGCGCTGGCCTGATCCACCAGGAGCAACTGGGGGTTCAGTATCTTGCTCAAGGACACTTCGACATGCAGACTGCAGACAGAGCCGGAACTGAACCCATCACCCTCCGATCAGTACTCGGCCACACTACACCTGTGCCACAGCCACAGACTGTAGGGTCTCCCATGGCAAACAGGTCCTGGGTGAAGGGTCAGACCAAGAGCCATACAGCAGATCGCCATGAGAAAGTTGCAACAAGGCCCCAGCATACACAAAGAACCACATGGGAGGGACTTTCAGTTCTCTTTAACGTCACTGTTGTCCCATATCTTCTCCACTTGTTGATGACTGTCTTCACTGTGTTCCATGCTACATGTAATGCCATGGATCTTTTTGCACCCTTGTCCTGACTGACACCTTTTAACAATGAAATCCCTTTGAGGCTTCGTAAGCTGTCTGCGAACAATGTTTTTTGTTGCAGAATACCACAGTAAATTTTAAGAAAATTCAGGAAGAACAGAAACAGAATCAGAATGAACTTTATTGCCAAGCATGTTTTTACACATACAAGGAATTTTACTTGACATTAAGGTGCGCTTATGTTAAGTGCTCCCTAATGACGCGGCAGCCGACAGGCGCCTCAGAGAACAGCTGAACTTATTTGGGATTAACAAGATTTACTTTATTTGATGGAAGGTGTGGACCCAAAAATACTGAATTGTGTAATTAAATCAAAAGGGGATTCAATAAAGTATCAGTTTAAGGATAAGATAAGATAAGCCTTTATTAGTCCCACAACGGGGAAATTCCAGAAAACGGGGAAATTCCAGGATGTCCACACTTCTGCAACCAAGTTATTGCACTTTTTGATTTTTGAAAAATTCTCCGTGTAACATATGTATTTACTTTTTTTTAATAGGTCATATTAAAGGTCGGAACAATTTGGAAATGATTTACTGCAGTTTCATTTTTTTTACATCATAAAAGTCATTTAGTAGGGGTGTCGTCACTTTTTACATACACTGTAAATTGAAAGATTAACTACTGAACAGGTTTCTGGGTGTAAATCCATTCATTTTCTGCTGCTTTACAGGGTAGGAATGTAGATTGACCAGTAAATCAACAGCTTTGCCTTAGAGCTCAGCTCCCTCTTCACCATAACAGACCAGTACAACATTCGCATCACCCCAAACGCTGCTCTGATGCATCTGTCAACCTCCCACTCCATTTTCTTGTCACTCATGAATGAGACTCCGAGATACTTGAACTCCTCCATTTGACGCAGGACTTTGTCCCCATCCCGGAGAGGACAATCCACCCTTTTCCAGGCTGAGCACCATGAACTCAGACTTGGAGGTACTGATTTTCACCCCAACCGCTTCACACTCAGTAGCAAACCGTCCCAGCAAGACCTGTAGGTCATTACTCGATGACGCCAACAGTATCATCTGCAAACAATGGAGAAGAGATCCTTGATGACAAACCGTAGCCCTGGCAGAGTCCAAGTCTCACAAGGGAATGAGTTGGACTGAGTATTGGCAGTACAACCCAAACTCTCACAGCAGTCGCATAGAGACCAGATAACTTGTAGCAACAAGCCCGATGCCCCATACTCCCGAAGCACCCCCACAAAAAACCATGAGGGAAGTGGTCGAATGTTTTCTCCAAGTCCACAGAACACATGTAGACTGGATGGGCAAACTCCCTCGAACCCTTGAGGATCTTTGAAGGGGTGAAGAGTTGGCCCGATGCATCACAACCAGGACGAAAACCACATTGTTCCTCTTGAATCCAAGGCTCGACCAATGGCTGGACTCTCCTCTCCAGTACCTTGCCATAGACCTTTCCGGGGAGGATGAGGAGTGTGATCCCTCTGAAATTGGAACACACCCTTCGGTCCCTCTTCTTGAAGAGAGGAACCATCACCCCAGTTTGCCATGCTAAAGGTACTGTCCCCAATTTCCATGCGATGTTGCAGAGGCTTGTCAATGATGACAGCCCTACAACATCCAGAGCCATCAGGTATTCGGGGCGAATCTCATCCATCCCTGGGGCCTTGCCACCAAAGAGTTTTTTTAACCACTTTGGTGACCTCAGTCCCTGTGATGGGAGAGTCATCCCCCTCGTCCTCAGGCTCTGCTTCCGCTGTGGAAGACGTGTCAGTGGGATTGAGGAGATCCATGAAGTATTCCTTCCACCACCTGACAATGTCCCCATTCGAAGTCAGCAGCTTTCCCTCCGCACCATACACAGTGTGGACAGGGAGCTGCTTCCCCATTCTGAGTCTCCGGACAGTTTGCCAGAATGACTTTGAGGCCGAATGAAAGTCTTGCTCCATGGCCTCACCAAACTCCTCCCTGAGTTTTAGCCTCAGCAATCGCTCAAGCTGCACTCTACTTGGCCTGCTGGTACACCTCAGATGCTTCAGGAGTCCCACAAGCCAACCAAGCTTGGTAGAACTCCTTCACTAGTGGTAGAACATCCGCCTCACAGCCAGGAGGTTGTGGGTTCAAGCCCTGGCTGGGTAATACCACAGACCATAAAAAAGGCACTTCCCACCTTCTAGCTTGGTGCTCAGCATAATAGAATGGTGGAAGGAAAAGTTGTTTGTGGTGGCGCCTTGCATGGCAGCAGCCCCTCTGATTCTAGATGCGATTAACATTGTAGATAGGAGAAACATAATTTCGTTCTTCTGTACATGATTGGCTGTATGGATTGAATGACAATAAAGTTGGTTCTTCTTCTTCTTCTTCTTCAGCTTGATGGTGCCCCCCACCTCTGGCATCCACAATTTGGTTTGAGGCTTGCCAGCACGAGAAGCATCGACAACCTTGCAGCCACAGCTTTGAGCAGCCGCTTCAGCAATGGAGGTGGAGAACATGGCCCATTCAGATTCCATGTCTCCAGTCTCAGTTGGGATGCGGTGGAAGTTTTTCCGGAGATGGTAGTTGAAGACCTCTTGGACAGGGACCTCAGTCACATGTTCCCAGCACACCCTCACTATATGTTTGGGTCTACCAGGTCTGAATGGCATCCTCCCCTGCCATCGGATCCAACTCACCACCAGCTGGTGATCTGTTGACAGCTCTGCACCTCTCTCTGTCCAAGACATATGGTCACAGGTCTAATGACATGATAGCAAAATCGATGATGGACCTGCAACCTATGGCGTCCTGGTGTCAGGTGCACATATGGACACTCTTATGCTTGAACATGGTGTTGGCTATAGACAAATCATGGATAGCACAGAAGTCCAATAACTGAATACTACTCGGGCTTAGATTGAGCAGGCCGTTCTTCCCAATCACAGCCCTCCAGGTTTTGCTGTCATTGCCCACGAGCGCATTGAAGTCCCCCAGTAGGACAATGACGTCTCCAAGAGGAGCAGTTTCCAGTACATCAATCAGAAACTTGAAAATGGGTGGGTTCCCTTAAAACATCATTTGGTGCATTGGCACAAATGATGGTCAGGATCCATTTCCTCATCCCGAACGTACAGGGAAACAACCCTTTCGTCCACTGAGGAGAACGCCAACATAGAGGAGGCCAGACAGAGGGATACGAGATGAAAATACACACCCCTGCTCGCTGCCTCTTGCCTGGAACAACTCCAGTAAAGGTCAAGGTCCAACCCCCCTCCAGGAGACTGGTTCCAGAACCCCAGCTTCTCCTCCAGGTGAGACCGACTACATCTAGCTGGTATCTCTCAACCTCATGCACAAGCTTGAGCTCCTTCCCCACCAGAGAGGTAATGCTCTACGTTCCAGAAGCCAGTTTAGTATGTTGGGGATCGGACCGCCAAGGTCTCTGCGTTCGACTGCCGCCCAATCAACATGGCACCAGACCCCCATGTTGCTTCCTGCCGGTGATGAACCCACTGGAGGGTGGTTTCTGGTTGTCATTTTTTAAATTCATGATTTTATTTCACTGGAATCAGATTACTTTCTACTGTTTGCTTACATGATGTGGACTATATTAGAGCATATATGTGAAGGGCACAATAGACGACTAAACTGCCCCCACACGGTCACCCACAGCTGTTTAAATATTAGATGACAGGAGGAAGGATCAACAGAGATGAAAGGATGGAGAAAGGACAGTAGGTGATGATGACAGGCTGGTGATCTTTAGCTCCACACTCCTCTTTACCTCCCACCTTTCTCTCTCTCTCTGTCACCTTATCTCCTCTTGGCTCTTTGATAAGAGCTTGGCTTTGATTCTGTTGTTGTTTGGCTTCCACAGGGGCCTGGGTGTGTATGTCCACCGATAGGTCGGTAACCCGTCATTTCGTGTGTGTTTAAGTTCAATTACCTTGCCGTGCCACGATCAAACTGGCCATGCAGTCAGGGACGCTGGTTCCGGCAGCCAGGAAGGTGATGCCCATGATGACGTCCGGGATGCCAAGTGTGAAGCCGATCACTGTGACCTGACAGACACACAAGCACAGCTGTGGTAAGATTACTAGTGACACAGGACCTGACAGAGAGGACACTTGTAGCTTGCCAATCTGAAATTGAATTTGTCTGGGAAATCACTGATAAATAAAACACCAATTCAAAAAAGGTGCTTAAAATTTAGATAAAGTGCAGTGATTTGACTCATAAACCACTATTTTATTCACCACAGAACATAAAAAGCTAATCTTGAATTTGAAGCAGCAACACAGCCCAAAAATGTTAGGACAAGGGCGGCAAGAAGACTGGAAAAGTAAGTGGTACTTACAAGAAACATGTTACAATATGAATCTGTTACAACTAATTAAGTTATTTTATTTTTTTGAATGTTATAATCCTGTATTAGTCTCACAATGGGGAAATTACAGGGCATCCACCTGGATGGATGAGGCAGCCACGGTGCGGCGCCAATCCCTTCATCATCACACACACATTCACACCTAGGGCCACTTTAGAGTCTTCAATTAACCTAACCTGCATGTTTTTGGCCTGTGGGAGGAAACTGGAGTACTCAGGGCAAACCCACGCAGACACAGGGAGAACATGCAAACTCCACACAGAAGGGTCACCGATGGTAGTGGGGGTGGGATCGAACGCGAGACCTTCTTTTTTTTTCCCACAATATCTTTATTGAACCTTTTTTTTTTTAAACAAACATGATACAAACAATCAAACACTAACACTAAAGTACTACAAAAAAAAAAATGCACTAAAAAACACCAACAACCACCAACAAAATCAAGTCTTCAACAATGCTCCTCTGTTTAGTCTAGACAATCCAATACATTAGTATACATATTATGTTCACCAGTTCGGAATTTACAAGGTCCGCACATATCATTCACCTTCTTCTTCAAGAGTTATGTTTAAATTTTTTACATGATCAATAAAAGGTCTCCATATATTCTCAAACACAATTTCCTTTGATTTCAGTATATATGTTATTCTTTCTAATGGAAGGTTTGTTAACATCTGTCTTAACCACTGAGTCACATCTGGTCTATGAGTCTTTTTCCATAATAGTGCAATACATTTTTTGGCATTAAGCAAACTGAGGTCTATGAATGTTCTTTCACTTTTATTAAAATTATGCTTTTCTGGGTACAGACCCAACAAAAACAGTTTAGGATTCAATATGATTTGTTTTGAGATTATTTTTTCAATTGTTACCCTCACCTCTTCCCAAAACATTCTTATTAATCTACATTCCCATAAACAATGAAATAGGGTTCCTTTACTTTCCATACATTTTGTGCACGTATCTGGTATATTTTTGTTATATCTATTTAACTCCTCCGGTGTAACATACATCCGCATTAACCATTTGAAATGTATCAATTTAAGGCGTACATTTATTGATTTGGTTTGAGCTTCTGTACAAGCCAATTCCCATTGTTCCTCTGGAATTTCAGTTTGCAGATCTTCTTTCCAGTAGTTTAATCTTTTCAGTGAATTTTCACTTGAAAATAGTGTCAATGAGTTATAAAACTCTGAAATAATACCCTTTCTTTTACTATCTTTCATCATCATTTTTTCCAAGGATGAATAGATAGGTCGAGTGAGAGCTTTATTTTGATTTGATCGAATAAAGTTTCTAAGTTGAAGATATTTAAAAAAATGTGTTCTATTGAGATTAAATTTGATCCTCAACTCTTCAGAAGACATTATGTTTTCTGCACATGGCAAATATAAATCCTGAATCTTTTGTATCCCTTTTAAATTCCATACTTTAAATACAGCGTCCGCTCTCCCTGGTTTAAAATATTGATTACCCCATATTGGACTAAATTGTGACAATAACTGTGGTTCTTTTAAATAGTTTTTAGCTTCACACCATATTTTGATCATATGCTTTACAAATGGATTTTTAACTTGTTTTTGTAATTTTTTTGCCGAATCTGAGTATATGAATATGGGAAGAGGTAAAGGTAAATTGTATGATTCCATTTCAGTCCAGTGAGGGAGATCATTTGATGAAAAATAATATGTCATAGACCTCAGTTGTGCCGACCAATAATACAACATAAAATTTGGACATTTCAGACCTCCACGATCAAATGGTAAATATAATAAAGACAGACGTAATCTAGCCCTCCTGTTGTTCCATATAAATTCCACTAACTTTTTTTTAATTCTTGAGAATAAATCTAAAGGTGGTGGTAAGGGAATGTATTGAAATAAATAAAGTATTTTAGGTAAGATATTACTTTTAAGTATATTAATTCTCCCGATCATCGACATTGGTAGTGACATCCATCTCTGAAGTAACTCATCAATATCTGTCATTAAGGCTTCATAATTGACACTGGCGACTGATTCTAGCTTAGGCACAATTTGGATTCCTAAATATTTGAACTGATTTACAACATTGAATTGATTTACCTCAGGGGCTGGGTAATTTCTCTGGGTCTCATTTAGCATTAATATTGAAGATTTAGTTTTATTTATTTTATATCCTGATATTTCCCCGAAATTCTTTATTAAATTCAACAAGGTCGGAATTGATTTTTTAAGATTCGACATAAACAAAATTATGTCATCGGCATACAGGGAGATTTTATGTTCTGTTGGTCCAACTTTAATTCCATATATTTGTGACTGTAAACGTATCGCCATCGGTAAAGGTTCAATTGCCATAGTAAACAGTAAAGGTGAAAGTGGACAGCCTTGTCGACATCCTCTATTGATTTTTATTGATTTTGAAATATTGTTATTTGTTAGAATTTCTGCAGTAGCATTATTATATATTATCTGAACCCATTTTATAAAATTATTTCCAAGTCCAAACCTTTGTAGGACTTCAAAAAGAAAGGGCCATTCAACTCTATCAAAGGCTTTTTCGGCATCCAGTGATAAGAGAGCTGTATCCGGTGCTTCTTTATTAAAATAAATAATATTAAATAGTCTTCTTACGTTATGGAAGCCTTGTCTACCCTTTATAAAGCCATTCTGATCTCGATTAATAATATTTGGTAAAATTTCTTGTATTCGTCTTGCTAAAATTTTACAAATTATCTTAAGGTCGGCGTTTAATAGGCTTATTGGTCTCATATTTTCACATTTATTAGAGGGCTTACCTGGTTTTGGCAACAGTATAATTAAGGCATTATTCATATATGATGGTAAATTACTATTTTGAAATGCTTCTAAAACCATTTCCAAAAAAGGTTTTGTTAATTTATTCTTAAATTTTTTATAAAGGTCAACTGGAAGACCATCTGGTCCTGCACTTTTTCCTGATTTCATATTATCAATGGCTAGTCCAACTTCTTCTTGACTAATTTTAGACTCCAGTATCTCCCTATTTTCATTTGGAATACACGGTATAAATAGTTCATTCAAAAACCCATGTAGTTTTGTTAAGTCAGATTCATTTTTGGTATCATATAATTTTTCATAGTAATCTCTAAAGGCTCTATTAATTTCTGAAGGATCTATAACTACCTTTCCTTACTTATAATACTGGTAATTGGTGTTTTAGATTCTAATTGTTTAATCTGCCATGCCAATAACTTTCCTGATTTTTCACCTTGTTCATAAAAAGATTGTTTCAATCTTAGAAGACTCGAGGCAGCTCTATTCGCTGATTTTTTGTCATATTCAGCTCTCAAAATCAGTAATTCGTTCTCCAACCTTGGATCTCTTCCTGCATATACTCTTTCTTGAAGAATTTTTATTTTATGTTCCAATTGGACTCTCTCCTCTCGAGTCTTCTTAGATTTTGAACCTGTATAACTAATAATATGTCCCCTAATAAAAGCTTTGAAAGCCTCCCACTTTACACATGCTGATGTTTGTGTAGTATTGATATCAAAGAACTCATCTATCTGTTTTTCTATATACTTAACAAATTCCTCATCCTGAAGCCATTTATGCTGAAATTGCCATCTACCTGGTTCCTTTGTCAATTTCTTATCTACATATATTAGACAGCAGGGTGCATGATCAGAGATCACGATGTTATCATAAAAACAGTTTTGAATCTTGGACCTTAATTCTGTGGAGATCAAAAAATAATCTATACGTGAGAATGTCTTGTAGGTATTGGAATAACAAGAGTATGCTTTAACTTGTGGTTTCATTTCTCTCCATATATCTATCAATTTCAATTCTTTCATAAAATGATTAATGGTCATCCTACATCCATTGTGCGTACAGTCCAGTCCTGTTGATCTATCTATACTGGGATTCAATGTACAATTAAAATCCCCTGCTATTATATGTTGCCCTGTAAGTGATGATAAGATAAGAAATAAACTGGCAAAGAACTTTTGATCATCTATATTGGGACCATATAAGTTCACCAAATTTATGTTTTCTAATAGCAAAGATCCTTGAATGATTACATATCTTCCAAATTTGTCTCCAATTACATTTTTCACTTGAAATGGGACTGATTTATGTATGAGAGTCATAACTCCCCTGGCTCGGGATGAAAATGATGAGGTGAAAACATTTCCTTGCCATCTACTCCTAATTCTTTTTACATCTTGCTCTATTAGATGAGTTTCTTGTAAAAACACAATTTTTGAACCCATGTCTTTTATTTTATTCATAACTTGTTTAAGTTTTTTTAAATTTTGTAGACCTCTGCAATTCCATGAAGTTAAATTAAGGTTAACGCTTTGATTTATAATCAATAGGGAGTTTGGGATTACCTTGCAGTGTAAACATGCTCAAACAGAAAAGCAAAAAAATGAGTGGTTGAACATTCACCCTACAAACTACACACAAACAAATTCCCCCTTCCCACATTTGTGGCAATCCCCCCAAAAGCAAAAGAAAAATTCCGTCTCCCGATATAGCCATCGACCGTTCCACACCCACGAGGAACAGCCAAAGCCACTCCTTCTTCATCCTCCCAATCACCCTAACTCTACTGCTTTTAATAACGTAACATTAACTCTCTTCTGTAATTTTCCAATTTAACTCCAAATTTTTTTTTTAGCAATTTTGTACTTTTTTTTTTTTTAATATGTAATACATTCTATATTTTGTAATCTTGTTATATGCTTCTAATCAGTTAAATGCTCAAATATTCTACCCTATATTCTGTTCATGCTTAGCTCCCACCAGTCTCTTCCTGGATCTTCTTGATGAGCTCCTGCGCCTCCTCGGGGGTCTTGAAGATGCGTGTTCTGCCCTCATATGTGACCAGAAGTCTTGCAGGGTGAATCACTCCATGACGAATCTCAAGGTTGCGCAGTTCTTTGCGGATGGGGTCAAACTGCTTCCTTAATTGTTGGATTCCTCAGGCCAGATCTGGGTAGAACCGCACCTGCTGATCTTGGTATTTAATTTCTCCTTTGGCCCGCACCGCGTTGGAGATCGTCATCCTGTCTCTGTAGCTGAGAAACTTCATAATTAGCGTCCTCGGTGCTGCCTTGTTACCTCTCGGTGGGCCAATTCGGTGGGAGCTTTCCAAGACGACTGATGATTTTAGCTCCGCGTTGTTCAGCGCCTCCGGGATCCACCCCTCCAAAAAGGAGCATGAATCACGACCTTCGGCTCCCTCCGGTAGACCCACCAGCCTCAGGTTGTTCCTTCTGGACCGAGATTCCAAGTCCAGAATGCTATTTTCCAGATCTTTATTTTTTTTTTCCAAAGTGCGCACCTTTATTTGAAGTCCGCTAATTTCATCCTCCGCACTTGAAACACGAAGCTCCGCCTGCGTCACTCGCTCCACGCAGTCACCCAACTCCTTTCTCATTGCATCCAACGCTGCCATAATCCCATCAAGTTTAGCGGAAAAGTCTGCTCTCATTGAGCTAATGGCAGCCAGCACTGCACCTGTGCCGCCATCGTCAGCAGCAGCAGTTACCGCACCACCGCTAGTTTCATCCGCCATATCCGCAGCTTTTTCTACTGCGCCACAAACTTTAAAGTCCGTTAATTTGGACTGCTTCGGCGATTCAATTTTTCCCCCTCCTGATTTCCCAGCCTTAGTCTTCACCGGCATATCCTCACCCAAACGCTGGGAAAAGTTCTGTTCCAAATGAGAGAGTTATTTGCCGAATTTTTATTTCCAAGGGTAGAGCAGAGTGATACGTGTCTTTCTAGGCGGCCGCCATAACCGGAAGTGAACGCGTGACCTTCTTACTGTGCTGTCACAGTGCTAACCACTGCTCCACCAAGATGCCCCTAAGTTAATGTGCAACAGGCCAGTAACAAAGAAGATTTTCAAAAGAAAAAATGGGCAGATCTTTCAGCAGTCTGCAAACACATGTGTCCACAAATTGTGAAGCAATTTCAGAATGTTTAATGTAAATGTGTGAAGACAAGAATATTCCCTGATCGAAAGAACATAAATCATCAAAAGATTCTGAGAATCTGGAGGCATCTCTGTGTGTAAGGGACAAGGCCAAAAATCAATACTGAATGTCCGTGACCTTTAGAACCTTAGGTGGCACTGCAGTTAAAAACAGACAATTCTGACTTGGAAATCACAACATGGGCTCAGACACTCAGACACTTCCAGAGATCACTGTCTGAACACAGGTCACTGTGCCATCCACAAATGCAGGTTAAAACTTGTTCTATCATAAATAGAAAAGGCCATACGTAAACATGAACAAGAAAAGCTGCCGCCATCTCTGGGCCACTAAGTCTCATCGAAAATGCATTGAGATAAAGTGGAAAACTGCTCTGGTCAGACAAATTGAAATGTGAGATTCTTTTTGGAAATCACATACACCATGTCCTCCAGACTAAAAAAGAGAAGGAACAGCTGGCTTGTTTTTAGTGCTCTCCAATTGTATGGGGATGCATTAGTGCCTATAGAACTGGCAATTTCCAGATCTGGAAAGGCACCACGAACACTGAAACGTATGCACAGGTTTTAGAGCAGCATTTGCTCTTATTCAGAGGGTGTCTTTTTCATTCACAGACTTTGTATATTTCAGCAAGACAATACTAAACTGCATACTGCAGCTATCACAACAGCATGGCTTTGTAGCAGAAGAGTCTGGGTGCTGGACTGACTTGCCTGCAGTCCAGACCTTTTCACCATCTGAAAACACTTGGTATGTCATGAAATGCAAAATATGACAAAGAAGACCCAGGATATTGAGCAGCTAGAATCTTATAATCAGAAAAGAATGGAACAACATTCCTCTCACAAGGGTCCAGTAACTGGTCTCAATTCCCAGATATTTTAAGACCAGCTGATCAAATTTAAGCTATAAAATTCATGATAGTAATAGCTTTGTCAAAATATTTCCTGGATAAAATGTTGTGGCAATGCAGTTATCAATACAGTTCAAATAAAATTTACACCAGACAACCAAGTGAAGTAAGACACTGATGTGCAAACAGGGCTGTTAGTTTGACCAAGAGCCATTTAAAACACTGCTGTTTAAGAGTTAACCTGATCGTCAATGATTATGTATCTCATTCCGGTCTGATGAAGACATCCTGAGTTCACCAATAACCTTTGCTTCCCTCTGTAACCTAGCCTAGACCTACTCAAAGTTGAAATGACACACAACAGCACATCTGGAAAGTATTCACAGCAGTTCAGGTTTTCCACATTTTGTTATGTTACAGTCTTATTCCAAAATGGAATAACTTCATTTTTTCCCTCAAAATTCTACACACAATACCCCATAATGACAATGTGAAAAAGTTTTTTATTTTTTAGATTTTTGCAAATTTATTAAAAACAAAAAAACCTAAGAAATCACATGTCTGTATTCAAAGGCTGTATTCACAGCCTTTGCTCAATACTTTGTTGATGAACCTTTGGCAGCATTTACAACCCTCAAGTCTTTTTTGAATATGATGCCACAAGCTTGGCACACCTGTCTTTGGGCAGTTTGGCCCATTCCTCTTTGCAGCACCTCTTAAGCTCCATCAGGTTGGATGGGAAGTGTCGGTGCACAGCCATTTCCAGATCTCTCCAGTGATTTTCAATTGGATTCAAGTCTGGGCTCTGGCTGGGCCACTCCAGGACATTCACAGAGTTGTCCTGAAGCCACTCCTTTGATATCTTGGCTGTGTGCTTAGGGTCGTTGTCCTGCTGAAAGATGAACCATCGCCCCAGTCTGAGGTCAAGAGCGCTCTGGAGCAGGTTTTCATCCAGGATGTCTCTGTACATTGCTGCATTCATCTTTCCCTCTAACCTGAGTAGTCTCCCAGTTCCTGCCGCTGAAAAACATTCCCACAGCATGATGCTGCTACCACCATGCTTCATTGTAGAGTTGGTATTGGCCTGGTGATGAGCGGTGCCTGGTTTCCTCCAAACATGACGCCTGGCATTTACGCCAATGAGCTCAATCTTTGTCTCATCAGACCAGAGAATTTTGTTTCTCATGGTCTGAGAGTCCTTCAGATGCCTTTTGGCAAAATCCAGGTGGTCTGCCATGTACCTTTTACTAAGGAGTGGCTTCTGTCTGGCCACTCTACCATACAGGCCTGATTGGTGGATTGCTGCAGAGATGGCTGTTCTTCTGGAAGGTGCTCCTCTCTTCACAGAAGAATGCTGGAGCTCTGACAGACTGACCATCGGGTTCTTGGTCACCTCCCTGACTAAGGCCCTTCTCTCCCGATCACTCAGTTTAGACGGCCGGTCAGCTCTAGGAAGAGTCCATGCCTTTTCAAGATGGTGGCTAGACACTCCAGTTTACTGCACCATTTCTTGTGTCTTTGTGACCGAATCATGGCTGAATGAACGCATCCCAGCTGCCGTTGTGGAGTCACCTGGCCGAACTACACACTGTCTTGACCGCAACACTGATTCTGCTAAGGGAAGGGGGGAGGGCTCTGTGTTTATGTGCTTCAGACTTGGTGTAATAGCAGAATAATTCATAGAATCAGAATGAGATTTATTGCCATTGTTCATGTAGTACACAAACTAGGAATTTGTCTTGGTGCAATGCTGCAACATTGTATAGCCACTATTCACCAGATTTAGAGGCCATGTCCTTCCTGTGTAGGCTTTTTTATCTCCCCCATGAGCTAACGGTAGTAATTTTAACCCTTTGAGTGTGTATGCTGCCAAACTGCGACATACCCCCTAGTGGTCAAGAGTGGTAAATATTTTTTGTCAATAAAAATAGTTCAGATTTCCAAGGTTATAACTTGAAAGTGGTAAGAGATAATGGCTTACTGTCAACTAGAAAGATGTAAAATATGATCCAAAGTTTCAGATAGGAATAAATTTATGCATCTAATCTGCATAATGTCACGGCACCTCTTTAAATTCCATAACTCTAACTTTGGGCATATTTACACAAAAAATGGTTCAGTCTTTTGACACCGTTTTTTGTACAGAGGTACCTCATCATCTTATCTTCAAAGTATATGAACAAGAAATCAGTACATTTAAAAAAAAAAACAGAAATTTCTCACTTACTTTTGACAAAGTCAGAGTGAGAAGGCAGGCGCAGTGCCGTGCTCTGCCACTAGGGGCGCACAAATTCTCACACTCAAAGGATTAACAGCCATTTACATTCCTCCTGATGTTAACGTTAGCTTAGCACTCAATCACCTCCAGCACATTGTCAGCAGGCAGCAAAGAGATCACCCCGACGCAGTCCACATTATTGCAGGGGATTTTAACAAAGCATGCTTAAAGACTGTACTCCCCAAATTCTACCAACATGTTAAATGTCCCACTAGAGGGGAAAGAACACTGGATCATGTTTATAGCAACATTAAAGCATGCCTACAGAGCCACCCCCTCCCCCACCTTGGACAATCATCTCTCTCCGTTTCTGATTCCTGTCTACACCCCCCTTAGGAAGAGGAAGAGTTCCCCCCCAACCAAACAAACAATTAAAACCTGGCCTGAAAATGTTCTTCTCCAGCTGCAAGACTGCTTTGCCTGCATTGATTTTGATCTTTGAACAGCAGGATCTGGACTCCTACACCGAGTCTGTCCTTTTCTACCTCAAATGCTGTGTAGAAAATGTGACAGTCACCAAACACATCCAGGTATTTCCAGATCGCAAACCCTGGATGATCAGTGAAGTCCAGGCTCTGATCAGGGCCCGCAACTCAGCCTTCAGACAGAGGGACAGCTCTCTATACAGCACTGCCAGAGCTAACCAGAGGAGAGGCATAAAACTCTCTAAAAACACCTATAGGAGGAAGGTGGAGGGCTTCCTCACAGACAATAACCCCCGACAGATGTGGAGAGGCATCCAGGTCCTCACCAATTACAGGGACCAGGGCCCCCAACATCAGACAGCAGCCTCACTGGCAGGAGCTTAAAAGCTTCTTTGCCCAGTTTGAGCAAACACACCCTCCCCCCTCTCTCTACAGGTGCACGAGGTGAGGAGGCCACTGAGAGCAGTGAACTTCCACAGAGCTGCTGGTCCAGATGACATCCCAGGAACAGTGGTCAAAGCATGTGCAGACCAGCTGGCAGGGATCCTCACCAAGCTGTTCAACCTCTCTCTGATGCACGCCACCGTCCTCTCCTACCTCAAGGCCTCCATCATCATCCCCATCCCCAAAAAAAGCCACAATTGACTGCCTGAATGACTACAGACGTGAGTGCTATGGGTCCGTAGTCATGAAGTGTTTTGAGCAACTGGTGTCCCAGCACATCAGGAACTGTGTTCCCCCCTCCTTTGACCCCCATCAGTTCGCCTACAGGGAGAACCGATCTACAGAAGACGCCATCGCCACCACTCTCCACAGAGCCCTGAGCCACCTGGAGAACCCAAGGAGCTACGTGAGGATGCTCTTTGTGGACTACAGCTCAGCTTTTAACACCATCATCCCGGACATCCTGATCAACAAACTGCACCTCCTCCAGATCTCCCTCCCTACCTGCTCCTGGATAAAGAACTTTCTCTCCAACCGCCCACAAACAGTCAGACTTGGCACCCATTACTCCTCCACACTGTCTCTTAGCACTGGCTTCCCCCAGGGCTGTGTGCTAAGCCCTTTGCTGTACTCCCTGTACACCTTTGACTGTATTCCAACCCACCCAACCACCGTCATCATGAAATACGCGGATGACACCACCTTGGTTGGGATCATCACCAACGACAGTGAGAAGGCATACGGGGGGGGGGGTAGAGAATCTGCTGCTGTGGTGCCAAGCAAACAACCTGGAACTGAATGTCCCCCCCCAAAAAATCAAAGAACTCATTCTGAACTTCAGGAAGAACAGACAGGACCCCCGCCCCCCCATAAATGGCGACCACGTGGAAAACGTCCCCGCAATCAGGTTCCCGGGCACCCTCATCTCCTCTGACCTCTCCTGGACTGTCAACACCAAGGCCCTGGTGAAGAAAGCCCAGCAGTGGCTGCATTTCCTCCGTGTCCTGAGGAAGCACAACCTGAACCAGAACCTGCTGCTGACCTTCTATCGCTGCTCAGTGGAGAGCGTGCTCACCTGCTGTCTGGGTGTGTGGTACGCCGGCTCCATGGCCGAGAACAGGAAGGCTGAGCAGTGGGTCATCAACACCGCCCAAAAAATTATCGGCAGCCCTCTGCCCTCCCTGAAAGACATCTCCAGATCCTCCAGTCTCAGAAGGATCAAGGCCATCACAGGAGACCCCTCACATCCCGCCCACCACCTGTTTGACCTGCTTCCCTCTGGACGACAGTTCAGATTGATCAGGTCCCACACCTCCAGACTGACAAACAGTTTTTTCCCCTGGGCCATCTGAACTGCCAACAGTCAGAGGCCCCACCCCGCTCCCTCTGAATGCTCACATGCACAGAACTGAGGACCTTTTAATTATCACTATAACTCACCTGTCTTTGCACTCCACACTTTCATGTATATTGATCCATCCATGAAATCACTACTGTACATATTTTCCACAATCCTTGGGCCATTTTACTCAATTATGTGTTCTGCACTTCGCACTCTTTTGTACATAGTTCCACCCGCAAAGCCACTACCGTACCTGTGTATATACCAATGGGCTATTTATTATTTTTACTTTTACTTCAGTTGTATGGTTAACCGCGTGTCCTGTAACTGTTCTATCTCAAATCCTTCTCACTTACTTTATTGTGCAGTAGCCTGGTGGAGCACCCACAATTTCGTTGTGCTGTACAACAGTACAATGACAAGAAAGCCTATTCTATTCTGTTCTATTCTATTCTAGTCCTGGTGGTTCCGAACTTCTTCCATTTATGGATGATGGAGGCTACTGTGCTCATTGGGACCTTCAAAGCAGCAGAAATTTTTCAGTACCCTTCCCCAGATTGAGCTCATGCTTGGTTTGTGCTCTGACATGCACTGTCAACTGTGGGACCTTATATAGACAGGTGTGTGCCTTTCCAAATCATGTCCAATCAACTGAATTTACCACAAGTGGACTTCTATTATTCTGTAGAAACGTCTGATGCACCTGAGCTCAATTCTGAGCTTCATGACAAAGGCTGTGAATACTTATGTACATGTGGTTCCTTAGTTTTTTTTATTTTTAATAAATTTGCAAAAATCTAAAAAAACAAAACTCTTGTGGTATATATTACTCATATATTCCATACCTACATTTGTTAGAGCATGTGGAAATGTTTGGGACAGAATATACAAAGGAACTTCACACCTCTGAAAGGGACAAAGGAATCTCACCGCCGTGTGAAGACCAACGACGTCACAGGACGCGGCGGTAACAGACTTCACACCTTCACCCCCTAAGGCGAGGAGAGGTTTTCCCATCACCTCCCAAGACGAAGGGAGGAGTTAACAGGACTAATAGGGGATTTAGATAACGGGGGATTTCAGCTTGTGTTTTGCATGTCTTGGATGTGTGCCTGTATTTAACCAGCGAGCTGGGCAGAATTCTTTCTCTTTGCCTTCTGCCAAGCTCTGCACCAGATGAGACAAGATAGAAGAGTTATTCATTAAAGACTTTGCTTTTATGATACAAAACCGCCTCGTTATTTCCAGCTCTTCTACACTGGTGACCTTGACGCGAGTATGGACATGAGGCGTTCTTCAAGCGACTCATCTGTGGCGAATCTGACTTACGCCAGCGACAACGCAGACGAGGGAACAAGCAGACAGCTGTTCCCCCCGGCAGAGGGTACCGAGAGAGCTCAACCGAGCTCCAGCACCGCCGTGAGAGCTGAGGCAAGGCACTCTCACCCGGCGGGCACAACAGTGATGGTGTGCACGAACGCCGTCGCTGTCCAGCTGCCAGACTTCTGGCGAGAAGACCCCGCCTCTTGGTTTCTACAGGCTGAAGCCCAGTTCATACTGGCGGGCATCACAGCAGACGATACAAAATTCTACCATATCGTCTCCAAGCTCGACTCCGCCACTTCGAGGTGTGTGCGGAGCTTGATCCGGCGACCACCGGCCCAGGACAAGTATGAGACGCTCAAGGCAACCATCGTGGCGAACTATGTCCCACCAGCGGAGGAAAGAGCCGAGAGGATCCTGGCGATCTACGGCCACAAAGGGGGCAATCCGAAGGCCCTCATGGAGGATTTGCTGCAGCTTAAGGAGGAGGACGACAATTTCCTTTTCCAGTTTATTTTCCTCAGCACGCTTCCACCACACATGAGAGGGACACTTGCCAATATGAAGTGCGACACCCACCAAGACTTCCGCACACTGGCCAGCGAGGCTTATGGGCTCGTCAACGCCTGCAAGGAGCGGACACCTACAGCGGCATCCGCGGACCTCAAAACTGACGCCCCGAGCCATGGAGAGCCACAACCCACGGTGACAGCGGCGCAGCCCAAGCGTAACAAACAGATCGACGTCTGTTATTATCACCAACACTTCGCCGAGAAAGCCCACAAATGCGTTCCCCCCTGCAAGTTCACGATGTCGGGAAAACGCCCAAGCCGAGGGCCGTTAACGGCAGCGGTTCTCGGCGAGAAAAACAAGCTGTTATACGTGACGGATGGACACACAGGCAAGCAGTTCCTCATCGACACGGGAGCTCAGCTGAGTTTCATCATGCCCTCCCACGCAGATCGAGCCATGGGCACCCGGGGCAATGGAGCAGTGGCAGCCAACGGTTCTGACATCGACACGTTCGGTGAAAAGAGCCTGCACCTCCTCATTCACGGCCGCAGCTACAGATGGACATTTGTTGTAGCGGCGGTGAGTTTTAACTTGTTAGGCGCTGATTTTCTATGTGCACATGGGTTATTAGTTGATCTAGCAAATAGGCGCCTGGTTAATGCACTATCTTTTGCTTCTATTCCATGCTCAGCTCGAGTCTCTCCACCACCTGTGCAGGCCAACATCACCACGGCAGGAGGTAAGTTTGAGCAACTCCTCACCCAATTTCCAGCACTCACAACCCCCAAATTTTCAGCCACTGTAGCCAAACACGGGGTTAAACACTTCATTCCAACAACGGGACCTCCCGTTTTTGCCAAAGCTCGCCGCTTAGACGTGGCCAAGCTCAACATAGCAAGGGACAAGTTTGCAGCTCTCGAAAAATTGGGCATTGTTAAACGCTCGAAGAGCCCTTGGGCTTCGCCGCTTCACATGGTTCCGAAATCCGACGGTTCTTGGAGACCGTGCGGAGATTACCGCAGATTAAACAACGCTACAGCGCATGACCGCTACCCCATACCTCACATACAGGACTTTTCACTACATTTAGCGGGTGCGCGCATTTTTTCAAAAATAGACTTAGTCCGCGGTTATCACCAAGTCCCAGTCCGAGCTGAAGACATTCCTAAAACAGCGGTTATAACCCCTTTCGGCCTTTTTGAATTCCTGCGAATGCCTTTCGGCCTCAAAGGTGCTGCTCAGACTTTTCAACGTATGATGGACGCAGTCTTACGCGACCTCCCCTTTGTCTTCGTCTACCTCGATGACATGCTGGTAGCCAGCTCATCTGAGGAAGAGCACGAACAGCATCTCACTACCGTTTTTCAGAGGCTAGAAGAACACGGATTAATAATTAATCCAGCCAAATGCAAATTTGGCGTATCGCAAATTGATTTTTTGGGACATAGAGTCTCCCCGAAAGGGGCAGTTCCGCTTCCAGACAAAATTCATGCGATAGAAGGTTTTTCCACGGCTCCAAACGGTCAAATCGCTACAGGAATTTTTGGGGATGGTTAATTTTTACAACCGTTTCCTCCCTCATGCAGCTCAGCTCATGCAACCCCTGTATGACGCGCTCAAAAAAAAGAAAGCTTCCAACGCGGTCGAATGGACCCCAGAACGTGAATGCGCTTTTGCGGAAGTTAAAAATGCCCTAGCTAACGCCACAATGTTAGTCCATCCAGATCCCTCGGCCCGCATTGCTCTAACCACAGATGCTTCAGACTTGGCCATAGGGGCAGTTGTAGAGCAACTTGTCAAGGGGGTCTGGCAACCTTTAGCATTCTTTAGCAAATCGCTAAACCCGACGGAACGCAAATACAGCACTTTTGACAGGGAGCTGCTGGCGCTCCATTTGTCCATCCGCCACTTCCAGTTTTGGTTAGAAGGGCGGAGTTTCACAGCTTTTGTGGACCATAAACCGCTCACTTTCGTTATGGCTAAAATTTCAGAACCTTGGTCGGGCAGACAACAAAGACAGCTAGCTGCGATTTCAGAGTTCACCACAGACATTCGACATGTTGCGGGCAAACTTAACGTAGTAGCGGATTGTCTCTCTCGCGTTGTGGCACCGCCAGAGCGCGAGGAGACAGATTACACTGCTTCAGCAGCTGAGCTTTTCTCTAACGCAAACACATATGCAGCACCTATCCATGAAGGGATAGATTATGCAGCCATGGCGGAAGAACAAGGTAGTGATGCGGACGTGCGCGCGCTCCTGTCTGGACCAACAGGGTTAAGGCTGGAGAAAAAAGGGTTGCGCGACGGCGTGCCCCCCCTAATATGCGATGTTTCAACCGGCCGACCTCGCCCGTTAGTACCGGCTGCTTGGCGCCGCCGTATTTTCGACGCAATTCACTCCCTCGCGCATCCAGGTGTGCGCGCCTCGGTCAAAATGGTTGCCGAAAAGTTTGTGTGGCCAGGCCTGTGCAAAAACGTAAAAGAATGGGCAAAAACTTGCATTCCTTGTCAGCGCGCCAAAGTACACAAACACACAAAAGCCCCTCTGGAGCCTTTTCCCATCCCTGCTAGAAGGTTCGACCACATTCATGTCGACCTCGTGGGGCCGCTGCCTTCCTCCCAGGGTTTCACACACCTGCTAACAATGATAGACCGCACCACGCGCTGGCCAGAGGCAGTCCCTCTAGCGGCAACTACAGCAGAGGAAGTCGCTCGCGTTTTTCTAACTAATTGGGTGGCACGTTTCGGCGTCCCATCAGACATCACATCAGATAGGGGGCCTCAATTTGTCTCAGAGCTCTGGTCAGCCATGTCCAACAGTTTACGGGCAACAATTCATCGCACCACCGCTTATCACCCTCAGGCTAATGGGTTATGCGAGCGTTTTCACAGGTCCCTAAAGGCCGCCCTCAGAGCCTCATTAATGGACACAAATTGGGTAAATGAACTTCCCTGGGTTTTATTGGGGTTGCGTGCGGCACCTAAAGAGGATTTAGACGCTTCCCCTGCAGAATTAGTCTTTGCTCAGCCTATTAGACTACCAGGTGAATTTTTACCAGAAAACCCGGAACCAGGGCATCTCCCAGTCCCAAGGTTTTTAGGCAGTAACAGACAGGACTCTCTCCACGGTCCAGTTAATCACTCCTTTCCACGAGTTTTTGTTCCTCAAACTTTAAAAAACGCCAAGTTTGTTTTTGTTAAGCATGAAGCCCTTAAACCAACGTTACGCCCAGTATACGATGGCCCGTTCAGAGTGCTGGAAAATGGTGACAAACACTTTGTGCTTGATTATGGGGATAGAAATGAAACGGTCAGCATTGACAGACTCAAACCTGCCTTCTTGTTGAGAGACGAACCTGCACAGCTGGCTCGAGCACCTCGGCGAGGTAGACCCCCCAAGGAAAAAGTCTCAGCCCCCAGGCAGGGAACAGATAATCTCTCTCCTTCCCACACTGCAGATTCCTCACAACAAGGTCCCAGCAGGACGCCTAAACCAAACTACAGCAGCTTTGGGAGAAGATTGAAACCCAGACTGCACAAGGACTGATTACACCACTCTGCAATTTTTTTTTCGCTAATTGTGCCGCAACAGTTTAGGACTGACTTGTGATTATACTATGCTGTTATGTTTTCACTGAACTCTCTTAGGAGCATGGCTGCTTAAAAGTTCTTCTGTGGCAACAGCTGTAACACGTAGTATGTCTTAGTAATTACCCTAGACTGTGAATCTTTCTGTGTCTTTTCATAGTTGTTTGGGGGGCCTGTGGTATATATTACTCATATATTCCATACCTACATTTGTTAGAGCATGTGGAAATGTTTGGGACAGAATATACAAAGGAACTTCACACCTCTGAAAGGGACAAAGGAATCTCACCGCCGTGTGAAGACCAACGACGTCACAGGACGCGGCGGTAACAGACTTCACACCTTCACCCCCTAAGGCGAGGAGAGGTTTTCCCATCACCTCCCAAGACGAAGGGAGGAGTTAACAGGACTAATGGGGGATTTAGATAACGGGGGATTTCAGCTTGTGTTTTGCATGTCTTGGATGTGTGCCTGTATTTAACCAGCGAGCTGGGCAGAATTCTTTCTCTTTGCCTTCTGCCAAGCTCTGCACCAGATGAGACAAGACAGAAGAGTTATTCATTAAAGACTTTGCTTTTATGATACAAAACCGCCTCGTTATTTCCAGCTCTTCTACACTCTTCACATTGTTCTTATGGGGTATTGTGTGTAGAATTTTAAGGAAATAAATGAATTTAATCCCTTTAGGAATAAGGCTGTACCATAACAAAATGTGGAAAAACTTTCCGGATGCACTGTAGGTAGGGATGGGGAAAAAAGATCAATTCAGTGATGAATTGCAACACTTGGCACTTGTGACAATGCACTGATCCATAAACGCATGGATCGATCTTTCAATTTAAACAAAGCACACTCAAACTGCTGTACATTTAGGTATCAGTTAATCAATTGACTTTTCAGTCCACTAGATGGCGCAAAGTCATCGCTGCAAAGGTGTCTCGCAAGCTTTACCTGCAAAAAACAAACAAACAAAAAACAACCTAAAACAAAAAACAAAACAAAACAAAAAAACTGAGAACTGCAACATCAAAGTTTAAATTAAATATCTGGACTTTTTTGGATTATAAAACAAAGATGGGACGAACAACCAGGATACGACACATTCAGTTTGCAAGGAGGGTTTTTGTCACATATTAAAACACTGGAGCCCAGGTATGTGATTTCATCTCACTGCTTCACTCATTATTATTTATTTTAAAGACTATTTTATCAGTTGAACATTTATTTTAAGAGCATTTGTTTTTGCATTTAATTTAAAAATAATTTACTGTGAAATTGTCCGTTGTTGCTCGTTTGGACTGAATATATATGAAAGAGATGCCAACAGTTTTACTGTGAGACATTATTTGAGGTTGAATAAGGTGTAAAAAAATGGAAATATATGGTACCATGATACTCGATATCGTGATATTGTGATTACTGTTGAATCATGATAGGACTGAATAATTCCCGCCCCTACTGAGTGATAGGGCCGGGCGAGTAACCAAAAAAACTCCAAACAAACCCAAAGCCGATATTTGGGACACATAACCAACGTAATCTTGCTCATGTCATTTTTTTGGTTCTTCCCCTCTCCCTGTTCATGACAGCGTTCATGTATTGCCCCTACAGACCTGTAGCGCTCATCTCTGTAGTCATGAAGTCCTTTGAGCGCCTGGTCCTGCCCCACCTCAAGTCCATCACCACCCCTCTCCTGGACCCGCTGCAGTTTGCCTACCGAGCCAACAGGTCTGTAGACGACGCAGTCAACCTGGCCCTCCACTCCATCCTGCAGCACCTGGACTCCCCGGGAACCTACGCCAGGATCCTGTTTGTGGACTTCAGCTCCGCATTCAACACCATCCGCCCCGCTCTGCTCTGGGACAAGCTGTCCCTGCTCAACGTGCCTGACTCCCTCTGCAGGTGGATCACCGACTTCCTGACGGACCG
Organism: Pholidichthys leucotaenia; assembly: GCA_020510985.1. NCBI lineage: Eukaryota > Metazoa > Chordata > Actinopteri > Cichliformes > Pholidichthyidae > Pholidichthys > Pholidichthys leucotaenia. The sequence goes on from CM035841.1 coordinate 431,244,961, forward strand.
GAGGCAGCATGTGCGGCTGGGAAAGACTGTCTCAGACTCTACTAGCATCAGCACCGGATCACCCCAGGGCTGTGTACTTTCCCCCCTACTCTTCTCCCTTTACACCAACTCCTGCACCTCCAGCCACCAGTCTGTCAAGTTGATCAAGTTTGCGGACGACACCACCCTCATCGGGCTCATCTCCAACGGCGACGAGTCCGCCTACAGGAGAGAGGTGGCCCAGCTGGCGTCCTGGTGCAACAATAACAACCTGCAGCTGAACGCTCTGAAGACAGTGGAGATGATTGTAGACTTCAGGAAAGTCACTACCCCTCTGCCCCCCCCTCACCCTCTCAGGCTCTCCCATCACCACTGCTGATTCCTTCCGCTTCCTAGGCACTACCATCACCAGGGACCTCAAATGGGAGCCGACCATCAGCTCACTCGTCAAAAAAGCCCAGCAGAGGATGTTCTTCCTGCGGCAGCTGAGGAAGCTCAAGCTACCCACCAAGATGTTAGTGCAGTTCTACACAGCCATCATCGAGTCCATCCTCACCACCTCCATAACCGTGTGGTACGCAGGAGCCACTGCCAAGGACAGACTAAGGCTGCAGCGCGTCGTGCGCACTGCTGAGAAGGTGATTGGCTGCAAGCTCCCATCTCTCCAGGATCTGTACAGCTCCAGGACCCGGAGGCGTGCTGGCCGGATCATAGCCGATCCCTCACACCCTGGTCACGTACTGTTTGCCCCCCTCCCCTCAGCTAGAAGACTTCGGTCCATCCAGACTAAAACCTCCCGTCACATGAACAGCTTCTTCCCCTCTGCCATTAGACTGCTGAACACTAAGTGACTTATTGACTCTCGTGCACCATGTACAGCAGCTCAACCAGACTCATGTCAATCATCACTGTTTTCTTCCTGCATTACCGACTGCACTATATAGTTCTCCACAGTATCTGCTGCTCGCTAATATATTTTAACTGCTGACCAGTATCACTTACTCTTATTCTACACTTTATTGCATGTATAGTTTATTTCTTTTATTTTATCATGTTTAATGTTGCAGCATTGCACCGAGACAAATTCCTAGTTTGTGTACTACATGAACAATGGCAATAAACCTGATTCTGATTCTTTGAAACATATCCTGTATGCGTGGTCGTGTGACTCTGCAACCCAGAAGCAGCCCATTCATGTCAGACCAGCACTGTTCAGAAGCAGCAGAACAGCAGCAGAACTGAAGCGCCTTCAACTGAAAAGAAATGAGGTGTCTGTCCACAAAGTATGTGGGGATTCATCTGAAGACGCCAAGAAAAAGCAGATGAAGAGCAAATACGGGAATTACGTCAGCGCAACTGTTCCACAGTGGGAATGGATGACAAAATGGACAAGCTAGGGATGGATTTACCATTCTGATCAGAGGTTCGCAATGCCTATACGGTGACAACACGGGCTGCACGGTGGCGCAGTGGTTTAGCACTGTGGCAGCACAGTTTTACCCTCGGCTGGGGGATCGCGGGGATCATGAGATCGTGGGTTCGATCCCAGCCCCTGACAAACAGTGAGCTGTGTGGAGTTTGCATGTTCTCCCCGTGTTGCGTGAGTTTACTCCGGGATTTCTCCGGTTTCCTCCCGCATACCAAAAACATGTAGGTTTAGGGCGCTCGCGCACGCAGCGACCAGCAGCCAGTGGCTTGTCACCAGACTGCAAACCAAATCTACCTACGGGTACAAATAATTAAAAAAAAAAAAAAAAAAAAAAAAAAAAAAAAAGGACTCCCTTGATGCAGCTAACAAACTAACTAGCTTCCGGGACGAGTCACGTGACCCACAAAACCTCAAGAGGTATGTACTTTATATAAACACTGACCTCTGCACTGGACAATATTTAATTTGGTTATGTGTATGCATTCATTGATATCGCAGTCTCATGTAATATTGCTTAATCACGAGTCTTGAAAGTGAACTATAAGGGAGAAGAAGAAAGGAGGAAAAAAACAAAAAACTCCAAAGCCAACATGAAAGGTTCAATTAACTGCAATGCTGACTTAAGGTCAAATCGCCCAGCCCTACGTGCACATGACCTCTGACCTCAAGAACAACCTGGAGTCCTGAGAATCCTGTGTGAGTTTGGTGAGCATCTGGGCAATAGCCAAGGAGAAGTAATGATTTAAGTGCCCACATCTCCTGACCTTAACTTTGAGCACATCCACCTGAGGCTGATGAGGCGGGAGCTTAGATAATGTAAAAATGTACATATATAAAAACTAATAATGTGAAAGCACTTACCATCCAGACCATGATGTAAGAGAAGAAGGCGATCCACATGGTGGAGGACACAAAGGAGAGCATGAACCAGTTCTCCCAGCGAGGGGTGGAGCAGTTCGGGATGGTGAAGTACAGCAGCAGGCTTAGAGGCCAGGCCAGCAGCCACTTCAGCTTGTTAAACACGCCGGCTGCACACACAACAACATGGAATTAGACGTGCACGCGCACACACACACACACCCCAGATACCACCGATGAGCACAATTAGCAGCTTAACTAATAAATAAATACATTGTTAAATTAAAAAAAAGGTATTTAAAATGAAAAAAAAATTCAAATTGCCTTTACATAACTGATACTGAACTGAAAAGCTTTTTTCACTTTTACAGTATAAAGGTGCTTTAGGGAACTTTTAGAAACTCCGGTTTCCATATTTATGAGAAAAAGTCACAAATTTGTAGTAAAAAAGGTTAAAATTTATGAGGTAAAACATTCCAAATTACAAGAAAAAGTCAGACATTACAGAGAGAAAGATAAATTTATAAACATACAGCAAATTTGCACTGAAAAGATATGCAAACTTATAAGGAAAACTGCTGCAAATAAATGAGAAAAAAATTGCAAATTTACAAGAAAAAGTGGGAAATTTATGAGAAAAAAGTCATAAATTTATGTGACAAAAGATGCAAATTTATGAGGACTTTTTTTTTTTTTACAAATTTATGAGAAATGTCACAAATTAACCAGAAAAACACTCAGAAATGTATGTTCAAAAGTTTCAAGAAGAAATAATAAGAAGAAACATTACAAATATATAGAAAATAAATGTGCAAATTTATGAGAAAGAAGCTACAAATTTATGAGGTAAAATGTTCCAAATTACAAGAAAAATGTCAGAAATTAAAGAGAAAAAGACAAATTTATTAGAAAAATGTGGCAAATTTACAAAAAATAAGATGCAAAGTTATAAGGAAAAAGTTACAAATTTATGAGAAAAATTCACAAATTAACACGAGGAATGAAAGTACTAAATTTACAAGAAAAAAATCACAAATTTACATGAGAAAAGATACAAATTTATGAGGAGAAATGTTGCAAACATATAGGTGAAAGGTTACGAAATTCTAAGAAAAAGTAGCAATTTTATGAGCAAAACGACAAGCATTAATAAGAAATATGTCTCAGATTTACGGTAAATGACTGCTGCTCATTCCACTCTCTTTACATTATGTCGAGTGTCATTTTTAACATAACTGCAGCCTGTACAATATGAGTTCCTGTATACGACGTACTACCCATGTCCTTCCAAGGTCATCTAAAAAGAACACTAAAAACAGCACAAAGAGAAATGTTCTATACGACCTCCTATACGTGCTGAATAGTTCCCACAGCCCTGGCAGCCATCACTACTGAGATATAAAGCTAATAAATGTTCAACACATTTAAATGGCCACCAGGGCAATTCTGACAAACTGTTAGTCGTCCCAGAGCAAAATTCCCACAGAGTGAGTGAGTGGACAGACTGGGCAGCCACAGTATCAGTGATGGATCCAATCATCTCCCAAATTATGACAAAACAGACTAAAAAAATCACGGTTTTAGTAGTTTACATCCACCCAGAATCGGCACCAGTGGAGGGACACTGGTTTGCTGTGGGAGCAGCAGGTTGGTGACAGTTGTGTTGGGACTCCGTCAGCTAAGAGCCTCTCGGGGACCTGATGGTTTTTTGTTTTTTTTTCAAGGCTGATGGATATCTGGGCCAAATGTTCCAGTTGTGTTTGCTGGTTGCTGTGTACAAGTACAAAAAAGCTGAAAGATTTTGATTGCTGAAGACTGAACCTGTATTTTAAAGGGGTCATCGACGGCACTTTTTCCACATTTTAACAGCTCACTCATGTCTTCATGAAGTGTCTGTGACATATTTTGTTCACGTTCTTTAATTTTTTAATTACTGAAGCAAATGTGTTTTGCATTTTTCTCGGCTTGCTTGAAGCGCTCTGATTTATCACTTTAAGAAACATCCTTCACCTGTTCAACTCCACCCTCCCTCTTATGTCAGTTAGCCATTAGCTGACTAGCTTCTAGCCTTTAGCCTCCTTCTAGCACGGATCAGCGGCGCTACTTCACTAACCCACAGTTGATGGTGTATGTCGTGTCACTTCGGCCCATCTCCCAATAATTTTGCCCTGATTCCATAACAAGTCGCTAGCACGGCAATCTGGGCAACAACCCCCCCGTATTGCCACAACCAACCTGGCCCGGGACTTGAGGTGAAGCTTGCCGAGCTACGGGACCTCAAAGGGCAGCGTCTCGCTCTGCAGGCCTCCGCTCCACTCCCACAGTCAGCTGGGGGACGCCTTGTCACGAGGCGGCTCCCCTATGCTGCCTGCAAGAGCGGAGTCACGTGGCGTCCCGGACGACGGTGGGGGAGCTGGCTGTGAGAGGCAGCAGCCTCGGGTCTCGGGACAGGTCGGTTTGCTGGCGATCTGCTGTGGAATCACGGCAAAATTATTGGGAGATGGGCCAGAGTGACACGAGGTATGTCTATTGTGGACTGGTGAACCTGGTGGTGACAGGAATGGCTATTAGGGTGATTAAAACCTGAGGGAAATGACAACATAAGTTGCGCTTGGTGTGAGTCTCCTGGTACCAGTGTTAGCTGGGGGGCTCATAGCTGATAGGCTACCTTTTAGCACCCCTTCCATCTACATGACAGACAGCTAGATGAGCCAATAATAGAGCAGTGGGTGGGTCTCAAGGACAGCGGTGGGTTGGCTTTTTCTAATCATGATGTATACAATTTACCCGAAGAGACAAAAACGTTTCTGGGAGAGAAAGTCAAAATGAAGGCTGTGTTTTTGGGGGTTTTTTTGAAGAAAATTGACTTGTTTTGAAAATTTTTTGATAATTACATGACCAATAGACACATTTTAGACAGTTAAAAGCTTCAAACACACCATTTTTTTTTAGTCAATAAGCCCTTTAATGTGAAAGAAAATAAAGAAAGGTGTAACTAACACTTCTAAGATGGGTCTACAATTGGTGACCCTGCAGCTTTGATAATTAACAAGAGAGAAATTTTCAAGGGAAAAAAATCTCACAGCTTCACCAGATTACAAATTTAAAGGTCCCATATTGTTGTTTTGACCAAAGCATGCCACAGAGATCTGGGAGCTGCAAAAAAAGAACATAACAGGGGCTCTTTAAAGGGCCTATATCATGCAAAATCGACTTTTTTGAGCTTTTAAGCATGTTATAATGTTAATTCCTCACCAAAAACACCCCCAAAGTGGTATTTTGCTCCATTCATGCATCTCTAAGTATTCCTCCTCAACCCTGCTGCTCCACCCTGTCCCTGATAATGACTGGGTCCCCACGTTCATACGTATGAACGTGGGTGAGCAGCCCACTCCAGGAAGTGCCTGTGCTGCCAGCACCGCCCCCAGGCTAACGCACACACACACTTTCTCCACGCAGCTAACGGAGCGGTGATCAGCAAAACTCTTTCACAGCAGCATTGACGCTGTGAAGAAGTAGTTCCTCTCGCACCTAATCTGCTCAGTGACAACAACTGTTTGCTTTTTTACGTAAGACAATGTCTTCTAAGTTTCCGTGGACGGAACCCAGCGACACGCTGCAGCAGCTGGCTCAGGGGTTACGTCATGAAATGGGCGGCAGCCACAAGAAGGAAATTTTGATCCTCAGCTTGTTCAAAATGTAGAGGTTGCAGATAAATGTAAGACAGTTGCTGCTCAACTTGGCTAACTGCCTCCTGTAGTTGATCTTGCTCTTTATAATCCGTCACCTGGACAATGGAAGGGCACATAGGGTCCCTCTCCGTCGCCCTCCTCCTCCTCTTCATCGTTCTCATTGTTTTCATTGTCCTCGTTGTCTGTCTCGTTGCCCGCCTCCTGGACGTCATGCCGAATCCCGGCGGTCCTCTCGGTCGCGGACAGTCCATTCTCTATGCCCCGCCTACTGCCTCCTTTTGCAGGAACTTCAGAGTCACCGTTGGTCAGAGTCCGTGTGTTGATCAGACGCTGCCTCTGTAAAAACAACACACGTCTAAATATATGTACACACATGTATTGTAAGAGTGCTACTGCACTTGTGTGTTATTGCTTAAATATAATACCTGTCACGTTCATATACTTCTATTTAATTGACCACATTAGAGCACTCTTCCCTGCCAGCATGTCCATGTGGGCCCCACCAAAGGTTAAACCTGGGCTGTCTTATGGGTTCCATGTGGGTTTGTCAGCGGGGTTCATGTTGGCCCTATCTGTGTTTGCCCGCATGGACTTTACCTGTTTACCTATTTTCAACTTCTCACATATTTGCTATTTTCTTGTAAATTTGTGACTTTTCCCTCATAAATTTGTGACATTTTTTCTTGTAAATCTGGAACTTTCTAAAAAAAAATTCTAACCTTTTTTTTAACATAACTTGCAATTTTTTCTCATCAATTGTGACTTTTTTCTTGTAAATTTAGGGCTGCTGTGGTAGAGGAATTTCCCCTTCAGTGACGGTGGATATCTCAACACTGCGATATGCGGTATTTTAGCAAATGTTTTTAGGACCCTGTGATCTCGTAATTTAAACAGGGTTCATAGCTTATATGGCAAACGATGGAAGCTGTGAGAGACTCGCTGCAGCTCTGCTCTCAACTTTATGCGCGTGTGTGACAATTGTGCGGAGCTCCGCTCTTTCTACAGGCATGAACTGCTGATTCTGTTAAAAACAAAAAACGATCATTTTCTTAAAGCAGTGGCGGGAACTCCAGTATTTCAACTAAAGGGTGTGTGGACTGGAGACTGCAGCGACATTCAGCTTATTTAAACAGGACAGTCTCCGTACAGGACCCTGCGTGGCTCTTGTGTCCGTGATTTTTGCCTCTGTCCGAAAAAATCCCGTTCAAACAAGCAATGCACTACGCAGTAATTGTTTCGCTCTCGGAGCTCAATTGTTAGGATCATAAACACTCCCCTCAGAAGGAAACAACACGCTTTGTGCCTTTTCAGTGCTCACTGACACGGCTGTATTTAGCAAGGAGTCCAAACACTTCCGCCACTAACTGCTTGCTGGAGTCCATCTGGAGAGAGAATGCCCACATGGTGCTGCCGCTGCCAGCACCCGGTGCTGTAGACCAAACATGCTGTTGGCAATAAAAATACAGTTAACATTTAACAATTTATTTAACAATCAATAGGGGCACATAAGTGAACGAGATTTAGCCACACATACAAAAAAGTGAACACCGTGATTGTTGCAGTTGCTTGTTTTCCTCCGCGGCAGGCTTGTACATAGCGTGGTACTACTTCCTCCCCCAATGTCAGGTGGGGGAGGAAGTTTTCTCTCTCCTCTACTGGTAAGATGTAGCCCAGTACAACCTGTCGCATTAAGGGAGGAGGTGTGTCCCCCTTGGGCTGGGCCCAAATGTGTGGCACGCAGGCCCACCGGCGCGTGGACACGCCCTGGTGCCACACAAAACAACCCCCAGCTATGGGCAAATAGCACCACTGCCTTGTGGTCGTCACGGGAGTGACAAAGGCTAAGGGAGACAACCCCTACAGAAAATCCGGAGTGGAGCCCCGAAGGCAGTTGGTCTTCGCGTAGCGGGACCTCCCGGCAACTCCTGTAGCCAAGTTGGTACCAACTGTATCGGCTAGTCCCTTCCATTGGACACTACCAACAAGGCCGAGAAGGAGGATCTGTCAACTGGGCATCTCAGTTTCTCCACAACTTCGCCCTGGCCTGTGCCCTGGAGAGGTCACTCCAGTGCCGCCTTCTGCGGCAGCTCAAATACGGGGAGACGCAGTTACTGGTTAAAAGTCCAGAGCAAATTGGCGTAAGCTTGGGCGCCTAGGGCTGTCTCCCGACGGTGGGAGGGATCGTCATGTCCCACTGGCCAGCTACCGCCCGCCTTTAGCTGGGCAGCCCCCAGTCAGTAAGGTGCTGGCCTGTCACGGTCCGCTTAGTTCAAAGGGTGCTTGAAGTGTAGGCCAAAAGCTGAATCACGGACTGTAATCACTGCACCAGCTAATATCAAGAAACCAAAGCCGCCAGCGCTGAGTCTGGCAACCTGGAACGTTAGAACAATGTGTCCTGGCCTCTCTGACGACCTCCAGCAAATCAACAACGCCAGGAAAACTGCTATCATCGACCGCGAGCTGAAGAGACTTAATATTGACATTGCAGCACTGCAAGAGACGCGACTCCCGGGCAACGGTAGCTTGAAGGAGAAGAACTATACGTTTTTCTGGCAGGGACAGGAGCCTGACGAGCCTCGCCTGTATGGTGTTGGATTCGCTGTTCGAAACTCCCTTCTGTCCTCTATTGAACCGCCGTCTTCAGGCACTTCACGAGTCCTCTCTCTCCGTCTCATAACCTCCTCTGGACCAGCTAATATCCTTAGCGCCTATGCTCCGACGCTCTGCTCTTCAATTGAGATGAAAGATGCATTCTACGAGGCGCTCGAAACCAGGATCCAGCAGATCCCTGCCAAGGAGCACCTGTTTCTGCTTGGTGACTTTAACGCACGGATAGGGGCAGATCATGACTCCTGGCCCCGCTGCATTGGCCGCTTCGGCATCGGCAAGCTCAACGAGAACGGTCAACGCCTCCTTGAACTCTGCTCCTTTCATGACCTCTGTCTGACCAACACATTCTTCTCCACCAAGCCTTGTCACCGTGTGTCCTGGAGACATCCAAGGTCTCGCCACTGGCATCAGCTGGACTTCGTCATCACCAGGAGATCCCTGCTGAACCGAGTGCTGGTCACGCGCAGTTTCCACAGCGCTGACTGTGACACCGACCATTCCCTGGTCGCCACTAAGGTACGTCTCTGCCTCAGACGTGTCAACCGCTCCAAGCAGAAACCCCGACCCCGCATCAACACAGCTATGATTACAGTACCTGAACTGCGGGAACGCTATGCTAAAGTCGTAAATGAAGCCCTGGCGGACTGTCCCACTGACTGTGCTTCTGCAAGGTGGAACCATATCCGTGAGGCTGTGTTTGAGACCGCCATAGGTACCTTTGGGAAAAAGGTGGGGAACAGTGCGGATTGGTTTGAAGCCGGAGCCGCTGAGATGGAACCTGCAATCGCTGCCAAGCGTGCAGCCCTAGTTGCCCACAAGAAGGAGCCCTCTGTGCAGACGCTTGCTACACTGCGCGCTGCGAGGAACAATGCACAAAAGATTGCAAGGCGATGTGCCAACGACTACTGGCTTAACCTCTGCCAGGACATTCAGCTTTCTGCAGATCACGGAAACATGCGCAAAATGTACGAAGGCATGAAGAAGGCTTTCGGTCCCAGTGTCATCAAGACCGCCCCACTTAAATCAGCTGCAGGAGATGTCATCAAGGATCGCGGTAAACAAATGGAGAGATGGGCTGAGCACTACCAAGAGCTCTACTCGAGAGTAACCACCGTCTTGAACACGGCCCTTGAGAACACTCCTCTACTGTCAGTCATGGATGAGCTTGACGCTCCACCCACCATCGAGGAGCTCAGCAAGGCGATAGACTCTATCTCAAACGGCAAGGCTCCGGGCAGTGACAACATCCCCCCTGAAATCGTCAAAACCGCAAAGGAGAGCTCGCTCTTGAAACACCTCCATGAGCTCCTGTTGCAGTGCTGGGAGGAAGGGGCTGTGCCCCAAGATATGCGTGATGTCAAAATCATCACTCTCTACAAGAACAAGGGGGAGCGGAGCGATTGTAACAACTATCGCGGTATCTCACTCCTAAGCATAGTTGGCAAAGCCTTTGCCCGTGTCGTCCTCAACAGACTACAACTACTTGCCGAACGTGTGTATCCAGAGGCGCAGTGTGGATTCAGAGCAACCAGGTCAACCATAGATATGGTCTTCTCTATGAGGCAGCTGCAAGAAAAGTGTCGGGAGCAGAGACAACCCCTCTTTTTGGCCTTTATCGATCTGACCAAGGCTTTTGACTTGGTCAGCAGGGATGGACTGTTTGCCCTCCTCCAACGAATTGGATGTCCCCCCAAGCTTTTGAGCATGATCAAGTCATTCCATCAGGACATGAACGGCATTGTCCAGTTTGATAGATTATCCTCAGACCCTTTCCCGATCAAGAACGGTGTGAAGCAGGGTTGTGTTCTGGCTCCTACCCTATTTGGCATCTTTTTCTCCCTGCTTCTGTGCTACGCCTTCCGGGGCTCTGAAGACGGTGTCTTTCTCCACACCAGGAGCGACGGAGGCCTCTTCAACATGGCACGCCTCAGATCAAAGACCAAGGTGCGAAGCGTTCTAATCAGGGAGCTGCTCTTTGCTGATGATGCTGGTCTTGTTGCCCACACCGTGGAAGCGCTCCAGCGTCTCATCAACTGCTTTGCTCGTGCCTGCTCTGAGTTTGGCCTCACCATCAGCCTTAAAAAGACCGAGGTCATGGGCCAGGATGTCAGCAGTGCTCCCAATATCAATATCGGCGACCACACACTTGCGGTGGTGGACAAGTTCACCTACCTCGGGTCGATCATCTCCAGCAATCTCTCCCTAGACGCCGAACTGAACGCCCGTATCGGCAAGGCATCGACGGTGATGGCCCGTCTGGCGAAGCGAGTCTGGGACAACTCTATGCTAACCATCAACACCAAGATAAGAGTCTACATGGCCTGTGTACTGAGTACTCTCCTATACGGCAGTGAAGCATGGACCCTCTACTCCTGCCAGGAACGCCGACTGAACGCCTTCCACCAGCGCTGCCTTCGCAGACTACTGCACATCACTTGGCAGGACCGTGTCTCCAACATCGACGTCCTGGCCAGAGCAGATGTGCCCAGTATGTTTGCCATCCTGACAAAGAGACGCTTGCGATGGCTTGGCCACGTCAACCGAATGGAGGATGGCCGCATCCCCAAAGACTTACTGTATGGGGAGCTGGCTACTGGAACTAGATCAAAGGGACGCCCAACTCTCAGATTCAAGGATGTTTGCAAGCGTGACCTCAAGGCTGGAGGCTTTAACCCCTCCGACCTGGAGTCAGCCGCCTCCGTCCGCTCCAACTGGCGGACCATCACCCAGGATGTCATCCGAACAGCAGAGGAAAGAAGAGACACTCGCTGGGGGGAGAAGAGACTCCGCAGACAGAGGAGACTGTCGAGACCCCCACTACACTGTGAAGAATTTATCTGCAACGGCTGCGGCAGGACCTGCAGATCCCGTATCGGCCTCTACAGCCACGCCCGATGGTGCAGCTCCCTGAATGATGACCCAAGGCACAAAACCCCCCCATGATCTTTCGAGATCGATGGAGCCAATGAATGAATGAACATAATTGTGCTTATCGCTACAGCCCTATGTAAATTTGTAACTTTTTCTTGTAAATTTTCAATTTATTTACTCATATATTTGCTACTTTTTTGTTAATTTACAACTTTTTTCTAACTTTTTCTTCATAAATTTGTGATTTTTTTCTTGTACATTTACAAAAATTTTTCTTGTAAGTTTGTAACTTTTTTCAAGCAATTTAACTCTTACTTATAAACATGCAGCTTTTTTTCCTAAAATTTTCACATTTTTTCTCATAAATTTGTGATTTTTTTCCTCATAATTTTGCCTATGGCACAAGTGTTACTGAAAGTGTTGCCCCACATTAAACCCAGGTGGGTTTAAAGCAGGTAAACAGACTTGCTTGGACACTTTTCCCAATGGCCAAAATATAAGGGATGCATGATAATATCGGCATGGTATTAGTATCCACTGATAAAGCATTTCAAATTTTTTACTGCCATTGGCAAAAATTAAGCAAAACATAATAAACATGTCTGCCTCCACACAGCCACACAAGGAGGAGGAAAAAAACCAGAAGGAACGCAGGACGCCCAAACAACAGCAGCCCCCTCCACAGCGCCCGCCGGCGTTAGGAGTACAGCCGGGGGATCCACGTCTCTCAGAGGCAGCACCGGCCCAGCAGTCACCCCACCATGACTTCCATTCAAGAATGGTGAGAGATGGCAAAGTTGGCACAGCAGCCAGAGGGGCAAACAAGCCAGAAAACTCCAGATCAGTAAAAACAACCACGGGAATCACAGTAGGTGGAGGAAACCCCCCCACTCTAACCCCAACCACTGAGGCCAAGGTAGAATACCAGGAGACGGGCAGACCGAGTGCTAAACGCTAGCTGCTGCCAGACGCTCCAACAAGGACAGTCGGTGGCCCCACACTGAAAGAGCTCCAAGAGGAGCCACCCAACAGAGGGCAAGGGCACCCCCCCTCATCTTGGCGACAATTATGCAGGTAACCATGCTCTTGTCCTTTTCACAGTAATATTCAGCAGTCGGTACAGTTTGTCTCGTCGCTTTCCAACTTTGAGCAAGTCTCTGCCGATACCCCAAAAGCACATCCAGTGGTGTGAAAAAGTGTTTGCCCCTTCCTGATTTCTCTTTTTTTTTGTATGTTTGTCACACTTAAAATTTTCAGATCCATCCATCCATCTTCTTCCGCTTAATCCTTTTTCGGGTGGAGCATCAAACAAATTTAAATATTAGACAAAGATAACACAAACACAAAATGCAGTTTTCAAATGAAGGTGTTTATTAAAAAAAAATCCAAAACCTAAACCAAAAAAAAAAAAAAAATCCAAACCTACATGGCCCTCTGTGAAAAAGTGATTGCCCCCCCCCCCCGTTAAAACATAAATGAACTGGTTTATCACATCTTTGGAAAGCTGAGTTCAATTTTTCTAGCCACACCCAGGCCTGATTACTGCCACTCCTGTTCTCAATCAAGAAATCACTTAAATAGGACCTGCCTGACAAAGTGAAGTAGACCAAAAAGATCCTCAAAAGCTAGACACCATGCTGCGATCCACAGAAACTCAGGAACAAATGAGAAACAAAGAAATTCAGATCTATCAGTCTAGAAAAGGCAAACCACAGTGAGAGCCATTATCGACAAATGGCAAAAACACGGAACAGTGGTCAATCTTCCCAGGAGTGGCCGGCCGACCAAAATTACCCCAAGAGCCCAGCGACGACTCATCCAAGAGGTCACAAAAGATCCCACAACAACATCCAAAGAACTGCAGGCCTCACTTGCCTCAGTTAAGGTCAGTGTTCATGACTCCACCATAAGAAAGAGACTGGGCAGAAATGGCCTGCATTGTAGAGTTCCAAGACGAAAACCACTGCTGAGCAAAAAGAACATAAAGGCTCGTCTCAGTTTTGCCAGAAAACATCTTGATGATCCTCAAGACTTTTGGGAAAATACTCTGTGGACTGACGAGACAAAAGGTGAACTTTTTGGAAGGTGTGTGTCCCATTACATCCGGCATAAAAGTAATACAGTATTTCAGAAAAGGAACATCATACCAACAGTAAAATATGGTGGTGGTAGTGTGATGGTCTGGGGCTGTTTTGCTGCTTCAGGACCTGGAAGACTTGCTGTGGTAAATGGAACCTGAATTCTGCTGTCTACCAAAAATTGCTGAAGGAGAATGTCCGGCCATCTGTTCGTGACCTCAAGCTTGGATTCTGCAGCAGGACAATGATCCAAAACACACCAGCAAGTCCACCTCTGAATGGCTTAAGAAAAACAAAATGAAGACTTTGGAGTGGCCTAGTCAAAATCCTGACCTGAATCCGATTGAGATGCTGTGGCATGACCTTAAAAAGGTGGTTCATACTTGAAACCCCTCCAATGTGGCTGAATTATAATAATTCTGCAAAGATGAGTGGACCAAAATTCCTCCACAGTGCTGTAAAAGACTCATTACCAGTTATCGCAAACGCTTGATAGCAGTTGCTGCTGCTAAGGGTGGCTAAACCAGTTATTAGGTTTAGGGGCAATCACTTTTTCACAGAGGGCCATGTAGGTTTGGATTTTTTTTCCCTTAATAATAAACACCTTTATTTAAAAACTGCATCTTGTGTTTACTTGTGTTATCTTTGTCTAATATTTAAATTTGTTTGATGATCTGAAACATTTAAGTGTGACACAAAAAAAAAAAAGAGAAATCAGGAAGGGGGCAAACACTTTTTCACACCACTGTATACAGTATGTTGCACTGGCGCTGGGAAGTTAACATCGGTAATATATCCCATGGAGGTCGTCTATAGATTGTCAAAATGTCAGTCAGACATCAGCATTAGGTTAATACGTTTAAACGACGTATCAAAGCTATTGCAGCTGCAGCTAAATCTTCTTCTTTCAGCTTCTCCCTTTTGGAGTCATCATCCAATATTGTGATGATCCCCATATTCGATTTGGCAAGGATCTTTTGCCGGATGACCTTCCTGAGCTGGTGATGAACCCACAAACTTCTGGCTGTGGGACAGATGCTCTACCACTAGGCCACCACTCCAGCAGTCTGCAGTTAAACGTTAATCACAGCCTTTGTTTATTTAGGTTCGATTTTTAAGACTGCAACTATTTTCTTATTCAAGGAAACACTACTACTAAATTATGATTAGTGGAAGAGCATGTGCCCCACAGTCAAGTCACATAAGCAGACCATCACCAGTTAATCATCACCGTAAGACAAGGGAGCTGTAAGTAGGTTGGGAAAATATGTGCATATATCAGTATCAGCAAAAACTATTTTCAAAATATCGGTTTATCAGTTATGGCAAAAAAATAAAAAAATTGAATATCATGTACCCCTACAAAAACTGTTATCTTTTCTGAGACAAACACAGCATGTATTTGCCCATAAAAACAAATCTGTGATTTAATTTCTGTAGCCAGGCCATCAATTCCAGAAATCTACATTTTTCTACTTTTTTCCTCTTTTAGCAGCACACAGGCAAGCGCTACTTAATTCCACTATAGTGAAGGGAAGACGGCCCTCTCTGCAGCAGCTGACTTGGATAAATACTGCATGTTGCTAGTCTGAACTGCTGTCAGGAAAGAAGCCGTGTCCACGTGCGTACCGTCTCGCCGGCAACCATGCTTCTCAGAGCAGCAGCATGTAGCCGTGGGTCATCATTAACGTGTTAATGCGTGTTTCCACCAGCTTATCACTGACTCATCACTTAATCCACCTCTGCTAAGTAGAATTTGGGATTAACGTGATTATCATGTTTTCATCCAGGATTTATTTTCTGCATGTTCAAAATTAGCATAAATATAGTAAAAGACGGGCAGATACAGTCAGATGAAGTCATAATTAACCAATGCTTCTAGAAGATAAAATGTCAAATTCTTTGGTGACTTCCCAGCGTAATAAAGAAAACAGGTTTAAACAACAGTCCCCTGTACACAAATGTGTAAAAACCCTTCAGGGCTCCCCACACCCAACCACAATACAAGTGCAAATAGCTTTCTGCCTCTTTGTCTATACCCGATTGACTCCCTGGGCCCCGTGGTGCCACCTCTGGTCTGTCATTATCACTGCTGTTATGAAAATGTGCTTATACAATTAAACAACTTGATATGATACATCCCCCTCATGGATCGTCACCTTATCGTGGTGGGGGGGTTTGCGTGCCCCAGTGATCCCAGGAGCTATGTTGTCCGGGGCAATTTGCCTCTGATAGGGTCTCCCAAGACAAACTGGTCCTGGGTGAAGGGCCAGACGAAGAACGATCCAACAGACTCTCATGATAAATTGTATATCAAGGATTCAGTGTACCCCGCCCGGTATGGGGTTACCGGGGCCCCACCCTGGAGCCAGGCCTGGGGGAGGGGCTCGAAGGCTAGCGTCTGGTGGCCGGGTTTCCACCCATGGGACCCGGCCGGGCTCAGCCCGAAGGAGTTACATGGGTCCGCCCTCCAGTAGGTTCACCACCTGCAGGAGGGATCATGGAAGTCCGGTGCTATGTGGATTAGGTGGCAGTCAAAGGCGGAGACCTTGGCGGACTGATCCCAAGCTTTCTAAACTGGCTTTTGGTACGTGGAATGTCACCTCTCTGGTGGGGAAGGAGCCTGAGCTGGTGTACGAGATTGAGCGATACCGGCTAGATATAGTTGGCCTCACCTCAACACACAGCTCCGGTTCCGGAACCAGTCTCCTGGAGAGGGGCTGGAGCTTGGCCTTTTCTGGAGTTGCCCCGGGCGAGAGGCGACGAGCAGGGGTAGGTATTCTTGTATCGCCCCACCTTGCTGCCTCTATATTGGAGTTTTCCCCGGTGGACGAAAGGGTTGCTTCCCTGCGCCTTCGGGTTGGGAAACGGGTCCTGACCATCATTTGTGCCTATGCACCAAATGATGTTTCAGAGTACCCACCCTTTTTGGAGTCTGTGACTGGGGTGCTGGAGGGTGCTCCTCCTGGAGACTCCATTGTCCTACTGGGGGACTTCAATGCGCACGTGGGCAACGACAGTGAAACCTGGAGGGGGGTGATTGGGAGGAACGGCCTGCCCGATCTGAACCCGAGTGGTGTTCAGTTATTGGACTTCTGTGCTAACCACAGTCTGTCTATAACGAACACCATGTTCAAGCATAAGGGTGTCCATATGTGCACCTGGCACCAGGACACCCTAGGCCGCAGGTCGATGATCGATTTTGTTATCGTATCATCAGACCTGCGACCGTATGTCTTGGACACCCGAGTAAAGAGAGGTGCAGAGCTGTCAACTGATCACCACCTGGTGGTGAGTTGGATCCGATGGCACGGGAGGAAGCCATTCAGACCTGGTAGACCCAAACGTATAGTGAGGGTGTGCTGGGAGCGTCTGGCTGAGGCCCCTGTCCGGGAGGTCTTCAACTCCCACCTCCGGAAGAACTTCAACCACATTCCGAGGGAGTCTGGAGACATGGAGTCTGAATGGGCCATGTTCTCCACCTCTGTTGTTGAAGCGGCAGCCCAGAGCTGCGGCCGCAAGGTGGTCGGTGCATCTCGTGGTGGCAACCCCCGAACCAAGTGGTGGACACCAGTGGTGAGGGGGGCCATTAAGCTGAAGAAGGAGTCCTATCAAGCTTGGTTGGCTTGTGGGACTCCCGAAGCAGCTGAGGTGTACCGGCAGGCCAAGCGGAGTGCAGCTCGGGTGGTTGCTGAAGCAAAAACCCGGGTATGGGAGGAGTTCGGTGAGGCCATGGAACAAGACTTTCGGTCGGCTTCAAAGAGATTCTGGCAAACTGTTCGGCGGCTCAGGAGGGGAAAGCAGCTCCCCGTCCACACTGTGTATGGTGCGGATGGGACACTGTTGACTTCAACTGGGGATATCGTCGGGCGGTGGAAGGAATACTTCGAGGATCTCCTCAATCCCACTGATACGCCTTCCACAGAGGAAGCAGGGTTTGGGGACGAGGGGGATGACTCGCCTATCACAGGGGCTGAGGTCGCCAAGGTGGTTAAAAATCTCCTTGGTGGCCGGGCCCCGGGGGTGGACGAGATTCGCCCCGAGTACCTCAAGGCCCTGGATGTTGTTGGGTTGTCATGGTTGACACGCCTCTGCAACATTGCGTGGAGGTCGGGGGCAGTGCCTTTGGCATGGCAAACCGGGGTGGTGGTTCCTCTCTTCAAAAAAGGGGACCGGAGGGTGTGCTCCAACTTTAGAGGGATCACACTCCTCAGCCTCCCTGGGAAGGTCTATGCCAAGGTATTGGAGAGGAGAGTCCGGCCGTTGGTCGAACCTCGGATTCAGGAGGAGCAATGTGGTTTTCGTCCTGGCCGTGGCACATCGGACCAGCTCTTTACCCTCTCGAGAATTCTTGAGGGTTCGTGGGAGTTTGCCCAACCAGTTTACATGTGTTTTGTGGACTTGGAGAAGGCATTTGACCGCGTCCCTCGTGGATTTTTGTGGGGGGTGCTTCGGGAGTATGGGGTATCGGGCTTGTTGTTACGAGCTATTCGGTCTCTGTACGACCGTTGTGAGAGTTTAGTTCGCATTGCCAACACTCGGTCGGAGTCATTCCCAGTGAGAGTTGGACTCCGCCAGGGCTGCCCTTTGTCACCGGTCCTGTTCATAATTTTTATGGACAGGATTTCTAGGCGCAGCCAGGGAATGGAGGGTGTCATGCTTGGTGACCACAGGATCTCATCTCTGTTGTTTGCAGATGATGTTGTCCTGTTGGCTTCATCCAGCAATGACCTACAGCTCTTGCTGGGACGGTTTGCCGCTGAGTGTGAAGCGGCTGGGATGAGAATCAGCACCTCCAAGTCCGAGTCCATGGTCCTCAGCCGGAAAAAGGTGGATTGTCCTCTCCGGGTTGGGGACAGGCTCCTGCCCCAAGTGGAGGAGTTTAAGTATCTTGGGGTCTTGTTCACGAGTGAGGGGAAAATGGAGCGAGAGATCGACAGACGGATTGGAGCAGCATCTGCAGTGATGCGGACGTTGTACCGGTCTGTTGTGGTGAAGAGGGAGCTTAGTTCTAAGGCAAAGCTGTCGATTTACCAGTCAATCTACGTTCCTACTCTCACCTATGGTCACGAGCTTTGGGTAATGACCGAAAGAACGAGATCGCGGATACAAGCGGCTGAAATGAGCTTTCTCCGTAGGATTGCTGGACTCACCCTCAGAGATAGGGTGAGGAGCTCAGTCATCCGGGAGAGGCTCAGAGTAGAACCGCTGCTCCTCCACATTGAAAGGAGTCAGTTGAGGTGGTATGGGCATCTGATTAGGATGCCTCCTGGACGCCTCCCACTTGAGGTGTTTCAGGCACGTCCCACTGGGAGGAGACCCCGGGGCAGACCCAGGACTCGGTGGAGAGACTATGTCTCCCAGCTAGTCTGGGAACGCCTTGGTATCCCCTCTGAAGAGCTGGAGCAGGTGGCTGGGGAGAGGGAAGTCTGGGCTTCTCTGCTTGAACTGCTGCCTCCGCGACCCGGACCTCCGGAAAAGCGGTAGAAGATGGATGGATGGATGGATGGATATGATACATAAACAGAACTCTGTGCTGTGTAGACAGAAGAAATGATCTGACGGGTTCATGTGCAAACATAAATGCTGCTGCGAAATTAGGAAGTATTTAAATTAGGCACGAGGAAAACACAGCCACCTAAAAACAGAACTACTGAGAAGGGAAAGGCTGAAAGGGATTTCTGCAGCGATTTGTAAAATAGCAAAGAAGACGTCACTGCCTTCTTTAGCCCCTAGGCTCACATCACACCCTGAGCCCTTCTTTGCAAATGTACAACAGCAGGTCATGCCTGGAATCTTGAATAGCGGGGCTGATTTGTAGGCCAGAGCCTCAGCACAGATTACCGAGGCTGTCTGAAACTCTCCCCTCTGAGAACAGCACACCTCCTCCAGCACCAGACTGAAAAAGACAGCAATCCTTCCTCTCTCTCTCTCTCTCATCAAAAGTGAAACTGAGGGGCACCTGCATGCACTTTTACCTCATTGATGAGCATCCGTGAGGCCATGGTGAGGCGGGTTCTTGGGGAGAAGTGGCTGGTGATCATGATCCTCATGCCGGCCTCAGAGAAGGTCAGCTGATGGGGGTAGGCCGACAGCAGCTCATCCACCATCAGCACTGACGGCTTCCTGTGGTGGCTCGCTGTTGAACAGGCAGAAAACGTGCCATGACAACGGTACACCCAAAAGTGCAAACAGGTTCATTTTGCTATTACTATGGGGGAAAACAACAATTTTATACTGTCAAAAACCACAAAAAGGTTGGCCTAGCTTTAAATTACACAAAGGTGTGTTTTGGGCAGGATGTCATTTACACCTCATCTTTAAAAGGTAGTATGTGTAGGGAGAAAAAAAAATCAGTAAATCAATAGAATATTGCTGATTCAAAGTCTAGCAATACCAATTTGTACTGACACCAATATCATGATATTTTCATAAAAGTATTAATAAATGCTGCAAATACAAACTTAGATTCTGGGTACCAGAGTAATAATACTGGCAGCTGCCAGCGGAACCCCTCAGCCTGATGGCATTAAGAGCACTGGCTGGCTGAATTTTTTTTTGCAAAGGAACCCAAAATTAAAATCTTCCCAGATTTTTCATAGATGCATCTATGGGATCAATTTGAAAAAACCTGCATCATTTCATTCACAAGTTATTGCATTTACAGTTTTTTTTTAAGAACTGACCGCTGACCTTGAGCTCAAGGTCACCCAAATTCAAACTCATCCGACATTTGTCATAAATACAACTATGGTATAAGATTGAGAAGCCTACATCATTTCCTTCTCAAGTTATCATGTTTACAAGATTTAGGGAAAAATTGACCTGTGACCTTAACCTTGAGTTCAAGGTCATCCAAATTTGAACTCATCCAAAATTTATCATCGATACAACTATGGTATCAATAACTAAAGCCTCCCTCATTTCCTTCGAGTTATACTGTTTACAAGAGTTATGGAAAATGTGACCTCTGATGCTGAGGTCACACTGAGGTCAAAGTTAGAGGTCAGAGGTCACACAAATTCAAAGTCATCCAGGATTTTTCATAGATATATCTGTGGCATGTGTATGAAAAGCCTACATCATTTCCTTTTCAAGTTATCCTTTTTAAAAGATTTAGTGAAAAACTGACCTTAACTGCAATTGGATAACTCCAGTTCAAGGTCACCCAAATTTGAACTTGTGCAACATTTTTCTCAGACACAAATATGGTATTGATTTGAAAAGCCTACATCATTTCTTTCTCTAGTTTTCATCTTAACAGTGTAGGTGATGATGGCACAATCGCATCCACTATCCATCTGCCCGGCAGGGTGACGACAGAACCCCATCAGTCTTTTAGAAGCTGAGGGCTAATAAAAACTAGTTGAATGCAATCCACTAGATTGTTCTAAATGTTCACTGTCTGGTTAGGCCACCGCTGTAAAGGAGTGACTTGTGGAGATCTAGCTGCGAGTTGGACAAGACAACGATCAGGATGAGAATCACAATGTATGATATTGCAACAATCAACATGTTGCAACATCATGATAATATTGTGTTTTTTGACCAGATATCGGGATAATATTGTAATATTGGAAAAAAGAATGTATTTTTGGTAGTGTGAATGGACAGCGGTTCGTCTGTCTCTTGTGTCTTTAAACATGAACCTCACGGAGCGGTGGGTGCTCACAAACGTTGACAAACGCTGCAATTTTTGGGGTTGAACATGTTCAAAATTTCTTTGCGACAAAAAAAACCTGTTTGTGATCATAAAAACTGTTGAACTGTTGTGCAACCTTTTACGAACCCTGATAAACTCCAAATATTACATTCATCAACGTTCGTTAGCACTCACTGCTCCGTAAGTTACATACTTTACAGCTGACTTTGAATGCGAGTTTAACACCAAATATACCTTTCTTCAACAGAACAACTGTAGCATCACAGGCGTCGTCCAGTTCAGCATTATTAGCCGCACCATTCCTCAAACTAGACGAGCTCTTCTTCCTCCTCTCCAGGAAACGAACAATGTGGGAGTTCATTCTGGAACACAA
The DNA here is from genome assembly GCA_020510985.1 of Pholidichthys leucotaenia. Taxonomy (NCBI): domain Eukaryota; kingdom Metazoa; phylum Chordata; class Actinopteri; order Cichliformes; family Pholidichthyidae; genus Pholidichthys; species Pholidichthys leucotaenia. The sequence continues at coordinate 431,266,514 of CM035841.1, forward strand.
GTCAAGTTAATGTACCACACTGTCTGTATTTGCACTTTTTTTTTTTTCCACAATATCTTTATTGAACCTTTTTTTTTTTTTTAACAAACATGATACAAACAATCAAACACTAACACTAAAGTACTACAAAAAAAAAAAAATGCACTAAAAACACCAACAACCACCAACAAAATCAAGTCTTCAACAATGCTCCTCTGTTTAGTCTAGACAATCCAATACATAAGTATACATATTATGTTCACCAGTTTGGAATTTACAAGGTCCACACACATCATTCACCTTCTTCTTCAAGAGTTATGTTTAAATTTTTTACATAATCAATAAAAGGTCTCCATATATTCTCAAACACAATTTCCTTTGATTTCAGTATATATGTTATTCTTTCTAATGGAAGGTTTGTTAACATCTGTCTTAACCACTGAGTCACATCTGGTCTATGAGTCTTTTTCCATAATAGTGCAATACATTTTTTGGCATTAAGCAAACTGAGGTCTATGAATGTTCTTTCACTTTTATTAAAATTATGCTTTTCTGGGTACAGACCCAACAAAAACAGTTTAGGATTCAATATGATTTGTTTTGAGATTATTTTTTCAATTGTTACCCTCACCTCTTCCCAAAACATTCTTATTAATCTACATTCCCATAAACAATGAAATAGGGTTCCTTTACTTTCCATGCATTTTGTGCATGTATCTGGTATATTTTTGTTGTATCTATTTAACTCCTCCGGTGTAACATACATCCGCATTAACCATTTGAAATGTATCAATTTAAGGCGTGCATTTATTGATTTGGTTTGAGCTTCTGTACAAGCCAATTCCCATTGTTCCTCTGAAATTTCAATTTGCAGATCTTCTTTCCAGTAGTTTAATCTTTTCAGTCTGTATTTGCACTTTTACATTTAATGTCTTCAGTTCTACTAATTCACAGACAGCATCCATTTCTCATTTTGACCACATTAAAAGGAGAACAATCTGATATGACTATGAATGTGTAAAGAATGAATGTCACAAATACCCTTACAAATGGCTGCAAACACTGTAGGAACAATTTTTGGGACATTTTATATGGCCTTCTTAAAGCAGCTGTAGGAGGATCCAGCATTCATAGACTGTTCACAAGTTTGTGGCCAGGTTGACGGTCTTGTCCAAGATTTCTACGAATGCCCCACAAAAACCCCTCATCATAGGGCAGCCGTATGAATGCCATAGCAACAATGGAAGAACTACGCAAGATGCTCTGCATAGTACATCTATGCAAGATGTACTACCGACAAAATGTTCTGAAAGCTTTAAGATCTTCCTACCAATGACAAGAGTGCCGTGAGCTGCAAAAAATTTTCGTAAGATGGCAGTAAGTATGCTGTAGGAAGATCCCAAGGCACCCTTACGAAGAACGTAAGAACTCTAGGGCCATTGTACAATAGAAAAGCACCTCATTTCTCAAGAATGCTTCAAGTTGCTGGTGAAAACTATGATATCATTTGAAGAACAGACAGTAATGATATATATATATAGGTATAAGCAGATAACGCATTTATAAATATTTACAACTGATAAAGATATAACACCGTTACGCTTTTCCAGAAACATGAGGGAATGGCATCATCACACCAGGTGGTGTAACAACAAATATGTCTGCCTCCACACAGCCATGCGAGTACAAGGAAAAACTCAACAACTGGAACCCAGGAAGCAAAAACAAGAGAAAGACACAATGGCTAAGGCAATAAATAAATAAATTAATTGATTAATTAAATTAAATTAAAAATAAGAGATCACTGCAAAATCCTTCCTAAATTAGCATCACTTCATATATGGCAGCCATTCAGTTTGAGTATCTGTTGAATTCCAGCACAAGGACACCTCAATCTACTTAAGGAGTGTCATGAACTGAGCTGGAGACCCTCCCGAGCTCGGCTTCATGGCTGTTTTCTGTTCCTTCATGATCTGTATTTTCTGTTACCTTTTGAGTTCCATATTGTGTTTCATTGTTCAGCCATGTTCTGTTGTATTTTTGGTGCTCTGTATTTGCTCTTTGCCATTTGATTATCTTTTGAGTTATTTGTAATTATTCCTTAGTCCGTGTCTGGTTTTGTGTTTATTTATTTTGTGTCTGACAGCCACGCCTCCCTCTCCTGTCTACTACTGACAGGTGATTCCAATCTGTCATTGTCTGCTCCTCTCCCTGCTCATGTTCCTACACTCACGCACACATTTATTCCTACATGCATGCACTCACACACCTGTTTCCACTCATTAAGCCCACACATTCTCGCTCTCACGCACACACCACTCACACCGGCAATCACTCTGCTCATTAGGTCTTGGATTATTTAAGCTCTGTCTGCCGGATTATTGCATCATCATCTGCTTAGTCATTCGTTTGTCCTCCATGTTGTTTCTGGGATTATCGCCACGGGCTGCCCTGTCCCCGGCTCGGTGAGTACTGTTTTGTTTCCCCTAGCTTCCAGTTACATCTGGAGTGCTTTGGGTCTTCGCTGTGCTCTCCCGCCTGCATGCAGTCATGTCTGCAGTGCCTTGGGTATCTCTGTATGTACTCACCTGGAGCTGAGGGGCGTCCGGTGCGTAATCCCAGCAATCCCTCATTGTACATGTTCACCTGTTTGTTTATTTGGATTGTTTGACCACGTTTTGTTTAATAAATACGCACAACATCCTTCTGCGTTTGGGTTTCAGTCTCATGACAAGGAGGTACTGATTAGGTGATCATCTAAACATGGAAAGACACATGAAAGCTGTGAATAAAAATCAGTTATTCCTCAAATACAACTCACTGAACTTAAACAAAACTTAACTACTGGTTTTGTACACTACGTGTGCTCTCGACCGAGATGGCGGCTTAGAAAGTTGCTCCTGCAGCCTAACACCTGAAAATTGATTCAACGATCACAAATCCCCACCTAGGAACTCAAACTTTGGTCAGGTAACTACTGGATCAGACCACCGTCCCTTTGGAACCAAGACATCAATGCCTAATCGAGAAATTCAGAAGACCCAGTGTTGTAAAGAGTTGCCATCAACGCCGCCGGCTAAAGCTAGCAACAACATGGATGCCTATGTTAGCAGACCTCACGAGGATTCAGCAGCTGCACCAGATGCGGCCACCGGTGAGCCCACAATGAACTTTGTCACCACAGAAATAAGAGCAATTTGAGTGCCCACACAAAATATAGAGCGGGACACAAAAGAAATTAAAGCTACTGTGGAGAACATTGAGGGGAAAATTAGCACGCTAAGCTCCCGCATGGACAAGGAGCGGGTCGCCGCTTTAGAAAATGGCACCGATATATCTGAGCAGCAAATCGAAACCATGCGCGAAGAAATGCAAAAGATGCGGGAGCCCCTGGATGACTTGGATAATAGAGGATGGCGCTGCAACATAAACATTCTGGGAATACCGGAGTTTAAAGATGACATAATCCACTTTCTGCAACAACAGATTCCAGTTATGCTGGAGTGGCAGCTCACAGATCTGGAGATACAGCGAGCCCATCGCGTCCCCACCGGTCTGGCGAGATGGGAGCTGAGAGAGGGAGGCCGTCCGTGCCCGGTCATGGTCAACTTACTCCGCTATCTGGTGAAAGAGGAGATACTTCAAGCAGCCAGGGAAAAGGGGCAGATAACATGGCACGGAGCTAAGATCATGTTTTTCCCTGATTACTCCAAGCAAACCATGGAATGAAGGATATAGTTCAGGCAAGTCAAGCCTGATCTGAGAAGCAGGGGAGTAGAGTATTCACTCCGCTTCCCCGCTATCCTGAAGATAAAGCACAATGGAGCATGACACCAGTTCAACTCACCTGATGAAGCCACAGAGTTCATCAGGAAGAACATCGTCAAAGAAGGGACTTAAGATGTTATACACTGGGTAAATATGTTAATGGATAAATTTCTCTGTTGCAGCCTATATAGGAAAAAGCACAATGGTAATTTCCACCAGACTAACGCTTAATCGTTAACTATTACTTGTATTCCAAGTTCACTGTTATGGGGTATTACAGATATCAGGTGTTTGGTTACAGGAAGGCTGAGTTTGGGTGATCAGCTCAGGTTTTCTTGCTGAAGTGAGCCATGACTCACTTTATGCTCGTTTGTTCCAGATTCTGCAAAGTGACTGGGTTTGTACATAGTTTGTTCTTGTTTTGTTATTACTCCTCTTTTAACCCCACTCTGGTCCACCTCTCTGACAATGTACACATATTTGATTTACTTCAAAAACTATGACAAACATAACTGATCTTAAAATAGCCAGCTGGAACCTTAAGGGTCTGAATAACGTAGTTAAGAAAAAAGAAAATCCTAACATATTTAAAATCATCTAAGGTGGATATAGCCTTTGTCCAGGAACATATATGAACAGGAAAGAATCTTTGAAACTTAGACACTCTTGGGTGGGTAAAAACTTCTCAAGCCCAGGAACTGGTAAAAGTAGAGGGGTCTCTATTTTGATCCACAAGTCAATAAATTTTAAAGAGACAAAAATAGTTACAGGCCCAGGTGGACGCTATATAATAGTACAGGGGCAATTGTTGGACACACCAGTCATTCTTTGTAACATTTATGCACCAAATTTTGATAGGGCAGAATATTTCCATAATTTATCACAACTCCTTCTGGAATTAGGCAATACTCTGATTGAAGTCACCACCTAATATAATCTAATACTGGATCAGGATCTAGACAGATCCATACCTAGATTCAACGTAGAGAGTAGGTTGGCTACTGCTATTAAACAACTGGTTTCAGACTTGGGTCTAGTTGATATCCGGAGACCGATTCATCCAGATACATGAGATTACTCCTTTTTTTCCACCCCCCACAATGTTTACACTAGAATTGATTATTTTTTGATTTCTCAGTCATTAGTTGATAAATGTGTCAGTTCACAAATACACACGTGGACAAAATTGTTGGTACCCCTCTGTTAATGAAAGAAAAACCCACAATGGTCACAGAAATAACTTGAATCTGACAAAAGTGGTAATAAATAAAAAAATCTATGAAAATTAACCAATGAAAATCAGACAACGCTTTTGAATTGTGGTTCAACAGAATTATTTTAAAAAACAAACTCATGAAACAGGCCTGGACAAAAATGATGGTACCCTTAACTTAATATTTTGTTGCACAACCTTTTCAAATCAAATCAAATCAATCTTTATTGTCATATTGCTGTACATACAACAATAGTGCAAGCAAGATGAAATTGCGTTTCTCTCGGCATCCATATAAGTTAAAGAACATGATTTAAGACACACTCACACATATCTTCACCCACCACCCCACCACATCCATTTACGCATCCCTGAGACATACTTGGAAAAAAAAAAAAAAAACTAACTAACTATAATATACAAATTATGTACATAATGTCCGTAGGTGCAGCAGTGTATACGAGAGATTCCAGATCAACTGTTCAGCATCCTAACAGCTTGTGGAAGGAAGCTGTTAATCAGTCTGGTGGTTCTGCCTCTGATGCTCCGGAATCGTTTACCAGATGGAAGAAGTTCAAAGTGTTTATGCAGAGGGTGAGAACGGTCCTTGACAATGTTCAGTGCCCTGCTCCTACAACAGTTCTGAAAAAGTTCTTGGACAGAGGGGAGGGAGACTCCAATTACCCTCTCAGCCCCCTTGACTATCCTCTGCAGGACTTTTTTATCTGACATACTGCAGCTGGAGTACCATGTTGCAATGCAGTACGTCAGAACACTCTCCACCACACCTCTGTAGAAGGTCCTGAGGATGCAGTTGGGGAGAGAGGCCTGTTTGAGTTTCCTCAAGAAGTGCAGTCTCTACTGGGCCTGCTTCCTGATCCCCAAGGAATTCTTGCTCCAGGTCAGGTCCAGCGAGATCTGCACTCCGAGGAACTTGATGTTCTCCACTCTCTTCACTAAACAGCCGCCGATGCTGAGGGGGACGTGTTCAGGCTGTGACCGCCAGAAGTCGATAATCATCTCCTTTGTTTTGTCTACGTTGAGCACCAGATTGTTCTCCCTGCACCAGCCCTCCAGGTCTCTCACTTCTTCCCTGTACATTGATTCCTCATCCCTCTGAATAAGTCCCACCACTGTGGTGTCGTCTGCAAACTTAATAATCTGGTTCCCCTTGTGTCTGGATACACAGTCATGTGTTAGAAGTGTGAACAACAGTGGACTGAGTACACAGCCTTGAGGGGATCTGGTGCTCAGCGTGACAGAGTTGGAGATGTTGTTTCCAACCCGGACAGACTGAGGTCTCTCAGTCAGGAAATCCAGGATCCAGAGACATGTGGAGGTGCTCAGACCAAGAAGGAGTAATTTCTCCATCAGTCTCTGGGGAATAATGGTGTTGAATGCTGAACTGAAATCAATGTACAGGAGTCTGGCGTAGGTGTCTTTCTGATCCAGGTGGGTGATGACAGAGTGCAGGGTGGTGACTATAGTGTCCTCCGTGGAGCGGTTTGAACGATATGCAAACTGGAGCGGGTCGTGTGATGCAGGGAGGCAGGCTGTAATGTGTGGTTTGACAAGCCGTTTAAAACACTTCATCACAATTGGTGTCAGTGCAACAGGACAATAGTCATTCAGACAAGACACAGCTGGTTTCTTTGCCACCGGTACAATGATAGAGGTCTTGAACCATCTGGGAACGATGCTCTGATTCAGGGAGATGTTACAAATGTCAGTCAGTACATCCGCCAACTCGCTCGCGCAGTCTCGAAGCACACGTCCCGGGATGTTGTCCGGACATGCAGCTTTACGTGGGTTGACTCTGGTTAGGGTCCTCCGTGTGTCCGCTGTGTTGATGGTAAAAGCTGGTCCGACCGATGGTGGGGATGGGCCAGCCCTCCCTCTGATTGTCGGGTTTGATGCTTCAAAACGTGCAAAGAAGTTGTTGAGCCTGTCTGGAAGTGAAGCATCGTCATCATCGATCCCCTGCCAAGACTTATAGCCCGTCAGTGTCCCAACTCCCTGCCACATCTGCTTGGTGTTTACTAGTGTCACAGAGGTGTCCCTGGATTTTCTCCGATCACTGCAATCAAACGATTTCTGTAACTGTCAATGAGACTTCTGCACCTCTCAGCACGTAGTCTGGCCCACTCCTCATGAGCAAACTGCTCCAGTTGTCTCAGGTTTGAAGGGTGCCTTCTCCAGACGGCATGTTTCAGCTCTTTCCACAGATGTTCAATAGGATTTCGATCAGGGCTCATAGAAGGCCACTTTAGAATAGTCCAATGTTTCACTCTTAGCCATTCTTGGGTGTTTTTAGCTGTGTGTTTTGGGTCATTATCCTGTTGCAAGACCCATGACCTGTGACTGAGACCAAGCTGTCTGACACTGGGCAGCACATTTCTCTCTAGAATACCTTGATAGTCTTGAGATTTCATTGTACCCTGCACAGATTCAAGACACCCTGTTCCAGATGCAGCAAAGCAGCCCCAGAACATAACAGAACCTCCTCCATGTTTCACAGTAGGGATAGTGTTCTTTTCTTGGTATGCTTCATTTTTGCGTCTGTGAACATAGAGCTGATGTGCCTTGCCAAAAAGTTCCAGTTTTGTCTTGTCTGCCCATGGGACATTCTCCCAGAAGCTTTGTGGCTTGTCAACATGCAGTTTGGCAAATTCCAGTCTGGCTTTTTTATGATTTGTTTTCAACAGTGGTGTCCTCCTTGGTCGTCTCCCATGAAGTCCACTTTGGCTCAAACAATGACAGATGGTGCGATCTGACACTGATGTACCTTGACCTTGGAGTCACCATGAATGTGTTTAGAGGTTGTTCTGGGCTCTTTTGTTACCATCCGTATGATCCGTCTCTTCCATTTTTCATCAAGTTTCCTCCTGCGGCCACGTCCAGGGAGGTTGGCTACAGTCCAGTGGATCTTAAATCTCTGAATAATATGTGCAACTGTAGTCTGTCATGGAGTGGTCCTGACGGACCACTAATGAGACGCTATAGGCAACCAGTGAGTTTGCGTATTTATTGAAGGACTGATACAATGTACAAAATAATGAGCCTCGTGGGGCAAAACACAAATAAAGACTATGGATAAGACACACTGACAATAAACACAGACTAAGGGATAACTTACTGAGAGTAGCTAGGATCGAGAGGATGACTGGAGCTGGGAAATGGGGACACCAGCCTAATGTTGGGAAGACTAGTGTTACTCGTACAAGGTCGCAGCCCCGAGAGACCGAAGCTGCTCCCTTAAATAGGACAAGAGGATTGATCAGCTGATGAGGGCATCATCAGCTCAATTAATTCCAGCTGTCACTGCTGAGCTCAGCTCTGACAGCCGGAAGCCCCACAGAGATGCTGTCAGAACAAGAGCCCTGAGAGACCACAAGGAATAACACAGAATGGGAGGAAAATACTGCATGACCCGAGCGCGGACGAGATCGGCGCTCAGACCATGACAGTACTCCCCCCCGAACGACGCACTCTGGGCGTAAACATAACATCCAAGCAACCCCCCCCACCCAGGGTGGGAGGAGGGGAAAAAAAAGGCCAGGAGGGCGAGAACCAGAAAAAAAAAAAACATCAAGAAAGGAACCGGGACAAAAAATGACAAGGGGAAATACAGAAACAAATCAGAACCTGGTACAACAACAGAGCATGGGAAAAAAAAACCCAAAAAACAACAAAAAACCCCCCACAAATATACTCTATAATGCACAGGTGAAAATGCAGAAACAGAGCAATGGAGGCAAATAACAGATACTATGCCTAAAGACTATGATACACAGGCAACGGAAAGAAAAAAAAAAAAACACAGAGCACCTCTCAAACAGAGGAAGGGAAAAAAAAGACACGCTAAGCAGCGGCGAAATAAACAGTACAATATTGTTCATAGAAAAAAGGAAAAACACAAGGGCATCCCAGAACTACAGGGGAGGGAAAAAACCTACAGGGATGAACCTCCAAGGCGACGACCGGAGCAGGCTCGTCACCGGTGACCCTGGGAGAAGGCTCAGAGGAGAACGGAGAACCGGGATCAGAATCTCTGGCAGTGGCAGAGCCCAGCGAGACAAGCTCAGACGCAGCGGATGGCTACGCTCGGCTCATCTCCCCGAGAGACAGGCAAAAATGCTCCAGAACAGAAGAAAGGAAGACAAAATAGAGCACTTGCCTGATCTCGGGCTCCACTGCAGCCCAGGACTTCGACGATCCGGATTCAGCGCGCTGAAGGTCCACCTCTGGTTCCCACTCGACCACGGCAGGCTCCACAGCCGGCATGATGGTGTCCTCAGTCTGGGGATTCCCTGACGCTGACGCCCACGCCGAAAACCCACACGGCGTGATGGCAGGGGATCCTTGACCTGTTGGGTCGAACCGCTACTCCATGGAGACCCGGGGATGCTTAGTCGTCGGCGCAGGCTCCAACTGGCAGTCCGCCCTCCTACTCTGCCCATAACATGGCTGCGGGGCTGGAACCAGGCACTCCAGGGCCGCAGGCTCCTTCCTCATCCGGCGGTGTAGTCCTGGCACCGGGGAATGCTCAGGGGAAGGAGACACATAGGTAGCAGGTTCACAATTAATAATTGCAGCAGGTGGAGGAAGTTCGGGGGACTGAGAACCCCGAACTTCACCCCCAGGGATAGAACAAGGCAATTCACCCAGTGGAGGGAAAGAATGAAAAGCCACTTGCCTGATTCGCTGAGGGCCGATGGAAGCTGCTGCGGTGGGCTTCGTTTTCTCCCTTCCCCTTTGGATGGTGATGGAGGGCTCCCCGGGAGGAAGAGGAGGAGCCACTTGCACCGGATCGATGACAGGCACAGCCAGAGCAGGACTCGTGGAGTTCTCAGCCGCTGGAGAGAGCATCGAGGAGGAGGGAGGAACAGCTGAGGCGGGCCGGGGACGAGGCACACACAACCCGGAGGCGGCGGCAGCTGTCTTACCCCTCCGATGAGACGCAGAGGCTACAGCTGGCTGGGAGACAGAGTTTGTGTGGCTACCTGGAACTGGATCCGGATGGGGTTCTTGCTGAGGATACGCCGGGGAAATCCTGGCTGACGTCTTTGTCCGCTGTGGATGACCCTTGGGTGGTGCGAACTCCTGGACTGGATGGGGGACAGGAATGGGATCCCGAGACGAGGAGCGAAGATGTCTCTCCTTCGGCTTCCTGCCAGAGTTTCCCTTCAGCCCACGGAGCTTCTCCCGGAATGCAGAGATCTCTGCCATCCTCGCCGTGATTTCAAGGTGGTCTGTGTAGCGAGAATGGCGGTTAATAGTCGCCTCAGCGAGGTCCAGGTACCAGCATGAGGCACTGGGGATGGTGGAATGGTGAGTGCTGGAAATAATCCCATCGATCTCGATAAGGGCCATCACCAGCTTGTAGCCCAGGATCATGGCGTAGCCCTTGCGTGACGACGCCATCTCCCAGCACACTGGTACGCGGAAAGAGGAAAACTACAAGCCCAATTAAGCAAACTCACGGTCACCGGCGTCTCATTTGGCTGCGACCTACTGTCATGGAGCGGTCCTGGCGGACCACTAATAAGACACTATAGGCAACCAGTGAGTTTGCATATTTGTTGAAGGACTGATACAATGTACAAAATAAAAAGCCTCGTGGGGCAAAACACAAATAAAGACTGTGGCTAAGACACACTGACGATAAACACAGACTAAGGGATAACTTACTGAGAGTAGCTTGGATCGAGAGGATGACTGAAGCCGGGAAATGGGGACACCAGCCTAATGTTATATTCTAAAAAAAAATATAATCTGCTGAATTTTGAGAGTTTCATTGACCTCTGTTTTCTGAAATTAATTTTCAAATGTTTCCATAAATCAGCGCCAGAGACACTTGTTGGATTCATCCAAAGACAGGACAGCAGCAGAGCCACCAGGAGTTCTGTTAACAACAACTGTAAAATATCCCACCGCAGAACCACATTTGGACAAACAGCTTTCTCTATAAAGGGCAGTCACAACTGGAACACAATGCCAAATGAAATCAAAATAATAACGGATTTTAAAACATTTACTACAAAGGTTAAAAACTGGCTGAAAAATAAACAAGAATGTACCCATGTATGAAATGATTGTCTGCAGGGTGTGAGTGAAGAAGGGAAGGCAATGAGATCGGCGCTCAGACAATGACATAGTCACAGGAGCATCAAGCTGCTTGGAGATGGTCTTATAGCCTTTACCTTTAACATGCTTGTCTATAATTTTCTTTCTAATCTCCTGAGACAACTCTCTCCTTTGCTTCCTCTGGTCCATGTTTAGTGTGGTACACACCATGTTACCAAACAGCACAGTGACTACTTGTCACCCTTTAAATAGGCCGACTGACTGATTACAAGTTTGTAGACACCTGTGATGTTAATTAGAGGACATCTTGGTTGAACATGTCCCTATGGTCTTTTCAATCTTTTCTAGGGGTACCATCATTTTTGCCCAGGCCTGTTTCATGAGTTTGTTTTTTAAAATAATTCTGTTGAACCACAATTCAAAAGCATTGTCTGATTTTCATTGGTTAATTTTCATAGACTTTTTATTTATTACCACTTTTGTCAGATTCAGGTTATTTCTGTGACCATTGTGGGTTTTTCTTTCATTAACAGAGAGGTACCAACAATTTTGTCCACATGTGTAAGTTAAGTTAGTTAGCCAGGGAAAGCCAAGCTGACTCAGCCTCAATCTCTTTGTGGGCTTTAGTGTACTGGTTATGTACATTTTGGTGTATTTGTGCTTCATTTCCTTAGCCACTGCCTGACCGGCAGCTGTTAGTCAGCTAGTGACCTACTTTCTCCCACGCTGCTGACAGTCTGTCGGTCTTGCCACGCCCCCTCACTCTCCCTGTCTACACCAGCTGTTTCCAGTCCCGGTAATCATCCTCCCTGCGACTCGCCCAGGTGTTCCCTATTTGCCACACCAGCGGCGTTTGTTCGTAAGCAGCTTGTTACTGAACAAACGCCGCTGGATCATTGTACGGCTCGATCATTGTACGGTTCACATGGTCGCATCTTCCTCCGTGTAATCATCACGTCGTCGAAGAACTGTTGGAGTATGCGCGCCGCTACTTGAGGACCCGGTTTGCCTAGGCTGTGAGTAACTTTAGCGTTTCCCTGTTCAGTTGTGCCGCCACGCTGGTAGCGTTTCCGAGTGTGGCACAACTGCTTCTCTCTCTCCTTGCACAGCCTAGCATTCTGAGAGAACTCTTTGTTAGCCAAGCTGCTCAGTGTCTCAGCTGGGAACGCTGCCCAGCCCTTATGGACATTGACGGCCTGATATCTTCGGTGAGCGAATATTCCACCCCGACGGACGTCATGTGGTATGTCAAGCTGGCGGAGGCAGAGGTTCGGCGATGCCCTCAGCTCTCAGTATGGCAAGCAGTGGAGGAGGTCCCTGAAGACCGGGCTTGCGCCGAGGGGAGGGTGCTCCCAGGACACCGCTGAGACTGTTCCCCACCAGGTCTGTGCTCCCACTCACACCAAACCCAACTCAGCAAACCAACGGCAGCGTCATCCCATATCGAAGCGCTGGGAAGAGCCCTCTCCTCCATCAGCCGCCATCTTCCCTCTGGCAGCTGTGAGGTCCGCTGAGGTCATCCCGGATATGCCCAACTCCGTTGCCATGGAGCTGGCTCCTCCTCCGCCTGTAGAAGAGGGCCGTTTCACCGTGGACACAGAGAGGGATGACAGCCTGCCAGCTACAGCAGCTAACATCAAGGACCGGGATGACAGGCAAGTGTTTTTCTCCATTCTCCTCATGACAATAATAAACCTTGTCTGTCTCCTGGGAGAGGGGCTCAGTCACAGCAGTCCGCTGGGCTCCCCCTACCAGCTGTAGCTACTAACTCCTTTTCTACCCTCTCTGTGCCTCCTCCTTTACTTCCTAAGCGCCTGCCGGTCCAAGAACTGAGCCGCCAGATGATGGAGGAGCCGGTGGTTTCGGACAATCCCTTCTCGGAGCCAGCACGGAGAGGTCCCTCTGCAGCCACGCCGGCGGACGAGGAGTGGGCGAGTCTGCTCGCCTTTGTCAACAGCCGGGTTGAGGAGGAGCACTGTGTGAGGGAGGTCCGAGGACGCACTTCCCCAGCTGTGAGGGTTCCACCTCCTACGCCTGCTCAGCCCACGGAGTCACCATCTGATGCGGAGTGGGGAAACCTGCTCGCCTTTGTGAACCACCGGGTCGAGGAGGAGCGTTGAAGGACCAGGACTGCCAACACCAACCCGCCAGCTAGGAGACACTGGGAGAACTCCTCATCGCCTTCGGCAGCCCTCTGCCCTCCAGCTGCCGTGAGGTCCGCTGAGCTCACCCCGGTAATGCCCATCTGCATCGTCGTGGAGACAGCTCCTCCACAAGCTTTTGAAGGGGTCCACGTCGCCATGGACACAGAGAGGGAGGACTGTCTCCTGCCTGCAGCTGGGAACAATAAAGACCGGGATGACAGGCAAGGATTTCTTCATTACACTCCATCTAATGACACTGAATCTTGCTTGTCTCCCGAGGGAGGGGCCCAGCATATGCAGTCTGCTGGGTCCTCTCCTCCAGCTGCACTAATTAACTCTTTTTTCCCCCTCTCCATGTCTCCTCCAATTCTCCCCGAGGACCTGCCGGCCCAAGGTCAGGGCCATCCGATGGTGGAGGAGCTAGTGGATTTGGAGGAATCCTTCCCGGAGTCAGCATGGAGAGGTTCCCCTGCAGCCACGCTGGAGGAATCCCCAGCATTGGAGCCGCTGCAGGAGGACACTATGACTGCTATAACCACCTCGCCCGCTGTGGAGGCTTCTTCAGCGGATTGGGAGCCAGAGCCGGACCTTTTGGAGGTTGGGTCCGGGTGTTCATCGCCAGGATCGATGGAGTCCTGGACTGTGGTGGAGCTTGAGCTCAGGCAAGTTTTCTCTCTTGTTTTTCTCATGTCAGTTTTAGAGAGATCTTGTCTGGCTCTTGGGGGGGGGGGGGGGCGCGAGTCAGGTGCTGCCATCAGCTGCATCTGAACTCACCTCACTGGGCTCTGCCGCCGCCAGTTACCTTAACCATCTTTCTCCTCCTGCTTCCCCTGAGCCTTCACCTAGGGTCGCCGGAGAGGGTGTGCCTTTGCCGGAGGTTGTCGTGGGGCCGGTCCGTCCAGTGGAGAAGGCCATTGCTTCTGCTCCTCCTGCAGAGGTCGTCTTGGAACCGGGTCCGCCACTCAGCAACCCCGTGGGTCCAGCATCCCCGCTGCCCGAGACCATCGTGTGGGTTCCTCCGCAGACCGCATCTCCATGGGCGTCGCAGGCTGGCCTGGGACCATCGTGGGGGCTACGCTCCAGGATCAGTCTGACGTGGGTGCTGCACTCCTGTTCGGACCCATCCTGGCGGCCACTCTCCAGCACGGGTTCCACCAAGGGTGCAGCCTTGGCCCGGTCGGGGCCCACCGTGGGCGCAGCTGAGCCTCAGCCGGAGGTCGCCGTGGGTACAACAGAGCCGGCCCGGCTGGGAGCCTCCGTGGGTGCAGCTAGACTCCCGCTGGAGTCCCTTGTGGGTGCAGTGGAGCCGGCCCGGTTGGGGGCCATCATGGGTGCAGCTAGGCTCCCGCTGGGGTCCACCGTGGGTGCAGCAGAGCCGATCCGGTAAGGGGCCACCGGGAGCGGTGCGGATTGCCATGAAGCCACCGTGGTCCCCTTCTCCTCCCGGTCCTATGCCATGGGGGTCCCCTCCCTTTGGTTCGGTCACCCACCAGCGAGCTTCCCAGTAGGCAGACTGCCTCCTGCCTCACCCCGTCGGCCCTGGTGGATCAACAACGCTGGCCGACCGCCTGAGGGACTGAGTCTCTGGGCCAGATGGCCCGTGTTCTCTGGCAGGCCACCTGACTGGGTTCGCCGAACTGCCTGCTGGGCCTGGGACTCAGGGTGGCCCCCCCGAGCCACTATGGCTTTGGACTTGGAGGGGTTAATTGTGGATCCTGGGTGGGGCATTGTGTCCCCTCCTTCCTGTTCCCCTACCCTTTCACCTGAGTTTGTGTTGTTTGATGTTGTTGCTCCTGTTGGGGGGGGGGGGTGATGTTACGTTGGGTGTCCGGGATCCACCCCTTAAAGGGGGGGCTGTCACGAGCCGAGCCGGCTTGGCTTTCTCTGGCTCGGCCTCAATCTCTTTGTGGGTTTTGCTGTACTGGTTATGTACATTTTGGTGCATTTGTGTTTCATTTCCTCAGCCACTGCCTGACTGGCAGCTGTCAGTCAGCTAGTGACCTACTTTCACCCACGCTGCTGACAGTCTGTTGGTCTTGCCACCCCCCTCGCTCTCCCTGTCTACACCAGCTGTTCCCAGTCCCGGTAATCAGCCTCCCCGCGACTCGCCCAGGTGTTCCCTATTTAGCACACACACTATTTAGCATTTCCCTGTTCAGTTGTGCCGCCATGCTGGTAGCGTTTCTGATTGTGGCACAACTGCTTCTCTCTCTCCTTACACAGCCTAGCATTCTGAGAGAACTCTTTGTTAGCCGAGCTGCTCAGCCATTTGTATGGGTTTTCCCTGAACTGTTGTTCAATAAATGTGTGTGTGGTAACCTTGCGCTTAAATCCTCATTTCTCCTTCTCCCCTCCGTGCGTAATAGTAGAGCGCACGGAGGGTTTATGACAAACACAGTATTCTCTGATCATGCTCCAGGTCATTGGAGAATACGCCACATCACGGCCATGCTGATTGGACAATAGTGGCATCACGACCTGCAGCAGCTGAGCAGAGTTCTGTATGGTAAATGGCGTTCACTTGCATAGCGCTTTTTCTCATCTCTGGATGACCACAGCACTTTACAGATCCTGCTAGCCACCCATTCACACACCGATAGCGGCAGGACTGCCATACACACAGAGGCACTAGTCTGACCACCAGGAGCATCTGGGGGTCAGTGTCTTACTCAAGGACACTTCGACATACAGACTGCAGACAGAGTGGGAATCAAACCCCTGACTCTCCGATCGGTAGTCGGCCACACTACACCTGCGCCACAGCTGCCCACAACAGTTTTTCCTGGGAACAAATGCTGCAAATATGCCATGAAAGGGTAGCTCCAAGTGAGCAACCTGTTCAGTTATTCCCTTTATCATGGGACCGTAATTTTGTTGGCTCCGACTGCACAATAACTTCAAAATTTCGGCTGAGGACGGGGGGAGGGGGTGAAACTGTGAGACAAGCAGCCACACAGTAACGGCACATTTACTGGATGCTGCAAATTCCTTTTTCCTTTTAAACAGCACACCATGAGTCCTGGCCGCTGTGCAGCTCTAAAGGATAATACACCATATCGATGGCTGAAATGCAAAACTTCCTATCTGCAGGATTTGCAGATTTCACTTTGGCTGATGACATCAAGGGAGGCTGCTCATATCTGTCTGCAAGACAGTCCCGCTCTTTATTGTGACAGGAAATTATTCTGATGAAAAAAAAATTGCACAGCATTGCAAGAAAATAGTTTTTTTGTTTTCTTTTAGTTTTCTCAAAAAAGTGCATTTTTCAAATAGGAGGTTTTGCCTTTCGACCATTGATATGTGGTGAACAAGGGGGGGCAGCCGGACCGGCTTATCGCAGACCTTCCCAGGGAGCCAAGCCACGCCTGCCTGCTTAATGGGACGGAGTCTCAGCTGCTGCTTCACCTGTGCCACCGCTGTCCTTTGTGGCACCGTGGGTTCAACATGGCGCTCCTCCCGGTGCACGGCTATCTAAAAATTAAAAGTTAATAATACCACCATGATTATGGAGCACGATGGCCAGATCAATTGCATATCATACGCGCATGCTTTCAGTAAACAACGACCGTGACAAAAACTGCCCAAATAACGAAATAAATCATTTTTTATTTACTGACGAATGGCCAACACTGACGCAGCAGTTGCAGCCAAATGGGTCATTCTTCTGAGTATAATAATGTTGGGTGTTTTGTACTTATAATATTGCTAAAATATAAGCAATTGTCCAAAGTGGAAGATACAACTTATGAATATAACTCATAAAAGATCACACAAATAAGTCTGACAAACAAATAAACCAGGGTTCTTAAACGGTCGCTAATATTGGATGTCCCATTCATTTTTTTTTTCCACAATATCTTTATTGAACCTTTTTTTTTTTAACAAACATGATACAAACAATCAAACACTAACACTAAAGTACTACAAAAAAAAAATGCACTAAAAACACCAACAACCACCAACAAAATCAAGTCTTCAACAATGCTCCTCTGTTTAGTCTAGACAATCCAATACATAAGTATACATATTATGTTCACCAGTTTGGAATTTACAAGGTCCACACACATCATTCACCTTCTTCTTCAAGAGTTATGTTTAAATTTTTTACATAATCAATAAAAGGTCTCCATATATTCTCAAACACAATTTCCTTTGATTTCAGTATATATGTTATTCTTTCTAATGGAAGGTTTGTTAACATCTGTCTTAACCACTGAGTCACATCTGGTCTATGAGTCTTTTTCCATAATAGTGCAATACATTTTTTGGCATTAAGCAAACTGAGGTCTATGAATGTTCTTTCACTTTTATTAAAATTATGCTTTTCTGGGTACAGACCCAACAAAAACAGTTTAGGATTCAGTATGATTTGTTTTGAGATTATTTTTTCAATTGTTACCCTCACCTCTTCCCAAAACATTCTTATTAATCTACATTCCCATAAACAATGAAATAGGGTTCCTTTACTTTCCATACATTTTGTGCACGTATCTGGTATATTTTTGTTATATCTATTTAACTCCTCCGGTGTAACATACATCCGCATTAACCATTTGAAATGTATCAATTTAAGGCGTACATTTATTGATTTGGTTTGAGCTTCTGTACAAGCCAATTCCCATTGTTCCTCTGAAATTTCAGTTTGCAGATCTTCTTTCCAGTAGTTTAATCTTTTCAGTGAATTTTCACTTGAAGATAGTGTCAATGAGTTATAAAACTCTGAAATAATACCCTTTCTTTTACTATCTTTCATCATCGTTTTTTCCAAGGATGAATAAATAGGTCGAGTGAGAGCTTTATTTTGATTTGATCGAATAAAGTTTCTAAGTTGAAGATATTTAAAAAAATGTGTTCTATTGAGATTAAATTTGATCCTCAGCTCTTCAAAAGACATTATGTTATCTGCACATGGCAAATATAAATCCTGAATCTTTTGTATCCCTTTTAAATTCCATACTTTAAATACAGCGTCCGCTCTCCCTGGTTTAAAATATTGATTACCCCATATTGGACTAAATTGTGACAATAACTGTGGTTCTTTTAAATAGTTTTTAGCTTCACACCATATTTTGATCATATGCTTTACAAATGGATTTTTAACTTGTTTTTGTAATTTTTTTGCCGAATCTGAGTATATGAATATGGGAAGAGGTAAAGGTAAATTGTATGATTCCATTTCAGTCCAGTGAGGGAGATCATTTGATGAAAAATAATATGTCATAGACCTCAGTTGTGCCGACCAATAATACAACATAAAATTTGGACATTTCAGACCTCCACGATCAAATGGTAAATATAATAAAGACAGACGTAATCTAGCCCTCCTGTTGTTCCATATAAATTCCACTAACTTTTTTTTTATTCTTGAGAATAAATCTAAAGGTGGTGATAAGGGAATGTATTGAAATAAATAAAGTATTTTAGGTAAAATATTACTTTTAAGTATATTGATTCTCCCGATCATCGACATTGGTAGTGACATCCATCTCTGAGTTAACTCATTGATATCTGACATTAAGGCTTCATAGTTGACACTGGCGACTGATTCTAGCTTAGGCACAATTTGGATTCCTAAATATTTAAACTGATTTACAACACTGAATTGATTTACCTCAGGGGCTGGGTAATTTCTCTGGGTCTCATTTAGCATTAATATTGAAGATTTAGTTTTATTTATTTTATATCCTGATATTTCCCCAAAATTCTTTATTAAATTCAACAAGGTTGGAATTGATTTTTTTAGATTCGACATAAACAAAATTATGTCATCGGCGTACAGGGAGATTTTATGTTCTGTTGGTCCAACTTTAATTCCATATATTTGTGAATGTAAACGTATCGCTATCGCTAAAGGTTCAATTGCCATAGTAAACAGTAAAGGTGAAAGTGGACAGCCTTGTCGACATCCTCTATTGATTTTTATTGGTTTTGAAATATTGTTATTTGTTACGATTTCTGCTGTAGCATTATTGTATATTATTTGAACCCATTTTATGAAATTATTTCCAAGTCCAAACCTTTGTAGGACTTCAAAAAGAAAGGGCCATTCAACTCTATCAAAGGCCTTTTCGGCGTCCAGTGATAGGAGAGCTGTATCCGGTGCTTCTTTATTAAAATAAATAATATTAAATAGTCTTCTTACATTATGGAAGCCTTGTCTACCCTTTATAAAGCCATTCTGATCTCGATTAATAATATTTGGTAAAATTTCTTGTATTCGTCTTGCTAAAATTTTACAGATTATCTTAAGGTCGGCGTTTAATAGGCTTATTGGTCTCATATTTTCACATTTATTAGAGGGCTTACCTGGTTTTGGCAGCAGTATAATTAAGGCATTATTTATGTATGATGGTAAATTATTATTTTGAAATGCTTCTAAAACCATTTCCAAAAAAGGTTTTATTAATTTATTCTTAAATTTTTTATAAAGGTCAACTGGAAGACCATCTGGTCCTGCACTTTTTCCTGATTTCATATTATCAATGGCTAGCCCAACTTCTTCTTGACTAATTTTAGACTCCAATATCTCCCTGTTTTCATTTGGAATACACGGTATAGATAGTTCGTTCAAAAACCCATTTAGTTTTGTTAAATCAGATTCATTTTTGGTATCATATAATTTTTCATAGTAATCTCTAAAGGCTCTGTTAATTTCTAAAGGATCTATAACTACCTGTCCATTACTTATAATACTGGTAATTGGTGTTTTAATTTCTAATTGTTTAATCTGCCATGCTAATAATTTTCCTGATTTTTCACCTTGTTCATAAAAAGATTGTTTCAATCTTAGAAGACTCGAGGCAGCTCTATTCGCTGATTTTTTGTCGTATTCAGCTCTCAAAATCAGTAATTCATTCTCCAACCTTGGGTCACTTCCTGCATTCACTTTTTCCTGAAGACTTTTTATTTTATGTTCCAATTTAGCTCTCTCCTCTCGAGTCTTCTTAGATTTTGATCCTGTATAACTAATAATATGTCCCCTAATAAAAGCTTTGAAAGCCTCCCACTTTACACATGCTGATGTTTGTGTAGTATTGATGTCAAAGAACTCGTCTATCTGTTTTTCTATATACTTGACAAATTCCTCATCCTGAAGCCATTTATGCTGAAATTGCCATCTACCTGATTCCTTTGTCAATTTTTTATCTACATATATTAGACAACAGGGTGCATGATCAGAGATCACGATGTTATCATAAAAGCAGTTTTGAATCTTGGACCTTAATTCTGTGGAAATCAAAAAATAATCAATACGTGAGAATGTCTTGTAGGTACTGGAATAACAAGAATAGGCTTTAACTTGTGGTTTCATTTCTCTCCATATATCTAACAATCTCAATTCTTTCATAAAATGATTAATAGTCATCCTACATCCAATGTGCGTGCAATCCAGTCCTGTTGATCTATCTATACCTGGATTCAATGTACAATTAAAATCCCCTGCTATTATATGTTGCCCTGTAAGTGATGATAAGATAAGAAATAAATTAGCAAAGAACTTCTGATCATCTATATTGGGACCATATAAGTTCACAAGATTTATATTTTCTAATAGCAAAGAACCTTGAATGATTACATATCTTCCAAATTTGTCTCCAATTACATTTTTCACTTGAAAAGGAACTGATTTATGTATGAGAGTCATAACTCCCCTGGCCCGGGATGAGAATGATGAGGTGAAGACACTTCCTTGCCATCTACTCCTAATTCTTTTTATATCCTCCTCTATTAAATGAGTTTCTTGTAAAAACACAATTTTTGAACCCATGTCTTTTATTTTATTCATAACTTGTTTAAGTTTTTTTAAATTTTGTAGACCTCTGCAATTCCATGAAGTTAAATTAAGATTAACACTTTGGTTTATGATCAATAGAGAGTTTGGGATTACCTTGCAGTGTAAACATGCTCATACAGAGAAGCAAAAACATGAGTGGTTGAACATTCATCCTACAAACTACACACAAACAAATTTCCCCTTCCCACACTTGTGGGAAACCCCCCAAAATCAAAAGAAAAATTCCGTCTCCCGATATAGCCATCGACCGCTCCACACCCACGGGGAACAGCCTAAGCCACTCCTTCTTCATCCTCCCAATCACCCTAACTCTACTGCTTTTAATGACGTAACATTAACTCTCCTCTGTAGTTTTCCAACTTAACTCCAAAATTTTTAACAACTTTGTACATCATAGTTTTTTTTTTTTGTTTTTTTTTTTTAATATATAATACAATCTATATTTTGTAAACTTACTATTTACTTCAAGTCAGTCAGATGCCTGTGCAAATGCTTAATTATTCTACCTTATATTTTGTTCATGCTTAGCTCCCACCAGTCTCTTCTTCTTCTTTGATCTTCTTGATGAACTCCTGCGCCTCCTCTGGGGTCTTGAAGATGTGGGTTCTGCCCTCATACGTGGTCAGCAGTCTCGCAGGATAGATTACACCATGACGAATCCCAAGGTTGCGCAGCTCCTTACGTATGGGATCAAACTGCTTCCTCAATTGTTGGATTCCTGTGGCCAAATCTGGGTAGAACCGCACCTGCTGGTCCTGGTGTTTAATCTCTCCTTTAGCTCGTGCAGCGTTGAAGATCTTCATCCTGTCTCTGTTGCTAAGAAACTTCATAATTAAGGTCCTCGGCGGTCCCTTATCTCTCCGTGGGCCAATACGATGTGCATTTTCCAGAACCACTGCTGATTGCAACTCCTCGCTGCCCAGCACCTCCGGAATCCACTTTTCCAGAAAGGAACATACGTCCCGACCTTCTGATTCCTCTGGAAGACCCACCAGCCTCAAGTTATTCTGTCTCGACCGAGATTCCAAATCCAAAATATTATTTTCCAGAGATTTATTTTTTTTTTCCAAAGTGCGCACCTTTAATTGAAGACGGGTGACGTCATCTTCAGCACTAGCGAGACGGAGCTCCATCTGCGCCGTTCGTTCTACACAGTCACCCAATTCCTTTCTTATTCCTTCCAACGCTGTCATAATCCCATCAAATCTAGAGGAAAAGTCCGCTCTCATTGAACTCATGGCAGCCATCAGCGCATCTGCGCCTCTCCCCGCAGACATCGCACCGTTGCCAGCCTCCTCCGCCATATATGGAGTTTTATTTGCTGCGTCACAGACCTGAAAGTCCGTTAATTTGGACTGTTTCGGCGGCTCGCTTTTTCCTTTACCTGGTTTTCCAGCCTTAGGCTTCGCCGACATATCCTCGCCCAAACGCTGGGATACGTTCTGTCCCAAATGAGAGAGTTATTTGCCGATTTTTTTTCTCCAGGAGCAGAGCAGAGTGAGACACATCCGTCCTACGTGGCAGCCATAACCGGAACGTCCCATTCATTTTTAATAATTCTGTAATTAATATTCACACGATCAAATAAATCTCACTTCAGTCCCTTTCATATTTGTCAAAGTCTAACATGTGACTGCCTACATATAGGCTACACCTCTGTATTCCACTTTCAAACACAGCCTACATTTGGGCCTGTAAAGCCTGGCGGGGCTACCTGTTTCAGACAGGAATACTTGCGTTCTACGGACATGCAATAGTTTAGCATAAAACCAAGACCACAAACAAATCATCCAGCCATTGCCAACACTAAATCAGTCTGGTATAAATTACACAGAGCAGGTCGCTGGGACTTTTGGAAATCACCTCAGGCACCCTTATGGAATAACCAGTGGATTCGTATTGGAGACAAAACAGTAAACTGGACTTTGTGGCGTGATTCTGGGATTAATCACATTTCTCAACTATTTGATCCACAGAGTAAACATCTCCCAAGTTTCAGTCAAATAGCAGACAGGTATAAATTACCACGCAGTCAGTTTTGGAGGTATGCCCAGATGGTTAGGAAGCCCTTTGAAGTGCCCCACCGGCAGTCCAACTGAAGTGCTACTCTCTAAATTAACATCAGGTCGAGGCACTGCACCTATGATTTATCACCTACTGCAAGATCAACTATGTGACCCTCTGCACAGGGCTAAAGAGCATCGGGCAGGGGACTTGGCTGTGGACATATGTCTTGATGACTGGGAATCATGCCTGAATAATATTAATACAATGTATAAGGAAATGGGTAATACGTTTATTCAATTAAATTAATACATAGATGGCACAGAACTCCACAAATGTTGCACAAATGGAAGCTGATACCTGCAGACTCCTGCTGGAGAGGTGGAGGAAGTGGTGCTTCAATTTTGCATTTACTTTGGACTTGTCCAACACTCAGTCTCGTTAATGTTATTCCACCAGTCTTTATCTATGAAGTTCTAAACAGGCGGTTTCAAATCTCAGCAAAGCTGTCAATGACCATGTTTACATGGACACAAGTAACCGGATTAAAAGCCTGATCGGAATAAAAATGCTTCATGTAAACACGCCAATCTGAATATTCTGACCCCATCACGCTCATTCAGATCAAAATTTCATTCCGATCGAGAGGGGTGGGTTATGCTGATTGTTAATCCAAATGGTGCGCATGAAAACACTTATTCTGAAGGTTGGGCCGAAAATGTTTACTGCGCATGTCTGTATGCCAGCCACACATCGACGTGACGCGTTTCCGCCTTTACAGCAGCTAGCGGAAGACAGCGGGAGTAAAACAAAACTGGTCTGTATCATCCTGCTGTCTCCCTCTGTTTGTCATATGCAGAAGTATGGACTTGTAGCTTAGTTACGGAGACCAGCAGAAGCAAAAGTACAGTCTGAATAACACAATACAGGTCCATTTCAAAAAGAGAAAGAAACGAAGGGGGGCTTGCTAACAACGGAAGTTGCTTCTTCTACTATTTTCGGAATGTCGAAATGATTTAGTCCGTTCAAACGTGTGATGCGTGGAAACGCACGTCCTAATTGGATCAGCTTTTTCAGGATCCATGTAAACAGTAAAGTTCTGATCTGAATTGTAATGAGATTGAAGAAATTTTGCCCATGTAACCGTAGGTTCAGCCACTGAACTCCAGGACTCGGACTTTTCTCCCTTCGAAAAGCGATGGATTATTCTGGTTCTTACAACAGCAAAACGGATCTTATTGACGCACTGGAGGAAGAGACTGCCGCCTCCTGGCGGGGAATGGACTACAACTATGGCTCAGTTGGCCGCTTATGAAAGAGTGACCTACTGTTTACTGAATAAACTGCAGCAACACAAACTGACTTGGGATCCTTTCACCAGTTGGCTTTCTGCTGCCTGATAGAGTCACATGACTAAGAATGCTGACTATAAATGAATGGGATTGTGGGACAGAGTGGTTGTAATTTTATTGCACTTTTTTGTTCTTTTATGTTATTGTATAAAAGAAAAATCTTTAATAAAAGTGTTCATTATAAAAAAAACTTAACTATTGTAGTCCTTGAGAATGAACATGAATTTGTTTTCTTTGCATTATTTGATCTAAAAGCACACAAAAAAGAACTTCTGAAAGCAACATCTTTGTGTTCTTTTGGCCAGTTGTCATTTTCTGTAAAGAAATGCTCTAAATAACAATACAAACACATACATACAGTATTACTAGTAAAACCAGACAAAGTGATAACTTTGCAGTGGTCTCTGTCTCTTGATTTTTTCCAGAGCTGTAACTGTTTCTAAATGGGTAACTCCCGTCTCAGTGAGACTTTCGGGTAAAATAAAGGTTAAAATAGCAAAGGCCTCAATAAAGGAGGTGGCTTCTAAAACCAGAAATACTTTATGCTTTTATTAAAATTTCAGTTTTTTATTCTCCAATTTTTTTAAAGAGAGTCTCTTCTGTTTTTAATAAATTCATGCATGGCACTGCTATCTACATGCACATATTGATTAAATGTTAAGGGTAACAGTCCCTCTCTGCAGCAGCCTTCCGCCTTCATCAGGAGGGCCTGTTGTATAGTTCAATATGCTCTTATTTGTGAAGTACGTTGTAGTGGCGCCCACTTCCGTTTCCGCCACTACACCATGCCTATAAACAGCATCGGGCAGGGAGGTCCAGCCTCTTTGCCAAGACCCCTGCCTGGCGGTTGTAAGGTGGAGTCTGTGACTTCAATAAAGCTAAGTTCAGTCGTGCACCTGGCCTCATTATTAACAGTCTACAGACATAACAGGGCCCACTACATCATCAAGGAGGTGATCGGTGGATTAGAGCTACGCCGGCGGAGTGCGACATAACTGGCGGTGACGGGGCCCAGCGGAGGAGCCACCCAGCCAGACGGCGACGAGTGGCTGTGATCGGTGGATTCGGTGTGCGACATAACTGGCCAGGTAGACGGAGGCAGGCGCCGGCGATAGCCTAGCCGGATTCTCTGTTTATTTCTATCCACAGGTCAGTAAAATGCCACCCAAAAAAGAGGAAATGGAAGAAATTAAAAGATCTCTGAACTTTGTGTTAGAAGAATTGGCTAAAATGACTAACCAACAGGCCAAAATAATAAACCTAATACAAGAGGTACAAGCCCTACATTCAATAATAAAAGAAAAAGACCAAAAAATTATGGACCTGGAGCAACACGGGTGTCTTTTGGAGCAACGCGTTGAGGATCTTGAACAGGATTCTCGCATTGATGACCTAGTTATAAGTGGACTAGACATCAGATATCAGTCGTACGCCCATGCCGCAACAGGACTGAGTGGTGAACATGCTTCCATAAGTGAATCAATGTCCCTAGAAAACCAAGTGCTTCAGTTCCTTAATGATAAAGACATTAAGGTAGAAGCCAATGCGATCTCAGCCTGTTATGCTTTACCGAAGAAAGATAACAAAACAAAGAAATTAACTGTGATGCGCTTTGTGAACAGGAGGGTGAAAAATGACATACTGAGGCAGGCCAAAAAACTAAAGGAAACTCAAGTTTACCTAAATGAACACCTGACAAAAAAAAAAACGCTGAATTAGCACGGCAGGCACGGATGCTAAAGAAACAAAATAGGATACAGTCAACCTGGACAAGAAATTGTAGAATTTGGATTAAACTAAATGGAACACCTGAGCAAGCAAAAAGTATAATGATCAGAGATGCTACTGACTTAGATAAATACAAATGAACACTGACTATGAAACACAGAGTGAGGAAACTCAAACTCTAAAAATATGCCACTATGCTGAACATAAACCACAAGAGATGGAGAATGATATTGATCCCGATAACCACTTTTTCAATAATATTCATAACCACTGTGAATATTACACTGAAAAGCAATTCAAAAGTCAAGTGCAATTAGATGGTAAACTGTCAATAATACACTTCAACAGCAGAAGTCTTAACAAAAACTTCTCACAGATTCAGGACTATTTAAAACAGCTAAACAGAAAATTGACAGCTATAGCAGTCTCTGAAACCTGGCTTAATGAAGATCAGGCCCCCCTGATGGCAATAGAGGGATATCAGATGTTTAACATTAACAGATCTCAAAAAAAGGGTGGTGGTGTTGCACTGTATGTTGATGACCTATATAGATGTAAGCTTGTAAATGAAATGTCCTCAGCACTACCAGGGATTCTGGAATGTGTTACTGTTGAGATTGACCTAGACAAAACAAAAAATCTAATCATAAGCTGCATATACAGAACGCCGGGAACTTGCATTGAGACATTCAGAGATAAATTAGTCGAGCTGTACAATAATATTACTAGTAAGAAAATGGTAGCAATTTGTGGAGATTTCAATATTGATCTACTTAATCCACATCAACAAAATGTAGTTACAGAGTTCATGAACTCTATGTACAGCATGAGTCTATATCCCACAATAACACATCCCAGTAGAATCACAGTTCACTCTGCTACACTTATTGACAACCTGTTTGTCAATGTTATCGATAAGAAAATAGAAAGTGGATTATTGATAAATGATATAAGTGACCACTTGCCAATCTTTGCACTTATCCATGGCCACACGGGGCCCAACCCAGGAAAAATCTCAAAATCGTTCAGACACAAATCACCAAACGCAATCAGTTCTTTTAAAGAGGACTTGCTGAAGCAAGACTGGACAGAAGTCTATGTATCAGATGTAAATGAAGCCTATGACACATTTACAAACATTGTAACCACTCTTTATGAAAAAAACTGCCCATTAGTAAAAAAAAAAGCTTAAACACAAATTTGCTGATAAGCCATGGCTAACCAAAGGACTACAAAAGGCGTGTAAAAAGAAAAATTTATTATATAAAGCTTTCATAAAGAAAAGGACAAAAGAAGCAGAGCAACGGTATAAAACATACAAAAATAAGTTAACATATATAATAAGATGTAGTAAAAGAGACTATTACAGTAAAGAACTGGAAAAAAAACAAAGACAATATTAAAAATACATGGACAATAATCAACAGTATCCTTGGAAATAAAAGCAGAAATACAAGCTACCCAACTAATATTCCAAAAAATAATAAATCAACTCCGAATGTGAATATAGCTTCACCTGCAGATGAATTTAATAATTTTTTTGTTAACATTGGACCTAAACTGGCCCGAGAAATACCCACTACGGCGCCTACAGGTGATACAATATGCAATAACACTGCTGTAAAAGACACCATCTTCATAAAGAACACAGACGAAAGAGAGGTCATTGAAATTGTTAAATCGTTCAAAAGTAAAACATCTACTGACTGCGATGGTATTGATATGCTACTAGTCAAAACTGTTATCGAATGCATAGTGAAAC
The DNA here is from genome assembly GCA_020510985.1 of Pholidichthys leucotaenia. Taxonomy (NCBI): domain Eukaryota; kingdom Metazoa; phylum Chordata; class Actinopteri; order Cichliformes; family Pholidichthyidae; genus Pholidichthys; species Pholidichthys leucotaenia. The sequence continues at coordinate 431,294,346 of CM035841.1, forward strand.
CACTGACGTATATCTGTAACCTGTCTCTCCAATCAGGTATATTTCCCAATGCAATGAAAATAGCTAAAGTAATTCCGATTTACAAGACAGGCGACAGAGGGGAACTCTCCAACTACAGACCAATTTCACTATTACCGCAATTTTCCAAGATACTTGAAAAAATATTCTATGAGAGAATTGACAACTTCATACTGAAGAATGATTTATTGTGTGAGCAGCAATATGGGTTCAGACACAAAAGGACAACAGCATATGCCTTAATGGAATTTACAGAAAAAATATCAACAGCCATTGAAAATAAAGAGTATTCAGTTGGAGTATTCCTGGATCTTAAAAAAGCATTTGATACAGTAGATCACAATCTATTATTAAAGAAACTACAAAATTGTGGTATTAGAGGGGTAGCACTGTCCTGGTTAAGTAGTTACTTAAAGAATAGATATCAGTTTGCATGTGTTAACAGCAAAAACTCAGAGTTACTGAAGGTCACCTGTGGAGTCCCACAGGGTTCAGTTTTGGGACCATTATTATTCAATATGTATATAAATGATATATGTAAAGTTTCAGAAAAAATGGACTTAATATTTTTTGCTGATGACACTAATCTGCAATGCAGTGGAAACAATTTGGAACAACTTCTGGATACACTCGGAAAGGAATTAGGAAAGCTGAAACTGTGGTTTGATTCAAACAAATTAACGCTTAATTTAAGCAAGAAAAAAATTTATAGTCTTTAACAACCATCACAACTACCCAGTACCCAAACTCAGTGTAAATGGTGTAGAGATTGAAAGGGTATCCGAAACTAAATTCCTTGGAGTAATAATTGATAACAAACTGTGTTGGAAGCCACATATTAATTATATAAAAGGTAAAGTATCCAAATCAATTGCAATATTACACAGAGTGAAAAATTTGCTGAATCAACCCACACTATACACCTTGTATCATTCATTAATACTCCCATACATGACATATTGTAATGAAGTATGGGGAAATACATATAAAACAAACATATATCCACTCTTTATGCTTCAAAAGAGAGCTATTAGAATAATCAACAAAGCAGCTTACAGGGAACCAACAAACCCACTTTTTCTTAAACAAAAAACTCTCAAGTTGAAAGATCTGGTTGACTTTAAAACTGCAATAATAATGTTCAAAGTGAAGAATCTATCACTGCCCGCAAATATCCAAAAGTTGTTCCAAACAAGGGAGAAACGATATCACTTCAGAGGAACATGTATATTTCAAAAGCCTACAGTGAGAACAACCACCAAGCAACACTGTATTTCAGTGCAAGGAGTCAGATTATGGAACGATTTTGGACCTGAATTAAAATCATGTACAAAGCTTGGACAATTTAAACAAAAACTAAAGGAAGAAATACTCCAAACATATTTACAAGACGACATGTAAACTCACATAAGGATTGACATTTCCAGCCTGTGTTGTGTTGTAGCTTAGTTTTTTCTTTTTTTCTTTTTTCTCTGTGACACTATGTCTTAGATTTGTTTTTGAATAGTAACCGCTTAACTTAGACTAGCTCAGTTTTCTTTTTCTCTCAGTCACATTTTGTCTTAGCCTTGTTTTAAATTGTAATCGCTCTTGTCTTGTTTTCTCTTTTTTCTCCTTTGAATTCTTGGATGGAATATGGGTGGGCAATATAAGCTGCGGCTTCAGCCATCACCCATTTCGGATAACTCACGTGGAATTGTATAGTAGAAGGAGTCTTTGTCTAATTTGACCTTGTTGTTATATTATACAGTTTCTTTTAACCTGTAATGTACTATCCGAAATAAATAAAATTCATTCATTTATTCATTCATTCATTCAAGGACCACACCCATCTACAGTCTGTTCTCACTCCTGCCTTCAAGAAAGTGCTACAGGAATGTGAAATCCTGCACATCCAGGCTGTCAAACAGCTTTTACGCCCAGACCATCGGACTCCTGAACACTAAACCACCCCCTCACGGTTCCACTCCCCACCTGTAGTCTCCTGGAGCCTCATGTATAAACAGTGCTCACACACAAAAACATAGTGTATGCTGATTTTCACGCATACAGTGGGATGTATAAAAACAAATGTGGCATGAGAATCTGCGGGCTGAGCCACAAAGTTTTTACCAGCAGTGAGCAGCTGTCCGAATAATTCCGTTTGACTCTATCAGGTGGGTCTGCCAAACTACAAAACGGCTGAAACTCACAAAATGTGTTAAAATAACATTTGTACTTCAGTTAAAATGATTTGTCTATAAATTAATCATTGAAAAACATGATTATAATTACGTGATTTACTGCCATAACAGGACCCTGTTTCTGTAAATGTGACATTTAAGATAATAAAATTTGCCAGAGACTATACAGTTGACTCACGAGGCAATGCACACGGATCCATCTCTCCTCGGAGCAATTCTGGTCAGTGCACTTACGAATTAATCACTCCAGAGCAATACGTGCTGTGAGGCAGAGGACATGCGGATCCCTGCGGGTGAACCCTGGTAGCTGCAGCAGAGACATTTGTGTACACGGAGCTGTCTCAGGAGTGAAGAGATGTTTCCATGGCTTAAAATATTTCAGTTTGGAGATTACAATCTGGAAATAAAAGGCTTTTATATTGTGCAGCTTCATGTGTTCCACCTGGTTATTGTGTGTAATTTGGATTCTGACACTGACAGATTTGGTTTGTAACTGGTCTAATTTCAGCTGCAAGATTTATTTATTTACTTGACTTACTAACATCACGTCTGTCTGTCCCTCGTGTGCAGATCACCAAGGGCTTTCACGACATTTTTTTTTTTTCATGTGTCAGCACCGGCTACCCTTATTACCCCAGCAACACTATGAGCAGTGATCTGCCTGTTGACTTTAACTTTAATGCCAACTGTTTTATTTATTGGTTTAATTCAGTCCGAGCTGGCTGCATTAACTGCCACTGTAACATGGCCCACGTGGCAAACTTATGTTTGTTAATTCCGGAGGATCAGAACAAAATATTTCTAACCTTCACGGCCGCTATCAACATCTTAGTGTCACACTCCGTGAAGTTATTTTTTCATGTTGCACTTTCTCACAGGACTGACAATCATTTTTTGATAGAAGAGTGACAGAAGGAGCATTTTTATCCATTTACATAGTCATTAGCAGTGTTGGGAGTACTGTAATACCACTACTTTTGCAGTAACGTGCTGTGTAACAAAATCACTGTTTAAAAATTCAGTAATGTGTTACAGTTACTGAAATTTGATCAGATGTGTTACTTGTTACTTGATTTATTAATGTGGATAGATATTTTTAGCACAAAAATGAATATACCAACTGACCTTACCGTAGCTGAGACGTAGCGGTCAGTCAATGTGACCTGTTGCAGAGAGCCGAATCGTCAGTACTGAGTGGCGGAAGAGATGAAGCTACTTTGTTTTTGTGGAAATAGATTACTTTTCCTTTGTTGCAGTTAAAGACAAAAGCATATTGGTGGGTTGCAAGCTAAAGTGCCGGTTGATACTGACAGCAATCTTGAGAAGTGCTTGAAAACAGCAACAAACATCCAACAAAGCTAGTGCTAAGTAATGGCAAGCTATGCTACCAACACCGTGTTAGTGGATCTACGCTACCTGAACAGCCACGGCTGGATGTAAAGTGGAAATACTCTTGTCTCTAGAGCCATGGCTGGATTTCAAGCACAGGTATGCATCTGGACAGTTTGTGACCCGCAAGAATTAAACTGACTGATTGCCAGATATGTATGTTGTTACAGACTGAAGACATGATATAAACAGGGACCTTCCATCAGACAGCTGAGACTGTGATCCACTGAAGCTAAAACACATTTACTTGCTACCTGGATAAAGATTATTCAAAATGGATTTTGATTTCCAAAAGGAATTTGACAGACTGGATCATGTCTCTCGTGCATTACGTACAGCAGCTCAACTGGACTCATGACAATTATCACTGTTTTCTTTTTGCACTACCGACTGCATTCCGACTGCACTATGTGGAACTCCACAATATCTGCTGCTTGTTAATATATTTAAAAATTGCATAGATTAGTATTACTTATTCATATTCTACCTTTTATTGCATGCATAGTTTTTTATTTTTATCTTTAGTGCTACTCCATGTTTAATGTTGCAGCATTGCACCGAGACAAATTCCTAGTTTGTGTACTACATGAACAATGGCAAAAAAATCTCATTCTGATTCTGATTCTGATTCTGATGTCTCTGTCATAGCAGACATTTGGACTGTGGATAATGGACATTTTCTTTGGATCATTGCACATCGGCTTAATCCATATCATAAAGGTAAGATAAACATGGACAGCTTTATGCAGTGTTGCCAACTCTCACTCCAAAATGAGGAAATTACTGGCAATTTTGTGTCGATTTTCTTCAGATTTTTCCCACAGTAAGAGCTCTCAAGGCAGGATAAAGCAGACTGAACATGTTCTAAAAGCTCTGTCTGAAACAGTCTGTTTTCAGCCTGACATTAATAAGCCTGTAATTTAATCCATTAATTAAATTATCTTGCTGTATGCAAGACGATTTAAGTATGCACTTAAAAGTAACGTGAAAGTTACTTTTCAAAGTAACTAGTTACTTTAATCATACAGGAATTGGTCAAGTAACTCAATTACTTTTGAAAAGAAGTAACTAGTAACTGTAATTGGTTACTACTTTTTTTAGTAACTTGCCCAACACTGGTCATTAGTGGGAAGAACTGAGGTGGAGTAAAGAGATTGTGCACGTGTGCTGGTTTTCACAGTGAGGTGGCATGTATAAAGAAAAGGAGTGGAGAATCTGGCGTGCGGACAGTTTTATGCATCTGAAAATTTCTGTATGTATGTACTTCTCAGATTTTGTGAGTATGCCATCTTCCAGTATGAAAGCTGCCCAATCCTTTATACATGAGGCCCTTGGATTCTAACTTTTGATTGTGCCAGTCAGCACTGGCCCCCACAAAAACCCAGGGCACCCATCTCACATTTGCACCAGGCACAGCACACTTCATTTTTACATTTATTCTTATGTCTGTTTTTGCTTATTTTGCTTCCTTTTTGTTTACTGCTGCATAAAAGGAGTTATGCAGCAACAAGAATTCATGACATGATGTAACAGCTGTTTGTCTTTATGACAATAAAGCCTCAGATTCTGATATTTAATACGTTTTTAAAAGTGACAATTTTCAAAGGATGCACCATTTTTGTCCAGTACAGTCCAATACTCTGCACTCCTTCCTGCTCTCAATACCTTTACAGAAGAGCGGCTATTTACCCACTGATGTACCACCACCCCCTAAAAAAGATGAGCACTCAAGAGGCTTATTAAAATGCTCCTCTCTGCCTTGCATTGAAAGAGCCAAAACACGTTCATTTAGACGTCTCAGCTGATGAATCATACTCACTTCATGATTAAAATGTAAACGAAATACATGAGAATCAGCGTGAGAGCTTCCCACCTGTAAAAAAAAACAACAACAAAAAAAACACAGCTGGGATCAATTCAGCATGTGTGTTACTTTGCATCTCTGAATTAATCAAGTGGAGAGTCTTATTGGTGCAAGTTTATTAAGCATGTAAAAATGTGACTTACCAAACCACTTTTTCATCATATATGAACTGCAATGTGGAGGGGAGAGAAAGATTAAAGAAGTGACAGATGCTTACAATCCTAATCATAATTCATAATCAAAGACATACAGTAAAATTCAAACGAAAGGTTGATTCCAGATTTATTAAGGTGATGCTTTGACAAACAACAGGACACTCCAGGGTTTTCCTTAAATAGTCCTTTATGTTCAGGATGGTTTGTTATGGAGACCAAATGACAAACTCATTGTGCCCAAGTCTCGTGTACTCTCGCTCATGAGACTTCTTACAAGACTTGCTACTATGACATCCATATCAATTATTTGTTTGACTGGTTGTATCTTATGGAAAGTGTGAGTCCACAAGATACTGGGAGTATCCCTCTGAACATCTTACCTGCCTACTGACCAAATTAGCGTAGGTGCGTGACCACAGTTATGACGACACTTCTCTATAAAATCCCCCTATTAGACATCCGTGCTCCTGGCTGCTTCATTAAGGGGGTCATTGACTGAAAAATGGTGTGTTCATAGATTTTAACCTTCTGAAATGTGTCTTAATGGTGACATAATTATTGAAAAAATATCAAAGCACTTGTAGTGTGGGACTACAGGGGTTAACTAGCGCCGGCGTGGTGACGCAGCCATGAGGGTGACGTCAACACACCGGACGGTAATAAGGGGAGAGTCAGCCATCTTACGGCCTCTTTCCCGGCTGGCTCAATACATGGTAGCAGACCTGTAAGTTATAGTTGTGTAATAAAGTTTGTGTTCCAAGTCAACACCTCTCTCTGTGAGTCTCTAGTTTTCCAGACATAACATTTAGCGACGAGTTAAGCCACGGAAGCATGCGTGAGGCCACTACAGCCATTTCTGGAAAACCCTGGTGAGCCGCCCATCCTGCGGCCGCACTGGTTTGATGCTTTCACCGCCTACATATCAGCGTTTGGCCTGGACTAAATAGACAAGGTATAGAAACAATCTCTGTTAATTCACTATCTGGGCATAGAAGGCCAACGTATTTTCCACACGCTAGGACCAATGGACTTGTTCGCTAATTTAGTCGAGCTGCTAGCTAGCTACTTCACCACACCTGGCAACATGTTGGTGCGGTGCATTAGGTTTTGCCAATGGGGACAAAAAGCTGGGCCCTATGTCTGACAGAGATGGTGTCAACCTTGTTGGCCCTGAAGGCTGGTCAGGACTGCAGCGTGTGGTGAAGCTGGACGGCGTCAGTGTATCAATGATGGTTGCTGCCGCTGCCTCACTGGCAAATGAGGCCACGGTTAGGAGGCTTACTCCCACTGACCTGATGTGGTGGAACTGCCGGACGACGGATGCTCCATGACCGGCAGAAACGCCACCTTCGCAGTGCTATATGGCGACAGAACAATCCCAGCGTTCTGATTCCAGCTGACACACCAGGGCAATAACATTATGGGGTGGGATTTGTTCTGCGAACTGGGTTTTTCCCCCTCACAGTCATCGGCGAACCGATGACGGTCCAGGTCCATTACACTCAAATGTGGAGGCAGCCACCCCCTGCCTCCCACTGCATGCCCAACAGAGCCCAGCAGAACCGGAGCAACCACTAGAGCTCCGGTCCGCAGCTACACGGGACCCGGAGCCAGTCCCCATGCAGCACGGGCATTCTTGAGCTGCAGCCTCATCATAGAAGGGAGGGTGTGACTTCGTAGACGTGAGTGCAGCCGAAGAGCACAGCCCAGAGAGCAGATGCTGTACAGTGAGTGGATACAGCACGGAGTGTGAACATGACATGGAGGGAGAGCAGCACCCGGACTCGCCTCAGATCCTCGCCCAGCATGGGCCTCCAGGAGCTGCCGCGGAGTTGCAGGAGAGGAAGCCTGCATCTATTGGGAACCCTGGGACACAACAGCCTGGTGCAGGTTCTACTAACGGTGACAACAACGTATCACTACGACCAGGCTTCTTGGGAGAAAGGGAGGACAAACCCGATTCACCTCCAATCCTCGCCCGGTATGAGGTGGGAGTTTGTGGAGAAAGGGGCCCCCGGTGACTGTGACAGCCCGGCGTGCGTCCCATCACGACAACTGCGACACACCACCCTGACCTCAACCAGCAACAGGTGAGAGAGAGAGAAGAAGCCGGATTGCTTCCAAATCCATGCCCGGCAGCAGCCTACAGGAGCCGCCACTGAGATGCAGGATGAAGAGTCTGCGACCGAACAGAACGCAGTAGAACCACCGATGTCTTCTGAATCCACAACCGGCATCAGCCTTCAGGAGCCGCCACTGAGACGCAGGATGAAGATTCCGTGACCCGACAGGATGTAGCAGAACCACCACAACCTGGTGGATGCCCCACAGCAGACGTGACAGTCACAACATCACAGCCACGATGTCGAATGCAGCTGAACAGAGCGCCACTCACAGTGATGAACTGGGTTCTTGCTCACAGTCGGCCTTAACATCATCACCACCACCGACAGCTATGAAGATCGCCGCGCAGCTGAGACCAGCCGCTGTTCAGATGGTGGATGGATCGAGATGGCAAGCCAGCCATCTGCGGAAAGTGAGAGCAGCTGCCGCGGATCAAGACGCAGCGTTGGAGCTGACCCAGTTGGTGTAGGATCCCGGCTGGGACATTGTTGATGGGTGTACAGTGGCTCCAGTAGGATGGCACCCGGGCCTGCTGCAATTAGCGCTTCCAGGGGTGCGTCCACCATGATCTCGCCTCAGGGCCCCTATGACTGAACTGCCCCTCAGAGAGAAGAAAAAAAAAAAAGAGGACTGTTTAGCTAGGGGCACGGCTGCTGACGGATAGTGGCAGCATAAACCACTCAGCCGCGCTGGGCTACACGGTGGTCTACCCGCTAGCCCTAGCTAGTTTTGAGGTTTTATGTGACACCAAATTGTGGAGGGCTAATTCGATCTGCATGCTGTTCTGGGTTTTTTTGGGCGGGGGGGGGGGTGAATGTAGTGTGGGACTACAGAGGTTAACTAGCGCCGGCGAGGTGATGCAGCCATGAGAGTGATGTCATCACGCGAGACGGTTATAAGGGGAGGGTCGGCCATCTTACGGCCTCTTTTCCGGCTGGCTCAATACACAGTAGCAGACCTGTACTGTAAGTTATAGATGTGTAATAAAGTTCGTGTTCCAAGTCAACACCACTCTGTGAGTCTGTCTAGTTTTCCAGACATAACAGCACTCATTTCTCTTAAAGAAACTAATAGCCTTTTAATAATTTTTCTCTCCAAGAAGTCAGTTTTTGATTCTTTAGGATTTGATTCGGGACTTTATAAATGGTACACCCAAACCACTCATTGTTCTATTGCTGGCCAGCCTAGCTGTCTGTCATGTAGATGGGTGGGAAACCAAAGGCATTGGTCAGGGCTAACAGTTGTACTAGGTAGCTCACTAACTGAATGTTGTTTATATTGTTATTGTCTTTAGATTTCAGTCACCCAGTATACTTTATTGATCCCCTCTGGGGATCAATAAAGTATACTAAATCTAAATCTAATAGACATCCCTATTTCCACCTGGTTCACTAACCCACAGTCGATAATGTCTGGCGTCACTCTTGACTTATTTTGTTATATTCCGCTGTAATGCTACATTGAACTGTTACCACTACCTTGGCTAGGTGGTCCGACTCAGTCATTCTTGCTTCATTACAGTTCGCCTAAGTAAGGAGACCTGTCCAGCATGCCATCTGGTATTAGCTTACCTGTTCATCTGGCTAGTTTTGTTCACTACTTTCAGTAAATTCTATTCACCCCCGCTGGAATCCTTGTTCATCTACCAACACTTGACTATATACTTCATTCTCAAACATTATTTTAGCCTACTTAAAGTTTTATTTTTTCTAACTGGGATCCAAGGCAGCTAGCTGAGGCAAGCAGTTTAGTTGCTCATTCGTGAATGTTTCTGTGCTTATTGTACTCCAGGGACCAGTCATATCCTATCGTCCACTGAAACCACACAACCCTGTCCATCAGTGACGCTTTTTTTCATTCATTCTTTGACAAATTTACATTAGTTAGCTCAGGCTTGGTCTGACATAGGAGCTAGCCAGCTAAGATTATCAATAGCGACGTTTGAGGGAGGGCAGAGTTAAATGCTGTCTGAGAGATTTACAGAGACATGCACTGAAAGCAGCTGTTCCTACAAAGGCTGCAAAGGATGACTCACAAATGATGCTGCAACAATTGAATAATTAAAGAAAATTTGACCAAAATACATCACAAGCACTTCATTAATACCCACGTGAGTTGTTAAAATATGGAAGAAGTGCAGTCAATGACCCCTTTAAATCACAGTTGATAATATATCTCACATCATTTTAGCCTATTAAGTTTTTTTTTGTCTGGGATGGCTCAGGAAATTGTGCCATTAAGGCAGCTGGCTCAGCAGTCTGAGCCAGGAGGACTGCAGCAATTTTTAATCCAAATAGGTGTCCCAGTGGTCGGCATAGCTGGAAAGGTCAGGCCACCAGGGTTAGCGTAGCTGAGGTTATTTTAGCTTATTTTACAATAGTTTACTATATTCAGGCCGGGACAAAACAACTGCTAGCTGTGGCTAGCAGAGCAAGCTGTTCAGTTATTCAGCGACGTTTCCGTCCTTATCACACATCAGGAACTGGTCATATCCTATCGACCACCCAAACCACACACCCCCGTCTTTGATAATGCTTTATTTAGGATTTTACATTCTCACATTCAGCCAGTACATTAGTTAGCTCAGGGTGTGTTCACTACTGAGGCTATGGGATAATCAGCTGACATTAGTTGCGTACTGCTGCCGTCACCCACAGAGATCAGCAGTGAAAGAGGGAGGGTGGTGGCAGGGTGTGCTCTAGGTGGGGTGAACTGGGGCTCATTAGCAATTAAGAAGCTCCTTCAACTGGATGTAAAGTGATCTTGCATTAACAAAACCCTGGGGTGTTCTGACCAAATTATGCCACCGACATTTCATTTACACCTCTGGGAACTGTGCCAACATGTGGAAATAGGGCATGCCATGGGGACTTTAAAAGCTGCTGACAGCAGCCATCCATCCTTGCTTGACCTTATGGCATTTCTGAGGTCATGACTGGGATGGATACAAGTTCATAAATCTTTTTTTTTTAATATTTGAACACAACTTAGACTGGACCCGTTATTCTAGCATGGCGACACAAAGTGGCTCCTTACCACAATGAGAGCAGAGATGGCTAAGGTGTAGTACATAGAGTCTCTGAGCAGAGGCCAGCAGGACAGACGGATGGCCTGCAACATAAGATGGAGAGAGAGAGAGGGAGACAAAGGGATGTAAAAACTTGCAGAATTTTAGATGCAGCTGAACTACATACTTTAGTCCTGTTGGGTAACATGACAAGGTTGCATGATGTTGTACCATAGAAACAAGATAAACCAGTCTGTGTGTGTGTGTGTGTGTGTGTGTTTTTGGATAGCAGGCAACAAGCAATCTAAGCAGGAAAAAAAAACTGTCAGCTGTGTTTCTCTTTTAGTTGTGGAATAATAGCAGATACAGTGGGTATAAAAAGTCTACACACCCCTGTTCAAGTGCCAGGTTTTTGTGATGTAAAAAAATGAGAACAAGATAAATCATTTCATCCAGCAATGACCTACAGGTCTTACTGGGACAGTTTGCTGAGTGTGAAGTGGCTGGGATGAGAATCAGCACCTCCAACTCCAAGTCCATGGTTCTCAGCCGGAAAAAGGTGGATTGTCCTCTCTGGGTTGGAGACAAGCTCCTGCCCCAAGTGGAGGAGTTTAAGTATCTCAGGGTCTTATTCATGAGTGAGGGGAGAACGGAACGAGAAATTGACAGACGGATCAGAGCAGCATCTGCAGTGATGCGGACATTGTACCGGTCTGTTGTGGTGAAGAGGGGGTTGAGCTCTAAGGCAAAGCTGCCAATTTACCAGTCAATCTATGTTCCTACCGTCACCCTCCTATCCTCACCTATGGTCACAAGGTGACCAAGATCTCGAAAGAACAAGATCGTGGATACAAGTGGCTGAAATGAGCTTTTTTTGTAGGATTGCTGGACTCACCCTTAGAGATAGGGTGAAGAGTTCAGTCACCCGGGAGAGACTCAGAGCAGACCCGCTGCTCATCCACATTGAAAGGAGCCAGTTGAGGTGGTTTGGGCATCTGATCAGGATGCCTCCTGGACACCTTTCACTTGAGGTGTTTTGGGCACATCCCACTGGGAGGAGACCCTGGGGAAGACACAGGACTCACTGGAGAGATTACGTCTCCCAGTTGGTCTGGGAACACCTTGGTATCCCCTCTGAAGAGCTGGAGCAGGTGGTTGGGGAGAGGGTAGTCTGGACTTCTCTGCTTGAACTGCTACCTCCGTGACCTGGACCTCCGGAACAGCGGTAGAAGATGGATGGATAAATCATTTCAAAACTTTTTCCTCCATTAATGTGACCTATAACCTGTTCAACCCAACTGAAAAACAAACCAAAATCTTTTAAGGGGAAAAATAAAAAAACAAACTTACAATAACCTGTTTGTATAAATTTGCACACCCTCTTATAACTGGGGATGTGGTCATGTTCAGAATTAACCAATCACATTCAAACTCATGTTAAATGGGAGTCATCACAAACCTGCCACCATTTAAAGTGCCTCTGATTAACCCCAAATAAAGTTCAGCTGTTCTAGTAGGCTTTTCCTGACATTTCTGTAGTCACATCTTACAGCACATGCCATGGTCCGCAGAGAGCTTCCAAAGCATCAAGAGGGATCTCATTGTTCAAAGGTATCAGTCATGAGAAGGGTACAAAATAATTTCCAAGGCATTAAATATACCATGGAACACTGTGAAGACAGTCATCATCAAGTGGAGAAAATATGGCACAACAGTGACATTACCAAGAACTGAATGTCCCTCCAAAATTGATGAAAAGACGAGAAGAAAACTCATCAGGGAGGCTGCCAAGAGGATGACGACAACACTGAAGGAGCTGCAGAATTTCTGGCAAGTACTGGCTGTTTAGTACATGTGACAACAATCTTCCGTCTAGGGTGGTAAATACAGAAGACTTATCTTTTGAAGAAAAACATCCAAACCCAGCTACATTTTGCAAAAACACATCTGAAATCTCCCAAACGCATGTGGGAAAATGTGTTATGGTCCGATGAAACCACGGTTGAACTTTTTGGCCATAATTCCAAAAGGTATATGTGGCACAAACAACACTGCTCATCACCAAAAGAACACCATGATGCATGGTGGTAGCAGCATCATGCTTTGGGGCTGTTTTTCTTCAGCTGGAACTGGAGCCTTAGTCAAAGTGGAGGGAATTATGAGCAGTTCCAAATATCAGTTAGTGTTGGCACAAAACCTTCAGGCTTCTGCTAGAAAGCTGAAGATGAAGATGAACTTCATCTTTCAGCATGACAGTGACCCAAAGCACACATCCAAATCAACAAAAGAATGACTTCACCAGAAGAAGATTAAAGTTTTCGAATGGCCCAGTCAGAGTCCAGACCTGAATCCGATCGAACATCTGTGGGGTGATCTGAAGAGGACTGTGCACAGAAGATGCCCTCGCAGTCTGACAGATTTGGAGCATTTTTGCAAAGAAGAGTGGGCAAATATTGCCACATCAAGATGTGCCATGCTGATAGACTCCTACCCAACAAGACTGAGTGCTATAATAAAAGCCAAAGGTGCTGCAACAAAGTATTATTTTAACGGTGTGCACATTTATGCAAATAGGTTATTGTAAGTTCTTTTATTTTTTCCCTTAAAAGATTTCAGTTTATTTTTCAGGTGGGGTTGTACAGGTTATACATAGGTCACATTAATGGTGGAAAAAGTTTTGAAATGATTTATCTTGGTCTCATTTTTTTACATCCCAAAAACCTGGTGTGTGAACAGGGGTGTGAAGACTTTACGTATATCCACTGTATCTTTCCATCCCATATACAGAATAGATATATTGCCCGCGCTTTGTTGCGTACCTGCACGGAGAATATCCCACACACCCCGATGATGCAGAGGATGTTGAAGACGGCTGAGCCCACGATGGTGCCCACCCCGACGTCCCCTTTAGTGATGAACACTCCTGTAGAACATGGAAGAGGAGAACAGGGCTGAGTTTCCTTTATTAGTTCGAGTTTGGACCAATCAGACTTGAAAAACAGTGTTGTGTATGGAAAAAGTTCTGTTGCCAGATGGCAGTTTATCCTTGTAGTATCTTTTTACAAGTGCTGTTCATTAAAGATTTTCCGACCCACTTCCAGTTATTGCAAGAAGCTGAAATCGCACATGTATAATGTAAGAAATAAATGAAGCTTGGAAAAGTTTAAAGTGGTTGTCCGTCCTTTATTGCAGACAGCGCGCTGAAACATCACAGTAACAAGTCTTTTTATATGAACAATGACAAAGGAGGAGGAGGAAGCTGAAACTTCTGCCGTACTGCTCCGTGCAGGAACTTCTTATCTCAAGGTTAAAGAGAATGAAATGCAACAGTACCATGTTTAAAGAAATCACGATAATTACAATAATTTTCTGTCATATAATAATACATATCTGTATAGGTCATGTGGTAATTTGCAGCTCTGAACCTCTAAAAGTTTTTCTTTTAGAGGCGCTAAGGTGCAGTAAGATGTGATAATGGAGCCAGTTTAATGCAGAGTGGTCATCAGGTTCCTTAACTTAAGAGGCCGCACACTATGATGTAGTCAAGCACTGGCATCGACAGTTCAAGCATGGTCAGACAGCAGTGGAAACAGCACCCATTCCAGGGTGACCACAGTGCAGCACTGATGAAGACATCATCCAAAGAGTGGAGGCCACCATTTTGGAGGATTGCCAACTACTGCAGCCCAAGATGTCAAATCAGTGTGGAATCTGTGGAAAAAAAAAATCTATGACCATTTGTAAATGTGGTGTCACGGGAGGTGGAAAACTAGACCCAAACGCAATATTTAAAGTTGGCAGTGTCATAAGCGGCCCTTTCACGTCAGGTTTGAGGACACCAAACACAGGCTGCGAGTTTGCACATTTAATAAGGAAAACACAAATCACCAAACACACTAATCACCACAAGAGGTAACTTACAAATATAAGGCGAGGCAGGATACAGAGGATGAAATAAAGCGTGGGGCACACGCAGAACAGGAATCAAACGAGGATTCTTGACTGTACACAGAGAAGGATGCTGCAACAAGAAGCATTACGACACCCTATTTATAAGGCACAGGGAAAATGAATACAATGAATCACAGGTGTGGGTCACATGAGTAAAAGTAATCAGAACAACAGATGACAGCTGTCAAAGCCTGTGAACAGGTCTTGACAGGAGGACGTAAATAAGGTGACTGTCAAAATAAGAGCACAAACCGTGATTAAAGAAAATCAAGAAATAAATACATGAACAAGAATACGCTAAGAATGTAATGGTCTGCTCTGGCTGCTTACTCTCCTCAGCTGCGCACACACCTGCTCCTCATCACAACCAGGGCTATTTAAACCACGCTGCCCTGGGATCAGTGCGCAGTCGTCTGTGAACTCTCCATGAGACCTTCTCTCACCCTTGTCGTTGTTCCTGAGTTTCCTAGCCCCAGTCTACCTATGTCCTTGTTTCCAGCCTCAGTCCACCCTCGTCCTAGCCTCCAGCCGGCGTCTGGAGGAATACCTCCTCAGCTCAAGTAAGCCCTTGTACATTCTCCCTAAATCCTCTCTCAGTCCCCTGTGCACAGGCGGAGTTCCATGGCAGCGGACCTCCCCCCTTCCTGGCAGTGGACCATGCTACACTGCTCCACCTCGTACCGTCTACCTCCTTCAGCAGCAGCTGGATCTGCGGACACTGTCTTCCTGGCCGTAGCCGCCGAGCTGAACCTGAGCCACTCAACATCTCCACAAACAGTAAGCCCTGGACTAAAACAATATATCTCCACCTGTGTCTGCCACTAACTGTCCCTGCCTCTGTCTGTCCCTAGGGTTGCCAGGTTGTACGGCGTTCTGCTCTCCCCCAGCTGCTACCAGACCACACACCCACACACTCACACACATTCGTTGTTGTTTAATAAATATAATTGTTTCTATTCCTGAGTACGAGTCTGCTCACTGGGTCAATTAACCATGTCAAAAAATAACTACACACAGACCGGATAAAGGTAAGAGACAAACTAACAATACACTAAAGGAGAAAACTGAGGAAAGCTAATAATACAAAATAATCCAAGAAAAAGAAATACAGAATACGACCAACAAAACCTTGAGACCTGAGCATGGCTCTCACCCATGCTCAGAATCATGACAGTGCCCCTCCCTCAAGGGGTGGATTCCAAGACACCCCAACTGTAGTGAAATTAAGGGTTTTTATAGGTAATTTAATATTGGTACACATATTAATGTAAATATGAATGTGAGTAGGAATGAAGATTTACTTTCATCACACTCAATTCCTCGTTAGGGCACCATCCACGTTTTATAGAGGTGGAAACTCTTATGAACAAAGACTTAAGCTTAAGAATTTAGCAATTGGTAAGTTAAGCCTTAGTTAATAACCTTTTGAAAAATATTTGATCAGTCTCATAATAAACCCTTGTGTGAGTTCTTGTCTGTGATGATCAAGAAGATGGACATGAAATCAAACAATAACTCCCATATGTCTTTCAATGGTTTAATAAGAAATGTCAGAATAGGTTAACATATGTTGATAACTTTAAAACAGAGAATTCACATGTATCATGGGCATCTTAGACTGTTATTGAGTTACTTATGAATCAAGCATTTGTGGAACCACATGAAGCACAGTTTAATTTGTCAGTATACTGGAAATTGGAAAACCATGAAATAGTATTGGTTAGGAAAAGTGGATGCGATTTTATGAAGAAAATGTTAATTAACTTTATAAAAAAATTAGAAAATTTGTTTTACTCTGAAAAAGAACGTAAATTAATGAAAGATGACATGCATTTTGAGATTCTTATGGGGGTTTGCATAAATTAGGTTAAAAGAACTTATACCAGGAAAATACCCCCTCATATACCCCCTCACGGATCGTCACCTTATCGTGGTGGGGGGGTTTGCGTGCCCCAGTGATCCCAGGAGCTATGTTGTCCGGGGCAATTTGCCTCTGATAGGGTCACCCAAGACAAACTGGTCCTGGGTGAAGGGCCAGACTAAGAACAATCCAACAGACTCTCATGATAAATTCTATATCAAGGATTCAGTGTACCCCGGCCGGTATGGGGTTACCGGGGCCCCACCCTGGAGCCAGGCCTGGGGGAGGGGCTCGATGGCTAGCATCTGGTGGCCGGGTTTCCACCCATGGGACCCAGCCGGGCTCATCCCGAAGGAGTTACATGGGTCCGCCCTCCAGTGGGCTCACCACCTGCAGGAGGGATCATGGGGGTCCGGTGCTATTTTTTTTTTTTTGTTTTTTTTTGTTACTTATTTGTACCCGTAGGTAGACTTGGTTTGCAGTCTGGTGACAAGCCACCGGCTGCTGGTCGCTGCGTGCGCGAGCGCCCTAAACCTACATGTTTTTGGTGTGCGGGAGGAAACCGGAGAAATCCCGGAGTAAACCCGCGCAACACGGGGAGAACATGCAAACTCCACACAGCTCACTGTTGGTCGGGGGCTGGGATCGAACCCACGATCTCATGATCCCCGCAATCCCCCGGCCGAGGGTAAAACTGTGCTGCCACAGTGCTAAACCACTGCGCCACCGTGCAGCCTACCTATGTGCTATGTGGATTAGGTGGTGGTCAAAGGCGGAGACCTTGGCGGACTGATCCCAAGCTTTCTAAACTGGCTTTTGGTACGTGGAATGTCACCTCTCTGGTGGGGAAGGAGCCTGAGCTGGTGTACGAGGTTGAGAGATACCGGCTAGATATAGTCGGCCTCACCTCAACACACAGCTCCGGTTCTGGAACCAGTCTCCTGGAGAGGGGTTGGAGCTTGGCCTTTTCTGGAGTTGCCCCGGGTGAGAGGCGACGAGCAAGGGTGGGTATTCTTGTATCCCCCCACCTTGCTGCCTCTATATTGGAGTTTTCCCCGGTGGACGAAAGGGTTGCTTCCCTGCGCCTTCGGGTTGGGAAACGGGTCCTGACCATCATTTGTGCCTATGCACCAAATGATGTTTCAGAGCACCCACCCTTTTTGGAGTCTCTGACTGGGGTGCTGGAGGGTGCTCCTCCTGGAGACTCCATTGTCCTACTGGGGGACTTCAATGCGCACGTGGGCAACGACAGTGAAACCTGGAGGGGGGTGATTGGGAGGAACGGCCTGCCCGATCTGAACCCGAGTGGTGTTCAGTTATTGGACTTCTGTGCTAACCACAGTTTGTCCATAACGAACACCATGTTCAAGCATAAGGGTGTCCATATGTGCATCTGGCACCAGGACACCCTAGGTCGCAGGTCGATGATCGATTTTGTTATCGTGTCATCAGACCTGCGACTGTATGTCTTGGACAGCCGGGTAAAGAGAGGTGCAGAGCTGTCAATTGATCACCACCTGGTGGTGAGTTGGATCCGATGGCAGGAGAGGAAGCCATTCAGACCTGGTAGACCCAAACGTATAATGAGGGTGTGCTGGGAACGTCTGGCTGAGGCCCCTGTCCGGGAGGTCTTCAACTCCCACCTCCGGAAGAACTTCAACCACATTCCGAGGGAGTCTGGAGACATGGAGTCTGAATGGGCCATGTTCTCCACCTCTGTTGTTGAAGCAGCGGCCCAGAGCTGCGGCCGCAAGGTCATCGGTGCATCTCGTGGTGGCAACCCCCGAACCAAGTGGTGGACACCAGTGGTGAGGGGGGCCATTAAGCTGAACAAGGAGTCCTATCAAGCTTGGTTGGCTTGTGGGACTCCCGAAGCAGCTGAGGTGTACCGGCAGGCCAAGCGGAGTGCAGCTCGGGTGGTTGCTGAAGCAAAAACCCGGGTATGGGAGGAGTTCGGTGAGGCCATGGAACAAGACTTTTGGTCGGCCTCGAAGAGATTCTGGCAAACTGTCCAGCAGCTCAGGAGGGGAAAGCAGCTCCCTGTCCACACTGTGTATGGTGCGGATGGGGCACTGTTGACTTTGACTGGGGACATCGTCAGGCGGTGGAAGGAATACTTCGAGGATCTCCTCAATCCCACTGATACGCCTTCCACAGAGGAAGCAGGGTTTGTGGACGAGGGGGATGACTCGCCTATCACAGGGGCTGAGGTCACCAAGGTGGTTAAAAATCTCTTTGGTGGCCGGGCCCCGGGGATGGACGAGATTCGCCCTGAGCGCCTCAAGGCCCTGGATGTTGTTGGGCTGTCATGGTTGACACACCTCTGCAACACTGCATGGAGGTCGGGGGCAGTGCCTTTGGCATGGCAAACCGGGGTGGTGGTTCCTCTCTTCAAAAAAGGGGACCGGAGGGTGTGCTCCAACTTTAGAGGGATCACACTCCTCAGCCTCCCTGGGAAGGTCTATGCCAAGGTACTAAAGAGGAGAATCCGGCCGTTGGTCGAACCTCGGATTCAGGAGGAGCAATGTGGTTTTCGTCCTGGCCGTGGCACATCGGATCAGCTCTTCACCCTCTCGAGAATTCTCGAGGGTTCGTGGGAGTTTGCCCAACCAGTTTACATGTGTTTTGTGGACTTGGAGAAGGCATTTGACCACGTCCCTCGTGGTTTTTTGTGGGGAGTGCTTCGGGAGTACGGGGCATCGGGCTTGTTGTTATGAGCTATTCGGTCTCTGTACGACCGTTGTGAGAGTTTGGACCGTATTGCCAACACTCAGTGGGAGTCATTCCCAGTGAGAGTTGGACTCCGCCAGGGCTGCCCTTTGTCACTGATCCTGTTCATAATTTTTATGGACAGGATTTCTAGGCGCAGCCAGGGAATGGAGGGTGTCATGCTTGGTGACCACAGGATCTCATCTCTGTTGTTTGCAGATGATGTTGTCCTGTTGGCTTCATCCAGCAATTACCTACAGCTCTTGCTGGGATGGTTTGCCGCTGAGTGTGAAGCAGCTGGGATGAGAATCAGCACCTCCAAGTCTGAGTCCATGGTCCTCAGCCGGAAAAAGGTGGATTGTCCTCTTTGGGTTGGGGACAGGCTCCTGCCCCAAGTGGAGGAGTTTAAGTATCTTGGGGTCTTATTCACGAGTGAGGGGAAAATGGAGCGAGAGATTGACAGACGGATCAGAGCAGCATCTGCAGTGATGCGGACGTTGTACCGGTCTGTTGTGGTGAAGAGGGAGCTTAGTTGTAAGGCAAAGCTGTCGATTTACCAGTCAATCTACGTTCCTACTCTCACCTATGGTCACGAGCTTTGGGTAATGAGCGAAAGAAGAAGATCGCGGATACAAGCGGCTGAAATTAGCTTTTTTCCGTAGGATTGCTGGACTCACCCTCAGAGATAGGGTGAGGAGCTCAGGCATCCGGGGGAGGCTCAGAGTACAACCACTGCTCCTCCACATTGAAAGGAGTCAGCTGAGGTGGTATGGGCATCTGATTAGGACGCCTCCCACTTGAGGTGTTTCAGGCACATCCCACTGGGAGGAGACCCCGGGGCAGACCCAGGACTCGGTGGAGAGACTATGTCTCCCAGCTGGTCTGGGAACACCTTGGTATCCTCTCTGAAGAGCTGGAGCAGGTGGCTGGGGAGAGGGAAGTCTGGGCTTCTCTGCTTGAACTGCTGCCTCCGCGACCCGGACCTCCGGAAAAGCGGTAGAAGATAGATGGATGGATACCAGGAAAATTCTGAAGAATTAAGATTAAATTGACAACAGACCATCAGCCAAGCAGAATCATTGTGTCCCAACGGGTAGTAGGTGGGTCCACCGGATTCTGTTTCACGGGACCAGCGTGGGTCTATGATGAGATGAGATGATGAGATTCAACTTTATTGTCAATACACATGTATGAATACAAGGTAACGAAACGTGACTTGGCATTTGGGCACGCTCTGCAGAGCGCATCCAAGGCCGGGGCAGCCGCTAGGCGCCAGTCATAAAGAAGAAAGGAAAAAAAAAAAAGAAAAAGAGTGGATATCACACAGTAGGCGAGAGAAAAAAACATGTTTTATCAAATTGACGCTTAAGTAAGTAAGCGAAATTTTGATTGCAGGCAAAAAAACCCTCAATGCTTATTTAGCAAACATTTAGTAGACAAATCACACAGCAGGGAGAGAGCAGTGTATGTATATCAGTATGATGATATCAGTGTGTGTGCAGTGTTGAGTGTATCAGTTATTGGAGCACAACAAATAGTCTCCTAGGCAACGATAGATGTTATAGTTCATGAACGCTGTCCCTGAAGAGTTCTGTTTATTGCACAGCAGCGGTGTTTGGGTTAGCGAGCCAGCTGACACATCCGCTTATCTCAACTCTGGAGGAGTGAGTTATCCAGGGGCGCCGATCAAGGCCGAATCTGCTCAGACAGAGTATAGGAGTATAGGATTTCCCTATTGTCATATTCTGAGCTTACAATTCAAATTAACATTCACTGGCTTTAAATTCATATCATTCCCTGGAGAGCACGAAGCGACTCCAGATGTTTCCCCTTCTAAACACAGATGAACATGTCCGATAGAGTCCATCTCTCTAATGCATGCAGATGGTAAATTCCATGTTGGTCATTTGCCGCTACTTCGTGCACTCCCCATCTAGTCGAATTATTGAGAAGCAGCTCCGCCGGGTCCGCATTTTGATTAGCTCCTCCAGTTAAATTTTCGATACACCAGGAGAACTCCAAAGCCCAATCGGCAGAAATCCTGTGATCGTAGCCAAAACAGGTAGATGTTTTTCCACATCCTCAGTCAAATCACACAGACACATGAGTTCCAATCCATGGGTCTCTCCACATTTGGGCTCCCCCGGGCCAAATTTTCTGTTTGAAAAGGTGGTGTCAATTGCGTTTAAAGCCCAGCTTATATCCATTTTCTGTATTTTCCATTTGGGTTGAGATCAGCAAGATGGTGAGACGGCACAGACACTCACTCAGACGCAGCAAGCTGGGATTAGGTCAGGAAGGCAGGATAGGAGGAGGGAGGAAAAAAAAATGCGACTGCTCTCACTGAAGGCAAAAGGAAGGACATGTCTATGGGGAGACTGGCAAACAGGCTCCTTACCACTTATGGCCTAACTCCCAGGATCACAACGGCTGGTCTCCAGTAGGCTGGGCAAGGTCTTCTCTGATGCACTGAAGAAGGAATTAGTTTACGGTGCAAAGTCCCATCAGAAAGTCAAATTACATCACAAACTCGTTTCTTCCGATGTTGGTGGTTTAAATGAGTTGGTTTAAGCTTCAAAAAAAATTAAAATCTTCTTGCACGATAATTTAAAGAAAAAGAAGAATAAAATAAAAAAAAAAAGAATTTTAAAGAAAAGAAACAGGATTTACACAGAGCACGACAGGCTCTGTGTCATGTTTGGGGTTGTGACCCCGTCCATGACCTGTGGCTGTAGGTTTTGATTACTACTTATTATTTCCAGCTGCCAGATTGAGCCTCGCTCTCTGACAGTCCTACAGCCATGCCTCCTCCTCTTACCAGACATTCACCGGATTCTTCTCATCACCACATACACACTCACACACTCATGCACACACACACTGATTGCTACTCATTCATACACCCGTTTGCCACACGGCTGGGGCGATTCGCCATCGTTAGTGGTTTTGTACAAACAGCGAAGCAGTATGACCAGGGGTAGCAGCTTAAAGAATGTCAACGTTGGACATCCAGGCTTGAATCTGTTGGTTTTCCCCTGGACTTATCTGTGTAGTCACTCCAGAGCCTTTCCGCTCCTATGCATTTGTAAGTCTTCCTTTTGTGCCTTTTTTCTCCGCTCCAGTTGCTTGGAGCGCGTTAGGTATTCCCTTGAGCCAACAAAGCTTGTAGCCAGGTGTCTTCCCCTTTTTCACTGTGACTGTTATTTGTACATTTTGTACATTTTCCCACTGTAAATAAACATGTTACTTACTCTGCATTTTGGGCTCGCTGCTATTTCCTATGATCGCTGCGAAGTTACGCAGTGAACATGACAGTAAGCTGCCACCAAGAAGAGCCCAAGCAGTAGGTAATGTATTACTCATTTTTGTATATTGCCCATACCTGGTTTGAAGTCCAGGATGGCTGCAGCTGGAGGACGCGGCTATCCAATGTGTCTCGGGTGGGAATGCTGCCGCGCACTCGTGGAGGTGGACAGCCTGATCTCCACGGCATGCCTGTATTCCGCCCCGAGAGACGTATCATGGTTTCTGGGACTTGCTGAAGCTGCAGCTCGTCAGTGCCCTCAGCTCCAGGAGCATGCTGAGGGTCGGGAGAGGATCTCTCTGATAGCTGCGTTTCAATGCGAGAATGGTGGCAAAGGAGGGAAATCTCCCAAGAAGCCCAAACAGAAACGCTCTTCTCCGCCGGCAGACATCTTCTCCTCTCCTCCATCCCTTGCTCCAAGATGGCGTCCACCAGGTCGACAACATTGGCGTCACCCGGAATCCCAGAGGAACGTTCCAGCCCCACTAACTGCTCCAGCTCCTACACCGAGCCCAGTTACCTTCGCAGCAGATCATCTCCATTCCCAAGCAGTCCCGTCTGCAGGATCTCCCTCCGCATCCGCTCTGAGGTCTTCCTCCTCGGTTTGTTCACCGGCAGCAGTGGGGCGCCTGTTTTTTTCACCGGGGTCTCCCGTTCCTGTGGCAAGAGGGGCGGCTCCCATACCTTCTACTAAGGAGCCTAACACCGCCTTTCCCAGATGGACGGGTGAAGACGCTCAAACAGTAGCAGTTACAGTCAACACCATAAACCGGGAAAATAGGCAAGTACGTTTTCATTGGACTCACATTAATAATGAAATGTCTTGCCTGATTCCCGGTAGGGAGGCTCAGGGAAAGCAGTCCCTTGAGCTCTTCCTGCCTGCTGCTGTTAAAAACTGTTCACCAGCCCTCTCTCCTCTCTCCTTTGTTTGCCTGCCGGAACCGGAGCTGAGCAGTCAGGATCGGGGGAGATAGAGGTCCGGGAGGAGTGTCCTCCCACAGCCATGGTGAACCAGGTCCCAGCCGCCACGCCGGAGGAGTCACCAGCATGGTTCATGGCCATTGGGAGAGTCAAGACTGCAGTGATCATCACACCTGTTGCGGAGGCCGCCACAGCAGAGTCGGCCCAAGCGGAACCTTTTGGAGGCCGAACCTGAGGAGACATCGCCTGGCTCGGTGGAGTCCTGGACGGTCGTAGAGCTTGAGCTAAGGCAAGTGCTCTCTTTTTTCCATAACTGAGCATTTTTGCCTAGCTTCAGGTGAGGAGAGCTGGCTGCAGCCAAACGCTGCACCCGAGCTCGCCTCGCCTGGCTCTGCCACTGCCGGCGACTCTGACCCTTCCTCCTATCTCTCTGAGTCCTTTTCCAGAGTCGCCGGAGAGAGTCCTCCATCGCTGGACACCCGAAGATGATGGCTGACTGGTAAGGAAACCAGACGAAGAGGATGACTGATTAGTGGGAAACACAGGCTTAAAGGATAGCTGACCAGCGGGGACCTCAGGTAGAAACGGATGCCCTTCGGCGACCTCAGGCGGAGATGGAGGAACCTTGGTGACCTCTGGCGAAGGACCCACAGTGACCTCAAATGGGGATGAAGGACCCTTGGTGACCTCTGGCAAGGGCTGACAATCCTCGGTGGTCTCAGGTGATGGCTCGGGCAGAAGGACAGAGACAAATCAGAATCCGGTCAGAATCGTCGGCAGCAGTGGAGCCCGGTGAGGAGACCTCAGGAGCAGAGAACGTCTGCCACTGATTGTCCCTACTATGAGCAAGACAAGATTTCTCTAGAACTGATGGCATAGAAAGAGAACAGAACACTTGACTTGAGCTCCACCGCCGTCCAGGACTCCGATGATTCCGGCTGGGACATCTCGGATCTACTCATCTGAGCGTCTATTCCCGACATGGCCACCTTGGATGAAGAAGGAGGAAAAAACATCAGAAAACAATTGCCGGCAGCAGTAGAACTTGGCGAGGAGAACACAGGAGTTGAGGACATCAGCACCCGATTCTCCCCACTATGAGCTAGACAAGATTTCTCAAGATCTGAAGATGTCAAAACAGGACACTTGCCTAGACTCGAGCTCCATCGCCGTCCAGGACTCCGGCAACTCTGCTGCGGTGACCCCGGCAGCAAGCATGATGGTGGGTGCAGCTTAAGGATGCCCAGGTGTGGTGGTTGACGCTGGAGGTTGCCTCACCGATGGTGCTGACTCCCGTACTGGTGAAGCCAGGGGACACTCTCTTGTTGGCTCAGTCTTCAGGGCACAGGGGGCGCTCTCCTCCCATCCAGAACATGGCTGTGGGGCTGAAACCGACCATTCCAGGGCTGCAGGTCCCGCCATTGTCTGGTGACTCTCAGGACCAGTGGACATTCAGGGAAAAAGGCAGAGGACATGGAGAAGCAGGTGAAGGAATAGTTACTGCAGCAGGCAGTGAGGACTCAGCCAAATTGGGCTGCTGCTGGGCCTCACCACCGGGAATAAGACAAGGCAAGTACGTTTTCATTCTCAAACACATAGATGAAATGCCCTATCTCCTAGGGTAGCTGCTGCTGAGGGACCAGATGAAACTCCTCCGGAGACAGCTAAGGTCGTCTGGCGAAGGGGCGGAGATGGGCGAGACACCGGAGTCGGGGGACGCTGGTTCGTCAGTGCAGACCTCGGTGCAGATGATCCTCCCAGCCTCCTCTCGTGGACCACAAGAGTGTCTTTCAGGGTGGAATATAAACTAGCTGAGGTAATAAATCCATCTATTTCCATTAAAGCCTGGAAGGGCCCCCAGGCATGGCGGTCGACGCAAGTGGAGCCTCCGGTGTGACGGCTGATGCAGGAGGTTGCCTCACTGATGGCGCTGACTCCCGTACCACTGAAACCAGGGGACACTCTCCTGTTGGGTCAGTCTGCAGGGCATGGGGGCACTCTCCTCCTATCCAGAACACGGCTGTAGGACTGAATCAGACCATTCCAGGGTGACAGGCTCTTCCATCGTCTGGTGGCTCACTCGGAACAGGTGGACATTCAAGGAAAACTGGAGAGGACATGGGGGAAGCAGGCGAGGAAACATGAATGATTGCAGCAGCAGGTGGTGAGAGCTCAGCCAAAGTGTACGACTGCTGCTGGTGGGAATAAGACAAGACATTTCATCTGTAAGTGTTTGAGAATGAAAATGTACTTGCCTTAATTCCCATGGTGTGATGGTGGTAGCTACAGATGACCCAGAATTATTCCTCTCAAAAGCAGCAGTTGGCGTGGGCCCCACTGTAGAAAATGGATGAGCTGGGCCTGCAGGCATGCTGTCTGCGACATACTCAGCGGCAGGAGGTGACGTTGTGAAAAATGGGGGCAGTAGCAGTGGATGAAGAGGAGGAGGCTGCTGCCGTGTTCCTCCGGCGGGATGCAGCCAAGTGGTGGCAAGAGGCTGAAGGCGTCTGTACCAGGGAACGCTTCATCATCGGCTCAGGTACAGCCAGGGGTGAGCCTATCACCAACCCATGAAATGACAACTGGAGGGTGGAGATGGGCTGTCAACAGCTTTGCGAACTTGGGTTACTTCCACAGCACGGGATGCACCTCCACTATCCCGACTGCTGCCTCCACTTTCTGCAGGAATGTCTTCGGGCTGTGGGATGTGAGAGCTTCAGAGACGTAACCCTGGATGAACTGAGTCGCTCATTGTTCATCCACGCTGGGACCTCCAGCTGCCAACCTCCCTCTGTTAGCAGAGCCCCAGTGTGCTGGTGACATGCTGCTTGCTCTCCCTTTGGCAAAAGCACAAAAATAGGTGGAAAAAGGAAAAAGGCAAAACTCACAGCCGCTGGAGTCTATCAGGCAGCACCCTTCTGTCATAAGCGGCCCTTTCAGGCCAGGATTGAGGACACCAAACACAGGCTGTGAGTTTGCACATTTAATAAGGAAAACACATATAATCACCACAAGGGGTAACTTACAAATATAAGGCGAGGCAGGATACAGAGGATGAAATAAAGCGTGGGGCACACGCAGAATTAAACAGGAATCAAACGGGGATTCCTGACTGTACACAGAGAAGGGTGCTGCAACAAGAAATGTTACAACGCTCTATTTATAAGGCACAGGGGAAATGAATACAATGAATCACAGGTATGGGTCACATGAGTAAAAGTAATCAGAACAACAGATGACAGCTGTCAAAGCCAGTGAACAGGTCTTGACAGGAGGACGTAAATAAGGTGACTGTCAAAATAAAAGCACAAACCGTGATTAAAGAAATTCAAGAAATAAATACATGAACAAGAATACACCATGAATAATAACTACGCACAGACCGGATAAAGGTAAGAGACAAACTAACAATACACTAAAGGAGAAAACTGAGGAAAGCTAATAATACAAAATAACCCAAGAAGAAGAAATACAGAACATGACCAACAAAACCTTGAGACCAAAGCACGGCTCTCACCCGTGCTCGGAATCATGACAGGCAGTAAAGATTTAATAAGAGCTGGCCAGCTGTTTCAAAAAACACAAAACTGACAGACAGCATGGAAGCTGTAACAAAAACTTACAGAAGGACAGGCAGGATCAGGCAGGGATAACGGTCAGAACAGGAGCGTGTTGTTCACGCTGTATGACTAACGACACACATGAAGAAACAGATCGGGGCTTGACATAAACAGACACAGCAGCAATCAAACAGAACTGGTGATCATAATCAGGAGCAAATGGAGACAGCCGGGATGATCACAGACACAGGCTGAACAGATAATCACACAGGATGCACAACAGTCAGAGGGAAGACAACACCGCAGCACATAATGATGATGATAATACTCATAATAATAATGATAAATTAAGAAGCTGACCCAAAGAGAAATAAATATACCAAACAGAATAATGATAATGGCAAACCAGGATAAGGAAAATAACCAGAGTGAAATACAGAAAATTCCAAAAAGAAACTAAAGCAAAGGTGAGGGCTGAGGCCCATGCCCTGAAGACCATATAACAATAAATAAGGATGAGACCCGGCCTATGCCCTGACATACGGCAGATGTATTTCCCAGTTGCTCATACCTTTCCAGAAACAGGAATAAGTCCCATGCTTCTGGCCTTTTTTGGCCATGTGCCAAGAAAACCAGGAGGGCTTCTTCGAATGACTCATCATGAAGGATGAAACATGGGTCCATCACTATGATCTAGAGACAAAAGCCCAGCTGAAGCAATCAAAGCATTATGACTCACCACCTCTGAAGAAGGCACGTGTCCAACCCTTAACAGGCAAGTTCATGCTCATGGTCTTTTGGGGCCAGAATGGGAGTTTCGATGATGAATTTCCTGGCAAAGGGTACCACAATTATTGGGACTTACCATGCTTCACTGCTGCAGAAATTGTGAAAGACCATCAAAACACAGGTATCGCACGCTGATCAGTGGTGCCCGCCACTTGCAAGACAACTTGCAACTTGCATGTTGCCCAGACATAAGCATAGTCCTACAGCTATGAAATCCTTCCTCAACCCACTTACTCTTCTGACCTTGCACCATCTGACTTCCACCTCTTTCCAACCATGAAGTCATTTTTGAAGGACCAGTAGATGAACTGCTGATTTCTGAGGTCAAGTCATGGCTTCTGATGCAATCTGCAGACTTCTACAGGTGAGGTCTCCACAGCTGCATAAAGTAATGGGAAAGGTGTGACCCTTGGTGGTACCTATGTAGAAAAAGACTAATAACTGTGCCAAGTTTGGTTCCTCTCAGTCCATAGGAAATGAATCAGGGGAGATCTTTAATGAGCAGCCCTCATACATGTATCATTGGAAGCAATTTAAAACCAAAATGAACAAAAGGAAATCTCAGTCTTTACATCCACTGATGGCAGTGAAATCCCTGAAATATACTGGAAAAACTGACATCTAAATGAACTTACATAAAGGCTACCTCTGCTTGTTTTATACCTGACAAGATGGATAAGTTATCTGTTTTATAAGACTAAGGGGATTGAAAATCATATTTCTTATTTTTTCTTGTTTTTTTTTAATTTTCCGTTGTTGCAAGGATGGCCATAATGTAAGGGCTACACCACTGTATAATTTTTGACTTAGACATGACAGAATAGGAGAATTCACCCACTTCTTTACAAGGTCATTTTTTTATTGGGTTAAATCATGTCCAGTGGGAGCTGCGAAGTTATGGAGATTAGTGAGCAAAAAACTGGAAGATATATAGGGTTCCTAAGGGTATATTGTTATTCCTCTGGGGTTTGTTTTGTTGTTGTTGTTTTTGGTTTTGTTCATTCGTTTGTTTTCAGCCCCCCCGGCATACAGACATAATTTTTGTACTCCTTCGATTAAAAACGGGTGAGTAATGGCCAATATACTACAAAGCCAGGGCTGCAGGTTTACTTCTTGGAATGTTAGGGAAGTCAATGGTATAATTAAAAGCGACAAAGTGCTTTCACATCTGAGAGAGCTTAAAGGGGATATTTATTTTCTTCAGGAAACCCATCTTACGACCTGAGGTTTTGCATATTAAATGATCCTGGATGAGTTACATATTTCATTCTAAATTTGCAAAAAGAGCAAGAGGAACAGCTATTATCAGTAAGAATATAACATTCAAACTTAAGTCTATTGAAGACCCTAATGGACATTTTGTGGTAGTTTCAGGTAAATTATATGATATCCCAGTCATCTTAGTGAGTGCTTATGCCCCCGTTTGGGATGATGACAAGTTTATATCTCATCTTCTCTCCTCTCTCCCTGATATGGTAATTATCTGATTATAGGAGGTGATTTTAACCTTGTTTTGGACCCTAAATTAAGAGGGAGACATGTAAAGCATACCTGAGGGGACAAGCCATCTCTTTTTCTTCCCAGCAGAAAAGGGCGTCTTCAGACAGGATAAACTGGCTTTCAGATCAACTGCTGGAAATTGATATACAGTATGCTACTGTAGCAGAGTCAATAAAAACATTCCTACTTGGCTTGCCAAGTGGGTAGACCCTATTGGCGACACAGGTAGAGTGCTGGACTCTGAAGCCGGAGGTCGTGAGTTCAAATCCTCCAGTTGGAAGTCGCCAGTTGGGGCTTGGTAATCGCCTTTCACTTGGTTACACTTGGCGTTGTTGGCAGGATTTACTGGCGGCATATCAGTTCCTTCTCCATATTCCTGAAAGTGTCAGAAGGTGGCCATGGGGCCTGAAAAGCTAAAATGCACCTCTGACATTGAGACGAGGCATCCCCTGCAAGTGTCAGAAGGGCGGGCCAGAGCCTGAAAGCTGAAATGCACCTCTGACATTGGGATGATGTCAAAAAATCGGAGGGAAATATGTAGCAGAGTCAATAAAAGCATTCCTACTTGGCTTGCCAAGTGGGTTGACCCTATTGGCGACACGGGTAGAGTGCTGGACTCTGAGGTCGTGAGTTTGAATCCTCCGGTTGGACGTCGCCAGTTGGGGCTTGGTAATCACCCTCCATTTAGTTATACTATTAATCTTATCCCTACTCTTTAAAACCAACATCTTAAAGTTGCTCCTGGTGGATCAGGCTAGCGCCACATCAGTGTGTGAATGGGTGGATAGCAGGATCTGTAAAGCGCTTTGGTCATCTGAAGTTGAGAAAAAGTGCTATATAATTGTCTGGATGTTCAAATAAATAAAATCAAACGCCATTTACCATTCAAGCTGAGTTTGAACTTTTGTTAACATCCAAAGTTGAAATACAACTGTTAAAAACACTATGGTATTTTGAAATGGGAGACAAGGTGGGTAAATTGCTCACTGATCAGGCTAGAGCCACAGCCTTATCGAGGTTGATCCCCAGAATAAAATTATAGTCCGGGGCAATAGTTACTGACCGAAAGTCTATAAATGAGGCATTTTTAAATTTTTATTCAAATCTCTACACCTCAGAGTGTTCATCAGAAACTTGGAAGAATAATAATCCCCTAGAGGAGATCCCATACCCCCAAAGTGATATTGATCTGGCTGAGAGATTAGGCGGGCCAATTACACAGGCTAAAGTACATGAGGCAATTGGACAATTACAAAATGGCAAATCCCCTGGTCCAGATGGGTTTGTAGTAGAATTTTGTAAGGCATATTCCAACCTCATCATCCCATACCTTGTCAGTGTTTACAATGAATCATTTGACCTCTGACCCTATCTGAAGCAAATATATCTCTTATTAAAAAAAGATAAAGACCCACTTCAATGCAGTAATTATTGACCGGTTTCACTTTTGAATGTGGATCAAAAAATTCTCACAAAGGTTCTAGCCACACATTTGCTATTAGTCCTTCCTACTTTGATTTCTACAGACCAGATAGGTTTTATGGCCAGGAGGAATTTCTCATTCAACACTAGACAACTTTTGAACATCATAGGTTCCCCCCAACCCTGTCATACCTGAGGTGGTGATTTCTCTAGGTGTGGAGAAAGCGTTAGACAGGGTTGAATGGGAATACTTATATTATGCCTTGTCAAAATTTGGATTCAGCTTTAGTTTTACTGCATGGATTAGACTGCTATGACTCCCCCACTGCCCATATTCTTACAAATGGAGTGAGATCACCCCCATTTGCTCTCTGTCGTGGTACTAGACAAGGATGCCCCCTCTCCCCTCTACTATTTGCTTTAGCTTTCGAACGATTGGCTGACTTCAAGAAGAGCAGGGAGTCGAAGGCATCACTAGAAACCACATTACCCATTAGCTATCCTTATATGCGGATGATATACCCATTATTCCCCAGAGACTGATGGAGAAATTACTCCTTCTCGGTCTGAACACCGCCACATGTCTCTGGATCCTGGATTTCCTGACTGAAAGACCTCAGTCTGTCCAGGTTGGAAACAACATCTCCAACTCTGTCACGCTGAGCACCGGATCCCCTCAAGGCTGTGTACTCAGTCCACTGTTGTTTACACTTCTAACACATGACTGTGTATCCAAACACAAGGGGAACCAGATTATTAAGTTTGCAGACGACACCACGGTGGTGGGACTTATTCAGAGGGATGAGGAATCAATGTACAGGGAAGAAGTGAGAGACCTGGAGGGCTGGTGCAGGGAGAACAATCTGGTGCTCAACGTGGACAAAACGAAGGAGATGATTATCGACTTCCGGCGGTCACAGCCTGAGCACGTCCCCCTCAGCATCGGCGGCCGTTTAGTGGAGAGAGTGGAGAACATCAAGTTCCTCGGAGTGCAGATCTCGCAGGACCTGACCTGGAGCAAAAATTCCTTGGAGATCAGGAAGCGGGCTCAGCAGAGACTGCACTTCTTGAGGAAACTCAAACAGGCCTCTCTCCCCATCTGTATCCTCAGGACCTTCTACAGATGTGTGGTGGAGAGTGTTCTGACGTACTGCATTGCTACATGGTACTCCAGCTGCAGTATGTCAGACAAAAAAGCCCTGCAGAGGATAGTCAAGGGGGCTGAGAGGGTAATTGGAGTCTCCCTCCCCTCTGTCCAAGAACTTTTTCAGAACTGTTGTAGGAGCAGGGCACTGAACATTGTCAAGGACCGTTCTCACCCTCTGCATAAACACTTTGAACTTCTTTCATCTGGTAAATGATTCCGAAGCATCAGAGGCAGAACCACCAGACTGATCAACAGCTTCCTTCCACAAGCTGTCAGGATGCTGAACAGTTGACCCGGAATCGCTCATACACACTACTGCACCTACGGACATTTTGTATATTATTTGTATATTATAGTTAGTTAGCTTTTTCCCAAGTATGTCTCAGGGATGTGTGAATGGATGGGGGGGTGGGGGTGGGGGGTGGAGCTATGTGGGAGTGTGTCTTAAATCATGCTGCTTCTACTTATATGGATGCCGAGAGAAACGCAATTTCATCTTGCCTGCACTACAGTTGTATGTACAGCAATATGACAATAAAGTTTGATTTGATTTGATTTGATATGTTACTATGTGGCGAATCCGACCTCGTCCATCCCTGTTATTACGGATATTTTAACTCAATTTGGTAGATATTCTGGTTACAAACTGAACTTCAATAAAAGTGAACTCTCCATCAATCACTTAGCCAGAACCATTCCACCACCTTCCTTTCCACTTAGTCTCAGAAAGATTTCAATATCTAGGAGTCCATCCATCCATCCATCCATCTTCTTCTGCTTAATCCTTTTCGGGTCGCGGAGGGGCTGGAGCCTATCCCAGCATCTTTGGGTGAGAGGCAGGGTACACCCTGGACAGATCGCCAGTCCATCGCAGGGCCAACACAGAGAGACAGACAACCATTCACTCTCACAGACACACCTAAGGACAATTTAGAATCCCCAGTTTGATGCCAATTACAATGACCCGCTGGTCTTCTCTTCCTCTATCTGATGGAGTTAACCTTATAAAGATGGTGATACTGCCTACATTTCTTTACTTGTTCCAACACATCCCACTATTTATGAAAAAGTCCTTCTTTCAGTTAGACCAGATAATATAATTTTTATGGTCTGGTAAACCCCCCAAATTAAAAAAAAACTATGCTACAACTACCCCCTGTCACCATGGGGTGAGACGCCGGCTCGGCGCTCAGCCCATGCTCCTTTTATCCCTGCCTCTCATTGGGCAGTGCCTCAGCTGGTTCCCAGCTGTCAGTGTCACGGGACAGCTGGGGCCAATTAATCCTCATCAGCTGGGGCGCTGTTAATGAGTATAAAGAGGAGCAGCTTCGATCATTCGGGGCTGCGACATAAGCACTGCTAGGCTGAAGCCCCTTCGTCTGGTGTCAGCCTCAACTCCCCTTGCAGCATTCCGGTGTTTGTATCCCGCTGTGAGTATGCACGTCTTGTTACCCCCACGTCCGGTACAAGCTACCTACCCCTGCGCTGTGCAGCCTGAGAATGTACGTCTGTATGAGTGTCTGTGCTCTCCTCATCCCTTATCCCTTACCCAGAATAAAATATCACGACTCACTGGCTTGTCCCTGGCTCTGATTGCCCGGCTCCCTAGAGCCGGATATGACAGTATGTCGCAGCCAGAAGAGTTGCCGGCGGCCGTGAGTCGCTGTGGAAATGTACCTTTCTGTCCGGGTGTCAGCGCTGCTAGCATGCCGTTTCCCAGGAGTCACTTCCGGCGCCAGGGCGACGAGCTGAGGTCCATCTCGGAGGCTGTCGACGGGACGTTCTTCACCCTGCACGACGCCTCCAACGCGAGACGCTGGCATCCGGGCCGTGCTGAGGAACTCCTGGACTGTCACCCTCACTCTCTGTACCATCTGGAGGACAGTGCCAGGATAGACGCTGCAGGTACACAGCGAGAGAAGCTCCACGGGGTGGATGGAAATCCCGGCAGGGAGTCGAAGTGGGCGACGTCTTTCCCCGCTTCGGAGTCCCGTTCCTGCCGCCATTCCAGTCCGGGAGTTCGCGCCAACCAGAGGACTTCCCCCGACCTGCGCCACGTCACTCGGGATTCCCTTCAAGGAGCCGCAGCTGACAGCAGTTATGTCCGGGGTCGAGTGGCTGTCGCGAGCTCTACTGTGTTTCCTGTCACCACCTTCAGGCATGTGGCGGCGGCAGTGAGATTGATGGTGAGGACTTCAGGGCTACGAAGCTTTCCCGTGCTCGACGCCTTCCTCGTCTCGATCTCCGATCTGGAGCGGCGAATCCTGGGTTTCCCCCTCGCTTCGTCCCCTGGGAGTAGTCGTCATCACATCGCCGAGTCACCTCTGCACGAACCTCGTCCGGATCCAGTTCTGGGTCATCGTCAGGACCGTTCCTCCCACGCAGCTGTCATCCCTTCGCCTCGTCAGTGTGGAGATTCTACAGCCTCGTCCCCTGAGCCTCGTTCCCCCGCTGTCATTCCTGGACATTCGGGCTGGCTCACCCCGGCTGTTTCCCCCTCCTCCTCGACGCGCTTCCTGACCGCTGTGTGTGCCTGGAATCCCGGCCTGGTGAGCTCTCTGCTGGAGACAACGCGAGCGATCCTCAGACGAATTCCCGGGGGGGTCCTCCGTTTTCGCCGGGCGGGGGGAGGAAGAAGCAGATTCCACTACAGCAGGCGATACTCAACCTCCAGGGGGCAGGCAAGTCATTGTGTTTTCACACCTGCTTAATGATTTGCTCTGTCACATCCCTGGAGGAGAAGTTCAGGGTTCGCAGCTCCCTGAACTCTCCCCACCTGCGGGATTCCTAATCCCGCATCCTCTGTGTCTCTCTCCGCCGAGCGGTCCCCGGCTCCGGGTCAACGTGGTGGGATATGGAGAGGGCCTGTGGTTCCGCTGCTACATTGCGGACGGAGGAGGGGGACTGACTGCTGCGTGGAGTCTACGCTGACGACTGAGCGTCCCTGGGTCTCCACGGAGGAGCGGTTCGGTCCAGCGGGACGAGATTCTTCTGGCTTCACGCCGAGTGGATCGTCGGCGGGGTCACCGGAGGAATCTCAAGCTGCGCTGACCATCGTGCTGGCTGCGGGGCCCGACGCGGCTAGATGGGAGCCTGACAACGACCTCCTGACATAGCTGACAGCATCCTGCAGCATCCGGATCCTGGATCTTCGCAGTCCTGGACGGCGTCAGAACCCGAGATCAGGCGAGTGCTCTCCTTTCTTTTCTCTCTTTTTATCTTTGAGCACTTCAGCCTATCTCCAGGGGAGACGAGCAGGGTGCAGCCGCCCGCTGCGTCTGAGCTCGTCTCGCCGGGTTCTGGCGCTGCCGGTGATCCTGATCCCGGTTCTGTTTTCTCTTCTGAGCCTTTTTCCAGGGTCACCGGCGAGGAGTTGCTGTTCCTCGTGGTGCTGGAGGGTCCGGGTTCAACGTTGGAGGTCGGTTCTGGTGCAGTGTCCAACGTGGGTTCGCCTGAGGCCCGATCGGGGTCCGACGTGGGTGCTGCCCCAGTGTTGTCCAGGTCCGGTGAGGAGGTGGCCGTTTCCCTGAGGCCCGCCGCCCTCGTCATCGGCTCTCCCCTGAGCCTCTTCCACCGGGATCCGCTCTGATCCTTCGTCCGTCTCAACGGTCCTGGTGGTTGAGTGATGCGGGTCGACGACCCGACCCGCAAAACTTTCGGTTCGGCGATCTGGTTTCCCCCCACTGGTCTGTGTTTGCCTTTGGGCGGCCTGGTTCGGCAGCCGTTGGACTGGATTCCTGGGATCTGGGCCCAGAGTTCGCCGTCCGAACATTTCTCTTCCCCGGGTTGCCAACTGGACAATGGGCGGGGAGATTACCAGAACAATTCCGGCCGTTTTGGGACTCTGCCTGCCGTCTCCTCGGGTGTCCTTTACTTTTATTATTATTGAAGTCACTCGGGTGTAGTTTCTTTGTCCATTAGGGGAATATATGTTTTTGTGCTGTGTGTTGTTTTTTTTAACCATACTCAGCATTTTTATCGTATTGTTATCCTGTTACCCTGTCACCTTTTTTTTCCTCTTGGTGACTCACCTTATGTATCGCGCTGTGTATTGCATTTTCTTATCTTTACTCAGCGTTTTCATTCATCCTTACCTTAGCCTTGGCCTCGTCGGTGCATCATGGAGTATGCGTGTGGTTTCCTGTTCAACCATACTCTGTGATCACCCCATTCTGTCTTATTATCCTCGTGGGGGGCCTTCCCTAGCCCCGACTTTAACATTGACTGTTTGTTATTGTTTGAAGTAATGTGTTTCATTCCCACTTAACCGTACTTCATTATTACCCATTTGTCCTTGTCACCTCTGTTTCTTTAGGTGATTTTTTATATATTCAGTGCTGTGTGTTTTGTTTTCTTTAGTATCCATGCACAGCGTTTTTCATCATTTTTTGTCCTGACCTTTGCCTTGTTGGTGCATTATGGAGTAGTGTGTTTTGTTCCCCTTAACTATACTCTGTGATTGCTTTATTCATTCCTGCCACCTTTTTGGTGGGTTTTTGGTTTTCTTTTTTTGCCCCGATCTATACGTTATTTGTATGCTGTCTGTAGTCATGTTTGGTATTTTCCTTACCTGTGTCCTAACTCAGTTTTCTCCCTAACTGTGCTCTGGGTTAATCCTTTTCCCTGTGTTGTAGGGTATTGTATTTGGGTTTTTTTTTCTCTGCCCTGCTGCCCTACATTGGTCTATTGTTTTTTTTTTTTTTGTCCTTCCCTTTGCATCTTCCCCTCCGGTCCTGCCTCCCTTCCGCCCACCCTAGGTGGGGAGGGGGGGGGGGCTGGGATGTTCCTGGTCGTTCGGGAGCCCGACCGTGAGGGGGAGGCTCTGTCACCATGGGGTGAGACGCCGGCTCGGCGCTCAGCCCATGCTCCTTTTATCCCTGCCTCTCATTGGGCAGTGCCTCAGCTGGTTCCCAGCTGTCAGTGTCACGGGACAGCTGGGGCCAATTAATCCTCATCAGCTGGGGCGCTGTTAATGAGTATAAAGAGGAGCAGCTTCGATCATTCGGGGCTGCGACATAAGCACTGCTAGGCTGAAGCCCCTTCGTCTGGTGTCAGCCTCAACTCCCCTTGCAGCATTCCGGTGTTTGTATCCCGCTGTGAGTATGCACGTCTTGTTACCCCCACGTCCGGTACAAGCTACCTACCCCTGCGCTGTGCAGCCTGAGAATGTACGTCTGTATGAGTGTCTGTGCTCTCCTCATCCCTTATCCCTTACCCAGAATAAAACATCACGACTCACTGGCTTGTCCCTGGCTCTGATTGCCCGGCTCCCTAGAGCCGGATATGACACCCCCAAAATTGGGTGGTCATGCGCTACCAAATTTTATTCAATATTATTGGGCTTGTAATATTACCAAACTTACTCATTGGCTTGATAAAGCAGGAACCTGCCCTTCGTGCGCTCAGATAGAGCTACGGTCGTCGAGATTTTCCTTACAATCACTCCTCACTACACAACTCCTTCTGAAGATGCATAATGTGTCTACAGAACCCAGTCGTTAATTCATTGAAGATTTGGATACAATTTCGAAAACATTATGGCTTGAAAGAACCCTTAGTTTTGGCTCTGATTTTCAAAAAACATTCATTTCCCCCCTCTTTGTCTGACCTTACATTGATTATTTGGTGTGATAAGGGCCGAGTTTTTATTAAGGACCTTTATAAAGAAAATGTTTTTTAGATTTTGCAGAACTTGTAGCCAAGTTCAAGCTACCTCACTCCAATTTTTTTTCGTTACTTACAAATTAGACATTTTGTACAAACTACTTATCATTTTCCTCACTATCCACTTGGGTCCCTAATTAATTCACTGCTTACACTCGATCCAGCTCAAAGACGAGCTACTTCTAAGATTTACAATACCATTGACTCCCTTAATTCCAGTTGTTTGGCCCATCTGATCTAGTTCACACATCCTCCTTATGTGCCAGACAAGGTTCATTAAGATAAGATAAGATAAGATAAGCCTTTATTAGTCCCACAACGGGGAAATTCCAGGATTGCAACAGCACAGGGATAGCAACACTCAGAGCAACAATCAGAAGGCAAGAAAAAAAACAACAAGCAAGCAAGAGCAGCTAATAAACATATGTACGTATTACTATAAAATATATATATATACACACACACACAGACACACAGTGCAGAGCATTGTAGCTAGATGGAATAAATATGTAAATATATAAACACCCACAGTACGGAGCATTGCAGCTAGGTGGAATAAATATGCAAGTATATAAACACACACAGTGCGGAGCAATGTAGCTAGATGGAATAATATGTAGATATATAAATATATAAACACACCCAGTGCTGAGCATTGTAGCTAGATGGAATAAATATGCAAATATATAAACACACACAGTGCAGAGCATTGTTGCTAGATGGAATGAAACAGCATAACCGTCTACTTAGTTATCCTACATGGTATGATTATGTGCCCATACATATTCTCACCCTCCATAGCGACCGGTATGTTCCTAGTTGTATGCCGGAGGGGACCATTGTGTAAGTCTATTGCATCTTTTGCATTCAAAAAACTATTAGTTTGTTACGTCTTTTTGCTATCTCTGCGAGCAGCCCTGCTTAGGTTGTACAGTCTGACAGCCGTTGGTAGGAAGGACCTGCGAAACCTCTCGGTTGTGCACCTGGGATGATGTAGTCTGCTGCTAAATGAGCTCCTCAGTGCATTCAGTATGTCCTGCATAGGGTGGAACTCGGACTCCAGCAGAGATGACAGTTTAGCCACCGTCCTTCTCTCTCCTATCTCCTCCATCGGATCAAGGCGCTGCCCCAGGACAGAGCTAGCTTTCTTAATCAGTTTGTTCAGTCTCTTCCTATCGGCTGCAGTAATGCCACTGCCCCAGCAGACCACTCCAAAAGTGATGGCTGATGCCACCACCGTGTCATAGAATGACTTCAGCAGCGCCCCTTGTACACCAAAAGACCTGAGTCTCCTCAGCAGGAACAGCCTGCGCTGTCCCTTCTTGTAGAGTGCATCAGTATTGTGTGACCAGTCTAGTTTATTGTTCAGATGAATACCCAGGTACTTATAGGATGTCACCATCTCGATGTCTGTTCCCTGTATATTTACTGGTACTGTGAGGGGCTGCCCATGCCTGCGGCAGTCCACCACCAGCTCCTTAGTTTTCCTCGCGTTGATCTGGAGGCAGTTCCGATGGCACCAGTCCACGAAGTCCTGGATAAGCCCTCTGTACTCAGCTTCATCTCCATTGGAGATGAGGCCAACGATCGCAGAGTCATCATTACAATGTAAAGTACTTTTTAAAGTGCATTATACACATGTCTGGCTCGCAAAAATTTATCCACGCAGCAATGACAGTTGCAACAAGTGTAAGCACCTAACCTTCCACTAAGAAAGTGTCGTGGATTGGCCTTTACAGCTTTACTAGCCAGATGTCTTATTTTGTTCAAATGGAAACATGTCCCCCCCCCCCACACACACACACAATAGTTGGCTTAGGGAGGTTTTAATACATATTAAACTGGAAAAAGATTATATCTTCACTTGAAGGTGCCAGTAAAATCTTCAACAAATCCTGGCAGCCCTTTATAGAATACCACTGTTCAACCTGGAAACGATTAAATATTGCCCCCCTTCCCTTCTTTTTTTCTTTTGTTTTTGGAAAGGGATAAAAGGTGTTAATGTTTCTATAGATGTTCTGAAGAACTGTATAGCTTTAAATACGCTAATGTTAATGTTGATACTGTGGTGACCCACCACAATCTACATGGACATTCATAACACTCAGCTAGGGCATGAAGCAGGACAATTTGCATACGGACAGAGAGCCCCTTGGGGGACAACCAGTTAATCACGCAATTGATATGTACTGACTGATATGTATATCAATATGTAAATGTGCCACGCATTCTCTCTTGTCCTATTGTTATACATCCCCGGAGTAAGGAGAGGAATTCCGGCGGCAGTTAATCACATGATTGATATGTATTGACTGATATGTATATCAATATGTAAATGTGCCATGCATTCTCTCTTGTCTGTATAAAAGAGCTGACTTTACATGCCTCAAGACAGCGCACTCACAACAGCACAGCGCTACTGTGTGTCTCATGATGATGGAGGAATAAAAACTCTGAGACCTTCAGCTCGCCGTGTCACGCCTGACTTCTATTTTGTTCCTCCATAATACTACCGTGGGCACTGTATCAGACTATTTATAAAGCACTTTTCATACAGTGTAACAGCTCAAAGTGCTGTACAAAATAATAAACATACACCAAAAGCCAAAATATAGTCTCACCCACCCACACTCACAACACACCGACTTAAAAAACAAAACATTAAAACTGAACTGAGGAAGCGCTATCAATGAGGAGAAACCAGAGGTAATAAGACATGAAACCAAGCAATAAGAAAAAAAAAGTTAAAACAGGATAAAAATGGTTTTCTCTGCAGCCCTCAGGTCTTCAGGAAGGCTGTTCCACAGACGTGGACCATAATGACACAAAGCCATGAGCTTTAGTTCTGACTTTAGGAATGATTAAAAAACCTTGACCTGAAGACCTGAGGGTTCTTGAAGGCTCATAATGTAAAAGAAATTCTAATAAATAATCAGGGCTAAGACCATTAAGAGCCTTAAAAACCAATAAAAGAACCTTAAAATCTATTCTGAAGCTGACAGGAAGCCAATGCAGAGGCTTTAAAATGGGTGTTATGTGTGCTCTCTTTCTGGTCTTGGTCAGAACCCGGGCGGCTGAGTTCTGGAGTAGTTGTAGGGGGGCTATAGTCTTTTTAGGAAGACCAGAAAGAGCAGCATTGCAGTAATCTATTCTAGAAGAGACAAAAGCATGTAAAAGTGTCTCTGCATCAGCTTGAGAGAGAAACTGCAGCACTCTGGAGATATTCTTTAAATGATAAAAAACAGCCTTAGTTACATTTCTTTTTTTTCCACAATATCTTTATTGAACCTTTTTTTTTTTTAAACAAACATGACACAAACAATCAAACACTAAAGTACTACAAAAATAAAATGCACTAAAAACACCAACAACCACCAACAAAATCAAATCTTCAACAATGCTCCTCTGTTTAGTCTAGACAATCCAATACATAAGTATACATATTATGTTCACCAGTTTGGAATTTACAAGGTCCACACACATCATTCACCTTCTTCTTCAAGAGTTATGTTTAAATTTTTTACATGATCAATAAAAGGTCTCCATATATTCTCAAACACAATTTCCTTTGATTTCAGTATATATGTTATTCTTTCTAATGGAAGGTTTGTTAACATCTGTCTTAACCACTGAGTCACATCTGGTCTATGAGTCTTTTTCCACAGTAGTGCAATACATTTTTTGGCATTAAGCAAACTGAGGTCTATGAATGTTCTTTCACTTTTATTAAAATTATGCTTTTCTGGGTACAGACCCAACAAAAACAGTTTAGGATTCAAAATGATTTGTTTTGAGATTATTTTTTCAATTGTTACCCTCACCTCTTCCCAAAACATTCTTATTATTCTACATTCCCATACACAATGAAATAGGGTTCCTTTACTTTCCATGCATTTTGTGCATGTATCTGGTATATTTTTGTTATATCTATTTAACTCCTCCGGTGTAACATACATCCGCATTAACCATTTGAAATGTATCAATTTAAAACGTACATTTATTGATTTGGTTTGGGCTTCTGTACAGGCCAATTCCCATTGTTCCTCTGAAATTTCAATTTGCAGATCTTCTTTCCAGTAGTTTAATCTTTTCTGTGAATTTTCACTTGAGGATAGTGTCAATGAGTTATAAAACTCTGAAATAATACCCTTTCTTTTACTATCTTTCATCAACATTTTTTCCAAGGATAAATAAATAGGTCGAGTGAGAGCTTTATTTTGATTTGATCGAATAAAGTTTCTAAGTTGAAGATATTTTAAAAAATGTGTTCTATTAAGATTAAATTTGACCCTCAGCTCTTCAAAAGACATTATGTTATCTGCACATGGCAAATATAAATCTTGAATCTTTTGAATCCCTTTTAAATTCCATACTTTAAATACAGCGTCCGCTCTTCCTGGTTTAAAATATTGATTACCCCATATTGGGCTAAATGGTGACAATAACTGTGGTTCTTTTAAATAATTTTTAGCTTCACACCATATTTTGATCATATGCTTTACAAATGGATTTTTAACTTGTTTTTGTAATTTTTTTGCCGAATCTGAGTATATGAATATGGGAAGAGGTAAAGGTAAATTGTATGATTCCATTTCAGTCCAGTGAGGGAGATCATTTAATGAAAAATATTATGTCATAGACCTCAGTTGTGCCGACCAGTAATACAACATAAAATTTGGACATTTCAGACCTCCACGATCAAATGGTAAATATAATAAAGACAGACGTAATCTAGCCCTCCTGTTGTTCCATATAAATTCCACTAACTTTTTTTTAATTCTTGAGAATAAATCTAAAGGTGCCTTAGTTACATTTCTAATATGTTGTTTAGAAAACTAAGATCCTGGTCAAAGATCATGCCCAATTTTTTTCAGTTTTGGAGGACTTTGTTGCCAGTATCTGTAAATGTGCTGACCGTTTCTCTCTCTGAGCTTCCGTCCCAATTACTAAATCTTCTGTTTTGTCCTGGTGAAGCTGTAAAAAGTTGTCTACCATCCACTATTTAATATCAAATACAGTTTATAAGAGAATCACTCTTATACTGTTCACTCTTTATACTGCGGACTTCTCACACAACACAACACACTGCCATCTACAGAAGTTCTCTGATGACTCTGCGATCGTTGGCCTCATCTCCAATGGAGATGAAGCTGAGTACAGAGGGCTTATCCAGGACTTCATGGACTGGTGCCATCGGAACTGCCTCCAGATCAACGCGAGGAAACAACTAAGGAGCTGGTGGTGGACTGCTGCAGGCATGGGCAGCCCCTCACAGCACCAGTAAATATACAGGGAACAGACATTGAGATGGTGACATCCTATAAGTACCTGGGTGTTCATCTGAACAATAAACTAGACTGGTCACACAATACTGACGCACTCTACAAGAAGGGACAGCGCAGGCTGTTCCTGCTGAGGAGACTCAGGTCTTTTGGTGTACAAGGGGCGCTGCTGAAGACATTCTATGACACGGTGGTGGCATCAGCCATCACTTTTGGAGTGGTCTGCTGGGGCAGTGGCATTACTGCAGCCGATAGGAAGAGACTGAACAAACTGATCAAGAAAGCTAGCTCTGTCCTGGGCCAGCGCCTTGATCCGGTGGAGGAGATAGGAGAGAGAAGGATGGTGGCTAAACTGTCATCTCTGCTGGAGTCCGAGTTTCACCCTATGCAGGACATACTGAATGCACTGAGGAGCTCATTTAGCAGCAGACTACATCATCCCAGGTGCACAACCGAGAGGTTTCGCAGGTCCTTCCAACCAACGGCTGTCAGACTGTACAACCTAACTCAGAACTCAGAAAAGATTTACTGCCAAGTACATTAACAGATAACTGATAACAGATGACTGATAACATACGAGGGATTTGACTTGACACAGAAAACGACCTGCATTTCCGGTGACACGGCAGCATCTGTGAACGCGCCTGTCAACAGAAGGGTACAGGATGCAGGGAAGAAAGGATAATACAATAGGAAGGAGCAAAAAAACCATTGATTGTCAGAATAGTGGTCATATATGATCAATATTATGATTACAAG
This sequence comes from Pholidichthys leucotaenia, assembly GCA_020510985.1. Lineage (NCBI taxonomy): Eukaryota > Metazoa > Chordata > Actinopteri > Cichliformes > Pholidichthyidae > Pholidichthys > Pholidichthys leucotaenia. The sequence continues at coordinate 431,337,955 of CM035841.1, forward strand.
AAAAAAAAGCCCTCAATGCACAGTTAGCAGACAAAAACGTTCACAAGGACACAGACAGAGCAGTGAGTGAATCATCTTTATCATCAGTTTTTTGAATCAGTGTGGGTGTAATGTTGAATGTAGGTGTTTGTATCAGTTATGAACAACAAGGTCTCTTTGGCAGGAGATGTTTTGTCTAGCTGCTGGCATTGTCCTTGGGCCATGCAGCTGCTGGCTGTCCAAAAGGCCGTGAGCTCAATGTTTTGAAAACAAAAAAACTGCAGATAATCTGGAGGATTTGTGTGAGGGAAGTCAGATTCGTCGAATAGTACTGATCTCAGAGAGAAAAAACTTTATATTCTCTTACAGATTCAGTACTTAATCCTTCATTGCTGGACGTTGAATCCTTCATGGACGGCTCTAAGCGTAATCATGATGTAATCCACCTTCCTAGACAGTTCTCCATTTGCCGCTATCAGAGTCCTCTCCATTTTTTCAATTTGATGGTTGAACCTCGCCTGGCCAGCGTTTTGATAGGTTGTGTCCATCTTCATCAATTTGCGGTACACCAGGACAATCCCAGATCCAATCAGAACGATCCCAATCACCATTACTACGAAGACGTACAAATCTTCTACATCTTCGATGGAAAGATCAGACAGGCACAAGAGTTTCCAATTACTTGTGTCGCTCAAATAGCCCGCAGCAGCCGTTCCTGCGGGGCAAACAACTAAGCAGGGCTGCTCGCAGAGATAGCAAAAAGACGTAACAAACTAATAGTTTTTTTGAATGCAAAAGATGCAATAGACTTACACAATGGTCCCCTCCTGCATACAACTAGGAAAATACCGGTCACTATGGAGGGTGAGAATATGTATGGGCACATAATCATACCATGTAGGATAACTAAGTAGACGGTTATGCTGTTTCATCCCATCTAGCAACAATGCTCTGCACTGTGTATGTTTATACAGTGATCCCTCGCTACTTCGCGCTTCACCTTTCGCGCCCTCAGTGCATCGCGGATTTTTCAAAAATATTCATCAAAAATTCAAAATTGAGAAATAATGGGCGGGCGCTAGCAGAAGGCAGGGAGACTACATTAGAACATCAGGTGTCAACACGGACAGCCGCACAACTCTGTTCGCTGTTGTCGTGTTGGCTGGGCTCGGAAATCTCGCAAGCTGATTGGCCGAGACGTTTCACCCCGCAAGCTGATTGGCCGAGACGTCTCACCCACCTCCTCTCCCTGCCGAGCGCCCATGAAGGGAAGGAAGACCACATTCATTGCTTTTTATCGCTCGTGTTACTTAGTCTCGCCGCGTGGAACTTTTTGCTGTTCTCTTGTGCCATTTTGTGTGAAATAGTCTTCCCGTCGAGCCACTACGCCGCCTCCTGCAGCTTCAGCTCTATCGGAAGCTGCCCTCGATGATCCTGCGCCTCCAGCACCTGACGATGAGGCGTCACCTGAGGAGCAGTAAAGCTCTCATTAACCTGTGCAGTAAATCATTTTCATCTTGAGTTACGTATCTTATTATAAGAATAAAAGAGTTATAAAAACATATTTATGTACACTTTGTTTACATCTACGTATGTATGTACACGTACACACACACACACACGTATCATATGAGAGTGAGAGAATGAACGTACGTATTGTTTATGGATGACGTCATTGGGGTGACGCTACTTCACGGTTTTTCACTTTTCGCGGTCGGCTCTGGAACCCATTAACCGCGATAAGTGAGGGATCACTGTATATTTACATATTTATTCCATCTAGCTAGAATGCTCCGCACTGGGTGTGTTTATATTTATATATCTATATATTTATTCCATCTAGCTACAATGCTCCGCACTGTGTGTTTGTATATCTACATATTATTCCATCTAGCTACATTGCTCCGCACTGTGTGTGTTTATATATTTACATATTTATTCCACCTAGCTGCAATGCTCCGTACTGTGGGTGTTTATATATTTACATATTTATTCCATCTAGCTACAATGCTCCGCACTGTGTGTTTATATATTCATATATTTATTCCATCCAGCTACAATGCTCTGCACTGTGTGTCTGTGTGTGTGTATATACTGTATATATTTTATAGTAATATGTACATATGTATATTAGCTGCTCTTGCTTGCTTGTTTTTTTTCTTGCCTTCTGATTGTTGCTCTGAGTGTTGCTATCCCTGTGCTGTTGCAATCCTGGAATTTCCCCGTTGTGGGACTAATAAAGGCTTATCTTATCTTATCTTAATCAATAGGTCCAGAGTCATCAGGAGACATGGCCATGTACAGCTGGGTGTCATCAGCATAACTATGGAAATTTATGCCATGCCTCTTGATGACCTCACCCAGTGGCAACAGAGATTAAAAAGTGATGGACTTAAAATTGAACCTTGCAGAGCACCACAATTTATCTTATAGCTTTTAGATGACTGACCCTCAATATTTACAAAGAACTCTGTTAGTGAGATATGATTGAAACCATTTTAAAACTGAACCAGAATGGCCAATAAAATGAAGTCTATCTAAAAGAACTGAGTGGTCCATAGTATCAAAGGCTGCAGTTAAGTCAAGTAGCACTAAAACTGAAGGCTTATTCTGATCTATATTAGATCAGAGATCATTTAAAATCTTGACTAATACAGTCTCTGTACTGTGGTAAGGCCGAAAAACAGATTGATATTTCTCACATATTGTGTGAAATTAAAACGTCATGTAACTGACTAGAAACAATCTTCTCTAAAATTTTACTTAAAAATGGTAAATTAGATACGGGCCTATAATTGTTCAGCTGGGAAGGGTCAGCTTTTTTTTTCTCTTCAGAAGGGCTTAACCACAGCAGTCTTGAATGCTGAGGGAAAGACTCCCATTTGAAGAGAATAGTTTACCATGTTAAGAACATTATCCTTAAAGAAGCCATAAAATGTTTTTAAAGTCAGTGGGGATGGGATCTAAAAGACAGCTAGCCGAATTCAGTGAAGAAATTATTTTAGAAAGCATTTCAGCATCAACCAGGAAACACTCTTCCAGTTTTTACCTCATAGGTAAAAACGTTCTGCAGAGTTAGACTATCAGTTGTTGATTTGTCAAACATGATCTAAGATTTTCAATTTTACTGATGAAGTGGACAGCAAAATTGTCACAGGTAAAATCATTTAAAATATATTGTTTGGTACTGGATTGATTAACCACTTGCGCTCCATTGTTCCGCGGGTGGGCAAGTCTCTGCGTCCTCGGACGCATAGTCCAGATTGTGGTGATGTAGGTGGTGTATGGCGTCCAAGCGCCACTGAAAAAAAAAGCTGCAGACACAGCCGCAAACAGATTAGTTCATCTGATTGACCTCTCATTCGACTAATAAGAGCCTTGAATTGGGTTTCTGAAACCTTGAAGAACCAATGAATGAAAACCTAGGAAGGAGGACCCGCCTACTGTGAATGTAGGAGCCAATTGAAGCACAGAAGCTCGGGCTGGGTGAAGAGAGATTTACTGCTGCAGCAGATGAAAACAAAGGACGCTGGACGAATCTGCTACAGACCCCGCAGCATGGAGACCACCCACAAGTGGGGCCTGCACTCATTCCAGCAGAATAGACATTTAGGATTCTCTTCCGTCATCATAGACCGACGGAGGCCGACGACAAAAGTCGTAAATCATTCACCAAAACGGCAATAATGGAATTATGTTTTGACCGGGATCCACAAGCGGACCAGCGTCGCGTTCGTCTGACAATGGGGAAGAGAAGTTTGCCAGGACTCTGCTGCTGTGAAGAGGTAAGGTGTTATAAGCTAAATTATTATTTCTCCCTGAAAATTGTAATCCAAAAATGACTTTTGACCGATCGGTAAATTACAACTGTACGGCGCACGAAGTACGAAGTGCGTGCGGCGCGATAAACGGTTCATTTGCCGTGTTCGGACCGTGAAGGCCCCCCCCCACTGCAGAAGAGGAGCGGGGGGGGGTCACGGTCCGCGGGGGGAAGCATATGAGTGTATTCCGTAATGTAGCGATGGCCGTCTTCTGTAGCGAGGGGGGGGGGGAAGCCGCTGTGAAAACATGCAAGGAGTGTAATCCGTCATGTAGCGAGGGCCAAACTCCATCCTTTGTAGCGGGGGGGGGTCCCCCCCCCCCCCACACACAGACCTGAATGTGACCTTTCATTAGAGCCCAAAATGAAGGTTCTACATTGAATTATTCAAAAGTTACAGACGTTTTTCCAAACTGTGCCATTTGGCACAATTTGGCACAGTTCAAAAACGCCTGGGAACTACCTGAGAACAAAGCTGTGTAAAATATTCCTTTTTTGTGGTATTGTTACCAAATTTTGACCTCAGCTTGATAACACTTGGTTCTACATTTCTGTTGCATTTTCCAGCCGGATCGGACAGCTGTGTGTTATTTGCAAGCATTTGTATCCAAAAAAACACCGTGGCCAAATTTATTTTCTTCAAGTTCAGTATGCTTAGATGACTGTAACTCAGTGGCCGGAGCACGTAGAGAGATTATGTTTTGTTTTTGCCAAAAAATTCAAAGTGTTTTCTTTTAAATGAGACCAACCCCATGAAGATGCTGCAAAGGGTTGAATAACAGCTTTCGATTTACTTTGGGCACGTTATTTTTTGGCATTTTTAGGAAAATTGCCCAGAGTGCAAGGGGTTAAACAGTCGATGGTGGAGAAGAGGATTTTGGTATTTTTATGGTCATCTTGAATGAGTTTAGAAAAATGCGCATGTCTGGCTTGTTTTATGGTTTTGTTATAGATGGTCATCTGTTCTCGAAATATAATGCTTTACTTTTAGTTTATTGTTTTTGCCATACGACATTTCCTCTTATTTATTTATTTCCTTATTTCTCCATTGGGGTTTTAGATTGGTTCTTTCTTTTGTTTTCAGAGGGGCCACTTTGTCAAGAATGGATTGTAAGTTACTGTTAAAACTGTCCACCATAAAAATCACAGGAACACAAGAATCACAGGAAAACATCAGTGGGAGAATCACATAAAAGTTCAATAGAATTTGCTGCCACTTCAGCAGTCAGATAGCGCTTCCTAACACTCTGTGGATTAAAACCATGAACCTTAAAAAACACAGTAGTGATCAGACAAACCTATATCATCAACTGAGGTGATATCACATGAGAGACCATGAGTTATTACAAGATGTAAAATGTGGCTTTTGGCATGAGTAGATTGAGTAACATGTTGGTTAAAATTCAGGCAATTAATTAAGTTCAAAAATTCTAAAGCAAATGTGTCTGATTATCTACATGTATATTAAAATCACCTAATAATTTTATTTTGAGTTATTAAAATAATTGAAAGCAACTCTGCAAAATCAGAAATAAAACACATCTTCCTGGAGGATGGTAAACTGCCATACAGAGAATAGAATGATGATAAAAACCAAGGCAGTTATATTCAAAAGATTTGTAATGATTAAAATTAATGTTCTTAAAACCAAGTGTTTGTGACAGAATTGTTGCCGTACCCCCAACCTTTCAACCATTTCTACAGGAGTAAGAGAAGTGATAGTTGGGTGGAGAGGCTTCAATGAGGGCTGCTGATGCATCACTGCTAAGCCAGGTCTCTGTTAAAAACAAACCATCTAGGTTATCACCTTGGATAAAAATCACTGATAAGAAAAGTCTTATTTAAAAGTGATCAAATATTAAAAAGCACCATATTGAGTCACTGGTGTAGTCTTGTCTGGTGATGGTCCAGCTGGGAGGGGGGGAGGGGCTTTATTAACAGTGATGCATCTGAGGTTATTGATGTTGCAGGTTTTACAGGTGGGATACTTATGTGTCTGGTGTTAACTATAATGGAAATATATCTGTGTCTGGAGGGAGGGGGCTGATGGAGAATGGAGGTGAATAACAGTTTGTAGTAGACGGGTCGGAGAGGGCGTGGTCAGCAGGCAGAGGAAGTAAGCATGTAGAAGGCTTTAGTATGCATTTATCTACTTGCTAATGGAAACCTTAAGAAGCGCGTTTTTGTAAATGTTCCTCTACGTGAACTGAAAAATAATAAAAAAAAAGATTTAGGCATAAGGACCTGTACTTAGTCATGTGAAAAAATTAGGACACCCCATTAAATATTCAGTTCTTTATTAAGAAATGTTCACATATCTATGTCTAACCTTGTTGCTTTTATTTGCATTTTTTTATTTAAGTTTTTGTAAAGGGTATACATGCCATTACAGCATTGCATTGTTTACATTTTCATCACATATTCCCCCTTTTTTTGTTTTTTGACAACATTGGAAAAAAAATTATTACAACACCCTTTTTTTTAAGTGAAAGAAAAAGAGAAATTAAAAAAAGAACAAAAAAACAAACAAAACAAAAACAAAAACAAAAGAGCAGAAAAATAAAAGAGCATCCGAGTAGCGTTGGAACAAAGAGAGGTGCCATTATTGAAATGGTATTTGTCAAAGATTAGATCTGATGGAAGACACATATGCGTTCCAGGGTTGCCAAAAGTTCGAGAACCCATCCATGTCCTGTCTCAGTGCAAATGTCAACTTTTCCATCGAATAAATGTCCTGAATCACGTTAATCCAATCTTCAGGTGTAGGACAGTCCTTCAACATCCATTTTCTTGTTAGAGCTTTTTTACTTGCCAATATTAAAACAGTGAATAAGTATTTTTCTCCTCGTCTTTCCAGTGATTCCGGTAGTAAACCCAAATACAAAGTTACAAATGAAAAGCGGATTGTTACTTTGAATATTTTCCCCAATATTGTCTGTACATTGGTCCAATATTGGTGGATAACTGGGCATGACCAAAACACATGAAAATGATTTGCAGTCTTTTCACCACACAAGCACCAACAATTCAACCCCTTACGAGTAAATTTGTTTTGTGCAGGTGTTCTGAAAAATCTTATCAAATTTTTCCATCCAAATTCTCTCCACAGCAGGGATGAAGTACTTTTCCCATTGTTGTTTATTTAGCTTTTCCCATATTTCCAGTTGTAAAGTAAAATTTCCCTCTTTTTCCCATCTCTCTTTTATATATGATGTGTTGTCTCCTTTTAAGTCTTGAAGACCATGGTATATTTTAGAAATGTATCTGATCCCTGGGATCCTTTTATATGCCATTAAGAAAACCTTCAGAACACCTGACTGGGCCCTTTCCAAATCCTCCTTTTTAAGTATTTTGTTTATGTGGTGTCTAAGCTGAAAGAACCTGTAAAGGTCTTGATTTACTAGACCTTGCTTTTTCAAATCTTCAAAACTTCTTAAAGTTTGCCCTTTAAAAAAAACGTAATATTTTATCAGTCCGTTCTTTTTCCACTTTTTAAATCTAGTGTCTGTTTTATTAGGAGTAAAGTCCTGATCATAGGAAATCCATTGCAATAATCGATAGGGTTCTTTAGTTTGATTCTGACTATCTTAAACCAAATTTTTAGCGGGGTCTCTACCCACGGGTTAGTGTTATTCAAAAGTTTAGGTAAGGCATTGTTCCCTATTATCGCCTGTAGGGGAATGTCACTTGTTATTTGGCATTCCATCTCCTTCCATTGTGCAGTGTAGACTGGGTTACATATCTCTACTAAAGTTTTAATTTGTGCGGCTGTAAAATAGTCCCTGATATTTGGCAGCGCGAGCCCACCTTTGTCTTTGTTTAGCTGTAGGGTTCTATATCTGATTCTAGGTCTCTTGCCCTGCCATATGAATCTTGAGATCCTTCTGTCCAGTTCTTGCCATGTTTTTTTGGGAGGTTCTACCGGTATCGTTTGGAAAAGGTATAGAAGACGTGGAAGTATATTCATTTTGACTGCTTCAATTCTTTGTGCAGTACCCAAGAATGGTATCATATTCCATCTTGCTAGATCAGATTTTATTTTTGCCATCAGTGGATCATAGTAGAGTGTTATAATTTTGTTGAATTGTTTCGGGATATTGACCCGCAGATATTTCATAGATTCCATCTCCCAGTTAGTTTTGAGTTTGCTTAGTAAATATTGATTTGGGTCATAGTTGAATGTTAAAATTTGGGTTTTATGTATGTTTAATTCGTACCCTGATAACTCTCCATACTCTGAAAAAACTGAGATTAGTTCTGGAAAAGAGGTGTCCGGCTGCCCCAGGTATATTAAAATGTCATCAGCAAAGAGTGCTATTTTATGTTCCTTCTGACCAAGTGTAATACCTTGAATTTTTTGTTTCTGTCTTATCCATTGGCTCAGAGGTTCTATGAAGATTGCCAAGAGCAGTGGAGACAAGGGGCAGCCCTGACGACATCCTCTTTCCAGTTCAAAGGATGATGATAATTTACCGTTAATCCTTATTTTAGCTGTTGGTTTTTTATATAATGCCTGGATAGTTCTAATGAAGTTGTTATGAAAATTGGAACTGGCTAAGATTCTATATAGGAAAGACCAGTCAACCAAATCAAATGCTTTTTCAGCATCTAATCCCAATATCGCTGCATTTAAATTATATTTTTTTATATGATGAATTATGTGTAAAGTGCGTCTAATGTTATCTTGTGTCTGTCTTTGTCTTATAAAACCTATTTGTGTCACGCCGCGCCATTCATCAGCGGCGCCACCTGCTCACACACCTGGTCCTCATCAGCGGCGAGGGATAAAAGCCGCCTCGCCCGGAGGCTCGGCCTGAAGCCGTCAGACTTCGTTCCCTCACCGTCGTGAGCATTCCTTTCTTCAGCATCACTATTCTGGGTAAGAACCCTTACCTCCTTTTCCAGTCTGCTCCCCTGTGCACAGGTGGATTCCCCGGCGGCGGACGTCTCCGTTCCATCGCCCATCCTTCGCTGCTGCACGGAGCTCTCCAGGTGGCTGTCTCCCGGGCTACGTTCCCCTTGCTGTGCCAGCTATCCTGACAACTCAAGTAAGATCTTCTCTTGCCATAATTCATCCTGTGTTGGTGTATGCCCGTCACCCTCTCCCTGTGCTCTCTCCATAGGGTTGCTCGGCCGAACGGTCATCTGCCTCTGTGCCTGAAGCAGACGCCACCACCAACACATCTGCATCCCGCAGACACACACTCATACACTCCTGCTGTAAATAAACTCTTTGAACTACTCTAAGCCTGTGTGTGTGCGTCTCCTGAGCCGTGCGTTATGTCAGTACGGCTTCAGCAGAGCGGCTCGGCGGACGGCGGGCTCGCACACCGGCTTACCACTCTCGAGGCTAGAGTGGATCAAATTGCTTATCAACAGCAGGTCATCCTGAATCAATTGGTAATTATCACTGGCCGATTGGACCGCCTGGACCCCCAGCAGCCGTTCCCCCCGGGTCCTCAGGGTGGCGCAGCTCCTGCTGTTCCGGTGGCCGTCCAGCCAGCTCCAGTGGCACCGACCCGACTCACACCAATTCCGACCCCCGCCCGCTTTAGCGGAAAGCTCGGCGGAGCGCGGGGGTTTGTGATGCAGTGCGAGTCCGTGTTTGACCGTGTGCCCGGAGACTTTCCCTCAGATCACAGCCGAATCGGCTACATAGGGAACCTCCTGGAGGGGCGCGCTTTAACTTGGGCCCACGCTATTATGGCGAGACCCAGTTATGCCACCCTCACCTATGCCGAGTTCGTGAGGCGCTTCCTGGAGGTGTTTGATCACTCCCGTTCCGAGGCGGTCCAGGTCGATCGGCTTCTCGCTCTCCAGCAGGGAAGCCGGTCGGCCGCGGATTATGCCATCGAATACCGGGTAGCGGCGGAGGAACTGGGCTGGGAGGAGCGCTCCCTCTGCGGCCTGTTTCTCCGCAGCCTCAATAGTGATCTGAGGGATGAACTGGCTGGACGGGATATCCCCGGAACGTTAGCGGAGCTAACCTCATTGGCAATCAGCTTGGACAACAGGCTGCGCAAGCGCTCCTCAGGACGGAAGCCGTCTGCTTCTCGCCCTCGAGGAGTCCCGCTACGCCTGCCCCAAGCTCGCCCCCTGGCGACGCCGCCACCATCGTGCCCCGAGGAGTCGGAGCCGATGGTGACGGGCTGGGCAAAGCTCTCCCCGGCAGAGAGACAGCGCCGCCGTGAGTTGGGTCTCTGCATGTATTGCGGAGACAGTCAACACACGGTAGAGCTTTGCCCACAAAAGCCAAATGGCGGGGTCCGCGAGTCACTGTAGGGGGCCTCGCGGACGTCAATCGGCAAAGTCCCCTCACTCAATTAAAGCTGCCCATCCGTTTTTGCCACAACCCCACTGGGCACCTCACCCACGCACTGGTGGATTCGGGCGCAGAGGGCAGCTTCATTTCACAAGGCCTGGCAACCCGATTGGGCATCCGCTGTCAGGCACTCAAACACCCCATCTCCCTGGTCCATCTCTCCCGTGCCTCCCTGGGGAGGGTTACCCATCAAACCATTCCTGTCCCAGTCATCATCTCGGGGAACCACCGGGAGGAGATGGTTTTCTACGTCCTGCCCAACTCTGTGTCGCCCGTCATCCTGGGGTATCCCTGGCTACGCCTCCACAATCCTGTCCTGGACTGGAGGTCAGCTGGGGTGTCGGCGTGGAGTACCTTCTGCATGGGCACCTGCCTTCAGTCCGCTGCCTGCTCCCCGTCCGCGGCTCCTCCTGTGGCGGATACAGCACCCCCGGACCTGTCACTGGTGCCCCCAGATTTTCACGACCTGGGTATGGTATTCAGCAAGTCGAAAGCTATGTCTCTTCCCCCGCATTGACCATATGACTGTGCCATCAATCTCCGCCAGGGGGCCCCCCTGCCATCTGGTCGGCTCTACAGCCTGTCGGCGCCGGAGAAGGAGACTATGAATACGTACCTGAAGGAATCACTGAGCGCTGGGATTATCCGCCCATCGTCATCTCCCGTGGGGGCGGGGTTTTTCTTTGTAGGGAAGAAGGACGGTTCCCTCCGTCCCTGTATTGACTACCGAGCACTTAATGACATCACTGAGAGGGACCGTTACACCCTGCCCCTCATGGACACTGCCTTCCACTCCCTCCAGGGGGCGACCTGGTTTACCAAGCTGGATCTCCGCAGCGCTTACCACCTCGTCCGGATCCGGGAGGGAGATGAATGGAAAACAGCCTTCCGTACCCCGAACGGCCACTTTGAGTACCTCGTCATGCCGTTTGGGCTGACCAACGCTCCTGCCGTCTTTCAGCGCCTCATCAATGACGTCCTCCGGGATTTCATCGGCCTCTTCGTGTTCGTCTACCTGGACGACATTCTGATCTTCTCTAAGTCCAGAGACGAGCACCAGGTCCATGTAAGGCGGGTCCTCCAAAGACTGCTGGAGAATCGTCTGTACGTGAAGGCTGAGAAGTGCGAGTTTTACGCTAGGACCACATCCTTCCTGGGATTCATCATCGCCCAAGACCAGGTGCTCCCGGACCCAGAGAAGGTGAAGGCGGTGGTGGAGTGGCCTACTCCCGCATCCCGGAAGCAGGTGCAACAGTTTGTTGGCTTCGCCAATTTTTACCGCCGTTTTGTCCCGAATTTCAGCTGGATCGTCGAACCACTGACCCGCCTCACGTCCTCGAAGGTTCCGTTCCGGTGGACCGAAGAGGTCGATGCTGCCTTTAGTAGTAGATTAGTTTATTTGACAGGGACAGTGCAATAAACATAGACAATTAATCAAAGACAATCAATCTGATGTGTTGCACATAGAGTGTATAGCTATTAGCTAATTTGCAACTCTTGTCCCTTTAAGGCGCTGAAGGCAGAGTTCTCCTCCTCCCGGGTCCTTCGCCAGGTCGACCCCGCGCTGCAGTGCATTGTGGAGGTGGATGCATCGGACACGGGAGTGGGAGCAGTGTTATCCCAGCAATCACCGGACGATGGCGCCAAGCGACCGTGCGCCTTCTTCTCCCGGCGCCTGTCCCCGGCGGAGAGGAACTATGATGTGGGGGACAGAGAGCTCCTGGCCATTAAACTCGCCCTACAGGAGTGGCGCCACTGGCTAGAGGGGGCGGACCTGCCGTTTGTGGTCCTGACGGACCATAAGAATTTAGAGTACCTACGATCTGCCAAGCGCCTGAATGCCCGCCAGGCGCGTTGGTCTCTGTTCTTCGTCAGGTTCCGGTTCTCTATTACCTTCAGGCCAGGCTCCAAGAACGGCCTGCCTGACGCCCTCTCTAGACAGTTCACCCCCGTGGAGGCTGAGGAGACGCCCCACACTATCCTGCCCAGGTCGTGCGTCGTGGGAGCTATCTCTTGGGACATTGTGGACAAGATCCGGAGGGCACAGGAGGTGGAACCTGATCCTGGCGGCGGACCGGAGGGAAGACTGTTCGTTCCGTCTGCGGTCCGAGGAGAGGTCATCCACTGGCTCCACACCTCCCGGCTCACCTGTCATCCCGGCACCTCTCGGATGATCAGCCTCCTCCAACGGTCCTTTTGGTGGCCGGGCCTGCGGAGGGATGCAGCCCGCTACGCCCGGGCTTGTCCAATTTGTGCAACCTGCAAATCGGGAAACGCCCCTCCAGCGGGTCTGCTCCAGCCCCTGCCCGTCCCTGGCAGGCCATGGTCGCACATCGCACTGGATTTCGTCACCGGGCTCCCAGTCTCCAACTCATTCGACACCATCCTGACCATCGTGGACCGTTTCTCCAAGGCAGCACACTTCGTCCCCCTGCGAGGTCTCCCTACCGCCCTGGAGACGGCGGGCTACCTCGTCCAACACGTGGTCAGGCTGCATGGGATCCCGGTGGACGTGGTCTCGGACCGGGGCCCCCAATTTTCATCCGAGGTTTGGAAATCCTTTTGCAACGCCATCGGAGCCAAGGTGAGCCTCTCCTCCGGCCATCACCCCCAGTCTAACGGGCAGTGTGAGAGGACCAATCAGGAGCTGGAGGCTGCGCTCCGCTGTGTTGCAAGATCCAAGCCGACATCATGGAGCAACCATCTCGCCTGGGTGGAGTACGCCCACAACACCGCCCGCTCTTCTGCAACGGGGATGTCCCCCTTCAAGGCGTCCCTGGGTTACGACCCCCCGCTGCTCCCAGCGCAGGAGGGCGAGGTAACTGTTCCGTCAGTTAGGGCGCACGTGAGGCAGTTCCGCTCCACCTGGGCCGCCGCGCGTCATGCGCTTTTACGCACGGCGGAGCGCAACAAGACCGTGGCGGACCGGCGCAGAAGACCTGCCCCGGCGTACAGAGTTGGGCAACTTGTCTACGTTTCCACCCAGGACGTCACCCTAAAAGGCGAGAGGAGAAAGCTGGCACAGCGCTTCATGGGTCCCTTCCCCATCACCCGGATCATCAACCCGGTGGCTGTGCGCGTGGCTATTCCCCCCTCCCTCCGCATCCATCCCACTTTTCACGTATCAAAGGTGAAGCTGGCAGTTACCGACCCCCTTTGCCCTCCTCCTGCAGCGCAACCCGCGCCCCGGATGATTGGTGGCCACCCGGCCTGGTCCGTCTCCTCCATCCTGGACTCCCGGCGCCGGGGTCGTGGGTTGCAATACTTGGTGGACTGGGAGGGCTATGGGCCCGAGCATCGACAATGGGTGCCCCCGTCGTTTGTGTTGGACCCATCGCTCATCGCGGACTTCCACCGAGTGCACCCGGATAAGCCATCGCCAGGAGGCGCTGCTAGAGGGGGAAATACTGTCATGCCGCGCCATTCATCAGCGGCGCCACCTGCTCACACACCTGGTCCTCATCAGCGGCGAGGGATAAAAGCCGCCTCGCCCGGAGGCTCGGCCTGAAGCCGTCAGACTTCGTTCCCTCACCGTCGTGAGCATTCCTTTCTTCAGCATCACTATTCTGGGTAAGAACCCTTACCTCCTTTTCCAGTCTGCTCCCCTGTGCACAGGTGGATTCCCCGGCGGCGGACGTCTCCGTTCCATCGCCCATCCTTCGCTGCTGCACGGAGCTCTCCAGGTGGCTGTCTCCCAGGCTACGTTCCCCTTGCTGTGCCAGCTATCCTGACAACTCAAGTAAGATCTTCTCTTGCCATAATTCATCCTGTGTTGGTGTATGCCCGTCACCCTCTCCCTGTGCTCTCTCCATAGGGTTGCTCGGCCGAACGGTCATCTGCCTCTGTGCCTGAAGCAGACGCCACCACCAACACATCTGCATCCCGCAGACACACACTCATACACTCCTGCTGTAAATAAACTCTTTGAACTACTCTAAGCCTGTGTGTGTGCGTCTCCTGAGCCGTGCGTTATGTCAATTTGGTCTAAATGAATTAAGTCTGTCAGTATATTTTCTAACCTTTTGGCAAGGATAGCGGTAAAAAGTTTATAGTCTTGATTTAACACACTGATTGGTCTGTAGTTGGAGTAGTCTAATTTATCCTTTTCAGGTTTAGGTATGACTGCAATGACCCCTTCTCTCCAGGAGGGGGGGATTTCCCCTGTGTGGAGGACATAGTTAAATGTTTTCAGGAGGAGAGGAGATAGTTGCTGTTTAAAGATTTTGTACCACTCTGCTGTATAGCCATCTGCTCCTGGGGATTTGTTAGCTTTAAGTTTCATAATTGCTTTTTCTAATTCTTTAGGTTGTATTTCTGACAGTAGTGTTTTATTTTGTGACTCAGTAAGTTGGGGAAGATTTAATGTATTTAGGAAGGCTTCGGATGCGTTTGTGTTTTTTGAGGGAGTACAAGTTCTTGTAGTAATTCTCGAAGCTTTTAAGAATTTCCTGAATTCTAAATTTTATTTCCTTTGATACTGGGTCTCTAATTTTGTAGATTGCTCTCTCCGTTTGTTGTTTCCTCAATTGATAGTCTAGTAATTTTTCCGATTTGCTACCTGTTTCGTAGTATTTTTGTTTCAGAAATATAAGTTTCTTCTGGATTTCTATTGTGTAGATCTCGTTAATTTGTTTTTTAATTTCCTTAATTTTGAGTGAGTCATTAGAATGAGTGTTGTCTTTGTGCTCTTTTTCTAGTTTCTTAAGTTCTGACTCTAATGTGATTAGTTTTTCTTGTCTCAGTTTCTTTTGGATTGCCAGTTTTGCGATAATCTTTCCCCTTATTACAGCTTTGCATGCATCCCACAGTATTAAAGGGGATACTTCTCCATTATCATTTTCTTCCAAATATCTGAGAATATCTGATTCCAATTCATCTTTCAGTGGTCCTTTCAGCACATTTGAATTTAACCTCCAAGAAAATGTATTATTTGTGTATTTTTGGATATTTAAGTCCATATAGATCGGACTGTGGTCAGAGAGCTCCATCAGTCCTATTTTACATGTTTTTACTCTTCCAATGTCTCTATTAAACATAAAAAATAGTCAATCCTTGAGTATGATGAATGTGGTGCTGAGTAAAATGTATAATCTTTTACACTGGGGTTGAATTCCCTCCACACGTCACAGATTCCCATTTCTTTTAGTAGCATCCGAGTTTCTCTACTTTGAGTGTTATTTTGATGTGGAGAATTACCTGATGCATCCCAGTATGGATTCAGTCTTAGACTGAAGTCTCCACCACATATCACTAAACCTTGGGCTTTAGTTATCCATCCATCCATCCATCTTCTACCGCTTTTCCGGAGGTCCGGGTCGCGGAGGCAGCAGTTCAAGCAGAGAAGCCCAGACTTCCCTCTCCCCAGCCACCTGCTCCAGCTCTTCAGAGGGGATACCAAGGCGTTCCCAGACTAGCTGGGAGACATAGTCTCTCCACCGAGTCCTGGGTCTGCCCCGGGGTCTCCTCCCAGTGGGACGTGCCTGAAACACCTCAAGTGGGAGGCGTCCAGGAGGCATCCTAATCAGATGCCCATACCACCTCAACTGACTCCTTTCAATGTGGAGGAGCAGCGGTTCTACTCTGAGCCTCTCCCGGATGACTGAGCTCCTCACCCTATCTCTGAGGGTGAGTCCAGCAATCCTACGGAGAAAGCTCATTTCAGCCGCTTGTATCCGCGATCTCGTTCTTTCGGTCATTACCCAAAGCTCGTGACCATAGGTGAGAGTAGGAACGTAGATTGACTGGTAAATCGACAGCTTTGCCTTAGAACTAAGCTCCCTCTTCACCACAACAGACCGGTACAACGTCCGCATCACTGCAGATGCTGCTCCAATCCGTCTGTCGATCTCTCGCTCCATTTTCCCCTCACTCGTGAACAAGACCCCAAGATACTTAAACTCCTCCACTTGGGGCAGGAGCCTGTCCCCAACCCGGAGAGGACAATCCACCTTTTTCCGGCTGAGGACCATGGACTCGGACTTGGAGGTGCTGATTCTCATCCCAGCCGCTTCACACTCAGCGGCAAACTGTCCCAGCAAGAGCTGTAGGTCATTGCTGGATGAAGCCAACAGGACAACATCATCTGCAAACAACAGAGATGAGATCCTGTGGTCACCAAGCATGACACCCTCCATTCCCTGGCTGCGCCTAGAAATCCTGTCCATAAAAATTATGAACAGGACCGGTGACAAAGGGCAGCCCTGGCGGAGTCCAACTCTCACTGGGAATGACTCCGACCGAGTGTTGGCAATGCGAACTAAACTCTCACAACGGTCGTACAGAGACCGAATAGCTCGTAACAACAAGCCCGATACCCCATACTCCCGAAGCACCCCCCACAAAAATCCACGAGGGACGCGGTCAAATGCCTTCTCCAAGTCCACAAAACACATGTAAACTGGTTGGGCAAACTCCCACGAACCCTCAAGAATTCTCGAGAGGGTAAAGAGCTGGTCCGATGTGCCACGGCCAGGACGAAAACCACATTGCTCCTCCTGAATCCGAGGTTCGACCAACGGCCGGACTCTCCTCTCCAGTACCTTGGCATAGACCTTCCCAGGGAGGCTGAGGAGTGTGATCCCTCTAAAGTTGGAGCACACCCTCCGGTCCCCTTTTTTGAAGAGAGGAACCACCACCCCGGTTTGCCATGCCAAAGGCACTGCCCCCGACCTCCACGCAATGTTGCAGAGGCGTGTCAACCATGACAACCCAACAACATCCAGGGCCTTGAGGTACTCGGGGCGAATCTCGTCCACCCCCGGGGCCCGGCCACCAAGGAGATTTTTAACCACCTTGGCGACCTCAGCCCCTGTGATAGGCGAGTCATCCCCCTCGTCCCCAAACCCTGCTTCCTCTGTGGAAGGCGTATCAGTGGGATTGAGGAGATCCTCGAAGTATTCCTTCCACCGCCCGACGATATCCCCAGTTGAAGTCAACAGTGTCCCATCCGCACCATACACAGTGTGGACGGGGAGCTGCTTTCCCCTCCTGAGCCGCCGAACAGTTTGCCAGAATCTCTTTGAAGCCGACCGAAAGTCTTGTTCCATGGCCTCACCGAACTCCTCCCATACCCGGGTTTTTGCTTCAGCAACCACCCGAGCTGCACTCCGCTTGGCCTGCCGGTACACCTCAGCTGCTTCGGGAGTCCCACAAGCCAACCAAGCTTGATAGGACTCCTTCTTCAGCTTAATGGCCCCCCTCACCACTGGTGTCCACCACTTGGTTCGGGGGTTGCCACCACGAGATGCACCGACCACCTTGCGGCCGCAGCTCTGGGCTGCCGCTTCAACAACAGAGGTGGAGAACATGGCCCATTCAGACTCCATGTCTCCAGACTCCCTCGGAATGTGGTTGAAGTTCTTCCGGAGGTGGGAGTTGAAGACCTCCCGGACAGGGGCCTCAGCCAGACGCTCCCAGCACACCCTCACTATACGTTTGGGTCTACCAGGTCTGAATGGCTTCCTCCCCTGCCATCGGATCCAACTCACCACCAGGTGGTGATCAGTTGACAGCTCTGCACCTCTCTTTACTCGGGTGTCCAAGACATACGGTCGCAGGTCTGATGATACGATAACAAAATCGATCATCGACCTGCGGCCTAGGGTGTCCTGGTGCCAGGTGCACATATGGACACCCTTATGCTTGAACATGGTGTTCGTTATAGACAGACTGTGGTTAGCACAGAAGTCCAATAACTGAACACCACTCGGGTTCAGATCGGGCAGGCCGTTCCTCCCAATCACCCCCCTCCAGGTTTCACTGTCGTTGCCCACGTGCGCATTGAAGTCCCCCAGTAGGACAATGGAGTCTCCAGGAGGAGCACCCTCCAGCACCCCAGTCACAGACTCCAAAAAGGGTGGGTACTCTGAAACATCATTTGGTGCATAGGCACAAATGATGGTCAGGACCCGTTTCCCAACCCGAAGGCGCAGGGAAGCAACCCTTTCGTCCACCGGGGAAAACTCCAATATAGAGGCAGCAAGGTGGGGCGATACAAGAATACCTACCCCTGCTCGTCGCCTCTCGCCCGGGGCAACTCCAGAAAAGGCCAAGCTCCAGCCCCTCTCCAGGAGACTGGTTCCGGAACCGGAGCTGTGTGTTGAGGTGAGGCCGACTATATCTAGCCGGTATCGCTCAATCTCGTACACCAGCTCAGGCTCCTTCCCCACCAGAGAGGTGACATTCCACGTACCAAAAGCCAGTTTAGAAAGCTTGGGATCAGTCCGCCAAGGTCTCCGCCTTTGACTGCCACCTAATCCACATAGCACCGGACTTCCATGATCCCTCCTGCAGGTGGTGAACCTACTGGAGGGCGGACCCATGTAACTCCTTCGGGCTGAGCCCGGCCGGGTCCCATGGGTGGAAACCCGGCCACCAGACGCTAGCCTTCGAGCCCCTCCCCCAGGCCTGGCTCCAGGGTGGGGCCCCGGTAACCCCATACCGGGCGGGGTACACTGAATCCTTGATATACAATTTATCATGAGAGTCTGTTGGATCGTTCTTCGTCTGGCCCTTCACCCAGGACCAGTTTGTCTTGGGAGACCCTATCAGAGGCAAATTGCCCCGGACAACATAGCTCCTGGGATCACTGGGGCACGCAAACCCCCCCACCACGATAAGGTGACGATCCATGAGGGGGGCTTTAGTTATCATTAGGTAACTAATGCTAATGCTTTAGTTATCATTAGGTCAAATACATTTTTATAAAATTTCCAGTTAGCCCCTGGAGGTGCATATACATTCAGCAGGGTGATATCTTCTCCCTCTAGCCGACCAAGTACCATGCTAAATCTCCCTTCTTTATCTTTGTGTTCTGAATTTTTTTCAAATATAATTTTGGTTGAGATCAATGTCGCTACCCCCCTCCTCCTCCCTGACTTATGTGAAGATGAAGAGATCAGTTTAAACCCTTGTCTATTAAGTTTAGTGTGCTCCAAGTCTGTTAGGTGGGTTTCCTGTAAAAAACATTATTCCTGCTTTGTCTTTTTTCATTTTGCCTAGAATCTTGGATCTTTTAACTGGATTCAGGATCGCTTTTACATTATATGAGATTATTTTGGTTACAACCTGTTTCTCCATTGTGTTGTCTTATTTAGTATAACAGTGTAGTGGCCCTCTTTTATGCTACTCAGAAACTGAAAGAACATTAAGAACATAAAAAACATTAAGAACATAGTATATAAAACTTTAAAACAAAAAACTGTCAAAAAGTCTTCCTGAACTGAGGTCTTTTTAGCGACCTTAGAAGAGCCTTGATGGTGCGTTGGCTCTCAGGGAAATTCCTCAAACTCTGTTACGCGTTGAGGGCCCTCTCTTACCCCTGTAAGTTGTCCCATGTTTTTAACGTGAATTTCAGATCCCAATCCGAACTTGTAATGATTTTTTTTTTTTTAATGCCTATACCCTATGAAATTGTGCGCAACCTCCCACCACCATCACAGCAAACAATCACGTTAATACAGTATTTGTTAGTGTGGAGAGTTCATGTGGTTCATTGTCACATTTCTATTTTAACAAGTTTATTTTTTTAAAGACTTATTTGTTTCTAATATTATGACTGTTCCATGAAATGTTTTACCACTTCATACTTGCTGATTCTGCATCTCCTTTAATGTTTGTTACCTTGTAGGAGGAGGGTTGGATGTGCAGATTGATTAAAAATATCGTTATTCCCTCCTGAAAGCGTTCAGTTTTTCCTTATAGCCCTGGCACTGGGTTTCCCGTTGCTGGCCCGTGGATTTTGAGGGTCTCTGTGTGCACCACGTTTGAGCCCTGATTCTTTCGATCGGGTCTGCTGCGGGTTTATACACAGTTACCGGGAGCCCTCTTCTCGCCATATCCCTGGTTGCTTCTTCCGCCGAGTTGTAGAGACACGTCTCTTCCCCGTAAAAAACCCGCAGCTTCGCCGGAAATGGAGTTTGAAAACGCAGTTTCTTCTCTCGTAGTACCTTTTTAGCGTTGTTGTATTCCCAACGCTTTTTAAGGACCTCTGGGGTATAGTCATGCTCCACAAAAACTTTTCTTTCTTGGTGCATAAATCCTTTTTTCTGCCAAGCCAGTCTCAAAACCTCTTCTTTTGTTCTGAAGTTGGAAAACTTCACCACCACCGATCGTGGGGGCGCTTCCGCCGACGGCCTTGGGGCTAATGAACGGTGCGCCCTTTCTATTTTCAAATCGGTGGATTGGGGAATTTCCAACTTCTCTCTCAGTATGGTTTCCACGCATGCAGCCATTGTGGTGTAACCGTCCTTGACTCCTTCTTTCAGACCATGAATTCTTATGTTGTCTCTTCTTAGCCTTCCTTCCTGGTCGGTTAGCTTAGCCTCCAGTCTTGTCTGTCGTTTGAGTAATTCTAGCGTGGTTTCTTCCAGCCCTTTTATTCTTTCTTCTGCTTCCATGATTCGGGCCTCAGCCTGGTCCACTCTGTTGTTTGTCCTTTTTATTTCGTCTTTAATTTCACGAAATTCGGCCCAACACTCTCGGCAAAATTCTCTTAATTCTTGAAATATCGTTTTTAAGCTAACCGTGTTGCTAGCCTCATTCTGCTCCTCTGTTTCCGAGTGGTTGTTGTCCTCCAGGTCAGATTCTCCGGCCGATGCGTGTCTTGGCCTGGTAAATGTCGATCTCTTCTGTTTTCCTTTAGGCATAATGACTTTGTCTTTTGATTTTCACGCTTCCAAGAATCCGTTAAATCTAATTTTCATGGTATTTTCACGGATGGGGTCTGGGAGCTTCAGCGTTAAGCTGCTATCACCATGGTGTCCAGACCGGAAGTCGCTTTTATTTGCATTTTTAACATTTATTTTAGCCATTTTAAGTGGGAATGAATGTGGGGGGGTATCCTAAAAAAGATTGGGGGGGGGGCTAATTTATTCCTCACTATTTGTTTAGAATTACATTTTACAGAAAATTTAAAAAAAGTCTTTAATTCATTCTTAATTGTTTAGTCATATTACATGAATCTCCCAGTATTTTTAATGACATTAAATAGCCACATGTCCAAATATGTTAAAACCCACAGGCTTATATAGGGTGTCCTAATTTTTTCACATGACTGTATATAGCACTTTTCTTGTTACAAAGACCACTCAGAGCGCTTAACTAGTAGGTACACTAACCATGTATTGTAAGGGCCTATCAGAGACAGATGCCTAGGGATGACTTAAAGTCGCCAGTTAACCTAACATGCATGTCTTTGGATTGTGAGAGGAAACCGGAGCTCCTGGAGTAAACCCACACAGCACAGGGAGAACATGCAAACTCCACACAGAAAGGCTCACACCCCTGCTAGCCTGTGGATTAGAACCTGGAATCTTCAAGCTGACAGGCAACAGTGCTAACCACTGTAACACCGTGCTTCCCACGCACACCTCTTCACATCTCTTTATACTATATTTTCCTTCCAAGGAGCCAGACTTTCATGTAATTTTTAAGTGGTCTTGAGCAATAGTTCTACAGGCTTTCTGAAAGTCTTAAAGTGTTTCTTTGTGACAATGGCTGCATATGATTTCATCATATGGCACTAGTTAGTGTTTTTCTAAACTGTTTATATTTGATGACAAACTTGAAGAAAGTGTCTGCAGTGCAAGTATGGAGCAGTATGGCAATAGGAAACCACATGGCAGCAATGTGTATCGTTCTCACCTATGACTGAGGTGAAGAGCTCAGGCGCTGAACTCCCTGCTGCCATGAAGGTTGCTCCTGCAACATCCTCACTCAGATGAAGACGCTGGTTGACATGAAGAGGCAGACAGAGCCAAGAGTTTAGTGGTATGATGCTCATTATTATGCGAACAATA
Source organism: Pholidichthys leucotaenia (assembly GCA_020510985.1). Lineage (NCBI taxonomy): Eukaryota > Metazoa > Chordata > Actinopteri > Cichliformes > Pholidichthyidae > Pholidichthys > Pholidichthys leucotaenia. The sequence goes on from CM035841.1 coordinate 431,359,874, forward strand.
CACTTACTTAAAGCATGAAATGCACAAAAGGGAATTTACCTCACAGATCTTCTCTAAAGATGGGACAAAGTAGTCATCACACACCAAAGCCAGAGCGTAGAACATGTAGACCGCCTGCAGAGGAAAAATCACACACTGGTGAGGAGCAGTAACACAAGCGCTTAATAGAGCAAAGTACTGAACATTAGTAGAACTATCAGCACAGGAACTATCAGAAACAACATGCTTTGAAGGCCTTTGGCATGCCACCATCCTTATGCTACTATAACAAACAACTCTTCATTGACAAAGTGATGCAGTCGGCAGAGGACAGTTAACCACTTAAGGATTTCTGTCGCCGATCTGCACCCGTCAGCATACCTCTCAAAACAGGACTGGTACAATTAAAGAGTCTGAGATGCACAAACCTTTTTACACCACAAGATGTCAGACTGGTATAGCTTTCCACCTAGCACTTAACCTGGATGTGACCCAATACAAAGTTCGGTATAAAATCTAGTCTGATGTGGGAGCTTCATTCGTGTGAGAGCGAGCGGCGAGTGAAAATGGACAAGCAGTCATACACCAGAGGGGAAGCCTAGGCTCTTCCCATCCTGACCCTGACCAGGACCCAGGTGAGGACGGAGCTGAGGAAGATCAAGGCGAGGAAGGCGCCGGGACCGGACGGCATCAGCGCAAAGCTCCTCAAGTCCTGTGCAGACCAGCTGTGTGGGATTGTGACGTATATCTTCAACATGAGCCTGAAACTGGGGAGGGTACCACAGCTGTGGAAAACATCTTGTGTGGTACCTGTACCAAAAACTTCCCACCCCAAAGACCTGAACAGCTACAGACCGGTGGCCTTGACGTCCCACTTGATGAAGACCCTGGAGAGACTGCTCCTTGCTCACCTCCGCCCCCTGGTGGAACCAGCGATGGATCCACTCCAGTTCGCCTACCAGCATGGCATTGGGGTGGAGGATGCGGTGATCTTCCTCCTTCACCGTTCTCTGTCCCACCTGGAGAAGCCCGGGAATATGGTGAGGATCATGTTCTTTGACTTCTCCAGTGCTTTCAACACCATCCAACCGATGATCCTGAAGGACAAGCTGCTGCGCGCAGGGGTGGACCAGCACCTGTCATCATGGATCCTGGACTACCTCACGAACCGGCCTCAGTTTGTGAGAACCCGGGACTGTGTGTCCGACACGATCATCAGTAGCACGGGGGCCCCCCAGGGAACGGTGCTGGCTCCCTTCCTGTTCACTCTTTATACTGCGGACTTCTCACACAACACAACACACTGCCATCTACAGAAGTTCTCTGATGACTCTGCGATCGTTGGCCTCATCTCCAATGGAGATGAAGCTGAGTACAGAGGGCTTATCCAGGACTTCGTGGACTGGTGCCATCGGAACTGCCTCCAGATCAACGCGAGGAAAACTAAGGAGCTGGTGGTGGACTGCCGCAGGCATGGGCAGCCCCTCACAGTACCAGTAAATATACAGGGAACAGACATCGAGATGGTGACATCCTATAAGTACCTGGGTATTCATCTGAACAATAAACTAGACTGGTCACACAATACTGATGCACTCTACAAGAAGGGACAGCGCAGGCTGTTCCTGCTGAGGAGACTCAGGTCTTTTGGTGTACAAGGGGCGCTGCTGAAGTCATTCTATGACACGGTGGTGGCATCAGCCATCACTTTTGGAGTGGTCTGCTGGGGCAGTGGCATTACTGCAGCCGATAGGAAGAGACTGAACAAACTGATTAAGAAAGCTAGCTCTGTCCTGGGGCAGCGCCTTGATCCGATGGAGGAGATAGGAGAGAGAAGGACGGTGGCTAAACTGTCATCTCTGCTGGAGTCCGAGTTCCACCCTATGCAGGACATACTGAATGCACTGAGGAGCTCATTTAGCAGCAGACTACATCATCCCAGGTGCACAACCGAGAGGTTTCGTAGGTCCTTCCTACCAACGGCTGTCAGACTGTACAACCTAAGCAGGGCTGCTCGCAGAGATAGCAAAAAGACGTAACAAACTAATAGTTTTTTGAATGCAAAAGATGCAATAGACTTACACAATGGTCCTCTCCGGCATACAACTAGGAACATACCGGTCGCTATGGAGGGTGAGAATATGTATGGGCACATAATCATACCATGTAGGATAACTAAGTAGACGGTTATGCTGTTTCATTCCATCTAGCAACAATGCTCTGCACTGTGTGTGTTTATATATTTGCATATTTATTCCATCTAGCTACAATGCTCCGTACTGTGGGTGTTTATATATTTATATATCTACATATTATTCCATCTAGCTACATTGCTCCGCACTGTGTGTGTTTATATACTTGCATATTTATTCCACCTAGCTGCAATGCTCCGTACTGTGGGTGTTTATATATTTACATATTTATTCCATCTAGCTACAATGCTCTGCACTGTGTGTTCATATATTCATATATTTATTCCATCCAGCTACAATGCTCTGCACTGTGTGTCTGTGTGTGTGTGTATATATATATATTTTATAGTAATACGTACATATGTTTATTAGCTGCTCTTGCTTGCTTGTTTTTTTTCTTGCCTTCTGATTGTTGCTCTGAGTGTTGCTATCCCTGTGCTGTTGCAATCCTGGAATTTCCCCGTTGTGGGACTAATAAAGGCTTATCTTATCTTATCTTATCTTATCTTATCTTATCTTTTTTGTGCAGATCCCAACTAAGAAGAGGACCCTTTATCCACTGAGGAAGATTCGGAATCGGATTACCAGCCTTCTGACCACGCCGACTCTTCAGCCGAAAGCGAAACCGACGGTGCAGCGTCGAGGAAGACTGCCAGTATTTTTTTCCTGTGTTCGGTGCAGCGCCAAGTGGCACAGGAGCAACTTCTGCAGATTTTTCAGCTTTGCCTAACAGTGGTCGAGGGGTGAAGAGGCCGAGGACAGGTCAGACAGTTTCTAGACGTGGACGTGGCTTTGAAAGTCCTCCCTTGGAGGAGGGTGTATGGTGGCAAGTGGCCGAAACACCCAATGATTCCAAGGCACACCACTGAAGATGTGTCCACAAAATACCCTAAAATAGACAAACAGATCAGGTACAGAACAGGCTTCTCGGCTACTGGACCACCCCAAAGCAACAACTCACTCAGAAAAGACAAGAGAAATCAATAGCCCCCTCAACATTTACCACCCAAAAACAAAAGAGTAATATAGAATACTGATGTAAACAGGAGATAGTATAACCATATTGGGAGGGACATGGGAGACAGGTACCTGATGACGATCAGCGGCCTGTGCATTGCCTTTGTCTCCTCATACCAATCCGGCCAGGCAAAGAACAACCCGGAGGTAGACATCGAGTTAGATATAATACACGCACCTAGCCCGTGCCTCGGACTGCGGGTCCTCCCTGAACCCAGTAGACTCCCCCCAATGACATTATTCTCCATTTTTCCCTTACAGAAAAAAAGAAATGGCACAAACCAGACAACTCAACGCCTTCCAACAAACGGTCAGGAACTTCAGCCTCTACATAAAAACAAGCCACCGTCTCCTTTATGCAACCACAACACCCATACATCCTTTACCAAAATGGTTGCAACAAAAACAAAGTTACCTACAACAATCAGTATTTATAACAAAATTGGAGGAACAAACAAACAAACTTACTAGTGGCTTACAATGTCAAAAACTGGGCAAACACTACAATCCAAATACTGGAAACCCACTACAAGAAGGTCCTGGAAGTTATTTACGTTTTGTTCTTTAATAAGAACAAAAGGTAAATAATTAAAAGAAGACAAAATGAACCTACTTGAGCTAAAGTCCTGGAAGAATGTAAGAAAAAAATCCAGCAAATCACCAGTAGAAGATTGGAACAGAGCCTTGGAAATTGCAATCAACTGGGTCAAAAAAGATTTTAAAAACATCAGATTAGCCACTATTATGCGCAAAAAAAGAGGAAATTGCAACCGTGATCAGGGCGGGAACATCAGCACAGCCACCACCACAACCCTTGGGGACCCAAGGGAACCACCCCAACTCAGGAACAATAAACAAAAACCCAATACCCAAATCTACATGTATGAAATGATTGTCTGCAGGGTGAGAGTGAATGAAAGGAAGGAATGAATGTGTTTGTTTATAGTGAGTGACGAAGGGAGGGAGGCCTGAAATAGGCAAATGTGTGTCAGGTTGTTATATTTGTGTATTTATAATATTTATAATATTTATGATTGTGTATTTATAATGTATTTATGTTTTTTGCATTGATGTATGTGGTTATTGTGTATTCCTTTTCTTTCCTTTTTTTTTTTCTTTTTTTCTTTTTACTTGTTTCTCCTTTCTAAAGCCCATCCAGGGACAAGAGTTGCAAATTAGCTAATAGCTATACACTCTGTGCAACACATCAGATTGATTGTCATTGATTAATTGTCTATGTTTATTGCACTGTCCCTGTCAAATAAACAAATCTATCTATCTACGCCTCACTCAGAACAAACACAGAATCAAGGAATAATAACTGCCCATGGAAACAACAACAAAGACACAAACGTCGTCCCAGAAACACAGGGACCAACACAAACTCCAACTTCACCAAGTAGTCCAAGACCCCTAAATCCAACCCCTATGGAGGAACCACTGGAACCCCCTGGAAAAACAGCTAAGAAAAACACACCACATTGATTCAGAACCAGACCCTGACTCATATGATATCAGACATGAACCTCTTCCTAGCGGTAGCAGAACAAGTGGAGGAACACAACTCACCTGGACAACACAGGGATCTGAAAACAGAATAGGAAAGAAGAAACACCCAGAACGAGGGATCCACCAAGAGCACCACCTTGGAGGGAGTAAACAACACGGCCATGTTTACAAGACATGAACATCACAGTAACAGAAGAAAACTGGTCCCTAACACCCAAAAGGCCAATCTTGATCATGGGGGACTCTAATCTGTCCAGCTGAAAGAATAATTTCATATCAATACTCCAATTGTGGGATTACATATGTGACACATTTTGATCATTTTATTGTACATCATTGTTTAATCTCATATTGACCTGGGGTCTCAGAGCTTCAAGTGACTGCGTTTGTTACAAAGTGTGATACAGCTGTATCTGTTAGCGCCTGCCTTTGTTGATGCCGTGAGTTTCCTGCATGACATGTCTTATACAGCAGCACTGTTTTTCTGCCTGAGTTCATGCTGTGAAGGTTCCTGTGTGGCACGTCCCCCGGAGATAGGAAGAGACATAGGAAGAGACAGGACGGCGCCCGGGGACGTGTGATGAAATACCCCACTGTGACCAAAGACACTGAACAAACTACCGGGAACATTTGCTACCGTTTCTCTTTGTTAACATCTCGCTTAAAAGGACTGTGTGTTCATGCAAGAGGCAGATTGGTGTGTGTGAACGGTGAAGCTCTGAGACCACTCCTATATCAATCTCCGTTGGCCAGCAAATTAAATCTACTCATATCTGAACATCTGCCTGGCTTATTGACTACCCTCATCAAGGATAATTTTAAAATTTCTTGAACATTTGGCACACCGAACGTGGGACCCAAAAATCTTATTCCTGCCCCGGCGGCTCCAGCCGAAATTCAGCAGTGCACAGCTAAGAAGAGGAGACTTTTCCCACAGAGCCCAACGGGCTACTGGTTCAGAGCGGCTGGGAGCTGGGTTAAGTGACAAGTTTAACCCGCCAGGCAGACCACTGTGAGTAGATTTAATGTTTGTTTTAAGGACGCTGGGCTAGAGTCCCAGTGGTATGCGTAAGAAGTGAAACTGAGCGCTTGATGCTGCAAAGGCTGGACGGGTTTGAGTCGGACGTGAGGTCTGAATGTCTCCACTCCAGACGTGGTAGAAGCTCAGTAGTCCCAGTTAGAGGCCGCGGATAATATATCGCATAAAGTGGACTTTTGTTATAAACTTTATTTTCTACTTTTTTTTTTAAACATATACAAAAAAGAAAACATACATATATACAGAAAACCCCTCCCTCCCAACTCCTCAAGGCTGAAAAAAAAAAAGGGGGAAGAGACAGGGTCGCTCTGCTATGTTTTAGCTTGTCCCAAACCGACACATATTTATAATCACCTTATGATTTTCCAACCAAACATTCGTTAATTATTATTATTATTATTATTTTATTACATCGTTTTCAACAAAAAGAAAAGCCCTCAATATAATCTATAAAGGGACTCCAGGTCAAGGCAAAGTTCCTACGGGTTCTACAAACATTATATCTGAGTTTTTCTAGTGGTAGAAAGGAAAGCACCTCCTTTAGCCAATGCGAGAAAGATGGGGCGTTATTTGACTTCCACTGGAAAAGAATAAGCCTGCGGGCAACTAAGGAAGCGAATGCCAGAGCGTTACCTTGATAAGTTGTGAGTTTGCAATCTGGAGGTATTATGCCAAAAATAGCTATATGGAAACTGGGAATTATTTCTTGTTTGCAGATATATGAAAAGACCTCAAACACAGATCCCCAAAAGTTTGTGAGAGTGGGGCACTGCCAAAACATGTGTCCTACCGAGGCTGGGGCATGACTACATCTTGGGCAGCTAGGGTCAATAGTGGGAAAAATCTTAGCAAGCTTATCCTTTGAATAATGGAGACGATGGAGCACCTTGAATTGAATAAGCCCATGGCGGACACACAAAGAAGAAGTACTGTATGTATGTGTGTCAGACTTTCACGCCACTGCCCTTCAGAGAATTTTATCCCTAAATCTTTTTCCCACTCTGCTTTTGTTTTATCCCATGGTATCGCCACTAAATTTTGTATAATCCCATAAATCATAGAGATACGTTTCTTGGCCCAGGGATCCAAGTCTAGGATTTCATCTAGTTGATTTGTAGGTATCAACAAAGGAAAAGAGGGAAACACTTTTTTTTTTTTTTTTTACAAAACTACGAATTTGAAGATATCTAAAAAAAAATGGGATCTATGTATGTCGTAATCTTTTGTAAGCATATTAAAAGAAGAAAAAGTGTTTTCCAGGAATAAATCCTTTAAAAAACTAATCCCTGTCTACACCAAAGGCGAAAAGCATCATCAAGCACAGAGGGTGTGAAAAACTGATTGTTTACTATTGGGCAGAGCATGCTAGCCTGAACTAACTCAAAGTGCCTTCTGAACTGAAGCCACATTTTTAGAGAGGATCTACCACCGGATTCAATATCTGTATGCGACGACTATATGGCAACGGTGGGGATAAGTTGGGTAACGGATTGGACAGAAGCTCCATCTCAGCCCAACTCAGGTCCTTCTTATTCTTATATGTATCAATCCAATGTAAACCATATTTGCTGCCCAATAATAAAAAATAAAGTTAGGTAAGCCCAAACCTCCTGCCTCCTTTGGTACCTCCAAGTATTTCCTTTTCATCCGAGGATTGGAACTGTTCAAAATAAATGATGAAATCAGAAGGGTCTAGTCGTTGGACAGCTGTTTTAGATATAAATATGGGGATCATTTGAAATATGAATCTAGGCAGAATTTACTATATTTATCCAGCCTGCAAATGAAATGGGTAAGTTCGACCATTTTTTAATGTCTTGAGCTGTCCGTTCAATTAATTTTCTAAAATTATGATCATACAAGCCACCTATTGAACGAGTAATCTTAATGCCTAGATACGTGAATATATTCTTTTCTAATTTAAACATAAATCCAGAGTTATCACCATCTACATTGTTAATCATCATCATCATCATAGAAGTCTGTCGTGGGCGACAATGACTATTTCATTTAGGTCTGATCAGATTCCTCCACACAGCTCTGTCCTTAGCCTTCTGCTGCCAGGAACTCCTGTCTATGTCCAACTTCTTCAAGTTTCTTTTTACAGTGTCTTTAAATCTGAGCCTTGGTCTACTCTGATTGCATTTGCCCTCGCATAACTGTGAGTAGAGTAACTGCCGAGGGAGACGCTGGTGGTCCATCCTCTCAACATGTCCGATCCATCTCAGGTTCATCTGTATTAGCATGTCCTCCACTGATGGTAGACCAGCTCGTTTCAACACTTCTATGTTGGTTATCTTGTCTTTCCATGAGATGTTCATTATGACTCGAAGGTGTCTCATCATGTACGCATGGAGTTTCTTCACCTGCACTCTGTAGACAGTCCAAGTTTCAGCACCGTACAATAGAGTAGCCAGTACTGTCGCTCTGTACACTTTGCATTTCACACGGATAGACACATGTCGATTGTTCCACAGTCTCTCCCTCAAATTTCCAAACACAGTGCTTGCTCTTCCCATTCTGAGAGATAGTTCATCCTCCAGCCCAGCATTCTCTGAAACAGTACTCCCTAGGTACTTGAAAGTCTTGCACTTGACTAGTGGCTCAGTACCAATGCTGATCTCTTCTGGTAGTGATGTTGATAATTGGAACTTTGGTGGTTGATAAAGGCACTGTCTTCTTGATGTTGATTTGGATGCTGAATTGGCTAGCTGCTCTTGCAAATTTCTCCACTAAAGATTGCATATCTTCCACGCTGTGTGCAACTAGAGCACTGTTGTCGGCAAAGAGCATTTCTCTTACTACCTTTATCGATGTCTTACTCTTGGCTTTAAACTGTGCCACATTGAACAAGTCTGCTTCTTTCCTTGTTTGAATGTATACTCCTTCTGAAGTGTCTCTGAAGGCCACCTCAAGCATGGCTGCCAGATATAGCAAGAAGAGTGTAGGTGCCAGCACACACCCTTGTTTCACCCCGCTGCTTACTGAAAAGTTTTTAGATACTGAAACATTCATTGCCACGTTTGCGTGCATACCTGTATGGAGTGCCTCGATCAGGCTGACAAACTTCTCTGTACAGCCATATTTCTTGAGTACCTGCCAAAGTCCTTGTCGTGAAACAGTATCGAAGGCTTTACTGAAGTCTATGAAGACTATATAAAGCGGCATGTTCTGTTCGATACACTTCTCTTGAACCTGTTTCAAGCAGAAAATCATGTCCATTGTGCTTGTGTCCTGCTATTAAATTCAGATAAGACTGAAGTCATTCTTGTTGGTCCAAAAAACCTTAGAAATTCTTTTCCAAATCAAACTTCCAGTTTGGATGCGGTTACTCTTTCTCTTAATAGCTCTGTGAGGAACCTTGGAATTATTTTTGATCAAGATCTGTCCTTCAATTCACATATTAAATTTGTTTCTAAGACTGCCTTCTATCATTTGCGTAATATTGCCAAGATTAGGAGCATCTTGTCTCACAGTGATGCTGAGAAACTGATCCATGCTTTTGTTAGCTCGAGATTAGATTATTGTAATTCTTTATTATCAGGCTGTCCTAAAACATCTTTAAAAAGTCTTCAGCTGATCCAAAATGCTGCAGCAAGAGTTTTAACAGGTACTAGAAAGAGAGATCATATCTCTCCGGTTCTGGCTTCCCTTCATTGGCTTCCCATAGAGTTTAGAATTAAGTTTAAAATCCTTCTTCTTACTTACAAAGCTCTAAACAATCAGGGTCCTTTTTATTTAAAAGATCTGATACTACTGTATTATTCTAACAGAGCACTACGCTCCCAAAATGCAGGATTACTTGTAATACCTAGAATCTCCAAAAGTACAATGGGAGGCAGAGCCTTCAGTTATCAAGCTCCTCTCCTATGGAACCAGCTGCCAATCTGGATTCGGGAGTCAGACTCGATCTCTGTTTTTAAGAATAGGGCTAAAACCTACCTTTTTGATATAGCCTACAATTAGGGAGGGATCATGTGTTTCTGAACCCTCCCTTAGTTATGCTGCTAATAGGTTTAGTCAGCCGGGGGTCCTCCAGTAATGCACTGGGCCTCACTCCTTTCCTCACTCTCAATGAAATTTTTTTTTGCTGGTCATTAACATTTGTTTGTTCTCTCCCATAGATTGAGTCCCCATCGTGCTGTTTGCTCTCTACATGTCTGTTCTTTTCATCTTCTCTATCCCCTCACTCCCCAGCCAGTCACAGCAGATGACTGCTCCTCCCTGAGCCTGGTTCTGCTGGAGGTTTCTTCCTGTTAAAAGGGAGTTTTTCCTCTCCACTGTCGCCAAGTGCTTGCTCACAGGGGATCGCCTGATTGCTGGGGTCTTTCTGCAACTGTGGGAGTTCCCCCTACAGTTGATAGTGCTATGAGATGACTGTTGTTGTGAAATGGCGCTATATAAATAAAGTTGAATTGAAATGAATTGCTTCTTCCAATTCTAAAGCCACACTGGGTTTCCGGTAGTACATTTTGCGAGATGTGTTCATTGAGTCTGTTCAGTAGTACACATGAGAGAATCTTACCAACAGCGGCTAGCAGTGATATACCTCGGTAATTTCCACAATCTTTCCTGTCACCTTTCTTGAACAAAGGCACAATATTTCCAGTCTTGAGGTACTTTCTGGGCATCCCATATCTCTTGGATGAGCTTGTGCAGGCAGTTGGTCAGCTGAACACCACCAAATTTCCACACTTATGCTGGAATTCCATCCCTTTCTGGAGCTTGACCATCCTGTGTTGTCCTGATAGCTGCCATTAGTTCATCAAAATTTGATGGTTCATCCAGACTTGATACAGCTGGTCACTGCACTAGAGCTTCTTTAGCCTCTTCAGTGAGATCTCCACAGTTGTTTTGCAGACCACTTTGACCAACTACTAATCTGTCCAGGATCTTGTCTTTCTCCTGCAAAACCGTTTCACTATCCAGAGCCTTTAGTTGGATCGATCTTCTTGGTTTAGGGCCGTAGCTTTCTCTCAAACCTGTGAAGAATGTTTTCATGTCCTTTCAGTCTGCTGCAGTTTGAAGTTTCTCCACTTTTTCATCCCACCAGTTGGACTTCATCTCTCTGGTGTACTTCTGTAGCTCACTGAGCCTTTGAGTATTTCTTCTTCTTCAACCTTGTGTTACACTATAGGTTTTCCTCTCTAGCTGTATTTCTCGCTTCTAGTAGTTTCTTCAGGTGTTCATCATGCTCATCAAACCAATTTTGATGTTTCCTCTCAGGGTAGCCTAATATATCACTCACAGTCTGATACACCGTACCCTTCAGTGTTGCCCATTTCTCTTCTATGTCATTCTCTGAGTTGTTGCTGTCCCAGTCTTTCAAGTTTTCATCCATTTCCTGTGTAAATTCTTCCTGCTTCTTTTGGCCTTTCAGTGCACTAGTGTTTAGCTTCCGTGGTGGCTTCGCACCCGTCCTGCAGTGCTCTTTTTCGTCTGCAAATCCTTAATCTAGATCTCAGCATAACATGATCAGTACCACAGTCCGCGCCGCTCATTGCTCTGGTGTCCAATACATCCCTTATGTCTCTGCCTGACTATGATGTAGTCTAATACAGTAAGTGCCAGTGCTTGGATCTTGGGTGCATCCATGTCTTCTTGTGTGTGTCCTTGTGCTTAGAGTGTTGGTTATCACAAGGTTGTACTCTGAACATAGTGCAAGTAGAAGTTCTCCATTAGCATTGCAATTGCCTACTCCATGACTGCCTAGCACTCCTTTTCATATCTCAGTGTCCGAACCAACTCTGGCATTAAAATCTCCAACGAGTATCAGCCTGTCATCAGTCGGTACACGCCTGATAGTCTCACATAAATCACTGTAGAACTCTTCCTTCACCTCCTCTGTGTTGGTCATTGTCGGAGCATATACACTGATGAGTGTGGCATACATCTTCCGCTGTAGTGGGAGTCTCATAGTCATTATCCTGTCGTTGATTGGCACCGGTTCCTCATCAAGCATTGCTGCTATCTCCTTTCTAATTGCAAAGCCCACTCCTGCTTCTCTCCTTTCTTGAGTTGATCTCCCACTCCAAAAGAAGATGTACCCATGTTCTTCCAAGCTGTCATATCCAGGCAATCTTGTTTCACTAAGTTCAGCTATGTCTACATTGTACCTGTTCCTTTCCAGGGCCACAAGCGCGGTCTGTCTTTCTGGGCACTGTGATGCTGTTCTGTCCAACAGAGTGCGTACATTCCATTCTGCTACACACAAGGCTGCTGTTTTCCTCTTCTTTTGTCTTCCTCCTCCTAGCTTACTTTTCGCTGCCTGTTGGAGTGTGAACAGATCAGCACGGACCTTGTAAACCTGGGCGACATCCGAGCCGGTATGAGTTGCTTTCTGATTGTCCATTTCATGAAACTGATTGCAAAGTATTTGAGTACCGCTAGCTTTTGCTGGACTAGCAGCACATTCTTGGCAGATAAAGGTATTTATCAGTGGCAAGGACAAGTCAAGACAAACTGACTCCAGTATCTGCTGCAGTGACTGACCAGATGATAGGTTTGTTTATCTCTGCTCTTTGTGTAGTGCATGTCATGATGCACCGACTGGCACAGTCCACCCCAGACCTTGCGACGGATGTGTTTATCTGCCAGGCTGTCCAGTCTCACCCTGTGTAACTGGGAGTGGTCCACCACAGACCTGTGGCAGATATTGTTTTTAGTTCTGCCAGGATGCCCTATTTCACCCTCCACGCCCTCGGAAGGGCGGGGATACCGGTTGAGTCGCCGATGGCCCCACCCATGAGACAGGTAGTACCGGTTTTCATGGTTATCCGCTAGCAAGCAAGCCAAGTGTTGAGTTCTGAGTGTACGGAGAAAAAAAAAAAAGGAGTAATTGTTGCAGTATTCATTCAAGTTTGCTATGCTATGTGTGTGTGTTTGTTCTGCTATCTTTACAAGGATCACGGCGGGTTTTTAACCTTTTGAGTGAGAGCATTTAGGCTGGTTCTCACTTTATTTTCATTGTAATGGCCTCCAGAGGCTGTTTCCAGTTTTTTTTTTTTTTTTTTTTAAGTTTCAGGCAGGTCCTCAAGAAGATGGTAAAATGAAAAAAAAAAAAATCGGTGTGTGTATGGTGTGTGCATCTTCCTTAAATACACACACTTTTTGCTCTCTATCGCCCCCTATGGCTATGCATATTCACTGCACCAGAAGTACTTTTTGCTCAATGTCGCCCCCTACTGCTCTTGCATGTGCACTGCACCCTACACCAGAGACACCAGAGCTACTATATATTTTTATTTATTATAGTGATAATAATGAAAACAATAACACCGACATACAAAATTCTAAATTAATACATATTGTTTACTGGGAGATAAAGTAGGGTTAGGACTTTGCCCATGCACCGGTGTTTTACCACATAATGTGAGGGTGGTTTAGCTATTATAAAATCAGGTGATCCTAATTTTTGCGACTTATGTTTATTGATGTTTTTGTTTATTTTTTTCAAAATTCATTGCATTGCTCTTGGGACATAAGTTTTGATTTAAATATTCAAAATCTTGAGTTGAAGACTTCTACTGCAGGATTTTTCAGCACATTTAATCAAAATTGCTTCACATTTATGAGATAAACTGTGGCATAAATTTTATTATGAATATTCCTGTTCCCCCCCATAGATCAGCTGTGATGACTTCTGTGATTATGTCACTTTTATTCTCGTGCTGTTTAAATTTTGCCTTTGGTGCTTGGGACAAATTTACATATTTGTAACTATATATCAAACTACATATCAAAAGGTGGGTGGTGCGGTGGCGCAGTGGTTAGCACTGTGGCAGCACAGCAACTCACCCTTGCCCATGGGATCCCTGGTTCGATCCCAGCCCCTGACCAACAGTGATCTGTGTGGAGTTTGCATGTTCTCCCCGTGTCTGCGTGGGTTTACTCCGGGATTTCTCCGGTTTCCTCCCACAGGCCAAAAACATGCAGGTTAGGTTAACTGGAGACTCTAAAGTGGCCCTAGGTGTGAATGTGTGTGTGAATGGTTAAGGGATAGTGCCATACCGTGGCTGCTTCATCCATCCAGGTGGATGCCCTCAATTTCCCCTCTGGGGATCAATAAAGTATACAAAATCAAAAAAAAATAATATATTGATATACATATCAGTCAATACATATCAATTGCGTGATTAACTGGTGCCGGACTTCCTCTCCTTAATCCGGGGATGTATAACAATAGTCATTGTTCTGGTTGTCCCCCTAGGGGCTCTCTGTCCGTATGCAAATTGTTCTGCTTCCTGCCCTAGCTGAGTGTGAAGATTAAATGTCCATGTAGATTGTGGTGAGTCACCACAGGGCTCCCCCCAGAACACTCAGCAGGGGTTGTGACCCCCCCCCCCCCGTTTGGCTCCAGCTCTGGTAGAACTGTCGGAGGGCATGTCAGTCCATGAGGGGGACGGGGGAGGGGTGGAAAGGGCAGTGTGCTCTGCTTCAAGTTCCAGCACGTTGAACGGCTGTGGATCATGGGCGCACGGGCCGGTGTGCAGTCATGCGTAATGGAACCAGACGGTGATCGGCCGGCTTAGGGAGTGAGGTGCGGGAAAAGCGCTGTGCAGAAGGAGGGGGAGAGGGGTGGGAGTAAGCGAGTGCTGGCCCGGGACGTCAAAGGTGTCTGGGCCGTGCAAAAATTGCGTGTGGATCCGCGATAGTGAGGGACTTTCCCGGTAAACCTGGCGGAGATCCACAGCGGCTGAGAAAAAAACATTTTATCTGACTCCTCCCGCGGCTCGATCCAGCGAGGATATGGGGAAGGCGAGCGGCCAAATTCCCCGAGGATGCGTAGCGTCTGTGAAACAACTGCAGCTGTGTGAGGGTGTGAGGCGGTTTGGCTTTAGGTGCGGAAAGCAGCCCTAAAGTCATCGGGAACAGCAATCGGCAAAATTCCCGTTGTGCGCCATGGCTGAGAAACCCATACAAAGTCCTGTGTGCGGGCTGTCCGTATGCTTCAGGTGCGTGAGCAGCCTGGAAGGTTCCGAGGGTGGCGATCGGCCCCACGTGCTGAGGCTTCCCGTCTGGGTGATCTCCGGGGTGTTCGCCTCGTGTTCCATTAGTCGTCAAGGGTCACCAGTGTGGAGGAACAAATAAGTTCAGGTGAGATGCTACGAGCTGGAAGGTTTCAGAGCTTTATTTCCTCCATCATGAGACACACCATAGCGCTGTGCGCTGTGGCTGTGTGTCCTGTGTGAGTGTGCTCTGTCTGAGGCATGTAAAGTAAGCTCTTTTATACAGACAAGAGAGAATGCATGGCACATCTGCATATTGATATACATATCAGTCAATACATATCAATTGCGTGATTAACTGGCGCCGGACTTCCTCTCCTTAATCCGGGGATGTATAACAATAGTCACTGTTACCTCCACCAGGCCGCAGGCCAGGAGGAGGTTATGTTTTTGCCAGCGTTTGTCTGTTTTTTCTGTCTGTTTGTTTGTCTGTTGGTTAGCAAGATAACTCAAAAAGTTTGACGGATTTCGATGAAACTTTCAGGCATTGGTGGAAATGGTACAAGGAAGAACTGATTAAATTTTGGGGATGATCCGGATCACCGTCTGGATACAGGAATTTTTTAAAGGATTCTTTAACATTGTGAGATACGGCCATTTTCAACATGTGGGCAGGCGCAATGGAGGGCGCTGGTCGTCGTGTCTGACGAACACAAACTCCGCGTTCTTCAAAGTTTTAGGCACAAAAGCACGCGGAAAACAGTGGTGGGCAGGGCCCGGCAGCGTGCCTGTGTTTGCGCTACACTGCAAAAGCTGAGACGGGCAGCTGTCCGGCGCCGGATTATTTGGCAGAAATTCCCCGGGCAGCTATAGGGGCTGCGCAAAAACAACCTCTCTGCTGGGGAAGCTTCCAAATCCTCTTTTGCCGGGGAGCGCAACCCTAATATAAAACCCACGGCAACCTGTCTACCCAATTTGCATCTGTCAGTGAAGCCCTGAGTGCTGCTTTCAGTGGAGGAGATGGACACAACACCAACACTTCAGTTTATTACCTCCGCCAAGGAGGTAATGCTTTTACAACTGAACCACTAATCCTATCATTGTGAATCCAATTGCTAGTCATATGTTTTCATGGTCAAGGAATCTGAAAACGTACACACAAACACTGTATGGGGGGGAACTGTGGCGCTTGGCGGAGGTCTTTTTTTAAATTTTTAAATTTTTTTTTTTTTTAATTTAAGTTTTTGTAAAGGGTATACAGGTCATTACAGCATTGCATTGTTTACATTTTCATCACATGTTCCCTTATTTTTTGCTATTTGACAACATTGGTAGGATAGTTATTACAACACTCCCCCTTTTTTTTTTAAAGTGAAAGAAAAACTGAAATTAAGGAGAATTAAATAAAAAAACAACAACAAATGAATAAACAAACAAACAGAACAGCAAAAAACAAACAAACAGAAAATTAAGTAATTAAAAGTAAAAGAGCAACTGAGTAGCATTGGAACAAAGAGCGGGACCATTATTGAAATGGTATTTGTCAAAGATTAGATCTAATGGAAGACACATATGCGATCCAGGGTTGCCAAAAGTTCATGAACCCATCCATGTCCTGTCTCAGTGCGAATGTCAACTTTTCCATCGAGTAAATGTCTTGAATCACGTTAATCCAATCTTCAGGTGTAGGACAGTCCTTCAGCATCCATTTTTTAGTTAGAGCTTTTTTACTTGCCAATATTAAAACATTGAATAAGTATTTATCTCCTCGTCTTTCCAGTGAGTCCGGTAGTAAACCCAAATACAAAGTTACAAAAGAAAAGGGAACTGTTATTTTGAATATTTTCCCCAATATTGTCTGTACGTTGGTCCAATATTGGTGGATAACTGGGCATGACCAAAACACATGAAAATGATTTGCAGTCTTTTCACCACACAAGCGCCAACAGTTCAACCCCTTATGGGTAAATTTGTTTTGTGCAGGTGTTCTGAAAAATCTTACCAAGTTTTTCCATCCAAATTCTCTCCACTGCAGGGATGAGGTACTTTTCCATTGCTGTTTATTTAGCTTTTCCCATATTTCCAATTGTAAAGTGAAATTCCCCTCTTTTTCCCATCTCTCTTTTATATATGATGTGTTGTCTCCTTTTAAGTCTTGAAGACCTTGGTATATTTTAGAAATGTATCTGATCCCTGGGATCCCTTTATATGCCATTAAGAAGACCTTCAGAACACCTGACTGGGCCCTTTCCAAATCCTCCTTTTTAAGTATATTGTTTATGTGGTGTCTAAGCTGAAAGAACCTGTAAAGGTCTTGATTTATTAGACCTTGTTTTTTCAAATCTTCAAAACTTCTTAAAGTTTGCCCCTTAAAAAAAATCGTAATATTTTATCAGCCCTTTCTCTTTCCACTCTTTAAATCTAGTGTCTGTTTTATTGGGGGTAAAGTCTTGATCATAGGCAATCCATTGCAGAAGTCGATAGAGAGAATCAAGCTAAAGAGCCCTATCTTAAACCAAATTTTTAGCGGGGTCTCTATCCACGGGTTAGTGTTATTCAAGAGTTAAGGCATTGTTCCCTATTATCGCCTGTAGGGGGATGTCACTTGTTATTTGGCATTCCATCTCCTTCCATTGTGCAGTGTAGACTGGGTTACATATCTCTACTAAAGTTTTAATTTGTGCAGCTATAAAATACTCCCTGATATTTGGCAGCGCGAGCCCACCTTTGTCTTTGTTTAGCTGTAGGGTTCTATATCTGATTCTAGGTCTCTTACCCTGCCATATGAATCTTGAGATCCTTCTGTCCAGCTCCTGCCATGTTTTTTTGGGAGGTTCTACCGGTATCGTTTGGAAAAGGTATAGAAGACGTGGAAGTATATTCATTTTGACTGCTTCAATTCTTTGTGCAGTACTTAAGAATGGTATCATATTCCATCTTGCTAGGTCAGATTTTATTTTTGTCACCAGTGGATCATAGTTTAGTGTAATAATTTTGTCGAGTTGTTTCGGGATATTGACCCCCAGATATTTCATAGATTCCAACTCCCAGTTAGTTTTGAGTTCATTTAGTGAAAAATGATTTGGGTCATAGTTGAATGTTAAGACTTGGGTTTTATGCATGTTTAATTTGTACCCCGATAAATCTCCATAGTCTGAAAAAACTGAGATTAGTTCTGGTAGAGAAGTGTCTGGCTGCCCTAGGTATATTAAAATGTCATCAGCAAAGAGTGCTATTTTATGTTCCATCTGACCAAGTGTAATACCTTGAATTTCTTGATTTTGTCTTATCCATTGGCTCAGAGGTTCTATGAAGATTGCAAAGAGCAGTGGAGACAGGGGGCAGCCTTGACGACATCCTCTTTCCAGCTCAAAAGATGATGATAAATTACCGTTAATCCTTATTTTAGCTGTTGGTTTTTTATATAATGCCTGTATAGTTCTAATGAAGTTGTTATGAAAATTGAAACTGGATAAGATTCTATATAGGAAAGACCAGTCAACCGAATCAAATGCTTTTTCAGCATCTAATCCCAATATGACTGCATTTAAGTTATATTTTTTTATATGATGAATTATGTGTAAAGTGCGTTGAATGTTGTCTTGTGTCTGTCTTTGTCTTATAAAACCTGTTTGGTCTAAGTGAATTAAGTCTGTCAGTATGTTTTCTAACCTTTTGGCAAGGATAGTGGTAAAAAGCTTATAGTCCTGATTTAATACACTGATTGGTCTGTAGTTGGAGCATTCTAGTTTATCCTTTTCAGGTTTAGGTATAACTGCAATGACCCCTTCTCTCCAGGAGGGGGGGATTTCCCCTGTGTGGAGGACGTAGTTAAATGTTTTCAGGAGGAGAGGAGATAGTTGCTGTTTTAAAGATTTTGTACCATTCTGCTGTATAGCCATCTGCTCCTGGGGATTTGTTAGCTTTAAGTTTCAGAATTGCTTTTTCCAATTCTTTAGGTTGTATTTCTGACAGTAGTGTTTTATTTTGTGATTCCGTAAGTTGGGGAAGGTTTAATGTGTTTAGGAATGTCTCGGATGCGTTTTTATGTTTCTTGTGGGAGTATAAGTTCTTGTAGTAATTCTCGAAGCTTTTAAGAATATCCTGAATTCTGAATTTTATTTCCTTTGATACTGGGTCTCTGATTTTGTAGATTGCTCTTTCCGTTTGTTGTTTCCTCAATTTATAGGCTAGTAATTTTGCCGATTTACTGCCTGCTTCATAGTGTTTTTGTTTCAGAAATGTAAGTTTCTTCTGGATTTCTATTGTGTAGATCTCATTTATTTGATTTTTAATTTCTTTAATCTTGAGCGAGCCATTAGAATGAGTGTTGTCTGTGTTCTTTTTCTAGGTTCTTGAGTTCTGACTCTAGTGTGATTAGTTTTTCTTGTCTCAGTTTCTTTTGGGTTGCCAGTTTTGCAATAATTTTTCCCCTTATTACAGCTTTGCACACATCCCACAGTATTAAAGGAGATACTTCTCCATTATCGTTTTCTTCCAAATATCTGAGAATATCTGATTCCAATTCATCTTTCAGTGGTCCTTTCAGGACACTTGAATTTAACCTCCAGGAAAATGTATTATTTGTGTATTTTTGGATGTTTAAGTCCATATAGATCGGACTGTGGTCGGAGAGATCCATCAGTCCTATTTTACATGTTTTTACTCTTCCAATGTCTCTATTAAACATAAAAAAGTAATCAATCCTTGAGTAAGATGAATGTGGCGTTGAATAAAAAGTATAATCTTTTACATTGGGGTTGAATTCCCTCCATACGTCACAGATTCCCATTTCTTTTAGTAGCATCCGAGTATTCTTATTTTGGGTGTTATTTTGATGTGAAGAATTACCTGTCGCATCCCAGTATGGATTCAGTCTTAGATTGAAGTCTCCACCACATATCACTAAACCTTGGGCTTTAGTTATCATTAGGTCGAATACATTTTTATAAAATTTCCATTTAGCCCCTGGTGGTGCATATACATTCAGCAGGGTGATATCTTCTCCCTCTAGCCGCACAGTTACCAAACTGTACCTCCCTTCTTTACCTTTGTGTTCTGATTTTTTTTCAAATGTAATTTTGGTTGATATCAATGTCGCTACTCCCCTCCTCCTCCCTGATTTATATGAAGATGAAGAGATCATTTTAAACCCTTGTCTATTGAGTTTAGTGTGTTCCACGTCTGTTAGGTGGGTTTCTTGTAAAAATATTATTTCTGCTTTGTCTTTTTTCATTTTGCGTAGAATCTTGGATCTTTTAACTGGATTCAGGATCCCTTTTACATTATATGAGGCTATTTTGGTTACACCCTGTTTCTCCATTGTATTTTCTAACTAACTAACTAACTAACCTGCACTTATATAGCGCTTTTCTAGTCACAAAGACCACTCAAAGCGCTTTCACTAATACTAACCCTCTATTCTAAGGGCCTATAGGAAACATATCTAGGGACAATTTAGAACAGCCAATTAACCTAACATGCATGTCTTTGGATTGTGGGAGGAAACCGGAGCCCCCGGAGTAAACCCACGCAGCACAGGGAGAACATGCAAACTCCACACAGAAAGGTCCCAACCCCTGCCAACCTGGGGAATCGAACCAGGAACCTTCTAGCTGTAAGGCAACAGTGCTAACCACTGCACCACCGTGCTGCCCATTTTCCTATTTACTATAACAGTGTGGTGGCCCTCTTTTTTGCTACTCAGAAACTGAAAGAACATTAAGAACATAAAAAACATTAAGAACATAGTGTACGAAACTTTAAGACAAAAAACTGTCAAAAAAACTTCCTGAGCTGGGGTCTCTTTAAAGACCCTGTAAGAGCCCTGATGGAGTGTAGGCTCTGAGGGAAATTCCTCAAACTCTGTTACGTGTTGAGGGCCCTCTCTTACCCCTGTAAGTTGTCCCATGTTTTTAACGTGAATTTCAGATCCCAATCCGAATTTGTAATGATTTTTTTTTTTTTTTTTTTTTTATGCCTATACCCTATGAGATTGTGTGCACCCTCCCACCCCCATCACAGCAAACATTCACTCTAATACAGTATTTGTTAGTGTGGAGAGAACATGTGGGTCATTGTTACGTTTCTATTTTAACATGATTTTATTTTTTTTTCCCCCTTTAAAATTAAGAAGACATTTGTTTCTAATGCTATAACTGCTCCATGAAAGGTTTTACCACATGCTGATTCTGCATCTCCTTTAATGTTTGTTACCTTGTAGGAGGGGGGGTGGAAGTGCAGAGTGACTGAAAAGAAAAAAAAAAAACCCAAAAAGGTCGCTATTCCTTCCTGGAACTGGAAAGCTTATCTTTGTAGCTCTGGGGCTGGATTTCCCGCTGCTGGCCTGTGGGTTTTGAAGGTCTCTGAGTGGACCACGTTTGAGCTCTGATTTTCTCGCTCAGATCCGCTGCGGGTTTAAACACCGTTACCGGGAGTCCTCTTCTTGCCATGTCAGTTGTTGCTTCTTCCGCTGAATTATAGAGACATGACTCTTCCCTGTAAAAGACCCTTAGCTTCGCCGGAAATGGCGTCTGAAAGCGTAGATTCTGTTCCCGTAGAACCTTTTTGGCGTCGTTATATTCCCGTCGCTTTTTAAGAACCTCAGGGGCATAATCGTGCTCCACGAAGACTTTTCTCTCATGATGCATAAATCCTTTTTTCTGCCAAGCCCGTCTTACAACCTCTTGTTTTATTTTGAAATTGGCGAATCTCACCACCACAGAACGTGGGGGCGCTTCCGGGGCTGGCTTTGCGGCTAATGTACGATGGGCTTTTTCTATCTTTAAATCGGTGGTTTGTGGAATATCCAACTTCTCTCTCAATAAGGATTCCACGCATTCCGCCACTGTGTTGAAACCATCTTCAGCTCCTTTCAGACCGTGAATTCTGATGTTATCTCGTCTCTGTCTTCCTTCTTGGTCGGTTAGCTTAGCCTCCAGCCTTGACTGTTTTCTGTGTAAATCCAGCACAGAATCTTCAAGCACTTTTACTCTTTCTTCAGCTTCCAAGATTCAGTTTTCGGCCTGGTCCATTCTGCTGTTCGTCCTTTTTAGATCCTCTCTGAATTCAAGAAATTCGGCCCGAAATCGTCGTATTTCGTCAAATAGCGATTTCAAGCTAATCCTTTTATTAGCTAGGCCCAGGTCCTCGTCTTCTGAACGGAGGTCCTCCGGTTCAGATTCTGCGGCCGCTGCGCGTCCTGACCTGGGGAATGTCAGTTTCTTCTGCTTGTGGTTAGGCATGGTGTTATTGTCTTTTGATTTTTAATCTTCCAAAAATCCGTTAGGTCTGATTTTGAGGATGTTTTCCTTGGATTGAGTCTGGGAGTTTCAGCGTTAGGTTGCTATCACCATGGCGTCCAGACCGGAAGTCAATTTTTTTTTTTTTTTTTTTTATTACTTATTTTGTACCCGTAGGTAGATTTGTTTTGCAGTCTGGTGACAAACCACCAGCTGCTGGTCGCTGCGTGCGCAAGCGCCCCTTAACTCCCTAACCTGCATGTTTTTGGCATGTGGGAAGAAACCGGAGAAATCCCGGAGTAAACCCACGCAAACACGGGGAGAACATGCAAACTCCACACAGATCACTGTTGGTCGGGGGCAGGGATCAAACCCACGATCTCACGGTCCCCACGATCCCCCGGCCGAAGGTAAAACTGTGCTGCCACAGTGCTAACCACTGCGTCACCGTGCAGCCGGTCTCCGAGTGCTTTTCTAGTTCTGGTTGTCCCCCTAGGGGCTCTCTGTCCATATGCAAATTGTTCTGCTTCCTGCCCTAGCTGAGTGTGAAGATTGAATGTCCATGTAGATTGTGGTGGGTCACCACAAGTCCAATGTTTCTCTCTTAGCCATTCTTGGGTGTTTTTAGCTGTGTGTTTTGGGTCATTATGTTGCAAGACCCATGACCTGCGACTGAGACCAAGCTGTCTGACACTGGGCAGCACATTTCTCTCTAGAATACCTTGATAGTCTTGAGATTTCATTGTACCCTGCACAGATACAAGACACCTTGTGCCAGATGCAGCAAAGCAGCTCCAGAACATAACTGTCCCTACTGTGAAACATGGAAGAGGTTCTGTGTTCTTTTCTTGGTATGCTTCATTTTTGTGTCTGTGAACATAAAACTGGAACTTTTTGGGAAGTCAATCAGCTCTGTCTCGTCTGTCCATAGGACATTCTCCCAGAAGCTTTGTGGCTTGTCAACATGCAGTTTGGCAAATTCCAGTCTGGCTTTTTATGATTTGTTTTCAGCAGTGGTGTCCTCCTTGGTCTTCTCCCATGAAGTCCACTTTGGCTCAAACAACGATGGATGGTGCGATCTGACACTGAGGTACCTTGACCTTGGAGTTCATCATGAATGTGTTTAGAGGTTGTTCTGGGCTCTTTGGTTACCATTCGTATTATCCGTCTTCTCCTGCGGTGACATCCAGGGAGGTTGGTTACAGTCCCGTGGATCTTAAATTTCTGAATCATATGTGCAACTGTAGTCACAGGAACATCAAGCTGCTTGGAGATGGTCTTATAGTCTTTACCTTTAACATGCTTGTCTATAATTTTCTTTCAAATCTCCTGAGACAACTCTCTCTTTTGCTTCCTCTGGTCCATGTTTAGTGTGGTACACACCATGTCACCAAACAGCACAGTGACTACTTGTCACCCTTTAAATAGGCCGACTGATTAATTAACATCACAGATGTCTACAAACTTGTAGAGGACACATCTTGGTTGAACATGTCCCTATGGTCACATTATTTTCAATCTTTTCTAGGGGTACCATCATTTTTGTCCAGGCCTGTTTCATGAGTTTGTTTTATAAAATAATTCTGTTGAACCACAATTCAAAAGCATTGTCTGATTTTCATTGGTTAATTTTCATAGAATTTTTATTTACTACCACTTTTGTCAGATTCAGGTTATTTCTGTGACCATTGTGGGTTTTTCTTTCATTAACAGAGGGGTACCAACAATTTTGTCCACGGCTGTAAGTTGCTCCGTTGGGAGTGATATCTCACTCCTTCTGGGGCCGAGACACTCTTTGGTCCATTGCATCATTTCCCCTTTTCCCTTTTATTTTTTTTATTTTTAATTTAGCATTTATTTTTTTTACAGACTTTTTCTTACAGGCCATTTTTTTAGTAAACATTTTTTCCAAAAACTTTTTTTTTTTTTTAAAAAGAAACTTCATGTTGGTTTTACATTCAAGGGGTACCTACTTCTATGGAGTTTCCCACTATACTGTATAGTAGTCCCGAGGTATGACAACACTTTTTCCAGTAGAGGCAACAACAAGAATCAGGATTTTTTTTGTCAGTTTTAATTCAAAAGAAAAAGTACAGTGTAAAGACCAATTTCTTTTCCCTTTTTTTTTAAAAAAAACTTTGTTTTTTGTTACATTTGTATATGCTTATCTCTGTGTTCTTGTGTCCATTTTCTTATTTCAATTCAACTTTATTTATATAGCGCCATTTCACAACAACAGTCATCTCATAGCACTATCAACTGTAGGGGGGAACCCCCACAGTTGCAGAAAGACCCCAGCAATCAGGCGATCCCCTGTGAGCAAGCACTTGGCGACGGTGGAGAGGAAAAACTCCCTTTTAACAGGAAGAAACCTCCAGCAGAACCAGGCTCAGGGAGGGGCAGTCATCTGCTGCGACTGGCTGGGGGGTGAGGGGATAGAGAAGATGAAAAGAACAGACATGTAGAGAGCAAACAGCACGATGGGGACTCAATCTATGGGAGACAACAAACAAATGTTAATGACCAGCAAAAAAAATATTTCATTGAGAGTGAGGAAAGGAGTGAGGCCCAGTGCATTACTGGAGGTCTCCCGGCTGACTAAACCTATTAGCAGCATAACTAAGGGAGGGTTCAGAAACACATGATCCCTCCCCAATTGTAGGCTATATCAAAAAGGTAGGTTTTAGCCCTATTCTTAAAAACAGAGATCGAGTCTGACTCCTGAATCCAGATTGGCAGCTGGTTCCACAGGAGAGGAGCTTGACTTATTTCCATTCAAGTTGTATCTTAGAATGTGTATTTATGCGTTTTCATTTTCTCATTTTTTTCTTCTAGCTCCTCTCGTTTAGGCCGTTCGGGAAGATGGTGTTCAGTTTTCTGATCCAATATCTCTTTTTCCTTTCTTTGCTTGGTGGTCCGGTTGGGGTTGTGTTGGAGGCCCCTGAGGATCATGTTTTCTCTCCCGTGTTGCTGGAAGTGTTTGACCAATTCTGTTCCCTCTTTCAGTCCATTTTTCACATTCTATCTATGGTGGGACCATCGGGTTTTTAGGCTATTCCTAGTTTCGTCCACGTACTGTGCTTTGCAGTTTTTACATGTTATTATGTATATACAGTTTTCCGTGTGTCCTGAGATGTTTCTGGGGAGGTGGAAACCTCCTGTCTTCCTGTTTTTTGTGGGATGGGGTCTTGAATGCTCCTTAGGTTTTTCTTGTGTGGGTTTTAATTCTGCTCTAATAGGTCTTTCAGATTAGGATTATATCAGCATATAAGAGAGAACCCAAAGTGTTCCGGGATTGTGGTGTTTGATAGGATTTCGTTGAAGTTTTGTTTCAGGTGTCGGTGTAGTCTTCTGTTTTTCCCCTGAGAAGGTTGTGATTAGGGGGATTATTTGTTTCTGAGATTCTTCCTTTTCCCTGTGTGTGTTTGTAGTTCTGATGGATTTCTGTACTTCTCTGAGGAATCTGCGGCTATATTCTCTTGTCTTCAGTGCTGTGAACAGGATCTTCGTTGCTTTCTGTTCTTCTTCCCGTGAGCAGAGTCTGTGATATCTAAGTAGTTGGGATTTGATTATCCCCTTGAAGGTGTGTTGCGGGTGGTAGCTTGATTTATGTAAAAGTGCATGGGTGTCCGTTGGTTTGAAGTACACTTTGGTCTCCAGTTATTTGGTTTCTAGGAAGTTCCTGTGTTTGTAGATGTCACGTCCAGGAAATCCATCTCCTGTCGATTAGTGGTTGGTTCTAGCTCGATTTGTGTGTGATGGTTGTTTAGTGTTTGGACAAAATTATCAAAGTCTCTCATGGGGTGGGTTCAGATCCCGAAAATGCCATCCAGGTATCTAATATTTTAGAGGGAGTTTTTTGCATTTTTGGAAGCTTTCCTCCTCCCAATTTGCCATGTACTGTAGATGTTTGCGTAGGCCGGAGCAAATTTCTTACCCATGGCCGTACCGCTGATCTGGAGGTAGAATTTTCCGTTAAAATTGAAATCACTCCTTTTGAGGCAAAGTTTCAGTAGTTGTAATATCTCTTGATCCGGTCTGTCTTCCTTGGGGTATTTCTGGGAGTGTTTTTCCACGGCCTTTAGGCCTAGTTCCGTGTCTATGTTTGTGTAGAGGCTTTTGACGTCCATGGTGAACAGAAAGCATGGCTCTTCTATGATCCAGTTGGAGACTTGATCTACAAAGTCCTGTGAGTTTTTGATGTAACACGGGTGTAGACAAGCCAGGGGTGTCAGAAAGTGGTCCAGATATGCTGCTATTTCATAGCTCTCACTGTTACAGTCCGATACAATTGGTCAGCCTGGTGGTATCCTGTTTGGTATTGTCCATTTTTCTGGGTTTTTGTGGATTGTGGGTAGTAGGTAGAACCTTCTGGCCCTGAAGGGCTTTTTTCGTTTTAGGTATGTTGCTCGTTTTTTGCTGAGGAATCCTTTCTCCTCCAATTTGTCTATAATGTCTCCCATTTGTGTTGCTATTTCCTGGAAAATTGGGTTGTCTAGTGGGGTGTAGTAAGTCCTGTTGTCCAATTAAAGTAATAATAATAATGCATCAGATTTATATAGCGCTTTATCATAGACACTCAAAGATGCTTTACAAGTAGATACATTATTCATTCACTCCAGACAGACAATGGTAGTGGCAAGCTACTACTGTAGCCACAGCTGCCCTGGGGCAGGCTGACGGAAACGTGGCTGCCAATCCGTGCCAACGGCCTCTCCGGCCACCACCGAACATTTATACACATTCATACTCAGTGTTATGGGCACTGGAGGCAATGCAGGTGAAGTGGCTTGCCCAGGGACACAGCGGCAGGATATCTGGGGAGAGCGGGATTCGAACCGTCAACCATCGGGTTATTAGACGACCTGCTCTACCTCCTGAGCCACTGCCGCCCCAAGTGTTGAAGTGTTGCTTCCCGTACATAATCTGTTCTGTCCATTATTATTATTATTACGATTGTGTTTCCCTTGTCTGCTGGTTTTATGACGATGGTGGTATTATTTCTCATTTCCCTTAGTGCTCTAATTTCCTCTTCCGTGAGGTTGGGGGGGTCCGTCTCCTGTGTGTTGCCTTTTAGTGTTATGTGATCCTGTTCCATGAGTGTGATGAGGTCCGTGTGGATTTGGTTTGGAAGGGGTTGCCAGTTTGATTTATCATGGAAGGTTTTTGTTCTGTTTGTTC
The DNA here is from genome assembly GCA_020510985.1 of Pholidichthys leucotaenia. Lineage (NCBI taxonomy): Eukaryota > Metazoa > Chordata > Actinopteri > Cichliformes > Pholidichthyidae > Pholidichthys > Pholidichthys leucotaenia. Next base: position 431,386,980 of record CM035841.1, read on the forward strand.
TGCAGGTCCGAAGTAGGATGCCAACTTAAGTCTTCTGTGATATTCCGATATGTCTGCATTTAGTGTGTTTTTTTCGTGTCTGGTGGTTCTTATATTGGAGACGAAGGTGAAGCCCTTCCTGAGGACCTTTTCCTGCGTCTGTGTGAGTTGGAAAGTTTCTGATAGGTTCACTATTCCTTCTATCTTGGTCTTGGGTCCTCCGGCTGTCCTAATTCTAAAAAAAGACTTCCAATGGTTCCACATTACGATCCCTGTTGCTTTTGTCCAGTGTATTTTGTCCTCTTCTGTATGGAAATCCTCATTTCTAAGTCGTGGGATTTGGAGTGTTGTTTCTTTGATTAGTGTGTTTAGGTCCGTCAGTCTATTTTCTGTCATTTTCTGGATCTGTTGTAAGTAGTTTACCTGTGGAATCCTAATTTCTGCTTGTGGGAACACAGTTTTTGCCCTTCTTATTAAGATTCTCAGGTGTTGTTGTAGGTGAGTGTAGTTCTTGTGGTTTCGGTCATTTATCCCAAATGATAAGATGATTTTTTGGGTTCTTGGTGTTATTGAGGCTTTATATAAGATCTGTGCTGCCTGTAGTAGGTTAGCCCCTGGGTAGCAATCTACTTGGACCATGGTGTCGTAGTTTTGTGGTAGATTGGCCATGTTTGAATCTCCCATGATTATGATTGGTCTTCGTGGTTCTACGGTCCAATTCTCAAGTTTGTTTCCCTTGTGTTCACGTCTCTTGTACATGTCCATGTTTTTGCTGTTCTCCGGTTGTGGGTTTGTAATTTCATGTACCCTATTTTTTTGGTGAGGGTCGTCGGCCTCCGTCGGTCTATGATGACCATGGAAGAGAATCCTAAACGTCTACTCTGCTGGAACAGCACCGCCTGTGGCTGAACAGGCCAATGCGCACCGGTGTTCTACCTTCCAGCGTTGGGCGCTGGTAGGATTCAAGCCTGGGCAGGAAGATATGGAGGACAAGATGTTACCCATGCAGCATGTCCCCCCTCTCCACGTCACTGATGAATCCAAAGGAACAGCAGGGCTGCTATAGTTTGGCACCAGCACCGTCGCAGGAGCTGCCAGAACGATGTTGAGCACAACATAGAACTGCCTTAGGGGCTCCGACTCCGGATTTTTCCTCAGGGTCGACTCCCGAAGCCTCTCCCGTGACCGGGTGTGCCGCAAGGCAGCGGAGGTTTGAAATCAGGGTTTACCTTCCTCTAGATGGGCTACCTTCCCAGGTTGACGAGCCACCATCTACCCGAAGCATCTGGTTTTAAGGCGCCAGAGATCCGCCCTCGCCCCTTCTCCTATTAGTAAAAGCAGTTCCGCCGGGCTTAGAGACTAAACCACACGGGCAGGCTAGGAGTTGGACTTAGTTGTCAGAGGCTTTTCGAGACGCACGCCGTAAGGAGCATTTTTATGAGCACTGGGAGCTTAACCCCAGTGCCGCTCCTGACTATGACAACCTTGGAACATTGGTGAGGGTGTTATTGGTATAATAGGGCTGAGGTCATGTTCTAGGTTGGTTTTCCCAAAAATTCTATAGTTTATCGGTATTTCATTTGGAGCGCGTCTCCATTTCTGTGGTATTTGGGTTTGTCCCTTCCCTTATTTTCTCTTGTTCTCTGTTTTCTGTGGGTCTTTCAGTCGGGTTTTTGAATTGGTCTGTGTCTTCTGATTCTCCAATATTTGGATTCCTTTCGCAGTGGTGTGTTTTCTTTTTGTCGGGGGTTCCGGGGTCTCTTCCCTGTTTGTTGTTGTGTTCCGTGTGTCTCCGTCCAGTGTTTCTATGGTCCCTGTTTGAGCTCTTTCTGTCATAGCATGTGGGTCTTCCTCCTGGTCTGGTGTTTCCATGAGTTGGTTGGGGCTAGGTGTCTAATCTGTAGGTCCGTGTATGTTTTTGTTCTTTGTAGTTCTTCCTGGATGAGAGTTTTAATTTCTTCTCTTGCCGTGTTTATGGTGCTTTGTTTTATATTCTTAAAGTCTCTTTTCACCCATCTTGTGGCGACGTGTAGAGCCTTGTTCCATTCTGGTGTTATTGTTTCTTTAATTTTCTGTTTGTAGTCCTCTAGTACTTTCTTGTAGTGTTCCTCTAGAATCTGCATCGTGGTGTATGCCCAGTTCCTGGCGTTGTGGTCTAGTAGCATGTCTGTCTGTTCTTGTCTTTGTGTTGTGAATACAGAGTTTAGTAGGTCCTCCTCCTTCCGTTGTAGCCATTTGGGTATGGGTTGGGTTGGGTTTGTCGTCGTGTATATAAGCCGGTGGCTGGTCTTCATGTATAGGTTATAGTGTCTGGTTGCTAATTGGAAAGTGCCTAAGTTCCTTGTTCTCCATTTTCCTTTTCTGTAACATAAAATCATGGAGATACTCTGTGTTAGGTTGTGTTTTGTCCATTTTGCCTTTCCTATTTTGTTTTTTTTCGGGGGACGGGGGTGTTTTGAACCTTCCTGACACGAACCCTAACCCTGGACCCTTACCCTAACCCCAGAGATGGGGTAAACTCCTTTGCCTTCCTGTTTACAGCTGTATCTGTACCGGAAGACCAGAAATAGTTCCCCCCCCCCCATTGTGCACTGAGACGTTTTAAATATGCTCGCCCCAGTATCCCTGAGGGTAAGAGGTTAATAAAGTGGAATGACATGGGGAATAGAAAGCTTGGGATCAGTCCGCCAAGGTCTCCGCCTTTGACCGCCACCTAATCCACATAGCACCGGACCCCCATGATCCCTCCTGCAGGTGGTGAACCCACTGGAGGGCGGACCCATGTAACTCCTTCGGGCTGAGCCTGGCCGGGTCCCATGGGTGGAAACCCGGCCACCAGATGCTAGCCTTCGAGCCCCTCCCCCAGGCCTGGCTCCAGGGTGGGGCCCGGTAACCCCATACCAGGCAGGGTACACTGAATCCTTGATATACAATTTATCATGAGTCTGTTGGATCGTTCTTAGTCTGGCCCTTCACCCAGGACCAGTTTGTCTTGGGAGACCCTATCAGAGGCAAATTGCCCCCGGACAACATAGCTCCTGGGATCACTGGGGCACGCAACCCCCCCCACCACGATAAGGTGACGATCCATGAGGAGGAGGCAGACAGAAGGCATTTGACTGCGTCCCTCGTGGATTTTTGTGGGGGGTGCTTCGGGAGTATGGGGTATCGGGCTTGTTGTTACGAGCTATTCGGTCTCTGTACAACCGTTGTGACAGTTTGGTTCGTATTGCCAACACTCGGTCGGAGTCATTCCCAGTGAGAGTTGGACTCCGCCCGGGCTGCCCTTCGTCACCGATCCTGTTCATAATTTTTATGGACAGGATTTCTAGGCGCAGCCAGGGAATGGAGGGTGTCATGCTTGGGGACCACAGGATCTCATCTCTGTTGTTTGCAGATGATGTTGTCCTGTTGGCTTCATCCAGCAATGACCTACAGCTCTTGCTGGGACGGTTTGCCGCTGAGTGTGAAGCGGCTGGGATGAGAATCAGCACCTCCAAGTCCGAGTCCATGGTCCTCAGCCGGAAAAAGGTGGATTGTCCTCTCCGGGTTGGGGACAGGCTCCTGCCCCAAGTGGAGGAGTTTAAGTATTTTGGGGTCTTGTTCACGAGTGAGGGGAAAATGGAGCGAGAGATCGACAGACGGATTGGAGCAGCATCTGCAGTGATGCGGACGTTGTACCGGTCTGTTGTGGTGAGGAGGGAGCTTAGTTCTAAGGCAAAGCTGTCGATTTACCAGTCAATCTACGTTCCTACTCTCACCTATGGTCACGAGCTTTGGGTAATGACCGAAAGAACGAGATCGCGGATACAAGCGGCTGAAATGAGCTTTCTCCGTAGGATTGCTGGACTCACCCTCAGAGATAGGGTGAGGAGCTCAGTCATCCGGGAGAGGCTCAGAGTAGAACCGCTGCTCCTCCACATTGAAAGGAGTCAGTTGAGGTGGTATGGGCATCTGATTAGGATGCCTCCTGGACGCCTCCCACTTGAGGTGTTTCAGGTACATCCCACTGGGAGGAGACCCCGGGCCAGATCCAGGACTCGGTGGAGAGACTATGTCTCCCAGCTGGTCTGGGAACGCCTTGGTATCCCCTCTGAAGAGCTGGAGCAGGTGGCTGGGGAGAGGGAAGTCTGGGTTTCTCTGCTTGAACTGCTGCCTCCACGACCCGGACCTCCGGAAAAGCGGTAGAAGATGGATGGATGGATGGACATGGGGGAATAAGTATTGAACATGCTTGGTGAAATTCATTTAATATTTGGCAGAAAAGCCTTTGTTGGTAATAAGAGCTTCCAGACGCCCCCTGTATGGAGAAACTAGGTGCAGGCATTGCTCAGGAGTGATTTTAGCACATTCAGATATTTTGTGTTAGGTTGTGTTTTGTCCCTTTTGCCTTTCCCATTTTGTTTTTTTCGGGGGGGGGGGGGGGTGTTTTTAACCTTCCTGACACGAACCCTAACCCTGGACCCTTACCCTAACCCCAGAGATGGGGTGGGGGAGGGGTTAGAGCTATATGCTGCTGTATTCACTCTAGTAAAAGGGAAAATTCCTTTTCATGATTTTCTTTAACATTGTCCAAACAAATCAATTCAAATTTTGATTTAAAATCCATTCATTTCCCAGTCCCAACTACATGACATTTATTTGTCTATACAGAGTAATACATTTAAAGGTCATTTTCATTGTCCATGACAATCTGACAAACTCCAAATAGCTGTTTCGCTGTATTTTTTTGTTTTTTAAGTTCAGTAGTACCCCCCCCCCCGCCCCCGAAGTTTGATGCCAATTAACCTAACTTGCATGTTTTTGGCATGTGGGAGGAAACCGGAGAAATCCATCAAACTGGGGGATTCTAAATTGTCCTTAGGTATGACTGTGACAGTGAATGGTTGTGTGTCGCTCTGTGTTGACCCTGCGACGGACTGGCGATCTGTCCAGGGTGGACCCTGCCTCTCGCCCAAAGATGCTGGGATAGGCTCCAGCCCCCCCCGTGACCCGAAAAGGATTAAGCGGAAGAAGATGAATGAATGAATGAAGTTCAGTAGTTGAACTGCTCTACAGAATTTGGGGGGATGCTCTGATCAAGAGTTTTTGTTTGCGACACCAAATCCAAGTCATTTAAGTTCCTGCCAGTTCTCAGTTCAATATGTGCATATTCCTGCAGCACACTGTTGCAAACTACACATGATGACTGCATTTAAAATTATTAAAATCAATGTCATGTACTTGACACTTCAGTAGCTCTCTGGTGCAGTAAGGGAAGTCAGTCTTTGCTCATGTTATTCCTTTACAGGGTTCCCACTGAAAATTGAAAACTAAATTCCAGGACTTTTCCAGGATATTCCAGGATAAAAATCATCCAATTTCCAGGACTTTGAACGGTATTTCTGAAACAATTTTCTAGTACAAACTGATCTTTCTGGCCTCCTCCACCCCTTACAGCCAGCCGATTCCACCCACTTTATTACACTATACAGTCTACCTGTGTTAGATTACAATATCAAAGTGTCAGGTATAATACCAACTACAAAAATTCAGCAAAATTATTGTGCACACTACTAGGCTATAGGCGTTATTTCAGCAGAACAGAAAGCAGACCACCACCTGAAGGGAACGTTTCTCTAACTACAATGCAACAAATCTTTCTAGAGTCATGGCCACATAAAATTGTACATGCTACTATACAGTATATAATACAAAGTGAAGAACGGGACATTCATAATCAGTAACTGCACATAGAATTCACCTTTTGCTCTTGAAAATAGTCACTCTAATGATTTCAGTTTCTGCTTGAGGTCTTCTAGGTTTCTTTTCCAGTTTTAGATTTTCATCTGCCTTCTCAGACACTTTCTGCCTGAAAGCATTGGACTTAGCCAGCAAAGTGAAGTCATGCTTTGTTTCCGCTTTCTTTGCCAGCTAGTCTGCTTCCTTGGTCATTGACTCGATGCTATCTTTCAAGAGCTTCCTCTTCTCTGGTGACTGGATATCATCGTGTAATGCAGGGGTGTCCAACCATGTGCCATGGAGAGCCAAGACCCTGCAGGTTTTACCTCCAACCAGTGTCTTCAACAGCAGATTTCAGTGAACTTCTTCCCACTGATTGCTGATAAGTGAAAACACCTGCTGAAGAGACCGGGTAGAAGAGAAAACCTGCAGGGTCTTGGCTCTCCATGGCACATGGTTGGACACCCCTGGTGTAGTGCCTCTCTTTGTGGATTTCTGATCATCTGTCTGTGACTTCTTCTGATCCTCGAGATACTGATGGTATCTCATCCTTGATGCCCTGACATGCCGTTTTAGTCTAGGAGTGAAGGGTAAGTCAGTGAAGTGCTGGCCTGTAGCTAGGATACTGTCAAACTGTACGCAGAGCTACAACGGTCTTCTCCTGCATGTTCTCAACTAGGAGGTCTTTGCAGGACGCCACAAATTTCTCTACATTAGGCCACATCTGCACAGCACGCTCTGCAACCTTTGCATCCTCAACCCATCTGTGCTGGCAAAACTGCAATGGGTACAGCTTGCTCCCTGTCGTAGTGGTGAAGTCCTCTCTTCTTGCAGGGGTATCATGAAAGATCTGCCATAGGGACCTCAGCAAGTTTCCTATTTTCCATCCAGACTCTAGCTCCTTTCTGCAAGCTTCCATGGACAGTACGGAGTCCACAGCTTCCGATGTTCAGAAGTTCTGGCAGATCCTGTGTTTTGCGCTCCTGTTGCAGATCATTGAAAAATTTCCAATTGACGTTTGGTCCATCCATTGACACCTGCAACAGACGCTTGGGATCCAGTTGTTGTGTCCCTTCCTTGAAGTTTTTGAGAAGGTCGTTTGCTCGAGTATGCCCTAAGAACTGTGACCCAAAGTACCTTACAGTGACTTGACCAGGTTCATCGTCCCAGTAAAGGACAATGAAGTCCATCTGTTCATTTTGTGAAACTGGATTCATGCACTCAAAGGATATGGTATAGCACTCAGCACTTCTCACTTTTTCCACCAGCAGATCTTGGAAATATGGAGACAAGCCAAAACAAACTAGATAAGCACACTTTGTAGCACCACATGAGAAAGTTTTTGCAATTTGGCTGTCTGGAAACATTCTTGGGAACAACATGCCCACATCAGATGATTAATTGAATGAATAGCGGCTCATAACCAGCTTCAGAGCCCAGAGAACCTCTGCGTAGAGTGCAGCTTCTGACAACAACTGATCTGATCTTTGTGGAGCTGTACTTGTACTAGCAACTGGTGCATTGGAGGTGATATTGGCTGCAGCATCATCTGCCTTTTCGTCTTGTTTCTTTCCAAAGAAGTTGGTGATTGCTGATGGGTTTTGCCTTGACTGGCTCATCCTGTTATGCAGGTTGCTTTTCATGTGACTTCTCAGAGCGGAAACTCCCATGTTTGCTATGTCAAAACGCTTCTTGCAAAGTTTGCAGTATGCTTTGGTGTCATCCTTGGGGTCTTCCTTGACCCATGCTGAAAACATACTAGGATGCCATACTACTGCAAAGGAAATTCATGTTAAAACCCAGACATGCATCTACAACGCTATAAGGCGAGACATAATTGCTTTTCAACTTCATGGATCTGGCACCTATAAGTACAAATAAGGCCACGGTTTTTTGATTCCTTGTTGCACAGAACTCTCTCAGAACCTTCTGAAGCAGTCAGTCGGTCGGCAATTAAAATAAAAAAATCATTTCATTTGAGCATCGGTTAAAAAAAAAAAAAAAAAAAAAAAAAGTGATCAGGCTAGTTTCTGCCCCTGCCACTAGGAGCGCCACAGGAAAAATGACACGTAGCCCCCTAGCGGTGGTCGGAAAAAAATAGAACCGCCGCTCCAGGTTGCAACTGCCGCTCAAGAAATAAATTTGCCATTCAGTTTTGTGCAACAAGGAATCAAGAAACTGTGGCCTAACCTGTAATAAAACAATGACATTGCAGTTTGCTTCACACAAGAAGGCTTATTGCAATTTTAGTTTAACATACATATTTCTAATTCTAACTTCAGGATGAAAACTTTGCCAATCATTTGCTTGTTTTCTTTTTTGTTTAAATCCCTCATCTCAGAAAAAGCCTGGGAAGTTCAGGCAAGCTAAAAATCAATCATGTCTCGCCTGATATATGTACCACCACCACACAGACAGTACAGTGGGGTGACAAGCAGCCACTGTATTGCCTATAGATGTGTGACAAATAGCTCTGGAGGCAAGGGATGCCAAACCTTTTCAGCATTCCAGCTTTTCTAAACCTACATACTACATTAAACCAAAGACCTAAACAAGGTTACATGTACAAGTATGGCAAGAAGTGACAAGAGAGTCCACTGCATAATACAAAGATTAGAAACTGGAAGGCTGCCATAGCCATGTGATAGGTGCAGACACTACACACTGTAGAATATTAAGCACAACCAACATCCATGCAACACTGAATTCAAGGACTTTCAATGACTTTTTTAGCTGGTAATCCTATTTCCAGGACCACCTGATTTTTGGCAGTATTTCAGGACTTTTCCATGACTTTCCAGGATCACTTTTTTTCCAGGACTTTCCAGAATTTTCAAGGACCGTGGGAACCTTGCTTTAGTTTTTATTATCACAATGGTTAAAAAAAATGCCATGCATTTCTTAACACTTACATATAACAGGAATTTCCTGTTGTCAGGCTTTACAGTGCCTACTTTTGTGCTGCAGTATGAGATCCACAAAACTGTTGTCCATACAGAGTTATACAGTTTTGATCAAGTGAAGAATCAATCCAGTGAGCAGTTAGGTAAAACCGTGACACTGGGCAAATTTAGTAGTAAAGCCAATAGCAGTTACATCAAATAAAATACCCCATAGGTGGTGGCAAACACTTTTATACAGCTCAGGTGCCACTGTGTCAGATATGTTGTGTTGAGATAGCAGGGCTTACTTTGGTACCAACAGCTCCAAAGGACAATGAAAACTCAGAGCAGATTTGGTAGCACAGCAATAAAGATTACAGAGTGAGTTCATGACTCTGGATGGACAACCCATTTAAGCCATTGATGATCTGTTATGTATGGTAAAATACCTTGGGTAAAGGATGAGGTCAGATGGCTAGACGAACACAGCTTTATTGAAGGTACTGAACAGCGGTTACATGGTAGGCACCTGGCAGAGGGCACCGGTCTAAAGAGGCTGCAATATGGATGCCCTCTGGTATTTACAGGGTGGTGCAGTGATGTGACAGGAAGTGCACATCGATACACCACACTTCACAATAATGTGCCAAAACACTATGTAACATCCCCCCCCCATAAAGTCCAAAACCATGCACACAACTGAATCCCCCCCCCCCTCAGATTTGGGATCCAAATGATGTACTAACATAGCGAAAAACAATGTACTAAAATGACCTAACATTCCCACAACATAACCTAAAATAGGGCTGACGGTGGACTACCGTACAGCATGCAGGGTGGATAATTCTGCCACCCAATAAACTAAAAAGTCCATGTAAAATGGGATTATTTTGTATATTTTGTTTAAGTTTAGGAACACGGCATGTCATTTTAGTTTTATAACATGCATACATTAAAACACTAGAATTATAAACAATTATTTGCAGCACAGTCCCTTGGGCAGGAGGAGTAGAACTGGCGTGGGGGGTGCCCGGGGCAGCCCCTCAGCAAGCGCGTCCCTGGAAGCAGCAAGCCCCCGGGACGATGGCCCATCTTCTGGACAAAAGAGCCTCGCTTCTTCCCCACCGTCACCTGCTCTCGTCCAGCCTCGTCACCTGGAGCCTCTTCCCAGACACACCAAAGCTGATTGGCGTGCCTCGCCAAGCCATCGGACATCCTGAAGTATCCTGTGCCCAGCTTAGCCACTATGCACAGACACTTGTGATGTTTAGCCAGCCATCGTCTGGCCCATCTTCGCCGTGGACGTTTTTCACCTCAAACCCGGACCAAGTCCAAAACCCTCAGCGGGGCCCATTTTGGCCTGAAGCGTGCTGCTGAGCACGCTGTTCCTCCGTACTCGTCGGTATGGCCCCGACCTCTTCTAAGACTGTCGTAACATTCATCATCATAGCTGCAGACCCTCTGTCCCACTGCAACCAAACTTCGGAGAAATCTGCGGCTAGCACATTGGTGTCACTCGCCGGCGCAGGCACCTCGCCGTCACACTCGGTACCCCCCTCTAACGTTTCTTGAGCGCCGGCACTGAGACCCTCCTGCCCGGAACCCAAGTGAAGCTGGTCCTGCTTGACTGTCATGGTGTCCATTAATCCTTCGTCCCACACAACGTCCTCATTGACCACTGGAACTGGAGGGTTCCACTGGCCACAACTCAACCACTCATTCCCACTGTCGTCTTTTATGGCGACACCCAGTCCGTAAAATGGATCACAGCCCATGATGTTGCCTTGTGCTATCATGTGGAACGTGAAGTCAACCATCGTCTCAGACTTGTACCGAACTGTTAATTCCAAAGTCCCAACCGTGCACAGCCTGCTACCCCCATAACCATGCAACAGCACTGGGTTACCGCTAATCCTGTAGTGGGGGAAAAACTTCCTCACTGTGGCCCAATTCAGCAACGACCCCTCCACTTCCATATAGAGCAACAGCAGCACCTCCACACCGTCCAACTCCACTATGCAAAACGTGTACCCATTTGTGCTGGGGTACACCATATGGAAGGTTGTCGGGGGCGGGCGGAGTGATTTCTTCTGTGGGCTCTCTGGTTTAGATTCACGGCACAATCTAGCATAATGGTTCAAGCGCCCACATCTGCTACAACGCTTCCCTGGCCAGGCAGTCCTTAGCCTTATTGCAGTGCGTTGCGGACCCACAACCCTTGCACAGGAGTTTTCCCAGGGCAGACCTTTGGCTGGCAATATTGGCTTCCTTAACATCGTCGTCCATGCTATCCTTGCTATACGGGTCTGCAACATTTGCCGCAGCAGGAAGCTCTGGCAACCACCGTGACTGGTGCCAGTTTAGCTCCGAAGCTAGTTTGCCTGCGGCCTCTAGCTGTACAGTTAGCGCAACAGCTCTGGCTAATGTTAAGTCACTGGGCGCCGTGAGTAGCCTAGCCCACAATGCGATACTACATGTGTGCTCCGCAAGCTGGTCGCATATCAATTCATCTTCCAACGGCCCAAAGCGACACTCGCTAGCTAGCTGCTTTAAGTCGGTGACAAACTAATGAACAAGCTCACCCACTCACTGATGTCGCTGCCAAAAACGGATCCTCTGGACAGTCATGCTATCCGGGGTATGAAAATGATTTGCTAGCAGCTCCACAATGTCTTCAAAAGATTCTTAAGCTCCGAGTGTGCGTAGGACTCGCTGGCCCTCAATACCCATGTTGTGAACAAGTAGTGCATGTGCTCTTAACTTGTCGAGCTTACCCAGGTCCAGCATAGTGATGTACGTCTGAAAAGCCTCAAACCACATCGGCCAAGGCACCGGCGGCTCGCCCGGGAGCTCAAGAAAGGGGCGAAGTGGTGTAATGCGCGCCTCCATGAGTTAATCCTCAATCACCAAATATTATGTGGTAAAACACCTTGGGTAAAGGATGAGGCCAGATGGCTGGACGAACACAGCTTTATTGATGATACTGAAAAGGGGCTACATGGTAGGCACCTGGCCGAGGGTACCAGTCCAAAGAGGCCATAATATGGATGCCCTCTGGTATTTATAGGACAGTGCAGTGAAGTGACAGGAAGTGCACGTCACTACACCGCACTTCACAATAATGGGCCAAAACACTATATAACATTCTTCATTTTCAAGTTTGCTTTGGTGGAAACTTATCCCAAATTTAACTCCGTTAATCTGTTTCCAAGTGTTAAAACTTTAGGTATCTATTCAAATAGTACTGAATAAAGATCTCTTTGTAGCAAATTATACACATTTCAAATGGCTGTTGGCCTGCTCTTGTTTTCCACTTCAAGATAATCAGCAGAGAATGGGAGTTGACATATACCCAATGACTCCAATCAATTAAAAAAATTGGACCCTGATCTGATTCTTGAAAGCTGATCTGGCCATTCCTAGTGTTTTTATGATATAGGACAATTAAATTAAAAGTCACTGCTGGCTACATTTGATATTGACAAGTCTGAGAGTCTGTCTTAAAGATGATAAAGAAAAATGTGAAGTTAAGTAGAAACTGAAGGAAGTGTCCCATAGTTCATTCATCTTCTTCTGCTTAATCCTTTTCAGGTCGCGGCTGGGGGTGGGGGAGTGGGGGCTGGAGCCTATCCCAGCATCTTTGGGCGAGAGGCAGGGTACACCCTGGACAGATCGCCAGTCCATCGCAGGGCCAACACAGAGAGACACACAACCATTCACTCTCACATCCATACCTAAGGACAATTTAGAATCCCTAGTTTGATGCCAATTAAACTAACTTGCATGTTTTTGGCATGTGGGAGGAAACCGAAGAAATCCCGGAGTAAACCCACACAGACACGGGGAGAACATGCAAACTCCACACAGATCACTGTTGGCCGGGGGCTGGCATCGAACTCAGGATCCCCCGGCCAAGGGTGAGTTGCTGTGCTGCTGTAGTGCTAACCACTCCGCCACCGTGTCCCATAATGATTGGTACATCGACTAACTGAGGGAAATAAAACAGATAAGGAGATGGAGAGATTCACCAGAATCCGAACTATTAGTCTGTATGGGATCAGACTCAGACTACAAGCCAAACCAGAATGCATCATTGTCTAGTGATGAGTCTCCATTGAGTTTGAGCCCAAACAATGGTTTATCGTGTGAACAATGCTGTGAAAGTTTGCACATTAGTTCGAGTGAAGATGAAGATTGCCAAAGAGGTAAGTGCACCATTAAAAATGAAAAAAAAAAAAAAAAATTAGAAATTAAACTGGCTTGCAAAAGTCTTCATACCCCTTAAACTTTCCCACATTTTGTCAAGTTACAACCACAAATGTAAATGTATTTTATTGGAGTTTTACGTAATTAACACAAAGTGGAGCATAATTATAAAGTGAAAGGAAAATGATACATGGTTTTCATTTTTTTTTTTTTTTTAAACCAAGAAAAATCTGTAAAGTGTGGCATGAATTTTTATATAGCCCCCTTTACTGTGATCCCCCTAAATAAAATCCAGTGCAACCAATTGCCTTCAGAAGTCAACAAATCAGTAACTAGAGTCCACCTACGTGTAGCATCATCTCACTTTGGCTCAGCAATAATTATTCTTCTGCTTAAAGACATTTTGTTTCACCCAGGAGTAAAACAGTCAAGAACTGATTTTCTCCCCCAGGCCACAGCTGAAATCCCATTCCTTTGCTAAAACCAGTCTAAAAGAATTCAACCTATTTCCTCCTGTGCGCCTTTATTGCCCCCATAAACATGGAACAGACATAGAGCCCCTCATTGCCACACCGATCCACAGCTCAATAAAATTTCCTTAAACTTTGGGTCATGCTGGATTTAACCAGTGAACTTTAAAGTACATTATTACAAACTCAATTCTAAACCTTCTCTTTTCAGGACTATGAAAAGCAAATGGACTCTGATGTTTTTAATGTGGAAAATCACTAATGTGTGAAATGCATTAATCTGATTTTATATATATGCATGTTAAAAATGTTTAAATTAATGTTTATTCCTGCATGTTGATTTGGAAGCACTGCTCATAAGTTACATTAATCACTAAGGTTAGCTTAGTTCATACATAAGGGTATAAAAGCATATTCCAGTGTATTAAAATTGTGTGTATCCATGGGGACCGGTATCAAATGTCACCTAACATTCACTGGGCTCCAGCTTCTCCATCCCGTTGGCCCCTCGCAGACAAAGCCCGTCATTGGGCTAAAGTTCGTCAAGCCCGCACACGAAGGACGCTCATTGGCTGAGATTCCGGTCAACCCGGAAACCCGCGAAAGCTCAACAGAACTTGTTAAAAGAGGAGGTAGCGGGGGGGGGGGGGGTCTTCCTCTTTATGTCGCTCTTTGGACGCCTCTTTCGCCTCCGTTCGTCGCTCTTTTGTCTCTTCTTTGTCCATTGTCTACACACAGCAAGAAAGAACTTTGGGAAGAACAAAGGACTGTCTGAACAAAGACTTCTCCCACATGTTGCTTTTCCAAGCACAGAGCAGATGACTCGTAATTTGTTTATGTAACTTTGTATTTTAATGTTTTTTCCTTTTTCTCTTAAATGCCTAGGAATTCCTATTTCTTTGAGCTCAATTCTTAATCGGAGTTAAAACTCCAATTTTTATTTATCACCTTTTCTTTGTTAAACTTTCTGTAAAACCACCGTTTGTTTTAATTTTAATGTAAGTTTTAATCTTGACTTTATTTTTATAATACTTTTCTTGACCAATCACACACCAGAAGCTATTATTTTTATCTAAAGTCCAAAACTCTTTAATTTGAGATCAGATTAGGTATCTTTAATTATTACCGAAGGCCTCTGAGAAGACGCAGCTCCCACATCACGCACAGCTGAGGAATCAACGCGCTTCTGCTGAATTTCAACCATTGAGATCAAACATCCGATCTCATCCATCGTCGAGAATATTTGCAGGACAAATATTCTGGGTTTTGGCCCTGAACAACACATCAAAACTTCATGAGGACGACGAAAGAACGTTGACCAGATCAATGGGGAATCATCAACGAGGAATCACGTGAGCTGCAAACTTTGAGTCATCTGCTGAATTAAACTTCTGAGGTTTGGTAATAATTTGTATATCTAATCAGATGCAAATTAAGAAGCCATTAACATAACCCCTCTTCATTAAAATTCCGTTTTTATTTTCATAAGATTAATCCAGAACTTTTCATATAATTAGTAAACTTTCTCCATAAGTTTGCGTTGTTTCCATAATCTGTTAACTCAAACTGATAGGAATTCATTTCTCAGTTTAACCCTGGTTCCGAAAATATTGACATTGTTAATCTATCATTTACAAGATTAATTTTATGATTAATGAAATTACTGCAATATCTGTTAATCATTTCATTTAATAAATATGTGAAAATGAGAAGTTGTTGAGAATTTATTTCATTCCGAGTTTTTCAAGCCCAGGTATCGAATTCACGAAAAAAATTTTGAGACCGATTATTAATTAATTTGAGTGATTAAACGGGTATAAAGTGAAATTAAAGTTGCTTCTTAAAGATAGAAGCTGGTGCCCCTACGAGTGTTATTTTTCTGGTGTATATGAAATGAAGTTTGATCTCAGATTCCCATACATCAATATAAATTAAATAATTTATACCTGATCATAGTTATTAATTTCATATTTTCCTACATATGTGTACTCTAATCTCAGCATAAATACAGCTGTTCTGTGAAGGCTACAGAGAACATTAGTGAAGCCTAAAGAATACACAAAACAGGTCAGCGATAAAGTTGCGGAGAAGATTAAAGTAGGGGTCCCTGCTAAACAACAGCACACACCAGCATTAGACCAGCAGCAAAGCACAATCCATCCATCCATCTTAAACCGCTATTCCAGAGGTCCGGGTAGCAGAGGCAGCAGTACAAGCAGAGAAGCCCAGTCTTTCCTCTCCCCAGCCACCTGCTCCAGCTCTTCAAAGAGGATATCAAGGTGTTCCCAGACCAGCTGGGAGACAGTCTCTCCAGTGAGTCCTGGGTCTGCCCCGGGGTCTCCTCCCAGAGGGACGTGCCCAAAACACCTCAAGTGGGAGGTGTCCAGGAGGCATCCTGATCAGATGCCCATACCACCTCAACTGGCTCCTTTCAATGTGGAGGAGCAGCGGTTCTACTCTGATCCTCTCCCGGATGACTGAGCCCCTCACCCTATCTCTGAGGGTGAGTCCAGCAATCCTATGAAGAAAGCTTATTTCAGCCGCTTGTATCCGCGATTTTGTTCTTTCGGTCATTACCCAAAGCTCGTGACCATAGGTGAGGGTAGGAACGTAGATTGACTGGTAAATTCAATTCCGGTTCTGGCGCCACACGAGTTGGCTGCCTTTTGCAACAGCGACTCAATTCTGAGTTTTTATCTTCCTTCTTTCTGATCCGGCACACCTTTCACTCTATATATATCACGGACACACAGATCGCCCCAAAGGTCTCCCGAGTCGGAGGACGGAGCCTCTGTTTACAGCAGGAGACGATACAGCAGGGAAGAGCTAGCTAGCACTCAACCGCCACCCGGTGCCAACGGAGAAACTCGACATACCGGGAGAACTGTAGTGAAAACGACACTGGTGACGGGCTGGAGTTTAGGTGGCGTGCAAGAAATAAAAGACAGAATAATAAAGAGCGATGGCAAGAAGCAAGCAGACCGCCCGTAAATCTACTGGAGGAAAAGCCCCCCAGGAAGCAGCTGGCCACCAAGGCTGCTCGGAAAAGCGCTCTGGCCACCAGTGGAGTGAAGAAGCCTCACCGTTACAGGCCCCGTACCGTGGCTCAGAGAGATCCGTTGCTACCAGAAATCCACGGAGCTGCTCATCCGTAAGCTGCCCTTCCAGCACCTGGTGAGGGAGATCGCTCAGGACTTCGAGACCGACCTGCGCTTCCAGAGCTCCGCCGTCATGGCTCTGCAGGAGGCCAGCGAGGCCTACCTGGTGGGTCTCTTTGAGGACACCAACCTGTGCGCCATCCACGCCAAGAGGGTCACCATCATGCCCAAAGACATCCAGCTGGCCCGCCGCATCCGCGGAGAGAGAGAGCTTAGACACACAGTGCGGAGCATTGTGGTTGGTGGATGTGCAGCAGAAAGTCTATCTTATATATATATATAAATATGTATACTAGCTGCTCTTGTTTTTTTCTTGCCTTCTGATTGTTGCTCTGAGTGTTGCTATCCCTGTGCTGTTGCAATCCTGGAATTTCCCCATTGTGGGACTAATAAAGGCTTATCTTAAATTGACAGCTTTGCCTTAGAACTCAGCTCCCTCTTCACCACAACAGACCGGTACAATGTCCGCATCACTGCAGATGCTGCTCCGATCCGTTTGTCAATCACCTCCCAAAAAAACATGGCAAGAACTGGACAGAAGGATCTCAAGATTCATATGGCAGGGCAAGGGACCAAGAATCAGGTATAGAACCCTACAGCTAAACAAAGACTGGCTCGCGCTGCCAAATATCAGGGACTATTTTAAAGCTGCGCAAATTAAAACTTTAGTAGAGATATGTAACCCAGTCTACACTGCACAATGGAAGGAGATGGAATGCCAAATAAGTGACATCCCCCTACAGGCGATAATAGGGAACAATGCCTTACCTAAACTTTTGAATAACACTAACCCGTGGATAGAGACCCTGCTAAAAATTTGGTTTAAGATAGTCAGAGAGAATCAAACTAAAGAACCCTATCGATTACTGCAATGGATTGCCTATGATCAAGACTTTACTTCTAATAAAACAGACACTAGATTTAAAAAGTGAAAAGAACGGACTGACAAAATATTACGATTTTTTTAAAGGGCAAATTTTAAGAAGTTTTGAAGATTTGAAAAAACAAGGTCTAACAAATCAAGACCTTTACAGGTTCTTTCAGCTTAGACACCACAAACAAAATACTTAAAAAGGAGGATTTGGAAAGGGCCCAGTCAGGTGTTCTGAAGGTCTTCTTAATGGCATATAAAGGGATCCCAGGGATCAGATACATTTCTAAAATATACCAAGGTCTTCAAGACTTAAAAGGAGACAACACATCATATATAAAAGAAAGATGAGAAAAAGAGGGGAATTTCACTTTTCCATTGCTGTTTATTTAGCTTTTCCCATATTTCCAGTTGTAAAGTACTTCATCCCTGCTGTGGAGAGAAATTGGATGGAAAAACTTGGTAAGATTTTTCAGAACACCTGCACAAAACAAATTTACTCATAAGGGGTTGAATTGTTGGCGCTTGTGTGGTGATGAGACTGCAAATCATTTTCATGTGTTTTGGTCATGTCCAGTTATCCACCAATATTGGACCAATGTACAGACAATACTGGGGAAAATATTCAAAGTAACAGTTCCTTTTCCTTTTGTAACTTTGTATTTGGGTTTACTACCGGAATCACTGGAAAGACGAGAAAAATACTTATTCACCGTTTTAATATTGGCAAGTAAAAAAGCTCTAACAAGAAAATGGATGTTGAAGGATTGTCCTACACCTGAAGACTGGATTAACGTGATTCAAGACATTTATTCGATGGAAAAGTTGACATTCGCACTGAGACAGGACATGGATGGGTTCTTGAACTTTTGGCAACCCTGGATCGCATGCGTCTTCCATTAGATCTAATCTTTGACAAATACCATTTCAATAATGGCACCTCTCTTTGTTCCAACGCTACTCAGATACTCATTTTTTTCCTCTTGTTTTTCTCTCGGTTTTTTTTTGTTCTTTTAATTTCTTTACTTCACTTAAAAGGGTGTTGTAATAATCATTCTTCCAATGTTGTCAAACAACAAAAAAAAAGGAACATGTGAGGACGCACAGGTAAGAGCTCCCTGTTCGTGACTGTTTAAAAGGCAGTTAAACGCAGTTTGGAGCTGGCGTTTTGAGCTTTTTTTGTTGCTGCCGCTGGGGAGTGAACCTGCTTGTGAAGAGTAATGAGGAATTTGCCAGTAGTAGCTGGTGAAGCGGCCCCGCGCCCCCCCGCACCTCGCGCTCAGGGAAAACAGATTACTCCCACGTGCGTTTTTTTTTTCCGAACTATCCAAATCAGAGATCATCGGCCGGAATAATGGGTCCCTAGAGAGCTCTGCCAAATGAAGATGAGATAAAAAAAGTGCTGGATTTCTTGGCAGAAGAAATGTCTGCTCTAAAATCACAACAAAGAGGTATACTGGACCTCATGGAGGAAATTAAAGTGCTGCGCAGCCAGAACGCTGAAAAAGACAAGAGGCTGGCGTATCTGGAAAGCAGATTGGCTGAGATGGACCAAAACACTCTGGCAAACGACGTGATCATCACGGGGCTCCACATCAAACCCCGATCATACGCGAGAGCAGTGGCCGCAGACAGCAGTGGAAGTCAGCTGGATGAGGAATCCACTGAGCAACAGGTGACGGCCTTCATGCAGTCAAAAGGAATCCAGCTGGACTGCACCAACATCGAGTCCTGCCACCCTCTGCCCAGGAAAAACAGCGACAAACCTGCTGTGATCATGAGGTTTGTAAACAGAAAACACAAGACGGCACTAATGAAACAAGGTAAGAAGCTGAAAGGAACCAACATCTACATAAACGAGCACCTCACGAAAGAGAACGCAGAAATAGCCAGGAAAGCAAGATACATGAAAAAGCAGAAAAAAATTCAAAACACCTGGACATCAAATTAAACCGATCGCCTGAAGAAGCCAAGGTCATTAACATCCGTAATATTATGGAACTGGACAAATACGATCTGGAGGCACAGCAACAATTCAGACAAATATAGGACACTGAAGGATTTTACTCATCTGCAACAAAACATTCTACAGCATGAATCAAAAAAATCAACAAACAGGAACTGAAAGTTTTTGAATACACAGAGCACAACCCACAGGACGTAGAATATGACAGACCCTGATAATCTTTTTAACTCAATCAATAATGACTAATTATTACACAGATGAACAGTTTAACACAACGGTCACATCTGATTTCAATATTTCTATGATCCACTTCAACAGCAGAAGTCTCTATGCAAACTTTAATAACATTGAGATTATTTAAATCAGTTTAAAGAGCCATTCAATATTGTGGCAATATCACAGACATGGCTCAGTGAAGAGAAAGGAGTGGATTTTACCATGGATGGCTATGAATTAAATTATATAAATAGAAAAGTGAAAAAAGGAGGAGTTGCAATTTATGTTGACAAGAGCTTGAAATACAAGGTTGTTGAAAATCTGTCAGTAACTGTGGATGATTTATTTGAATGTATTACAATAGAAATCTGTCTGGACAATGTGAAGAATGTAGTAGTGAGCTGTGTATATAGAACACCTGGATCAAACATTGACTTATTTAAGGACTGGATGGAAAAAATGTATGCAAAACTAACTCAAAGTTATGTTCATCTGTGGGGATTTCAATATAGATCTGATGAATTCAAAACAACATCGTTTGACAGAAGAATTTATCAACACAATGTACAGCATGGGCTTACATCCAACAATTACAGGACCTAGCAGAATCACGTCGCACAGTGCCACACTAATAGATAACATATTCACAAACATTATGGAAAAATAATATCAGGAGTGGGCTTTTATTGAATGATATCAGCGACCACCTGCCGATTTTTGTTGTCCATCAATGTGATTATAGGAAGAAAAAGTATACCAAAAATATTAAATATAAAAGAATAAGAACCGAAGAATCAATTTACTGACAAAGGAATTATTAATACAAGATTGGAAGATAGTTTATGATGAAAATGACAGAGCATATGATAAATTTTTACAAATATTTCAATCATTGTTCAATAAATACTGTCCTATAAAACAATACAGTGACAGACAAAAAAAAAAAAAAAATATTCCTTGGATCACCAAGGGGTTAATAAATGCATGTAAAAAGAAGAATACATTATATAAACAATTCATTAAATGCAGAATGGTGGAAGCTGAGATCAAATATAAAAGATATAAAAATAAGCTTACCACTATAATGAGGACCTGTAAGAAAGAATATTACAACAGAATACTAGAGGATAAAAAATAACATAAGAGGAATATGGCAAGTACTCAAGGGGATTATTAGTAATCGTCCTAAGTATGCAAATTATCCAGAATATTTTATCGAAAACGACAGTTTGATTAATAATATGGAAGATGTGGTCAGTGGTTTCAATAAATTTTTTGTAAACGTTGGTCCTGAATTAGCAAAATCAATAGTGACTCCAGAAACAAACCAGTGGGTCTGTGAATGAAATGGAGGATAGAAACCCAAACAATCTTTTTGGGTGCAGTTACTGAAAAGGAAATTATCGAGACTGAGTAAATTTAAGAACAAAAAAAAATATAAAAAAAATCAACGGACTGGAATGAAATTGACATGACAATAGTGCAAAAAGTAATTGAGGGAATTGTTAAGCCACTCACCCGTCATTTCAAACTGGTACATTTCCAGACAAAATGAAAATAGCAAAAGTAACACCTCTTTACAAAACAGGAGACAGTCATTGTTTCACAAATTACAGGCCAGTCTCTTTACTCTCACAATTCTCCAAAATACTTGAAAAAATATTCACTAAGAGACTGGATGATTTCATTAAAACCATACTGGCTGTCTGTAAGGAGGTTGTGTTTTTCAGAGCAGATAAATCTACATCTTTGGCACTGATCGAACTTATAGAAGAAATTAGTAGTATTCTGTGGTCAATGGTGTCAAAAGCTTTCTTTAAGTCTATAAATACTTCTACATGTTGGGAAAAAATTGTATATACTGTATGCATATAAACAGTTATTTTATTAATGATTCATGAAATGAAGATTGATATTCTTATATGTATGATGCTTTTTCTTATTAGTCATAAATGCAACTTGTGCTTCTTATAATCACTGTTAGTGACTAAGCTGCATCACCCTTCTGTTTATTCGTCTGATGTGTGATAAGAGTGTTGACATATATGCTGTATCAAGACTTGTCCCCTGTACACCCTGTGTGTGCAGGGGACATTGCATGAACAGAGTGTTCATACAATTTATCTCCTACACACACTTGAAGACATACGGAGCGTACTTTTTGCTTATGTGGTAATTCTGTTTGTTCTGCTTTTGCTGAGTTTATCACATACTCCATGTATATAAAGAAAGCAACTGCGGATTGTCCAGCAGTATTCAGCCCACCCTGTATGTGTGTTGATGCTCCTTGTACTGTACAAGTAAAAACTTCAAAGGCTCTGCGTGTCTTAAGTCTGATCTATGATTCAGTCTAATGCCTTTTTGTACTCTGTATTTGTGAGGTTATATTTCAGACTTCTGACATAGCTGGTGCCGAAACCCGGGACAGCTGAGATCCAGGTGGAGCGGGAAGGGATGTGTGTCCTGCAGGTTGAAAATTGGAAACCCGACTTGAGGGAACGCTGCCAGAGACTCTCCTTCTCCCGGCTCTAATCTGGTGACGGCTGTCCTTACTTTTTAGGCTCTATCAGTAAGTTACAAATTTTTCCCTTTTCAGATTGACTGTAGTAGACGTATATGAAGAATAACCGAGCCTCACAATTCACAATTTCCCATTTTTAAAGAACCACGGGTCAGCTGACGAGCAAGTAATGGTAGTATAAGGTGGCACCCTGTACTTTTCCTTGTGGTTAAAAACCGCTGCAGGAATGCAGTGGTCTTAGGAAGTAACGTGACGGCGATTCACGGTTACTGACCGGTCAGGTTTTCAAATAAAGAGGGGTGCAGGAGACAGTGTGACGGCGATTCACAACTGTTTGGTGGTCAGGTTTTAAAATAAGTAGGGTGAAGGAATTCACCCCAAATTGGGCAGTAAATAGTGTTGACAGTCGGCGTACTGTTCAACGTTCCTGACTACGGAACACACCCCAAAAATTGGGCGGTAATACGGTTACGGTGGGCGTACTGATAACGTTCCTGACCATCTAAAAATGGGGAATTGTGTTAGAAGACCAGATAGGCAAACGAATAAACAGAAGAAAAAACAGGACATAGCGCACGCAGCTGTAAAAATTACAATAACAGACAAAATGAAAAAGGAAAAATAAAGGATCCAGAAAAATACTTAAATAAATGGAAAAAAGGATTTCTCATTCAAGCCCACGTTGAACGTGGATGAATGCCAGGCATTGTTAACAACCATTAAAATGACGTCTAATAAACCTGTTAAAACAGGCAAACCCAGTGCGGAGCTCCAATGTGCCATCTTGTGGTCACAAGCGGCAGAGGTTTCCCAACGGAAAGCTGATGAAGCCAGAGAAAAGCAGAAACAAATGAAAACTCCACTATTGGAAAATCCACCCCCATACCCCAAACCGGGACCTAAGGCGGGCCTGTATTCCACTCTTTCACAAGAAGCCCAAGAGGTTGGGAAAAGGAGGAAGCAAATAAAATCATAATTAAATGGCAGCAAAACTGGATAACGTTAAAATGGACAATGAGAACGTTGTTTTATCTATCATCTATTCTCTCTGTGTGTGTGTGTGTGTGTGTGTGTGTGTGTGTGTGTGTGTGTGTGTGTGTGTGTGTGTGTGTGTGTGTGTGTGTGGTTGATCTGTGAAGAAAGTGGTATGGGTACTTTTACAAAGTTTTTATTTTTTCAATTTAACTCTGTGGGGTCTTGATTAATGTTGCGTACGTGATAAACTGTTTACATATTTAAAAAAAAAAACAAAAAACTGACGCATTACTGACCTTTGTCCTTGACTGAAATATGACAGTGCACTTTATAGGGAAAAAAGGACTGACGTGTGACAATGTGACTACAGGCCATACTATGATGTCATTTAATAATGCCTAATCACTGAAGATTTTATGTTTACCCTATATCACATGATTTAGAGCACAGAGGATCAAAACAGATTGATAATTAATGTGTCTGTGCATATGATCTGCCAGAGGCTGTGGATTATCAGACAAAGGTCTTGGAGAAAGAATCACTTTTTGAAGCCAAGTATGACTTTGTATGACATTGTAGATAACATAAGGTGTACTGATTCAAATGACTGACTTTACAAATGTAATGTTTATATGATTTTATACTGATATTACTCACCACATAATGGTGCGGTAACAATATATTTCAGAAATGTGACAGCAATGAGGGATGTGCTTCTCCTGATTCAGCGGTGGCCAAGCTGGGACAGGGTGAACTACATTGCACTCCATAATTTATCAAGGAATGTATGAAATAGGGACATTCCTTGTAAAACATTAAATCGAATTCTAAATTAGGCAAAACGTCCGCCTTTCCTTTGACTGAAAGAATGTGACAATATTTCAAATTCAACCCATCTGTGTTCAATTGGACAAACTGATCTTATTTATCAATGATGAAGCATATCAAAAATGCACAGATAGTTATTGTTTTTCTTAAATGAAATTTGTAAACTATTTCAAGAGATGTCACAAAAAGAAGCTATAATTATTGAGATATTAAGCCTCCATGTATCAAAACAGAGGGTATCAAAGAAATTAATTAGCAAATTAATTAGCAAATAATTAGCAATCCCCAGAAAAATAGATAATGCATAAAAATTATCAATAAATTCAATTTTATTTACATAAGTGCTTTTCATTTCATTTTCTGTAGTGCCCAGGATAAACATATGGCTGCAGTTATAACTCAAATACAGGCTGGGCAATACAGACCACCTTTTTATTATTTATGGGATAATACAAATAATAAGATCATGCCCTCTATTATCCTACACATTTCCCATGTTGTGGAGGAGGGGGCGAACAGCAACTCTCCCTCTCTCTACTTAGCAAAGGAAGAAGCGAGCGATAGGCTTGCTCTGTAAAAACAGAAGCGTGCTTATGCTGTAACGGTGTTGTCTGGGGTTAACTTATCTGTATTCTGTACAGATAGTAAATATGCTTATAGCACATGCCACCTGCATAACGCTACTCACTGTGCTGCTATTGGTCTTTTAGGAACTGTCAGTCTTATTAATAATGTTGATGTTTTAAAAGACTGTCAAAATAATATGGACCTTCCTCCTGTTTCATGTGTAAATAATTAGATATACATTTGGCTTGTCTGATGAAAATTTGCTCTGCCACCCACATTATACAGATGAGCTGTCCCGTTGGCACATGGCCAACAATGTGCCAACAGGAGGAAATCAATGATGAGGATGTTGGAAAAACCTGTCCTAATATTTTGAAAGAAGTAACAAAAACATGCCAAAAGTGCATCATTTGTTTATAAAATAATGCTCAAGGAGCAATGGAAAGCTACAATATTGCTTGGTGTTGATTGACACCTCCACAAAGTGGACAGGAATTCATCACACATCCCCAGCAAATGCCGCATCTGTGTGTGTGACAGGATTATCACCTTTTGAATGTGTTTTTTCGCCATCCTTATGTATTACCTGACCTCTCACCACTAACCACACCTAACAAATACACAGATCTTGGTGAACATCTCAGAAAGAAACGGATCAACCTGGAGACTATGTCCCACTCCCACTGCAGTACGTATTGCTGAATGACCATCTCGGATTCACCTTTCACACGCTAAAAGACTACGGGTGCCTGTAAGTGAACTAACTTGTTTCCCTGAGTAAGTCCAGTACAAAGGGGGCATGTCCTTTTAAGGACAAGGCCGTCTCAACCCTGGTGAAGAAAGAGGCCCGGAGGGGTACTCTCTCAGGTGGAAGCATGGCACCAAAACTATTGATGACTCTGTGCTCAGCACTTCTCCTGGCAGTGGGGTGGTAATCTGATTCAAGGACAAGGAACCCACGAAGCACGGACAATGAACAATACGCATAACCTATGGTACCAGACAATGGTGGTTTCGGTGAGAGGACTGGGAATCGATACTTCTTGCTATGTGTGTTCATTGCTACCCCATTTACACAAGACTGCAATACCCATGATTGACTACAATACCCATGATCCCTGTTCCACTGAGTGAAGAGAAAACGCCCGGAGCGACAATAGCGATGAACTCTCGTCTCAGTCTGTTTAATACAAGCAATAATGTTGGACATTGGTTGGTGGGGAATTTGTCAGAAAGGTATCTTAATAGATTGAATGTCACTATTACTGATTACACTGGGTCTAAGATTAGAATATTTAATATTATTGGGATTGGAACTTCTTTGCTTGCAGTTAAGAAGCATTTAATGAAAGTAAATCCTACACCGTTTACTTCACCAATCTGCTTTCACAAAAATTGTAGTAAAAACAGTTTCAACCTGGGTATTTCACAAAGATGCAATGATACTAAGGAAGTGACCTGTGAAGTGTCATATTATGATTCTGTCTGTAGAAATGTATTTCACTTTCCCTATATTGCTGCTGGAAAATTCACCTTAAAGAGGAAAAATTGTACTTTTAACTGTAGCAATAATCCTACTGTTTTTTGGTCAAATGATGTTGGGTATGGATTCTTGGAAAAACCAATGGGTACTCTTTTTCCAATGTATGGCAGTGCTCTAGCTATACGCCACATGAATGCTTAATGTCAATGTAGGAAATCTTTTGAAGTTACATTATACTGATAATTGCATATGATTAAAAAGATTAATAAAATAATAAACAGGAGGAAAATGTTGGGAAAAATTGTATATACTGTATGCATATAAACAGTTATCATTTTATTAATGATTCATGAAATGAAGATTGATATTTTCACTGTTTCACTGTTAGTGACTAAGCTGCATCACCCTTCTGTTTATTCATCTGATGTGTGATAAGAGTGTTGACATATATGCTGTATCAAGACTTGTCCCCTGTACACCCTGTGTGTGCAGGGGACATTGCATGAACAGAGTGTTCATACAATTTATCTCCTACACACACTTGAAGACATACGGAGCGTACTTTTTGCTTATGTGGTAATTCTGTTTGTTCTGCTTTTGCTGAGTTTATCACATACTCCATGTATATAAAGAAAGCAACTGCGGATTGTCCGGCAGTATTCAGCCCACCCTGTATGTGTGTTGATGCTCTTTGTACTGTACAAGTAAAAACTTCAAAGGCTCTGCGTGTCTTAAGTCTGATCTATGATTCAGTCTAATGCCTTTTTGTACTCTGTATTTGTGAGGTTATATTTCAGACTTCTGACACTACAGCAACCTTTTTTTTGTCTATACAACTAGTAAGGAAACTGGAAAGGTATGGGATAAGAGGGGTAGGACTGAGTTGGGTGGAAAGTTATTTAAGTAACAGACAACAATTTGTACAAATTGGAGAGCACAAATCACCCTGCATGGACATCACTTGTGGTGTGCCCCAGGGGTCAGTTTTGGGACCCAAACTCTATCTTGTATATAAATGACATATGCCAAGAATCAAAAATTCTGAAATTTATTTTGTTTGCAGATGACACAAATATCCTCTGCACTGGTGAGAATTTGCAGCAGGTTTTAGAGGTGGTCACAACTGAAATGGAAAAATTAACGCAGTGGTTCAACAAAAATAAATTATCTCTAAATCTAAAAAAAAAACAAAGATTATGGTGTTTGGAAATTCTAAAATAAATCATGAAATAATGATAACGATAGATGATACCAGAATACAAACAGTACAGGAAAATAAGTTTCTGGGGGTGATGCTAGACAGTAAAATCTGCTGGAAACCTCACATCAATCACATCCGGGCTAAATTAGCAAAATGTATTGGCATACTGGGGAAGACAAGACACATCTTGGACTATAAATCCAATCTGAGACTGGGTTCAGTTTTGGGACCATTATTATTCAATATGTATATAAACGATATATGTAAAGTTTCAGAAAAAATGGACTTAATATTGTTTGCCGATGACACTAATCTGCTATGCAGTGGAAACAATTTGGAACAACTTCTGGATACATTCGGAAAGGAATTAGGAAAGCTTAAACTGTGGTTTGATTCAAACAAATTAACGCTCAATTTAAGTAAGACAAAATTTATAGTCTTTAACAACCATCACAACAACCCAGTACCCAAACTCAGTGTAAATGGTGTAGAGATTGAAAGGGTATCTGTAATATTGCAACTGATTTGGATACTTTACCTTTAATATAATTAATATGCGTCTTCCAACACAGTTTATCAATTATTACTCCAAGGAATTTAGTTTCAGAGTGAAATATTTGCTGAATCAACCCACACTATACACCTTGTATCATTCATTAATACTCCCATACATGACATATTGTAATGAAGTATGGGGAAATATCATAAAACAAACATATATCCACTCTTTATGCTTCAAAAGAGCTATTAGAATAATAAACAAAGCAGCTTACAGGGAACCAACAAACCCACTTTTTCTTAACCACTTGCACTCCGGGCAATTTTCCTAAAAATGCCAAAAAATATAACGTGCCCAAACTAAATTGAAAGCTGTTCTTCAACCCTTTGCAGCATCTTCATGGGGTTGGTCTCATTTAAAAGAAAACACTTTGAATTTTTTGGCAAAAAAAAAACAAAATCTCTCTACGTGCTCCGGCCACTGAGTTACAGTCATCTAAACATACTGAACTTGAAGAAAAAAAATTTGGACACGGTGTTTTTTTGGAACAAATGCTTGCAAATAACAGCTGTCCGATTCGGCTGGAAAATGCAACAGAAATGTAGAACCAAGTGTTATCCAGCTGAGATCCAAATTTGGTAACAATACCACAAAAAATGAATATTTTACACAGCTTTGTTCTCAGGTAGTTCCCAGGCGTTTTGGAACTGTGCCAAATGGCACAGTTTGGAAAAACATCTGTAACTTTTGAATAATTCAATGTAGAAGCTTCATTTTGGGCTCTAATGAAAGGTCACACTCAGGGCTGTGTGTGTGTGTGTGGGGGGGGGGGTTGTCCCCCCCCTCCGCTAAAAAAGATGGGAGTTCGGCCCTCGCCACATGATGGATTACACTCCTTGCATGTTTTCACAGCGCCCCCCCCTCGCTACTGTGTCTGTGTGTGTGTGTGTGTGTGTGTGTGTGTGTGTGTGTGTGTGTGTGTGTGTGTCTTCTGCAGCGGGGGGGGGGGGGGTTCACGGTCCGAACACGGCAAATGAACCTTTTATCATGGCGCACGCACTTCGTACTTCGTGCGCAGTACAGTTGTAATTTACCGATCGGTCAAAAGTCATTTTTGGATTACAGTTTTCAGGGAGAAATAATTTAGCTTATAACACCTTACCTCTTCACAGCAGCAGAGTCGTGGCGAACTTCTCTTCCCCATTGTAAGACGAACGTGATGCTGCTCGGCTCGTGGATCCCGATCAAAACATAATTCCATTATTGCGGTTTTGGTGAATGATTTACGACCTTTGTCGTCGGTCTATGATGACGGAAGAGAATCCTAAACGTCTATTCTGCTGGAATGAGTGCAGGTCCCACTTGTGGGTGTTCTCCATGCTGCGGGGTCTGTAGTAGATTCGTCCAGCGTTCTTTGTTTTCATCTGCTGCAGCAGTAAATCTCTCTTCACCCAGCCCGAATTTCTGTGCTTCAATTGGCTCCTGCGTTCACAGTAGGCGGGTCCTCCTTCCTAGATTTTCATTCATTGGCTCTTCAAAGTTTCAGAAACCCAATTCAAGGCTCTTAGTCAAATGAGAGGTCAATCAGATGAACTAATCTGTTCGCGGCTGTCTCTGCAGTTTTTTTTTTTGAGTGGCGCTTGGACGCCACTACATCACCACCATCATGCGTCATGCGTCCAAGCGCGCACGAGGGCGCTCTTGTGCGCCCTCATGCGTCCTAGGACGCAGAGACTTGCCCGCCCGCGGAACAACGGAGTGCAAGTGGTTGAACATTATTATTGCGGTTTTAAAGTCAACCAGATCTTTCAACTTGAGTTTTTTGTTTAAAGTGAAGAATTTATCACTGCCTGCAAATATCCAAAAGTTGTTCCAAACAAGGGAGAAACGATATCACTTCAGAGGAACATGTATATTTCAAAAGCCTACAGTGAGAACAACCACCAAGCAACACTATTTCAGTGCAAGGAGTCAGATTATGGAACGATTTTGGACCTGAATTAAAATCATGTACAACGCTTGGACAATTTAAACAAAAACTAAAGGAAAAAATACTCCAAACATATTTACAAGACGACATGTAAACTCACATAAGGATTGACATATCCAGCCTGTGTTGTAGCTTAGTTTGTTTTTTTTTTCTCCTCTGACATTTTGTCTTAGATTTGTTTTTGAATAGTAACCGCTTAACTTAGCCTAGCTTAGTTTTTTTTTTTTTTTCCCCCCTCTCAGTCACATTTTGTCTTAGCTTTGTTATAAATTGTAATTGCTCTTGTCTTGTTTTCTCTTTTTAATTCTTGGATGGAAAATGGGTGGGCAATATAAGCTGCGGCTTCAGCCATCACCCATTTCGGACAACTCCCGTGGAATTGTATAGAAGGAGTCTTTGTCTAATTTGACCTTGTTGTTATATTATACAGTTTCTTTTAACCTGTACTGTACTATCCGAAATAAAAATTCATTCATTCATTCATAAATCATTGGTCTTATTGTACAATTCACTGTTTTTACCTTATCTTAACTACTGTGTAGAAGTCTGGGGAAACACCTACAAGACCAACCTACAAGCAATATGCACATCACAAAAAAGAGCTATAAGGATAATAAACAATGCAGGATATAGAGACCATACCAATTCGTTGTTCTTGAAGTCACATGTCAAAGTTCATCGATTTAGTTAAATTTAAGACAGCACAAGTAATGTACAGGGCAATTAACAATCAACTCCCAACTAATATACAAAAAATATTTAAAAAAAAAAAAGACTGATCATAATTTGAGAGGAGACTTAAACTTCACAAAACCCAAGATACGTACAACCAAGAAAAGTATGTGCATATCTGTCTGTGGGGTGGATTTGTGGAACAGTCTGGAGCCGGAACTGAAACTATGTACAAACAGAAATCAATTTAAAAAGAGGTATAAGCACCACTTGTTGAAAGGATATATGTTAGAAGGGTAGAATTTATATGTACGATTCATTATTTTCACTATGGGACATTATGGGACACTATGGAATGGTGGGTGGGACAGCACTGTGTGTATCTGTCGTTTGAGACTGGTTTTGATAAATGGACTTCATTGTATGTTAGAATGGACAGGTGTTAATGTTGATCTGTAAAAAATACAGTAAATTGTTTACTTGGGGTATTAAAGGTAGTAATTTGTATAAAATTCACATGGGTGTATCGATGGAAAAGAGGAGTTGGAATTAATAAGTGTTCACTTCTTCCTTCTCCCTTTCGAACAGTGTATACTGTAACGTTATTGCATTTGCCATTTGCTTGTTTGTTATATTTTTTGTGTTCGAAATAAAATATGTAAACAATGCAATGCTGTAATGACATGTATACCCTTTACAAAAACTTAGAAATTTCCTTATTTTTGAAAGAAAAGCACTTTTTTCAATGAAGATAACTTTTTTTTTTTAAGTGACCCCAAACTTTTGAACAGTAGTGTACATTCAAAAAACACCCCATATGTGGGGGAAACCAGAAACGGTTTAAAAACCTGACACTCTCACCACATTTAGAACATCAAGAATGGACATAAAACCGGAACAGCACTGGTCTGACACTTCCAAAGACATTGATCCTTTAACGTAGTACTCAGAGGCCTCCAACACGATCCGGACTGGACGACAACACAAAGACAAGAGAAAAATACTGGATCGGAAAGCTTGACACCAACTTCCCAAGGGGCCTGAATGAGAAGAGATGAGAAAAAAGAAATTGTTCCCAAAGAAGGGTTCTTCATGTTAAAATGCTATAACAGCGATTTGGAATGCATCAGAATATGTACTTTTGTTAAAGAGTTGTTCAAATAAGAAAACAATAAAAGTGTGTTCAAAAAAGCCAAGAGGAAGCGATGATGCAACAGACAGTAAAGTGGTAGTCACCTCTTCAAGGAAGGTGCCACTATTTCAGAGGTAAAACCCACTACAGTAGGTCAGGCTGATCCTACCTCTTTGATAACAATCAAATGTACAAATAAGAAATAAAATCTAATTGGATTATTCACCCGGGACAAAAAAAACCTCAAGGATAAATAAAATCCAAGGACAACACACTTGCACAGAACACCCAAATTCACAATTACAAAAGAATTGACTTGAGCAGGAATTTCTACCACTTTAAGGGAGACAAACATGGATGGGGATAAACACACGGGGCAATTATCTGCAATGTTACGTGCACACATGTAGGATTAAAAAAAAAAACAAAACAAAAAAAACACACCTTTTCCCCCTTTTTCTCACAAAAACGACATAACACTGAATCCTCTATAGGGTCACACGCATGCACCGAGGTCAAATGACAAAGCCACTCCCCCTGGAAACATGGGGGACACGGCGCAGACATACGCTCACGTTTTGCAGCAACAGACTTCGAGGAAGATCGTGAGAATTCCGGATCATAGCCGATCCGTCACACCCTGGTTACGTACTGTTTGCCCCCCTCCCCTCAGGTAGAAGACTTCGGTCCATTCAGACTAAAACCTCCCGCTACATGAACAGCTTCTTCCCCTCTGCCATCAGACTGCTGAACACTAAGTGACTTATTGACTCTCGTGCACTATGTACAGCAGCTCAACCAGACTCATGTCAATCATCAGTTTTCTTCCTGCATTACCGACTGCACTATATGGTTCTCCACATTATCTGCTGCTCGCTAATATATTTAAACTGCTGACTAGTATTACTCACTTATTCTACACTTTATTGCATGTATAGTTTTTCTTTTATTTTATCATGTTTAATGTTGCAGCATTGCACCGAGACAAATTCCTAGTTTGTGTACTACATGAACAATGGCAATAAATCTGATTCTGAAGAAAAAAAGCGGTAGGTGCCTGTGCACTGAGGTTACACAGGCGCACACATATACAAAATGTTCTTAATGGGGGGGGCTCCCCCACCCAGAGGGCACGGGGAGCTTGGATCCCTCCAGGCCATGGCACAGATACTTCTGTACCACGGTCAGGAAGGAGGAAACCAACAGCTGAACACTAAGCACCGGGCTGCGCTCCGTGATTACCACGGAGGATGGAACACTGGCATAGAGCCTGTGCTCGCAGCTGGTATGAGGTTGAATCCCCACAACAACATGGAAAAGCTGAGCGTTTTATACTCCTAGAGGGGGCGTGGACAGGTGAAGAGCACAGGATTGGATATAGGAAACATTACCGGAATTTAACTTAAAAGATATGACCCTCTAAGGATCCAAATTAATCCATAATCTTGCAAAATTAATAATACCCAAATATCCACCGGACTGGAGACACAGACGCACTTCAAAACAAATTAGGAACGGACCTATGGGAGTCCAACCCACGTAAAATAGGGAATTATGGGACTAAAATTCCTTTTATATATTCCCCCCCCGCCCCCCCCAAAAAAAACAAGTTTGAACAAAATAAATAAAACTACGATATATACACTCATTCAGGATAATGCAGATAAGGAGCACGCAAATTACACCATTAGTTAGAATACAGATATCAAATTACGTCCCCTGCTTCACGCACATCAAACATCCACAAAAAAGGCGTCAGAAGACCACAGCACTTAATTCTATGACTTCAAGAGCCCCAGATCCTACTCTCTACTTGGCGCAGAGGACTTCCAGACCCCGCCAGCGGCTAGAGCAGAAGAACGAAGAAGGCATGCTCTCTGACACACGGTCTCCCGGGGTGGGGTCACGGGCACAACAGGCAGCAGAGTTGAGCTAGTCTCCTCCACATACCAGAGACCCGCACTCCTTGGATAGACCATTTGTGGGTCCAAGGTCACAGGGTGAATCCATTCCTCTACAGACCTGAAGCCCATCAGCCCCCCCCCCAAAAAAAAAGTAGCACCCGGGATCATGGGGAGAAGACTCTACAGTAGTGGAAAAGAACCAACGCTCTCAATCCACCACAGGGGGAAAACGCTGTACGACCTACAGACCTGAAGACACACTCTGTGCATAACGCACCACAATTCCTGAGACATGTATACGACATGCCCTTGGGAATTCACACAGTCTACTCCTGGGTTTGTGTGTTGTATGGAACACAGGAGAGACTTTAAGCCTGGGTGCCTGGGGTCCCCGGAAGACTGTCTATATAAGAAGCCTTTATTAGTCCCACAATGGGGAAATTCCAGAATTGCAACAGCACAGGGATAGCAACACTCAGAGCAACAATAAGAAGGCAAGAAAAAAAAACAAGAACAGCTAGTATACATACATATACAGTATATATAGTGAAAGGTGTAGAATGAAGGAGGAAGATAAGAAAAGGGCAGTTGCAAACGGCAGCCAACTCGTGTGGCGCCGCCGGTCCGGCAGAACCGGAAAAAAAAAAAAAAAAAAAAAAAAAAAGTGGCGACTGGTCTGGGACCACCCTACCCCGGGGCAC
Organism: Pholidichthys leucotaenia; assembly: GCA_020510985.1. NCBI lineage: Eukaryota > Metazoa > Chordata > Actinopteri > Cichliformes > Pholidichthyidae > Pholidichthys > Pholidichthys leucotaenia. The sequence goes on from CM035841.1 coordinate 431,420,922, forward strand.
ACTGGGGAGCTAGCACTGGCTGCTGTGGCCCTGATGCCCCCTTAGGGGATGACATCACGGCGCTTCCTGGCTGGAACCTGGGAGGAGAAAAGCCCCAGAGACAGGGAAGGCAGCAGCTTGCTGTGGCTGGTCCTGATGGTCCCCTGGGGGCTCCCAGACTGGGTTAGTGGAGCCATTAACACACATAGCTACGAACCTATTGTTAGGACCCACCCCACCCCCGGTGGAACACCTGAGGAGAAGCAACCAACAGCTACAGCCCCATCTTGATAAACCAGGATACCTTACAGTGACAACGAACGGTTTATTGCAGGTAGGGGGTAAGTAGGCGACCCCCCTGGGTCCCACTAGGGACAGCACACAAGGATGGTGGTCCAGGGCTTCAGGACCTTAATCGTAGCCCAGTCTAAGGGGATTTGCCCCAACACTACAGCCTTACTGCACTACACATGCCAACCTGACCAGAAAGCCCTAACACACCTTAACTGGACTCCTTAAAATTGTCACCTTACAAATTCACATCCCCTGGTCCAGCTTAGGTGACCGGGCGTGGATGCAAAGGAACCGAGACACACAATTTTTACCCACCAAACTCAACGTGAGTAAACCCCTCTACATGACAACTCCACTAGCCTAGAACTAAATCACATCAAATCAATAATCTGGCTAAAACAAAAATCAGCGACAAATCTCAACCATTCTTAGACCCTGACAAAAACCACACCAGCCTAATCTAAGAAACCCAACACCCTAACGGGACCCCTTTAAACAGTCACCTCCCCACAAAATCTATATACCCTTGTCCATCTCAACCCTCCAACTGTCCACGTTAAATGGATGGGTCGCTCGCCCCCAGTGGCACAGCGCAGCAACTGCACCTGTCAACTTATTGACGTCCCCCGGCTATACTGAGAATTTGTACTGATCTGTATTAATCTGTCAGTTCAGAAGATGGCAGATACGCGCCGGAGGAATCATGGCTGACATGGAATGCAGCAAAGAAGAAGAAATCCTCATTCTTCCCTTTTCCAGTTTGAGCTCACAACACCAATGTGGTCGCCGCCATGATCGGTCATGGCAGCAGCGATTCTGACTGAAACTGCATGATACGGGAAAAATAGCCACGTAATAAACAAAATTCACATGGAATAATCATAAGAGTTTGTAGATGTGGTAGAGGGTGTAAATGACCGACCAAACGCGAAACAATGACCATGATGGGTGAATAACTGAGCTTACACCAAGATGGCGGCGCCCACGTCGTCATGGATTCTCACAGGAAGAAAAAAACAAAAAAACATGAAAAATAGCCACGTAATACAAACAAAATTCATCCATCCATCCATCCATCTTCTACCGCTTTTCCGGAGGTCCGGGTCGCGGAGGCAGCAGTTCAAGCAGAGAAGCCCAGACTTCCCTCTCCCCAGCCACCTGCTCCAGCTCTTCAGAGGGGATACCAAGGCGTTCCCAGACTAGCTGGGAGACATAGTCTCTCCACCGAGTCCTGGGTCTGCCCCGGGGTCTCCTCCCAGTGGGACGTGCCTGAAACACCTCAAGTGGGAGACGTCCAGGAGGCATCCTAATCAGATGCCCATACCACCTCAACTGACTCCTTTCAATGTGGAGGAGCAGCGGTTCTACTCTGAGCCTCTCCCGGATGACTGAGCTCCTCACCCTATCTCTGAGGGTGAGTCCAGCAATCCTACGGAGAAAGCTCATTTCAGCCGCTTGTATCCGCGATCTCGTTCTTTCGGTCATTACCCAAAGCTCGTGACCATAGGTGAGAGTAGGAACGTAGATTGACTGGTAAATCGACAGCTTTGCCTTAGAACTAAGCTCCCTCTTCACCACAACAGACCGGTACAACGTCCGCATCACTGCAGATGCTGCTCCAATCCGTCTGTCGATCTCTCGCTCCATTTTCCCCTCACTCGTGAACAAGACCCCAAGATACTTAAACTCCTCCACTTGGGGCAGGAGCCTGTCCCCAACCCGGAGAGGACAATCCACCTTTTTCCGGCTGAGGACCATGGACTCGGACTTGGAGGTGCTGATTCTCATCCCAGCCGCTTCACACTCAGCGGCAAACCGTCCCAGCAAGAGCTGTAGGTCATTGCTGGATGAAGCCAACAGGACAACATCATCTGCAAACAACAGAGATGAGATCCTGTGGTCACCAAGTATGACACCCTCCATTCCCTGGCTGCGCCTAGAAATCCTGTCCATAAAAATTATGAACAGGACCGGTGACAAAGGGCAGCCCTGGCGGAGTCCAACTCTCACTGGGAATGACTCCGACCGAGTGTTGGCAATACGAACTAAACTCTCACAACGGTCGTACAGAGACCGAATAGCTCGTAACAACAAGCCCGATACCCCATACTCCCGAAGCACCCCCCACAAAAATCCACGAGGGACGCGGTCAAATGCCTTCTCCAAGTCCACAAAACACATGTAAACTGGTTGGGCAAACTCCCACGAACCCTCAAGAATTCTCGAGAGGGTAAAGAGCTGGTCCGATGTGCCACGGCCAGGACGAAAACCACATTGCTCCTCCTGAATCCGAGGTTCGACCAACGGCCGGACTCTCCTCTCCAGTACCTTGGCATAGACCTTCCCAGGGAGGCTGAGGAGTGTGATCCCTCTAAAGTTGGAGCACACCCTCCGGTCCCCTTTTTTGAAGAGAGGAACCACCACCCCGGTTTGCCATGCCAAAGGCACTGCCCCCGACCTCCACGCAATGTTGCAGAGGCGTGTCAACCATGACAGCCCAACAACATCCAGGGCCTTGAGGTACTCGGGGCGAATCTCGTCCACCCCCGGGGCCCGGCCACCAAGGAGATTTTTAACCACCTTGGCGACCTCAGCCCCTGTGATAGGCGAGTCATCCCCCTTGTCCCCAAACCCTGCTTCCTCTGTGGAAGGCGTATCAGTGGGATTGAGGAGATCCTCGAAGTATTCCTTCCACCGCCCGACGATATCCCCAGTTGAAGTCAACAGTGTCCCATCCGCACCATACACAGTGTGGACGGGGAGCTGCTTTCCCCTCCTGAGCCGCCGAACAGTTTGCCAGAATCTCTTTGAAGCCGACCGAAAGTCTTGTTCCATGGCCTCACCGAACTCCTCCCATACCCGGGTTTTTGCTTCAGCAACCACCCGAGCTGCACTCCGCTTGGCCTGCCGGTACACCTCAGCTGCTTCGGGAGTCCCACAAGCCAACCAAGCTTGATAGGACTCCTTCTTCAGCTTAATGGCCCCCCTCACCACTGGTGTCCACCACTTGGTTCGGGGGTTGCCACCACGAGATGCACCGACCACCTTGCGGCCGCAGCTCTGGGCCGCCGCTTCAACAACAGAGGTGGAGAACATGGCCCATTCAGACTCCATGTCTCCAGACTCCCTCGGAATGTGGTTGAAGTTCTTCCGGAGGTGGGAGTTGAAGACCTCCCGGACAGGGGCCTCAGCCAGACGCTCCCAGCACACCCTCACTATACGTTTGGGTCTACCAGGTCTGAATGGGTTCCTCCCCTGCCATCGGATCCAACTCACCACCAGGTGGTGATCAGTTGACAGCTCTGCACCTCTCTTTACTCGGGTGTCCAAGACATACGGTCGCAGGTCTGATGATACGATAACAAAATCGATCATCGACCTGCGGCCTAGGGTGTCCTGGTGCCAGGTGCACATATGGACACCCTTATGCTTGAACATGGTGTTCGTTATGGACAGACTGTGGTTAGCACAGAAGTCCAATAACTGAACACCACTCGGGTTCAGATCGGGCAGGCCGTTCCTCCCAATCACCCCCCTCCAGGTTTCACTGTCGTTGCCCACGTGCGCATTGAAGCCCCCTCATGGATCGTCACCTTATCGTGGTGGGGGGGTTTGCGGGCCCCAGTGATCCCAGGAGCTATGTTGTCCGGGGCAATTTGCCTCTGATAGGGTCTCCCAAGACAAACTGGTCCTGGGTGAAGGGCCAGACTAAGAACGATCCAACAGACTCTCATGATAAATTGTATATCAAGGATTCAGTGTACCCCGCCCGGTATGGGGTTACCGGGGCCCCACCCTGGAGCCAGGCCTGGGGGAGGGGCTCGAAGGCTAGCGTCTGGTGGCCAGGTTTCCACCCATGGGACCCGGCCGGGCTCAGCCCGAAGGAGTTACATGGGTCCGCCCTCCAGTAGGTTCACCACCTGCAGGAGGGATCATGGAAGTCCGGTGCTATGTGGATTAGGTAGCAGTCAAAGGCGGAGACCTTGGCGGACTGATCCCAAGCTTTCTAAACTGGCTTTTGGTACGTGGAATGTCACCTCTCTGGTGGGGAAGGAGCCTGAGCTGGTGTACGAGATTGAGCGATACCGGCTAGATATAGTCGGCCTCACCTCAACACACAGCTCCGGTTCCGGAACCAGTCTCCTGGAGAGGGGCTGGAGCTTGGCCTTTTCTGGAGTTGAAACAAAATTCATGTGGGATAATCATAAGAGTTTGTAGCTGTGGTAGAGTGCAAATGATTGAGAAAAAACATCGACCACGATGGACGAAAACGGACCGATCACGTGAGTGAGTTAGCCCCCCCCCCCCCGCAACAGGTATGCTTGGTATAATTTTAAATGCTTTATTGGCTGATATACACGTGCCAATATTAAAACCCACGACTTAGTGGGTCATGCACATCTCATATCACAATATTTTTTTTTTTTAATATGGAAATAACCATTTCATCCACACTGGTGAGAACATAATGTTAAGGTTTGAAAGCAAGTTGTCCATATTATTGTTAGTTCCCCTCATCCCCTAGCCACCTGGGAATGTAACAGTCCACAAATCATGTTAAATTAAAGTGTGAAAATCAGTGCTTTAACTAAAGCAGGCCTATTCAATTAGCGGCCAAGAAGTAATCTGAGTGGCCCAGGCCATGCCAAGGAAATATAAATTTAAGAAAAAAAAAAGACGATCCGCAAGCGTGCACACATGAATGTGCGTGACCATGATCATGTGGAGTTCAGAAACGCCCTGCCCAAGTGAGCATTCAGTCGGCACAGGCAGAGTAGTTTTCTAGCGTTGCTGTCAGAGAACCATGAGCGTATTAAAGTACTTCAAACATGGAAAAAAAGCAGAGGTATGTAAGCAGTGAAGGCATTTACAGTGCATCCAGAAAGTATTCACAGCGCTTCACTTTTTCCACATTTTTGTCATGGCTCCCCTCTGGGCCATCATCGACTACAGCTGCACGCACACCTGCTGCCAATCTCCAGCGGGCTTTATAACCGGGCCTGCCTGAGACTCGGCATGAAGCCGTCTGGCATTCTCTGACACGCCTCGTGTCAACAGCCATATCCCTGGCTTCATCATCAGAGATCCTGTTCTCTTCACGTAAGCCTAATTATCACTCACCTTTGTCAGTCATCTTCCCCTGTGCACAGGTGGATCTCCCCGGCAGCAGAATCCACTCCTCCCGGAGGCGGTCTAGTCTTCATCACCACTACAGGGCTACCAGCCCAATTCCCTGCACGGAGCCAGAGCGCTGTCTCCCTGGTTGCAGCCCTCAAGGCCAACCTGAGCGTCTTCACGTCCATCTGCAAAGTAAGCTACTATTACTATCAAGCTCTATGCTCAGTGGACTGAATTAACACCTCTGCTCTGTCATCACGAGTGGAAGATGGGATTCCGGACCCCAAGCGGCCACTTCGAATACCTCGTGATGCCGTTTGGGTTGACCAATGTGCCGGCCGTCTTCCAGCGCCTCAAATGATGTTCTCCGGGACTTCCTTGGCTCCTTCATCTTCGTCTACCTGGATGACATCCTCATCTTTTCGCAGTCACTGGACGAGCATCAGGTCCATGTGAGACGGGTCCAACGGCTCCTGGAGAACAAACTGTTAAAGCCGAGAAGTGTGATTTCCATGCCAACTTCGTTTCTCGGGTTTATAATCTCCCATAACCAGGTTCTTCCCGACCTTGAGAAGGTCAAGGCGGTGGTGGAGTGCCCCGCCACCCTCGTCAAGGAAGCAACTCCAGCAGTCCCTGGGGTTCGCCAATTTTTATCGCTGCTTTGTGCCAAACTACAGCGTGATGGCTCTGCCCTTGACCCGTCTCACGTCCCCCACGGTGACTTACCGGTGGACGGAGGAGGCTGCAGCGGAGTTCAACATTCTCAAGGGGGGAGTTCTTGTCCTCCCGTAGGTGGATCCTTCTCTCCAGTGCCTGGTTGAGGTGGATGCCTCGCGCTTTCTCACGCCATCACTGGTTGGAGGGGGCCGCCCAACCCTTCATAGTATGGACTGATCATAAAAATTTAGAATACCTGAGGACCGCCAAGCGGCTGAACTCCTGGCAGGCCCGTTGGTCACGATTTTTTGGGCGTTTTAACTTCACAATCACCTATCACCCTGGGGTTAAGAACGCCAAACCGGACGCCCTCTCCAGGCAGTTTGCTGCGGATGTGGCTGAAGGTCACGAACACTTTCCTCCCAGCATCTTGTGTCGTCTGTGCCCTCTCATGGGGCATCAGGGAGAAGGTCTTGAAGGTGCAGGAGGCTGAGCCCGATCCTGGAGGAGGACCCGCGGAGCGGCCGTTTGTTCCCACGTCAACTCGGGGTGAGGTGATTCATTGGGCCCACTCTAAGTTTTTGTGCCATCCAGGGGTGTCCCGCACGGTGGAGCTTCTTCAGAGGTTGTTCTGGTGGCCGGGGCTTCGGAAGGACGTCACCGCTTATGTCCACGCCTGCGCTCAGTGCACCACCGGGAAGACATCTTCCTCTCCGCCGGCCGGTCTCCTTCACCCGCTGCTGGCTCCCAGCTGACCTTGGTCCCATATAGCATTGGACTTTGACTGGTCTTCCGCCCTCCAACCACAGTCCTCACGATTGTGGACCGGTTCTCTAAGGCTGCCCACTTCGTCCCTTTCCAGGGGCTCCCTACGGCACGGGAGACGGCGGACCTACTGGTACAGCGCGTCATACGCATCCACGGGATCCCCACCGATATTGTCTCTGATTGTGTCCCAGGTTTGGAGGGCATTCTGCAACGCACTGGGGTCAACGGTGAGCCTATCGTCCGGGTACCATCTGCAGAGCAACGGGCAATGTAAGCGGGCTATTCAGGAGCTGGAGGCCACTCTGTTGTGTCATTGCCTCCAGTCCATCGTCTTGGAGCAGCCACCTCCCCTGGATCAAGTATGCCCATAACTCGACTGTTTCCTCGGTGATCGGCATGTCCCCCTTCAGAGCCTCTTTGGGTTATGACCCCCTGCTTTTTCCCGAAGAGGAGAAGGAAGTGGCAGTGCCTTCTGTCCACGCCCATGTGAGGCACTGTCACTGGCTCTGGACTGCCACCCGCAGAGCTCTCCTTTGCACAGCCGAATGCAACACCAGGATGGCTAATCGCTGCAGGAGACCGGCTCTCCAGTACCAGGTGGGTCAGCAGGTATGGCTGTCTACGCAGCACATTAATTTGAAGGCTGAGAAATGGAAGTTGGCCCAGCGTTTCATTGGCCCCTTCCCCATTACATGTATTGTTAACCCTGTGGCTGTACTCCTGGCTCCCCCACCCCCCCTCCGCATCTGCCCGACTTTCCATGTCTCCCAGGTGAAGCCCGTCTACTCCAGCCCTCTGTCCCCCTCCCAAGACTCCACCTCCACCAGTATTGATTGACCGCGACCCGGCTTGGAGAGTCAACGCCATTCTGGACGTCCGCCGTTGGGGTCGCGGGCTGCAGTACCTGGTGGACTGGGAGGGGTATGGCCCAGAGTGGAGGTCCTGGGTACGTCCACCATTCGTGCTTGATAAGTAGCTCATTAGGGACTTCCACCGGATGCACCCGGGTAGGCTGGGTCAGGTGCCAGGAGGCACCTCTCGGGGGTGGTGGGTGGAGTACTGTCATGGTTCCCTCTGGGCCGTCATCGACTACAGCTGCACGCACACCTGCTGCCAATCTCCAGTGGGCTTTATAACCAGGCCTGCCTGAGACTCGGCACGGAGCAGTCTGTCATTCTCTGACACGCCTCGTGTCAACAGCCAAATCCCTGGCTTCATCAGAGATCCTGTTCTCTTCGCTTCACGTAAGCCTAATTATCACTCACCTTTGTCAGCCATCTTCCCCTGTGCACAGGTGGATCTCCCCGGCAGCAGAATCCACTCCTCCCGGCGGCGGTCTAGCCTTCATCACCACTACAGGGCTACCAGCCCAATTCCCTACATGGAGCCAGAGTGCTGTCTCCCTGGTTGCAGCCCTCAAGGCCAACCTGAGCGTCTTCACGTCCATCTGCAAAGTAAGCTACCATTACTACATTACTATCAAGCTCCATGCTCAGTGGATTGAATTAACACCTCTGCTCTGTCAGGGTTGCCAGGCTGAACAGCGTTCTGCTCTCCCCTGGGGACGTTTCCTGCACAGCACTTCATCACACGCACAACACACACACACACACACACACACACACACACACTGTTAGCAATAAAAGGATTAATTGTATTCACTCGAGTCTGTGCTTTTGTTCCCTGGGTCTATAATTGTCAATTTTATGTTACAGCCTTATTCCAAAAGGGATTGAATTCATTTTTCCCCTAAAATTCTACACACAATACCCTATAATGACAATGTGAAAAAAGTTTTGAAATTTTGCAAATTTATTAAAAATAAAATACTAAGAAATCACATGCACATGTCTTCACAGCCTTTGCTCAATACTTTGTTGATGCACCTTTGGCAACAATTACAGCCTCAAGTCTTTGAATATGATGCCACAAGCTTGGCAGGCCTCTTTGGGCAGTTTTTCCCCCCCCATTCTTTGCAGCACCTCTCAAGCTCCATCAAGTTTGATGGGAAGCATTGGTGCACAACCATTTCCAGCTCTCTCCACAGTTAAGGATGCGTATCGCGCTGTTCCCCGCGCTGTGCTCGGACTATCTGATCACGTGATGGTCCACCTCATTCCCACATAGACAGAGTTACTAAAGCTCACTAAACCTGTTGTGAGCACTACGAAGAAATGGACCAGTGAAGCTGAGGAGAAGCTGGAAACGTGCATGGAAATAACTGATTGGGGCATTCCCGCCGCCCCCCCCGTCAGGCAGCTAGGCAAACAGAAGAGGGATCTGTCACCCTACTGTGCCAAAACAGATTTACTTTGCCAAGAGGAGCCTATACAGTGCCTAACTTTGCACTGTATATTGTTGTAGCATCATCGTCTCCTCAAACCAAGACAGAAGATCAATTCTCTTCATTTTATAGGAATTTCACTTTATTCATTACACAGGAATATCACTTTTCTGCCTTTTCAGGAATATCACTGGCTTTTATGTCGACTCATGCCAGGCCTCTTCCAGGCCTGACCAAAGATGCTTGCTTTCCCAGGACCCCAATGTAAACAGTTGCCTCTTGCAGAGATTGTAAGGATCAGAATTTGCTTTTAAAGGCTCAAAGGAACATAAAACTCAGGAGACCAGACCTCTCAACGTGAACACTGCATTTGATAACGTACCTTTTCACAGGAAACCAATGTTCTTAAGAGTCATAAACCACTTAATCTGACGGGTTTATAGCCGATGCTGTCCAGACCTTCGCCCAGATACTAAAGGAAATCATCTACAGCTCAACAGTACCTCCTAGCGGATACCTACGGAATGTGTTTTTAGTATGTAGGATGACTTAATTTGTTCTAAACATTAAGTTTCTTTCAGCTTATCCTCTGGATCCTAAGGACACTGAAAATCATCCCTCTTATCACCAACCATGGTTTGCTGCATGTTTTGCTGCATTTTGATCTAAATGTGAATGCATGTATTATAATTATGTATAAGAAATGTTATATTCATGAGTGTTATTCAAACACATATTGGAGTAGTGATATAAATGCATGATCACCAAAATATTAGCCAAGTCATTTAATTTAGTTAGATTTTATATTGAGCATTTATTTCATAAGAACTGACTGAGTGTTGATTTTCCCTCTGAAATTTCATGGGATGGTGTTTATTTGATTGGCTGCTCTCAAAGAAGTGTTCTCACATTGGATAGCAGCCATTTCAAACTGCTTCTGAAAAAGTCGATGGGTCAGTCTTGTGACTGACATCAGTTTTACGACCCGGCGAGGTAGCTTTAAAAGAGAGAAGTTAGATTTGAGTTTAGTTGGAACAGTAGGAAAAAGCAGAGTAAGCAAAGAGTAAGAAATAAAATCAGACAAGGAACAGGCAGGAAGATTAGCTAGAAGTAAAGTAACAATGTAACAAGTAGCAAGATAGAATTAAGAATTAGAAACACAGAAAGATTTTGAGAAAGATTAGGAACTAAATTAAGATTAAAGAAGCAGAATAGTAATCTAGATCTCAGAAGATTTTATTCCACCGTTTCAAGGCCCTGTGAAGTTTTATTTTATTCTCTGTGTTTGTGTCAAGTCTTTCGTTATATTCTGGTCACTGAGGAGAAACCATTTTTCTTTAGAGCTCGTCCCTTTTAGAGAATCAAATTCTCAAACTTTCCTTCACCTCAGAAGCCGTTCTTATCCTAGTAAATGTTTCTTTTTTTTCATGACTTCATGCCATTAAAGTGGACCTTTAATTTGCCTAACTTAAAGTGAACAGAGACTGAGAAGTTTCTCCTTCAGTTTTTGGGTCGATCCCGCTACAAGAGACCCCAAATTTGGACTCTTTTTTCAAAGGACTTTTCACGCCGCCCTGAGACAAACCATCCACGGCTGCAAGTGTCTCCTTGAAGGGCCCCCCAGCTGAGTTCTCACCTCCACGGCTGTGAGGACAGCAGCCGCTTCCTCCGACATCTTAACTTCAAAACCCAGCGGTACCGACCCGCGGAAACGTGGACCTACGGCTGTTGTGTGAGTGAAACTCTTATTTCTCCTATCTGCTGGGTTAAAACGTGATGTCCTAACAATTAAAATACAATTGAATATGGCCCGTATTTCAGGGCTCAATTAGTCTCTCAGCCACAGGATAGAGCTATCAACTGAAGGAAAACTTAGTCATTTTTAAGTAACTGCCCTTAAATTTTTGTAGATTAATTCAGGAGTCATTTTTAGATAATTAGCTTATGAATTTTCCCCATAAAATTGCGTTGTTTTGTTAAAACATTCCAGCCTCATTTACCGTTGAAACATAAGTCTAGTTCCTCCGTGGTTCTGCAGAGGTGTAACGCTGGATTTTATGTTCAGGAACCCAATATCAGTTGATGTGATATTACGCTGTTATCTGAATCTGTTTATTCATCATTTGAACGCCATGTCATGTAACCTGAATGAGTTTAATAAAAGAGTGAATGAGAGCAGTTGAAGCGTTTTCCTTTCGCATATACAGGTTTCCTAATCACGGCAGGACAAAAACTCACTGAAACTTTGAGACTGATTCATTAAGTAATTTAAGGTACAAAATTAATTAAAATTAAAGTTAATATTATTGTCCGTTAGGACTGGTGCCCCTTTTACGAGTGCTTTTATTTAATTTAGCGGGTGTAGAAGTGACGGTTTAACTCCGCCCCCTTTCACACCCACTATTAAATAAAATAATTCCTGTACCTTATGACAAATATTTTATAGGCAATTCACCCTACATTGTTGTAAACTCCTCCTGTAATAACAATACTTTATTTTAATTGTTTTACCCATGGAAGATCCAACAGGATGGGGAAGAGGGAAAGGAAGTGTGTGAAGGGGGGAAAGAAAAGGGAAGGGAACAGGAAAAAAAAAACAAAAAACCCCCAAAACAGACCACTAAAACAAACAAAAGACAAACTGCTTCTTCCACTGGAGATGTCTCAACACGAGTCTGGTTTCTGCACCTGTTAAAGGAGAGACACTTGTACATGTATGTCTGTGTGCCTATATATGAGAACGCGCGCAAAATAAGTGTGTGCATGTGAGTGGTTTATCAGGAAACATACGAGCGGAGGGCTGGTTGCAGCAGCCCTCCCCCCCCCCGAGGACCCCGAGCAGGCAAGGCAGTGCCACCAACCCCCAGCCCCGAGGTCAGCAAGCCCCAGGAAAGCCAAGCATCCACCCCCGGAGAGATGATCAAGGGAAGGCAGGCCGCCCGGCAGCCGGCGGTGAGCCCACACCCCTGGACCCGCCCGACCCCCACCCCCCCAGCGGGGCCAACATCCGCCCCCAGGAGGCCAGTGACCCCACCCCCCAGGACAGAGGCCCCCCGGCGCGAGCCCCCCCCGGTACCCCCACAGCGGTCCCGCCCCAGCGCCTCGGCCACACACCCCGGGGACCCCCACGTCCAAAGAAGTCCCCTCGCCCAGGTGAGCCCACATTGCTGAGAGGCACTACCCCCCTAATCCAGCCCCTCCCGACTCGCAGGCACACCCCTCCCCATACCTTCACACCCACATGTTCCCATGCACACCCCTCTCACTCAGCCAGACCCATTCTCTGTCACTCCAGTACCCACTTAAATTCACTCCTCATTCACCTTTATTTCAAAAGCCGACTGCGAAGCAGATGCAGTGAGCCTGAACATGCACCAGTGCCCGGCAGTGACCAGGGAGGCCACCGGCGCAGGCCACAGAAGCAGACCCCCACCCCCCGGCGCCCATCTGAGTGAACAATCAGCAGACCACCGCAGGCGCCCCAAGATGCCACCTGGCATGCAAAGCGCCGCACAAAACCGACCCACCATCACCACCTCCATTCATCACCCTCTCACTCACACTTAAACTCATATTCAGCCCCCTGTCACTTCCTTGGTTGCATCTATATATTAGTAGCATCCAGGAATTTTTACAACATGATAGGTCCCAGGCTCCCCACCAGGCCCCCACGCCCCCAGCAAGACAGGGCAACAGGGGTGGGGGAAGACCCCCACCTCCTCCCCCCGCACAGAACATGGTGGGTGTGTGTCGGTTATATGATATAATTGTGTATAAATGTGTGGACTACTAAAGTGCAATTAAAATTGGGGGGATAGTAATTGAAGCATTGTTAGCCACTGTGATGGGCAGCAGAGCCCCCATCCCCCCAAGCCCTCAGTGTCTAAAATGCAATTAAAATTGAGGTGAGTGCAGCCCCACCACGCGGCAAAGGTATCCCCTTCACCGACAGTGCGGCACACCCCCACCCCAAAGCCCTAAATGTAACAAAAAAGATAAGGGGGAGGAGGAGGTTGGGAAATAAGACTGGGAGGTAGGTGGTCCAAAAACAAGCCCCCCCCCCCCCCCCAAGAAGCCAGCTTGCAGACTGGCTTGTGAGGCCACCCACTGCCCCCAAATCCCAACCCAGGGCGAGGGCCGCCAGTGGAAACAACCCAGGACCCACCAGCATCACGTCCCGGCGCTCCAGCACCACTAACATGATGGGGCAGCCAAACATACTACCACTCATCTTACACACACGAACATGGACAACAGTCACAATAGTGAACAATGGGCCGGACCCACACAGCGCCCAACACGCCAGGCGACACACCCGAGCGCCCACGCAGGCCCACGACCACCCACCCCAGACACACTGACAGCTGCAGGCCTCCCTGCAACCACAGCCACCCCGGAACAACCCAATGGAAACACAGCCAACAACCCGCACCAATGACCCCCCCCCCCCAGCCACCCCCAAGCACCAATGCACACCCGCTGCCAATGACATCAGGGGCGATGTAGCAAAGTGCCTCACCCCCCAACACAGCAGGGCGGCCGGGACAAGCAAGCCTCGAAACGCCAGCCCCCATGCCACTGGATGGACTGCCCAACCCCTGCCACCCAACAAAGCTCTCCTACCCATACACGCATCCTCCGCCCCCTAGACATCTACCCACAAGTAACCGCTTCCATACACACACACACACACACACACACCTGCCCACTCAACACACACCCACTTCCACATCCGCTCATACACAAGCCTACATTCACACACCCCCTCCCCCACCCGCAGACCCCCGTGAACGGGGAGGGCAACCCAGGATGTGGGCACCAGCCCCTGGGTGGCACCCGGGCCCCAGGAAACACACGACCCCACCACGCAAGGATGCATCAGGTACAACCCCCACCGCCGGCACACACCCGACCCTGGCCCGGGGGACGCCCCCCAAGCACCAGGGGCCCAGGGCCAGACCCCCCACAAGGGGCGAGGCCAGCCGGCCAGGGGCCACAGCCCAACCCCCCTGGCCCACCCCCCCCAGGGCCAGACAGACTGCCACCCCGGAGCAGGCCCCCCGGACACCTGCGGTTGGGTCGCAGCCAGCTGCCAGAGGTGCCAAGGAGAGTGAGTCACTGCCCGCCACCCCTCAGATTATAGAATTAATAAGCAGAGACCAGAGAGAATTGAATTTCGCCAATTGATTATTTGAGGAGGCTGACATTCTTTACAGGCCAATATAATCCAATAGTAAGTTATTATAGTAAGTCGTGCATAAGTTATTTCTTGTTTTCCAGTTCATGAGGATAGCTTTCTTTGCGATGCATAAGGCAGTGAACCATGTGTGACATCCTTGCATCTATATTTCACTTAAATCACCTAATATGCAAAGTGTAGGTGAGGGTGGGACACTATACCCAAGCCATGCCGACAGGTCTTCACATGTCTTCTGCCAGAACTTTTGAACCGGTGCACAGGACCACATAGCATGCATATAGCTATCCGGGACATTGCTAGTACAGTGAGGGCAGATATTTGTGTGACTCAGGCCCATTTTGAACATCCTTTGTCCTGTATAATGAATTCTATGTAGAACTTTATATTGTACAAGTTGTAAGTTAGAGTTTTTAGTCATCTTAAAAGTGTTTAAACATATGTGTCCAGAAACTTTCCTCCTTATTAATCGATAAGTCTGTCTCCCATTTTGATATTGGAAGAGATATGGACTCATCCAACTTTGATAATAGTCTATATATTTGATATCAATTTTGGGGAACGGAGATTTAGAAACTCTGCCACCTTAACTGGTACTTCTAAATCTGTCTGATTAAGATTAAATCTTGCTTTTATTATGGATTTAAGCTGTTGGTATTCAAAATACTTTTTATCACTGATTTCGTGTTGTGACACTAGATCCTGAAATTTGATAAAATTTCCACCTTGAATAAGATGTTCTAAGTTGTTTATTCCCTTCTCTTGCCATAGTGGAAATTTTAATGTCCTCTTTTGTTGCAGGATATCAGGATTATTCCAAATGGGCGTGAGTTTACAGGGGACAAGTGAAGACCCTGTTATTTTTAAAAATTTCCACCAAGCCGTCAGAGAGGAACTAATATTAATACTTTTAAAACACTCATGGCGTTTAATAGAGGGACTTATAAAAGGTAAGTCAGATATTTAGCGACCCACAGAGAGCCTGTTCAGCATCTAACCATGGGTTCCCTAATGGGGTTGATTTTGTCCATTTTGAAACGAACTGCAATCTATTGGCTAAAAAGTAATTAAAAAAATTTGGTAAATCTAAGCCTCTGCACTCTTTCGCTTTTTGGAGGGTTTTTAAACTAATCCGTGATGGTTTATCCTTCCACAAAAATTTACTTATATTTGAGTCTAGAGACTTAAACCAGGCCATTGATGGTTGGGTAGGGATCATTGAGAACAAATAGTTAATTTTAGGAAGGACCATCATTTTAATGGTTGCGACTCTTCCCATTAATGATAAAGGTAGTGTCCTCCAGCGCGTAAGATCGTCTTGTATCTTTTTTAAAAGGGGGATATGATTTAGTCGCAATAACTGAGAGCCTGGGAGAAATATCTATTCCTAAATATTTAACATTCCCTGATTGTATCGGAATAGTAGATATATTTGGGAAATTGCAATTTATGGGTAAAGCTACTGATTTTACCCAGTTAATAGAGTAGTCTGATAATGATGAAAATTTATCAATGAGCGCCACTGTCTGAAGAAGAGATCTTTCAGAGTTTAAGGAAAATCAATACATCATCAGCATAAAGACTTATCTTATGTTCCTTTTCTCCAGTTTGAATACCTCCGATATCAACATTTTGTTGTATGGCTGCTGCTAATGGTTCAATAAAGATGGTAAAAAGTGAGGGAGAGAGTGGACACCCCTGCCTAGTACCTCTCTGAAGATTAAAGCTTCGGGAAGTCTGATCATTTGTTCGGACAGATGCAACTGGACATCTATATAGTGTTTTAACCCAGTTTATGAAAGATGAACCAAACCCAAACTTGTTTAACACCATAAAAAGAAATTTCCAGTTAACCCGGTCAAAGGCTTTCTCTGCATCCAGGGACAAGATTGTAGTTTCTACATTATTGATCTTGCAGTAGTCTATTAAATTAAATAGCCTGCGTGTATTATCAGCCGAGTGCCTACCCTTGATAAAACCCGTTTGATCTGGGTGTATAATAAATGGAATTATCCTTTCCAGTCTTTTGGCGAGAGCTTTGCAAATTATTTTGAGATCGACATTCATAAGCGAGATGGGACGGTAGCTGGATGGAAGCGTGGGTTCTTTTCCAGGTTTAAGGAGCAGGATAATACTAGCCAAATTCATATTCGGAGGAATTACATTTTCTTTGATTTGGTTCACCATTTTAAAAAGAAGTAGGTGTCATCACGGGCCAAAATTCTTTATAAAATTCTACTGGAAAACCATCTGGTCCTGGGGCTTTGTTGTTTGGGATGTGCTCAAGTGCCTCCTGGAGTTCAGACACCTGAAGAGGTGCATCCAGAGCCGCAATCTGTTCATTATTTAATTATGGTAGGTTAATATTGTCCAAAAATGTATTTATCTCCGAGTCCGATGGGTTAACCTGTGATGAGTAGAGATTTTCATAAAACTTTCTGAAGGAGTTATTTATTTCTTCAGGCACATGGGTAATATTTCCAGTCATATCCTTGATAGAATGGGTAGTTTTTTCTTTATTCAATCTAAGCTGGTTCGCAAGATATCTCCGATTTATTACTGTGTTCAAAATTCTCAAGACGCAGTCTTTGTATTAAAAACTGTGCTCTTTTGTTTGTAATTTCTTTTAATTCCAGCTTTAATTTTCTCAAATCGTTAAGTGCCTGTTCCTGTGGGGAAATGGCACAAGTTGTCTCCAGTGATTTAATCTTCTGTTCTAAATCCAGTATCAGTGCTTTTTCTTTTTTATTCTTGTATGAACAGTAAGAGATTATTTTACCTCGCATGACCACTTTTGCTGCTTCCCAAAGAACACCTGGGGATATTCCTGGCACATCATATTCCAGATATGATTCCCACTCTTTATTAAAATAATTAATAAAGTCTTCATCTTTCAGTAGTGATATTAAATCTCCAGCTCCTAGTTTCCCTTGTAGTTTTCCTATTCACTAGTGTAAGAGAAACTGGATGATGATCGCCAATAGCTTGATTTGAACATATTTCAGTGTCTATGATGTCCCTCACAATAGAGTTACTGGCTAAGAAGAAATCTAGACGCGAATATGAACTATGAACTGATGAAAAAAAAAAAAGGTATATTCCCGAAGAGTTGGGTGAAGAGATCGCCATTCATCGCCAAGACCAAAATCATTCGTGTACTGTTTGAGAGTGTCAGTAGCCAGCCATTTTCGGTAAACCCCCGATGTACTGAGCCTGTCGACTGCAGGGTTTAATACCAAGTTGAAGTCCCCTCCTATTATAAGTGTGGTGTCCAAGTGCTCAGAAAGAGAAGTGAAAAAAAGGATGGGTCGTCAACATTTGGGCCATAAACGCTTGCAATACATAGATCCAAATTTTGGACTGAAATTTTTAGTATTATAAATCTACCTTCTGGATCTATTATGGTGTTATTCATAAAGTGTATTCTTCTATTTACCAGTATAGCTACCCCCCTTTGCTTAGAATTAAAGCCGGCTGAGTACATATGGGGGAATTCTGGTGAGGTGAGCGCATCTACAGATGACTTAGAGACATGTGTCTCCTACAATAAAACAAAGTCTGCCTGTAGATCGTTCAATCGATTAAAAACTTTTAGCCTCTTCTCCCCGTTTCCAATTCCACGCATGTTCCACGTGACAAACCTAAATGAAGACATATTTTCACTAACTGGTTGTGTACTAAAGACTAAATGTGTAAACTATATGTGCCTATGCTTCCTTCTCCTTTCCAAGATTTCTTGTGGAAATTGATCATTTAGACCATAATTGGTGTTTTTAAGCTGCTTGCCCTGCCTCTGTACCAAAATTTTTTGCTTAAAGTGTTCAAATTTGGCAACAATAGGTCTGGGACGTTTATTCTGGGAATTTTTTTGCCCTATTCGGTGGAAGGTAATTGAGTTTGTGACTTTGGGGGATAGTTTTAGTTGTGATGACATAAATTCTCGGACCAGCTGTTCTGGATTTTCATTATTTTTTTCAATAATTCCAGAAAAAAACGGCACATAATTGGGTGTGCGCGCGCATGATGTCTGTGCCATTTGCCTGCAATTGCAAGCAAATGGGGTACATCAGAATCAGAATCAGCTTTATTGCCAAGTATATTTACAAGTAAACACACAAGGAATTTGACTTGACATAAGACGCGCACGTTAGGCGCATCCAATGACGCGTCGCCATACAAGGCGCCTGTCAACAGTGGAGGTAAAGAGGGGGGAGGAGGGGGAGGAAAACACAATAGGAGAGAGAAAAAACATAGTAATCAGAATAAACGCTCATATGTGAGCCAAATTTTGACTACACAGAAAAAAACCCTCATGCATTAGCATACAATAGAATTCACAAGACACAAGAGAGCAGTGTACAGTATCTTTAATCAGTTCATGAATCAATGTGTGTGCGGTGTTGAGCAGTGTTGATGATAATAAGAGAGACCCAAGGACCCTTGGCAGAAGATGTTTTGTCTGTCTGGCGCCCAGTCTTATCTGGCGCTGCAGCTGGCTGTCCAAGGCCTTGTGCTCATGATTTTGAAAAAAACACAGACTGCAGACAGCCAGGAGGAATTTTCATGGGGAATAATAGTGCCAAATAGGACTGATCACAGAGAAGACTTGTATTTCTTCTGTAGATTCAGTACATTAATCCTTCATTGCGCAGCTTTGAATTCGTCGTGGAAAGACCTGAGCGAACCCATGATGTAATCCACCTTACGAGACAGTTCTCCAGTAGTCGCTATCATGGTCCTCTCCAGTTTCTCAATTTGTTGGATGCACCTCGCCTGGCCAGCATTTTGATAGGTTGAATCCATCTTCAGCAATTTGCGGTAAACCAAGACAATTCCTGTCCCAATCAGAATTATCCCAATCACCAAGATTACGAAGATAAACAGATCTTCAATATCTTCGATAGAAAGATTAGAGAGACACAGCATTTTCCATTTACCCGTGTCACATAGATAGCCCACTGGAGCCGTTCCAGCGGGGCAGACAGCTTCCCCCGGAGCACTTTTCCTTGTTGAAAAAATAGTGTCAATTGTGTTCAAAGCCCAGCTTATTAACTCCATAATTTCTTTTCGGCGGTCGCAGTTAGACGCAGGCAGACAACAGCAAGCTGGGATCTAGTAATAACAGGAGGGGAGGAAAAAATCAGCAGGAGAGAAGAAAAAAGCGTCTGCTCTCTTGGGAGGGCGGAAGTAGAGTACATGTATTTCAAGTTATTTCCTATAAACCAGAAGTAGGAGGAAAAAACAGACATGAAGGTTAGTAAGTGGTGGAAAAATGCAGACAACATACAACAATGACCTAAAAACTTGACCCCAGTCCCAGGCCATGTTTTGGAAGCGGATCCGGAAGTTGATGCTGTGATCGCGAGAGACAATTGCGCAATAATTTGAACGACGACTGCTGTCACCAAGATTGAAACAAACTTCTCCACAGGTAGGTTTTTTTTTGTAATTAATTCATTAATTGTCTGTCTTTTTATTTTTTACGGAGCTGGAGGATTTAGAACGTTATATCGACGCATTTTACGACAGTTTTTGTGTCATGGAGCAGGCGAGTGTGTGTTCTGCTGCTGCTTCTCAGTCTAAGCGACCGAGACCCGCAGATTCACCCAAAATAACGCCCGAGAAATCACAGCAGGGCACCGAGGTTAGCGATATCCTTCGCTCTATTGAGAATAAACTCACCAGCATGGATGGTAGACTGGTGCTGGTTGAACTTCTTCACAAAGAGTTCCAAAATTTACGGGAGAGCCTTGAGTTTAGTCAGGCGCAGCTCGTCTCTCTCGTGGAGGAAAATAACAGCCTGAAAAAGTCAGTCACCACACTATCCACGCGGCTTGTCGTTGAGGGAGAAAATCGGAAAATGAAGGAGACAGTTCTCAGTTTGCAGTCACGCAGCATGAGAGATAACCTCGTTTTTTTCTGGAATTATTGAAAAAAAATAATGAAAATCCAGAACAGCTGGTCCGAGAATTTATGTCATCACAACTAAAACTATCCCCCAAAGTCAAACTCAATTACCTTCCACCGAATAGGGCAAAAAAATTCCCAGAATAAACGTCCCAGACCTATTGTTGCCAAATTTGAACACTTTAAGCAAAAAATTTTGGTACAGAGGCAGGGCAAGCAGCTTAAAAACACCAATTATGGTCTAAATGATCAATTTCCACAAGAAATCTTGGAAAGGAGAAGGAAGCTTTTTCCCATTAGGAAGCAATACATCCAAGAAGGTAAACGTGCTATTGTTTCTGTGGATAGATTGTATATAGATGGCAAGCTGTTTATGGATGAAACCAACTCCCTGGTTATTCTAGAGCCCATTTTTTTTTTTCCATTTTTTTTTAGCTACAGGTGGAAAAGAGTGGGATTGTGCGCAGGTCTCTTACTCGATTTCAGTTTAATATGTTAACATTTGTCAAAATGTTTTTTGTTGTTGGGGCATGTTTAAAGGAGCCACGCATGATCTGGATGAGTACATGGACACTGAACTCATATCCACTTTTGTGAGGAGAGCATTCTTCCATCGCGCACCAGGGTGAGGTACTCAAATGACAAGCCCTGGTTCACTGCTAAGCTCAGACAGATCAGGAAGGAGAAGGAAGCAGCGTTGAAAAGTGGAGACAGGGACTGCTACAGGGAGGTTAAATATCGGATTAACAGAGAGCTGAGGGAGCTAAATCTGTGTATTCTGAGAGACTCCAGCAGCAGTTCACTGCTAACGACTCGGCTTCTGTGTGGAGAGGACTGAGGCAAATCACCAATTATCGGCCTCCGGCTCCTAAAGGTCAGGATGACAAAGCCCTTTGTCTAAGACTGTCCCAACACTATGCCCGTTTTGACACCTCGTCAGCTGTGTCCAACTCCCCCCCTCCCTCCAGCTCCACGGTCCCTACTTCAAAGGCAGCCCCCCCTCCTCCCCCCTGCCCTTGTCATCAGTGAGCAGGACGTGCTCAAACAGTTCTCCAGACTGAACCCGCGCAAGGCCCCCGGTCCGGACGGCGTGTCTCCCTCCACCCTGAGACACTGTGCGAAAGAGCTGGCTCCTGTCTTCAGACATTAACACCTCCCTTAAGCTATGCCACGTGCCGACCTGCCTCAAATCCTCCGCCATCATCCCTGTCCCCAAGAAGCCATGGATCACTGGACTTAATGACTACAGACCCGAAGTGCTCACCTCTGTAGTCATGAAGTCCTTTGAGCGCCTGGTCCTGCCCCACCTCAAGTCCATCACCACTCCCCTCCTGGACCCGCTGCAGTTTGCCTACTGAGCCAAAAGGTCTGTAGACGACGCAGTCAACCTGGCCCTCCACTCCATCCTGCAGCACTTGGACTCCCCGGGAACCTACGCCAGGATCCTGTTTGTGGACTTCAGCTCCGCATTCAACACCATCCGCCCCGCTCTGCTCCGGGACAAGCTGTCCCTGCTCAACGTGCTTGACTCCCTCTGCAGGTGGATCACCGACTTCCTGACGGACCGGAGGCAGCATGTGCGGCTGGGAAAGACTGTCTCAGACTCTGTTAGCATCAGCACTGGATCACCCCAGGGCTGTGTACTTTCCCCCCTACTCTTCTCCCTTTATACCAACTCCTGCACCTTCAGCCACCAGTCTGTCAAGCTGATCAAGTTTGCGGACGACACCACCCTCATCTCCAACGGCGACGAGTCCGCCTACAGGAGAGGTGGCCCAGCTGGCGTCCTGGTGCAACAACAACAACCTGCAGCTGAACACTCTGAAGACAGTGGAGATGATTGTGGACTTCAGGAAAGTCACAACCCCTCTGCCACCCCCCTCACCGGCTCTCCCATCACCACTGCTGATTCCTTCCACTTCCTAGGCACCACCATCACCAGGGACCTCAAGTGGGAGCAGACCATCAGCTCCCTCATCAAAAGAGCCCAGCAGAGGATGTTCTTCCTGCGGCAGCTGAGGAAGCTCAAGCTACCCACCAAGATGTTAGTGCAGTTCTACACGGCCATCATCGAGTCCATCCTCACCTCCTCCATAACCGTGTGGTACGCAGGAGCCACTGCCAGGGACAGACTAAGGCTGCAGCGTGTCGTGCGCACTGCTGAGAAGGTGATCGGCTGCAAGCTCCCATCTCTCCAGGATCTGTACATCTCCAGGACCCGGAGGCGTGCTGGCTGGATCATAGCTGATCCTTCACACCCTGGTCACGTACTGTTTGCCCCCCTCCCCTCAGGTAGAAGACTTCGGTCCATTCAGACTAAAACCTCCCGTCACATGAACAGCTTCTTCCCCTCTGCCATCAGACTGCTGAACACCAAGTGACTTATTGACTCTCGTGCACTATGTACAGCAGCTCAACCAGACTCATGTCAATCATCACTGTTTTCTTCTTGCATTACTGACTGCACTATATGGTTCTCCACATTATCTGCAGCTCACTAATATATTTAAACTGCTGACTAGTATTAGTATTAGTGTAGTACACTAGTATTAGTGTACTACATGAACAATGGCAATAAATCTGATTCTGAGATGTTCAATTGGATTCAAGTCTGGGCTTTGGCTGGGCCACTCAAGGACATTCAGAGTTGTCCTGAAGCCACTCCTTGATATCTTGGCTGTGTGCTTAGGGTCGTTGTCCTGCTGAAAAATGAACCGTTACCCCAGTCTGAGGTCAAGAGTGCTCTGGAGCAGGTTTTCATCCAGGATGTCTCTGTACATTACTGCATCCATCTTTCCCTCCATCCTGACTAGTGTAGCGTGACCTTGAGTTCCAATTTATAAATTATTCTTTGCTGAAGAATTTTTTTCCTCAACTCTCTGAGGGTTCCACTCTCTGGCTGCTCAAACGACTCCACCGAGGTACTCCACCGACTCCACTAGTTAGCTTAATGCTACCTGAAGCGATTGCTAAGCTAACACTAGTTAGCTTAATGCTGGCGCCAGTCTCTAAATAACTAACCTACAGCGATCGGATATACCTCCGGTGGATTACCCCTTTGATCGCTTTTATCCGGCCACTGTGAGTAAACTGACCAGCGATTCCAGCGCTTCCTTGTGATTCACTGATGTGCCCTACCTGAAGCGATTGCTAAGCTAACGCTAGTTAGCTTAATGCTGGCGCCAGCCATTCCACCTAACACCAGCCTGAATCAAAGCCCAGCTGCGAGGCCCAGCGGAGATACTACCAGGCAGGCGGCTATTTGTTGACGGGGCTCAGCAGAGATTTCACCCAGGCAGACGGCGGTAGGCTGCGGTGCCCAGCGGAGGACTTACCGTGACTGCAGCGGCGGTGTGCGACGAGTCTACCCGAAGCGATTGCTAAGCTAACGCTAGTTAGCTTAATGCTGGCGCCAGTCATTCCACCTTACACCAGCCTGAATCGAAGCCCAGCTGCGAGGCCCAGCGGAGATACTACCAGGCAAGCGGCTATTTGTTGACGGGGCTCAGCAGAGATTTCACCCAGGCAGACGACGGTAGGTGGCGGTGCCTAGCGGAGGACTTACCGTGACCTCAGCGGAGCTCGGTGGCAGCGGCGGTGTGTGACGAGACTCGGTTGGAGGAGCGGGACGGGAGACCAGTTACGGCGACTATGAGCAACGAGACCAGCAACGGAAGGGGCTAGTTGGCTAGCTGAGGCCCAGCTGGATTCGAGGACGATCGGATCAGATTCTGGCGATATAAGCAGAATTTATTTTACTATCCACAGATTTTCTTTTTCCTTCTTTCCAAGAAAGACTGAAGATGGCTGCCACCGGATTAAAAAGTGGGCTGATGGGCACCACTAATAAGCCTTCTCTACTTCTCTACTTCCTCTTCGTTTTGTCTTTGTGTGTCTGGACCTGCAATAAGAAGGATTTTCCGACAAACTCAACCAAAGGTGAAGTTAAAAAGTTTTATCTGTATGGATTTGGGCTTGGACATCTCACCCTACACTCTATGTGGTCTTTAAAAGCCCTGAGCAAAAACTTCCAAATTAAGGCAAACATGGCTGTTAAGCAAAAATCACAATATGGCAGAGGATATACAATTAAAGTTCTGTTAGTTCTGCTACTTCTGGCAGGAGACATTCACCTTAACCCTGGACCTGCCACTATTAAACAGCAGACCACTGGGTTAGCACAAAACCGAGCTGTACAAAAGCAAAAACAACATTTATTTTTCCAAACTGTTAATCATGCACGAGTTCTTTGGGACACCAAGGCTAAACCAAAGGGGATCCTCGGCGGTCATTTAAACATACGGAGCATAATCCCCAAAAGAGATGAGATTTCGGTGTTGCTGTTGGACTCAAATCTGGACTACCTTTGTCTCTCAGAAAGCTGGCTACACAGGAACATAGACACTAATATGATCGATATTGTGGGCTACCAGTGTTTTAGAAAAGACAGGCAGGTAGGGAGGGGAGGAGGTGTTTTAATTTACATCAAAGAGAAATATAAATGTCAACTGGTTGATTTGAATACTTCACTTGAATGTTTAGCTGTTAATGTATGTCTCTCTCCGGTAATGAATTTCAACATTGCAGTAGTGTACAACCCACCGTCACACAACTCTTCCTTTTATAATGAATTAAGTGATCTGGTTAAACAACTTGAGAAGAACAGAGAAACGATAATTCATGGTGACTTTAATATCAACTGGTCTGATAAAAAAGACAAACAAAAACTGAAAAGCCTCATGACTAAATTTAATTACCAGCAAATCATCAAAGGACCCACCAGGATAACCAAACAATCCAGAACACTTATTGACATGGTATTTACTAATAAACCAGAACGAATAACCAGAACCTATAATCTTGTAACTGGTCTCTCAGATCATAACATGGTTCTTGCTGTCAGGAAACTTACTAAAAAGCGACTACAGTATTTTGGGGGAGTCGATATTGACAAATCAAATTTTATTATCCCCAAATCAAAAAATGAGGAGTTTGAACATTACTTAGAGAATCAAAATTGGGAGCAGCTCATGTCAACATGTGAAGTAGATGATTGTTGTAATTTTATAACTGCAACAATCACAAAGTCTATAGAAAAATTTTCAAAGCAAATTAAAAGTAGACAACAGAAGATTAGCCTACCATGGTTAAATAATGAAATAAGAAAACTTATGAAGAGGCGAGACTATGCACTGAAAACATCTCTAACCTCCAAACTACAAAATGATCACCTTGTGTACAAAAGTTTAAGAAATAAAGTGGTACATGAGCTGCGAAAATCAAAAATATCTTATTACAATAAACTGATAGATCATGCAAAGGGTAACAACAGTTCCCTATGGAGGCATTTAAATAACTTAACTAATAAAAAAAACGATCAGAAGGGGGTAAAGGAACTTAGAATCAATGGCAAGACCGTCAGTGACAAGGCTACTTTGGCAAATGAATTTAATTTACACTTTGTGGGCTCTGTGGAAGACTTAACAAAAAATTTTGTGCTGCCAAATGTGCTCAACAACACAAATTCCATACTTCCAACAGATACTTTTCACATCGATGAGGTAAATGAGAAGTTAATTGCTGGTATTGTTAAAACACTGTCAAACTCAAAAACTAATGATATCTACAATATGAGCACCTCCTTTCTCAAAATGCACAGCAAAATATTAATCAAACCACTGACTCATCTCATTAATCTCTCCATTAGGTCTTGTACATTTCCATCTGGCTGGAAAAAAGCTGTCGTCATACCAGTTCATAAATCAGGCAGTAAAGACGATATATGCAATTACCGCCCAATCTCTATTTTACCAGTCCTATCTAAGGTTCTTGAAAAAATTGTAGCTACACAGCTGATAGACTACTTACAAGACAGTCAACTTCTTCATCCACATCAATTTGGTTTTAGACCAGGATACTCAACAGAAACAGCAAATTGTTGCCTTATTGAAAACGTCAAACAGTCCTTGGACAGGGGTAATGTGGTAGGAGCTGTTTTTCTAGATCTCAAAAAGGCTTTCGATACTGTAAACCACAGTTTGCTTTTATCCAAAATGGTATCTTTTAACTTCTCCCCAAATACATTAGAATGGTTTGCATCTTATCTCCAGAATAGAGAACAGTGTGTAAAAGTTCACCAGGATAAATCCTCATTTTTAAACAACCGCATGGGTATCCCACAAGGGTCCATTCTTGGTCCTTTACTTTTCAGCATTTTTATTAATGACTTGCCGTTACACTGCTCAGCTGCAACATGCCAACTTTATGCAGATGATGCAGTTATTTACACAGCTGCCAAGACTCCAGCACAGGCTGCAGATGTACTGTCTACAAGTATGGTTGATGTCCAAGAGTGGCTCCTCAAGAACCATCTATTGCTGAACCTTCAGAAAACAGTCTCAATGTGCTTTTCAATCAAAAAATGTAACCTGCAACATTTTAAAGTTAATATACATGATCATGACATCAGTTTAGCTACAGAATTCAAATACCTTGGCATTGTACTAGATCCTCAACTCAAATTTAATCTTCATATAAAGAAAATTTCAAAAACAGTAAAAAAAAATCTGAACTGCTTTAAATTAATTAGATATTACATACCTTACGAAGCAGCTGCACTGTATATGCATTCTATGGTTTTTTCTCATATATCATACTGTTTGACAGTCTGGGCTCAAGCAGCCCCCTCCACAATAAGACATATAGGTTCATTATATAATCAAACCCTAAAAATCTTGGACAAAAAGCCCATTAGGTGGCATCACTGTAATGTTTTAAAAAAATACAACCTATTGAGTTTTGAGAGCTTCATTGACCTCTGTCTTCTGAAATTAACGTTCAAATGTTTCCATAAATCAGCACCCGAGCCACTTGCTGGTTTCGTCCAAAGACAGGACAGCAGCAGAGCCACCAGGAGTTCTGTTAACAATAACTGTAAAATATTCCACCGCAGAACCACATTTGGACAAACAGCTTTCTCTATAAAGGGCAGTCACATCTGGAACACAATGCCAAATGAAATTAAAATAATAACGGACTTTAAAACATTCACTAAAAATGTTAAAAACTGGCTGAAAAATAAACAAGAATGTACTCATGTATGAATTAATTGTCTGCAAAGTGAGAGTGAATGAAGGGAAGGAATAAATGTGTTTGTTTATAGTGAGTGACGGAGGGAGGAAGGCCTGAAATAGGCAAATGTGAGTTATGTTATATGTGTTAAATGTGAGTCAGGCTGTTATATTTGTGTATTTATAATATTTATAATATTTATGTTAAATGTGAGTCAGGCTGTTATATTTGTGTATTTATAATATTTATAATTGTGTATTTATAATTTTTCTGCATTGATGTATGTGGTTATTGTGTATATTTTTTATCTTGATTCTTTTTTCTAAAGCCCATCCAGGGACAAGAGTTGCAAATTAGCTAATAGCTATACACTCTATGTGCAACACATCAGATTGATTGTCTTTGATTAATTGTCTATGTTTATTGCACTGTCCCTGTCAAATAAACTAATCTACTACTACTAACTCAAAAGTCTGGCTTTTGAGACCGCTTCTCTCACCCAAGAACTAGAGCTGTAACCCTATCCATCGGCCATAAAGTGGAAGTTAATCCCTTTCTCCAAGACTCTTTGGCAAAGGAATGTTCTAATTGACAGTTTTATGATTGACATAGTCAAGACTTTGGAAGCCAAGACTCTCCAGTAAGCAACCTGTTTCACTGTGCCATCTGGTGGACGAATCAGGAATATTTAACTTTCCTTTGCAGTGGAATTTATGCCTTATGGACTACGAACTAACTCATTCTTTCTCTTAAGACAGTATCTGCCAACAAAGACCTGATTGAACTCTGGGATGGACAATGGGTTTTAAATACTATTGATTTGATTGTGACATTCTGCAATTTTCAGGAAGAAAATGTTTGTATGCTTATTATCACAAGTTAATTACAGTAGATGTAGATGCATTTTATGCTCCTTTGAGTACAATATCAGTCACTAAAGTTTAAGGAATTTATGCTTTTTTCTGCAACATGCGTCTTAAAAGGGGGTCTCACTTCTCAGATCAAATGTCTCTTCCCCTCATTCTTCAGCAGACCATAGCTGCACTTTAACTGACCAACAGAGTTCAAAGCTTAATTGCATTTCCCTTTTTAGGTTGAGTTTATGATCCTTATTGGAAGAAGCTCAAATATAATTGGGCCACCTCAGGTTTCATGAAGTTTTGGGATCACCCTGCAACACTAGAGAAGTTTTATTGCTCTTTGTTCAGAGTCTGCTCGGGTGTGGTTGGCCAAAGCTGTGAGCAGCCCTTCTCTGCTCCAATTTCTCCTCTTTAAAAAAGGGCCCAGAGCCTGTCATACTCTGTAAATCCTATTTCTTTTCTTTAAAATTCAATTCTTATTTTATTCTTTTAAATCATCGTGCAAGAAGATTGTTTAATTTTTTTTTAAAGCTTAAACCAACTCATTTAAACCACCAACATCGGAAGAAATGAGTTTGATGTAATTTGACTTTCTGACGAGACGTTGCACCGTAAACTAATTCCTTCTTCAGTGCATCAGAAGACCTCACCCAGCCTGCTGGAGACCTGCTTTTGTGATCCCAGGAGGAGGCCATAACAGTGGTATGGAGTCTCCCCACAGACCCACGCTGGTCCAGTGAAACAGAATCCAGTGGACTCACCTGATACCCATTGGGAAGCAAAGTTTCTGCGGCTGACAGTCTTATGTAATTTACACTTGTCTTCAGAATATTTCTGATATAAGTTCTTTGAACCTAATTTTATGCAAACACCCATCAGAATCTCAATGCATGTTGTCTTTCATTAATCTACCTTTTTCAGAGTAAAACAAATTCTATTTTTTTATAAAGTTAATTATCATTTTCTTCAAAAAAAACAAAACACACACACACACACACACACACACACACTTTTCGACCAATGCTATTTTACGGTTTTCCAATTTCCAGTATACTGACAAATTAAACTATGCTTCATGTGGCTCCACAAATGCTTGATTCATAACTCAGTAACAGTCTATGATGCCCATGATACATGTGAATTTTCTGTTTTAAAGTTATGCAAATATGTTAACCTATTCTGACTTTTTTTTTGTAACTTAAGATTTTTATTCATTTTTCATTATATATATTGCATTCAGATCACAGTCTACATTTAAAAAAAAACAAAACAAAGGGGCTAGAGTAAAAAAGAAAAAAAAAAAAGGGGGGGGACAAATGTTGGAGCATCAAGTTTTTAGTTTCCATCTCTTAATTCTTCTGGTTTTTCCAGCGTCTTTGGTTATTCTTTCAATATCTGTCTCGTTGTTGCACTTTGTAGTGTGTCCATTTCCGCCATTTTTTCCCCCCCATAGTCCTTCTTGCATTCTTTGTCGATATGTTAGTTTTTTCATCATACGTATGTCCTCAATGTCAGTCCATTGCTCTTGGTCAGGAAGAACTTCTGATCGCCATTTTTTTGTGATTGTTTTTTTACATGCAATCAACAAGATTTTAACTAGATATCTGTCCTCCGCCTGTATAACACTGTCTCTTTTAAGATCACATAGGTACATCAGGTTACAGTTCATTGGTATATTATATCCTAATATCCTCTGTATTGTCACATGTATAGATTTCCAGAATGATGAGATTTTGCAGCATTTCCAAAACATATGCGAGTGGTCTGCATTTTGAGCCCCACATCCCTTCCAGCATAAAGATTGGGTATTTGTATACTTTCCTTGAATCTGTGGTGTAATGAAAAAGCGAATCAGGTTTTTCCATCCAAATTCCCTCCATGTTCTTGAATTTGTTGACGTGTGTTGTTTTCCATATTTCCTGCCAGCTTTCTTCTGTTATGTTTAAATTGAGCTCTTTCTCCCACTTCTCCTTTATATAGTTACTTGAATGATTGTTTGCCATAAGTTTCTGATATAGCTTTGAAATAATTCTTGTTTTATTTCCTGTATATGAGCTTAAAATGAATTGTATAATCTCGCTCACATCTGTTTGGAGGTTATGCCTAATCTTCTTCATATAATAGTCTCTCATCTGCAGATATCTGAAGAATTCCGATCTTTCTAGTTTAAATTTTCTCCTGATGTTTACAAAGCTCCCGAGATCTTTTTTTCCGATATTGCCCCATGCTGTGATTCCCTTGTTCACCAGATTTTTGTATCCCCTCTCTTGTTTTGCCGGTTCAAACTGACTGTCAAATGCTACCCATTTCAATAGTTTTATGTCTTCCTTTATATTATACTTTTGTACTATTTTATACCACAGTTCTAAAGTAAATTTAGTGATTGGGTCTATTTGTTTGATTTGCTTATATGCATCTTTATCTCCTATTATGCTTTGTACTGGGAGTCCCTCAATTTCCTTTTCTATTTCTTTCCATTTTGCCTCATATCCCTCGTCGCACCAACATATGATATATCTTATTTGTGCTGAGTAGTAATATTCCTTTAGACTCGGTAGGCCCATGCCTCCTTTCTCTTTTGGTAATTGGAGAGTTTTATATTTCACTCTTGGTTTTTTACCTCCCCAAACAAATCTCGATATCATCCTGTCCCACTTTGAGAATTGGGCATCTGGAATCTCTGTTGGTAGAGCCTGGAAGAGGTAAAGTAATCTAGGTTGTATGCTGATTTTGACTGTCTCAATTTTTGAATTCAGATCCATATTTAAGATTGACCATCTATCAATATCTTTTTTTATTTCTTGTTCCAACCCATCATAGTTTGCTTTATAGATTTTGCTTAGATCTTTAGGTATGTTCACTCCAAGGCATTTTATTTCTTTTTGTTTCCAGTTTAGTTTGATCTTATCAGTTATCTGGTTTAGAGGGTTATAGTGGAATGTCAGTATTTGTGTTTTTGTTATGTTTATCTTGTATCCTGATAATTTTCCAAAATTTTCTATCAAGTTAATCATTTCCATTATTGATTCATCTGGTTGTTCAAGGTAAACTATAATATCGTCTGCAAATAGCCCAATCTTGTGTTCCGCCCCCTTTATTGTTACACCTTTTAATTTCTTATTTTGTCGTATCGCTTGAGCCAGTGGCTCTATGAACAGAGCAAACAAGGTGGGCGATAAGCAGCATCCCTGCCTAGTTGATCTTTGTATATTTACTTTGTCTGTTAAGCTACCGTTTATCTTGATTCTTGCCACAGGTTCTTGATACAGCGTCCTTATGCATTGTACTGATTTTTCGTTAAATCTAAAGCGTTCCAGCACACTATATAGGAATTTCCAGTTAACCCTGTCAAATGCTTTTTCTGCGTCTAAACTCATTATTACTGCGCTTTTCTTTTCTTTATGTATTTGATTAATTATATGTATTGTTCTCCTGATATTGTCATGTGTTTGGCGTCCCTCTATGAAACCAGTTTGATCATCTATCAATTCCGTCAAGAATGTCTTTATTCGTTTACATATAATTGTTGTATATATTTTATAATCCACATTTAATAAAGAGATTGGCCTATAGTTTCCGCATTGTTCTCTCTTTCCCTGGCTTTAAAATGACTGAAATAATGGCTTCGTTCCATGATGGAGGTATTTTGTTGTTGTTCAACGTCCAATTAAATGACTTTAGAAGCTGTGGCGTGAGTTCTTCTATAAACAGTTTATAAAACTCAGAAGGGTATCCATCACTACCTGGTGATTTACCGTTTTTAAGTGACTTAATCACATCTCTAATCTCTTGTGTTGTTATTTCTGCTGTTAGCTTTTCATTTTGTTGATTTCCTATTGATGGCAAGTCCAATGTGTATAGAAATTTTTTAATCTCTTTAGTATTTGTTTCTTCAGGTTGCGAGTATAGTTCTTGGTAGAAATTATGGAATATTTCTTCGATGTTTTCTGGGTTAACTGTGGTTTTATTTGTGGTGGGGTCTTTAATCTTGTATACATTATTCATTGTTTGTTGTTTTCTTAACCGTTTTGCCAGCAGTTTTGTGGCTTTTGGTCCCGTTTCATAATATTTTTGCTTTAGATATCTATTTTTCCTTTCAATTTCATCCATTTGTGTTTCTTTTATCTTTATTTTTTCTTCTTTAATTTCTTGATATATTTTTGGGTCATTTGTGCTTTGATGTTTATGTTCTAATTCCCTCAGTCTCTCACATCTTTGTTCATATGCTTCCAGTTTAGTCTTATTTGCTTTTCCTGTTTCAACAATTAATTTACCCCTTAACACGGCTTTCAGTGCGTCCCATAGTATTGTTGGGTCTACTTCTTCATTGTCATTCTCTTGGATATATTCATTTATGTTTACTTTTATTCTTTCATTTTATCATCATTTAACAGTCCTACATTAAGTTTCCATGTTGTTTGTCGTTTTCTATTGTTTAAATTTATTTCCATGTATATAGGATTATGATCTGATATTTCTGCCCCTCCAATCCAACAATTTCTCACCCTGTGTCTGTCATCTTCATTCATAAGGAAGTAATCTATTCTAGAGTGTACTTTATGGACTGCTGAATAATGTGTATAGTCTTTTTCGAGTGGGTGCAGGTCCCTCCAAATGTCTACCATACCCATTTCTGCCAGTGAGGTTCTTATGAATTTTGTTACATGTTTTTTTGTCTTCTTAACACTTGTATCAATTTCATGATCCATGACAGCATTTAAGTCTCCTCCACAAATCAGGACTCCTTCACTGTGTGTTGCTATGAGATCAAACAGATGTTGAAAAAAAACCCTTGTCACTTTCTGGTGGGGCATAGATGTTCACTAATGCGATCTGCATTCCATCTATGCTACCCTTTATTATTACATACCTGCCTTCTTTATCCTGGATTTCCTGTTCACATTCAAATTGTATTTTGTTTGAGATTAGTATCATGACCCCCCTTTTAGTTCCTCCCTTAAATGAACTGTAGTAGGAGTTCTTATAGCCAAATCTCTTTAGTTTCACATGTTCTGTCTTGCTCAAATGTGTCTCTTGCATAAATATAATTTCGGCTTTTTCTTTCTTGAATTTTCTTATTATTCTTTCCCTTTTAACAGGTGAGTTCAGACCATTCACGTTTAGTGTTATTATCTTAAGATTTTTACCCATAATCATGTTTTTCCATTTTTTTAACTTGTGCTCCTAGCCCCTTTAACAACAAAAATAACACATATTTATATAAAAACACATGAAAAAATCTCGACCTCCGTACTTTGGGCCTTTCTTCTGCCCAATGGTCCCTGTTGGTGGGTGGAGGGATTGTCCTCACCGAGTGTAGGGCCCTCCCTAGACCTGTATTTACTATCCAAGAAATAGTCATTAGTCTAGAAATGTCCAACAAATATCACTTAAACCTCTCCTAGCCGTCTGTTTCTCTTTTACCTTGTCTTCTTGGCCTTCATTTCTTCTGTGCCTTTCTTAATCTTTGTTATAATCTAGGCTTTCAGTTGAAAGCCTTGTAGTCTTTCCTGGGCCCGCTGCTCCACGTCTCCCCCCGTCTTTTGCCGATCACTCGCCTCCACTCCGGCTGTCGTGATGCGTTCAGGGCCTCCGCTGCTCCTACAGTTTCCTCCGGCACGTACACCTCAAGGCCCCGCTCCATCATGTCCTGCGCTGCCTCTCTGGCTGTGTTGTAGGTTCTTACGCCGTTCTCCCAATGAATCCTCATCTTCGTTAGCAGCGTTTGGAATCTAATTTTTTTTTTCTTTCAGCGTTTTTTTTAATGTTGGCATATTTCTTCCGCTGCTGCACAATTTCTGCCGGGTAGTCATGATCAAAGAATATCTGCTTGTCGCCGATTCGTATCTTTTTTTTCCACGCTCGTGTCAGGATTCTTTCCTTTACATCATATTTCAGAAAGTTTACCACAACTGACCTGGGTGTAGAGCGTGGGTTCGGGTTCTGTGCCGAGGCTCTGTGCGCTCGTTGAATCTGCAGATCCGCTTCGCTGGGCAGTTCCAGCTCTTTTTTTAAGAACTGATCCATGAATTTCGTCATCGAGTTGCCTTCAATGCCCTCCGGGATCCCGAAGATGCGTATATTGCCCCGTCTGGACCTGCTCTCCAAGTCGGTTACTTTCTCCTGCATCCTCTGCATTTGTGCCGTCAGGATCTGCAGCTGTTCGCTTGCCTCGCTATTCCAATCTTCCAGCTCTGATATTCGGGCCTGCGCTTCTGTCATACACGCCCGCTGGGAGCGCAGCTCCTCCATGTTTTCTGCTAGCTTGCGCTCCATTTCTCTTCGGAGGCCCATAATTTCCTCCTTAATCTCTTTTTTCAGCTCCTCCTTAAGAGCCGCTAAATCCTGTTGTAGCTGCCGTTTGAAGTCTCTCAACTCTTTACCCAAACTGGCGATGCCAGTGTTCATGGTATCGAGTTTTGTGTCCTCCATTTTCTCTGCTGCAGTCACCTCGTTTTTTTGGGCCCCGTGTTCAGCGGTTTCTCCTGCGTTGTTGAAGAGGAATTCTTTAATTTTACTCTGCGTTTGTCCTTGTGCCCGGCTCCTTCGTGTTTTCATCCCTTAGTTTATTGATCCGCTTATGTCGAGTTGGCCATTTATCGATGATTTTTAATCCGGCTAGGGAGAGCTCTCTGTTTAAGAGTTATGTCTCTCCGCCATCTTCCCGGAAGTCCCAACCTATTCTGACATTCTTAAATCACTGAAAGACATGGGAGTTACTGTTTGAGTTCATGTCCATCTTCTTGATCAGAGACATGAACTCACAAGGGTTTATTATGAGACTGATCAAATATTTTCAATAGGACTATTAACTAAGGCTTAACTTACCAATTGCTAAATTCTTAAGCTTAAGTCTTAGTGTATAAGAGTTTCCACCTCACCATAAAACGTGGATGGTGCCCTAATGAGGAATTCAGTGTGATGAAAGTAAATCATTCCTACTCACATTCATATTTACACCAATACGTGTACCAACATGAAATTGCCTATAAAACCCTTTAATTTCACTAGTTTCCCAGCTCCTGCCGCTGAAAAACATCCCCACAGCATGAAGCTGCTACCAACATTGGTGTGGTTATGAGCAGTGCCTGGTTTCCTCCCAACATGACACCTGGCATTCACGCCAAAGAGTTACAGTAAGTCTTTGTCTCAGACTAGAGAATTGTTTGTTTCTCATGGTCTGAGTGTCCTTCAGGTTCCTTTTGGCAAACTCCAGGCGGGCTGCTATGTAACTTTTCCTAAGGAGTGGCTTCCATCGGGCCACTACCATACAGGCCTGATTGGTGGATTGCTGCAGAGATGGTCGTCCTGAAAGGTTCTCTCTCCACAGAGCAATGCTGGAGCTCTGACAGAGTGACCATCGGGTTCTTGGTCACCTCCCTGATTAAGGCCCTTCTCCCCCGATCGCTCAGTTCAGACGGCTAGGAAGAGTCACGGTAGTTCAGAACTACTTCCATTTATAGATGGAGGCCATTGTGCTCACTGGGACCTTCAAAGCAGCAGAATTTTTTTTTTTTTTTTTTTTTTTTTTTTTTTTTTTTTAAACACACACACTGTACCCTTCCCAAGATTTGTGGCTTGAGACAACCCTGTCTTCGAGGTCTACAGACAATTCCACCCGCAATAGGGCTGCACGGTGGCGCAGTGGTTAGCACTGCGGCAGCACAGTTTACCCTTGGCCGGGGGATCGTGGGGTTGATCCCAGCCCCCGACCAACAGTGATCTGTGTGGAGTTTGCATGTTCTCCCCGTGTAAGTGTGGGTTTACCCCGGGATTTCTCCCGTTTCCTCCCACATGCCAAAAACATGCAGGTTAGGTTAACTGGAGCCTCAAGTAGCCCTAGGTGTGAATGGTTAAGGGATAGCGCCGTACCGTGGATGACCCTCAATTTCCCCTCTGGGGATCAATAAAGTATACTAAATCTACAAAATCTAGATTCCTTTGACTTCATGCTTGGTTTATGCTCCGACATGCACTCTCAACTGTGGGACCTTATAGACAGGTGTGTGCCTTTCCAAATCATGTCCAATCAACTGAATTTACCACAGGTGGACTCCAATTAAGCTGTAGAAACATCAAGGATGATCATTGGAAACAGGATGAACCTGAGCTCAATTTTGAGCTTCATGGCAAAGGCGCTGAATACTTATGTACATGTGATTTTAGTTTATTTTTAATAAATTTGCAAAAATCTGAAAAAAAAAAAAAAAAAAACCACCACACACACACACACACACACAAAAACTTCATTGTCATTATGGGGTACCGTGTGTAGAATTTTGAGGGGGGAAAAAAAAAAAAAAAAAAAAAAAAAAAGAATTTAATCCCCTTTTGGAAAAAGGCTGTAACAACAAAATGATGAAGCGCTGTGAAGACTTTCTGGATGCACTGTATGGTGGTTTTAACCCGCTGGTAACAGGCGCAATAATGAAGAGACACTTAACATGTGGTGAGGCTTCATACTGTATGCAGGGAAAGGCAAGAGTGACTGAATTGCTCAGTAGGACTGACTTCACCAGCTACTACAATATCCATCCATCCATCCATCCATGGACGGATGACATGTACCTGGTAAGTTAAGGTGACCCAATTTCATGAAGTCAATGACTAATCTGTCAGCAGCCTTCAGACAAACTGAACGTGCCAACATTTGGATTTCAAAATAAGGGTTTTTCCCTCCTGTCTGGGTGGTGAAGAGAATGCTCAAAAGCTATAAATATTTTATCAGATAACTGCATCTTTGGTCATTCAAGTTAATACATTTCATTAAATTTTATATTTGTTTCTTTGAAATTAGAGTTAAATTATTGTTCTGTTCTGCAAAATTATGGTCAAAAATATATTTTTTTTTTTTTTTTTTTTTTTTAAAGGAAAAATGGCCAACATTTTACCACAATCCATTTCAAATTTATTTAAAAAAAAATAGCCATAAAAATCCACAAATTTATAAGAGTCTCAAATGTACAAGAAGTAAATTTTACTAGAGGAAATTACAAATTTGAGGAAAACTGTTTCAAATTTAGATAAAGAAAATTTATAAATTTTAGAAAAAAAAAAAAAAAAACAACTTAAACCTTCAAGACTGAAGTCATTACTCAAGTTTTTAAGTGGGTGCTTTTTGCATCATTAACTCTACTAGAAGTTTTTGGTTGATGTGTGTGCACGCGCGTGCAGTTATAAGAAGAGGCTCCTCCTCACATGTGGCAATTTAAAACAAACCACAATGGTGGATGTGCAATATTTGTTAACGTTATTAATCTTTTCTTGGGGGGGGGGGTGCCACTGAAGTGTTTGACAGTTTTTTTTTTTTTTTTAATTCAGCTGAATGCACTTTGATGTGCAAAGGCCAGTTATGACCAGGATTGAGTATATATATCTCAAAAGGGAAACAAATGTTAATGCTGCCAACAGTGCACATTGACTTTGTAGGCACTTGAGATATGCCTGAGGAAGATGTGAGCAAAATGGTTTAATTTTTTCTTCCTCACCCCAGTTCTGTTTAATTGTTGTTCAAGAGGAAAAATATTTCTACTACTTCAAGTTCTGCTCAGCCCCAGCACTGTTAATGTTTTTATGTACTTTTCATGTGCCCTTTTCATGTGCCAAGCACACATTTGAAGCCAAGACAATGAATAAAGTGAATAACTTCCATCATATTGATCTGTGTTGATTTGAAATTTGTCATTCAACAGATCACTGAACATGAGTGGCCCAGTTCCATGTCTTGATTTCAAACTGTGGCCCAGCGGATTTTATAATTAAATAGCCCTAAACTAAAGTGTAGCAAAATAATATACAGATGAAACATGGGGGGGAGGGGGTTGCCACCCAACAAACTGAACACCCAGAGCTGTTGCCTGACTGGTAGCAAGATAGTAAACGTCAACTAAAGTCGCCCCCTCAGTTTATATGCTCTTGCTGCTGATTGTTGAGTGAAGTCAGGTGTGGCTCATTCACCTGGGCAATCAGCAGCAGATGGAACTGCTGAGGAGCTCTGAGTGAGCATGAAGAGTGAAACAAATGAATGAAGGGAAGGCCTGCTTGGGGGGGGGGGGGCTGTAACAGGGCATTGACTGTTGGAAGTTAATTCCAAACCTTTTCATCCAAGGATGAAGAAAGAGGAAGACAATTGCTGTGCTTTCATTCAATTTTATTAATTTTTTAATATGTGCAAAAGTTAATAAAAAATGATAAATGCATCAGCTTTCTTAAAATGCCATGCTTTTGTAACACACTGGTAACTCACTTAAGGTAAAAGCAAATAAAGATGAAGAATTTTTAGCTTTAAGAATTATGGCAATGTGATGTAATTTCAAGTATACAATATTACAAGTAGATGGCAACATTTCTAGAAAATCTGCCTAAAGTAGTTGATGAAAACTGACATTTTTCTTATTTTGTTTAACTGAATAATCAGGAATACACTTGAACAAATGTGGGTGGAAGCCAAGTAAATCATGATAGATGACCCTTTTAACCCCTTGCACTCTGGTCAATTTCCCTAAAAACACCTAAAAATAACATACCCAAAGTAAATCAAAAGCTGTTCTTCAACCCTTTGCAGCATCTTCATGGGGTTGGTCTCATTTAAAAGAAAACACTTTGATTTTTTTGGCAAAACAGTCATAATCTCTCTAAGTGCTCCGGCCACTGAGTAACAGTCATCTAAACATACTGAACTTGAAGAAAATAAATTTCGCCTGGGTGTTTTTTGGATACAAATGCTTGCAAATAACACACAGCTGTCAGATCCGGGCTGGAAATTGCAACAGAAATGTAGAACCAAGTGTTATCCAGCTGAGGTCAAAATTTTGTAACAATACCACAAAAAATGAATATATTACACAGCTTTTTTCTCAGGTAGATCCCAGGCGTTTTTGAACTGTGCCAAATTGTGCCAAATGGCACAGTTTGGAAAAACGTCTATAACTTTTGAATGATTCAATATAGAAGCTTAATGCTGGGCTCTAATGAAAGGTGACACTCAGGGCTGTGTGTCTGTGTGTGTGGGGGGGTTGTTTATTCAGAATGAACAAACAAGCCCCCACACACAAAGAAGCATGCCACGTAAAAAATGTGTGGCTTTTTTTACAAGAAAAAATAACCTACAGTGCACTAAAAATTATACACAGTTGTAATTTACCGATTGGTCAAAAGTCATTTTGATTACAATTTTCAGGGATAAAGAATAATTTAGCTTATAACACTTACCTGTCCACAACAGCAGTGTCGCAGGCGAACTTCTCTTCCTCGTTGTCAGACGAACATGACGCTGGTCCGCTTGTTACGGACTCGTGGTTCTGGTCACGCGATCCGGTCAAACCATGATTCCATTATTGCGGTTTTGCGCTTCCCTGATTGCGGTTTTGGCGAATGATTTTTCAAAACAAATAAGAACAGTAGTAAGAAAAAAAGACTGGCAAATGCGTGTGTGTCACCCAGCGGCTTACACAAAACAGATTTTACGCACGGGACGTATGCTTTCAATTGTCAAAGTTCTCTGCTTCAATTGGCTGGCTGTATTTGCAGCCGTTGGTAGGCGGGTCCTTCTTGCTAGGTTTTCAGTCATTGGTTCTTCAAGGTTTCAGAAACCCAATTCAAGGCTCTTATTAGTCGAATGAGAGGTCAATCAAATCTAAACCAATCAAAGCACTCCTTTGGCTTTCTGTTCGTGGCTGTGTCTGCAGCTTTTTTTTTTCAGTGCGCCCTCGTGCGCCCTAGGACGCAGAGACATGACCGCCCGCGGTATCCCGGAGTGCAAGAGGTTAACACCTTGATAAATCTCAGGTAGAATCAAACAAAAGTGTCATAAATCCACAGGATGGAGTCAGAGGAGCTCTGAGTGAAAGAAAACCCCGACCTCTGTCAAAAAAACATGAAAAAAATTCAAACATGCTCTTGAACTTTCACACTTGAAAGGTCTGCACATCCACTTCAGACCACAGTGCCGGATGATCATAAGATCATACACTGAGCTCATCACCACCTTCTATCATAAAGACAAGAGTACAGAGGAATTTTGACAAGGAACACAAACTTACTTAATGCTAATAAGGACCGCAATGGAGGAAACGAGCCGCCTGGCCAGCGGTAAGTCTGACGAATTTCTTTGTTTGTTTACATTGTACTGATTTCCTGGTTCATATACTTTGAAGATAACAAAAAAAACCCAAAACAAAAAACTGAAAAAAAAAAATTCCTTTGTGTAAATATGTCCAAAGTCCACTTTTGACTTAAAGTTATGTAATTCGATACGGCTGCCATGGCATTATGCAAATTAGATGCATAAATTTACTCCTATCTCAAACTTTGGATCATATTCTACATCTTTCTAATTGACAGTAAGCCATTATCTCTTACCACTTTCAAGTTATAGCCTTGGAAATCTGACA
This sequence comes from Pholidichthys leucotaenia, assembly GCA_020510985.1. NCBI lineage: Eukaryota > Metazoa > Chordata > Actinopteri > Cichliformes > Pholidichthyidae > Pholidichthys > Pholidichthys leucotaenia. The sequence continues at coordinate 431,461,449 of CM035841.1, forward strand.
TCTGAATTGAATACTTTCTTGAAAAAAAAAACCTTGACCACCATAGGGGGAGGGTGTAATGCTAATAAACACCTTCATTTAAAAACTGCTTTTTGTGTTTGCTTGTGGTATCTTTGTCTACTATTTAAATTTGATCTGAAACATACAAAAAAAAAAAAAGAAATTAGGAAGGGGCAAACACTTTCATACCACTGTACATTTTACCTCAGGATAAGTTTTACAGTATGTTCAGTCTGCTTTATGCTGCTTCAAGAGCTCTGACTGGAAAAATTCTGAAAAAAAAAACCCTCAGCATATCCTCTGAAACCAGAGACCCAGCAGATTACAAGAAGCACACCAACAATCACTGAGCCAGCAGCCAAAGAAGAGCAAAAACAAACTTCAGTTCATACAGACACCACAATAAATTTTGTTTTACCTTTGCTGTTTTGTCATAAATCATATCTGAGAGGCAACACAGGATCAGTGGCTGGAGCCGTTTGTAGCTACAGAGTCAAGTTCATGCCATCGGCCAGCCGGAAGTGGAATCGCTGCTGGTAGTACTCATGCTGTTAATTGATCAGTTCTGTTAAAGCAGAGTTTGTCACAGCAATCATCTGCCAAGCTGGACTCTCTTCTCTCTTTAGTCAGGCAGCATGTTTATTTAATTTTACAAATCTCAACTACTTCTCCACAATTTGTTTTCATAAAACACACATTGGTGTAAATAACCCTATGTACATTTCTTCATTTGCTTATATTTTATTTTGGAGCTTATTACTTTTATGTACTATCAGCTACGGTTAGCTTCCTGTTTGATATTCAGTGCTTTTATTTTGAAGGAACTTCCTGTTATAACTGTTAGCGTGAGCAAGCTAACGGCAGCAAAAGACGGGGAAGAAAAGGTTGTGACAGAATATAAAAATGTATTTGTTATTAGCAGCCCCCTTGATAGAGGCACAAGGTATGTTTAATATGTAAATATGACAATTTGAATCTTTGTGTTAACATATATGTATATTTTGTAGAATTTATTTTCAGAGTTAAGGTTATTTTCGGCTAACGGTTGTAAGAGTATGGATTTTAGCGCTTATACATTGTTTTTCTGTGTGGTTCCCAGCTCTTACGGTGAATTTGAGGGTTTACTGCCATTAAACCTATAAAATCATCAGTAAAGTGTCATCCTTCATTCGGGGGGGTATGCTATAATTGGTGTGAGAGGTGGAGGTCAGTCCCCTTTAGGGAGTTCCACAGTCATTGCACCCCCTCCACATTGTCACTGCTGCAGTGACTGAAAGTTGGTCAGTCCTCAGGGAACCCCTTCAGGTCTGGGGATCTAAGCGCTAAGCCTTTGTCTGCTGGCACAGTGCCTCTGACTATTAATATTTTATTACTAAAACAATTTTCAGGGCTTGTAGCAGCGCCCCCTTGAGCAGGTGGCACCCTAGGCAACTGCCTATACAGCCCATGCCAAGACTTCAAGAAGTAGTACAAACAACCACACAGCATTACTGGAGGGAGCACTGAGCAACAGCGTGACTGTGTGGAAGCAGACATGTTTGTTGTGATACAAGGCCTATACATACTGTATTTGGCAAAAACAGAAATTTGTTCGGTCCCAGGGCTGCAAGAACAAAATGTCATTTTGTTCTTGACACATTGTGGCACAGCTTCTCTTGCGTGGTGTCCAAGAACTATTGTGTGATTGTTCAGAAATGTCAATTTCCCAGGAGTTCTGCACTTGAGTTTCTTGTGAAGTATGAAATGTCCTGGCCAGAAAGAACTTGGTTCTTGCCACCAAGAAAAGAAAAAAAAAACTTCTTGCAGAGTATGCAAAGGCCTACATTCAACACAATGACATCATTCCTTTGTGCCACAGGAAAAGCTTAATGACATCAGTAGAGTGTCACTCCTGATGCCATGCTAATATTTTATTGGCTGTAAAAATGCCAATAAATAATTTTAAATGCTTTATTGGCTGATATAGATAACGTGCCAATATTAAAACCCACGACTTAGTGGGTCATGCACATTTCATATCACAGTATTTTTTAAATATGGAAATAACCATTTCATCCACACTTGTGAGAACATAATGTTAAGGTTTGAAAACAAGTTGTCCATGCTAAAATTCAGCATGATTTGTGGGTTGCCACATCCCCAGGCGGCTAGGGGAAGTAACAATATTAAAGTGTAAACAGATTAAAGGGGAAGGAACAAGGAAGTGGGAAAATCAGGGCTTTAACTAAAGCAGACCTATTGCTCAATACTTTGTTGATGCACCTTTGGCAACAATTATAGCCTCAAGTCTTTGTGAATATGATGCCACAAGCATCTTTGGACAGTCTGGCCCATTCTTTGCAGCCCCTCTCAAGCTTCATCAGGTTGGATGGGAAGCATCGGTGTACAGCCATTTTCAGATCTCTCCAGAGATGTTCAATTGGATTCAAATCTGGGCTCTGACTGGGCCACTCAAGGACATTCACAGAGTTGTCCTGAAGCCACTCCTTTGATATCTTGGCTGTGTGCTTAGGGTTGTTGTCCTACTGAAAGATGAACCGTCGCCCCAGTCTGAGGTCAAGAGTGCTCTGGAGCAGGTTTTCATCCAGGATGTCTCTGTACATTGCTGTATTCATCTTCCCCTCCATCCTGACTAGTCTCCCAGTTCCTGCCGCTGAAAAACATCCCCACAGCATGAAGCTGCTACCAACATTGGTGTGGTTATGAGCAGTGCCTGGTTTCCTCCCAATATGACACCTGGCATTCATGCCAAACAGTTAAATCTTTGTCTCATCAGATGAGAGAATTTTGTTTCTCATGGTCTGAGAGTCCTTCAGGTTCCTTTAGGCAAACTCCAGGCGGGCTACCATGTGCCTTTTCCTAAGGAGTGGCTTCCATCTGGCCACTACCATACAGGTCCGATTGGTGGATTGCTGCAGAGATGGTTGTCCTTCTGGAAGGTTCTCCTCTCTTCACAGAGCAATGCTGGAGCTCTGACAGAGTGACCATCGGGTTCTTGGTCACCTCCCTGATTAAGGCCCTTCTCCCCCGATCGCTCAGTTTAGAGATAAGGGATAAGGACCTGTACTTATATAGCGCTTTTCTAGTCTCAAAGACCACTCAAAGTGCTTCACTAGTACTAACCCTCTACTCTAAGGGCCTATAGGAGACCGATATCTAGGGACAATTTAGAACAACCAAGACAGCTGGCCAGCTCTAGGAAGAGTCCTGGTGGTTCCGAACCTCTTCCATTTATGAACAATGGAGGCCACTGTGCTCATTGGACCTTCAAAGCAGCAGAAATTTTTCCTGTACCCTTCCCCAGATTTGTGCCTCGAGACAACCCTGTCTTGGAGGTCTACAGACAATTCCTTTGACTTCATGTTTGGTTTATGCTCTGACATGCACTCTCAACTGTGGGACCTTATATAGACAGGTGTGTGCCTTTCCAAATCATGTCCAGTCAACTGAATTTACCACAGGTGGACTCCAATTAAGCTGTAGAAACATCTCAAGGATGATCAGTGGAAACAGGATGCACCTGAGCTCAATTTTGAACTTCATGGCAAAGGCTGTGAATACTTATGTACATGTGATTTCTTAGTTTTTACATTTAATAAATTTGCAAAAATAAAAAAAACCTTCATTGTCATTATGGGGTATTGTGTGTAGAATTGAGAAAAAAAATTAATTAAATCCCTTTTGGAATAAGGCTGTAACATGACAAAATGTGAAAAAAGTAAAGTGCTTTGAAGACTCTGGATGCACTGTATGGTGGTTTTAACCCGCTGGTAACGGGAGCAATAATGAAGAGACGCTTAACCAACATGTGGTGAGGCGTCATACTGTATGCGGGGAAAGGAAAGAGTGACTGAATTGCTCAATAGAACTGACTTCAGCTACCACAATATCCATCCATTCATGGATGGATGATATTATGCACCTGGCAAGTTAACCCCTTGCACTCCGGGCAATTTTCCTAAAAATGCCAGAAAATAACGTGCCCAAAGTAAATCGAAAGCTGTTATTCAACCCTTTGCAGCATCTTCATGGGGTTGGTCTCATTTAAAAGAAAACACTTTGAATTTGTTGGCAAAAAAAACATAATCTCTCTACGTGCTCCGGCCACTGAGTTACAGTCATCTAAACATACTGAACTTGAAGAAAATAAATTTGGACACAGTGTTTTTTTGGATACAAATGCTTGCAAATAACACACAGCTGTCCGATCCGGCTGGAAAATGCAACAGAAATGTAGAACCAAGTGTTATCAAGCTGAGATCCAAATTTGGTAACAATACCACAAAAAAGGAATATTTTACACAGCTTTGTTCTCAGGCTGTTCCCAGGCGTTTTGGAACTGTGCCAAATTGTGCCAAATGGCAGAGTTTGGAAAAACATCTGTAACTTTTGAATAATTCAATGTAGAATCTTCATTTTGGGCTCTAATGAAAGGTCACACTCAGGGCTGTGTCTGTGTGTGTGTGTGAAGACGGAGTTCGGCCCTCGCTACATGATGGATTACACTCCTTGCATGTTTTCACAGCGCCCCCCCCCCCCCGCTACTGTGTGTGTGTGTGTGTGTGGGGTTGTCCCCCCCCCCCCCTCGCTGCAGAAGACGGCCATTGCTACATGAAGGAATAGACTCATATGCTTCCCCCCGCGGACCGGGGGCGTTCGGACCGTGAACGCTCCCCCCCCGCTCCTCTTCTGCAGCGGGGGGGGGGGGGGGGCGTTCACGGTCCAAACATGGCAAATGAACCGTTTATCGCGGCGTACGCACTTCGTACTTCGTGCGCAGTACAGTTGTAATTTACCGATCGGTCAAAAGTCATTTTTGGATTACAGTTTTCAGGGATAAATAATAATTTAGCTGATAACACCTTACCTCTTCACAGCAGCAGAGTCGTGGCGAACTTCTCTTCCCCATTGTAAGACGAACGCGACGCTGCTCGGCTCGTGGATCCCGATCAAAACATAATTCCATTATTGCGGTTTTGGTGAATGATTTACGACCTTTGTCGTCGGCCTCCGTCGGTCTATGATGACGGAAGAGAATCCTAAACGTCTATTCTGCTGGAATGAGTGCAGGTCCCACTTGTGGGTGTTCTCCATGCTGCGGGGTCTGTAGTAGATTCGTCCAGCGTCCTTTGTTTTCATCTGCTGCAGCAGTAAATCTCTCTTCACCCAGCCTGAATTTCTGTGCTTCAGTTGGCTCCTGCGTTCACAGTAGGCGGGTCCTCCTTCCTAGGTTTTCATTCATTGGCTCTTCAAGGTTTCAGAAACCCAATTCAAGGCTCTTATTAGTCGAATGAGAGGTCAATCAGATGAACTAATCTGTTCGCGGCTGTCTCTGCAGTTTTTTTTTTAGTGGCGCTTGGACGCCACTACATCACCATCATCACCTACATCACCACAATCTGGTCTATGCGTCAGAGTGCGCACGAGTGCGCCCTCCTGCGTCTTAGGACACAGAGACTTGCCCGCCCGCGGAACAACGGAGCGCAAGTGGTTAAGATGACCCAAATTCATGAAGTCAATGAATCCGTCAGCAGCCTTCAGACAAACTAAACGTGTCAACATCTGGATTTCAAAATAAGGGTTTTTCCTGCTATCTGGGTGGTGAAGAGAATGCTCAAAGGCTATAAATATACAGAAATATTTTATCAGAAATAACTGCTTCTTTGGCTATTTAAGTTAATTTATTTCATTAAATGTAATTTTATAAACCCTTTAACTGCCCGGAAAAAATGGCAGGAAAAGTTTGACCTCAAAATTTCAAATGATTATAGCCTCACAATGGTGAAAGTTAGAGGATAACTGTCAAATGGAAAAATGTTGCAGATGAACCAAAGGTCATGATTGGCCAATTTGCACCCATGCATCTTGCATAATTTGACCTAATTTGCATGTGACAACAATGAAATGTTCATAAGACAATTCCTTCTTAATGGTAAAAAGGTAGACACACAGTGCCAATTGGAAAAATGTTGCAGACGACCCAAAGGTCATGACTGGCCATTTTGCACCCATGCATCTTGCATAATTTGACCTAATTTGAAAATGGTACAAAGCACCTGGGGGAGGGGGGATACTAATGGTCTTTGAGTTACATCCCCCTCCTTTGTTGTTGCAGACATTGCAATGTAAACACAGACACACGCGCACACACACACACACACACACACACACCGATGTGAATACACTAATATGCACCTACCTATGCACCGAATATGCACCTACTTGCTACAACTACATTCATTGTGAGACATAGAAAAATAAAATGAATAACACAGTTGACGCCAACTCAGAACGGAGGGGACGTCATTTATGGTCACGGTAACATGATTTGGCACATATATGGAACCAACGCTATCATAACACAGTTATAGTGAGGCACACACAGCAATAACATTAACATATGGATAATGTGGATTATTCACTGTATTTTCCATATTGTGACGTAAGGTTCACAAAGTAAGGAAGCGGCTGTGGTGCACACAGAACTGAGGGAAAGTCATGAAAAAAACCAGCAGAAACTCTACAGTTTTTTTCCCACAATATGCACCTACATGCTAAAACTACATTCATTGTGAGAAATAAAAAAATAAAATGAATAACACAGTTTACGCCAAAATCTTTACCTGTTTGTTTCAACATGATCAGCCTCCAGAAGCAGTCAAAAACAAATTCAGAAAATCGATGGGGCACACCAAAGACATATCTCCGTCCCCACAATATCCACATGGCTCTTGAAATGGTTTGAGCCACGGCTGATATGTTTCTTCATCCGTAAGGAGCTCCCAGGCATCATTGTCCAAAGTCCAGTAGGATTTCTACTGCTGGTTGTTGCTTTTCGTCCCCGCCGTGTGCCATGCGTGGTACACGACGGGACACACTGGGTTCTGAGCGGCCTAGTCCACCTAAACTTCGTCCATGAACTGTTCGTGGGCCTTTTTGCCCCAGGGCCACGGTTCGGCAAAGCAGAACAATCTTTAGAAGAAGCCCCTGTGCCATTTTCGGCGCAACTCGACACAGGAAAAAAACCCTCCAGTCTCGTGTGCAGGACTGCCGTTTTCCTCATTTTCACCGGACTCACTTGGCACATAATCCAAGCTGCAGTCTTCAGATGAAGAACTGTTGCTTGGCTCTTCCTCCGACCCGGGAGCAGCCCACAGCAGCGCTAAAGCATCTTCAAGACCAAGCGTTCTTCTCGCCATTCTGTCTCGTCTGTGTCAAACCACAGACTGAGCTCAGTCCGTTTTCAACACGAGATTTGAACAAGTTGCATTGCATCATATCTGGTTTTCGTGGGAAGCGAAAAGCTCTTCCTGTATAACATCTTATAGTGTTAAAAGGTTATTACTTCTGACTCTAAGTTATTACTTCTTGTCTCTGAGTGACGCTGAGAAACTGATCCACGCTTTTGTTAGCTCTAGATTAGATTATTATAACTCATTATTATCAGGTTGTCCGAAAATATCTTTAAAAAGTCTTCAGTTGATCCAAAATGCTGCTGCAAGAGTTTTAACAGGTACTAGGAATAGAGATCATATCTCTCCAGTTTTGGCCTCCCTTCATTGGCTTCCCATAGAGTTCAGAATTAAGTTTAAAATCCTTCTTCTCACTTACAAAGCTCTTAACAAATCAGGCCCCTTTTTATTTAAAAGATCTGATACTACTCTATCATCCTAATAGAGCGTTATGCTCCCAAAATGCTGGATTACATGCTAATACCTAGAATCTCCAAAAGTACAATGGGAGGCAGAGCCTTCAGTTATGAAGCTCCTTTCCTGTGGAACCAGTTACCAATCTGGATTCGGGAGTCAGACTCAATCTCTGTTTTTAAGAATAGGGTAAAAGCCTTCCCTTTTGATATAGCCTACGATTAGGCGGGATCATGTGTCTCTAAACCTGCCCTTAGTTATGCTGCTAATAGATTTAGACTGCCGGGGGACCTCCAATAATGTACTGGGCTTCTCCCCTTTAATGTTTGCTCTCTATAAGTCTGTTCTTCTCATCTTCTCTATCCCCTCACCCCCCAGCCAGTCGCAGCAGATGACTGCCCCTCCCTGAGTCTGGTTCTGCTAGAGGTTTCTTCCTGTTAAAAGGGAGCTTTTCCTCTCCACCATCGCCAAGCGATTGCTCACAGGGGATTGCCTGATTGCTGGGGTCTTTTTACAATTGTGGGCGTTTCCCCTACGTTTGAAAGTGCTATGAGATGACTGTTGTGAAATGGCGCTATATAAATAAAGTTGAATTGAATTATAAGGAAAAAGTCATTTATCACAAACCATTTCAAATTTATGAGAAACAGTAATGTTATTTAAAAAAATAAACAAATTAGCCATAAAAATCCAAAAATTTATAATAAAGTCTCAAATGTACAAGAAAAGTAAATTTTACCACAGGAAATTGCAAATTTGAGGAAAATGGTTTCAAATTTAGATAAATTTACAGAGAAAAGTAGGAAACTATAAGAAAATTTATAAATTGGAGAAAAACCTCAAACCTTCATGACTGAAGTCATTACTCAAGTTTTTAACTGGGTGCTTTTTGCATCCTAAACTACTAGAAATTTTTTGTTGACTGTGTGTGTGCGTGCATGCGTGTGTGTAATTGAGTGTGGAGTTATAAAAAGAGGTTCCTACTCACACGTGGTGATTTAAAACAAACCACAATAGTGGATGTGCAATATTTGTTAATGTTATCAATCTTTTCTTGGGGGTTTGTGCACTGAAGTGTTTGACAGTTCATTTTTTATTCAACTGAATGCACTTTGATGTGCCAAGGTCAGTTATGACCAGGATGGAGTATATTTTATTTCAAAAGGGAAGCAAATGTTCATGCTACTAACAGTGCACATTGAATTTGTATGCACTTGAGATATGCCTGAGGAAGATATGACCAAAATGGCTATCTGAATTGCCTTTTTTTCCACCCCCAGTTCTGTTTAATTGGTCTTCAAGAAGAAAAATATTTCTACTACTTCGAGTTCTGCTCAACCCCAGCACTGTTATTGTGTTTTTATGTCCTTTTGATGTATATTCATTCAAAAACTTCAGTAAATGTTTACCGTTACACCTGCCTTCCTCTCATTCAGGGAAGATGTTGTCAGTGAAGTTTGCGTCAGGGTACTGTTTTCTCCACTTTTGTTTGTTTTTATTGATTTCATTTTTAATTTTTTTATCTCTGTTTGTTGTTACTCGTCTTTGTTTGCTGTTAGCTCGGTTTTGGCCTCGCCTAAAAGCCCGTTCGGACGCGCGGGTAGGTCTGATCCCCGGCTGGGCTGCTTTTTACCGGGCTAGGTTTCCTGCTAGCCTGTTTTTAGCTGTTTTTAGCTAACTTTCAGCTAACTTGTTTTTAGCTATTTTAGCTGTTTTTGGCTAGCTGGCGGGCTATCCATCCATCTCAGCATCTGGAACGCCATGGCTCCTTCTCCGTCATGTACCCGCTGTTTATCTCTCCTCGGTAAGGTCTCTGAGTTGGAAACGAGGCTCTCCAACCTTTATAAGATTCGGGAGGCCGAAGACCACCTCGACACCATCATTCTCGGGCGATCATCGGCTCCGGCTACCGACTCGCAGCTGGCAGAGATGGCTACTTACTTGGGTGAGCTCAGCGCTTCTCCATCTACCTCTACTCCTGCTCCAGCCTCTGCAGATGTCCATGACCACAGCAATAATCACTGGCTTCGTCTCAGGGCTAAACCCAAAGCTTCGGTTGGTCCCTCTCATCCTCCATGCACGCCCTGGACCTTGGTTCGACCAGCTAACAACCATCATCGATCGACCAGAATGGGCCGCGCCTCTTCTCTTCCCGTGTCCTTGGAAAACAGATTTGATATCCTTTCCCTGGAGGATTTTCCCCACCTGGATGCTGGCCGTCCGCCCGTGGACACCCCTCGTCCTCCCTCCTCTCCTTCAGCAGCGACTCATGTCCGCAAACCCCGGATAAAGACCACCCTGGGTGTGTCAAATTACACACCAGCTCCAGATAGAAGAGAGTGCATCACCCCGCCTTCGCAACAACAACACCACCCTCTACAAAATTACTCTCCTCGTCAAAATCCACCAACAAAAAAACCCCAGACGACGCTGGTAATTGGTGACTCGATCATGAGGAATGCCAGAAGCAGGTACTGCATCACTCGATTTTTTCCTGGGGCTAGAGTCTCTGACATTGAGGCTCTTATCCCTGACCTGCTAAATGAATTCCCCCACATACAAACTGTCGTTGTGCATGTGGGATGCAATAACATCCCAGATGAAGCGTCTGAGATTTTAAAAAGTGACTTCAGGAGCCTTCTGTCCACTCTTATGAACTGTGGCAGATGTGCGCTCATCTCTGGGCCTTTGGCACCTTTCAGACAAGGCTGTAATCATTTTAGCAGAACTCTCAGTCTTAATTCTTGGCTGTGTTTTACTTGTCCTATTTTTAACATTGGTTTTGTTGACAATTTTAACTTATTTTGGAACCGCCCATCACTTATGAGGCCTGATGGCATCCACCCAAATAGACTTGGTGCACGTGCTTTAAGAGACAATCTATTCTATTCCATTCAGTGTTTTTTGGTACAGTGACTGGGACTTGGTGTGTTTACTCATTCTGAAGCTTCTTGGTTTGCCAAACTGCCCTTTTCTGGTTCTGTTCCCACTTCTTGTATCGATCCCATTAATTCAGGTGGTCTTTACCGTTTGGATCAGCCTTTGATTTATAATCCTACAGAGATTGTGTCTGTCTCCCGTTGCCCTAAATATTGTAACCCTGGACAAATACAACACAACCTGAAAAACACTCGCACTTCTGCTGCTCCTCCTCATCCACCACCTTTCAACTTTGCCCGTCTCCTTCTTCAGAGAACCTTTTTCTTCTCCCTCTAAAGTTAATAAAAAAGTTAATAAAAATAGAATGCATAAACATCCCAATTTGCTTAAACAAAATGTTCGTAAAATTCAAATCCAGCCTCAAGTCCCTAAAATTAATAAATTGGCCTCTGTTCCTCCCCAAAATTTAAAAATTAAATGTGGTCTATTAAAAATTAGGTCTCTAACTTCTAAGTCTCTTCTGGTTCATGATCTATTAATCGATCATCAGATCAATCTACTATCCCTCACAGAGACCTAGCTCGGGCAAGATGATTATGTTGGTCTGAATGAATCAACTCCCTCTGGGTATTTAAACGGTCATAACCCCAGAGGTTCTGGTCGTGGTAGTGGAGTGGCGGCAATTTTCCATTCTAAATTACTAGTTAATGTTAAGCAAAAATTATGTTTTTCTCCCCTTTAATGTTTGCTCTCTATAAGTCTGTTCTTCTCATCTTCTCTATCCCCTCACCCCCCAGCCAGTCGCAGCAGATGACTGCCCCTCCCTGAGCCTGGTTCTGCTAGAGGTTTCTTCCTGCCAAATGGGAGTTTTTCCTCTCCACTGTCGCTTAGTGCTTGCTCATAGGGGATTGTCTGATTGCTGGGTTTTTCTGAGACTGTGTGGTTTTTTCTGCACTGTGGTGCCACGAGACAGCTTCTGTTGCGATGTGGCGCAGTATAAATAAAGCTGAATTGAATTGAATTGAATTGCTTTGGTCATGTGCCAAGCACACATTTGAAACCAAGACAATGAATAAAAAGTGCATATTTTTCATCATATTGATCTGTGTTGATTTGAAATTTGTCATTCAACAGATTGCTGAACATGTACGGCACAGTTCCATGTCTTGATTTCAAACTGTGGCCCAACGGATTTTGTAATTGAATAGTCCTGAACTACAGTGTAACAAAATAATGTGCAGATGAAACAAACTAAACATTGGAAGGGGGGGGGGGGGCTTCCACCCAACATAAACTGAACACCCAGAGATGTTGCCTGACTGGCAGCAAGATGGTAAATGTCAACCAAAGCAGCCCCTCTCAGTTTATATGCTCTTGCTCATTCATCTGAGCAATCAGCAGCAGATGGAACTGCTGAGGAGCTCTGAGTGAGCATGAAGAGTGAAACAAATGAATGAAGGGAAGGCCTGCTTGGGGGGGGGGGGGGGGCGCCTGTAACAGGGCATTGACTGTTGGAAGTTAATAAGCGACTTTCGCATTACGAGTGCGCATGTGCGGACTATGTGAGTTCAAAGTTCATGACTACCAAACATTCCGGTAGCCGCCTTGCTTTTGTATAGAGACAGTACTGTCACACCTGAACAATTGCTGTTTAAAGTCTGCTTCAAGCTTTAAATCGCCGTTATGCCAGGTGCACATTATGCCGTAGTGAAGTGTGGGAATGGCATGTATCATCTAGGGCGGTGGAAAAAGCAAACTTGCAGCATACATGTGTGTAACTTCGGGACCAGCGTGTGCACATGTCCGCCGCCATTCACGTTATATACATTCCCCACGGAGCTGAAGGATCCGGATTGATGTCATTGTTGGATTAAAGCAGTAAGTCTATATTATAACATAATTAAATAGTGTTGTGTATTGTTCAAGTTCTAGCCTAATTGACACAAGTCTAAATCCTGAAGTAGTAGGTACGGACAGGCAGGCCTGGATCTAGGATATAGTTCTTTGTATATTGGTAATGAAGCTTGAGCTACACACACATGTAATTAAGGCCATTGATAAGTAGGCTGGTATAAAATAAAATTGCAAATCATTGAAAATGTGTGGTACTTAAACTATAGTAGTATCGACCTATAGATCTAAGTAAGCAGGCTATGTCTTGTGGTGAAATTTACTCAAAATGACAAAACCAAAGTTGAGCTGTCAAACCACTCGCTTACCTTCTTTGTAGTCGTTTGGGAGTTTCACAAGTAAGGGTGCTTGGTTCTTTGACAACAAAAAATCTGCTATGTCAGCGTACATACAGGGGGGGCATTTTGGCCAATTTCTGCAACGTGGCCGCAAATGAAAGTGCAACTAGTTTATCCTTGTGTTTGCGGGTACAATTGGGAAGACCCTTACGCATACAATATGCTCGTAGATCAGGAACTTTCCATAAATTAAATGTATCGATAGAGTGTGTTTGGTAGCCACGCTCCTATGATGCTTTGCGCGGGCTGAGATGCAAAAGTCGCTTACTCCAAACCTTTTCATCCAAGGTTGAAGAAAGAGGAAGACAATTGCTGTGTTTTCATTCAATTTTATTTATTAATTTTTTAATATGTGCAAAAGAAATTAATAATAGAAACATGATAATTGCATCAACTTTCTTAAAATGCCATGCTTTTGTAACACACTGGTAACTCACTTAAGGTAAAAGCAAATAAAGTGGAAGAATTTTTAGCTTTAAGAATTATGGCAATGTAATGTAATTTCAAGTATATAATATTACAAGTAGATGGCAACATTTCTAGAAAATCTGTCTAAAGTAGTTGATGAAAACTGACATTTTCCTTATTTTGTTTAATTGAATAATCAGGAATACACTTGAACAAACGTGGGTGGAAGCCAAGTAAATAATGATAGATGTGTGGCCAACACACATTGTGGGCTCACGCTGCCACAGAGACAGGACTGAATGTGTATTGTGGGGCGTCACATCTGCAAGGACTAAGGACTCGAATCTACAGGAGGTAACAAGGAAGTGTGAGATTTGTCTCTTTGTCCCACAGAAGACGCCCCGGAGGGTTTTCTGGTTCATCAGGAAATGAGAGACAATGGTGAAGCTTCAAGGGGATGCTTTGTAACTGTATGTTGACTGAAGACACCATGTGACTTGAAGTCTGATGCTGGAAATGTATAAAAGGGGGTTGAAGTATGATTCTTTCTCTTTCCTGCTTTGAGAATGCTAGAAGCTGCGTTCTGTCAAATAAAGCTGGTTTTATGACTGAAACTCAGCCTCATTATTTGAGCATGCTTCTACAGATGATCCTTTTAACACCTTGATGAATCTCAGGTAGAATCAGACAAACGTGTTATAAATCCCTGGTTATATATTATATATAAAGCCCTGGTTTGGGAGTTCTTGCAGCTTGTTCTTGACACATCATCGTGGCAGAACTTTTTTTTCTTGCGTGGTGTCCAAGAACTATTGTGTGATTGGTCAGAAATGTGAATTTCCCAGGAGTTCTGCATTTGAGTTTCTTGTGAAGTATGAAATGTCCTGGCATGCCGAGGATGAATTAAGTGTTTCTTTCTCTATGGGAGAGTTAAAGAACACGCTTGGGGAAACGGGAAACACAGCCCCTGGCAAAAATCAAGTATGCTATAGCATGCTAAAGCATTTAAGTGTAGGGAGTATTGAATTGCTACTGCAACTCTTTAACAAGGTTTGGGAGGAGGGAAAAGTACCAAGGAGTTGGAAGGAAGCAGTAATAGTCCCAATTAAAAAAACAGGGAAGAATGACAGCAAACCTGGAAATTATAGACCAATTGCCCTGACATCACATATATGTAAAATAATGGAGCGGATGATCAATGAAAGATTAATGTATTTTTTGGAGAGCACGAACATGGTGGCTATATGCCAAAGTGGGTTCAGAAAAGGCAGGAGTACAATGGATTTAGTGGTGTGTTTGGAAGAAGAGGTCAGGAAAGCTCAAGTAAACAAAGAAACGTAGCGGCAGTATTTTTTGATGTTGAGAAGGCATATGATATGCTGTGGAAAGAGGGGCTCCTCATTAAACTGCATATAATGGGAATAGGAGGGAGAATGTTTAATTGGATTAAGGACTTCTTAGATGGAAGAACTATACATGTGAAGATAGGAACAGAGCTGTCAAAGCAATATGTGGTAGAAAATGGAACACCCCAGGGAAGTGTAATCAGTCCGACTTTGTTCTTGATTATGATAAATGATATATTTGGAAATGTTCCAATTGATATGGGAGATCACTTTTTGCGGATGACGGGGCATTGTGGAAAAGGGGAAGAAACATTGAACATATAGTTAAGAAGATGCAGGCTGGTATTAATGAAGTTGAAAAGTGGAGAACAAAGTGGGTTTTTAAGTTTTCAGTGGAAAAAAAACAGACAATGTTCTTTACAAGAAAGAAACTGAGGCAGTGCAGTCTGAAACTATGGAAACACTCTGGAGAGAGTGGAGAGTTTTCGATTCCTCAGAGTTTTCTTCGATCAGGTATTAACATAGAGAGAACACATTAGACAGGTGGTTAGTAAATGTAACAAAGTCATAAATGTAATGAGGTGTCTGGTAGGGCTGGAGTGGAGAGCTGACTGTCTCTTTAAAAGAGATTTATATAGCATTAATAAGATCACGACTGGATTACGGAAGCATTGTTTATGGGTCAGCAGCTAAATCTGTATTGCCTGGACCAGATGCTGTACAAACCCGGGTTCTTGGAATATGTACAGGAGCAGCCAGAACCTCACCAGTGTGTTCAATTCAGGTGGAAGCGGGTGAAATGCCATTAAAAATACGGCGAAAACAGCTAATGGCTAGCTACTGGGTGAATCTGAGGGGACATGGTGATAACCACCCAACAAAAATGGTACTACAGATTTGCTGGGAGAAAGAAACCACTCAAAAAGGAAGCTTTGGCTGGATAGGGGATCAAGTGGCAAAATACATGGGAGTACATGATAAAGAGTTTAGTGATACGGTTATATGGCCAATGAGATCTGCTTGGCTACTAAAAAGTCCTATTGTAGATATGGAGTTACTCAAAGTAAAACTGAATAGAAAGAGTGCTGATATGAGAAGTGAATATTTTAGTTATATGGACTATAAGTATAAAGACTGGATGCAGATTTTTACTGATGGGTCAAAGGACCCTCAGATAGGGACGGCGGGGTCAGCAATGGTGGTGCCAAGCTGTCAGGTGGGGATTAGCAAGAGGGCAACTGATTTTTAAATGTTTATGCTGTAGAACTGTATGCCATGTTGATGGCATTAGAGTGGAGTGTAGCTGTAAGCTATAGGAACATTCTAATACGCAGTGACTCTGTGTCAGCTCTGACAAGCATCAAGTCAGGTGTGGCTAAAAGTCATCAAGGCCTAGTGTATGAAATACTGTATGTGTACTCAGGGGTAGTGTGGGGGGAGAGTGTCACATTCTTGTGGGTCCCAGCACACTCGGGAGTCCCAGGGAACAAAAGAGCTGACAAGCTGGCAAAGGAGGCAACAAGGAAGAAAATGGTAGACACTAGATTAAAGATGTCAAAGTCAGAGGGGAAAAGCATAGTGTGGGGGAGAGCAAAACAACAGTGGCAGCAGATGTGGGACACAGACACAAAAGGCAGACATTTGCACTCCATTCAGAATACAGTAGGCGAAACAAGAGGCAGGGGAACGAAACGCAAAGAACAAGTACTAATAAGTAGACTGAGAATTGGGTATGGCTATCTCAATGGCACTTTATACATCTTGGGAAAGCACCCAACTGGCTTATGTGAAAATTGTCAAAAAAGCATGTATTGTTATATTGTAGGAAATTTAATCAGGAAAGGGAGGAAATGATTCAACAGCTACAGAAAATAGGATGGGTAGAAAAGACTGTAAAAAGCATACTGGACTATGGGGAGTGTGTGCAGGGGAGGAAATGGATAATGCAGTTCCTAAGAGCGACCAGACTGGACAGACGGATGTAAAGCAGGATGATTAGAGGCGTGTGGAAACCAGAAGGTGGCAGCAATGCAACAATACGGATGCAGCTGCTGTTAAACTCTCAAGAAGAAGAAGAAGAAGAAGAAAGACGAAGAAGAAGAGGAAATGTCCTGGCCAGACTAGCTGAGAGACTATGTCTCCCAGCTAGTCTGGGAACGCCTTGGTATCCCCTCTGAAGAGCTGGAGCAGGTGGCTGGGGAGAGGGAAGTCTGGGCTTCTCTGCTTGAACTGCTGCCTCCGCGACCCGGACCTCCGGAAAAGCGGTAGAAGATGGATGGATGGATGGACTACACAGAGCGAAATATTTGCTGAATCAACAACCCACATTATATACTTTGTATCATTCATTAATACTCCCATACATGACATATTGTACTGAAGTATGGGTAAATACATATAAAACAAACATATATCCAGTCTTTATGCTTCAGAAGAGAGCTATTAGAATAATAAACAAAGCTGCTTACAGGGAACCAACAAACCCACTTTTTCTTAAATTAAAAGCTCTCAAGTTGAAAGATCTGGTTGACTTTAAAACTGCTGTAATAATGTTTAAAGCTAAGAATCTATCACTGCCCGCAAATATCCAAAAGCTGTTCCAAATAAGGGAGAAACAATATCATTTCAGAGGAACATTTCAATTCAATTCAACTTTAGTTATATAGCGCCATTTCACAACAACAGTCATCTCATATATATTTCTAAAAACCTTCAGTGAGAACTACCACCAAGCAACACTGTGTTTCAGTGCAAGGAGTCAGATTATGGAACAATTTTGGACCTGAATTAAAATCATGTACAACGCTTGGACAATTTAAACAAAAACTAAAGGAAGAAATACTCCAAACATATATACAAGATGACATGTAAAACTCACATAAGGATTGTCATATCCAGTCTGTGTTGTGTTGTTACTTAGTTTTTTTTGTCACATTTTGTCTTAGCTTCGTTCTGAATTGTAATCGCTCTTGTTTTGTTTTTCTTTTGAATTCTTGGATGGAATATGGGTGGGCAATATAAGCTGCGGCTTCAGCCATCACCCATTTCTGATAACTTATGTTGAACTGTATAATCAGAGGAGTTATTGTCTAATTTGACCTTGTTGGATTTTTTCGCCTTTGTTATATTATTCTGTTTCTTTTTAATCTTTACTTTTAATCTATCCGAAATAAAGATTCATTCATTCATTAAATTTGCATTTAAAAGACTATCTTAACACTGCATAGAACTTTGAATAGGCCAGATGTGATGTATTATAAATACTAGAAAAGCACTCGGAAATATAATAAAATATAATATAATAATAATAATAATAATAATAATAATATAATATAATATAATAATAAAATATAATAAAATATTGAAAATGGCCCTATCTCGCAATGTTAAATAAAAAAAAAAGAATCCTTTAAAAAATTCCTGGATCCAGACGGTGATCCGGATCACCACCAAAATCTAATCATCTGTAGGATACCCCATTTCTGACAATCTGTGAAAATTTCATGAAAATCTGTCCATAACTTTTTGAGTTATCTTGCTAACAAACAAGCAGACAAACCAACGCTGATGATCACATAACCTCCTTGGCGGAGGTAACTAGAAGACTAGAAATATCAGCAGGCACAGGCACGTGCGTAAAAGACGGCAAAATCGCTCTGATATTTTATGTGTTTACATGATATACCAAGCATGACAAGGCTTGCAATTACACAGCACATGTTCTTCAGAATCTTAGGCATTATATAAAATGTATTCTCCCTTTAGATGTCGAATCCATGGTCCATTTGCCAGGGCTGAAGTGCAGTCGTGCGAACGTCTGCAGCAGTTTACATCGTGTTTACATCTCGCCATGTGTGCACGCCTCTCCGGGATTTCGCGCGAGAATAGAAACCTCAATACCCTCAATAGCGATAGCGTTAGCTTAGCAAACGCTTCAGGTAAAGAGTAGCAGTGAACCACGAAAAGAAACGCTACTGACGCTACTATGTTCTAAATTTAGATACTATTCCTAGCGATTTCGTGTTTTGAATTGCTTTCGTGTTTTTTTACGATTTAAAATTTTTGACTGAATTTTTAGTGAAAAACCGTAATTTTGATTAATAAAGCTGTAACCCGGAATGGGGTCTTGAAAACCGGAACCATTACGGCAAAACCGGAGTAGTTGGCAGGTATGTGTGGGCCGTTACATTCCCAGGTGGCTAGGGGAAGTAACGATATTAAAGTGTAACCAGGTTAAAGGGGAAGGAATAAGGAAGTGGGAAAATCAGGGCTTTAACTAAAGTGCAGCAAAATGTGCAGATGAAACAAATTAAATGGGGGGGACTGAACCCCCCCGTTGACTGATCAACAGCTTCCTCCCACAAGCTGTCAGGATGCTGAACAGCTGACCCGGAATCTCACATACACACTACTGCACCTATGGACATTTTGTATATTATAGTTAGTTATTCTTTTTCCCCAAGTATGTCTCAGGGATGTGTGAATGGATGGGGGTGGGGGTGGGGTGGGGGGTGGAGCTATGTGGGAGTGTGTCTTAATCATGCTGCTTCTTATATGGATGCCGAGAGAAACGCAATTTCATCTTGCCTGCACTACAGTTGTATGTACAGCAATATGACAATAAAGTTTGATTTGATTTGATTTGATTTCAGTCTTTCAGATGACGATAGTGACGATAGACTAAACTACACAAATAACCTAAAACAATTATAATGGTGACTGAACAACTCCCATTCCCCAAAGTGCAAGATACAACACTTATGAATATGTCACAAAAGACCAGAAATAAGTGATCTGGCAAAAAACTAAACAAGCGTTCTGAAACAGTCGCTAATATTGGATGTCCCATTCATATTCAGTTATTCTGTAATTAATATTCACACAATCAAATAAATCTTCATGCCGTTCAGTCCGTTTCATATTCGTCAAAGTCTGACGTGTGTGAGTGCCTCCATATAGCCTACACCTCTTTGAATTCCACTTTCAAACACAGCCTACATTTGGGCCTGTGAAGCCTAAATGGGCTACCTGTTTTCAGACAAGAATACTTACTTTCTATGGGCATGCACAAGTTAAAATTCAGGGTACTCTGAAGTTTGTGTTCCTTGTCAAAATTCCTCTGTACTCTGGCCTTCATGATAGAAGGTGGTGATGAGCTCCGTCTATGATCACCCAGCACTGTGGTCTGAAGTGGATGTGCAGACCTTTCAAGTGTGAAAGTTCAAGAGCATGTTTGAATTTTTTCATGTTTTTTTTGACAGAGGTCGGGGTTTTCTTTCACTCAGAGCTCCTCTGACTCCATCCTGTGGATTTATGACACTTTTGTCTGATTGTTAAAAGGGTCATCTATCATGATTTACTTGGCTTCCACCCACATTTGTTCAAGTATATTCCTGATTATTCAGTTAAACAAAATAAGAAAAATGTCAGTTTTCATCAACTACTTTAGACAGATTTTCTAGAAATGTTACCATCTACTTGTTATATTACATACTTTGAAATTACATTACATTGCCATAATTCTTAAAGCTAAAAATTCTTCATCTTTATTTGCTTTTACCTTAAGTGAGTTACCAGTGTGTAACAAAAGCATGGCATTTTAAGAAAGCTGATGCAGTTATCATGCTTCTATTATTAGCTTCTTTTGCACATATTAAAAAATTAATTTAAAAAAATTGAATGAAAACACAGCAATTGTCTTCCTCTTTCTTCATCCTTGGATGAAAAGGTTTGGAATTAACTTCCAACAGTCAATGCCCTGTTACACCCCTCCCCCCCAGCAGGCCTTCCTTTCATTCATTTGTTTCACTCTTCATGCTCACTCAGAGCTCCTCAGCAGTTCCATCTGCTGCTGATTGCCCAGGTGAATGAGCCACACCTGGCTTCACTCAACAATCAGCAGCAAGAGCATATAAACTGAGGGGGCGACTCTGGTTGACATTTACCATCTTGCTACCAGTCAGGCAACAGCTCTGGGTGTTCAGATTATGTTGGGTGGAAGCTCTCCCCCCCCCCCAAAAAAAGTTTAGTTTGTTTCATCTGTACATTATTTTGCTATACTTTAGTTCAGGGCTATTTAATTACAAAATCCACTGGGCCACAGCTTGAAATCAAGACAGAACTGGGCCGTACATGTTCAGTGATCTGTTGAATGACAAATTTCAAATCAATATGATTGAAAATGTGCATTGTTGGTTTCATGAACATTTGTTTCCCTTTTGAAATATATACTACATTCTAGTCATAACTGACCTTAGCACATCAAAGTGCATTCAGATGAATAAAGAACACTTGAATGGCACCCCCCCCCCCCCCCCCAAGAAAAGATTGATAACATTAACAAACACTGCACGTCCACCATTGTGGTTTTTGTTTCAAATCACAACATGTGAGTAGGAACCTCTTAGACAGACAGACCTTAGTAATGACTTGAAGTTTGTCTCAAATTTGTGGATTTTTAAGGCCAATTTGTTTTTTTAAATAAAACTACAGTATATATATATTTTTTTTTAAATAAATTTGAAAAGGATCGTGGTAAAATGTTAACTATTTTTCCTTATAACAATATACATTTTTGACCATAATTTTGCAGAGCCTTAACAGAACAATAATTTAACTGATTTCAAAGAGAAATATTAATTTCATTAAATATAACTTTAACTTAAATGACCAAAAATGCAGTTATTTCTGATAAAATATTTCTATATATTTATGGTTTTATATCCCAACAACAAGCCATGAGTTACAAAATCAGTTAAATCCTGCTTACAGAGGAAAGCACTTGCCTTTAAACAGGGGTCTGTATCTGAACTACAGGTTGCCACGAAAGAGCTGAAGTCCAAAATTTTAAGAGCAAAACAGAATTGTAAATCAGAATTGGAAAGCAAGATGGCAACAAAGAAACTTGGTTCAGCTTGGGCCAGTATGAAAACTATTGCAGGCCTACAGAGCACAGAACGCAGTAATCGTGTGTTTTTAGATGGTTTTAATTCAGACACAGAGCTGGCTAATGCTCTTGTTTTTATGGTCGTTTTGACTCCTTTGATTTTAGCACAGAAACCCAAGATTTGAAACAAACTCAGACAATCAGCACTTTAATATTGAGGAGCAGGATGTTGAAAGGGAGTTCTGTGCTGTAAAAGTGAACAAAAGTCAGGGCCCTGATAATATGTGGGCACTTGGTAAAGTCCTGTGCACATGAACTGAGTCCTATATTTCATTACATTTTCAAGAAGTCCTTACAGACGCATGTGCCTAAGATCTGGAAAGAAGCTGTGGTTGTTCCCGTTCCAAAATCCAGCTGTCCTAAAACGGTAAACTATTTTAGACCAGTTGCTTTGACTTCAATTTTAATGAAAATTTTTGAAAAACTGGTCAGATGTGAGGTCCTAAAGCAGACTGAGCATGCATTGGATCCTCTGCAGTTTGCCTATAGGCCTCACAGAGGAGTGGAGGACGCCACTGTCACTCTGTTTAACATGCTTTTTAAACATCTGGATTTTAATGGGACACACGCCAGACTTTTATTTGTGGACTTTTCCTCCACCTTTAATACAATCCAACCTCATATCTTAGTTGAAAGGCTCCTGCAACAATTTGATTTGAGCAATAATCTGGGTTGGATTCTGGATTTCTTAACCAACAGGACACAGAGAGTAAGGGTCAATGGTACATTGTCTGGCCTAAAGTGCTCTTCTACTGGCTCTCCTCAGGGGTGTGTGTTGTCACCACTACTCTTCATCCTGTACACTAACATGTGTCGGAGCAGACATAACAGACACAAAGTATGCTGATGACTTAGTTATTGTCAGTCTCCTCCAGGATGGTGAGAGTGGCCACAGCCCAGTAGTTGATTTTGTTCACTGGTGAGGATTCCTACCTGCAGCTGAATATGACAAAAACTAAAGACAGGATTATTGACTTTAGGAGGAAAACTCCCAGGCACAAAGTCACCGTACTAAAAGGCCAGACCACTGAATGTGTAAGATCTTACAAATATCTTGGGACGATAGTAATTTAAACTTTGAAGAGAACTGTGAAAGGGTGTGCAAAAAGGGTCAGCAACATTTGCATTGCTTGAGAAAACTTGCACGCTAAGGTGGATTACATCATGGGTTCGCTCAGGTCTTTCCACGACGAGTTCAAAGCTGCGCAATGAAGGATTAATGTACTGAATCTACAGAAGAAATACAAGTCTTCTCTGTGATCAGTCCTATTTGGCATTATTATTCCCCATGAAAATTTCTCCTGGCTGTCTGCAGACTGTTTTTTTTCAAAATCACGAGCACAAGGCCTTGGACAGCCAGCTGCAGCGCCAGATAAGACTGGGCGCCAGACAGACAAAACATCTTCTGCCAAGGGTCCTTGGGTCTCTCTTATTATCATCAACACTGCTCAACACCGCACACACATTGATTCATGAACTGATTAAAGATATACTGTACACTGCTCTCTTGTGTCTCGTGAATTCTGAGTTGTTGCTCTGTGCTATTGAGAGATTTTTTTTTCATTGTAATCACAATCTGCTTAAAAATAAGCTGTATTTTGATAACGAAGTTTTTTTTCTCCTCCCCCCTTGTGTCGTTCCCTCCCTTCTTATCTATCTCTGTTTGAGGCGCCTTTATGGCTGCCGTGTCGTTGTGTCGCGCGCATGCGCACCAATGTCAAGTCAAGTTCCTCGTGTGTTTTTTTTTTTACATGCTTGGCAATAAAGTTGATTCTGATTCTGACGCTTCCAAATTGACCGAACCATAATGACTATGTTTTATCAGGCTTTTATTGAATCTGTTATCCTTTTTCTTTAGTGTCGTGGTTTGGTCAGATAAAACTGAAACCGAGGAAATCCTTGGATCAGGTAGTTAGATGGTCCAGTCGTTTGCTTGGTGAGCCACAGCTGAGCCTGACATCCCTGTACACCAGACAAGTACAGAGGATTGCTACCTCCATTTTAAATGACTCCCACCCTTTGCACTGCAACTTTCAGCTTCTTCCCTCAAGACAGAGGTTTGCTGTCCCAAAAAGTAGAACCCAGCGCAACAAAAACAGCTTTATTCCTGCTGCTGTCAAAGAGTTGAACAAGCTGTAACAATATATTGCACATATTTTAGGTACCTATTAACTCCATTTTATATTTACTTTTGTAGGATGTTACTTGGGTTCTAAACATTTTATTGGGTTTTAGACTTGAGTTTTTAACCTCTTTGACTAGTTTTTAACTTTTTTAATATGACCCTTCTCTCTTACCTCTGGTTTTTCTTCCATCTGTCTTTTTATACCCCGATTGATGGAGCCTTGAGTATTTTTATCATTTCTATAGTCAATTTCATGTGTGCCTGTGTTTGTCTATGTTGAATGTAATTGTGGTTTGTAAATATGGATGTCACCAGACTGCAAAACAAATCTACCTACGGGTACAAATAAAGTAACCTGTACCTGGTTTCTTCACCATCCAGACAGCAGGAAAAACCCTTATTTTGAAATCCAAACGTTGATGCGTATAGTTTGTCTGAAGGCTGCTGACGGATTAAAGCCATTGACTTCATGAATTTGGGTCATCTTAACTTGCCAGGTACATAATATCCATCCATCCATGGATGGATATTATGTACTGTATGTCCCTGCATACAGTATGAAGCCTCGCCACATGTTAGCTAAGCATCTCTTCATTATTGCTCCCGTTACCAGCAGGTTAAAACACCATACACTGCATCCAGAAAGCCTTCACAGCGCTTCAACATTGTTACAGCCTTATTCCAAAAGGAATTAAATTCATTTTCTTCCTCAATTATACACACAATATTCCATAATGACAATGTGAAGGTTTTTGAGATTTTTTACAAATTTATTAAAACAAAACTAAAATCACATGTACATAAGTATTCTCAGCCATTGCCACGAAGCTCATAATTGAGCTCAGGTGCATCCTGTTTCCAATGATCATCCTTGATGTTTCTACAGCTTAATTGGAGTCCACCTGTGGTAAATTCAGTTGATTGGACATGATTTGGAAAGACACACACACACACACACACACACACACACCTGTCTATATAGGGTCCCACAGTTGACGGTGGATGTCAGACCACAACCCAAGCACGAAGTCAAAGGAATTGTCTGTAGACCTCCAAGACAAGATTCTCGAGGCACAAATCCGGGGAAGGGTACTGAAAGTTCTGCTGCTTTGAAGGTCCCAGTGAGTAGTGGCCTCCATCATCCATAAATGATGGAAGTTTTAATTTTTCTTCTTGCAGCCCTGGGACAGAACAAATTTCTGTCTATGCCAAATAAATATATATATATATATATATATATATATATACGTATATGCCTTGTATCACAACAAACATGTCTGCCTCCACACAATCACACTGCTGCTCAGTGCTCCCTCAACCAATGCTATGTGGTTGTTAAAACCAATGAATGAATGAATCTTTATTTCGGATACATTACAAAAAGCAGAATAATATAACAAAGGGGGAAAGAAAATCCAACAAGGTCATATTAGACAATAACTCCTCTGATTATACAGTTCAACATAAGTTATCCGAAATGGGTGATGGCTGAAGCCGCAGCTTATATTGCCCACCCATATTCTATCCAAGAATTCAAAAGAAAAACAAAACAAGAGCGATTACAATTCAAAACAAAGCTAAGACAAAATGTGACAAAACTAAGCAACAACACAGACTGGATATGATAATTCTTGTGATTTTTTTGTGTGTGTGTGTGTTTCTTCCTTTAGTTTTTGTTTAAATTGTCCAAGCATTGTACATGATTTTAATTCAGGTCCAAAATCGTTCCATAATCTGACTCCTTGCACTGAAACGGTGTTGCTTGGTGATAATTCTCACTGAAGGTTTTTGAAATATACATGTTCCTCTGAAATGATATCGTTTCTCCCTTATTTGGAACAACTTTTGGATATTTGCGGGCAGTGATAGATTCTTCACTTTAAACATTATTACTGCGGTTTTAAAGTCAACCAGATCTTTCAACTTGAGAGCTTTTAATTTAAGAAAAAGTGGGTTTGTTGGTTCCCTGTAAGCTGCTTTGTTATTCTAATCTCTTCTGAAGCATAAAGACTGGATATGTTTGTTTTATATGCATTTCCCCATACTTCAGTACAAAATCAGAATCAGATTTATTGCCATTGTTCATGTAGTACACAAACTAGGAATTTGTCTCGGTGCAATGCTGCAACATTAAACATGATAAAATAAAAGAAATAAACTATACATGCAAAAAAGTGTAGAATAAGAGTGATACTGGTCAGCAGTTAAAATATATTAACGAGCAGCAGATACTGTCATGTATGGGAGTATTAATGAATGATACAAAGTATATAGTGTGGGTTGATTCAGCAAATATTTCACTCTGTGTAGTATTGCAATTGATTTAGATATTTTACCTTTAATATAATTAATACGTGACTTCCAACACAGTTTATTATTACTCCAAGAAATTTTAGTTTTGGATACCCTTTCAATCTCTACACCATTTACACTGAGTTTAGATACTAAGTTGTTGTGATGGTTGTTAAACTATAAATTTTGTCTTACTTTGAGTGTTAATTTGTTTGAATCAAACCACAGTTTAAGCTTTCCTAATTCCTTTGAGTGTATCCAAAAGTTGTTCCAAATTGCTTCCACTGCATAATAAATTGGTGTCATCAGCAAACAATATTAAATCCGTTTTTCCCAAGACTTTACATATATCATTTATATACATATTGAATAATAATGGCCCCAAAACTGTACCCTGTGGGACTCCACAAGTAACCTTCAGCAACTGAGTTTTTGTTACCAACACATACATACTGATATCTATTCTTTAAGTAACTACATAACCAGGACAGTGCTACCCCCCCCCCCCCCCAATACCACAATTTTGTAGTTTCTTTAATAATAAATTATGATCCACTGTATCAAATGCTTTTTTAAGATTCAGGAATACACCAACTGAATACTCATTTTCAACGGTAGTTGATATTTTTTCTATAAATTCCATTAGAGCAAATGCAGTTGTCCTCTTGTGTCTGAACCCATATTGCTGCTCACACAATAAATTATTCTTCATTATGAAGTTGTCAATTCTCACAGAATTTTTTTTCAAGTATCTTGGAAAATTGCGGCAATAGTGAAATTGGTCTATAGTTTGAGAATTCCCCTCTGTCACCCGTCTTGTATATTGGAATTACTTTAGCTATTTTCATTGCATTGGGAAATATACCTGTTTGGAGAGACAGGTTACAGATATACGTCAGTGGTTTCACTAAGCACTCAATAATAGTTTTGACTAAGCATGTCAATACCATCACAGTCCGTAGATGTTTTACTTTTAAATGATTTAACAATTTCAATGACCTCTCTCACCTGTGTTCTTTATGAAAATGGAGTCTTTTACAGCAGTGTTTTTGCTTATTGTATCACCTGTGGGTCCCATAATGGGTATTTCTCGAGCCAAATTAGGACCAATGTTAACAAAAGTTATTAAATTCATCTGCAGGTGAAACTGCATTCACTCTGAGTCGTATTATTTTTTTGGGGTAGCTTGTATTTGTTTTTATTTCCAAGAATATTGAGTATTGTCCATGTATTTTTAATGTCTGTTTTTCTCAAGTTCTTTACTGTAATAGTCTTTTACTACATCTCATTATATATTAACTTATTTTTGTATGTTTTATACCGCTGCTCTGCTTCTTTTGTCCTTTTCTTTAGGAAAGCTTTATATAATTTTTCTTTTTACACACCTTTTGTAATCCTTTGATTAACCATGGCTTATCGACAAATTTTATGTTTAAGCTTTTTCTTTACTAATGTGTAGGAACCTTGAAATGAAGAGACTGAATTTTTTTTTTTTTTTCAGTATTGGTTTATTTCATCTCACGTCCTGCAGCTCCTCTCTCAATCAGGGAATGAAGAGATCGAGCTGCGGTAAACCACATACCTTTATACTCTCACATCAAACACAAATCACATTCACATCAAACACAGAATTCCATTCACATTTAATCCTCCCATTGTCCTCTCGGCTTCTCTGTCTGACCCCAGGAGTCAGACAGTCCCTTCAGGTCCACTCCCAGATCTTCTCACTACTTCTCCAGTCCGCAGGGGGTCCAGACTCAATGTCCGTTTGAGGCGTGATGTCAATACACACTGCGAGCTCAAAGTTCCCTCATGTCTGGGTCTCTGCCAAGGAATATGTGAGCTACATAATGTTACGCCACATCACTCCCCCTGAAACGCCCAAGAACGGACATACACCAACATTACTCTAACCGTTATACACCTTATGTCAATAATTGACAGTCATACACACTGTCAAGAATGGACACACACACACCGACTTCATGTCAATAATGGGCAGTCATACACATTACACCCTTACATCCCCCCCCCTTTGCAGGATCTACAGCACAATTTACGCAGGTTGATCAAAATACACATCACTCTGCCCATTGCTTAGGCTTCAATCTCCTCCCGAATCTGCTGAACGCAGGCTTCGCAGCCTGTGTTGTGCCGTCCTGCGGCGCGCCTGTGGAATGAGGGGGAGAAGGGTTATTTGCCCCCTGCTGGGGAACTAGGGGCTGTTCCTTGGGAGGCCTGCCGCGTCGAGGCGCCCCCGCCGGCCGTATAGGTTCGTCACGTAACACAAAAGCAGGCTTTAATCTGTCAACACTGATTGTTTCTTTCCTGCCCCCTAAGTCCAGCACAAAATATTTCTCCCCGGTTTCCAGCACTCGAAACGGACCATCGTAAGGTGGGCGGAGGCTGTGACGCTGGGCATCGTGCCTGACAAAAACAAACTCTGCGTTTTGCAAAGCCTTGGGAACAAAAACCGGCGGAAAAGTGTGGTGAGTGGGGCCCGGGAGCATTTCTGCCCCGTGCCACGTAGAGGTCCCCGCACCAGGGGGCACTCGGGTGCTGCATGGGCTGGCAGGAATTCTCCTGGCAGCCTGAGAGGCTGAGTAAAAACTAATTCAGCAGGTGAGGCATCTAAATCTTTGGGTGCCGAACGCAACCCCAATAAAACCCATGGTAGTTTGTTTACCCA
Source organism: Pholidichthys leucotaenia (assembly GCA_020510985.1). Taxonomy (NCBI): domain Eukaryota; kingdom Metazoa; phylum Chordata; class Actinopteri; order Cichliformes; family Pholidichthyidae; genus Pholidichthys; species Pholidichthys leucotaenia. The sequence continues at coordinate 431,490,030 of CM035841.1, forward strand.
ATCTGTATCCGTGAGCGACGCTCTGAGGGATGCCTTCAACGATCTGAAAACGCTCTCATAAACCGTTGGCCTGTGGGTGATGAGCGGTGGTGCAATGGGCTGTTGCCCCTAAGCCGCTGGCCATGGCTGACCACAGCTCTAAAACGAACTGCGGACCCCTATCGGACGTAATGTCCGACGGGACTCCGAACCGCGCTACCCAGGCTGTTAAAAAAACGCGAGTCACCTCTGCTGCTGTGGTAGACTGCAATGGGACCACTTCCGGCCAACGCGTGGTCCGGTCCACCATTGTCAGGAGATGTGTGAACCCCTGCGAGGGCGGCAGGGGTCCCACTAGATCTGCGTGCACATGATCAAACCTCTTAGCCGGGATGTGGAAAGGTTCTAAAGGAGCTTTTGTGTGCCTGTAAACTTTAGCCCGCTGGCAGGACATGCAGGCTCTCGCCCACTCCTTCACGTGCTTGCACAGGCTCGGCCAAACAAACTTCTCTGCTACCATTTTCACCGAAGCACGTACCCCCGGGTGTGCTAGGGAGTGCACCGCGTCAAAAATGCGACGGCGCCACGTGGCCGGTACCACTGGGCGAGGTCGCCCGGTGGATACATCGTAAATAAGCGGGGGGTAAACCGGTTTGTAAACTTATGTTCTCCAGCCTTAACCCTGTTGGTCCAGACAGGAGTGCACGCACGTCTGTGTCTTCGCCCTGCTCTGCTGCCATGGCCGCATAATCTATCCCTACGTGCACCGGAGCCGCGTGCGCGTCCGCACTGTTACCGCGCTCCGCGTCTGCGGCGTTACAGCACCCATCCGCGCGGACAGGCGCTGTTACCGCTCGCGAGAGGCAGTCTGCCACCACATTAAATTTACCGGCTACGTGCTGTATATCGGTGGTGAATTCTGAAATTGCGGCCAGCTGCCTCTGCTGTCGGCCTGACCATGGTTCTGAGATTTTGGACATTGCAAAGGTTAGCGGTTTGTGGTCGACAAACGCGGTGAAACGCCGCCCTTCCAACCAGAACTGAAAATGGCGAATGGCCAGGTGGAGCGCGAGCAGTTCCTTGTCAAACGCGCTATATTTTCGCTCAGCATCGCGTAGGGATCTGCTAAAAAAAGCGAGTGGCTGCCAAGCCCCGGCGACTTGCTGTTCTACCACGACTCCTATGGCCACATCTGACGCGTCTGTGGTTAGCGCTATTCGGGCTGCCGGGTCTGGGTGAGCCAGCAGTGCTGCATTCGCTAGTGCTTTCTTAACCTCAGCAAATGCGCGCTCCCACTCCGGGGACCACTCAATCACATTGGAGGGCTTCTGTTTTTTTTTTTTGTTTTTTTTTTTTTGCGCAGCGTACAATGGTTGCATGAGCTGCGCCGCGTGAGGTATGAAACGGTTGTAAAAATTTACCATACCTAAAAATTCTTGGAATGCTTTTACCGTTTGTGGCTGGGGAAACTCAGCCACTGCGCGTATTTTGGAGGGCAGCGGGACTGCACCCTCTGGGGAGACGCGGTGCCCTAAAAAATCGATCTGTGCTGCGCCAAAATGGCACTTGGCTGGGTTGATTATCAACCCGTGTGCTCCCAACCTCTGGAAAAACAGTTCTGAGCTGACTTTCGTGTTCCTCCTCAGAGGCGCTGGCAACCAAAATATCATCTAAGTAGACAAACAAGAGGTCGCGCAAAACGGCATCCATCATGCGTTGGAAGGTTTGCGCAGTGCCTTTAAGGCCAAAAGGCATGTGTAAAAATTCAAAAAGCCCAAAAGGGGTTACCGCTGTCTTGGGAATGTCCTCTGGTCAGACCGGGACCTGATGATAACCGCGGACCAGGTCTATTTTAGAAAAAATTCGCGCCTTGGCCAAATGCACCGAAAAATCTTGGATATGTGGAATTGGGTAGCGGTCCTGCACTGTGGCATTGTTTAACCTGCGATAATCGCCGCACGGTCTCCACGAGCCGTCCGCCTTAGGGACCATGTGGAGGGGGGAAGCCCAAGCGGACTTCGAGCGGCAAATTATGCCCAACCTTTCCAAGTTGGCGAACTCCTCATGCGCAATGGAGAGCTTAACTGCATCCAAACGCCGAGCCTTAGCAAAAACTGGTGGGCCACTTGTGGTTATAAAGTGCTCCACCCCGTGCTTCGCCACCTTAGCTGAAAACATGGGAACTGCGAGTGCTGGGAACTGGTTTAGGAGAGTGTGGAACTTGCCACCTGCTGCGGCGGCGTTGACCTGTACTGACGGCGGGGACACTCGCGCTGCACAGGGAATAGAACAAAGAGCGCATTAACAAAGCGTCTATCTACCAACAAGCCATGTGAGCACAAAAAGTTGGCGCCTAACATGTTGAAACTCACCGCCGTTACTATGAAGGTCCATTCATAGATGCAGCCGTGCAAGGACAGGTGCAGAGTTCTTTCGCCAAAAGTCTTGATCGACTAGCAGTTTGCAGCTGTTGCCCCATCTCCGCGGGGACCGGCCACCCAGTCCGCGTAGGTTGCGGTGATGAAACTCCTCTGTGCTCCGGTGTCAACGAGGAATTGCCGTCCGGAGCTCGCGTCTGTCAGGTACAGCAGCTTGTTCTGTTTGCCGAGGGTCGAAGCTGCTAATGACCTCCAGCTCTTGCGTTTCCCTACTTCCTGAAGTTGCATGGCGGGACGCATCCGTGAGCCTTGTGCGCGAAGCGTCGATGGTAGAAACACAGCTCGTCCCCTCCTGCTTCGGGACCGCGCTGTCGCTGGGGTCGGCTCTGCTGCCACCGGTTCGCCATCGCCCTGGGCTGCCGCGCCGAGGTCTGCCGCTGCCATCTCCTGCTCGCCGCATGCGTCCAGGAGCCGCTCCGCTTCCAAGGCCAGCGCGCGGAAATCCTGCTGGTCCACACACGTCATGCTGGACAGGGAGCCTCTCATGTGCGCTGGAAGAGTCCTTAAGAAGATGCATTTAAATAAAAATGCATCGTTGTCTGCCCCGATCATCTGCAGCATGTCCTCCATGAGGACGGTCAGCCTGCGTCCTCCTCTGTCGCGCAGGTCCAGAAGTGTTCTGGCCCTCACCTCGGCTGATGGCACAAAACTCCGAATGAGGGCGGCTTTCAGGGCGTCGTATCTGCCAGCAGCGGGCGGCTGCTGCACCAGGCTCTGCACACACCGGGCTGTGCGGCTGTCGAGTCTTGCGATGACATTGTGGAACTTAATGTCATCTGCTGATACCCCGTTGAGCACGAACCGCGACTCCACATGTTGGAACCATGAGTGTGGGTCCTCTTGCCAGAACTCGGGGAGTTTAATTGAGTTTACGCCGATGTGGGCGGTCTCTGGTGAATCAGGTTTGGAGTCGGAGAGACTATCTCCAAGCCTTTCCATATTTCTCACTTGTGGGTCACCAATGTAGGAACCTTGAAATGAAGAGACTGATTATTTTTTTTTTTTTTTTTTTCAGTATTGGTTTATTTCATCTCACGTCCTACAGCTCCTCTCTCAATCAGGGAATGAAGAGATCGAGCTGCGGTAAACCACATACCTTTATACTCTCATCAAACACAGAATTCCATTCACATTTAATCCTCCCATTGTCCTCTCGGCTTCTGTCTGACCCCAGGAGTCAGACAGTCCCTTCAGGTCCACTCCCAGATCTTCTCACTACTTCTCCAGTCCGCAGGGGGTCCAGACTCAATGTCCATTTGAGGCATGATGTCAATACACACTGCGAGCTCAAAGTTCCCTCATGTCTGGGTCTCTGCCAAGGAATGTGAGCTACATAATGTTACACCACAAATGGACAATTTTTTTCATAAAGAATGGTTACAATGTTCATAAATGTGTCATAGGCTTCATTTACATCTGATACATAGACTTTTGTCCAGTCTTGCTTCAGCAGGCCTTCTTTAAAAGAACTGATTGCATTTTGTGATTTGTATCTGAACGATTTTAATTTTTTTTTTTTTTTTTTTTCCTGTATTGGCCCCCGTGTGGCCATGGATAAGTGCAAAGGTTGGCAAATGGTCACTTATCATTTATCAATAATCCACTTTCTATTTTCTTATCAATAATATTAACAAACAGGTTGTCAAATGTAGCAGTGTGAAATGTGAATCTACTGGGATGTGTTATTGTGGGATATAGACTCATGCTGTACATAGAATTCATGAACTCTGTAATTACATTTTGTTATGCATTTAGTAAATCAATATTGAAATCTCCACAAATTACTACCATTTTCTTACTAGTAATATTATTGTACAGCTCAACTAATTTATCTCTGAATGTCTCAATGCAAGTTCCTGGCGTTCTATATATACAACTTATAATTAGATTTTTTGTTTTATCTTGGTCAATCTCAACAGTAACACATTCCAAAATCCCTGGTAGTGCAAAGGACATTTCATTTACAAGCTTACACCTATACAGGTCATCAATATACAGTGCAACACCACCTTTTTTTTTTTTTTGAGATCTGTTAATATGAAACATCTGATATCCCTCTATTGCCATCAGAGGAGCCTGCTCTTCATTAAGCCAAGTTTCAGAGACTGCGATAGCTGTAAATTTTCTGTCTAGCTGTTTTAAATAGTCCTGAATCTGTGGAAAGTTTTTAAAGACCTCGGACAGACGAAAATTCAATATCGCTAATTCATATCTCAAATTGTTTGAGACGAGCTAAGGCAAACCGCACATGTTTTGGTGTCAACGAATGTCGCATAAGGTGACAATGCGCTCTTGAAGTATGCTGTCGTCGACAGCGGGCGGACCCAGCCAAGCAATCAGCGGCTAAGTAGGCCACTGACTGTGTAACGTCACCCCAGCCAAACACGCGCACATGGTCGGCGGCCACTGCTGTTTTGCTTCATGCAACACTTGATGTTTACGTCTTAAAATCGGCGATTACGGATATGAACATTAATAAAATCAATGATTTTACCAAACTTTATTTACATATCATTGTTCACAAATCTAATCTTGGTAGGCAAAATCCCTTGTATCGATCAGATGGGAATGTTTCTCTGATAAGGCTCACCGCACAGGCAGGCAACATAACACACACTTCTTTCCCAAGAAATCCCCAACACCACCGTACCAGTTGCCTGTAGGCTATGTATCTGTATCGCCTGAAAAATATGGGGTTTCATTATTAAATATATCATTTGCATTGATTATTGAATGTATTGAATGATTTGTTCATAATTCATCTGGAAAAGTAAATCATATGAATAAATATTGTTTATAAACTCACTCGTGTTGACTTGCGTTTTGATCACCATATTGCTGTCTGTAGGCCAGATAAGCCGTCTGTAAAACCCAGATGTCAAGACAGATAACAAAAACCTGGGTGATCAGTGATACACTTTGGTAGTTTATCATTGGTGTATCCACAGCCCTTCAGTTCCTCTATTTTCTCCTTCACCTTCAATATCTCCTGGCAGCACCGACATTCACTTGATTTTGGCATAACCTTACATTTCTCACAAGTGCACCTGTGCAAAAAATGGTATAATCAGATGCTTATAATAAACTAATGGCTCATGGGAGTGCTATGTAAATTGGTCTATGAAGTTTGATTAGAAAAAATTAAAAGCATGTAAAAAATTTTGACTGGAAAGAAAACTTATAGTAAAATGAATCACAATAATTCTTAAACATGATCCATCATTCTCTTAGAGAATTCTGTAGCTTTTGAGACAAGTATTAACATGATGATTAACATGTCATGAGAAACTCGTAAAGTACACCTATTATCGCTCACATAGATTATCCATTTATTTCAAATGAAAATGTTTCTAAGTCGCCAAATAAGGCAGCGAATGACCAATTGGTAGTTTTAGTTTGAAAATTGTGTGACCATGCATGTCGCCAAAAAAAAAAAAAAAAAATATTTCTAAGCATCTTTTACCAAGATAAATCTTTGAGCCGATCGTTGTCAACTTGGTCTGTTTCGTCTTCCTCCTCTCCCTCTGGCTCGAACAAATAAGGCTGAATACCCCCCCTCAGTACCACCCAAAACTTCATGATCCGATTCTTCATTTTCAATCTCATTTATATTGAGGTCGTCAAACTCGACAAAATAATCACTGTCCGAATCACTTTGCTCTTGTTCTGCCATTTTCTTTGTAATCCTGGGGTGACGTCACTAATGCCCGCACCAATCGAGAGATGGCGCTAGTGCAGCCTCACTAAGTGAAGGCTGGGCTATGACCAAATAAGGTCGTTTATGGAGGCTGGTGACACATATTAAATCGCGGGAATCGGCAGAATTGAATATTTTCATACAATCATTTGATTGGTTCAATAAAAAAATGTGACTGTCTGAGGTCTTTAAGACTTCTGATGTTGAAGTGTATTATTGATAGTTTACCATCTAGTTGCACTTGACTTTTGAATTGCTTTTCAGTGTAATGTTCACAATGATTATGAATATTATTGAAAAAGTGGTTATCAGGATCAATATCATTCTCCATCTCTTGTAGTTTATGTTCAGCATAGTGGCATATTTTCAGAGTTTGAATTTCCTGTGTCAAATGACTTCCTCCAACTGGGGATAACTGATGTCTACTCAAGTCAGTCATAAGTTTTTTTTTTTTTTTTTTTTTGTTTGTTTTTTTTTTTGTACATTGACACAGTGTCAAAAGAACTATTCTTGCCGTGTGTGTGTGTGTGTGTGGATATGGATTATCATAGTCTCTTAATTTTCTTAGTGTTCATCTGTATTTAAGTCAGTAACATCTCTGATCATTATACTCTTTGCTTCCTCAGGTGTTCCATTTAGTTTGATCCAAACTCTACAATTTCTTGTCCATGTTGCCTGCATCTTATTTTCTTTTCAGCATCTGTGCATGCCGTGCTATTTCAGCATTAGTTTTTGTTAATGTTCATTTAGGTAAACTTCTGTTCCCCGTAGCTTTCTGGCATGCTTCAGTATGTCATTCTTTACCCTTCTGTTCACAAAACACATCACAATTGATTTCTTTGTTTTATCCTTTCTGGGTAAAGCATGACAGGCTGAAATTGCATTTGCTTCAACCTTTATATTTCTACTATCAAGGAACTGAAGCACCTGGTTTTCCAGGGAGACTGATTCACTCAGGGGAGCCTCCTCACCTCTCATTCCTGCTGTAGCATGAGCATATGATTGATATTTAATGTCTAGTCCACTTATAATTAGATCCATACGAGAACATTGTTCAAGATCCTCGACGCGTCGCTCCAAGTCTGCAATTTGTCTTTTTCCTTAATTGTTAATTTTAATTCTCAGACTTCTTCCATTAGCCCTAATAGTTTAGCCTGCTGACTAGCCACTTTGGTCAGTTCTTCTCACATGAAGTTCAGAGATTATTTATTTTTTTTTTCTCTTCCATTTCCTCCTTCTTTGGTGGCATTTTTACTGACCTGTTGATAGCAAAACGATCTCTGCTGGTGTCGCCGGGATCCGACCGACCTCGAATCCAGCTGGGCCTCAGCTAGTCCCCTCCGCTGCTAGTCCCGCTGCAATTGAGCTCCTGTCCAGCCGGGGTACCAGCAGCTCCTCAGAGTCCCGCCACCCACCACCGCTGGAGTTGAGCTCCGATCCTGCTCCTGTCCAGCTGGGGTCCCAGTAGATCCTCCGCTGAGCCCCGCCACCTACCAGTCTTCCTCAATAGTTCCTCCGCCGAGCCCCGCCGCTGTAACTGGGTTCCGATTCCGGCTCTTATCTGGCTGGGGCCCCGGTGGTCCTCCACTGGTCCCCGTCTCCTACCACCGCTGTACTTGAACTCTGATACGGCTCCCGTCCAACTGTTGCCTCAGTTAGTTCCTCTGGCAAGCCTCAATCACCAGGGACAGAGTCACTTCTTTGTGTCTATGTTGGGTGCTACGACTAGCTATGGCGTTACCTATAGTGATAGTGTTACCTTAGCAAACGCTTCAGGTAAAGCGTAGCAGCGAACCACAAAAAGAAACGCTAATCTGTTTACTCACAGAGCCCGGTGAAAGGCGAATAAAGGGGTATTTCTATTTCAAAAGCTGGTTCAACCAAGGTGGAAATTCAGCCTGTGCATGTGTCACAAATGTTGATCAGATATTCGCTGTTGGTTAGTTATTTTAGTGGCAAAATCAGCAACTTTGTCTCAGCACTGAAAGTGTGACCATCCCGGCCACCCCCTTTCTGGGCCAAGGCCAGAAATGCCTAATTCAGCCTGGGATCATTTAGGTCCGTCTCGGCCCCTATGCCAAGGTGTATGAACCTAGTCACTTTGACCCTTTCTCTTCGGCAAGGTAGACACTCACCTGCTCTTTTGCTCACAGCAAGGCAGACCCACACCTTATGTCCTAGGCTGTGATTTGAACCCATGACACCATGATCCCAACACCTCCTGCTCTACCACTGAGCCAAAGAGGAATTCCTCACTAGCTCTTGGCCAGTAGCAAAGGCGTACTCTGGTGTCAGGACCTGCACCACTGACCAATTACCCATGGAGGGGGCCTTCACAAGTTTATATTACTTCTTGTAGTCCATGTCCATAGGCAGTTGTCTAGGGTGCCACCTGCTGGAGGGGGTGCTACTACAAGCCCACAATTGTTTAGTCATAAAATATTAAGTCTGAGGTGCTGTGCTGGCAGACAAATGCTTAGAGCCCCAGGCCAGAAGGGGTCCCCTGAGGACTGACCAACTTTCAGTCACTACAGCAGTGACAGTGTGGAGGGGGTGCAATGACTGTGGAACTCCCTAAAGGGGACTGACCCCCACCTCACACCAATGTGTGTTTTATGAAAACAAATTGTGGAGAAGTAGAGATTTGTAAAATTAAATAAACATGGCAGTTGACTAAAGAGGGAAGAGAGTCCAGCTTGGCAGATTGCTGTGACAAACTCTGCTTTAAAGTCCTCGGACGGTGACATTTTTTTATTGAACCAATAAACTGATTGCATGAAAATATTCCATTCTGGCCATTCCCGTGATTTAATGTGTCACCAGCCTCCATAAATGACTTTATTTGGTAATAGCCCATCTTTCACTTAGTGATGCTGCAGTACCGCCATCTGTCGATAGGGGCAGGCAGCAGTGACGTCAGCTCAGGAAGAAGTGAGGGTGATATTGCCTGCCTGTGCTGTGAGCCTCATCAGAGAAACATTCCCATCGGATCACTACAAGGGATTTTGCCTACCAAGATTAGATTTGTGAAAAATGATATTTAAATTTTTGTAAAATCATATATTGAGTTTATTAATGTTCATGTCAATTTTATAATTGTAATATTTCAGCATTCAAAGTCGCATGTCATATACATTTGAATAATTTTTCTACCATTTTATGGTATAAAATTCGGGTTCAATTCGGCACTCAATGTGGTGGGAACTCTGGCTTGTACATAGTGCCACTGCTCCCATAGGTGGGTTGGATCAACCAAGGTTTTGTTGAACAGAGTATTCATCAGATCATCCACATTCTGGAAAAAAAATCCATAATAAAAATTAGCCATCCATTTGACTACAGTATGAAATACAAATTTGATAAAAGCTATGAAATGTGAAAGTTGCTTGCGGCCTGCATTTTCATTAGTGCATTGCAGCTAAACAAAGTCTGTAATTAAAATATTATCACAATGATTTATTTTTGGACATAGTGATCTCAGCAGAAACTCTATGTAATTGGCACTGTTATTGTCATGACGGCCGCTGGGCCGTCATCCCGCTCATCAGCTCCAGCCGCGCACAGACAAACAGGTGTTAATCAGCAGCTCTTAAAAGCCAGCGTCACACTTGCACTACACTCTCACATTTGACAATAAAGAATAACTGTTTTGTATGTGTCTGTCTCTTGGGTCCTGAAACATGTCAGTTATAATTGCATTTCATATTTTTGGTCACATATTGCATCTCCTCACCTTGTCAACATTCCAAGGAATGAGAAGTGTACACTCTTTGGTGCAAAATGAATAATCAGACTGTGGAAAGCCTCCACATTTGAAGTTTGCTGCCCTGGACTCAGCTTTCGCACATCCCTGAGGACCCGTGTTTTGTTGATCATAACTTATTCACAGCCCTTTGTGCCTGAAATAAATTGTAGGTGTGAGATGTCACCAAAAATGATGAAAATCCATGGTATAATTTATATATATATAATACATGCACAGTTTCATTGTGTGAAACTGTTTTTTGTTAGGTTGCAGTCTCTCAGGAGCTGGGGGATCGTATGTAGTGCTCGCATCTTTGTACTGGTTGATGCGTAGGCAGCAGAGCAGCGCGCCGTTCAGCCGGAAAAAAGCAGAGGACAAGGGTAACGGGCACCACACCGAGACAGGGATAATCAGTGATAATGTTGCTTACTTGCAGGGGCAGGTGGCTGGCGTCGGCAGCTGACGAGGCGCAGGTGTGCACGCAGCTGGAGCCGCGAGTCGTGACACAAATTGCATCTTATTCTCGAAATCGCTGTCAACGAAATGTCTACTGCACATGTTGAGTGATTTACCGACATCATTCCAATTTTTTCGCGTTTTCTGAACGAATTTCACCCATGCCGTTCTGATTTTCCCAGGGACGGGAAATTCATAAACACTCACCGCATGCTCCTCTGATATACCGTCGCACCCGTAGACAACACAACGCCAAACCATAATTAATTCGATTACTGAAATCCTAATCTTAATGATCTATTTGTAATCCACAAGTACTCCGAGAAATATCCGTAATCGCCGATTTTAAAACTTAAACAAGCAATGTCCGCCGAGCGCGTGCGTGTCTCTCCCTGAAATTACGTCAGTCAGTGGCCATCTTAGCCGCTGATCGCTTGAATGAGTCAGACAGCTCTCAAGGACAGCGTACTTAAAGAGCGCATTGTCACCTTATGCAACATTTGTTGACACCAAAACATGTGCGGTTCAAATTAACTCGTCTCACACAAAAATTTAAGATATGATTTAGCAATATTGAATTTTCGTCCGGCCGACGCCTTTAACAGAACTGATCAATTAACAGCATGAGTACTACCAGCAGCAATTCCACTTCCGGCTGGCCGATGGCGTGGGCTTGACTCTGCAGCTACAAACAGCTCCAGCCACTGATCCTGTGTTGCCTCTCAAATATGATTTATGACAAAACAGAAAAGGTATTTCAAAATTTATTGTGGTGTTTGTATGAACCGAAGTTTGTTTTTGCTCTTCTTTGGCTGCTGGCTCAGTGATGTGCTTCTTGTAATCTGCTGGGTCTCTGGCTTCAGAGGATGTGCTGACTTTTTCTGAATTTTTCCACAAAGGCTCTTGAAGGAGCATTAAGCAGACTGAGCATACTGTAAAACTTATCCTGAGGTAAAGTGTACAGTGGTGTGAAAGTGTTTGCCCCCTTCCTAATTTCTTTTTTTTTTTTTCAGATCAAACAAATTGAAATATTAGACAAAGACAGCAGTTTTTAAATGGTGTTTTTATTGTTGAGGGGAAAAAAAAAATAATCCAAACCTACATGACCCTGTGTGGAAAAAGTGACTTCACCCCCCCCCCCCCCAAAAAAAAAAAAAATTAACTGGTTTATCACCTTTGGAAAGCAGAGTTCAATTTCTCTAGCCACACCCAGGCCTGATTACTGCCACACCTGTTCTCAATCAAGAAATCACTTAAATGGGACCTGCCTGACAAAGTGGAGTAAACCAAAAAGACATCAGGCCGCAATCCAAAGAAATTCAGCAACAAATGAGAAGCAAAGTAACTGAGATCTGTCAGTCTGGAAAAGACTATATAGAGCTGTTTCTAAAGCTTTGGGACTCCAGCAAACGACAGTGAGAGCTATTATCCACAAATGGCAAAAACATGGAATAGTGGTGAACCTTCCCAGGGGTGGCTGGCTGACCAAAATTACCCCAAGAGCACAGCGACGACTCAGAGGTCACAAAAGACCCCACAACATGCAAAGAACTGCAGGCCTCACTTGCCTCAGTTAAGGTCAGTGTTCATGACTTCACCATAAGAGACTCGGCAAAACGCACTGGGCTTCACTCAATGAAATATTTTTTTTGCTGGTCATTAACATTTGTCTGTTCTCTCCCATAGATTGAGTCCCCATTGTGCTGTTTGCTCTCTACATGTCGGTTCTTCTCCATCTCCTCACCCCCCCAGCCAGTCGCAGCAGATGACTGTCCCTCCCTGAGCCTGATTCTGCTGGAAGTTTCTTCCTGTTAAAAGGGAGTTTTTCCTCTCCACTGTCACCAAGCACTTGCTCAGAGGGGATCGCCTGATTGCTGGGGTCTTTCTGCAATTGTGGGGGTTTCCCCTACAGTTGAAAGTGCTATGAGATGACTGTGAAATGGAGCTATATAAAGTTGAATTGAAAAATGGCCTGCATGGCAGAGTTTTAGGACGAAAACCACTGCTGAGCAAGAACAGACTCATCTCAGTTTTGCCAGAAAACATCTTGATGATCCCCAAGACTTTTGGGAAAATACTCTGGACTGACGAGACAAAAGTTGAACTTTTTGGAAGGTGTCCCATTACATCCAGTGTAAAAGTGACAGCATTTAGAAAAGGAACGTCATACCAACAGTAAAATATGGTGGTGGTAGTGTGATGGTCTGGGGCTGTTTTGCAGCTTCAGGACCTGGAAGACTTGCTGTGGTAAATGAACCATGAATTCTGCTGTCTACCAAAAATTCCTGAAGGAGAATGTCCGTCCATCTGTTCGTGCCCTTGGGTTCTGCAGCAGGACAATGATCCAAAACACACCAGCAAGTCCACCTCTGAATGGCTGAAGAAAAACAAAATGAAGACTTTGGAGTGGCCTAGTTAAAGTCCTGACCTGAATCCAATTGAGATGCTGTGGCGTGACCTTAAAAAGGCAGTTCATACTCGAAACCCCTCCAATGTGGCTGAATTATAACAATTATGCAAAGATGAGTTTGCCAAAATTCCTCTACAGAGCTGTAAAAGACTCATTGCCAGTTATCACAAATGCTTGACTGCAGTTGTTGCTGCTAAGAGTGGCCCAACCGGTTATTGGATTTAGGGGGCAATCACTTCCCCCACACAGGGCCATGTAGGTTGGGATTTTTTTTCCCCCTTAATAAACGCCTTCATTTAAAAACTGCATTTTGTGTTTACTTGTTATCTTTGTCTAATTTAAATTTGTTTAATGATCTGAAACACTTAAGTGTGACAAGCATACAAAAATGAGAAATCAGGAAGGGGGCAAACATTTTCACACCACTGTATTTGTTAAAAATAAACGTTCACTTCACCACTAAACCCCCAGTCTCCCCTGTGCACAATTCCCTCTAAATATCACTCCAAGCTTTTCTGAAAAGTTGGCAACTCTGCTGTAATTTTGCAGTTTTAAGATCAAATTGCTTCAGGGCCTGAGAGGTTAGTGTGTGGTGGCGGCAGTGTGTGGGTATAGTTAAGCACTGGCAGAGGCTCCAGCCAGCTGGAACCAATAACAATCAGGAAATACAGCCATGAGTCATGACTCGTGGCTGTACTATTTCTTGCCTTTAACCACCAAGGCTAAGGTAGAACAGCAGGGAGATGGCTCAACTGAATGCTACATGCTTGCTGTTATGCTATTTGCAACACGACATTATAGCGAGGATAGCTGGGAGTTGAGGGTGGGCTGATGCTGAAGGAAATCGGAGACGAGCTGCTCAGTAGAAGCTAACTCACTACTTACTTCTGTGGCAAGCACAGAGGCAACATACTCTTCATTTATTCTTTTTCAGGATAATATTCAGCAGTCTGTTCTGACAGTTTGTCCCTTCCTTGCCTCACAACTTTGAGCAATAAAAAAGATCCTTACTCCACAATGAAAGATTAAAAGCAGCTAAGGTTTAAAATATTCATAAGTTTGAAGTAGCATAAAATAACAACAAAATATGTCAATGAAACCCGAGCTATGCTGGTGGTGGTTGTTTTCCATGGGGAATTAGTCTTTATATGCTAGTTAATCATCACTGTCAGGCAAGAGAGATGTAAATGGGTGGGAAAATATGTGCATATATCAATATGGCAATAACGTTATTAAAAAAAATACAGCCATAGTCATGTGAACAAATTCGGACACCCCTTTTAAAAATTCAGTTAAATGTTCACATCTGTCTAACCTTGTTTTTGTTTTTATTTGCATTTTTTAACATTTATTTTAGCTATTAAGTGGAAATGAATGGAGTGTCCTAATTTATTCCTACTTAAGAATTGCATTTTACATACAAATTTGAAGTCTTTAATTTTTAATTTAGTTGTATTCAATGGATCTCCCAGTATTTTGAACATTGATATTAAATATCCATATGTCCAAATATGTTAAACACACAGGATTATACAGGGTGTTCTAATTTTTTTTCACATGACTGTATTGGTTATCAGGAAAATTTTTAAATGTAATATTATGCATCCTTAGTTACCTTCGCCAAGGAGGTTATGTGATCATCGGCGTTGGTTTGTCTGTTAGCCAGATAACTCAAACTTATGGACTGATTTTCATGAAATTTTCACAGACTGTCAGAAATGGGGTATCCTACAGATGATTACATTTTGGTGGTGATCCGGATCACAGTCCAGAAGAAAACCGCCATTACGGAAAATGCCATTTTCGTGAATAACTACTGAACCACTAATCCTATCATTGTCAATCCAATTGCTAGTCATGTTTTCATGGTCAAGGAATCTGAAAACGTACACACTGTATGGGGGGGGAACTGTGGCGCTTGGTGGAGGTCTGCGCTCTGAGTGCTTTTCTAGTTTTAAATCAATCAATTCCTATGACAAAAGATTCAAAAGTTTGTAGTTGTCAGTACTTATATATGTACAGGACATACAGGATAACTGAAATGCTATTTTTCTCTCAGCGGTGTGCGCAATATACTCTAGATGAAAAACAGCAGTTTATGTACAGTAATGTTACCTATAGTGCAAATAAAGAGAAAACACAGCAATCCTTTGTACAAGAAAAAAGTAGACCCATGATTCCCATAATTGCAAGTTCAATGGGCTAGTGGAGGTGCAGACAGTGATAGATTGGACTGTGCATGATCAGTATTGCAATAACAGCAGCAGGTATGGCATTTGTGCAAATGGTTGGAGTAAGGTGCAGAGACATACAGCAGCACATGTATTACTGTTGGTGTGTGCAGTCTTTCTGTGCAAACAGCTGAGGTAGCTATTGTGTGGGTAAGTGTGTTGCGGTGTGGGGGTGGACAGGAGGCGCAATATCAAAGGCACCAAAATTTACATTTTTATATAATAATCTTCACAGAAACTCCTTCTAGGCCATGCTTGTTATTTCTACTTTGAGGGTTTGGTGGCGTTATTCCTTGTCCAATGTACACAAGGCGTACATGCTGGTAGATGCAGGTGGTACTTACACAGAAGACATGCAGCCCCACTGCTCCTTCAGTGCGCTCCTTGTTGGTGAAATAATCCCTTGGAAATTCATGGATTGCTGCATAGAGAGAGAAAACACATACACACAGAGTCAAAATCAGATCAGAACAATTAGTTTTGAGCAGTGGCTTAAGGAAGATACCCCAAGGGACTCATGGAATGTCTTGGCAGCGAAAGATTAAAAAAAACGCAAATACAGTCAAGCACAAATACAAAAGGATGGTTGAATTTATCCAGAAATGAGATTGAGGCATAAATACTAAGTTGTGGCAGTATAGTGGATTCAAACAAAGGTAATTGATAAAATCCAAAGATAAACACGAGAATGGATTCAGACTTTATTTTCTTGCAGTTTGATTCATCTTTTTTAAAAAACACTTTTGCCTGTTAGCAATTTTCAGTGAAACTTTAGACACTATTCTGAGGATGGTGGCTATGAATAAAGATCCCCCAAGAAAGAGGAGACGAGGAACAGTTTATGACACAATGTACAAATAACATTTACTGTTTCTCCAGGTTTGACTGTAATTATGAGGCATCTGGGTGCCTAGCAGTTTTGGAAGCATACCATGTGAGCCAGAGGATGTGTTAAAATAATTCTGTTGAACCACAATTCAAAAGCATTGGTTAATTTTCATATAATTTTTTTTTTACCACTTTTGTCAGATTCAAGTTATTTCTGTGATCATTGTGGGTTTTTCTTTCATTAACAGAGGGGTACCAACAATTTTGCCCACGGCTGTATGTATATTATAATCAGAATCAGATTTGCCATTGTTCATGTAGTACACAAACTAGGAATTTGTCTCGGTGCCATGCTGCAACATTAAAAACATGAGAGAAACTAAAGGACTAAAAACGTGCAATAAGTGTAGAAAAATAAGTAATAATAGTAATGAATAATACTAGTCAAGGCAGTTTTAAATAAATTAGCAAGTAGCAGATAATATGGGGTACCACAGTGCAGTTGATAATGCAACAGAAAAACAGTGATGAATGTCATGAGTCTGGTTGAGCTGCTGTACATGGTGCACGAGAGTCAATAAGTCACTTAATGTTCAGCAGTCTGATGGCAGAGGGGAAAAAGCTATTCATGTGCCGGGAGGTTTTAGTCCGAATGGACCGAAGTCTTCTACCTGAGGGGAGGGGGGCAAACAGTACGTGACCAGGGTGTGAAGGATCGGCTATGATCCGGCCAGCACGCCTCTGGGTCCTGGAGATATGGGAGCTTGCAGCCGATCACCTTCTCAGCAGTGCGCACGACGTGCTGCAGCCTTAGTCTGTCCCTGGCAGTGGCTCCTGCATACCACACAGTTATGGAGGAGGTGAGGATGGCCGTGTAGAACTGCACTAACATCTTGGTGGGTAGCTTGAGCTTCCTCAGCTGCCGCAGAAAGAACATCCTCTGCTGGGCCTTTTTGATGAGGGAGCTGATGGTTGGCTCCCATTTGAGGTCTCGGGTGATGGTGGTGTCCAAGAAGCGGAAGGAATCTGCAATGGTGATGGGAGAGCCTGTGATGGTGAGGGGGGGGCAGGGGGGTTGTGACTTTCCTGAAGTCCACAATCATCTCCGCTGTTTTCAGAGCGTTCAGCTGCAGGTTGTTGTGGCTGCACCAGGACACCAGCTGGGCCACCTCTTTCCTGTAGACGGACTCGTCGCCGTTGGAGATGAGCCCAATGAGGGTGGTGTCGTCCGCAAACTTAATCAGCTTAACAGACTGGTGGGAGGAGGTGCAGGAGTTGGTATAAAGGGAGAAGAGTAGGGGGGAAAGTACACAGCCCTGGGGTGATCCAATGCTGATGCTAACAGAGTCTGAGACAGACTTCCCCAACCGCACATGCTGCCTCCGGTCCGTCAGGAAGTCGGTGATCCACCTGCAGAGGGAGTCGGGCACATCGAGCAGGGACAGCTTGTCCTGGAGCAGATCGGGGCGGATGGTGTTGAATGCGGAGCTGAAGTCCACAAACGGAATCCTGGCGTAGGTTCCCGGGGAGTCCAGGTGCTGCAGGATGGAGTGGAGGGCCAGGTTGACTGCGTCGTCCACAGACCTGTTAGCACGGTAGGCAAACTGCAGCGGGTCTAGGAGGGGAGTGGTGATGGACTTGAGGTGAGACAGGACCAGGCGCTCAAAGGACTTCATGACTACAGAGGTGAGCGCTACAGGTCTGTAGTCAAGTCCAGTAATCCGTGGCTTCTTGGGGACAGGGATGATGGTGGAGGATTTGAGGCAGGTCGGCACGTGACATTGCTTAAGGGAGGTGTTAAATGTCTGTGAAGACAGGAGCCAGCTCTTTCGCACAGTGTCTCAGGGTGGAGGGAGACACACCGTCCGGCCCGGGGGCCTTGCGCGGGTTCAGTCTGGAACTGTCTGTGCACGTCCTGCTCACTGATGACAAGGGCAGGGGGGGAGGAGGAGGGGGGGACCGCTTTTGATGAATTAGGGGCCGAGGAGGCAGTGGAGCTGGGTGGAGTGGGGGAGTTGGACACAGCTGACAAGGTGTCAAAACGGGCATAATGTTGGGACAGTTTTTGACAAAGGGCTTTGTCATCCTGACCTTTAGAAGCCTGAGGCCGATAGTTGGTGATTTGCCTCAGTCCTCTCCACACAGAAGCCGAGTCATTAGCAGTGGACTGCTGCTGGAGTCTCTCAGAATACACAGATTTAGCTCTCCTCAGCTCTCTGTTAAACCAATATTTGACCTCTCTGTAGCAGTCCCTGTCTCCACTTTTCAACGCTGCTTCCTTCTCCTTCCTGATCTGTCTGAGCTTGGCAGTGAACCAGGGCTTATCATTAGAGTACCTCACCCTGGTGCGCGATGGAAGAATGTTCTCCTCACAAAAGTTGATGTATGAGTTCAGTGTCTGTGTACTCATTAAGATCATGTGTGGCTCCTTTAAACATGTCCCAGTTAGTTATTTCCATGCATGTGTTCAGATTCTCTCCAGCTTCACTGGTCAATTTCTTCGTGGTGGTCACAACAGGTTTAGTGAGTTTCAGTCTCTGTCTGTATGTGGGAATGAGGTGGACCATCACGTGATCAGATGGTCCGAGCGCAGCGCGGGGAACAGTGCGATATGTGTCCTTCACTGTAGTGTAACAGTGATCCAGCGTGTTATTTCCTCTGGTTGGACATTTAATAAACTGTATCGGGGGAGCTCGTGACTCAGATTGCTCTGGTTAAAGTCGCCTACCACAATAACCAGGGAGTCTGGAAAATTCCGCTCTGCATGTAGGACGTGATCTGCGAGCGCGCGCTGGGCCTCGCGCGCGTCCGTGTCGGGAGGGGCATACACAGCGATCAAAACAAATGATGCGAACTCCCACGGGGAATAAAATGGCTTGCAGTTAACAGAGAAATTCTAGATCGGTAGAACAGTGTTGTGAAACCACCGTTACATCAGAGCACCAGCTGCTGTTAATGTAGAAGCACACTCCTCCTCCAATAGACTTACCGGAGAGCTCTGTGACGCGATCAGCACGAAACAGCTGAAATCCCTCAAGGCTGATCGCGCTGTCTGGTATGTTCCTTTTAAGCCAGGTCTCAGAGAAACAGATGACAGACGAGGAAGCGAGGTCCTTAAATCGCATCAGCAGTCTTAATTCTTCTACCTTGTTCAAGAGAGAATTGGCATTGGATAGAAATATGGCAGGCAAGGCTGTTCGCGTGCCTTTCCTTCGCAGCCAAGCGAGAATCCCCCCTCGCTTTCCTCTTTTTCGCCGTTTAACTCTTTGAGCCAAACAATGAATCAGATCGGCGGCAGGAGCTAAAAATACTGGGAGAAGGTCCGTAGGAGTGAGAGTCCTGATATTTAATAGCTCTTCACAGTTGTATGAACTGGCAGACGCACAATCAATGAACAGAAACAAACAAATTTAAAAAAATTAAAGGGCAGCGAAACACCAGTAGTTAAGTATTTATTTCACTAAGCTACCTTGACTCACTTAGCCATTTTAATTGGTATTTTTTATATAGGCAGTTACCACCTTAAACTGCAACTGTAATAAGTTAATCTTACTGTAAAAACCAAATGTGTCTCAGGGATGTGTGAATGGCTGTTGGGGTGAGGGGGTGTGTGAGTAGTTTTAAATTGTTCTTTTTATATACGTATATGGATGCCTAGAGAAACGCAATTTCATCTTGCTTGCACTACAGTTGTCTGCATAGCATCATGACAAAGGTTAAACATTTTATTTAGCATTTTTAATTTAACATTCTTTCAAGTTTCAGGAGGCCTGTTTCATGAGTTTGTTTTTTTAAAATAATTCTGTTGAACCACAATTCAAAAGCACTGTCTGATTTTCATTGGTTAATTTTCATAGAATTTTTATTTACTACCACTTTTGTCAGATTCAAGTTATTTCTGTGACCATTGTGGGTTTTTCTTTCATTAACAGAGGGGTACCAACAATTTTGCCCACGGCTGTAAGTTGCTCCGTTGGGAGTGATATCTCACTCCTTCTGGGGCCGAGACACACTCTTCGGTCCATTGCATCATTTTCCCTTTTTCCACTTTTTTTTTTTTTTAAATTCTGCATTTATTCTTTACAGAATTTCTTACAGGCCATTTTTTAGTAAACATTTTTTCCAAAAACTTTTTTTTTTTTAACTTCATGTTGGTTTTACATTCAAGGGGTACCTACTTCTATAGAGTTTCCCACTAGACTGTATAGTAGTCCCGAGGTATGACGACACTTTTTCCAGTAGAGGCAACAACAAGAATCAGGATTTTTTTTTTTGTCAGTTTTAATTCAAAAGAAAAGGTACAGTGTACAGACCAATTTCTTTTCCCTTAACTTTTTGTTTTTGTTACACTTGTATATGCTTATCTCTATGTCCTTGTGTCCATTCTCTTATTTCCATTCAAGTTGTATCTTACAATGTGTATTTATGCGTTTTTGTTTTGTTTTTTTTTTCTTCTAGCTCCTCGTTTAGGCCGTTCGGGAAGATGGTGTTCAGTTTTCTGATCCAATATCTCTTTTTCCTTTCTTTGCTTGGTGGTCCAGTTGGGGTTGTGTTAGAGGCCCCTGGGGATCATGTTTTCTCTCCCGTGTTGTTGGAGGTGTTTGACCAATTCTGTTCCCTCTTTCAGTCCATTTTTCACATTCTATCTATGGTGGGACCATCGGGTTTTTAGGCTATTCCTAGTTTCGCCCACGTACTGTGCTTTGCAGTTTTTACATGTTATGTATATACAGTTTTCCGTGTGTCCTGAGATGTTTCTGGGGAGGTGGAAACCTCCTGTCTTCCTGTTTTTTGTGGCATGGGGTCTTGGGTGCTCCTTAGGTTTTTCTTGTGGGTTTTAATTCTGCTCTAATAGGTCTTTCAGATTGGGTTCTCTTATATGCTGATATAATCCTAAAGTGTTCCAGGATTGTGGTGTTAGGATTTCGTTGAAGTTTTGTTTCAGGTGTCAGTGTAGTCTTCTCTTTTTCCCTGAGAAGGTTGTGATCAGGGGGATTATTTGTTTCTGAGATTCTTCCTTTTCCCTGTGTGTTTGTAGTTCTGATGGATTTCTGCACTTCTGAGGAATCTGTGGCTATATCCTCTTGTCTTCAGTGCGGTGAACAGGATCTTCGTTGCTTTCTGTTCTTCTTCCCGTGAGCAGTCTGTGATATCGAAGTAGTTGGGATTTGATTATCCCCTTGAAGGTGTGTTGCGGGTGGTAGCTTGATTTATGTAAAAGTGCATGGGTGTCCGTTGGTTTCAAGTACACTTTGGTCTCCAGTTTTTTGGTTTCTAGGAAGTTCCTGTTTGTAGATGTCACATCCAGGAAATCCATCTCCTGTCGATTAGTGGTTGGTTCTAGCTCGATTTGTGCGTGATGGTTGTTTAGTGTTTGGACAAAATTCAGTCTCTCATGGAGTGGGTTCAGATCCCGAAAATGTCATCCAGGTATCTGTAATATTTGAGGGAGTTTTTTGCATTTTTGGAAGCTTTCCTCCTCCCAATTTGCCATGTACTGTAGATGTTTGCGTAGGCCAGAGCAAATTTCTTACCCATGGCCATACCGCTGATCTGGAGGTAGAATTTTCCGTTTAAAATTGAAATCATTCCTTTTGAGGCAAAGTTTCAGTAGTTGTAATATCTCTTGATCCGGTCTGTCTTCCTTGGGGTATTTCTGGGAGTGTTTTTCCACGGCCTTTAGGCCTAGTTCCGTGTCTTTGTGTAGAGGCTTTTGACGTCCATGGTGAATAGAAAGCATGGCTCTTCTGTGATCCAGTTGGAGACTTAATCTACAAAGTCCTGTGAGTTTTTGATGTAACTCGGGTGTAGACAAGCCAGGGGTGTCTGAAAGTGGTCCAGATATGCTGCCATTTCATAGCTCTCACTGTTACAGTCCGATACAATTGGTCAGCCTGGTGGTATCCTGTTTGGTATTGTCCATTTTTCTGGGTTTTTGTGGATTTTGGGTAGTAGGTAGAACCTTCTGGCCCTGAAGGGCTTTTTCTCTTTTAGGTATGTTGCCTGTTTTTTTTGCTGAGGAATCCTTTCTCCTCCAATTTGTCTTTGTTTCCCATTTGTGTTACTGTTTCCTGGAAAATTGGGTTGTCTAGTGGGGTGTAGTAAGTCCCGTTGTCCAACTGAAGTGTTGCTTCCTGTACATAATCTGTTCTGTCCATTTTTACGCTTGCGTTTCCCTTGTCTGCTGGTTTTATGACGATGGTATTATTTCTCATTTCCCTTAGTGCTCTAATTTCCTCTTCCATGATGTTGTTGGGGGGGGGGGGGGGGTCCGTCTCCTGTGTTGCCTTTTAGTGTTATGTGATCCTGTTCCATGAGTGATGAGGTCCGTGTGGATTTGGTTTGGAGGGGGTTGCCAGTTTGATTTATCATGGAAGGTTTTTGTTCTGTCTGTTCTGCAGGTCCGAAGTAGGATGCCACCTTAAATCTTCTGTGGTATTCCGATATGTCTGCGTTTGGTGGTGGTTTTTTTTTTTTTTTTTTTTTTTCCCCGTGTCTGGTGGTTCTTATATTGGGGACGAAGGTGAGGCCCTTCCTGAGGACCTTGGCCTGCGTCTGAGTTGGAAAGTTTGATAGGTTCACTATTCCTTCTATCCTGGTCTTGGGTCCTCTGGCTGTCCTAATTCTAAAAGACTTCCAGTGGTTCCACATTGCGATCCCTGTTGCTTTTGTCCAGTATATTTTGTCCTTCTGTATGGAAATCCTCATTTCTAAGTCGTGGGATTTGGAGTGTTGTTTCTTTGATTAGTGTGTTTAGGTCAGTCTATTTCCTGTCATTTTCTGGATCTGTTGTAAGTAGTTTACCTGTGGAATCCTAATTTCTGCTTGTGGGAACACTGTTTTTGCCCTTAAGATTCTCAGGTGGTGTTGTAGGTGAGTGTAGTTCTTGTGGTTTTAGTCATTTATGCCAAATGATAAGATGGTGGTGTGTGTGTGGTGTGTTTTTTTGGGGGGGTTCTTGGGGTTTATATAAGATCTGTGCTGCCTGTAGTAGGTTAGCCCCTGGGTAGCATCTACTTGGACCATGGTGTTGTAGATTTGTGGCAGATTGGCCATATTTGAATCTCCCATGATTATGATTGGTCTTCATGGTTCTAGGGTCCAATTCAAGTTTGTTTCCCTTGTGTTCATGTCTCTTGTACATGTCCATGTTTTTGCTGTTCTCCAGTTGTGGGTTTGTAATTTCATGTACCCTATTTTTTGGTGAGGGTGTTTGTGAAAAAGTGGCAAGAAGCGGTGAGGCAAAAACTTTTTCAATTATTCCAATTTATTTACTTACAAATATCTCCAGTTCAGATAATCTCCAGTCTCTCAGGATAAATCTACTGACAGTTTCAAAAACAAAATGTACTTTCTCCAAAGAAGGATACCAAGCAATAGACATTCCTCAATCGTTTCATCAATAATCAACAACCTACTACTGATCTCACACCTGTTAGAGTCGACAGATCAATTAGAGGTAATTAGCCCCTACCATAATCCCAGGTAAAACACTTCATTCCTTATACTAAACACATACCCACTAATATATAAAAATGCATAAATAACTTTCCCCAAACATACACAATATAAATGTATAAACACACAATAAATAACAATATAAATAATTCAATAAATATTTCAAAACCCTTATTTACAAAGCTAAACCACCCCTCTAACTTACCATAGATGTTTCCTTCCTGCTGGTGTCCTATAAAAGGCCCTCAACTCCTAACGGAGTCTTTTGCCTGGACACGCACAGGAAGCATATTGGCAAAGGTATGTGAAATAACTTATCCATTATTTTACCCAAAATCAGAATCAGATTTATTGCCATTGTTCATGTAGTACACAAACTAGGAATTTGTCTCGGTGCCATGCTGCAACATTAAAAACATGAGAAAAAGGGAAACTAAAGGACTAAAAACGTGCAATAAGTGTAGAAAAATAAGTAATAATACTAGTAGTAATGAGTAGTACTAGTCAAGGCAGTTTTAAAAAATTAGCAAGTAGCAGATAATGTGAAGTACCACAGTGCAGTCGATAATGCAACAGAATAACAGTGATGAATGACTTAAGTCTGGTTGAGCTGCTGTACATGGTGCACGAGAGTCAACAAGTCACTTAATGTTCAGCAGTCTGATGGCAGAGGGGAAAAAGCTATTCATGTGCCGGGAGGTTTTAGTCCGAATGGACCGAAGTCTTCTACCTGAGGGGAGGGGGGCAAACAGTACGTGACCAGGATGTGAAGGATCGGCTATGATCCGGCCAGCACGCCTCCGGGTCCTGGAGGTGTACAGGTCCTGGAGAGATGGGAGCTTGCAGCCGATCACCTTCTCAGCAGTGCGCACGACGCGCTGCAGCCTTAGTCTGTCCCTGGCAGTGGCTCCTGCATACCACAGTTATGGAGGAGGTGAGGATGGACTCGATGATGGCCGTGTAGAACTGCACTAACGTCTTGGTGGGTAGCTTGAGCTTCCTCAGCTGCCGCAGAAAGAACATCCTCTGCTGGGCCTTTTTCATGAGGGAGCTGATGGTTGGCTCCCATTTGAGGTCTCGGGTGATGGTGGTGCCCAAGAAGCGGAAGGAATCTGCAATGGTGATGGGAGAGCCTGTGATGGTGAAGGGGGGTTGTGACTTTCCTGAAGTCCATAATCATCTCCGCTGTCTTCAGAGCATTCAGCTGCAGGTTGTTGTGGCTGCACCAGGACACCAGCTGGGCCACCTCTTCCCTGTAGGCGGACTCGTCGCCGTTGGAGATGAGCCCGATGAGGGTGGTGTCGTCCGCAAACTTAATCAGCTTAACAGACTGGTGGGAGGAGGTGCAGGAGTTGGTATAAAGGGAGAAGAGTAGGGGGGAAAGTACACAGCCCTGGGGTGATCAATGCTGATGCTAACAGAGTCTGAGACAGACTTCCCCAGCCGCACATGCTGTCTCCGGTCCGTCAGGAAGTCGGTGATCCACCTGCAGAGGGAGTCAGGCACGTTGAGCAGGGACAGCTTGTCCTGGAGCAGATCGAGGCGTATGGTGTTGAATGCGGAGCTGAAGTCCACAAACAGAATCCTGGCGTAGGTTCCCGGGGAGTCCAGGTGCTGCAGGATGGAGTGGAGGGCCAGGTTGACTGCGTCGTCCACAGACCTGTTAGCACGGTAGGCAAACTGCAGCGGGTCTAGGAGGGGTGTGGTGATGGACTTGAGGTGAGACAGGACCAGGCGCTCAAAGGACTTCATGACTACAGAGGTGAGCGCTACAGGTCTGTAGTCGTTAAGTCCAGTAATCAGTGGCTTCTTGGGGACAGGGATGATGGTGGAGGATTTGAGGCAGGTCGGCACGTGACATTGCTTAAGGGAGGTGTTAAATGTCTGTGAAGACAGGAGCCAGCTCTTTCACACAGTGTCTCAGGGTGGAGGGAGACACACCGTCCGGCCGGTTAAAATACCATCCGGTTAAAATACTTAACCATACTAATTATCTCCCAAGGGCATTCAAATTAAAGACAGATCCCAAATAAATGTGTGTAGTTTAACAAATCATAACATTTACCATTAGAAATATAACATGATCGCACAATATAACCAGACATACGGTGGTGACATCCCATCGTCAGTGTTATTGGTATAATAGGGCTGAGGTCATATTCTAGGTTGGTTTTCCCAAAAATTCTATAGGTTATCTGTATTTCATTTGGAGTGTCTGTCTCCATTTCTGTGGTATTTGGGTTTGTCCCTTCCCTTATTTTCTCTTCTGTTTTCTGTGGGTCTTTCGGTGGGGTTTTCGAATTGGTGGTGTCTTCTGATTCTCCAGTATTTGGATTCCTTTCGCAGTGGTGTTTTCTTTTGTCGTTTTCTCGGGGGTTCCGGGGTCTCTTCCCTGTTTGTTGTTGTGTTCCGTGTGTCTCCGTCTAGTGTTTCTATGGTCCCTGTTTGAGCTCTTTCTGTCATAGCATGTGGGTCTTCCTCCTGGTCTGGTGTTTCCATGAGTTGATGGGGCTAGGTGTCTGTAATCTGTAGGTCCGTGTATGTTTTTGTTCTTTGTAGTTCTTCTTCCTGGATGAGTTAATTTCTTCTCTTGCCGTGTTTATGGTGCTTTGTTTTATATTCTTAGTCTATTTTCACCCATCTTGTGGCGACGTCTAGAGCCCTGTTCCATTCTGGTGTTATTGTTTCGTTAATTTTCTGTTTGCAGTCCTCTAGTACTTTCTTGTAGTGTTCCTCTAGAATCTGCATCATGGTGTATGCCCAGTTCCTGGCGTTGTGGTCTAGTAGCATGTCAGTCTGTCCTTGTCTTTGTGTTGTGAATACAGAGTTTTGTAGGTCCTCCTCCTTCCGTTGTAGCCATTTGGGTATGGGTTGGGTTTGTCGTCGTGTGTGTGTGTGTGTGTGTGTGTGTGTGTGTGTGTGTGTGTGTATAAGCCGGTGGCTGGTCTTCATGTATAGGTTATAGTGTCTGGTTGCTAATTGGAAAGTGCTAAGTTCCTTGTTCTGCATTTTCCTTTTCTGTAACATAAAATCATGGAGATATTCTGTTGTGTTTTGTCCATTTTGCCTTTCCTATTTTGTTTTTTTTCGGGGGGGGGGGGTGTTTTGAACCTTCCTGACACGAACCCTAACCCTGGACCCTTACCCTAACCCCAGAGATGGGGTAAACTCCTTTGCCTTCCTGTTTACAGCTGTATCTGTACCGGAAGACCGGAAATAGTTTTGTTTTTTTTCATTGTGCACTGAGACGTTTTAAATATACCTGCCCCAGTATCCCTGAGGGTAAGAGGTTAATAAAGTGGAATGACATTGGGAATAAGTATTGAACATGCTTGGTGAAATTCATTTAATATTTGGCAGAAAAGCCTTTGGTAATAAGAGCTTCCAGACGCCCCCTGTATGGAGAAACTAGGTGCAGGCATTGCTCAGGAGTGATTTTAGCCCATTCTTCCACACAAACTGTCGTCAAATCTTGAAGGTTGCAGGGGTATCTTCCATGAATTCTGATCTTCAGTTCATGCTATTCTAGCAGCTTAATTTTCCTTCTCTGGAGCCAGTTCAGTTTCCTTGGCTGTGTGTTTGGGATCATTGTCTTGCTGAAATGTCCACCCTCGTTTCATCTTCAGCATCTTGGCAGAAGGCAACAGGTTCTTAACAAGGATGTCTCTGTACATTTGTCCATTCATCTTTCCTTCAATTATATGAAGTCTGCCTGTACCATTTGCTGAAAAACATCCCCACACCACGATGGGATGTGCAGTGCCATTTCTCCTCCAAACATGCTGTGTTGTGCCATCTGAAAAGTTGAATTTTGGTCTCATTTGACCAGACTATATTCTCTCAGTATTTTACTGACTTACCCAGATGTTGTACAGCAAACTTTAAACAAGCTTCAACATGCTTTTTTTCAGCAATGGAGTCTGGCAAGGTAAGTGGGCATAGAGCCCATGTCGGTTGATTGCATTATTTGTTTTCTTTGAAACGGCAGTACCTGCTAATTCCAGGTCTTTCTGGAGCTCTCCACAACTGTTTTTTGGCTCTTGGATAAGTCTTCTAAATTCTTTTGACTCCTGTCAGAAATCTTGCAAGGAGCTCCTGGTCATGGCCGGTTTATGGTAAAATGATGATCTTTCCACTTAATGATGGCTCAAACGGTGCTCACTGGAATATTCAGCATTTAAGAAATGCACCTGTAACCAGTGCCATCATTGTTTTGCAACTATAAGGTTGCAAAGGTCTAGAGACAGCCCTTTGTTTCTACCCACCATGAGTTCTTTGAGCCTTTAAAAAGGTCTGAATATCAGATTGTCACATTCCAGTCAGGACTTAACCAGCTCAAATTAATTTGCACTGACAGAAGGTGGGATGGCCTCTTAAATTCTGAATGATTTCAGCTGGTTTCTTGGCCTTCTATGCCTTTTTGCACCTTTTTTTTTCATGTGTTCAATACTTATTCTCCGTTATTCCACTTTATTAAATATAACTTGTTTTGTGAACAGTTGTCTTGATTTCTTTGTATGAATTACTTGTCGTGTTACTGATATCTGGTGAAAATCTTGGGTCAGTGGCTCCATCAGAAATGTTTAATGACAAAAGTTAATGTGTTCAGTACTTTTCCCCACTGTAAACAACGTTAATCTCTAATTACAAATGGCACATGCTAAATGACGATGCTAACGTGTCGCTAATCGGAAACATTATAGTATATCAGACCATTTCTTTGGTTTAAATTACTGCCGACTTTAATTTTGTCTGAAAAAATATTACTAAATCTGCAAAAGTGCGTGACGGCGGCCACATACACACTAAACAAACCAATTAATTGTCGGAGGAACAAACTGGCTCTTAATAGAACTTGATTTCTAATCATTTTTAATTAGTCAAGTAGTGATGAATAGTTGAAGTCCTCCCAAATGCACATTAAAGAACACAATTTTATAACACTGCAAAATTAAGAGGGGGGGGGGGAAGATGCATAAAATTGACATATTTGTACAATTTTTTTTCAGTATGTAATTTAAAATGTAGAAAAACATGGCCCTTTCATTATATATAAACTACAGAATTTACAGAAAATGTATATTGTTATATACAGTATATCTATCACTATTGTCAAATAAGATTACTTGCATTGTGATAGGAAATTCTGGTGATATTGCACAGCCCTATTTCAGGATACTCCAGTTCAGGGTGAATTTGTAGTCCTTAGATGTGAAGCTGCTTTGTAAGATATCACTGTGACACCACTCTGTCCCCTCCATCCTCAACCTGACAAAGGCGACAGCATGAATCCATCCCTTCCCGTCCAATCACATGTCAAAATGTCAAATTTCACTCATGCCCTTCATACGTACAGAAAATGAGTCTGCATGCAAGTAGCCAGACTAAAAATAGCCTCAGCCCACTGACTGTGCTCATGGATTTGCTTCGCTTGCCCTGTGTAGTGTTTGTTTACTGTGCATTTAGTGTGCGTGTGTAAAACATGCTCTTGTGTAACGCAAAGCCAACCCAATGAGCAGTGGCATTCTCCCTCTCAACAGCTGAGAGTCTGAGTCAGGCGGCTTTGGCCTCAGCCCACCCTGTGTGGCCCCAACACAACACGGGTCTCTCTGCTCATATGAACTGACAGAAGAACAGAGGGGGAGCAAAGGTACAGTTCAATGTGAAATCAACTTAATGTGAAGCTGCCGGGGGGAAAAAAGCCATAGAGGTCTTTAACTTTATGGGCCGTATTGAGATTCTGTTGTCCCTTCTATATCAGACACACATCATGCATTTGTGGGTGTGTCCCAGTTTGTTCTGTTATCATGGCACTGGGTAAATGGTCTGTGTGCTGGACAAGAAGTGCAAAGAGGCTGGTCTAATTATTCATTAATCCAGTCCAAAGCATTCATGCCCATCCCTTTAATGCACACAGGCACATTATCTAAAGTGAACTCTGATCATGATGGCTTGTTTAAGATGGGTTTTGCACTGGCCAAAAGGTGTGTGTGTGTGTGTGTGTGTGTGTGTGTGTGTGTGTGTGTGCGCATCAGCAAAAATGCACGCAATGGTAATGCTGTATGGCAATAAGATAAGGTAAGCCTTTATTAGTACCACAATGGGGAAATTCCAGGATTGCAACAGCACAGAGACAGCAACACTCAGAGCAATAATTTAGCAGAAGATAAGAGCAGTGAAGATACATATGTACACATAAATATACACAGCACGGAACACTGTAGCTAGATGGAATAAACAGCATAAGTCTATTCAGTTACCCCACCTAGTATGAATATGTACCCATACAGCATATTTTGTATTTGAATCAGCCTAGTTGTCATCCTCTGTAGCGATTGATATTTTCCTAGTTGTATAATGGACCATTATTGTGCAAGTTTGTTGCGTCTTTTGCATTTGATACTTATTAGGTCAAAGGTTTTTTTTGTTTTTTTTTTTACGACCTCTACGAGCAGCCGTAGATAGAGGACCTGCGAAACCTCTCGGTTGTGCACCTAGGATGATGTAGTCTACTGCTACATGAGCTCCTCAGTGCGTTCAGTGTGTTCTGCATGGGGTGGGACTCGGACTCCAGCAGAGATGACAGCTTACCCACCATCCTTCTCTCTCTCCTCCACTGGGTCGAGGTGCTGCCCCAGGACAGAGCTAGCTTTCTGGATCAGTCTATTCAGTCTCTTCCTGTCGGCTGCTGTGATGCCGTTGCCCCAGCAGACCACTCCAAATGTGATGGCTGATGCCACCACAGACTCGTAGAAGGTCTTCAGCAGCGCCCCTTGTACACCAAAAGACCTGAGTCTCCTCAGTAGGAACAGCCTGTGCTGTCCCTTGTAGAGTGCGTCGGTATTGTGTGACCAGTCTAGTTTATTGTTCAGATGAACACCCAGGTACTTGGAGGGTGTCACCATCTCAATGTCTGTCCCCTGGATGTTTACTGGTGCTGTGAGGGGTTGTCCTCGCCTGTGGAAGTCCACCACCAGTTCCTTAGTTTTCCTCATGGTGATCTGGAGGCAGTTCCAATGGCACCAGTCCATGAAGTCCTGGATAAGTCCTCTGTACTCGGCTTCATCTCCAACGGAGATGAAGCCGATGATCAGAGTCGGCAGAACTTCTGTAGATGGCAGTGTTGTGTGAAAAGTCCGCGGTATAAAGGGTGAACAGGAAGGGAGACAGAACTGTTCCCTGGGGGCCCCCGTACTGCAAATGATGTCGGACACACAACCCTAGGTTCTTACAAACTGTGGCTGGTTTGTGAGATAGTCCAGGATCCACGATGACAGGTGCTGGTCCACCCCTGCGCACAGCAGCTTGTCCTCCAGGATCACTGGATGGTGTTGAAAGCACTGGAGAAGTCAAAGAACATGATCCTCACCGTGTTTCCAGGCTTCTCCAGGTGGGACAGGGAATGGTGAAGGAGGAAGATCACTGCATCCTCCACCCCGATGCCATGCTGGTAGGTGAATTGAAGTGGATCCATTGCTGGTCCCACTAGGGGGCGGAGGTGGGCAAGGAGCATTCTCTCCAGGGTCTTCATCAGGTGAGAAGTGAGGGCCACTGGTCTGTAGCTGTTCAAGTCTCTGGGGTGGAAAGTCTGTGGTACAGGTACCACACAAGATGTTTTCCACAGCTGTGGTACTGTCCCCAGCTTCAGGCTCAGGTTGAAGATGTGCTCCACAATCCCACACAGCTGGTCTGCGCAGGACAATGCAGTCCGGACCAGAGGCCTTCCTCAGCTCCACCCTCAACTGGGTCTTAGTGAGGGTCAGGTTGGGGCTGGGGGGCTGTGTGCTGGGAGTGGGGGGGGGGGGGTGTTGGTGGAGGGGGGGGTTGGACAGGACTAGATGACTGTAGAGGCAGCAGTGGTTGGTGTGCAGGCGGAAGGGAGGGCGGTTGGTCAAACCTGTTAAAAACGGGTTCGGGTTGTTCATCCACTCCCTGCCCCACCGTGGCCTGGGAGGAGGTATTCTGGAGCCCAGAGATGTCGCTCTGTTGCAGCTTGTCCTCCATCTTCTTCCTGAAGCTGTCCTTGCCTTCTCTGATCTTCCTCCTCAGCTACCTTTGTACAAACTTCAGCTTCTCCCTGTTCCCCGACCTGAAGATCCTTTTCTTTTCTCTCAGTAGGGACTTTATCTCGGGGTTGATCCAGGGTTTGTTGTTTGAGCAACACTGTGTGGTCTTGGTGGGTACGGTGTTGTCCACACAGAAGCTGATGTAGTCTGTGATGTGTGTGTGTGTGTGTGTGAGGCTGTTTATGTCCTCACCATGTGGATCGCAGAGCTGCTCCCAGGCAGTGATTTCAAAATGGTCCTTTAGAGCGTCCATCGCCTCCTCAGACCATAACTTAACCGTGCGCGTAACTGGAGGTTGTCTGTGTACTAGGGGTTTGTACACAGGCAGGAGGTGAACCAAGTTGTGATCCGATCTTTTGAGTGGGGGGGAATGGCGATGAGGTGTACACCTCAGTATTTGCATAGAGTAAGTCCAGTGTTTTAGTCTCTGGTGTGGCACGTGACATACTGGGAGAACATGGGCAGAATGGAGGACAGTGAAATATGGTTAAAATCACCCGAGATGAGGAGAGCATCTGGGTGTTCTGTCAGAAGCCTGCAAGTGACTGAGTGAATGATGTCACGCGCTGCCCCAGCGTTCAGACGATTTGCATAAATAACAATGCATCTCATGTATTGCCTAGTGAGGCATACAGGTTGCATGCTAACAGCTAGCAGCTCAATGTCTTTGCTGCAGTGTTGCTCTTTAACCGTGATGTGCCCAGGGTTACCATCTGTTATTCACATACATTATCACTCCTCCGCCCCTTGTCTTCCCACTGTCTGGTCTGCCTGTATTTTGTGGAAGTCCTCCAGTTCAATGTTAGTATCTGTTGCTAGTTCTGTTAGCCACGTCTCACTAAACATCATGCTAATCTCTCTGAAGGCGCTCTTGTAGCAGGACATGGCCACTAGCTCATCTGTCTTAAGTAGCGATCATACAGTCCCCATGATAACTGATGGAAGGACGGGTCTGTACCTTATGTTCCTCACTCACCCTCTTACTCCAGCCCGACATCACGCCGATTCTGTCTTTCTCCTGGTATGTCGAGTTTTTGCATTGGCACCATGGGGGCAGTTAAGTGTTAACAGCTGGTCCCTGTTGTACCGTCTCCTGCTATAAACAACAGCTCCATCCACCAGCTCAAGACATTTGGGGCGATCTGCATGTCCGTGATGGATAAGGTGTCACCGGATCAGAAAGTTTGACCAGAGAAGACGGATAGTAAATAAGAAACTCAGAATTGAGCTGCTGTTGCAAAAGGGCAGCCAACTCATGTGGCGCTGGGAGGAGTTGCTGCCCAGTTATTTTAGAGAGGACAAATGATAGATGAACTGGGCTGAACAACTGAACGGAATAGTTTAAAGTAGTGCACACGAATGCAACACACAGACATGAATGGACTTGAAACGGATATTTTCATGAACTCACACACTGATCCTTGTTTCCCCTGTGCAGTGGAAAAACTGTTTCTTCAAATGATTTGGAACAGTCCATACCACAGGGTATAGGTGGACAGCCGGTATTTAATCATCCTCGCATTAATACATTCAACAGCAAAACAGCCGAGCGTGTCCATCACCCTGGACAGGACGTGCACACACAAACAAAAAATTGAAGGAGTTGACTGGGAACACGGATATGACACACCACATGTAGACAGGTTTTCATCTGCAGACCTACTCCATCACAGTGGCTTCTTGTTCTGACAGTTCCATCCCACTGCCTCTGCTCTACTGTGGTTATGGAGAAGAGTACCTGATGATGTCTTTGCTCTTTCATTATGTGATACAATCAGACTGCTGATAAATCCAGATTAGAATTGAAGTGTTTACTCCGAATAGGAGGGTAATCACCAGCTGACGCAGGCACCTATCCACTGGTTCGTCCAGACCATACAGTCCACACTTGATCAGGGGCCGCACTAGCCGTGGCGGATGTAGCTGTACCTCCAGTCTCTCCTTGAAGTTGCAGTGAAAAGTAAAATGTGCACACTTCCTGTTCATTCCCCTAAAAATAAACTCATTAATGCCTTAAGTGTGGTGATCCGAGCCTGGGCCACTCAGTATTCTCCCTTTTTTCTCCTTCATTTCTGCGTAGTTTATTATTGGTGCTCCCAGGGCTTTTACTGTGACAGTGCCATGGCCAAACTTCCGGCTGTCAAAGTCTAGCTGGCACTGTCGCAGCTGATCATGAT
Organism: Pholidichthys leucotaenia; assembly: GCA_020510985.1. Classification (NCBI taxonomy): domain Eukaryota; kingdom Metazoa; phylum Chordata; class Actinopteri; order Cichliformes; family Pholidichthyidae; genus Pholidichthys; species Pholidichthys leucotaenia. The sequence goes on from CM035841.1 coordinate 431,523,515, forward strand.
TTTGGTCATTAAGTTTCCTCCTGTTTGGTTCATGGCTTATTGTTATCAGTATCTAAGGGAGCAGCTGAGGCTCACTCCTCGCTACGACCTACGTCTACCTGGACTAGAGTCCCTATCCCCAGCTCCAGTCTCCCTTCTGTGTTTGGTTCACCCTCGCTTCATCATTCGTAAGTGTTTATTCTATAGCAACAGGTTCTGCCCTCGCTATGCTCTTGCACTGATGTTGGTGTTCTTTATTTTGTGTTCTAGTTTAGTGTATGTGTTTTGCCCCACGTGGTTCCTTTAGTTCTTTCTGTAAATAAATAAGCAAACTTTCTGTTGGCATCTGGCGCCTCATTTATGCCCTGAAAGGGGCAAGCATGACAGTAAGTTTGATTAAAATGAAAATGTGGATTGAATTTTAAAAAAAAAGTGCATCATTATATTATAATTAAAATAACGGGTGACTATATTACAACTGTTCCAACACTGTCCATTAAAATAACAGAAAATCCCAGTGCATCCTGTTTCCTCATGTGCCCCTATCGGGAGCTGAGCAATGATGCTGAGCAATTTCAGAACATGTTCCTGAAATGGAATTAACAAACGTGCTTCTGACAACAGACCTCCTTTTTATTGATCAAAAGCATGTCTATGTATAAATGCAACAGATCTGTGTGTGTTCCTCATAAAATCTGAGGGCAGTCTGACGAATGGTTTGGGAGATATCTAAGTGCTTTATTGAGATTACAAGGGTGTGCATCCCCAAGCATGGAGCTGCTCAATCAAAATGCCTGCCCAGTTAACGGGAATCTGGGCTGCTGCGGCACTGCGGGTTCAACAGGGGACTACAGATGCAAATTAGCAGTACTGCTAAATCTGGCATCCTTACATTTGTATTAATGTTCATTAGTATGTAATGTCCCTTTCATATAAACATTAAACTTAAACATGACACTCCTCCCGGTGCACAGCTATCTAAAAATAAAGTTAATACCACCATGATTGTGGCGTGGGATAGCCACATCAGTTGCATATCACATGCGGCCACATATGCATGCTTTGACTAAATGTGACAAACCGCCCAAATAATGAAATGCAGTAAATCATTTATTTACTGACAAATGGGCAACACTGATGCAACAGTTGCAGCCAAATGAATCATTCTGCTGTGCATAACAATGTTGGGTGTTTTTTTTACTTATAATATTGCTAAAATATAAAAGGATGCACTACAATGGGTCCCAAATAGTAAATGGCCTTCACTTATATAGCGCCTTTTCTCATCTCTAGATGACCAAAGCGCTTTACAGATCCTGTTATTCACCCACTGATGGAGGTGGAGCTGCCAAACACAGGCGCTGGTCTGACCCACCAGGAGCAACTCGGGGTTCAGCGTCTTGCTCAAGGACACTTCCACATGCAGACTGCAGACAGAGTGGGAATCAAACCCCTGACCCTCCCATCGGTAGTCGGCCACACTACACCTGCACCACAGCTGCCCTAAAATATCTGTAAACACGTTTGTAAACGTGTCCTGTTGTGGTACTGCATGAGTTTATTGATGGACTATAAACTAAAACAGTTATAATGAACAACTCCCATTCCCCAAAATGTAAGATGCAACACATGAATAACTCCTAAAAGATCACGCAAATAAGCCTGACAAACAAGTGTTCTCAGTCACTATTACTGGATGTCCCATTCATTTTGAAGTAATTCTGTAATTAATATTCACACAATCAAATCTTGGTGTTCAGTCCCTTTCATATTTGTCGAAGTCTAACATGTGACTGTTTCCTTTATGTTGGCACTTTTTCAGTCCCTCCAGGATTTTGTGGGATGCTGTTGATTGTTGTGGGCCAAAAAGCCTGAATTTGCAGGAGCTCTTTTAAAAAGTTGTGATCAAAGTTGCTATGTTTTAGTGTTTCCTGCACTAAAAGTTGTGGGAAGAATTCCAGATTTTAAAGCAGATGCTTTTTCCAGTTTACTGCAGAGATATTCTATAGAACAATACAAGAAAAGCACAGGATTGTCAAAAATTTCCTATTGTAGTGATCTGTACATTAAACTGCTGCTATACAGAAACTCTTGTGCAACAGCAAATACAAACATTAACACAATACCCATTACAACGGCTAAACTGCACTGAATGCATGTTAAAGAGTAGAGATTTGGAAATTATTGGCAGCACCTTCATTTGAAAACTCCCTACAGTTCCCAACCACCCGGCCCCGAGCGGAGAGGAAAAAATAATTCATTCTGTTGCTCTGGATTGGCTATTGGAGTCTGTTTCTGGGAAGTCTTTTTCCATGCCTACCTGTCTGCTGCATGTAGGAACACACACCTGTTTCATTTACGGGGGGGTGGATGGGTGGGTGCGATTGTCCGTCCAGAGTCCACACCAGAGATTAACAGTTTTAAAGCTCATTGACCAGATTTAGTAATTATTTTGCCTCCAAAGATATATAAATGTTCAAACATTGGCTGTGGTGTAGTGCACTCTCCTCACGTGCGCTCCCGTGACGGGGTGCTTTAGGACAGGCGCGTGTTTTTCAACACAAACCCAGCGCTTCACACACACAGCCAGGACAGACGCAGCGAGGCGTCCACGGGCAGGCTGGGGGAGACGGAAGAAGGGACTGTGTTGAAAACCTCATGGGTGCTGTTTTTTTTTGTTTTTTTTAAATCACACACACAGTTTGCAGATGTGTTCCGTTACTCACTGTAAACTATAAACTCACTAAACACGGAAGTGAACGCGGTGCAACGATGCATTTGATTAGACTGAGCGTTTCAGCGCCAGTTAGACAAATTTGAAATTGGAAGTTGACGAGGATTGGCCAAAATGGCGGGAAAGTTGCAGTGATTGGACAAAGTGGCAAGGTCATGCAATAGTTGTGCTGATTGGCTGATTTTGCGTGAATTGGTGTGATCGCAACATTGCTAAATCCTGGAGGGACTGCTTTGTATTCCACTTTCAAACACGGCCTACATTTGGGCCTGTAAGGCCTAAATGGGCTACCTGGTTTCAGAAAAGAACACTTACTCTCTACGGGCATGCATTAGTTGTCATAAAATGCACCAAAATACAGATTAGCTGACACTGCCCTGCTGTCACTTTTTTGAAACGAGGCCCTTCCTGGCAGCACAAAGTGGGCACACTGTCCACAGATGATTAGATGGCATGATGCAAAGCGTGAAAAACAGACAACGCGCTGGTAGAAACTACCAGAAGCACTGGTGCAAAGAAGTATGGCAGAAAAGTCCACTGTTGGTGGTAATCTGGTCCTTTGTCTTTTATAGTCAAAGGTGAAGAATGCATTAGGATATTTGAGTACAATTAGACTTTGAAAATTTGTGTACACAGCATATTCATATTTCCATTAAGCCAGCACTCACTGTAGACGTCTGTAAAATGAAATGTTCAGAAAAGACACTGTGCTGGGAATAAATCTCTTCATGAGAGCCAGCTGATGCGTTGAACAATTTGGGACAGACACAAACTCTGGTTTTAGCACTGGTTGGCTCAGAGCAAGGGCCTTGAAAGAAAAAAAAAAAAAAATCACTAAAGTTCCCTGTACAGTGGCTTAAACAATATTGTGAGAGAAGAGGATGTAAGGGATAGGGCAAGATGGAGGCATACGATCCGCTGTGGCAACCCCAAAGGGAGCAGCCAAACAAAGACATTCAATATAAAGTCTGCTGCATTTGCTATCTTGGCTTTTACACTGCTCCCAGTGTTTTGACTGAAAGTACTGCTTCAATGCCTCGGCTGTGCTGATAGGCCATAATTTACGACCACTTAAATAATGCTGTGTGTGGGCCCTGCTCACACTCAGAGCACAGAACCAGTTTCATGAGTGAGGACAAGGTTTTTACCAACAATGGGGGGGGGGGGGGGGGAATGCAAAATATTTTGGTCTGCTAATCAACTAGGCCAATATTCAGTGGACCTCTAATTTTTTGTTTTTTAGATTTAGTATACTTTATTGATCCCCAGAGGGGAAATTGAGGGTCATCCACCACCTGGATGGATGAAGCAGCCACGGTACGGCGCTATCCCTTAACCATTCACACACACATCACACCTAGGGCCACTTTAGAGTCTCCAATTAACCTAACCTGCATGTGGGAGGAAACCGGAGAAATCCTGGAGTAAACCCACGCAAACACGGGGAGAACATGCAAACTCCACACAGATCACTGTTGGTCGGGGGCTGGAATCGAACCCACAATCCCCCGGCCAAGGGTAAACTGTGCTGCCGCAGTGCTAACCACTGCGCCACCGTGCAGCCCACTATAATTTATACAGTACTTCACTTTAGTTTGTGCATGTCATTTCAAAGTTCCAAAAACTTTTATCAATTGTTACAGCCTCTATTATGCACTTGGCAATCAGAGGCGTTAATAAAATATTTGGTCCGAACACCTCAAGGTTTAATTTTTGCAGTACCATTTTACACATAGGGAAGGAGCTCTCATCAAAATGGGCTGTTTTATGGGATATTGCTCTAAATGCTAATGAGCTCAAGCAACGGTGGGGGTGGTAGGGACTGACGATACAGCTCTACACACAGCCTAACAGCAAGTATAAACATAAATACAATATTAAAGAGTGCCTTCACATTGTGACGGTTGCCATCTCTCCTTTGGAGTTGGCATGTGCACCTGTATGTTATTATTCTTTCAGATGATCAGCTGATTGGCAGCAGATGTTGATCAGCGGCTCTATAAGAGAAGCAGTCAAGCCAGCTAGCAGGGCTGTCACCTGTGGGCGTTTGGGGCTGTTTTCCTCTCCTGGGCACACTGGACCTTTTTGTTGTCTTACTTTATTGCATGTTTTTTTAGCACTCTTTGTAAATGAACCCTTTCCACTTAAATTGACTATTTGTTATGGTTGGGTCATAACAAATTGGGAGCTTGTCCAAACAAATTAAGCACGGTTTTTAACAAATTAAGCGCCTTTTTTTTTGCATCCCATCACTTTATTCAGTTGCATACTTAAAAAGGAATCTTTTAAGCAGGTCTTTGACCATTCATTTGCAGATATTAAATTCCATATTGTCTGCGTGGGTTTACTCCGGGATTTCTCCGGTTTCCTCCTACATAAAACATGCAAGTTAGGTTAATTGGCATCAAAACTGGGGATTCTAAATTGTCCTTGGGTATGACTGAGTGAATGGTTGTCTGTTTCTGTGTTGGCCCTGCAATGGACTGGCGATCTGTCCAGGGTGGACCCTGCCGCTCGCCCAAAGACGCTGGGATAGGCTCCAGCCCCCCCCGTGACCCGAAAAGGATTAAGCAGAAGAAAATGAATGAACAATAATACAGATGAAGTGCTTCACCAGGCAATCAGAAGGGCAAGGTCATACAACAAAATGTTAAGTGTACAACATGCACGCTCGCACACCTCAGCACTGAACCATGCACATTGAAATAATTAAAGACAAAGCAAAACTGCATGCTCATTCAGTACCAAATGTGGGGGAAAAAAAATATCGTCCACCTCCTCAGTCTGCTGAGCTTTCTTGGGACCCATGATCCCGGACGATGTATGTTAACTAAACAGCTGTTTAGCTAGCTGAATGGCGGCCCGCTCCGCTCCTCTCGTTTCCCAGTCCGTAGATGCTGTTATTGGCGTCTTAAGTCAGACAGGGGTCAAAACTAAGACGTCCAGTCCGTAATGCAAATTCAGTTCTCAAAAGCCAAAAAAAGTAGTCAAAAACCGAGCACCAAAACACAGAAATCCACCAACTGACAGGATCTGACAGCAGGTTGACAGGAACCAGAAGTCCTCACCCCTGTGGGTGGATGGCAGGATCTGTAAAGCGCTTTGGTCATCAAGAGATGAGAATAAAAGTGCTATATAAGTGAATACCATTTACACCCAGGCCTGATTACTGCCACACCTATTTTCAATCAAGAAATCACTTAAATAGGACCTGCCTGACAAAGTGAAGTAGACCAAAAGATCCTCTGTCATGATTAGAAAAAGCCAATTCTTGAGACCTGCCCACTGCTGTTATTGGCCCGCCCAGCTGTCTGTCATGTAGATGGAAGGGCGCTAAAGGTAGCCTATTAGCTCCCAAGCTAACACTGATACCAGGAAGCTCACAGCAAGCGCGGCTTGTATTGCTATTTTCTTGAGATCTTAGTCACCCTAATAACATCATTGTTACGACCTGGTTCACCAGTCCACAATATACAGTGGTGTGAAAGTGTTTGCCCCTTCCCGATTTCTCATCTTTTTGTTTTTGGTAGGTTTATCACACTTAAATGCTCCAAATCATCAAACAAATTTAAATATTAGACAAAGACAACACAAACACAAAATGCAGTTTTTAAATGAAGGTGTTTATTAAGAGAAAAAATCCAACCCTACATGGCCCTGTGTGAAAGTGCCCCCCCCCCCCCCAAAACATAGTGTGGTTCATCATATCTTTGGAAAGCTGAATTCAATTTCTCGAGCCACACCTGCCATCAGTGTGTGAATGTGTACGTGAATGGGTGGATGGCAGGCTCTGTAAAGCGCTTTGGTCATCAAGAGATGAGAATAAAAGCACTATATAAGTGAATACCATTTGCACCCAGGCCTGATTACTGCCACACCTATTCTCAATCAAGAAATCACTTAAATAGGACCTGCCTGACAAAGTGAAGTAGACCAAAAGATCCTCAAAAGCTAGACATCATGCTGCGATCCAAAGAAATTCGTGAAGAAATGAGAAACACAATAATTGAGATCTCAGTCTGAAAAAGGTTATAAAGCCATTTCTGCAGCTTTGGGTCTCCAGCAAACCACAGTGAGAGCCATTATCCACAAATGGTGAAAACATGGAACAATGGTGAACCTTCCCAGGAGTGGCCGGCCAACCAACACTACCCCAAAAGCACAGTGACTCATCCAAGAATTCACAAAAGACCCCACAACAACATCCAAAGAACCGCAGGCCTCAGTTAAGGTCAGTGTTCATGACTCCACCATAAGAGACTGGGCAAAATGCACTGGGATTCACTCCTGGGCAAAAATGGCCTGCATGGCAGAGTTACAAGAAGAAAACCACTGAGCAAAAAGAACAAAGGCTCGTCTCAGTTTTGCCAAAAAAACAAACATCTTGATGATCCCCAAGACTTTTGGGAAAATACTCTGTGGACTGACGAGACAAAAGTTGAACTTTTTGGAAGGTACTATGTGTCCCATTGCATCCAGCGTAAAAGTAACACAGCATTTAAGAAAGGGAACATCATACCAACAGTAAAATATGGTGGTGGCAGTTTGATAGTCTGGGGCTGTTTTGCTGATCCAGGACCTGGAAGACTTGCTGTGGTAAATGAAACCATGAATTCTGCTGTCTACCAAAAATCCTGAAGAACAATGTCCGGCCATCTGTTCGTGACCTCAAGCTGAAGCGCACTTGGGTTCTGCAGCAGGACAATGATCCAAAACACACCAGCAGGTCCGCCTCTGAATGGCTTAAGAAAAACAAAATGAAGACTTTGGACTGGCCTTGTCAAAGTCCTGACCTGAATCAGATGGAGATGCTGTGGTATGACCTTAAAGGCGGTTCATGCTTAAACCCTCCAATGTGGCTGAATTGGAACAATTCTGCAAAGATGAGTGAGCCAAAATTCCTCCACAGCACTGTAAGACTCATTGCCAGTTATCGCAAACTCTTGATAGCAGTTGCTGCTAATAAGGGTGGCCCAACCAGTTATTAGGTTTAGGGGGCAATCACTTTTTTACACAGGACCATGTAGGTTTGGATTTTTTTCCCCTTAATAATAAACTGCTTCATTTAAAAGCTGCATTTTGTGTTTACTTGTGCTATCTTAAATGTTTCAGATCAAACAAATTTAAATATTAGTGTGACAAACATACAAAAAAATAAATCAGGAAGGGGGCAAACACTTCTTCACACAATTGTATCTCGCATCACTCCAACCCATCTCCCAATAATTTTGCCATGATCCCACAGAAAATCGCCAGCACCGGCGTCTGTTGCGACAATCACCTACACCAGGACCTGCGGCTGCTGGCTCTCATGGCCAGCTCCCCCACTGTCCTCTGAGGGTTGGCGCAACTCTGCTTTACTCTCCCAGGCAACGTAGGGGAGCCGCCTCGTGACGGGGCATCCCCGAGCTGGCCGTGGGAGAGGAGCAGAGTCCTGCAGAGTGGGACACTGCCTTTTGAGATCCCATGGCTTGGCAGCTCAGCTTGGCCAGCAGCCTTGGGTTGCTGTGATCAGTGGGCCACCCGGCACGCAGTACTAGCAATTTGTTGTGGCATCCTAGCAAAATTATTGGGAGTAGCAATGTTGCGCTCGACACTGCCCAATCGACGCTGATTCGAGCAATGTAAAGATGAAGTGTCATGAGCATTGCATCGAGCGCTGTTTCAGCACGCCCACAGTCACGTGACTGTAGCAAGCAAGACCTTATGTCAGTTACATCACGTGACTTGAGGGCTCATGGGAAGTTTGAGATGGTTCTATTGGAATTATTTTTTTTCCTTTGTATTGTTTGAGCATTTGGCCGCCTGAGGTCTATTCAAAATTGGATGGCAGGAACAAAGTATTGATTTTTTTCAGGTCTTCCACTTAGATGCAGTTCTGACACTGTCACCAGATGGCACTCTTTATTAAATGTTTCATAACACTGTCGATTGTGAAACAATTGTCTCAAAGTTGTTCATTGTTTCATAAGGCCTCAGTTTCACCATCACTAATTGGGAGATAGGCCTGAGTGACGCAAGATCCACAATTGGCTGTGGATCAGTGAATCAGCACTGCTCATTCGAGCTAGGAGGAGGCTAGAAGCTAGTCAGCTAATGACTAACTGGTGTAAGAGGGAGGGTGGCGTTGAATAGGTGAAGGATGTTTCTTAAAGTGATAGGCTTTAAATCAACATTTCAAGAAAGCCAGGAAAAATCAAATTTATTTCATTCATCTTCTTCCGCTTAATCCTTTTCAGGTCGCGGGGGGCTGGAGCCTATCCCAGCATCTTTGGGCGAGAGGCAGGGCACACCCTGGACAGATCGCCAGTCCATCGCAGGGCCAACACAGACAGACAACCATTCACTCTCGCAGTCATACCTAAGGACAATTTAGAATCCCCAGTTTGATGCCAATAATTAAAAAAAGTCAACAAAATGTCACAAACATTTCATTAAGACATGTGAGCTGTTAAAATGTGGAAAAAGTGCAGTCAATGAGCCCTTTAAAAGGAAATGCAGGCACATACAGTATGTGTGGTTTCTTTTTTAGTATATTTATGTAGCCCAGGGGTGTCCAATCATGTGCCATGGAGGGCCACGACCCTTCTACCCAGTATCTTCAGCAGGTGTTTTCACTTATCAGCAATCAGTGGGAAGAAGTTTTAGAGAAATCTGCAGTTGAAGACACTGGTTGGAGGTAAAGCCTGCAGGGTCTTGGCCCTCCATGGCACATGATTGGACACCCCTGATGTAGCCTATAAACAAGGTTAAAAAAAAAAGTGAGCATGGCAGTTATAATACATCAACTGAATCAGAATCAGCTTTATTGGCCAAGTATACACAACACATACAAGGAATTTGACTTTGGCTAAAAACTTACTCTTGTCATTGAATCCTTATTTAAATCCTCTACCTGAACGAGAGCATGTACAGTAAATTAGTCTGTCCATTTTTCTATAAAAGGATGCAAATATATACAGGAATATATGCAGTTATTTACTCAGACTATCCACACTTTGCAGAAATATATGAAAAAAATATACAGTCATACAGTATTTCAATGTGAACTCAGATTCAGTGATGTAAATGAAGTAAAAAGCAGTGTGAGAGTTATGTGCAATGTAAGAATGGATGAAAAGTCATGAGTACAGCAACAGGTAGGACTAGGTGAATGTTAGGAGTTCATCAGAGTGATGGCTTGAGGAAAAACTGTTCCTGTGACGGGTGGTTTTGACCTTCAGTGATCTGTAACGACGACCAGAAGATAGAAGTTCAAACAGTTTGCGGCCGGGGTGTGACGGGTCAGCACAGATGTTTCCTGGTTATGGACCGATATAAGTTCTCAATGGAGGGTAGGTCGGTACCAATGATCCTCTCCGCAGACTTAATGATCCGCTGCAGTCTGGTATTCATTTTAATATTTTTCTAATGAAAAAATCTTGTAGGCTAAATTAAAAAAAAAAAAAAAAAAAAAAAAAAAAAAAAAAATTCTGAAAACACACAGGACCCGCTAGACTTGAGGATTCATTTCAGGCACACAGAGGAAATCTATTCCCACAGGAGAATAAATTTCCTTTAGGATAAAAGTTTTTTGTTAGATTCAGCATTAATCCATCCTGATGGGTGCTGGAGCAATGGAGTGTGCACAAGCTCCTGCAGTGGATAGGGTGCTGGGGTTGGATCACTTGATCCGAGACGAGGACCAGTACCAGTCAGGTGACAGCAGGGTTCAGTGAGTGCCAGGAAGCAAAGAGGAGAGAAACCGATATGTGTTGTGCTCAGAGCTGGACAAACAGGCCCTCAGCTTCAAAAGGCTCACTCCTCATATCCCAGCATCTGCAGCACTTCCTCCAGAAGCTGGTGCTCGGGAGGTAAGCTGTATTTAAGATACTAGCGGGGCAAATTTTTTTTTTTTTTTTTTTTTTTTTTTTGGTCAAACTGAATTTGAAGTCAGCAGACAGATGAAGCTCCAAAATTACAAGGAATTACAGTAAGGAATTAAATCTGTCAAAAATGATAGACGGCCTTTACAATTTTCCATCATGACTAAAAAAAGTCAGTGAAGGAGAATTCTCAGTTAACGCGACCACTGCTGTCCACACCCTTATCTATTGTCTCATCATATCACATATTTCATGTCCATTTGTGCACATGCATGTCCTGACCCAATTAACGAAGGAAAAACCCCACACTCAGCTGTTATCTGTACAGCTCTCTGTACAGCACTGCCAGAGCCAACCTTAAAAGAGATATAAAACACACCAAGAACACCTACAGGAGGAAGGTGGAGGACTCCCTCAGACAACACCCGACAGATGTGGAGAAGCATCCAGGCCCTCACCAACTACAGGGGCCAGTGCCCCCCCCCCCCCCCAACATCGGACAGCAGCCTCACTCTGGCAGAGGAGCAAGGCCTCCATCATCCCCATCCCCCAAAAGTCCACAATTGACAGCCTGAACAACTACAGACCCACAGCACTCACGTCAGTAGTCAAGGGTTTTGAGCAATCTGGTGTCCCAGCACACCAGGGACTGCACCCCCGACCCCCCCCCCCCCCCCCCCCCCACCACCACCAGTGAGAACTGGTCTACAGAAGACGCCATTGCCAGCACACTCCAGAGCACTGAGTCACCTGGAGTACCCGAGGATGCTCTTTGTGGACTACAGCTCAGCTTTCAACACCATCATCCCAGACATCCTGATCAATAAACGGCACCTCCTCCAGATCCTCCCCTCACCCACCAGCTCCTGGATTAAAAAAACTCACCAACCGCCCACAGTCAGACTCGGCCACACCACTCCTCCACACTGTCTCTCAGCATTGGCTTCCCCCAGGGCTGCATGCTAAGTTCTCTACTGCAGAGGTCCCCAACCCCCGGGCCGCGGGTCATTTTGTACCAGGCCGCACAGAAAGAATAAAAAAACTTACATTACTTCAGTTTTATTATCTGAATGTTTTTATTTTGAAAAATTACCGGATTCTCTTCATTACATCCGTCTATGGCTCACTCTTCACGCACGTCAAGACACTTGTCTTGGTGACGTGATACGTTACCGCTAACATTCAAGGCTGGGAATTAGTGAATCAAAAACCCACGTGCAGGAGTGCCATGACCGGAAGGCTGTCAGGTGCAACCTGCTTAATCCGGGCAGTTAAACCAGAGTGTGAGTCTACACATTGTGTCATTCACAGGGAAATGCTGGCTACCCGAAAAACGCCACCGGAACTTTAACAGCGTATTGAATGATGTAATTAAAGTTATTAACCACATCAAAGCACATGCCCTTAATCTCAATTTCATTGCATTATTAGCAGTGGAATGACAATAAAGGCACTTTGACTTGACTTAACTCGCGCCTGTTCGAGCAGCTTTGTGAGGAGATGGAGGTGGAGCACTGACACTTCCTCTTATACACAGAAATAAGATGGTTATCCCGAGGGAGACCGCTGGCCAGAGTGTTTGAATTACAAGAGCTGCTGCAGAGATTTCTCTCAGAAAAGTCACCGCTGGCAGCACATTTCAGTGAGGAGGAATGGGTCGCAAAACTCGTTCCCTTTTGCGACATATTCAGCCTGTTCAATGAACTCAGTCTGTCACTTCAGTGGAAAATGACAACTGTCTTCAAGTTGGCAGATAAAGTAGCTGCATTTAAAGCCAAATAAGATTTGTGGGGACAGCGCTTGAATGGAGGTATATTTGACATGTTTCAAACATTAGCGGAGATTTGGAAGAGACTGTGCCCGAGCCTTCATTCTCCCAGCTGGTGCACGATCACCTGTCTTTGCTTTTATAAGAGTTCGAGTGCTACTTTCCAACCACAAAAGATCCACGAACTGCCAAAGAATGAATCCGCTATGGCGGATGATAAAATAAAGGCAGCAATGAGAGGTTTTAAGCAGGTTTATTAAATCATACCGCCATCGCGGAGCTCGCCCCGGCACCGTGCATGCGCGCCGGGAGCCTCTCAGCAGAGAGACACAAGAGGCGTGTGTCAGCAGCAGTTGCAGGAATGAGAGAATGAGTCACAGAATATGTGTGGTATTTATACCAGTTACAGACAATGCATGAAAGGGCATTCACAGCAGTGGGTATGGCATTTGCATTTGAGAGACAGTGAGAACAGGAAGCATGACACAATGCATGAATGGGACATTAACATCACAATACTGAGCCGAAACAAGCCAGAAGGAGCGGGGCTGCCTGTAGACATTAATACACACTAGGGATGGGCATTCGGTGAAATTTTCTTCACCAATCGCCGGGAGAATTAATGATTAATCAGTTAATCATTAACATTTTTAGGTAGGTAGACTAAATTAGAACATCAGGTATCAGCACGGAGAGCCGCACAACTCAAATCTACCTCTCTCTCTCTGTTCTCGTGTTTGCTCGGCTCGGGAATCTCGCAAGCTGATTGGCCGAGACGTTTCCTACCTGACGTCCAGCTCTCTCTCCCTGCCGAGCGGCCACCCAACAAACGAAGACCGCATTCATTGCTCTATCGCTCGTATTGCTTAGTCTAGCCGCGTGGAACTTTTTGCTGTTCTCTTGTGCCATTTTGTGCGAAATAGTCTTCCCGTCGAGGCACTACGCCGCCTCCTGCAGCTTCCCTCGACGTGTGTACACCGAATCTTCATGACCTTCTCAAAGTTTCTGGAAAAAAAAAGAATCTTCACGACCGCCATTACTCAGCGCGCAACCACTGTTGGCGGTTTCTTCGCGTAATAAGGGTGTTCCATGGACCCTGTCGATGAGGTATATTTGCATGCTGCATTGCAGTGATTGCAGTACACCTGGTCATTTTTTAAATTGAAATGGTCCCACGCAACACTTCGCCGTAACCGCCTCATGATTTGGCGATCGCCCTACGGAAGCCCGCATGTATCAACGGAGGCACGTCAGGGTACGGCGATGGTGTAATGTTGCCCCCTGGTGCCCAAATTTTGCCATTGCATTGTTTGAGGACGGCCGTGCACTAGGCCTTAATAACCTCGGATTGTTTAAAAAAAAAAAAACGGTTTGTCGACGAAAATGAACTTCCTCGGTGAAATTCTTAATGATCAATTATCGGTTAATCGGTAAATTATGCCCATCCCTAATACACACATTTCACTGTTCTGTTATTTGCTCTAGCCGAGTGCTGTGTCTGTCTCAGTCTGTTGTGGGGGTTATCTCAAACCGCCACACGCTCCCCCCCCCCCCCCCCCCCGAGGGCTCGGTAGGAGGCAGAGACCTCGATAGTTCAGCTTTGGCAGCGAGCAGGAAAAGCTCTGTAGGCGGAGGGGGGTGGGGGGTAGTAAATGCCGGCCGGGGACTGTGAAATCGTCCGAGCCGCGCAAAAATTGCTTGTTGTTCCGCGATGTCGAGGGGCTGTCCCGTTGAACGTGCGGAGATCACAAGAAGAAAAATTAGTCACTGGCTCCTCTCGCGATTAAGTCCTGCAAGGATTAATAGCAGCCGTGAAGAAAAGACGAGGCTGCGTGGCGGCTGTAATAAGAGCAGAGGGACTGGCGTGTTGACTTTAGGTGCAGGCACAACCTTAAAGCTCTCGGAAACTGCAAACCGCTGAATTTCCCTTGTGTGCCGTGGCTGAGACCATTAGGCCCTTCAAGGTTGCTCGTACACCTGAGGCACGCACGCAGCATGCACGAAGGATTTGCTGTGTGCAGCGGTGAAGGAGGGTGGGGGTCTGCAGAGCCGTATGCGTCCTGTGCGTGGTGCGCCGTCCGCGTAACTCCCCGGTGCGTGTGCCGGGGCTCTGTGCGTTGTTGGGCCAGCTGGAGAGGAGACAGGGTCAGGGAGCGTAATCATCCCTGTTCGATGTGTTGGAGCGGTGAAAGGAAGTAGACTATCTTTGTCCCTCGCACTCATGCAGATTGGAGTGGTGAGAGGGAGGACACGATCTTTGTCACTCGCTCGGCCATGGTGCGTTCAGGTCCATGCACTGCATTCTCCGTCGGCCATGGAGGTCGCCGTCGTGGAGAGGGGACGAGGTGCATGCGCTCTTGTGTGGAGGAGCTGTAAGCGTGGCCGGTCCAGTGTGGATGTGCCGATCTAGGCATGCAGATCCCACCATGGAGTTTGCTGCGGCTTTCCCGGTCGTGGGTGATGTCCTGAGGGTTCACTGAAGCAGAAGACAGCTGCTGCGTTCGCTTGTCGCCGGGTGCTGCGTTCGCCGGCAGCGTGGTTTTGTTTTTTTTTGTTTTTTTTTTTTTTCAGCGTCTGGTCACCAATATGGCGGATGTTAAAATAAAGGCAGCGATGAGGTTTTAAGCAGGTTTATTAAATCATACCGCCATCACGGAGCTCGCCCCGGCGCCGTGCATGTGCGCCGGGAGCGAGCCCAGAGGCTCTCAGCAGAGACACAAGAGGCGTGTGTCAGCAGCAGTTGCAGGAATGAGAGAATGAGTTACAGAATATGTGCGGTATTTATACCAGTTACAGACATGCTTCCTGTTCTCACTGTGTCTCTCAAATGCAAATGCCATACCCACTGCTGTGAATGCCCTTTCATGCATTGACACAATGCATGAATGGGACATTAACATCACAATACTGAGTTGAAACAAGCCAGAAGGAGCGGGGCTGCCTGTAGACATTAATACACACATTTCACTGTTCTGTTATTTGCTCTCGCCGAGTGCTGTGTCTGTCTCAGTCTGTTGTGGGGGTTATCTCAAACCGCCACACCGCGACCCATTTCTCAACAAACCAGGTGAATCCAACATGTCTGTGCAAGAAGATCAACTGCTGGAGATCGCAAATGATGGCGGCCTTAAAAGTATGTTCGAGACAACAGCTCTGCCAGTGTTCTGGATTAGTCATGGCTGAATACCCTGACATCGCCACAACAGCACTGAAAACGATGTTGCCATTTTCAACGTCATATGTGTGAAGCGGGGCTTTCTGCAGTGACAGCAACCAAAACAAAATTACGAAGTAGACTGGACATAAGCAACACACTTCGGGTGTCATTGTCTCCCATTACTCCTAGATGGGACAGTCTCGTTGCAGAGAAACAAGCTCAGGGCTCCCACTGATTCAGCATTGTGGTGAGTTGTACTTTTCAAACACTTTATATTTGTGTTTGTGGTTTATCTTATTTTGAAAGCATGTTTAAATGTTACCATAGTGACCAGAGTGTTGCAGGCAGAGAGGATGTTACTCATGTTGTTGTTGTCGCGATGTTAAGAGGACGTTCATGTTTATTATATTTAGAAAATATCAGTTTTTATGCCGGTCATATCATGCTTTTGTTGTATTTATCCGCCAGACCTTAAAGGCCGGTCCCTGAAAATACTGTCTGGGGACAGTATTTGGGGACCACTGCTCTACTGTACTTCCTGTACACCTGTGACTGTATTCCAACCCACCCAATGACAGTCATCGTGAAGTACATGGATGATACCACCTTGGCTGTGCTCATCACTGATGACTATGAGAAGGCATACAGGGTGGAGGTAGAGAACCTGATGCTGTGGTGCCAAGCAAACAACCTGAAACTGAATGTTCAAAAAAACCAAAGAACTCATCCTGGACTTCAGAAAGAACAGACAGGAGCAACCCCCTCCCCCCCCAATAGTGACCACGTGGAAACCGTCCCCACCTTCTGGTTCCTGGGAACCCTGATCTCCTCTGACCTCTCCTGGACTGTCAACACCAAGGGCCTGGTGAAGAAGGCCCAGCAGCGGCTGCACTTCCTCTGTGTTCTAAGAACAACCTGGACCAGAAGCTGCTGCTGGCCTTCTACCGCTGCTCAGTGGAGGGCATTCTCACCTATTGTCTGGGTGTGGATCACTGGATCCACGGCCGAGAACAGGAAGGCTGTGCAGAGGGTCATCAACACCGCCCAAAAAATCATTGGCAGCCATCTGCCCTCTCTGGAAGACATCTCCAGATCCTCCTGCCTCAAAGAACAAGGCCATCACAGGAGACCCCTCACATTCCGCCCACCACCTGTTTGCCAGTCTGGAGGTGTGGGAGCTGATTGATCTGCTCCCCTCTGGATGACGGTACATATCAAACGGTTTCTTCCCCTGAGCCATCTCAACTGCAAACAGAGGTCCCACCCCCTCCCTCTGAACACTCGCGTGCACATAACTGAGGACTTTTTTTAATGATCACAATAACACACCTGTCTTTGCACTCTACACTTTCATGTGTATTGACCCATCCGTGGAACCACTATGTATATTTTCCATCCTTATGTGTATAGTTTCATCCGTGAAGCCACTACCATACCTGTGTATATTCCATAATCCTAGGCTATTTTTATTTCAGTCATGTGTTTAATCGTGTGTGCTATAACTGTGTTTTATCTAATCCTTCTCTTACTTTATTGCGCAGTAGCCTGGGGGAGCACCCACAAATTTGTTGTACTGTACAATGACAGTAAATTCTATTCTATCGGTTAAATGAGGACAGGTAAATACAAAATATTTGAAGACACTGCAGTTTTTCACTGCAGAGGAAAAACAATAGTGCATAGGTTTACGATTCAGCATATCATCCTCTGGTCCTGCTGGTACAGTAGTTGAATTAACAAGTCTGCCCTATGCTGGGAAAAGAGCTGTCAATGACCATGTTTACATGGACACAAGTAACCGGATTAAAAGCCTGATCAGAATAAAAATGCTTTGTGTAAACACGCCAATCTGAATATTCTGACCTGATCACTCATTCGGATCAAAATTTCCTTCAGATTGAGACGGGTGGGTTATGGCAATTGTTATTCCGATTAGGGCGCATATAAACACTTATTCCGAAGCTTGGGTCAAATATGTTTACTGGGCATGTCTGTATGTCAGCCACACATTGATGTGACGTATTTTCGCCTTTACAGTGGCTAGCGGAAGACATGATGGGAGTAAAACAAAACTGGTCTGTATCGTCCTGCTGTTTCCCTCTGTTCGTCATATGCAGAAGTATGTACTTGTAGCTTCATTAGAGACCAGCAGAAGCAAAAGTACAGTCTGAATAACACAATACAGGTCCATTTCAAAAAGAGACGCAAAGCGGGGTTTGTTTACACCGGAAGTTTCTTCTATTTTCGGAATGTCAGACACGTTGTGCGCATGTCAAAATGATTCAGTCCAGTCAAACGTGACGCATGGAAACGCACGTCTTAATCAGATCAGCTTTTTCAGGATCCATGTAAACAGTAAAGTTCTAATCTGAATTGTAATCGGATTGAAGAAATTTTGCCCATGTAACCGTGGCTATTGTGGCAAGTTAAGAGCCGACAGGTACACGCAAAAGTGACATTGATCTTTATCTAATTATGACAGTCTCTTACAATTAACTTCATTCACTGTCATTCTTTTAACAGACTGACTAAAAATGAAAGTATCCCAGCAGTTGTTTTGAGTTAAAACACAACAATTTTGCATTCAGCAGAGGAGATGCAGGGCGAAATGTATAGCTTGCTCTCTCGGTTTAAAATAGAAGCTCAGATGAAGTTACAACTCCGTCAAAATCATGGACAAATAGGAAGACTGGCATAATCTCTGAATTGTAGGCTGCTCATCCGTGCTTAACTAGATTCAAGTCTCCCCAGTGCCAGCAGAGCGGTGGAGGAGGTTAAAAAGCTCCTTACGTTTAAATGCATTTTCACTTTATGAATCGGTCTGAATTGTCTTCAGCACAAAATGGGTTTGTTCTCCCATTTAAACACTGTCATATTAATATGAAGCCTTCGATCTTGCCCCTCTGTTTATTAAAGGGAATGAGAGCAAAGTCAACAATTGGTTTTTCATGTTACGCCCAAAATACACTTCTGAATAATTAAGAGCATTAGGACAGCCTCTTTGTACCAGCAGAAAATTCATTTTTACACTGCTGTAATAGCAAAATGAACTTGGAAACGCCTCTGACAATTGACTTCAGACTAGACTGCCAAAATATGGCCCAGTGTCACAGAAATCCTACATAACAGTGGTACTGCTGATATAACGTGGTACTGCTGATGGTAACCAAGAAGTCAATGGACAAGGCAAACAATTTACAGTATACAGTATATTTTGTAGTAATATGTACATATGTACAGTATATTACAATATATAAAACAAACTTTGACCAGACCAGTCTTTCCCTCTTTCTTTAAAATAGATGTCACAAAAAATAATCAGTAATGCCAGTGTCTTTCCAACAAATAATTTACAACAATTTATTATTTACTACTTTATTTATTTGAACATCAAGACAAAAAAAACAAGGAGTCAAAACCAAGAAAAAAATATATAAACATAACAGGAAAAAAAAATGCCTTGTTCAAAAGGAGTGGGAAGAAGCTGATGCTTGGTCCTACCCCTTCTCCATAACCAGTAACTTGTATCATTCTAGTCATTATCCATACTAGTCATTATACAATACCATAATATATAATGCATCTTATAATTCAATTATTCAATAGAAATAATACGATAGTTTAGTGACAATAATGCCAACACCTAGTAATTGTAATAAGTAAATACTTCTGGTATGTTAATATAATTATAGACAATATTACCATCATAATCACCATATATACCACCATATACCCCCACATGGCTTACAATACCTAGGCGAAATAAATAACCATATAATACCCATAATAATGGGTACCCATATATTAATTACAATAACAATACCACCTGGCCTATATAATACTTTAAATAATTCCATCCTAAACAACAATCAAAATACTATACCGTTGTAGTAATCTAGTAATATCAATACTAGTACTCAGCATATATACACATTTCAGCAATAACCATTCTTCATTGACGACACATTATAATATTACTGTCCTTTATTTTTATATTGTTCAAAAATCACTTCCTTTTGTTGATTTTAAATATATGGATGTTTGGACACTGCCTGTGTTTCTCCCCCCAACCCATTCCACAATTTTACCCCACACACAGACACACCAAAACTTTTCCTAGTAGAGCTTACTAGGTGCCTTTTAAATATTGTATTCCCCCGTAAACTGTATTTCCCTTCTCTCTAAGAAGATTTTGTATATTATGTGGCAAAAGGTTTTTACTGACTTTAAACATTAACTGTGCTGCATAATAACACGACATAACAAAAATTTTTTTTGTAAGTTGTCTGTTTTTTCAACTGATTTAAGACAATTTTGCATCACTGAATCCGAAAATGACATCCGTTTCTCTTGATCAGGTCAGACTTTTAAGTTATACGCAGTTGTACAGGTGTACTGTAAATTGAATAGTAGACATTGATAAAAGGTAAATACATGTAAACTGAATGTTACATCATTGTTCAAAATTCAGAGAATTTCAAAAAATAAAGAATTTTGCATCATATAAAGCAAAAATACCCGTACATGTAAACAAAAATGTAAGAAAACGTGGCCATAGTTCAAAAAGTTGACCTGACTGAGCAAAACAATGTAATTTTTGGATTCAGCACATCAAAATTGTCCTAAATCAGCTAAAAAAAACTTGGACAACAAATCTGGTGTTGACCAGTGTAATCAACCAGATCCCGTAATTTCAAAAACTTTGAATGTAAAAACAATAAATTAGTATGCTCAAGATACCAGACTTTGTGTATAACACTGACTGCCCTTTTTTGTAATATTAGCAATGAATTAAGTGTACTTTTATAATTGTTACCCCAGACCTCTATACAATAGGTCAAGTATGGAAGTACTAATGAGCAATACAAGATATGAAGCGATTTGTAATCTAGGACTTGCTTAATTTTATTTATAATTGCAATATTTTTTGCCACTTTGTTTTGTATGTGTCTGACGTGTGGTTTCCAACTAATTTTATCATCTAGTATTTCACCCAAAAATTTGATCTCTTAAACATTTTCAGTAATTGCATTATCTATATGAATATGTATCTTTATTTTTACAATTACCAAATATTACCTTAGTTTTATCTGTTTAGTGATAATTTATTACTATCAATCCATTTTTTAAGCTTATTTAATTCATTAGAGTATGGATTAGTTGATTATAATTATTTCCAGAATAAAATACAGTATATAAGTATCATCAGCAAATATTTTTAATAATTTAGAAACTTGGAATATATCTTTTATATGTGTGTGTGTGTGTGTGTGTGTGTGTGTGTGTGTGTGTGTGTGTGTGTGTGTGTGTGTATATATGTATGTATGTTAAATAATTTGGGATCCAATACTGACCCCTGGGGGACCCCACAGGCAATTCCCATACATCCAGACAGACATTCTCCCATCTTCACAAACTGTTGTCTCAGATAAATAACTTGTAACCCAATTCAGAGCCATTCCCCTAATACCATACATTTGCTGTCTATCAAGAAGTATTGAATGATTTATTGTATCAAATGCTTTTCTAAAATCTATAAATACACCAATTGCATATTTTCCTTGATCTAATGCATTTATTATTTCCTCTGTTGCTTCCATTATTGCCACCGATGTTGTACTCTTTGCTTCAAATCCATATTGATTCTGATTAAGCACATTGTTTATTTAAGAAGTCCTCTAATCTGTTGTTGAAGTTTTTCCAGAATCTTTGAAAACTGTGGGAGGAGCGATACTGGTCTGTAGTTTATGTAGTGGTGTTTATTTCCTTACTTGAATAATGGTATTACTTTTGCTATTTTCACTTTCTGTGGGAATGAGCCAGTTTGAAATGATTACAAATATATGTAAATGGTTTTAATATGCCATCAACAGTTCTTTATACTAGTGCCATATCAATACCATCACAATCAGTAGATAATTTATTTTTACACTTTTCAACAACAGATTTTACCTCTAGTTCACCCACCGCTGAGAGAAAGATTGACCGAGGGTTATTTCCAATCAATGTCTCACTCACTCACTGTGTCTCTTCCTTGGTTTGGAATTTTTGCTGCCAACTCTGGTCCAATATTTACAAAAAAATTATTCATTTTATTTACTACCATGTTATCATAATTATCACCACAATTATCAGTAAAATAAAAGGAGTCTGGGATATATTAAATAAATTAAGGAAAAATGGAACTAAGAAAATATACCCAGAGTATTTATTTTCATTTAACATTTTCCTATAGTATAATTTTTTACTAGCTCATATTATTTCAGTTAATTTATTATGTTTTCTCTTTTTTTCAGATTCATTGGTTCTTAATTTAATGGAATTTTTAGAGAATTTTTCTTTTTACAAGCATTTTGTAGCCACCACGGGCAATTTTTCTATTTGTCTTTTAATTTCTTTAATTGGACAGTTTTTATCATAATTTAAATATATCAAATTTATCGTATGCCGAGTCCACTTCTTTCTCTCTATAGACAACATTCCAATTCTGTAACATTAAGTCATCTTTTAAAGCACTGATTCTATCTTCCATTCATATTCTTTTATAAATAATCCTTTTACATGGTTTATTATTCTTAGTCTCATTAACCCCATAATTAACATCTAAAGAAACAAATACATGCAGGTGGTCACTAATGTCACTTAGTATACCACTCACCATATTACAGTATATTCAATAACACTGTGCTACCTTGATAGACAACATTTTTACCAGTGTCGTTATTCTCGCAGGTTTTGTAATCTTTGGAAATAAAGTTAAACTATACATTGTATCTCAAATCTTCAATTGGTTTATGCTGTTTTGTTTTCATTAAATCTATATTAAAGTCATCATAAAAATCTTATTTTTGTATACATCTTTTCCATATCATTTCTAAATTTTTCCATATCAGATCCCGGTGCTCTATATATACACAACTTACTATTATGTTTTTTTCTATTTTCCATCGTAATTTCCACCTGAAAGAGGTGGTCTCGGTTCAAATCAAATGGCGAACTCTGGTGCAGTCCTACAGGTGAGAAAGGGACCGCACTAAAACAGGACCGGCGGTAAACTAACACATTTTACCACTGTGCATACCTGATTGATCTTTGAAAAGGAAGTGCGGCTACGGATGGAAAATATGTTAACGTTCATTAATCCTCCAGAACCATGACTTGCTCAACCATAGATATTTTCAAACTGTATAATTTGCCAAAAGTGGTATATGTACGTAAGGTAGTAAACGATAACCAGGGTGATGCAACCCCCCCCATAAATTATGCTACGATTTGTATTTTCTCCCCAGAAATGCATAAATGCTTCAGCAATCCTAATTCCTGTATTTACCTTTCCTGTTCTTGCGACCAAAAAAAATCTGACCAATAAGAGCAGAGAACGTTCTGACGCAAGTCTCGCGGGATTTAACGTGACTTAGTTTGGTCTGCTTGAATTTTTGCCTGCGTGAAAGGGAACCAAACCAAGGAGAAAATGATACAAAGTAACAAAATTAATCACTGGTTCGGACCAAAGTAAACAAATTTAGGTGTGAAGGCACCCTTAAACTCCTGTAACTGCTGTTATCCTGTTTTTACTTCTCATGGCATTGCTATATATGTTGGAACCTGGGATTCTCATGTAACTTTGCATGGCAAGCTACAATTTTCCCAAGAAAAGACAAAGCAAAACAACCCCTCGTCAATTATACTCCTCGCACATGGTGAGAGCAGACATGGTAGAGGGAAAAAAAGAGGTAGATGCACCCTTTGTTAAACTCTTGGAAGCTATACAAGAATCCAAAGATGAGCGAACTAGACATATTGACAAAACAGTGGTTATCCAAACTGCACTAACTAAAATTGAAGCTTCACTTTCCATGCTGTCAGAGCAGGTAGTGGAGCTCGACAAGAGTTGGAGCTAACGAGGACAACATCAACCACACCTGCAACCAAGTCGGCCAGATAGACCTCCTGCTGCAGTTTTCCAAATCGTCAATTTTGTTTTTCAGTTGTGATACTAGCTTTTCTAACATCAGAATTGTAAATCACCCTGAAAAATGAGGGCCACGATGCGGTAAGCTTTTTGGAACAGTGTTTCCTCTGGTAACATTTCTCCGTGGCGACCCGCCTCACCAGAAATCGTACCACCAGGCCGATATGATTTTATTAATAAAAATATGGAGCAATGACTTTCCGCAAGCACGCACTTGAACAATGTGCGTAGCCATCATCCGCGCGGAGTTTAGAAGTGCCCTGCTCACACGAGTTTTCCAGTCAGCAGTGTCTCACTAGCGTGACTGTCCGACAGTAACATGAGTTTATTAAAGTACTTTAAACACAGGAAAAAAAATCATAAGGTGTGTAAGCACTGGCGTTTATCATGGTTTTAACCCACTGGAAATGAAAGCCATAATGGAAGAGTCACTTAGTTAAGAGATGTGGTTAGAATTTGTATGCAGCCGACTTCATATGAAGGGAAAGGCAAGGGGGACTGATGTGGAGGATGTATTTCACCAGCCACTACAATATTAAGTTATGAGACTGGCCACTTCTCTCTTTTCTTGCATGAGCAGGCATGCCGTTTTTATTCTCCAGCAGCAGTGACAAAGCAACGTGCCTGATGAGAAAGCCTGAGCGCATAACTATAACGGTCGTTGCTAAACGACCGGGAGCTGACCATTTATCTCTGCACTACATGGCCAGGAGCCACTTAGTGAATGGAAAAACCCACATGCAGGAGTGGTTTCCTGCGTTGTATTGAACAAAATCCAAAAACGTGTTAATGGGAATGAAGTGTGGATGTGTGTGTGTGAAACACCCGAGCTGCCGAGCTGTCGGACCCAAAGGGCTCCCTGACGCGCCTGATGGAAAAAAATGTGCATTTTTTTTAACCCAATAGCCAAATTAGGAGGTATTGTATTATTAGCATATTTTGTAATTTGTATGTATTGTGTGTATTTTCTACTATTGAATAAAAAAAAAAAAGAATTGAATTGTAGTCGCTTCCCAGCCAGATATTGTGATACTAGGAGATCCGGCCGTGTAGTCACTTCGAAACTTAGAACTGCCTAAACAGATCATTCTGTACATGAAAACATATTGTGGTGAATTGTGTCTTTAGAGTCCGCTACAGTTCCCCATTATGTACCTGGCAGGTTAAGATGACCGGAATTCACCAAGTCAATGACTTTAATCTGTCAGCAGCCTTCAAACTAAACATGTCAACATTTGATTTCAAAATAAGGGAGGTTTTTCCTGCTGTCTGGGTGGTGAGATTTATTAAATGGCAGCGCGGTGGCCAAGTGGTTAGCACTGTGGCAGCACAGCAACTCACCCTTGGCCGGGGGTCCTGGGTTCGATCCCAGCCCCCGACCAACAGTGATCTGTGTGGAGTTTGCATGTTCTCCCCGTGTCTGCGTGGATTTACTCCGGGATTTCTCCGGTTTCCTCCCACATGCTAAAAACATGCAAGTTAGGTTAACTGGCATCAAAACTGGGGATTCTAAATTGTCCTTAGGTCTGACTGTGAGTGAATGGTTGTGTGTCGCTCTGTGTTGGCCCTGCGATGGACTGGCGATCTGTCCAGGGTGGACCCTGCCTCTCGCCCAAAGATGCTGGGATAGGCTCCAGCCCCCCCACGACCCAAAAAGGATTAAGCGGAAGAAGATGAATGAAAAACTATAAATATAAAGAAATAACAGAAATAATGGCATCCTTGGTCATTTAAGTTAATTTATTTCATTAAACACAATTTTATTAAAAATTTCTTTGTAATCAGTTAAATTATTCTGTTCTGACTGCAAAATTATGGTCAAAAATGTAAATTGTTATAAGGAAAAGGTAAAAAAAAAACACCGTTTCAAATTTATCTAAAAAAAAAAACCCAGTAATTTTATTTTAAAAAAGACAAATTTGTCATAAAATAATCCACAAATTTATAATAGTTTCAAATGTACAAGAAAAGTCAATTTTACAAGAGGAATCAGAACGCTTTATTGCCAAGCATGTTTACATAAAAACAAACATACAAGGAATTTGACTTGACATTGGGCGCGCTGAATAAGCGCATCTCAATGACACGGCAGCCATGGAGGCACCTGTCAGCAGTAGAGGGTAAAGAAGGGAATGAGGGGAAGGGAAGTGACACAATGGGCAGAGAAAAAAGCATTGTTAATCAAAATAAAGCTCATTTTATGACAAATTGTGATTACATAGAAAAAAACTCTCCAATGCACAATTAGCAGACAATATAGATCACACAATAACAAAGCAGCGAGAGATCAGTGTATGTAGCCAGCATATGATCAGTATGATGCAGTGTGGATGTGTCAGTTGCTAGTGAACAGCAGAGGGCACCCCCTGGCAACAGAATCATGTGTTCTATAAGCATGTCCAGAGTCTCTCTTCGTGCATGCAGATGGCAGAGTTCTGACACATGGTAACGCTGTCCTTGAAGAGCTCAGTCTGCTGAAACGACAGCAATTGTTTGTCGATTGTTTGGGTTAAAAGCCAGCCACCTCTTCTACCTTATCTTCATCGAGGAGGAATGTAAACAGGGCACCAAAAAAACAAGGTCAAAACTGCACAGTGCACTCAAGAGCATAGAATTTCCCCTCTCATGCGATTCTGTGCTTCATAATTTCCATATACAGGCTTAAAAACATTCCCTGGAGAGCACTAGCGACTCGATGTATTCCACCATCTGAATCAGTTACCATTCAGTTCACCATGCCGCTATTCGTGCACTCCCCAACTGGTCGAATTTGATGAAGCTTTGCCTGGGTCCGCATTTTGAACAGCTCTCCCACCTTCCTCAATTTCCGATACATTAGGAAACTCCAAAACCAAAGTAGAAGTCCTGTGATCATAGCCAATAGATGTCTTCATCTCCAGTCGAATCATACAGACACATGAGTTCCCAATGTCCATGAGTCTCCCCTTTGGGTTCCCCCTGACCCGATCTTCTATTAAGTGGTGTCAATCGCATTTAAGCCGCTTTCCAGATCCATAATTTCCGTTTGGATTAAGATTCAGCCAGAAGAAGAGCGACAAAACAGACAAAAACGCAACATTGCAAGCTGGGATCAGAAGGGAGTAGGATTAGGAGGGAGAAAAGCGTCTGCTCTCTGAATGCTGGAAGAAGAGAGCAAATTTGAGGAACATGGTTTAAACTTTGAGGTTTTCCCTCAAAAATTTACAATTTTCTTAGTTTTCTACTTTTCTCTGTAAATCTAAACCTTAAAAACTTGAGTAATGACTTCAGTCTTGAAGTGGCTGCTCTTTGTACCCTTAACTAGAAATTTTTGGTTGTCTACTCTTAATTAATTTCAAAGCACTGCTTTTACATGAGTAGAATTTCTGGTTTCTATACCCACCTGATCATATAATTTAAGTATGCAAGAGTACATTACTATTATGAATGTTTCTTTCCCTTCCCTACCCTCTCAATGGAAAAAAAGAAACACTGTAGAGGAGCTGAAATAACGAGGCGATTTTTGTATTAAAAAAAGGGGTTTTTAATGAATAGCTCTTCTATCGAGTCTCATCAGGTGTAGAGCTTGGCAGAAGGCAAGAGATCTCTGCTCAGCTCGCTGGTTAAATACAAGCACACAGAGCCACACATTGAAAAAGCTGACATCCCCCCGTTATCTTAACCCCCCCCCCCCATTGTTCTGTTATCTCCTCTCCTTGTCTTGGGAGGTGATGGGAACTCCTCCTCTCGCCTTAGGGGGTAAAGGTGTCAAGTCCGTCTCCGCCGCCGTGTCTTGGGAGGTCCAATGTCTTTAACCCAGCGGGGGAGATCCTTTGTCCTTTCCAGGTGTGAAGTTCCTTACATATGCTGTCACAAAACATTTCCACTTGCTCTAACATATGTAGATATGGGATATAAGAGTCATATATATATATACCACAGGCCCCCCAAACACTAGGAAAGGACACAGAAAGAATCACAGTCTAAGATAATGACTA
This sequence comes from Pholidichthys leucotaenia, assembly GCA_020510985.1. NCBI lineage: Eukaryota > Metazoa > Chordata > Actinopteri > Cichliformes > Pholidichthyidae > Pholidichthys > Pholidichthys leucotaenia. Next base: position 431,550,967 of record CM035841.1, read on the forward strand.
TGAAATACTACGCTGTTGTTACTACAGCTGTTGCCACAGGAGAAGTTTTCTAGCAGCCATGCTCCTAAGAAAGTTCAGTGGTAAACATAACAGCATAGTGAAATCATAAGTAGCCTTAAACTGTTGTAGCGCAATCAGTGAATAATTGCGGGGTGGTTGGTATCAGTCCCTGTGCTGTCTGGGCTTTAATCTTCTCCCAAAACTGCTGTAGGTTGGTTTAGGTGTCCTGCTGGGACCTTCTCGTGGTGAATCTGCATTGTGGGAAGGAAAGATTATTTGTTCCCTGCCTGGGGGCTGAGACTTTTCCTCTGGGGGGTCTACCACACCGAGGTGCTCGTGCCAACTGTGCAGGTTCATCTCTCAGCAAGAAAGCAGGTTTGAGTCTGTCAACACTGACCACTTCCTTTCTGTCCCCATAATCAAGCACAGTGTTTGTCACCATTTTCCAGCACTCTGAACGGGCCATCGTAAACTGGGCGTAACGTTGGTTTAAGGGCTTTGTGCTTAACAAAAACGAACTCAGTGTTTTTTGAAGTTTGAGGAACAAAAACTCGTGGAAAAGAGTGATGAGCTGGACCGTGGAGGGAGTCCGGTCCACTGCTGCCTAAAAACCTTGGGACTGGAAGGTGTTCTGGGTTCTCTGGTAAAAATTCTCCTGGGAGTCTGATAGGCTGGGCAAAAACTAATTCTGCAGGAGAAGCGTCTAAATCCTCTTTAGGTACTGTACGCAACCCCAATAAAACCCAGGGAAGTTTATTTACCCAATTTGTGTCAGTTAGTGAGGCTCTGAGGGCGGACTTTAAGGACCTGTGAAAACGCTCGCATAACCCATTAGCCTGAGGGTGATAAGCGGTGGTGCGATGAATTGTTGCCCCTAAACTGTTGGACATGGCTGACCAGAGCTCTGAGATAAATTGAGGCCCTCTGTCTGACGTGATGTCTGATGGAACGCCGAAACGTGCCACCCAGTTTGCTAGAAAAACGCGAGTGACTTCCTCCGCTGTGGTTGACGCTAGAGGGACTGCCTCTGGCCAGCGCGTGGTGCGGTCTATCATTAACAGGTGTGTGAAACCTTGGGAGGAAGGTAGCGGCCCCACGAGGTCGACATGAATGTGGTCGAATCTTCTAGCAGGGATGGGAAAAGGCTCCAGAGGGGCTTTTGTGTGTCTGTGTATTTTGGCGCGTTGACAAGGAATGCAAGTTTTTGCCCATTCTTCTACGTTTTTGCGCAAGCCTGGCCACACAAACTTTTCGGCAACCATTTTGACTGAGGCGCGCACACCTGGGTGCGCGAGGGAGTGAATTGCGTCGAAAATGCGGCAGCGCCAAGCAGCTGGTACTAACGGGCGAGGTCGGCCGGTTGAAACGTCGCATATTGGGGGGGCACGCCGTCGCACAACCCTCTTTTTCTCCAGCCTTAACCCTGTTGATCCAGACAGGAGCGCGCGCACGTCTGCATCACTGCTTTGTTCTTCCGCCATGGCTGCATAATCTATCCCATCCTGGATAGGTGCTGCGTATGTGTGTGCGTTAGTGAAGAGTTCCGCTGCTGAGGCGGTGTAATCTGTCTCCTCGTGCTCTGGCAGTGTCACAGCGCGAGAGACAGTCAGCTACTACGTTAAGTTTGCCTGCTACGTGTCGAATGTCTGTGGTGAACTCTGAAATCGCAGCTAGCTGTCTTTGTTGTCTGCCTGACCATGGTTCTGAAATTTTAGCCATAGCAAAAGTGAGCGGCTTATGGTCCACAAAAGCCGTGAAACTCCGCCCTTCTAACCAAAACTGGAAGTGGCGGATGGACAAATGAAGCGCCAGCAGCTCTCTGTCAAAAATGCTGTATTTGTGTTCAGTTGGGTTTAGCGATTTGCTAAAGAATGCTAAAGGTTGCCAGACCCCACTGACAAGTTGTTCTACAACTGCCCCTATAGCCAGGTCTGAAGCATCTGTGGTTAGAGCAATGCGGGCTAAGGGATCTGGGTGGACTAACATTGTGGCGTTAGCTAGGGCGCTTTTTACTTCCGCGAAAGCGCGTTCGCGCTCCGGGGTCCATTCGACCGCGTTGGAAGCTTTTTTTTCTGAGCGCGTCATATAGGGGTTGCATGAGCTGAGCTGCATGGGGGAGGAAACTGTTGTAAAAATTAACCATCCCCAAAAATTCCTGTAGCGATTTAACCGTTTGGGGCCGTGGAAAACCTATCGCATGAACTTTGTCTGGAAGCGGAAATGCACCTTTTGGGGAGACTCTGTCCCAAAAAATCAATTTGTGATACGCCGAATTTGCATTTGGCTGGATTGATTATTAGTCCATGCTCTTCCAGCTTCTGAAAAACAGTAGTGAGGTGCTGCTCGTGTTCTTCCTCGGATGAGCTGGCTACCAGCATGTCATCGAGGTAGACGAAGACAAAAGGAAGGTCGCGTAGGACAGCGTCCATCATCCGTTGAAAAGTTTGAGCAGCGCCTTTGAGGCCGAATGGCATTCGTAGGAATTCACAAAGGCCGAAAGGGGTTATTACCGCTGTTTTAGGAATATCTTCAGCTTGGACTGGGACTTGGTGGTAACCGCGGACTAAGTCTATTTTTGAAAGTGCGCGCACCCGCTAAATGCAGTGAAAAGTCCTGAATGTGAGAAATGGGGTAGCGGTCATGCGCTGTAGCGTTGTTTAGCCTGCGGTAATCTCTGCACGGTCTCCAAGAACCGTCAGATTTCGGAACCATGTGAAGTGGTGAAGCCCAGGGGCTCTTCGAGCGTCTAACAATGCCCAATTTTTCGAGAGCTGCAAATTCATCCTTTGCTATGTTGAGCTTGGCCGCGTCTAAGCGGCGAGCTTTGGCAAAAACAGGAGGTCCTGTTGTCGGAATGAAGTGTTTAACCCCGTGTTTGGCTACAGTGGCTGAGAATTTGGGGGTTGTGAGTGCTGGAAATTGGGTGAGGAGTTGTTCAAATTTACCTCCCGCTGTGGTGACGTTGGCCTGCACAGGTGGTGGGGAAACTCGAGCTGAACATGGAATAGAAGCAAAAGAGTGCATTAACCAGGCGCCTATTTGCAAGATCCACTAATAACCCGTGTGCACACAGAAAATCTGCGCCTAACAAGTTAAAGCTCACCGCTGCTACAACAAATGTCCATCTGTAGCTGTGGCCGTGGATGAGGAGGTGCAGGCTCTTTTCCCCGAACATGTCGATGTCAGAGCCGTTGGCTGCCACTGCTCCGTTGCCCCGGGTGCCCATGGTTTGATCTGCGTGGGAGGGCATGACTAAACTCAGCTGAGCTCCCGTGTCGATGAGGAACTGCTTGCCTGTGTATCCATCCGTCACATATAACAGCTTATTCTTCTCGCCGAGAACCACTGCTGTTAATGGCCCTCGGCTTTGGCGTTTCCATGACATCGTAAACTTGCAGGGGGGGAACGCATTTGCGGGCTTTCTCTGCGAAGCGGTGGTGATAATAGCAGACGTCGTTCTGCTCGTTGCGCTTGGGCCGCGCCGCTGTCACCGTGGGTTGAGTCTCTCCAAGGCTCGGGGTGTCAGTTTTCAGATCTGCGGATGCCGCTGTGGGTGTCCGTTCTCTGCATGCGTTGACGAGCCGGTAAGCCTCGTTGGCCAGTATGCGGAAATCCTGATGATTATTGCACTTCATACTGGCGAGTGTCCCTCTCAAATGCGGCGGTAGCGTGCTGAGGAAAATGAATTGGAAAAGGAAATTATCATTATCCTCCTCCTTGAGTTGTAGCAAATCCTCCATGAGGGTCCTCGGATTGCTCCCTCTGTGGCCGTAGACCGCCAGGATCCTCTCGGCTCTTTCCTCCGCTGACGGGACATAATTCGCCACAATGGTCGCCTAGAGTGTCTCATATTTGTCCCGGGCTGGTGGTCGCCGGACCAAGCTCCGCACACACTTCGAAGTGGCGGAGTCGAGTTTGGAGACGATATGGTAAAACTTAATATCGTCTGCTGTGATGCCCGCCAGTATAAACTGGGCTTCAGCTTGCTGAAACCAAGAGGCGGGGTCTTCTCGCCAGAAGTCTGGCAGGTTGACAGCAACGGCGTTCGTGCACACCATCCCTGTTGTGCCCGCCGGGTGAGAGTGCCTTGCCTCGGCCCTCACGGCGGTGCTGGAGCTCGGTTGAGCTCTCTCAGTGCCCTCTGCCGTGGGGAACAGCTGTCTGCTTGTTCCCTCGTCTGCGTCGTCGCTGGCGTATGCCCGAGTCACCATGGATGAGCAGCTTGAAGAACGCCTCCGGTCCATATTCTCGCGTCAAGGTCACCAGTGTAGAGGAGCTGAAATAATGAGGCGATTTTTGTATTAAAAACAGGGTTTTTAATGAATAGCTCTTCTATTGAGTCTCATCAGGTGTAGAGCTTGGCAGAAGGCAAGAGAGATCTCTGCTCAGCTCGCTGGTTAAATACAAGCACACATAGAGCCACACATTGAAAAAGCTGACATCCCCCCATTATCTTAACCCCCCCATTGTTCTGTTATCTCCTCTCCTTGTCTTGGGAGGTGATGGGAACTCCTCCTCTCGCCTTAGGGGGTAAAGGTGTCAAGTCAGTCTCCGCCGCCGTGTCTTGGGAGGTCCAATGTCTTTAACCCGGCGGGGGAGATCCTTTGTCCTTTCCAGGTGTGAAGTTCCTTACATATGCTGTCACAAAACATTTCCACTTGCTCTAACATATGTAGATATGGGATATAAGAGTCATATATATACCACAACACTAGAATAAAAATACAAAAAATACACATTTTTTGTCATTTATGTAAACCATGACAGAAAATATTGTCATGTTTTGTCCTGCAGGATTTTTTTTAACCTGTTTGTATACCACCATAGAGAGAAGCTGAATTAGAGCTCAGGGCAAGATGAGACAGAAGAGAGGAGCCAAGGAGAGGAAAGTGTTCAGGCAGAGGAAGGAGAGAAGGATAACAACACTAAAAAGTCTAAATACAGGATGTCTGGGTGGGACCCCAACTGGTCCAATATTCAAGCCTCTGTTGTACAATACTTCAGATGGTAAGTTCCATATGCAACGTTACGGTGTAAAATTTTAAAAAGAGATAAATAGTATAAAATTAACATTCCGGTATGATTACACACACACACACACACACACACCGGGGGGGGGGGGGGGATATGTTGCCACCGCACCAAGGTCTTTAAGCCAGAGGAAACACTGTGGAAGCACTCATACCACAGCTACTGGGCAATGACAACTTCAATTATTCTGGAGAGGACGCATCATGTGGGCAGACAGGCAGAGACCACGTCCCATCAACACCAAATTCCTTAACTTCAGAGAAAAGGATGTACTGAGGCTTGCCAGAAGCAAGGGAGAAATCACCTACTAGAAGATATCATTTTATCCCACCTACAGCACTGACGTGCAGCTGAGGAGAGATGAATTTACAATGGTAAAGAGACTGCTGCAGGAGAAGAATATGCACTGATCTACCCTGTTCAGGTCTAAATCAAACACCAAGAAACTTAAGTTCTTCACTCCAGCAGAAGCAGAAAATTTCATGAAGGACATACAGAGTGAATGACATTGCTGCCCATCCTCCTAATAGAGGAAAAAAAAATGGGTGGAGGAAATATTTGGATATTCGTATAATTTCTTATTGCAAATTACCATAGAAAAGAATATAATATTCTAAGAATGAATGAATTGATTTCGGATAGTACAGTACAGGTTAAAAGAAACTGAATAATATAACAACAAGGTCAAATTAGACAATGACTCCTGATTATACAATTCAACATAAGTTATCCGAAATGGGTGATGGCTGAAGCCGCAGCTTATATTGCCCACCCATATTCCATCCAAGAATTCAAGAGAAAAGAGAAAACAGACAAGAGCGATTACAATTCAAAACAAAGCTAAGACAAAATGTGACAGAAGGAGAAAAAAAAAGCTAAGTTAAGCGATTACTATTCAAAAACAAATCTAAGACAAAATGTGACAAAAAAGAGGAGAAAAAAAACCAAACTAAGCTACAACACAGGCTGGATATGACAATCCTTATGTGATTTTACATGTCGTCTTGTATATATGTTTGGAGCATTTCTTCCTTTAGTTTTTGTTTAAATTGTCCAAGCGTTGTACATGATTTTAATTCAGGTCCAAAATCGTTCCATAATCTGACTCCTTGCACTGAAATACAGTGTTGCTTGGTGGTTGTTCTCACTGTAGGCTTTTGAAATATACATGTTCCTCTGAAGTGATATCATTTCTCCCTTATTTGGAACAACTTTTGGATATTTGCGGGCAGTGATAAATTCTTCACTTTAAACATTATTGCAGTTTTAAAGTCAACCAGATCTTTCAACTTGAGAGTTTTTTGTTTAAGAAAAGTGGGTTTGTTGGTTCCCTGTAAGCTGCTTTGTTTATTATTCTAATAGCTCTCTTTTGAAGCATAAAGAGTGGATATGTTTTTATATGCATTTCCCCATATTTCAGTACAATATGTCATGTATGGGAGTATTAATGAATGATACAAGGTGTATAGTGTGGGTTGATTCAGCAAATATTTCACTCTGTGTAGTATTGCAATTGATTTGGATACTTTACCTTTAATATAATTAATGTGACTTCCAACACAGTTTATCAATTATTACTCCAAGAAATTTAGTTTCAGATACCCTTTCAATCTCTCAATTTAAGTAAGACAAAATTTATAGTCTTTAACAACCATCACAACAACCCAGTACCTAAACTCAGTGTAAATGGTGTAGTGTTAATTTGTTTGAATCAAACCACAGTTTAAGCTTTCCTAATTCCTTTCAGAGTGTATCCAGAAGTTGTTCCAAATTGTTTCCACTGCATAATAGGTTAGTGTCATCGGCAAACAATATTAAGTCCATTTTTTTTTTCTGAAACTTTACATATATCATTTATATACATATTGAATAATAATGGTCCCAAAACTGAACCCTGTGGGACTCCACAGGTAACCTTCAGTAACTGAGTTTTTGTTGCTAACACATACTTAAAGAATAGATATCAGTATGTAACTACTTAACCAGGACAGTGCTACCCCTCTAATACCACAATTTTGTAGTTTCTTTAATAATAAATTATGATCTACTGTATCAAATGCTTTTTTAAGATCCAGGAATACTCCAACTGAATACTCTTTATTTTTGATGGCTTTTTTTTTTGTTGTTGTTACTTATTTGTACCCGTAGGTAGACTTGGTTTGCAGTCTGGTGACAAGCCACTGGCTGCTGGTCGCTGCGTGCGCCCTAAACCTACATGTTTTTTTTTTTTTTTTGGTGTGCGGGAGGAAACCGGAGAAATCCCGGAGTAAACCCGTGCAACACAGGGAGAACATGCAAACTCCACACAGCTCACTGTTGGTCGGGGGCTGGGATCGAACCCACGATCTCATGATCCCCGCGGTCCCCCGGCCGAGGGTAAAACTGTGCTGCCACAGTGCTAAACCACTGCGCCACCGTGCAACCCACGGTGGCACCGTGTAGCCCACGGCTGATATTTTTTCTGTAAATTCCATTAGGGCATATGCAGTTGTCCTCTTGTGTCTGAACCCATATTGCTGCTCACACAATAAATTATTCTTCAGTATGAAGTTGTCAATTCTCTCATAGAATATTTTTAAGTATCTTGGAAAATTGCGGTAATAGTGAAATTGGTCTATAGTTTGAGAGTTCCCCTCTGTCGCCCGTCTTGTATATCGGAATTACTTTAGCTATTTTCATTGCATTGGGAAATATACCTGTTTGGAGAGACAGGTTACAGATATACGTCAGTGGTTTTACTAGGCATTCAATAACAGTTTTGACTAGTAGCATGTCAATACCATCACAGTCCGTAGATGTTTTACTTTTGAACGATTTAACAATTTCAATGACCTCTCTTTCGTCTGTGTTCTTTATGAAGATGGAGTCTTTTACAGCAGTGTTATTGCATATATCACCTGTAGGCACCGTAGTGGGTATTTCTCGAGCCAAATTAGGTCCAATGTTAACAAAAAAATTATTAAATTCATCTGCAGGTGAGGCTATATTCACACTGAGTCGTTTTATTATTTTTTGGAATGTTGGTTGGGTTGCTTGTATTTCTGCTTTTATTTCCAAGGATACTGTTGAGTATTGTCCATGTATTTTTAATATTGTCTTTGTTTTTCTCCAGTTCTTTACTGTAATAGTCTCTTTTACTACATCTTATTATATATGTTAACTTATTTTTGTATGTTTTATACCGCTGCTCTGCTTTTGTCCTTTTCTTTAAAGAAAAAATTATATAAAGCTTTCCTACACGCCTTTTGTAGTCCTTTGGTTAACCATGGCTTATCAGCAAATTTATGTTTAAGCTTTTTTTTTTTTACTAGTGGGCAGTTTTTTTTCATAAAGAGTGGTTACAATGTTTATAAATGTGTCATAGGCTTCATTTACATCTGCAACATAGACTTCTGTCCAGTCTTGCTTCAGCAAGTCCTCTTTAAAAGAACTGATTGCATTTGGTGATTTGTATCTGAACGATTTTGAATTTTTTTCTGTGTTGGCCCCGGTGTGGCCATGGATAAGTGCAAAGGTTGGCAAGTGGTCAGTTATATTATTTATCAATAATCCACTTTCTATTTTCTTATTAATACCATTGACAAACAGGTTGTCAATAAGTGTAGCAGTGTGAACTGTGATTCTACTGGGATGTGTTATTGTGGGATATAGACTCATGCTGTACATAGAGTTCATAAACTCTGTAACTACATTTTGTTGTGGATTCAGTAAATCAATATTGAAATCTCCACAAATTGCTACCATTTTCTTACTAGTAATATTATTGTACAGCTCGACTAATTTATCTCTGAATGTCTCAATGCAAGTTCCCGGCGTTCTATATATACAACTTATAATTAGATTTTTTGTTTTATCTTGGTCAATCTCAACAGTGACACACATTCCAAGATCCCTGGTAGTGCAAAGGACCTTTCATTTACAAGCTTACACCTATACAGGTCATCAATATACAGTGCAACACCACCACCCTTTGAGATCTGTTAATATGAAATATCTGATATCCCTCTATTGCCATCAGGGGAGCCTGCTCTTCATTAAGCCAGGTTTCAGACTGCAATAGCTGTGAATTTTCTGTCTAGCTGTTTTAAATAGTCCTGAATCTGTGGAAAGTTTTTGTTAAGACTTCTGCTGTTGAAGTGTATTATTGATAGTTTACCATCTAATTGCACTTGACTTTTGAATTGCTTTTCAGTGTAATATTCACAATGGTTATGAATATTATTGAAAAAGTGGTTATCATGATCAATATCATTCTCCATCTCTTGTGGTTTATGTTCAGCATAATGGCATATTTTCAGAGTTTGAGTTTCCCCACTCTGTGTCAAATGACTTCCTCCAACTAGGGATAATTGGTGTCTACTCGAGTCGGTCATAAGTTTGTTTTGCTTATATTTTTTTAAAGTACTTTGGCATGGTGTATCAAAGAATTCTTACCGTGTGTGTGAATATGGATTATCATTGACTCATAATTTTCTTAATCAGTGTTCATCTGTATTTATCTAAGTCAGTAGCATCTCTGATCATTATACTCTTTGCTTGCTCAGGTGTTCCATTTAGTTTAATCCAAATTCTACAATTTCTTGTCCAGGTTGCCTGTATCTTGTCTTTTCAGCATCCATGCCTGCCGTGCTATTTCAGCGTTTGTTTTTGTCAGATGTTGATTTAGGTAAACTTGTGTTCCCTGTAGCTTTCTGGCCTGCCTCAGTATGTCATTCTTTACCCTTCTGTTCACAAAGCGCATCACAATTGATTTCTTTTTTATCTTTCTTCGGTAAAGCATAACAGGCTGAAATGGCATTAGTTTCTACCTTAATATCTCTATTATTAAGGAACTGAAGCACCTGATTTTCTAGGGAGACTGATTCACTCATGGGAGCATCTTCACCACTCAGTCCTGTTGTTGCATGGGCGTATGACTGATATCTGATGTCTAGTCCACTTATAACTAGGTCATCCATACGAGAACCTTGTTCAAGATCCTTGACGCGTTGCTCCAGGCCCTTAATTTTTTTGTCTTCTTGAATTATTAATTGTAGGGCTTCTATTAGGCCTATTATTTTGGCCTGCTGGCTCGCCAATTTGGCCAATTCTTCTGACACAAAGTTCAGAGATTTTTTGATCTCTTCCATTTCATCTTTCTTTGGTGGCATTTTACTGACCTGTGGATAGTAAAAACAGTGAATCCGGCTGGGCCTCAGCTAGCCCCGCTACTGCTGGTCCCTCTGCTCACCGCTGCCGCAACCGAGCTCCTGTACAGCTTCTCCGCCAAGTCACGCCGCACACCGCCGGTGCAGCCGAGCTCCGCTGATCACCGCCGCTGATCACCGCCGCTGATCACCGCCGTCTGCCTGGGTGGTACCTTCGCTAGGCCCCGTCACCAGCCGCCGTCAGTCTGGTTGTTCCTCCGCTGGGCCTCGCAACTGGGCTCCGACTCAGGGTGAGGGTTCGCTGCCGCAACCGAGCTCCTGTACAGTTCCTCTGCCAAGTCACGCCACACACCACCGGTGCAGCCGAGCTCCACTTATCACAGCCGCTGATCGCCGCCGCCTGCCGCCGTCTGCCTGGGTGGTACCTTTGCTAGGCCCCGTCACCAACCGCCGTCAGTCTGATTGTTCCTCCGCTGGGTCCAGGTGGCCCCCGTCTCTCACCAACGCTGCGCCCGAGCTCCAATCTGGCTCGCGCTCAGCTCCCGGTGAGGACTTACCGGAGGAACTGAGTCGCTTCGTGTCGGAGTTGGGTGGCACAACTGGGCCAGCGTTAAGCTAACTAGCGTTAGCTTAGCAATCGCTTCGGGTAGCAGCAGCTGCTCTCTGATTAAAGGGGTATTCCAGCAGTTTTCTTACGGAGGTGGAAATTCGGCCCGTGGGTGTCCGTCACGAGCGCCGATCGCTGTAGGTTAGTTTTTTTTTTTTTTTTAATGGCAAAATCAGTGACTTAGTCTCAGCACTGAAAGTGTCGCCATCTTGGACAAGTGAAGAACTGATGTTCATCCCTTTTCTTTATTTTAAAATTTTTTCCTCCTACCTACTGGTGAAACAATTGCTAACTTTGCACCAATACCAGTGCTGATATTCATGAGTCACTCTGAAAGATATTGTAACGTGCGCACCCAACTGACGACATCCCACCGGGAGGTTCGAACTCATGCCTCCCGCTCCGGAGTCCCGCACTCTACCTGTCGCCAATAGGGTCAACCCACTTGGCAAGCCAAGTAGGGTGCTCATATTGAGTTCGCTACACTACTCCCCTCTGGTTCTCGACATCGTCCCGATGTCTAGCGCCGCACCACAGCTTGGGAACCAGTAAATCCCACTTCTGACACCAATGTAACGTGCTGCTCGACATGGCAACGTCCCACCGGGAGATTCGAACTCACGCCTCCCGCTCCGGAGTCCCGCACTCTACCTATGTCGCCAATAGGGTCAACCCACTTGGCAAGCCAAGTAGGGTGCTCATATTGAGTTCGCTACAATATATTTTTCATCCAGACTACTGTCCAAGCTCAAGCTAGGAAAACTTGGAATACAAACTTCCATTTAATACTTTTGTGAGATAACCTATTTTATATATTGGTAATTATAGAGTACTAGTGCTTTGCCTGTAGAACACAAGTATTCCTGTCTGAAACAGGCATCCAATCAGGTTTTACAGGCCTAAATGTAGGCTGTGTTTGAAAGTGGAATAGAGGTGTAGCCTATATGTAGGCACTCACATGTTAGACTTTAACAAATATAAAGGAGTAAGTGGCACTAAGATTTATTTGATTGTGTGAATATTAATTACAGAATACCTAAATATTGAAAATGAATGGGAGATCCAATATTAGCAACTGTTTCAGATCCCTTGTTAATTTGTCAGATCACTTATTTGTCTGATCTTTTCACTTATATTCAAGATAATAGTGGATCTTGCACTTTGGGGAATGGGAGTTGTTCAGTCATCATGATGATTTTTAGTTTATATCACGGTGATGGAGTTCAGTGTAATGAATTTCTTCTGTGTATCATCAAACTTATGCAGTACTATAACATGACAGGTTTACAAATATTTGAGACCCATTGGCTGCTGCTTTACCCGTGTGCCTGTGAAGGACTGCGGGCCACCGGTTCAGCTGCTGCTTCTCCACCAGCCCCCCCCCCCGTTCTTCATGCTAAATTATCCATTAGACCTATGCAATCACGGTAACTTTATGGTATAATTTAAGCATTAAACCTTAAGTCGGTATTTGCACTACGGGTAGCATTACTGTACATGGACTGCTGTTTTTCTAGCCTTATTCCTTTTGTTTTTTATATTGTGCACAACACTGAAGAGAGTCGCTATTTCAATTCTCCTGTACGTTTATCAGCTGTTCTGATCGATATGCCAAAATGTCAGAACATGGAGGTGGATCCAATCAGCTGATCGCTCGAACAACAGAGCTCAGCTGTTTTCCCATGATTTAAAAAAAAAAAAGTGGGGGAAAAAACTTGGAGTCTGTGATTAAAAAATAAAAAGGAAAAAAAACTTGTGTGCTATCTAGCAACGTTTCGCCCCTCTTGGAGCTTCTTGAGGCCTTAAGCACACTTGATAAAATAAAATGCACAAACACTGGCAGTCTGGCACTACGAAGATTCCTCCTCAGAAGTCAAAGCAAGAATGAGCTGTGCTTTGGAATCCCCTCCCTTTTATCTCCTCCCCTTCTGGAATCAGAAAGGGGTGGGTCTCTTTTGTCTCTCCTTGTTGCCATACCTGTCTGGGTAAATTTTCTGAATGGCAACATGGCCAGTTTTGTTTCCAAATTTCTAAGATCTACCAAAATTTATTTTCTTCCAACAGATTGTTTGTTGACCCCTCTTCATAGTTAACCCTTAAAATGCATTTTATTTATTCATAAGTCCCCGTAAACCATTACCCCATTTTTAAATGCAAATGAAATTAAGTAAATTTTCCTCCTTTGTATCCATAGCTGTTAAAATTGTAAATAAAAAAAAAAATAAATACTTGGGTCAAAGGTCCGCATTAGGGTTCTGGGGGTTAAGGTTAGGACTAGGATATGGGCTGGGGGTCACGACTAATGCCCAAAGATTAAAGTTAAGGTTAAAATTGTGAGTAAGGATAAGTGCTTGGGGTCAAAGGTCCGCATTAGGATTCCGGGAGGTTAAGGTTAGGATGTGGGCTGGGGGTCAGGGCTAACAGCTGAGGGTTAAGGTTAGGGAAAAGGTTAGGGTCAGGGTTAAAATTGTAGGTAAGGTGGCAAAGTTGAAGATGAGGGGTTTTTTTCTTTTAATTTTTTTTGTAAATCAGAATTCAATAACCAATCCCCTGAATAACCCAAACAACTATGCCCAGCACAATTCCTTCCGCTCTCTTTGATTTATTGGAGGAAAACTTAATATAAAAAAAAAGTACAATTTATCTAAGTCCAAATGGTTTCTTGGTGCCCAATAAACAAATCCATTTCCTTTCCATCTTTTTTCTTTCAGTATCTGTCCAGGAGGAATTACTTTGCAATCCGGACACCGTGACCGACTGCCAGCCATGTAAAATAAAATGTTTTATCAATGGACTCTGCAAGTTCCTTGTGTTGTCATCCGTGCTGAAATTGAATTTTTCGTTTCCCCAATATACTGTATTCCACACCGAACTGTATTTATGCTATAATTTGCTCTCGATGTCCTGGGGCTAAATCTTTAACAGGAAAGATGGTTTTTGTAACCCTGTTTGAGATAAATTTTACATTAACAAAATTTGGTAATGAACTCAACCGTTTGGTGTATTGGTTTTAATTTGGCACAAACTAAAATGTCAAATTTTTATTCAAAATCAAATCAAACTTTGTCATATTGCTGTACATACAACTGTAGTGCAGGCAAGATGAAATTGCATTTCTCTCGGCATCCATATAAGAAGCAGCATGATTAAGACACACTCCCACATAGCTCCACCCCCCCATCCATTCACACATCCCTGAGACATACTTGGGGAAAAAGAATAACTAACTATAATATACAAAATGTCCATAGGTGCAGTAGTGTGTATGTGAGATTCTGGGTCAGCTGTTCAGCATCCTGACAGCTTGTGGAAGGAAGCTGTTGATCAGTCTGGTGGTTCTGCCTCCGATGCTCCGGAATCGTTTACCAGATGGAAGAAGTTCAAAGTGTTTATGCAGAGGGTGAGAACGGTCCTTGACTATGTTTAGTGCCCTGCTCCTACAACGGTTCTGAAAAAGTTCTTGGACAGAGGGGAGGGAGACTCCAATTACCCTCTCCACCCCCTTGACTATCCTCTGCAGGGCTTTTTTGTCTGACATGCTGGAGTACCATGTAGCAATGCAGTACGTCAGAACACTCTACACTTCTTGAGGAAACTCAAACAGGCCTCTCTCCCCATCTGCAACCTCAGGACCTTCTACAGAGGTGTGGTGGAGTCTCTGCTGAGCTTGCTTCCTGATCTCCAAGGAATTCTTGCTCCAGGTCAGGTCCTGCGAGATCTGCACTCCGAGGAACTTGATGTTCTCTACTCTCTCCACTAAACGGCCGCCGATGCTGAGGGGGACGTGCTCAGGCTGTGACCGCCGGAAGTCGATAATCATCTCCTTTGTTTTGTCCACGTTGAGCACCAGATTGTTCTCCCTGCACCAGCCCTCCAGGTCTCTCACTTCTTCCCTGTACATTGATTCCTCATCCCTCTGAATAAGTCCCACCACCGTGGTGTCATCTGCAAACTTAATAATCTGGTTCCCCTCGTGTTTGGATACACAGTCATGTGTTAGAAGTGTAAACAACAGTGGACTGAGTACACAGCCTTGAGGGGTTCCGGTACTCAGCGTGACAGAGTTAGAGAAATTATTCCTTCTCGGTCTGAACACCGCCACATGTCTCTGGATCCTGGATTTCCTGACTGAGAGATCTCAGTCTGTCCGGGTTGGAAACATCTCCATCAGTCTCTGGGGAATAATGGTGTTGAATGCTGAACTGAAATCAATGTACAGGAGTCTGGCGTAGGTGTCTTTCTGGTCCAGGTGGGTGATGACAGAGTGTAGGGTGGTGACTATAGTGTCCTCCGTGGAGCGGTTTGAACGATATGCAAACTGGAGCGGGTCGTGTGATGCAGGGAGGCAGGCTGTGATGTGTGGTTTGACAAGCCGTTCAAAACACTTCATCACAATTGGTGTAAGTGCAACAGGACGATAGTCATTCAAACATGACACCACTGGTTTCTTTGCCACCGGTACAATGATAGAGGTCTTGAAGCATCTGGGAACGATGTCCTGACTGACATTTATAACATCTCCCTGAGTCAGGCCATCCGCCAACTCGCTCGCGCAGTCTCGGAGCACACGTCCCGGAATGTTGTCTGGACCTGCAGCTTTGCGTGGGTTGATTCTGGATAGGGTCCTCCGTGTGTCCGCTGTGTTAATGGTAAAAGCTGGTCCGACCGATGGTGGGAGTGGGCCGGCCCTCCCTCTGATTGTCGAGTTTGATGCTTCAAAACGTGCAAAGAAGTCGTTAAGCCTGTCTGGAAGCGAAGCGTCGTCATCATCGACCCCCTGCCTAGACTTAAAGCCCGTCAGTGTCCGAACTCCCTGCCACATCTGCTTGGTGTTCCTAGTGTCACAGAGGTGTCCCTGGATTTTCTCCGCATAGGCGCGCTTTGCCGCCTTAATTCCCTTTGAAAGCGCAGACCTGGCTGAGCGGAGGGCAATCCTGTCCTTCGCTCTGAACGCTGCATCTCTGGCTTTAAGCAGCAAGCGCACCTCTGCAGTCATCCAGGGCTTATGATTACCCCGCATAGTGATGGTCTTCACTGTAGTGACATCCTCTGTGTACTTCGATGTAGCTGGTGACCGAATCAGCATACTCCTCCACATCTGTCCTGTCTTCCTGGGAGGCTGCTATTTTGAAGATCTTCCAGTCTGTGTGATGAACAGTCTTGCAGTGCAGAGGTTGCACTCTCTGGCAAAATCCTGATTTGTTTCACTGCTGGCCTGCTGCGCTTCAATAAAGGTTTGTAGGCAGGAACCAGCATCACAGACATGTGATCAGAACGGCCGAGATGGGGGCGGGGTAACGCTTTATATGCATCTGTGTTTGTGTACACTAAGTCCAACATATTCTCTCCTCTGGTCTTAAAGACTGTGCTCCCCAAGTTTAAACAATGTGTAGACTTTAAGCTGGTGTGGTTAAAATCCCCTGCAACCACCACAAAACTGTCCGGGTGTGACGTTTGGATTCCACTGATTGCATTGTGCAGTTCCCAGAGTGCCTTCTTAGCATTAGCTTTAGCGTTAGCGCTCGGCGCTATGTAAACACCAACTACAAACACGTTGCTGAATTCCCTCGGCAGATAAAAAGGCCGACAATTAACAATAAGGAACTCCGCCAACGGAGAGCAGTGTTTAGACACTAACGTGGCATTAACGCACCAGTTCTTGTTAACATAGATGCATAGCCCACCCCCCCGGCTCTTACCGGAGCTCGCCGTTTCCCTGTCGGCCCGGAACATCGCCATATCTTCCAGCTGAATGGCCTCATCAGGAATGTTGTCGTGGAGCCATGTCTCGGTGAAAACAAACACACAGCAGTCCCTCCACTCTCTCCAGGTTTCTTTCAGCAAACGCAGCTCGTCTACCTTGTTTTCGAGGGCGCGGACGTTTGATAGAAGCGACGGTACCGCTGGTCTGGAGGGGTTAGCCTTTAGCCTAGCATGGATCCCAGCCCTTTTTCCTCGCTTTTGCTTGCGCTCGCTCTGCTTCCTCCTCTCCTGGGTAGCTTCCAGCGGGGACTCCGCCAAAATTCCATGCTGGCGTAGAATGTCCAAATCACAACCGATCACCGCGATTCTTGCAGCGTGCAGTACCTTGATGTTTAATAAGGTCTCACAGTTGTAAGCTTTACAGAATGTACGTCTGGGATGGTTAAAACTCTCACACTCGCTGATACCAAGAGGGGCCGCCATCTTTTTTTTTTTTTTGTTTATTCCTTCTATAGGCCAATATAATCTTGTAATTCGTTAACAATCCTTCCTTTTCTGTAAATGCCCTAAAATTGGCTTTCAATTTGTGATTTAATATCATGCTTACAGAAGAAAATGACGTTATCAAGGGAATGAGTTCGGTTTTCCAATTCCTTGTGTACCAAAAATGATTTAAAGCATCTCCGCAAAAAACTCCTTGAATACCCTCGTTTTCGTAATGCCCCAAACAGGATTTGAACTGCTTCTTTAAAATCTTCCTGTTGGGTGCATATTTTGTGGAATCTGACTTTACGAGTCCTTTGTAGGTATGTTTTGGGTGAAAACTCGTTTTAAACAGTAAGCCATGTGTATCTGTTTTCTTGAATAAATTAGACACTAGTGTTTTTTTTTTTTTTTGTGGTCTGAAAAGTTGGTCCCTTATACACAGTTGTATCCAAAAAAATCAATTCTTTGGCAATCCAGTAAACTCTTTAACTTGATAAAAGGGTCATGCGAATTTAACTAATAACTTTAACTAATAAATTTAACTAATTTAATTTGTCTGTTAACAAACTGATAGAATTCCTCCTTAGAATGGGTCCAAATTCCCCAAATATCTTAAAATAATGGGGGGGCTTTTTAGGACACTTGGTCAGGGCCCCCTCCTCCCAGTTTGCTCCAGCGTACGCAAATATTTTTATGGCAAACTTTTTGCCCATGGCCGTCCCTTTAATCTGTAGATAAAACTCATTAAATTCAAAATCATTTTGTTAAATTAATTTCCAATAGTTCCAGCAAATATTTCAGGTCTTTTTCTGTTTGGGTATTTGGCAAAAATCTTTTTCACTGCCATCAGTCCACTTGGAGTATCAATATTTGTATATAAGTTATCAACATCGAATGTAAAGAAATGAATTCTGGGGAACCTCTAAATTTTGAACCATTTCAATGAAATGATGTGTCTTTCACACATGAATTGTTTTGTAGAAAGTGGATTAAGATAAAAATCAATGAATTCCGCCGTCCGATGTCTCACTGCCACAATCTGAGACAATAGGTCTCCCTAGTGGAATAACAAATGGGAGGGTCCATGTCTCTGGCTCTTTATGTATCTTGGGTAAATATAAAATTTCTACGCCCGTGGTTCCATGTCTCCTTTTAAATACTTCCTCTCTGTCATTAATGAATTTTTCCTCCCACAATTTATTATTTTATGGACCTTAGGAATAGTTCTCAAGTATATGGGTTCCTGTAATGTTTCATTATTCAATTGTCTGTCCACCTCCCTTACATACTGGTCCCTTCCCATAATTACTATTGCACATCCCTTATCTGCAGGTTTAATCACTTTGTTTTTACACAGTTCGTTTAATGCAGTGAATTCTTCACATGTCAAGTTAGCCTTTTCTTAATATGTGAAATATTTTTTAAAAACTTTAATGTCTTTCTCAATTAAACTATAAATTTGTGGTGGCAAAGTATTCGGTGGTGGTGTCCAATTTGATTTTTCTATAAACTGTAACAGGTTCGTCTTGTTTTGAAAGTAAAGTGCTAATTTCAACTTCCTATGATAGGTTTGAATATCCAATTGAAGCTGTTTTTTCAAAAATCTGTTTGGACTGATACTTGGAACAAAGGTTAACCCTTTTCTTAAGAGATCCAGTTGGGATTTGGAGAGGCAAAAATTTTTTGCTAAAACTGTCATGCGGTGACCCTCACGGGCCACCATAAGACGCCAAAAGTCACCAGTGAGTCTTGCAAAGGTGTTTTGTATAACAAAGACAAGACGAGACACAAAGCTGTGAGCCGCTGAGGGCAAAACACACACTACAGAATACAAGGGACCGTAGGGCTAACCCCAGCCACTATGACCTTAACCATGAACAAGAATATAAACACGAACCTGACATGAACGAGGACCAGGAAAGTTAGAAGATACTCCCGCCATCAACTGCTGCCAGCGCCCGCTAATAAAGCGGTCGCTAACGAGCGGTGATGCCAAACAGCTGATCGACCTTGACAGCCGGAAAACCCACTGAGCGCTGTCACAATAAGAGCCCGGTGGAGCCAGAATGTAATCCACAGCTGTCAAGGCCGGCAGAGATGATACATGGCCCGAGCGCGGACAAGATCGACGCTCGGGTCGTAACGATAACATCCTGTGAAATAAGGGGTTGTTGTATCCCCTCACTCCCCTCCTGTCCTGGACTTTGAGGGCCTACAAGTTTAAAAATGTGATCCAATGATCCAACATTTTCTTTGCAGTATCCCTAGTCCAGTGAATAGCATCCCTCTCTGTTTGGAAGTCAATGTTCCTGAGCATGGGGATAAATGAAGTGTTTTTCTTTATGTGGATGTTCATTTTATCCAGAATAACTTGTTCGGTCCAGGGCAGGGCAGCAGCAAAAATTAATTACTGGGATCCATATTTCAGCATAAGGGAATTTCTTCATCGCTCTCACTGCTCTCCGCATCTGTTTTATTGCGGTTTCATTGGCCCTTTGCCCTCGGCAATTTAAGCCAAATGCCAACACCACTTTTTCAACCATAGTGTGGCAAGAGGCTTTGGAAATGAGACTGGGCATGACGAAAATTAGCCCCTGGATAACTATCTGCAGATCTTTAATGGAATGTGCCGGTATCCTTGATTGATTGTTATCTCCCAGGATAACCCACTTCTTTAACACCTTCAGACCCCAATCAGCTATCTTCCGCTCTGTGTTAATGTGTCTGCTGACTCTAAACCGTTTTTTGGGGCCTGTAGTAGTGGGGCTGTCCTCTTGAAATTCCTCCCTAGAATCCTCTAGGGATCATCTTCAGAATCAAGAGTCTTTCTCGTGAGGACCTTTCATTTTGAGATTGAGATCTTTCAGTTTGGTTCCTCTGACAATCCCCTCTCGGGGCTTCTGGAAGTGGGGACGTCTGCCCTGGGGTAGCCGGACATGAACTGAGATCCAACGTTGGAGTGTTGTCTCTCTCCTCCTCTGAATCTGTGTTCAATAATAAAAAATACCCTCTTCTGGATTGTTCCCTTAGGCAGAGACAGTCCAGGGACTGAACCTACACTATCTCTTGTAATTCCTGAGACAATCTATCAGAGACTACCACGCATGGATTTGGTCTATTGACCATGCGTGGTGATCTGCAATCCCTTGGTGGATTCAGCTGATGAGTCCTTGCATTTGGCTCACTCATCCCTTGAACCTCTCTTGCACTTCCAGGTGACCAGTCCCATACTTGGCCCATCATGGTTGAGACTGTACACCTTGTGGGTATGTGTACTTCAGCCTCCATGACAACTCGTGTTCCTCCGTCGAGTGTCTGCTGTGGCTGATCTGGACCACTAACCTCTGTTTGTTGAGGCTGGTCTAAATAACCAGCTTGGGGTGGTGGTGGTGGTGATGAAGGCCGATTTTTGTGATCCAGGCTCTCCTCCCAAATCCACACATGTTGCAATCATGGCCTCCACATGGTCAGTGACTTCCTGGGCAATCCGTGGCAGATTCTTCCTGGCCCATCGTACTGCAACCTCAAAACACACTTTCCAGTCTGGAGTCAGCACCTCTGAAAGGTCTGTTAATATAGTCTCCAGGGCCGCAGTGTAATGGTCTGTAAGAATCACAAGGGTATTGTAGCCCCAGTTCTTTGCATTTTCCATGATCATTTCAACCGTACTGGGAGTTGAGAGTGCTGGTCTAATCATAGAAAGATTTTCCACCATGCGAGCAATCATCTGTGGCTCTGATTTCCCAGGTTTTAGAGTGACATTTTTTAAATGAACCATTTTTATAATTGCAACTGTCGTACCAAAGTCCCAAATTTCGGGTCTGTCGACTGCTGTTGCTGACTCCAACCAAACAGGCCCTCACGTCAAAGTAAATGTAGTGGGTTTAAAATCTGATCTGGGGATGTTTTGGCAAGTCACTGCTGCATAAGATCTTGCTTGGGGACCCCTGAAGCAACCCTGTATCACTGAAGGAGGCATGGGCCAGTTAGGTGAGGGGAAATTGCCCCTCCTCCCGTAGGAGTAGGGGGTGCACGGGCCATCCCCCAGTGGGGTCGCTCCTATTGGGGCCAATTTCGTTGGGGGCGTCGAGCCCAGCGTCTCCCATAGCGGACCTCTGTCCAGCCTTCACGCTCAAAAGACATGCTCTTTATTTTATAAATCAGCCTCAGGGCAAAAGCACACTCCATGTATTATCTTTTTTTCCACTTGATTGAAAATAACTATCGCCATCAGTTAGTGTGCCTTTGAGCCAGGTCGTGTCTGGCCGCTGCTTCTTCCGGCATGTTCTGTGTTGATTTGTCAGACCCGGCCCCACTGACACTCTGCCCAGTCTGCGTGCGCACCTCGTGTTCTGCACATATGCCGAATTATCCTTTAGACCTACACAATCAGCAACTTTATGGTATAATTTTTTTTAAGCATTAAATCTTCAGTATTATAATACATTTTATTTAAAAGCGCCTTTCAAGACACTCAAGGACACTTTACAGAAATGGATAAAACGGTATCAATAAACAACAAAAACGACAGTCCTAAAAACCATGGCAGTTACAATGAAAATGCTAATCTGAACAGGTGAGTTTTGAGCGGATTTAAACTGAGGGAGGGAGTCAATGTTTCTGATGGCAGGTGGGAGTGAGTTCCAGAGTTTGGGAGCAGAGCGGCTGAAGGCTCTACGCCCCATGGAGCTGTGTTGAGCAGGAGGGACAGCAAGGTGGACAAGGAGGTCAGCCAGATAAGGAGGGGTGAGGTTATGGATAGCTTTGAAAGTATGAAGGAGGATTTTGAAGTCAATGCGGAATTTGACCGGGAGCCAGTGAAGTTGCAGGAGAACAGGGGAGATGTGAAGGAAGGAGGGGGTTTTGGAGATAAAGCAGGCAGCTGAATTCTGGACCAACTGGAGCTTGCGAAGGGATTTCTGAGGGAGACTGAGTAGGGAGTTACAGTAATCTAAACGGGAAGTGACAAGGCTGTGTACAAGAATAGAGGTAGTGTGGGGAGTGAGCAAAAGGTGGAGACGATTAATGTTGCGAAGATGAAAATAAGCAGACTGGGTGATGTTAATGATGTGGGAGTGAAAGGTCAAGAGTCTGGGTGTCATCCTCGATGGTTCTCTTTTCTGAGGGGAAGGGCAAACTGAGGAGCCGTCGATGGTGAGGGAGAAACTATCAACTTTTGATAATGTGGATTTACTGCCGACAAAGGATTTCTGTTATCACTGAGTTTGAGAGTTTGCGGTGAACCAGGTTTTTATTTCAGAAAGACAATTGGTCAGGGAGGAGGGAGGGAGGGTGGAATTTGGTTTGGTGGAAAGGTAGAGCTGAGTGTCATCTGCAAAGCAGTGGAAGAGAATATTGTATTTACGGAAAATAAAACCGAGGGGGAGGAGGTAGATGATGAATAGGGAAGGCCCCAGGACTGAGCCCTGGGGCACACGAGAGGAGACGGGGGAGGGTTGAGAACGGAAGGATTTGAGCTGGATGAATTGAGTGCGGCCATAGAGGTAATGAAACCAGTCAAGGAGAGTGCTAGTGATACCGATGGAAGACAATCTGTTGAGGAGAATGGAGTGGGCTATTCTGTCAAAGGCCGCAATCAGGTCAAGGAGAATGAGAATAGAAAGCAAACCAGAATCAGCTGCAATGAGGAGGTCGTTAATGATTTTCAAAAGGGCAGTTTCAGTGCTATGGTGGGGGCAAAAACCCGATTGAAAATCTCCATACAGGCTATTGTGGGGTAAGTGGGAGTGGAGTTGAGAAGCAACAACCTTTTTGAGAATTTTGGAAATGAATGGAAGGTTAGAGATGGGACGGAGGTTATTGAAATTATTGGGATCTGAACCGGGTTTTTTGAGGATTGGGGAGACGGCAGCAGTTTTAAAGGATAAGGGAAATAAACCAGTGGTGAGTGAGGAGTGGATAAGATAAGCCTTTATTAGTCCCACAACGGGGAAATTCCAGGATTGCAACAGTACAGGGATAGCAACAATCAGAAGGCAAGAAAAAAACAAACAAGCAAGCAAGAGCAGCTAATATACATGTGTACATATTACTATAAAATACACACACACACACACACACACACGATGATAGCTGTGATGAGAGGGAGCAGTGAGGGGAGGCAGGATATGACCAAGGCTGTAGGAAGGGGATCTAGAAGACAAGTGGATGGCTTGGATTTATAAATGAGATCGGAGATGGCAGAGTGGTCAGGAAGTTGAAAAGAGGAAAGTGAACTATAGGAGCGAGGTGCCAAGGGGGAGGGAGAAGAGGGAATGGGACACAGGTGCTGGACACAGGTGATTATGTTTATCTAGTCAAATTTGTCGTTTTTCACTTCCTTGTTTTGTTCCTGGGAACACTGTGGTGACAGGTCATGGTGCCGTGTATTAACCAATCAGCATGGAGTCAATCCGAAACCCCGCCCACACTTCTTGAAGCCAGGGCATGAAGAGACACAGAGCAGCGGCTAAACTTTTATTGATAAAAATTACATATTTTGACTGAGCGACTCCACACGCGGGGATGCATACCCCCGTAACCTCAGCAAAATGCGTACAAAACCTTAGGTCACTCTGAACAGTTCAAGAGATGTGTGGAACAGAGAGAAATGCTGCATTTATAGATGGATATAGTACCTCTATACTTAATCCCACATTCTCTCTCATCCAATGCCTAAGACTTACCAAACTTTGACGGGTATGAATGTTCAAATCAACAGTTGCTGGGGGCACCCCAGTTTAGGGAATTACCTATGTACCTAATATGGTGTTATTGGGGTTTATTAGGCCGGTTCTTAAGTTAGAGTTCAGGGGTTCTGTATGGCCTCTTATTATTTGCATATGCAGTTTCATTTGCAAATAAGAATAATACCATTTGGTCCACAGTAGGGTTTACTTCCATTCCCATTTTCAAAATGCCCATTAATCTTTATCCATAAACAAATTGATAACATGAACCAATTAACATGCATTTCATGGAATGTTAACGGGGTCAACTCGTCAATTAAAAGGAAAAAACTTAACTTACCTAAAGCGACAGAAAGTAGATGTGGCTTTCATCCAAGAATCCCATTTAACAGACTCGGAACACTTAAAATTAGAGACTGGTTTGGCCATGTGCTCTTCCTACTCCTCAAAAGCAAGAGGTGTTGCTCTACTTATCAATAAAAATCTGTTCAGATAAACTCGAATGAACAAGAGGGATGGCAGATTCCTCTTTGTAGATTGCACATTAAATATGAATAGGATAACATTAATGAACATATATGGACCCAATTATGACAACCCAAATTTTTTTTTAACAATCTGATTATGAAATTGGCTGCCATAAAAGGCTACTGTATTGTTGGGAGACTTTTAATCTGGTTCTAAACCCTCTGATGGACCGTTCTTCGGCTAGCCATACTTCATTAACAAAAGGAGCTATACTACTAAATCAAGGGTGTGCCACACCTCTATTACACCTACGTCTTTCATACCATCGTCTCAGCCAGAGATTTTTTTTTTTTTTACTCACCAATGCACAACACTTATTCCAGAATTGACATGTTTTTAATGTCCCAAGACATGATACCAATGGTAGAGGACTGCCTATATTGAGCTGCTACTTTCTCTGATCACAACCCCTTAAAATGTATCTGGAAGACAGATCCGCCACAACCCCCACTTGACAGATGGACATTTAAAAATCACATGCTAAAAGATCCAGAATTTACCTCGTATATGATTGCATGTGAGGAGGAGTTTGCATTTGCATTAAGGAATAGGTCTATCAAACATATGGGAAGCCCTTAAAGCATATGAGAAATTTTCTTATAATACAGTGCCCAAGAAACGCAAAGAGACATTGATTACACTGGAGGAAGATATGAGAAAACTTAAAGGATCATCACATCACCAAAAAAGGACATTTTGAATACCCTAATTCAAACAAAGATACTGTACAACAACCTCTGCACTAACAAAGAGGAAGCAGGTACGGCTGGTACGAGAGGATGCCCGAGAAGTGTTGTGGTACCAATTTTCAAGAACAAAGCTGATGCTCAGAGCTGTAGTAACTACTGAGGCATAAAGTTGATCAGCCACACTATGGAGATATGAGGAAGAGTTATTGAAGCAGAGTTAAGAGGACAGGTGACAATCAGTGAGCAGCAATAGGGTTTCATGCCAAGAAAGAGTACTACAGATGCAATGTTTGCTCTGAGTACTGATGAAGTACTGTATAGCATAGAGAAGGTCAGAAGGAGACAGTGACAAAACATACGATAGGGGGCCAAAAAAGGGAGGGTGGTACTGTATGAGAAAGTCAGGAGTGGCAGAGAAGCATGTGAGGGTGGTGCAGGTCATGTATGAGGACAGCAAGATGGTGGTGAGGTGTGCTGTAGGAGTGACGGATGGGGTTACATCATTGATCAACTCTGAGCCCCTTCCTTGCTATGGTGATCTACAGGCTGACAGATGCGGTCAGGCAGGAGTCTCCGTGGATCATGACGTTTGCAGATGACATTTTGCGCTTTAGTAATAGAGTAGGGGGCAGGTGGAGGTATGCTCTGGAAAGAGGAATGAAAGTCGGTAGAAGCAAGACAGATGCAATACATGAGTTGAATGAGAGGGAGGCAGGTGTAACGGTGAAGATGCAAGGAGTAGAAGTAGTTGTGGTGTAAGAAAACAAGTTTGGTTGGCATCGGCATGGTGACGTGGCCACTTGGTGATGTCATCACGCCGAGCATACAAATGTGAGGGACAGCCATTTTGCGGTCTCTTTCGTCTCTCTAGTGCTCTAGGCAGCCCTCATCCTCCCGTCAACAACCTGTACTGCCAGATATAACACAGTATGGAATAGTTTGGGGAAGGACCGACAGAGTGGCATTTGCTGGGAACACAGTTTTCCAGACATAATGGTAGTGAAAGTAGAAGAGTTTAAATACCTGGGGTCAGCCATCCAAAGCAATGGAAAATGCACAAAAGAGGTGAAGAAGAGTGCAGGCAGGGTGGAGTGGGTGAAGATGAGTGTCAGGGGTGATTTGTGACCAAAGGATAGCAGAGTGAAAAGGAAGACTTTCAAGATGGAGGTAAGACCTGTTATGATGCATGGCTTGGAGATGGTGGCATTGACAAAAAAGATAGGAGTTGGTGGTGGCAGAGTTGAAGATGCTTGGAGATGGTGGCACTGACAAAAAAGACAGGAGGCAGAGCTGGAGGTGGCAGAGTTAAAGATGCTAAGATTTTCATTGGGAGTGACTAGGAGGAACAGGATTAGAAATGAGTGTCAGAGGGACAGCTCAGGTTGAGCAGTTTGGAGACAAAGTAAGAGGCACGACTGAGGTGGTTTGGACATGTGCAGAGGAGGAATAGTGGATATATTGGACAAAGGCTGTTGACGATAGAGCTGCCAGGGAGGAGGAAAAGAGGAAGACCACAGAAGATTCATGGATGGACGATACAGGGGAAGATGCAAGGGATAGAGTGAGATGGAGGCAGATGATCCGCTTTGGCCACACCTTAAGGAAGCAGCCAGAAGATTTACCGCCCTCTTTTCAGCCCTCAGTAAGACTGAGTTTGGGCAGCATGGTGGTATAGTGGTTAGCACTGTTGACCTCACAGCTTGCTGGTTCCTGGTTCAAATCCCCACACTGACAGGGAAAACTTTCTGTGTGGAGTTTGCATGTTCTGCCTGTGCTGTGTGGGTGTACTCTGGGGCTCCGTTTCCCCCCACAACCCAAAGACATGCATGTTGGGTTAACTGGTGTCTCTAAATTGTCCTAAGATATTTGTCTCTGATTGGCCCTTAGAATAGAGGGTTTGTGTAGCTACTAGTGAAGCGGTTTGAGTGGTCTTTGGGTATAAGGACCTGTACTTATATAGTGCTTTTTCCTGGTCACATATTCCTTGATACCCTTAGTTTGGACAGACAAGCACACCCACATGGACACAATCTGTGACACACTTCTTATACATATATACTGTACAGCTAAAACCCGAAGTTTACATACACTGTATAAAAAGACAACCTGTTTTTCTCACTGCCTGACATTAAATCAGACTAAACTTTTCCTGTTTAAGGTCAGTTAGGATTCCCAAAATTATTTCTATTTGCTAAATCATTTTTAGAGACTTTTTATTACTTTCTTTAAAGTCAGAAGTTTACATACATTTCCTTAGTATTTGGCAGCATTAGCTTTAAACTGTATTCTCCTTCTTTCGGCTGCTCCCTCTAGGGGTCACTACAGTGGAGCACCTTCCTCCATCTCACCCTATCCCTTCATCTTCCTCTGTAACACCAACCCTCTCCATGTCCCCCTTCACTACATCCATGAATCTTTAAACTGTATGACTTGGGTTAAATGTTTTGGGTATCCTTTTACAAGCTTCTCACAATACTTTGCTGGAATTTTGGCCCAGTCCTCCTGACAGAACTGGTGGAACTTAGTCAGGTTTGTAGGCTGCCTTGCTCACACACATTTCAGCTCTGCCCACAACTTTTCTATGGGATCGAGATTATTCAGTGGAAATAACCCCCTAGAGACAGTATACTGAATAATTTTTTTTTCCCCATGAAAGCCGCTCTGTCAAAACCAATGGAGCAGCCATCATCGTCTGGAAGTGATGTACACTCGTTGATTCCGGCCTTACTGCAGAAGAGTAACGCGTTTACAGCGGACAAGGACACATATTCCAGATGCTCAGTGGGTCGAGATCCGAGCTGAAAATGGCGCAAAATCTGCACGGATATATATACTGCACAAACTGTCCTTGGAAATGGCCTTCAATGACGGCATGATCCACAGGTACTTCTAGGGACTGGCAGCTGAAGGGGACCTGACGAACAGGCAAGTTCCCAGTCAAGTAACTTAAAAACATGTTGAATAAATCTTGATATACTAGAATTTTATTTCATTAAATTATATGCAGGTAGATTTGCTTGTACATGGTTGTAAAAAAAATTACATAAAATTCTGATAACTTTGCTGACTGCTATACTGCAGCCCAGTCAGTCGCACAAAGCAACAACTGTGCATCACTACTGTGCTGAAACTGCCCATGGAGGAGGTGACTTGAAACTTGTGCGTATTTGAGAAGGAATCATGACCAAAATTACCAGACAGAACCCCTACTATTTGATCCTTTGAAATAGCTATTAATTAAAATTCACTACAGGTACCCTTCAAGTCACTTTGGGTGTAAATGGGTCTTCCAAATGGACACTGACCCTAAGCATACCGCCAAATCAGTTACAAACCTTAACTTCCTGGCTGATGTCTTGATGTTGCTTCAGTATTTCCACATAATGTTCTTTCCTCATGATGCATCTATTTTGTGACGTGCAACAGTCCCTGTTGTAGCAAAACACCCTCCACAACTTGATGCTACCACCCCTGTACTTCACATTTAGTATGGTGTTCTCAGGCTTGCAAGTTTCCCCCTTTTTTCCTCCAAATGTAACAATGCTAATTACGGTCAAACGGTTCAGTTTTTGTTTCATCAGACCACAAGACATTTCTCCAAAAATTAAGGTCTTTGTCCCTGTGTACATTTGCAAACTGTAATCTGGCATTTTTATATTGCTTTTGGAGTAATGGCTTCTTCCTCGCTGAGTGGCCTTTCAGCACATCTGGAAATTGTACCCGAGGATGAACCAGATTTGTGGAGGTTGACAAATCTCTTCCTGGTATTGGTGTATGTAAACTTCTGACTTTGAAAAAAGTAAAAAAAAAATCTAAAAAAAACTGTTTAGCTTTTTTCCGCATGACCCCCACTATCCATCCTATCATAGATGAGCTGAATATCCCACCGACAGTTACTGAGATTAAAAATGCCATCAAACAGACGTCTAGTGGTAAGGCAGCTGGTGGAGATGGTATCCCGCCGGAGATCTATAAGTGCGGCGGTAACATTGTCGTCGCCCGTCTTGCCCAGTTATTTGCCACTGTATGGGAGCAGGAGGCGGTTCCACAAGACTTCAAGGATACAATGATTGTTCACTTGTACAAGCATAAGGGAAACCGCCACTGCTGCGATAACCACAGAGGAATATCGCTCCTCATCGCTGGTAAGATTCTAGCACGTGTGATCATAAACCACCTCAATCACTATGTTGTCGACATCATTCCCGAGAGCCAGTGCGGCTTTCGAGCAGGACAAGGCACCATTGACATGTTTGCAGCCAGGCAAATACAAGAGAAGTGCCAAGAACAAAATTGTGATTTGTTCATAGTGTTCGTAGACCTGACTAAAGCCTTCAACTCTGATGGGAGAGAAGGCCTGTGGAAGCTGCTCACCAGGGTTGGGTGCCCTCCTAAGACTGTAAATATCATCCGCTCATTCCACGATGGCATGGTCAGGCGGGTGGTTGAGAGTGGTTTAATCTCTATTCCTTATCAATGGCACTAAGCAGGGGTGGGTTATGGCCCCGCTGCTCTTTAGTATAGTCTTTGCCGCAATGCTCCTTGATGCCTTCAAAGACTGAGACAGGAGTGTAAGGATCCGGTTTCGCACTGATGGCAATGTATTCAACTTGCAATGTTTAAAGGCTAAAACAAAGACGTCATGCATGATGCTGCGAGATCTTCTCTATGCCGACAATTGCGCACTCATCGCTCACACTCTTGAAGACGCGCAGTTCATTGTTGACCAGTTTGCTAGAGCAACAAATAGTTATGGACTCACTATAAGTATCAAGAAGACAGAGGTTTTACATCAGGCATGTCAAACTCAGTTTGGCTCTGGGGCCGGATCCAGACTCTGTTCTCAGGTAGGCCGGATCAGTAAAAGAATGTCAACTCCAAATATTTAGCTTTGTTTTTCAGTACTATGCTTTATCATTCAGCCTACATTTGTAGCCTACCCTACATATCACGGATGACAAGGGATCTTTTCTAAGCACAACACATTTATTCACAAACAATGGAAAAAAAATGATTTTCATGTTTGGCGGTGAATGTGTTAACTGGTTTATTTTAACAGTTGAGTGAATGCAGTTTTACACCTGAACCAACTCACCACACTAAACAAACTCAAGTGGGAGTTATGAAAAAAATATTTTCGCCTTGTCATACTGCTTTGAAATAAATAAAAGAAATACAAAATAAAATAAATTAATAAAATAAATAAATAAAAAAGTTATAGCAGTGCATGGGCAATAAGATTAGACTACATCAGATCAAACTACTAGGCTGGGCCTACTGAAGCTGAGAATATACTGCACAATATTAATTGTCTTTAATATGAAACCAGATTAATCTTATTTTTAATGATCTGTATTCATGAGTGCAAACAAATTTCGTGTCATCACACTTTTTTTCTCTCTCACTGCACTCCTGCAGTCTACTTGCTGCTGCTGGCTCCTGAAACTTGGCATCTTTTTGCCTTCACAAGTGCATCGATATTAGGTGTGAAATCCTGAGTAGCAGCACATTTAACAATGTCATTCAAGTGTTTATTTGTTAACCTTGAGCGCTGCTTTGTTTTATTATTATTCATTACGGAGAACACCTGTTCACAAAGATAAGGAGTCCCAAACATGGATAGAACCTTTGCAGCCATGGCTGTTAATTTGGGGTAACCTGGCACAAGATATTGATAAAACGTATCCAATCCCACGGACCCAAATTTATCCTTCATAGCGGAATCACACTGCAAGTCAATAAGCTCGAGTTGAATGTCAGTTGGCATATCAGAAAGCTTCACTGTAAATGGCGAGCGAAAAAAGCCAAATTTGTTCTCAAGTTCACTGAATACCTGAAACCTCTGCTCAAACTCTCACAGCAAATCTGTTATGTTGTCTTTATATTTATCCAAATCATTATCGGGATGGTCCGGTGCCTTTAGACGCACAGCTGTGAGACGAGAGAAATGCGTGGTGTCACCGTTGGATAGCTGCGACTCCCACAGTGACAGTTTCATCTTGAACGCACTTATGCTCTCGTAATATTGAGTGACAACTCTGTTACGGCCCTGCAATGTAGTGTTAAGTGTATTCAAGTGTTGTGTAATATCAACCATAAACGCAAGATCCTGCACCCATTCCTTGCATTACTGGGCGTCCCTTCTTCTCCATGAACTGTCCAATTTCCCCTCGTAGCTCAAAGAAGCGCTTGAGTACTGCACCTCTGCTTAACCACCGCACGTCATTGTGGTATGGAAGGCCAGCATGAATGTCATTATCACTGAGAAATGTGTCAAACTGACGGTGATTTAGACCGCGCGCTCTGATGAAATTGAGTTTTCACAACCACACTCATGTTGCAAAACACTGCAAATGGACCATGTTATAACGCCTCCTGGTGCAAAATACAGTGAAATGCCCAAAACTCTTGTCCTCCATTTGCAGTCTGTACTTTGTCACAGAATTTTGTGGCAACGCCTGCCTTTCTCCCGACCATTGATGGCGTACCGTCGGTAGCCAGGCTCACGGCACGGGACCAGTCCGCTCCCACCTTGTCCAGCGTGCCAACGAGAGCGCTGAAAATGTCATCTGCTGTTGTGGTGTCATTAATGGGCACCAATTCAAGCAGCTCCTCAGTGATGGTCAAACTTTCATCAACACCTCTAATGAATATGGCCAGTTGAGCAATATCTGACATCGGTGCTCTCATCTATTGCAATTGAAAATGCGATAAATGACTTGATTTTCTCTTTCAGTTGGCTGCTCAAGTCACTTGAGAGTTCTGTCACCTGATCTGTGACAGTGTTCCTCGTTAGACTAATATTGGCAAAGGCAGGTCACTTTTCAGGGCACACGACTTCTGCAGCCTTCAGCATGCATGTTTTTACAAACTCCCCATCAGAAAATGGCTTGGATGCCTGCACCAGCTCGTTGGCAATAATGTAGCTAACTCTTACAGCCCCATCAGCAATATCGCGGCTGCGCGTAAAAGTAGACTGCTGTTTCTTCAGACCAGCGACCAATTTGTATCTCGTCTTTCCTTATTTGTCCTTTCAAGTGGTCATACTTGTCTTTATGATGAGTCTCATAGTGGCGCCGAATATTAAACTCTTTGAACACTGCAACTTGCTGATTACATACCAAGCACACTGGTTTTGCATTCACTTCTGTGAATAAATACTTCTCAGTCCATTTTTCTTGGAAAACTCTGCACTTCGTGTCCACTTTTCTTTTTTTTGACAGTGCCATTTTGGGAAGGGTGTGTTGACCGATAACTTGTTTAGTAGTGGTGAATGGTGAAGCAAGATTGCCGGTTTATTTTTACTTGGACACATCACGTTGCGAATGTTTATTTCCTGCGACTAACTCGTGTCAGTGCCGCATGCTGGATGTGAGCGCTTTTACACATTTACTGCCCTCTAGTGGCCAGAGGGAGCATTTGGTTTGTATTTATTTTTAAAAAAATCACAACTTTCGATAGAAATGAGCTAGAGACTCGCTTCTTTTTTTGACATTCAGAAATTTATGCCGGGCCAGATTAAATCATCCAACGAGCCGGGTCCGGCCCGCGGGCCGCATGTTTGACATGCCTGTTTTACATCAACCTCGTCCTGGTACGCTCCCGATAAATCCTATTATTACCATCGGTGGCGAACCCCTCAAGGCAGTTGACAAGTTCTGCTACCTGGGGGGCACCATCTCACAGAACGCTAAGATTGATGAAGTTACCCACCACATCAGCAAGGCTAGCGCATCCTATGGATGCCTACAGCATCGTCTATGGTCGAAGCGTGGCATTCGTCTATGCACTAAGATCAAGGTCTATCGCATCGTTGTTCTATCTACACTTCTTTATGGGTGAGAGTCGTGGACAACCTATTGTCCCCATGTGAAGAAACTTGAACAGTTTCACATGCGGTGTTTAAGGAAGCTGTGTGGAATCACGTGGCGAGACAAAGTTGCCAATACTGAAGTCCTCCGCCGGTGCAATATCATTAGCATCGAGTCAATCATATGTGCCCAGTTGCGCTGGACCGGCCATGTTGTTCAGATGACAGATCAGCGCATTCCCAAAATCCTGTTTGTCCAGCTGGAAGAAGGGCGGAGGTCACGGGGCGGTCAGTGGAAGTGGTATAAAGACGTGCTCAAAGCCTCACTCAAGATGTGTGGGATTGATCCTATGACGTGGGAAAAGCAGGCCAAGAACCGCCCCCTTTGGAGAAAGCTCTGCCATGAAGGTGTTGACCTCTTCGAGAGAACTGCCAGTTTGGATGCCCGCCATGAAGCACGTCAGTGTCGCCCAGCAACAGAGACGTCTAGAGCAGTCTGTCATCCACTCAGCCAGTTACACACGTGGACAAAATTGTTGGTACCCCTCTGTTAATGAAAGGAAAAACCCACAATGGTCACGGAAATAACTTGAATCTGACAAAAGTGGTAATAAAGTCTATGAAAATTAACCAATGAAAATCAGACATGCTTTTGAATTGTGGTTCAACAGAATTATTTTAAAAAAACAAACTCAAACAGGCCTGGACAAAAATGATGGTACCCTTAACTTAATATTTTGTTGCACAACCTTTTGAGGCAATCACTGCAATCAAACAATTTCTGTAGCTGTCAATGAGACTTCTGCACCTCTCAGCAGGTATTTTGGCCCACTCCTCATGAGCAAACTGCTCCAGTTGTCTCAGGTTTGAAGGGTGCCTTCTCCAGATGGCATGTTTCAGCTCCTTCCACAGATGTTCAATAAGATTTAGATCAGGGCTCATAGAAGGCCACTTTAGAATAGTCCAATGTTTTGCTCTTAGCCATTCTTGGGTGTTAGTCGCAGGTCATGGGTCTTGCAACATAATAATGACCCAAAACACACAGCTACAGAGACCAAGCTGTCTGGCACTGGGCAGCACATTTCTCTCTAGAATACCTTGATAGTCTTGAGATTTCATTGTACCCTACACAGATACAAGACACCTTGTGCCAGATGCAGCAAAGCAGCCTCAGAACATAACAGAACCTCCTCCATGTTTCACAGTAGGGACAGTGTTTTTTTCTTGGTATGCTTCATTTTTGCATCTGTGAACATAAAACGAACTTTTTGTCAAGGCACATCAGCTCTGTCTTGTCTGTCCATAGGACATTCTCCCAGAAGCTTTGTGGCTTGTCAACATGCACTTTGGCAAATTCCAGTCTGAGCCAAAGTGGACTTTATGGGAGACGACCAAGGAGGACACCACTGTTGAAAACAAATCATAAAAAAGCCAAACAACGGATGGTGCGATCTGACACTGATGTACCTTGACCTTGGAGTTCACCATGAATGTGTTTACAGGTTGTTCTGGGCTCTTTTGTTACCATTCGTATTATCCATCTCCTCCTGCGGCCACGTCCAGGGAGGTTGGCTACAGTCCCGTGGATCTTAAATTTCTGAATAATATATGCAACTGTAGTCACAGGAACATCAAGCTGCTTGGAGATGGTCTTATAGCCTTTACCTTTAACATGCTTGTCTATAATTTTCTTATCTCCTGAGACTCTCTCCATTGCTTCCTCTGGTCCGTTTAGTGTGGTACACACCATGTCACCAAACAGCACAGTGACTACTTGTCACCCTTTAAATAGGCCGACTAATTAACATCACAGGTGTCCACAAGCTTGTAATCAGTCAGAGGACACATCTTGGTTGAACATGTCCCTATGATCACATTATTTTCAATCTTTTCTAGGGGTACCATCATTTTTGTCCAGGTCTGTTTCATGAGTTTGTTTTTTAAAGTAATTCTGTTTAACCGATGAAAATCAGACAATGCTTTTGAATTGTGGTTCATTTTCAAAGAATTTTTATTTACCACTTTTGTCAGATTCAAGTTATTTCTGTGACCACTGTGGGGTTTTTTCTCATTAACAGAGGGGTACCAACAATTTTGTCCACGGCTGTATGTACGGTACATCTGTCCCAATTGCGATATGCCATATGCCTCACACATCGGCCTCAGTCATTGCCGTCACAAGCACCCCCTTACAATTTAATGCAGCCAGAAGGCGGGAGATCAGTCCATCAAACTTCTGGTTTCAACTGTATACACCACTGCTGCAGCAGATGTAGGAAAAGACTCAAAAGATGAAAGGAGAAAAATATGGTGTTCCTTCATCACTACCCTGCTGCTGACAGAGGAGGAACACTTTTGGTTCAAAGACTGGGACCTGAAATGTCAAAAACAATCAGTCACATATGAGCATCTGTCATGGCTTCAGGATTAAACAAACTACATGTGGCTGATGGGCCGACATCAGTGGTGAGCTGACGTCAGCTTCTCGTACTGCACAAATCTTGTTACATATTCTCCGGGGGGGGGGTTAGTGAGACAAAGGCGTTGTATAATCTTCAGGTCAAGAATAAGAGGAAAAAAAAAAATCAATATGGTTTACAGTGGCTGCAACATTAAAGCTGTTTCAGGAAACATAATCAGAGTTGCCGGATATTTTTGTTTAAGTGAAGCCTCTGAGGGGCTCTACACATTCTGCTCCCTCCATCTTCTGTTGCAGAAAAGAATGGATAGACTCTCTTACGAGCCCTCTGTGGGCTTAGTCAAAGGCTTGAAGAGGAAATAATCAGGATTCCCTCCACCTAAAAATACAACACTTTTGTTTCACCATCTATACAAGCACACGCAGAGCCACTCATGAGTATATGCCATTTAATATTGAAATACCCTGGGTCCCCTTAGACACTAGGAGCTTCTGAGCTACAAAGTCTTTTTTTTTTTTGGGGGGGGGGGGGTGAGATCAAAATTACCTTTAACATTTTTTCTTATAATTTTGCAACAACTTCTTGTAAATCATGTAATTGCAAGTGTTTTCTCACAAATGTGACTTTTCTTGTAAATTGAAAACTTGTGTAAATTTTAACCTTTGTTTCTGTAAGTTTGGCCTCTTTCTTGGAAATTTGCTACCTTTTCTTGACAATTTGTGACTTCTAAATTAAATTTGTGACCTTGGAATTTTGGAACGTTCACATGGATAAGGGCTAAACTTTTATCCTGTGGAATGATTTATTTTTTGTTCATCTAGACAATGGTCCAAGTTTAGTTTTTTTATTGTTGGGAGGAGAGAGATTTTTTTTTTTTTTTTAATTTTTAAGGGTTTGTGTTTGGGGTCCCATATTTGTGTGATGTCAAAGTTCAATCTTGCATTGTGCCCCCCCACCCCCCCAAAAAACCTACAGATGACGCTAAGTGGACGCCCTTAAAACCTTTGTCCAAAATAACCCTGCCTGCACACATGCACATGGACCCCAAGTTGGGAGCTACTGGCTTCAAACATGCACAGACCCTTATGAATGTTTGCCTGCTTTTTCCTTTCCTTTTTAAAAATACTATATATAACTTTTGGAAACGTAGGTCTTAAGGATCCTCTCCGTGGGTCACCAACTTATCATGGTGGTGTCAACTTGGTATCAAGGGGTTTGCGTAGCCCAATGAGCTCAGAAACCATGTCGTCGGGGGCAGTTTGCTTCTGGTAGGGTCTCCCAAGGCAAATTGGTCCTGGGTGAACGGCCAGACTAAGAGCGGTCCAGCTGATTACAACAAGGATCCAGTGTAGCTCACCCATTTTTGGGTTAAAAATAAAAGTATGAATAAGGGGGAAAAATGAATGAGATCTCTAGTTTCCACTTATTACGGTGATAAAAAAAATAAAACTGACATGGAGGTTTATCTTGGACACAAGCAGGGGGGCCCTCCATGGGAGGAAAAAAAAAAAACCAGGTTGGGAACTGCTGCTACAGAGCATGACAATGTAATGTAAGCAAGCTGGGGAAAAAATATAAATGCTTCACTACGACACGGTCTTACAAAACTGAGGATTTTTAGGGTGAATTGATTAATACATGTAGGTTAAATAGTTATTTTCCCCCCACTTGGATGTATTTTCAAAACTTCTTTTTCCAGAGCCATGGCTGGGATCTCAGTATCTACGACAATCAGCATTAGCCTACGGCTAAGTCACCACCCATCAATTTATTTATACTGAACTGAGCTGCCTTTGTTCTTCCTCGTTTCTTTCTGGGTGTTCAAATCACTTAGGTGGAGCTCTGTGTGGGCATATGAACGGCAAATAACGTTTTCCATATTTCAATTGAATATTGTTGATAAAAAATAAATGATACATAAATAATGGTTAATTCCTCTTTGAAAGGATGTACATGGATTATCATATCGGTGGCATGAAATGGTCTGTCAATGATATAGTTAATCATGACAGTTCCTGAGAGACTTTATTGTCCAATAAAGTTTGTTACAGGTTTATTTGCATATGTTCTACGTATATATGAGTTAAACACAAGCAAGTTAAACACGAGCCATCCAGAGATCCCCTTTCTTAGACTACAATCACTGGCTGTTAATCACCTTGGTGCTGCAGGGATGTGCGGAACCTTGAAACCATTTAATTGAAAGTGTGAACGGATGAGCGGGGTCAATCACACTATCAAACTCCATCCTTTTCAAGATGTGGAAGACTGCGTGTGGATATGTGCTTGTAGGTCTTTGCTCCCCTTTCCCCTGAAACATTCCACCCTGTAATTTAACACTAAATTACCTCTCATTCCTGAATGTGTCCTTGCTACAGCTGTTGGCTTGTAATCTCAAAATCACACACTATGATAGGAAGTATCACTTCAAATGTCAAGGCTTATCATATGATTTTGGAATGAAAATGACTCAAACATCCCCATGCCAGTAAATAACAGGGTTCAGTGAATTCAGCGTCCGCCCCTTTCTTTCACTGAGTGAATGTAGTTAACACTAGTTTGACCTCAGTGGTAGATGGTCATGTTCAAGCAGTTGGAAAAATTCCTTTCATGGGTTTTTGTTGCTCACTGTGAAATGGTTGGAATGAGAAGGTTGACTGTGGAAAATGAAGTGATTAACTTATACAAAATCTAGTTGAATTTTTCTGTAAAGCTTGTGGAAATTTAGGCCATTTTACCTTTTAAGCTAGCATTTTTTTCCAGGTTTAAGCTCTTATTTAGCATTTCTAAGCCAATTTTTGTTTAAACTTTAATCCATGCCAGCTTTTCCAGTTGTGCTCATAAGTTTACATACCCTGGCGGAATTGGATTTTTTTGGCCATTTTTCAGAGAATATGAATGATGATACAAAAACTATTCTTTCCCTCATAGTTAGTAGTTGGGTGAAGCCATTTATTGTCAAACGATTGTTTGCTTTTTTTTAAATCATAATGCAGGGGTTAAAGCAAAAAAAGAGAATCCTGAGCCTGAACTTTTTTCTGGGGGCAAGGTCACTGGGGTGTACACACACACACACACACACACACTTCTCCTTGAGACTAGCTATAACATATCTGCCATACCATTGATAAATTCAGACTAGATTATGGTGGACTGTTTGAAACAGCAATGCCACAGAAGGTCAGATGTTAGCACAATATTGGAGTGAGATTGAGTACTGTTGCCACGCACTAACATTTAGGATGCTGGCGCTGTCAAGTTATATAAATTATATACGGAATGACCTACAATCTAACATGAAATTTATGACTAAGGGTCTGTGAAACTCAGTAAATCAATGGCCTTTTCCATATACGCTTTTCTGAATGGTTGCTAATCAAATCTTCTTCCACCAGTGAATTAGTTTGACTATTTTTTTTTTTTATTTAAGTTTTTGTAAAGGGTATACAGGTCATTACAGCATTGCATTGTTTACATTTTCATCACATGTTCCCTTATTTTTTGCTATTTGACAACATTGGTAGGATAGTTATTACAACAACCCCCCCTTTTTTTTTTAAAGTGAAAGAAAAAGTGAAGTTAAGGAGAATTAAATAAAAAACAAACGAATAAACAGAAAATTAAGTAATTAAAAGTGCAACTGAGTAGCGTTGGAACAAAGAGCGGGACCATTATTGAAATGGTATTTGTCAAAGATTAGTTCTAATGGAAGACACATATGCGATCCAGGGTTGCCAAAAGATTATGAACCCATCCATGTCCCGTCTCAGTGCGAATGTCAACTTTTCCATCGAGTAAATGTCTTGAATCACGTTAATCCAATCTTCAGGTGTAGGACAGTCCTTCAGCATCCATTTTTTAGTTGGGGCTTTTTTACTTGCCAATATTAAAACATTGAATAAGTATTTATCTCCTCGTCTTTCCAGTGAGTCCGGTAATAAACCCAAATACAAAGTTACAAAAGAAAAGGGAACTGTTATTTTGAATATTTTCCCCAATATTGTCTGTACGTTGGACCAATATTGGTGGATAACTGGGCATGACCAAAACACATGAAAATGATTTGCAGTCTTTTCACCACACAAGCGCCAACAGTTCAACCCCTTATGGGTAAATTTGTTTTGTGCAGGTGTTCTGAAAAATCTTACCAAGTTTTTCCATCCAAATTCTCTCCACTGCAGGGATGAGGTACTTTTCCATTGCTGTTTATTTAGCTTTTCCCATATTTCCAGTTGTAAAGTGAAATTCCCCTCTTTTTCCCATCTCTCTTTTATATATGATGTGTTGTCTCCTTTTAAGTCTTGAAGACCTTGGTATATTTTAGAAATGTATCTGATCCCTGGGATCCCTTTATATGCCATTAAGAAGACCTTCAGAACACCTGACTGGGCCCTTTCCAAATCCTCCTTTTTAAGTATATTGTTTATGTGGTGTCTAAGCTGAAAGAACCTGTAAAGATCTTGATTTATTAGACCTTGTTTTTTCAAATCTTCAAAACTTAAAGTTTGCCCCTTAAAAAAATCGTAATATTTTATCAGCCTTTTCTCTTTCCACTCTTTAAATCTAGTGTCTGTTTTATTGGGGGTAAAGTCTTGATCATAGGCAATCCATTGCAGAAGTCGATAGTCAGAGAGAATCAAGCTAAAGAGCCCTATCTTAAACCAAATTTTTAGCGGGGTCTCTATCCTCGGGTTAGTGTTATTCAGGAGTTTAGTTAAGGCATTGTTCCCTATTATCGCCTGTAGGGGGATGTCACTTGTTATTTGGCATTCCATCTCCTTCCATTGTGCAGTGTAGACTGGGTTACATATCTCTACTAAAGTTTTAATTTGTGCAGCTATAAAATAGTCCCTGATATTTGGCAGTGCGAGCCCACCTTTGTCTTTGTTTAGCTGTAGGGTTCTATATCCGATTCTAGGTCTCTTACCCTGCCATATGAATCTTGAGATCCTTCTGTCCAGTTCCTGCCATGTTTTTTGGGAGGTTCTATTGGTATTGTTTGGAAAAGGTATAGAAGACGTGGAAGTATATTCATTTTGACTGCTTCAATTCTTTGTGCGGTACCTAAGAATGGTATCATATTCCATCTTGCTAGGTCAGATTTTAATTTTGTCACCAGTGGATCATAGTTTAGTGTTATAATTTTGTCGAGTTGTTTCGGGATATTGACCCCCAGATATTTCATAGATTTCAACTCCCAGTTAGTTTTGAGTTCCATCCATCCACTACCGCTTTTCCGGAGGTCCGGGTCGTGGAGGCAGCAGTTCAAGCAGAGAAGCCCAGACTTCCCTCTCCCCAGCCACCTGCTCCAGCTCTTCAGAGGGGATACCAAGGCGTTCCCAGACTAGCTGGGAGACATAGTCTCTCCACCGAGTCCTGGGTCTGCCCCGGGGTCTCCTCCCAGTGGGACGTGCCTGAAACACCTCAAGTGGGAGGCGTCCAGGAGGCATCCTAATCAGATGCCCATACCACCTCAACTGACTCCTTTCAATGTGGAGGAGCAGCGGTTCTACTCTGAGCCTCTCCCGGATGACTGAGCTCCTCACCCTATCTCTGAGGGTGAGTCCAGCAATCCTACGGAGAAAGCTCATTTCAGCCGCTTGTATCCGCGATCTCGTTCTTTCGGTCATTACCCAAAGCTCGTGACCATAGGTGAGAGTAGGAACGTAGATTGACTGGTAAATCGACAGCTTTGCCTTAGAACTAAGCTCCCTCTTCACCACAACAGACCGGTACAACGTCCGCATCACTGCAGATGCTGCTCCAATCCGTCTGTCGATCTCTCGCTCCATTTTCCCCTCACTCGTGAACAAGACCCCAAGATACTTAAACTCCTCCACTTGGGGCAGGAGCCTGTCCCCAACCCGGAGAGGACAATCCACCTTTTTCCGGCTGAGGACCATGGACTCGGACTTGGAGGTGCTGATTCTCATCCCAGCCGCTTCACACTCAGCGGCAAACCGTCCCAGCAAGAGCTGTAGGTCATTGCTGGATGAAGCCAACAGGACAACATCATCTGCAAACAACAGAGATGAGATCCTGTGGTCACCAAGCATGACACCCTCCATTCCCTGGCTGCGCCTAGAAATCCTGTCCATAAAAATTATGAACAGGACCGGTGACAAAGGGCAGCCCTGGCGGAGTCCAACTCTCACTGGGAATGACTCCGACCGAGTGTTGGCAATGCGAACTAAACTCTCACAACGGTCGTACAGAGACCGAATAGCTCGTAACAACAAGCCCGATACCCCATACTCCCGAAGCACCCCCCACAAAAATCCATGAGGGACGCGGTCAAATGCCTTCTCCAAGTCCACAAAACACATGTAAACTGGTTGGGCAAACTCCCACGAACCCTCAAGAATTCTCGAGAGGGTAAAGAGCTGGTCCGATGTGCCACGGCCAGGACGAAAACCACATTGCTCCTCCTGAATCCGAGGTTCGACCAACGGCCGGACTCTCCTCTCCAGTACCTTGGCATAGACCTTCCCAGGGAGGCTGAGGAGTGTGATCCCTCTAAAGTTGGAGCACACCCTCCGGTCCCCTTTTTGAAGAGAGGAACCACCACCCCGGTTTGCCATGCCAAAGGCACTGCCCCCGACCTCCACGCAATGTTGCAGTTTTGAGTTCATTTAGTGAAAAATGATTTGGGTCATAGTTGAATGTTAAAACTTGGGTTTTATGCATGTTTAATTTGTACCCTGATAAATCTCCATAGTCTGAAAAAACTGAGATTAGTTCTGGTAGAGAAGTGTCTGGCTGCCCTAGGTATATTAAAATGTCATCAGCAAAGAGTGCTATTTTATGTTCTTTCTGACCAAGTGTAATACCTTGAATTTCTTGATTTTGTCTTATCCATTGGCTCAGAGGTTCTATGAAGATTGCAAAGAGCAGTGGAGACAGGGGGCAGCCTTGACGACATCCTCTTTCCAGCTCAAAAGATGATAAATTACCGTTAATCCTTATTTTAGCTGTTGGTTTTTTATATAATGCCTGTATAGTTCTAATGAAGTTATGAAAATTGAAACTGGATAAGATTTTATAGAGGAAAGACCAGTCAACCGAATCGAATGCTTTTTCAGCATCTAATCCCAATATGACTGCATTTAAGTTATATTTTTTTATATGATGAATTATGTGTAAAGTGCGTCGAATGTTGTCTTGTCTGTCTTTGTCTTATAAAACCTGTTTGGTCTAAGTGAATTAAGTCTGTCAGTATGTTTTCTAACCTTTTGGCAAGGATAGTGGTAAAAAGCTTATAGTCCTGATTTAATACACTGGCCTGTAGTTGGAGCATTCTAGTTTATCCTTTTCAGGTTTAGGTATGACTGCAATGACCCCTTCTCTCCAAGAGGGGGGATTTCCCCTGTGTGGAGGACGTAGTTAAATGTTTTCAGGAGGAGAGGAGATAGTTGCTGTTTAAAAGTTTTGTACCATTCTGCTGTATAGCCATCTGCTCCTGGGGATTTGTTAGCTTTAAGTTTCATAATTGCTTTTTCCAATTCTTTAGGTTGTGTTTCTGACAGTAGGGTTTTATTTTGTGATTCCGTAAGTTGGGGAAGGTTTAATGTGTTTAGGAATGTCTCGGATGCGTTTTTATGTTTTTTGTGGGAGTATAAGTTCTTATAGTAATTCTCGAAGCTTTTAAGAATATTCTGAATTTTATTTCCTTTGATACTGGGTCTCTGATTTTGTAGATTGCTCTTTCCGTTTGTTGTTTCCTCAATTTATAGGCTAGTAATTTTGCCGATTTACTGCCTGCTTCATAGTGTTTTTGTTTCAGAAATGTAAGTTTCTTCTGGATTTCTATTGTGTAGATCTCATTTATTTGATTTTTAATTTCTTTGATCTTGAGCGAGCCATTAGAATGAGTGTTATCTTTGTGTTCTTTTTCTAGGTTCTTGAGCTCTGACTCTAGTGTGATTAGTTTTTCTTGTCTCAGTTTCTTTTGGGTTGCCAGTTTTGCAATAATTTTTCCCCTTATTACAGCTTTGCACGCATCCCACAGTATTAAAGGGGATACTTCTCCATTATCGTTTTCTTCCAAATATCTGAGAATATCTGATTCCAATTCATCTTTCAGTGGCCCTTTCAGGACACTTGAATTCAGCCTCCAGGAAAATGTATTATTTGTGTATTTTTGGATGTTTAAATCCATATAGATCGGACTGTGGTCGGAGAGATCAATCAGTCCTATTTTACATGTTTTTACTCTTCCAATGTCTCTATTAAACATAAAGTAATCAATCCTTGAGTAAGATGAATGTGGCGTTGAATAAAAAGTATAATCTTTTACATTGGGGTTGAATTCCCTCCATACGTCACAGATTCCCATTTCTTTTAGTAGCATCCGAGTATTCTTATTTTGGGTGTTATTTTGATGTGAAGAATTACCTGTTGCATCCCAGTATGGATTCAGTCTTAGATTGAAGTCTCCACCACATATCACTAAACCTTGGGCTTTAGTTATCATTAGGTCAAATACATTTTTATAAAATTTCCATTTAGCCCCTGGTGGTGCATATACATTCAGCAGGGTGATATCTTCTCCCTCTAGCCGCCCAGTTACCAAACTGTACCTCCCTTCTTTCTTTGTGTTCTGATTTTTTTTCAAATGTAATTTTGGTTGATATAAATCAGGGAGGAGGAGGGGAGTAGCGACATTGATATGAAGATGAAGAGATCATTTTAAACCCTTGTCTACTGAGTTTAGTGTGTTCCACGTCTGTTAGGTGGGTTTCTTGTAAAAATACCATTTCTGCTTTGTCTTTTTTCATTTTGCGTAGAATCTTGGATCTTTTAACTGGATTCAGGATCCCTTTTACATTATATGAGGCTATTTTGGTTACACCCTGTTTCTCCATTGTATTTTCTTATTTAGTATAACAGTGTGGTGGCCCTCTTTTTTGCTACTCAGAAACTGAAAGAACATTAAGAACATAAAGTACATAATGAACGAAACTTTAAAACAAAAAACTGTCAAAAAAACTTCCTGAGCTGGGGTCTCTTTAAAGACCCTGTAAGAGCCCTGATGGAGTATGGGATCTGAGGGAAATTCCTCAAACTCTGTTACGTGTTGAGGGCCCTCTCTTACCCCTGTAAGTTGTCCCATGTTTTTAACGTGAATTTCAGATCCCAATCCGAATTTGTAATGAGTTTTTTTTTTTTTTAATGCCTATACCCCATGAGCTTGTGTGCACCCTCCCCACCCCCATCACAGCAAACATTCACTCTAATACAGTATTTGTTAGTGTGGGGAGAACATGTGGGTCATTGTTACATTTCTATTTTAACATGGTTTTTTTTTTTCCCCTTTAAATTAAGAAGACATTTGTTTCTAATGCTAAAACGGCTCCATGAAAGGTTTTACCACATGCTGATTCTGCATCTTCTTTAATGTTTGTTACCTTGTAGGAGGGGGGATGGAAGTGCAAAGTGACTGTAGAGAGAAAAGGAAAAAAAAAAAAAACCCAAAAAGGTCGCTATTCCTTTCTGGAACTGGAAAGCTTATCTTTGTAGCTCTGGGGCTGGGTGTTCCCGCTGCTGGCCCGTGGATTTTGAAGGTCTCTGAGTGGTCCACGTTTGAGCTCTGATTTTCTCGTTCAGATCCGCTGCGGGTTTAAACACAGTTACCGGGAGTCCTCTTCT
Organism: Pholidichthys leucotaenia; assembly: GCA_020510985.1. Lineage (NCBI taxonomy): Eukaryota > Metazoa > Chordata > Actinopteri > Cichliformes > Pholidichthyidae > Pholidichthys > Pholidichthys leucotaenia. The sequence goes on from CM035841.1 coordinate 431,595,725, forward strand.
TGCCATGTCAGCTGTTGCTTCTTCCGCTGAATTGTAGACATGACTCTTCCCCGTAAAAGACCCTTAGCTTCGCCGGAAATGGCGTCTGAAAGCGTAGATTCTTTTCCCGTAAAACCTTTTTGGCGTCGTTATATTCCCGTCGCTTTTTAAGAACTTCAGGGGCGTAATCGTGTTCCACGAAGACTTTTCTTTCTTGATGCATAAATCCTTTCTTCTGCCAAGCCCGTCTTACAACTTCTTGTTTTATTTTGAAGTCGGAGAATCTTACCAACACTGAACGTGGGGGCGCTTCCGGGGCTGGCTTTGCGGCTAATGTGCGATGTGCCTTTTCTATCTTCAAATCGGTGGATTGTGGAATATCCAACTTCTCTCTCAATAAGGATTCCATGCATTCTGCCACTGTGTTGAAACCATCTTCAGCTCCTTCTTTCAGACCGTGAATTCTGATGTCTCGCCTCTGTCTTCCTTCTTGGTCGGCTAGCTTAGCCTCCAGCCTTGACTGTTTTCTGTGTAAATCCAGTACAGAATCTTCAAGCACTTTTATTCTGTCTTCAGCTTCCAAGATTCGGTTTTCGGCCTGGTCCATTCTGCTGTTCGCCTTTTTTAGATCCTCTCTGAATTCAAGAAATTCGGCCCGAAATCATCGTAATTCGTCAAATAGCGATTTCAAGCTAATCCTTTTGTTAGCTAGGCCCAGGCACTCGTCTTCTGAACGGAGGTCTTCTGGTTCCGATTCCGCGGCCGCTGTGCGTCCTGATCTGGGGAATGTCAGTTTCATCTGCTTTTGGTTAGGCATGGTGTTATTGTCTTTTGAATTTTAATCTTCCAAAAATCCGTTAGGTCTGATTTTGAGGAGGTTTTCCTTGGACTGAGTCTGGGAGTTTCACCATTAGGTTGCTATCACCATGGCGTCCAGACCGGAAGTCGATTTACTATTTTTTTAATGGAATGTGCAACATTTGCACCATGTATTTTTAATAACAAATTGTAAACAGCAACAGTGAACTGTACATAATACTCTAAATTGCATTGTATCCACAACTGTTTTGTTCAAAAGAAATAAGTGAATTAAATACTATAAAACATACAAAAGTGAAATGCACAAAGCTAGATTACTACAGAAAACTACAGTTTAATTCAATTAACAAAAATGGACAGCTGCTCTGTGGCTGGAATCTAGTTCGTCACGTGGTAACACTTTTTTACTGCTAGTTGCACATGTAAGCTTTTTCGAGCACAACATGCAGAAACAAGCTCCTGGTTCTGTAATTTTACACCAGCTACCAAAAGGCTTGCCATCTCTGTCCATTTCTTCAATCCGTGCCCAGCACCAGTTGTTTTTAAGTCCTTTGTCAATTAGGACATCTTCTCCAGGCTTGAAAAACTTACTCTCCATCCTACAGAATGTATGAAAGGTTTTGTGTATGTTGAAGGATGAAACACTCATTTCCAGTCACTCACACTCGCTGTCACTGTCCGATTAGGAGCACACCACTGATCTCTATAGAAAAAAAAAATGGATGGATCATTGGCCACTAGAAGTGAAGCCACCTGGCCGCCATAGTAGTACTGAGTGTTTTGGGTGTACTAATATGGCGGCCAGGTGGCTTCACTCGGCTCTGTACTCACTAACGTGACGTGAGCTATCCAGGTTTTCTACAGAAATCAGTGGAGCACGCTCAATACGTTCCACCATCTTGGATCATTACATACTGTAACTGTGCTTGGACAAAGTGCTTCTACGTACAGAAAAAAGTAAATTTCCCTGCAGCCAAAAAAAACCCCAAAAGCAAAAAAATGGCACCCGCTGGAAAACTTAGAGCTCTGCATAAAGACAACAGAAACTACCCAAATGACCCTGATGGAAAGTGTACATACCCTGGAAGTTTTGGCCTGATAACATAACCACAAGTTGACACACACGGGTTTAAAAAGCTACTAAAGGTAACCATTCTCACCTGTGATCTGTTTACTTGTAATTAGTGTGTGTATAAAAAGTCGGTGAGTTTCTGGGCTCCTGACAGACCCCTGAATGTTTCATCCAGTGCTGCACTGACGTTGCTGGATTCCAAGCATGGGGAAATCAAAAGAATTATCATAGGACCTGCAGAAGAAGATTGCTGAACTTTATAAAACAGGAAAAGGAAATAAAAGATCCAGGGAATTGAGAATGCCAATCAGCAATGTTCAGACTCTGATTAAGAAGTGGAAAAGGAGGAATTCTGCTGAAACCAAGCCATGGTCAGGTAGCTCAACAAAAATTTCAGCCACAACTGCCAGGAAAATTGTTCAGGATGCAAAGAAAAGCCCTCATAACTTCAGCTGACATACAGGACTCTGGAAAAAAGTGGTGTGACTGTTTCAAGATGCAGAGCAAGGAGGCACTTCAAGAAAAATGGGCTGCATAGTCGAGTCGCTGGAAGAAGGCCATTACTACGCCGATGCCACAAAGCAGCCCGCTTACAGTACACCAAACAACAAAGACAAGCCTCAAAACTTCTGTAACAAAGTTATTTGGAGTGATGAGACCAAAATTAAACTTTTTAGTATGTGCAATCTGCTACGGAATCACGATGAAACCACTGAGAGATGAGTCGCAGTGACGTGAGGCACACTGGCGAACCAGGTGATAGCAGGGATGGCTATTAGGGTGACTAAGATCTGAAGAAAATAACAATATAAGCCATGCTGACAGCCAGCATCCTGGTACCAGTGTTAGCTCATGGGTTAATAGCTCAGGGGCTATAAGCCTATACTAGCTACCTTATTAGCTACGCATTTAGCCTTCAGCTGGCCGTGTGAGCCACAAGCCCAAGATACAGGTGATCGGTCACGGAATCACAACAAAGCCTCTGGCTCCCTACATCAAAATGTCCCGGGAGCAGATGCTGCTGGTTCTCTAGCCCAGCAACCCCACCGTCCTCCGTGGAGCTGCTCTGCTCTCGCAGGAAGCAGCATTCAGTCTACAGAATCCACAGAACCACACAGTCCTTTGAGGTCCCTTGGCTCACTAGCTCGCCTTGGGTTGTGGCAATCATCCAGCGTGCAGTGCTCGTGATTTGTTGTTGAATCACAGCAAAATTTATTGGGAGAGAGACCAGACTGACGCGAGATACACCACTGACTGTGGATCAGTGAACCATAGTGCTGCTCCGTGATCAACCGAGCTGGAAGGAGCCGGCTAAAAGCTACTTGGCTAATGGCTAACTGACGTAAGAGGGAGGGTGGAGTTGAACAGCTGAAGTCTGTGTCTTAAAGTGACAGATTTTGAATTGGAGCGTTTGAAAGAAAGCCAAAACTTTAAGAAAATCTCAACAAAATATATCACAAGCACTTCATTTAAACATGAGTGAGCTGTTGAAATGTGTAAAAATAGCAGTCACTGACCCCTTTAAATATTCAGCTTCACATTACTTAGCTTAAAGGTGAAAGGTGTAGTCTAAAAGCGATTAGTTTTTAAACCAGCATATTACAGCCTTTAAGCATTCTGTGAAAACAACAAAAAATACAGCACCCATACTGCATTTTCTTCAGGAAATATCAATTTTTTTTATTTTGTTCATTTTAAAAAGATAAATATGAACAATTACAGTGGGGAAAAGAAATATTGAACACATACAATGGCTTCATAAGAAATGTTTAATAGGAAAAATGTGTATGTATGGATTATTTGGGTTGTTATATCTGGTGAAAATCTCAGGTCAAAGAAGTCAAGGCATCTGTGTTCTCAAAACAAGTTATATTTAAAGTGGAATGACAAGGGGAATAAGTATTGAACACATGAAGAAAAAGGAGGTCCAAAAAGGAACAGAAAGCCAAGAAACCAGCTGAAATCCATCAGAATTTAGGGATCCATCCCATCCTCCATCAGTATAAATTAATTTCAGCTGGGTAATTCCTGACTGACTTTAAAAGGTCTGAATATCAGATTGTCACACCACAAGGAACTCATAATGGGTAGAAGCAAAGAGCTCCCACTAGACCTTCGCTACCTTATCGTTGCAAAACATAAAGATGGCACTGGTTACATGAGCATTTCTAAACTGCTGAATGTTCCAGTGAGTACTGTTGGAGCCATCATTCGGAAGTGGAAAGAACATTTTAACACAACCAGGAGCTCCTTGCAAGATTTCTGATAGGAGTCAAAAGAATTAGCAGAAGAGTTATCCAAAAGCCAAAGACCACTTGTGGAGAGCTCCAGAAAGACCTGGAGTTAGCAGGTACTGCTGTTTCGAAGAAAATAAGTAACGTACTCAACCAATAGGGGCTCTATGCCCGCTAATATTGCAAGACTCCACTGCTGAAGAAAAGGCATGTTGAAGCTCATTAAAAGTTTGCTGCTGCACAACATTTGGGCAAGCCAGTAAAATACTGGGAGAATATAGTCTGGTCAGATGAGACCAAAATTGAACTTTTTTGATGCCAGCATGTTTGGAAGGAGAAATGGAACTGCACATCAGCCCCCAAACACCACACTAACAGTGAAGTTTGGAGGTGGGAGCATCATGGTGTGGGGGTGTTTTTCAGCACATGGTACAGACAGACTTCATATAATTGAAGGAAAGATGAATGGACAAATGTACAGAGATATCCTTGATAAGAACCTGTTGCTATCTGCCAAGATGGTGAAGATGAAACAAGGGTGGACATTTCAGCAAGACAATGACCCCGAACACACAGCCAAGAAAACTCAACTGGCTCCAGAGAAGGAAAATAAAGCTGTTAGAATAGCCCAGTCAGTCACTTGACCTGAATGCAATTGAAAATCTATGGAACGAACTGAAGATCAGAGTTCATAGAAGACACCCATGGAACCTTCAAGATTTGAAGACAGTTTGTGTGGAATGGGCTAAAATCACTCCTCAGCAATGCCCGCATCTAGTTTCTCCATACAGGAGGCATCTGGAAGCTGTTATTACCAACAAAGGCTTTTCTACTAAATACTGTATTAAATGAATTTCATCAAGCATGTTCAATACTTATATTTAATAAAGTGGAATGACACAGGGAATAACTTGTTTTGTGAACACAGTAACAACCCAAGTAATCCATACATACAAAGAAACCAAGGCAACTAACATCTGGTGAAAATCTCAGGTCAATGGCTCCATCAGAAATATGCTTTGAGAAAAATGTTGACGTGTACAATACTTATTTTCCCACTTTTAAGTTTAATTTGGCTCCATGTTACTGTGGTGATACGTCAAGCAAGTCTAGCTGAGCCATGAATAGAACACGATGGAGCTTCTTAAATGGAGCCTTTCAAGTATGTTAGTTGAGGAAGTCTCTACAATGTCCTGCAAAGATAAAGAAACCAGAGCACTCGGATACCCAATCAGCTTTTACACTTTGTAGCAACTAAACAAATCAGCTATGATGTAAACCTAATTTTGTAATAGTTGACATGTGGGCTTCATTCATCTCTAGCACTTGTGGAACGTTCACACCAAATGGTATTGAAATTTTTGTTAAAATTTGATTGTATCCATCCATCTTCCTATCCAATCTGAGGTGCTGACAGCCAGTAAATAGCTATTTAGGGTGGACATTTTTGCCTTTATTGGACAGATACTGTGAAGAGGCAAACAGAAAATGGGGGTAAAGAGCATTTTGGCTGAGACTTAGTCGGAAGCACTGCGTTTGTGTGTCTCGCTCTTGTGATACATGTGATAACATTAGAGCACAGGAAACCCCAAATATGTTTCTAGATCTCAGCTTGCATTTATCATTGTTATAAATGATTGTCAATTGTAAAATTTTAATATTCCAATGATATAAATGCACAACTTGTGTGTATTTTAGTGTTTTGTTTTATTAATTTTGTAGGACCATAATAGCCGTTGTTAGCATGGATGTAAAGTATCCATAGTACCCATGTCTGATCTTCACTTCCACTTGCCATTTAAATTTTTGAGAAACTCAAATTTAAAGGAAAAAAAACAACTTGGGAAATTAAAACGAATTACAATGAAAAAGCAAAAGTTAAAAGGAAATTTGTAAGTTTATACAAAATATCTACTTACAGTATTAAACCTAAAAATACATAATTTATACTTATTTATACCCATCAGTAATAATTATACTTGACATGTCAGCATATTAAGTTCTTATATTATGTATTTTGCAAAATTATAACTGGGTGGCTTCCATGTAAGCTCCCTGTAAAGTCTTAATGATGGTCTCCCTGACCACAGATTTTAGTTTGTCACGTGTCTTTTTGTATAATGAAAGAAAAATTTCATATTTGTCTTTGTGATTTGCCATGTCTGAGTCTGTGTAAAAGTGTCAAGGATGCAGCTGCATTAGTTATCTTATTTTCGTTCATTTTGTGCGGCTCCCGTGTGACTGGTACTGAGTGAGCGTCATGATTCTTAAGAAATAATCTGTACACCAAGTTTTGACCAGATGATACCGGAGTGGTGGCTCAATTGGTAGAGCATCCGCCCCACACCCGGGAGGCAGGGGTTCAAATCCCGGCCGGGTCATGCCGAAGACCATATAAAAGTGGAACTTCCTGCCGTCCAGCTTGGTGCTCAGCAATAATGGAATGGAGGAGGGAAATTTGTGGCGGCGCCTTGCATGGCAGCTGCCCTGATTCTACACTTGGGGTGTGTGTGATTAACACAGTAGATGGGTAAAACACAATCTCGTTCTACTGTACATGATTGGTTGTACAGTTGAATGACAATAAGGGTGATTTAATGTACTGGACCAATCATGATGGACAATTCCTTCTCCACCTCTGATAACGAAGGGCTTAAAGAACTGAGTGATGTGTGTTTGAGTGAGAATGGTGCGCGAATAGGCTTTTTTTTTTTTTTTCAACCCAGCCGGTCGAGGTGGATGGCCATCCTCTATGAGCTATGGTTCTGCTCGAGGTTTCCGCCCGTTAAAGGGCAGTTTTTCCTCGCCTGTGTTGCCACAGTGCTTGCTCTTGGGGTCTCTGCTGGGTTCTATAAATTTGAGAGCATGGCCTAAACCAACTCTTTTTTTTGTAAAGTGCCTTGAGATGACCTATGTTGTGATTTGGCGCTATATAAATGAAATTGAATTGAGACTGTTTTTGTACTGTTCTCCACTAGCCAGTGCAATTAAATTTGCTGAAACTCTGATCCAGCCTGGTTTTTGACTGAACGTTAAGGATTTTTCTAACATACATGGCGCCTGAGCCACAGGGACTCCATATACCTCTCCTCCTGCTTCCAGTGTTTTTGGACCACAGCCAGCCAGTGCACAGCTGTGGGAAGCCCTCCCCCGCAACTCCTGTTTGTGTGATTGTTGACACAAGGGGGGGGCTTCCCCCCAGTTCTATTTTTCAGGATAGCACTAGAACTGGACCCCAGTGGTGGAGGGGGGGATGGAGGGAGGCGTGGGACGAGGTGGCCATGGCAAGGGGAACGTGACGTTTGTCATCAATGTGACAAAAGGGCCATTGGTGGGGGCAATGCCCTGGACGCCAGCAGCGTCCATCTAAATTAGCCATACGCAAATGTGCTGCACAAAATAATGGCACAGATCGAATCTCTAAGGAAAACCACTTGCAGACAATACCGCAAAAACAGCTGCACAAGGTCATATAGGAAACCACACCACAGCATTTCTTTTAACACTGACAAAACAGGTATCACATGACATGTTCACCCACAAAACAGCACCACAAGCCGAAATGTATAAATGGATCCAAAAGGGAGCGATTTTTGACAATACCTCCAATCTTTACAAATGCACCAAAAACAAACCCATAAGTGTTTCAGCAGGCCTCCACTCTGCTACATGGGGTTCCCGGTGGGGGGGGGGGGGTATTGATTATTTTTACTAATCATACATTATTTACTAATTTGCCACTCAATTTTGTGAGAAATGCCTAATCTGTGCAGCCAAAAAAAAAGGCTCGGATAAGTTGATGCAGGGAAAGTACCCTTCTGAGGTCCTACGTGTCTTTTTCAAAACTTTTGCACAGATTCCCCTGAACTAAATAAATGTGAAGGGAAGAAATATTGTTTGGTGATTATTGATACATTTATTAAATGGACAGAAGCCTTCCCTTGCACTCATCCAAATGATGTTACGGTAGCAAAGAAACTGTTAACTGAGAAAATCTTGTTATTCCAAATCTTGGTATTGTTTCAGATAATGGAACACATTTTGTAAATTAGATTATATCACACTTAGGAACAACACTCAGCCTTAACTTGGAAAACCACTCTGCTTACCATCCACAATCTGCAGGATTAGTGTAACGCATAAATAGGCCCATTAAAGAAGGCTTAGGAAAACAATGACAGAAATAGGAAAAATAACGGATGGCAAGCCTTACCTACTCCCATTAAGGCCATTTAATTCAGGTGATGAGGAAGGGTGTTTAGCTGATTACATGCAAAGAATGTTGACTGACAGAGATATTGTTCATGCTGCTCTTCCCAGGAGGGCCCACAGTGAAGCACCCATCATGGCCAAACCAGGGGATCTGGTCCTTATCAAAGTCATCAAAAAAAAACTGGGGGTTGGGGGGGGGGGAGCTAGTGAGCCATGCTGGAGTAAAGACGTGTTCCTCAGTGCTCCCGCAGACTTTTGGACATTTTACTTTTAAAAACGAAATTTCTTTGGTAAAGCTCAATACAAACTCATCACCTATCATTATCGGATTCTCCTGCCCACTTTTATCGTCATGATGGATAAACTTCAGAAGTTTAAATTCGACGCTACCGACAAACCCAATAGGCCTAACACGAGGCTGCAAGCCGAGCTGGAAAAGAATGACGAACCACAGAGCGCAGTGCCAACGCTGACCACGGACGAAGGCTTTAAAACTCAGATTTTGGCATCCTTAAGAGAAGACACACAAATTATACGGGAAGAATTTAAGAATGCCTTAGCTAATGATTTTGCCTCTCTCAAAGCCGAAGTCCAGGCTGTACGTTCGGAAATAGCCAGCAACGCCACCTCCGTTAGCGCACAATTGAAGCTAACATTCAAGACGTGAAAGATGGCACGTCTACTTGGTGAGATGACATAACTGGGCTTCAGAGCTCGGTTAAAGAGCTCCAAAGTGAAGTGAAGTCACTGCGGAGCAAATGTGAGGATTTGGAGGGAAGAATGAGACGTGGAAATATCCGCAGTGTCGATGAGCAAAACCCCTGCAATCCAAACGAGGTGGCTAAAATTATTAAACAAGCCTTATACATGGACAGAGATGTGAAAGTTGATCGATCCCATCGTACACTAGCACCACGGAAAATGGGAGAAGTCAGACCCCGAGTGATAATCGCCAAGATTGAGATTCAACTTTGTCATTACACATGTATGAATACAAGGTAACGAAACGTGACTTGGCATTTGGGCACGCTCTGCAGAGCGCATCCAAGGCTGGGGCAGCCGCTAGGCGCCAGTCATAAAGAAGAAAGGGAAAAAGAGAATGGGTATGACAGTAGGCGAGAGAAAAAAACATGTTTTATCAGAATGACGCTCGGCAAGTGAGCGAAATTTTGATTTGCAGGCAAAAAACCCCTCAATGCACATTTAGCAGACATTTAGCAGGAGATCACACACAAGTTGAGAGGCAGTGTATTGTATGCATGCAATGTTGTATGCATTGTGTAGTGTAAATGTAACAGTTGTTAGTGAGCAGCAGAGGGCGCCTCCTGGCAGTGGATAGATGTTATAATCATGTGACTTATAAACAAGTCCAGAGTCTCTCTTGCTCTCTCTCTTGCTTGCAGAAGGCACATGGGCATTGTCCTTGAGGGTCCAATCCGCTGATACAACAACTGATTGTCGATTGTTTGGGTAGAAGAGCCGGTCCTTCCGCTTATCTCAATCAGGAGGAATGTAAACACGGGGCAAACAAGGTCAAATCAAAACAGCACAGTGCACTCAGAGAATAGAATTTGTCCTCACCTGTGTAATTCTGTGCTTCCATTATATGTGCAGGCTTAAACTGTTTTTCCATGGAGAGCACAGGGCTCCAGATTTATTCCTCCACTGAATCACTGTCATTCAGTTCACAGTTTGCCGCTACTCGTGCCCTCCCCAACTGGTCGAATTTGATGAAGGAGCTTGCCGGGTCCGCTTTGATCAGCTCTCTCACCTTCCTTCAGTTTCTGATGCATCAGGGAACTCCACAGCCAAAAATAGAAGTCCTGAGATCATGCGTCTGTGGAAACATTATTGGTTATGAATTCCAATGTCCATGAGTCTCCTCGTAGGTTCCAATTCTTGGGCTCCCCCTTGGCCCAATTCTTGTTGAAAAATAGTGACAATAGCACATTTAAGCCGCTTCCAAATCCATAATTTCCGTTTAGATTAAGATTCAGCAGAAGAGCGACTAAACACAGACAAAAACGCAACATTGCAAAATGGAGATGCAGCGGATATTTTGAGAAGAGCCAGGGAAAAGGCACCTTTGATGCCTAACGGAAACAGGATCAGCAGCTTCCCTGACTACACGACAGGTGTTGCTAAAGCCCGGGCTGCCTTTTCAGATGCACGGAAGGCGCTACGAGGCCGACGCGATGTGCGCTTTGGTCTCTTTTACCCCGCAAGATCCCAGATCACTTTCGGGAATGAGAGTCTGGACTTTCACGATCCAACAAAGGCCATGGACTACATAAAGAACAATATCCTGCCCAAAGCTGATGATCCTTGAGGTACCATGTTTGGATTATATAGCGTGAGTCCGCAGGTTATGATCACAGTGGGTGCGTAACCTGTTAAAATATGTTTTTTATGGTGACAAGAATAATACATTATTTTTCCTTTTTTCTTTATCCTGTATTGTTAGTGTAATGTGTTGAGTATTTTGAAAATTTTTACTTAATGCTGTTCCTTATCGTAACTTAGTCTGCAGGGGCCTGAGTGTAGAAGAGCTTGGAATAACGAGGCGATGTGACTTATAAACCAAAGTTTATTATCAGCTTCGCTCCTAACAAGTCTCATCTCAGTGCAGAAGTAGAATAAGAGAGCGAACACATTCAGCTCTACATACTTATACCTACACATAACAAAAGACATGCATATCAAAGGAGGGGGATTAAGATAATGCGGGATGTCAGCTTTGTCTTGGTACTCCTCCACCTGACCCTGGGAGGTCAGGGCGATCGATCTGGTCTCCACCGCAGCGCCTCGGATGCTCTTTGAGCTTCGCTGGCGGTTGAGACCTCTTGTCCTGTTCTGAGGTGTGAAGTCGCTGTACATATGTAATCACCAAACATTCTCACATGCTTATACATATGTAGGTTATGGGATATATGATATAAACCACAGCCCCCCCCCCAAACGACTAAGAAAAGGACAATAATAAAAAAAATTCAGTTTAAGATAATTATTATGACATGATTACCACTGAATTCTCTACAGGAGCATAACTGCTGGAAAGTTTCTTCCTTGTCAAGAGGTGTAGCAGTTAGTATAACAGCGTAGTAATATCACAAGTCAGTCTTAAACTGTCACAGCACAATTAGTGAACAACTTTTGAGTAGTTTGCATCAGTCCCTGTGCAGTCTGGGTTTTAATCTTCTCCCGAATCTGCTGTGGGTCCACTTGGGCGTCCTGGTGGGATCTTCCTGTAAGGAATCTGCAGCTTGGGGAGGAGAGTGATTATTTGTTCCCTGCAGGGGGGCTGAGTCTTTTCTCTCGGGGGGGGTCTACCCTGCCGAGGTGCTCTCGCCAACCGTGCAGGTTCATCTTTCAACAAGAAGGCATGTTTAAGTCTGTCAATGCTGACTGTTTCTTTTCTGTCCCCTAAATCAAGCACAAAATGCTTATCACCAGGTTCCAGCACTCTGAATGGTCCATCGTATGGTGGACGGAGGGTTGGTTTTAAAGCTTCATGCCTAACAAAAACGAATTCGGCGTTTTTTAAAGCTTGGGACAAAAACCCGTGGAAAAGTGATGTGCTGGTCCGGGGAGAGTGTCAGGTCTGTTGCTGCCTAAAAGCCTCAGGGCTGGAAGATGCTCTGGGTTCTCTGGTAAAAATTCACCTGGTAGTCTGAGAGGTTGTGCAAAAACTAATTCTGCTGGGGAGGCGTCTAGATCCTCTTTAGGCGCAGCACACAACCCCAATAAAACCCAGGGAAGTTTATTTACCCAATTTGTATCAGTTAGTGAGGCTCTGAGGGCGGCCTTTAAAGATCTGTGAAAACGCTCGCATAACCCATTAGCCTGAGGGTGATAAGCGGTGGTGCGGTGAATTGTCGCTCCTAAGCTGCTGGCCATGGCTGACCAAAGCTCCGAGACGAATTGAGGCCCCCTATCGGACGTGATGTCCGATGGGACGCCGAAACGTGCCACCCAGTTTGTCAAAAAAATGCGAGTGACTTCCTCCGCTGTGGTTGACGGCAGAGGGACTGCCTCTGGCCAGCGCGTGGTGCGGTCTATCATTAACAGATGTGTGAAACCTTGGGAGGAAGGTAGTGGTCCCACGAGGTCGACATGAACGTGGTCGAACCTTCTAGCTGGGATTCGAAAAGGCTCTAGAGGGGCTTTTGTGTGTTGTGTATTTTGGCGCGCTGACAAACATGCAAGTTTTTGCCTATTGTTTTACGTTTTTGCGCAGGCCGGGCCACACAAACTTTTCGGCGACCATTTTAACCGAGGCGCGCACACCCGGGTGCGCGAGGGAGTGAATTGAGTCGAAAATACGGCGGCGCCATGCAGCTGGGACTACCGGGCGAGGTTGGCCGGTTGAGATGTCGCATATTAAGGGGGGCACACCGTCGCGTAAACCCCTTTCCTCCAGCCTTAACCCTGTTGGTCCAGACAGGAGTGCGTGCACGTCTGCGTAATCTATCCCTACGTGGATTGGGGCCGCGTATGTGTCCGCGTTGGTGAAGAGTTCTGCGGCTGAGGTAGTATAATCTGTCTCCTCGCGCTCTGGCGATGTCACAGCGCGAGAGAGGCAGTCTGCTACCACGTTAAGCTTGCCTGCCACATGTCGAATGTCTGAACTCTGAAATTGCAGCTAGCTGTCTTTGTTGCCTGCCTGACCACTGTTCGGAAATTTTAGCCATCGCAAAGGTGAGCGGTTTGTGGTCTACAAAAGCTGTGAAACGCCGCCCCTCCAACCAGAACTGGAAATGGCGGATGGATAAATGAAGCGCTAGCAGCTCCCTGTCAAAAGTGCTGTATTTACGCTCAGTTTGGTTTAACGATTTGCTGAAAAATGCCAAAGGTTGCCAGGTTCCGCCAACGTGTTGTTCTACAACCGCCCCTATGGCCAGGTCTGAAGCGTCTGATCCCTCGGCCCGCATTGCGCTAACCACAGAGTGAACAAACAATGTGGCGTTAGCTAGGGTACTTTTTACTTCCGCGAAGGCGCGTTCGCGCTCCGGGGTCCATTCGACCGCGTTGGAAGGCTTTTGTTTTCTGAGCGCGTCATATAGGGGCTGCATGAGTTGAGCTGCACGGGGGAGGAAACTGTTGTAAAAAATTAACCATTCCCAAAAATTCTTGCAGCGATTTGACAGTTTGTGGCCGTGGAAAACTTTTTACTGCGCGAACTTTGTCTGGCAGTGGGACTGCCCCCTTCGGTGAAACTCTGTCCTAAAAAATCAATTTGTGACACGCCGAATTTGAATTTGGCTGGATTGATTATTAACCCGTGCTCTTCTAGTCTCTGAAAAACCATAGTGAGATGCTGTTCGTGTTCTTCCTCCGACAAGCTGGCTACCAGCATATCATCGAGGTAGACAAACACGAAAGGGAGGTCGCGTAATACTGCGTCCATCATCCGCTGAAAGGTTTGAGCAGCGCCTTTGATGCCAAAAGGCATCCGCAAAAATTCAAAAAGACCGAAGGGGGTTATTACAGCTGTTTTAGGAATGTCTTCCATTCGAACGGGGACTTGGTGATAGCCACGGACCAGGTCTATTTTAGAAAAAATGCACGCATCCGCCAGATGTAGTGAAAAATCTTGGATGTGAGGAATTGGGTAGCAGTCATGCGCTGTCGCATTGTTTAATCTGCGGTAATCGCCGCACGGTCTCCAAGAACCGTCGGATTTCGGGACCATGTGTAGTGGTGATGCCCAGGGGCTTTTTGAGCGTCTGATAATGCCTAGTTTTTCAAGGGTGGTAAACTCGTCCCGAGCTATGGCGAGCTTGGTCGCGTCTAAGCGCCGAGCTTTGGCGAATACGGGTGGGCCCGTTGTGGGAATAAAGTGTTCGACCCCGTGCTTAGCCACTGTAGCTGAGAATTTGGGAATTGTGAGTGCTGGAAAATTGGGTGAGGAGTTGATCAAACTTACCTCCTGCTGTAGTGACGCTGGCCTGCACAGGTGGTGGAAAAACTCAAGCTGAGCAGGGAATAGAAGCAAATGACAATGCATTAACCAAGCGTCTGTTTGCTAGATCGACTAATAGCCCATGTGCACACAAAAAATCCGCGCCCAACAAGTTAAAACTCACCGCCGCTACAACAAATGTCCATCTGTAGTTGCGGCCATGAATGCAGAGGGGCAGGTTCCTTTCACCATAAGTGTTGATGATGGAGCCGTTGGCTGCCATCGCTCCATTGCCACGGGGGCCCATGGCCCGGTCTGCGTGGGAGGGCATGATAAAACTCAGTTGAGCTCCAGTGTCAATTAGGAACTGTTTGCCGGTGTGTCCGTCCGTCACATAGAGAAGCTTGTTTTTCGCCGAGAACCGCAGCCGTTAACGGTTCTCTGTTTTGGCGTCTCATGAACTTGCAGGGGGGGAACGCATTTCTAAGCCTTCTCGGCAAAACGGTGGTGGTAATAATGGACATCGCTCCGTCTGTTACGTCTTGGCCGTGTCGCCGCCATGGTGGGCGGGCTCTGCTCAGTTGTTTGTGGCTCCCCGTTGCTCTGGACATCGGCGCTGAGGTCTGCGGATGCTGCTGTGGCTGTCCGTTCACTGCAGGCATTGACGAGTCGCTGCGCCTCGCGAGCCAGCGCTCGGAAGTCTTGCTGGGTGCTGCATCGCATGTTGACAAACGTCCCTCCCATGTGTGGCGGCAGAGTACTGAGGAAGATATATTTGAAGAGGAAGTTGTCATTGTCCTCTTCCTTGAGCTGCAGCATGTCCTCCATGAGGGCCTTGGGTCTGCATCCTCTGTGGCCGTAGATCGCCAGGATCCCCTCTGCTCTCTCCTCGGCAGAGGGGACGAAATTCTCCACGATGGTTGCCTTCAGTTCTCTATATTTGTCCTGGGCCGGCGGCCGCTGGATTATGCTCCGCGCACATCTCGAAGTGGCAGTGTCGAGTTTGGCGACGATGTGATTAAAATTGTCGTCAGCCGTTATGCCCACCAGTGCAAACTGAGCCTCAGCTTGCTGAAACCACGAGCTCGGGTCTTCCTGCCAGAAGTCCGGCAGCTTGACTGTGACGGCGCTTGTGTGGGCCGTCCCTGATGTGTCCGCAGGGTGAGAGTGCCTTCCTTCGGCTCTCGCGGCGGAGCTGGTGCTCGGTTGAGCCCTCTCTAGCTTCTGCCGTGGGGGAACGTCGTCCATCTGTTCCCCTGTCTGCATGGGCGCCGGCGTCTGCCTGGGTCGCCTCTGAGTCAATCGCGGGAGAACGCCTCTGGTCCATCCTCGCGTCGGGGTCACCAGTGTAGAAGAGCTTGGAATAACGAGGCGATGTGACTTAGAGCGAAGCTGATAATAAACTCTGGTTTATTATCAGCTTCGCTCTAACAAGTCTCATCTCAGTGCAGAAGCAGAATAAGAGAGCGAACACATTCAGCTCTACATACTTATACCTACACATAACAAAAGACATGCATATCAAAGCTGACATCCCGCATTATCTTAATCCCCCTCCTTCGTCTTCGTACTCCTCCACCTGACCCTGGGAGGTCAGGGCGATCGATCTGGTCTCCACCGCAGCGCCTCGGATGCTCTTTGATCTTCGCTGGCGGTGAGACCTCTTGTCCTGTTCTGAGGTGTGAAGTCGCTGTACATATGTAGTCACCAAACATTCTCACATGCTTATACATATGTAGGTTATGGGATATATGATTAATATAAACCACACTGAGCTCCTTTAGTAAATTTGTTTTGCCGATTTAATTTTTGCTCCTCTTTTTTGCTGTGGACACAGCCTACCATAGTAGGTTGTGTATTTAGCTGCTAACATACAGTGGCTAGGGACTTAATCCCATCCTTTAGTATTTCGTTTGTTCGATATACATTTTGTTTTTGTGTTTCTTGCGTACTGATCCCTTTGTTCCCTGGGGATCACATATTATTTAAGAGCAACAGAGTCATTATTTGCTACTTACTGGAACCATATTCTCTGTCATAAAGTCTTTCCACTTCGATGCAACACTCCTTTGAAGTAATATTCCCTATGTTGTTTCTGCTGTACTCTCGATCATGGGCCCGCCTCTGCCTCAAAACAACTTTTATGATGCCCTATACTGTAACTATCTGAATGAATAAGGTTTATTGTCAATACTACCATACATAATACATACAGGAGAATTGAAATTTGACTTGACATTGGGCGCGCTCAGTAAGCGCATCCCATAGCCGGGGCAGCCCGAAGGCGCCAGTCGAACAGTGAGGGTAAAGAGGGGAAGGGGGGGGAAGAGAAGAAAACACAATAGGCATATTGCACACACATCTGCACCACAGTACTTAAGTTATGAGTCCATTGACAAGTATAAGTTATAATGTGAAGGGTCTAAATAGCCCCATCAAAAAGAAGAAAATATTATTACAGCTTAAACGTTTGAAGTGTCAAATAGCACTATTACAAGAAACCCATTTGTCCGATGATGAGCACCTGAAATTAAAGAAATCCTGGGCAGATAAGGTGTATTTCTCATCTCACCGCACAGGTAAAAGAAGAGGGGTAGCAATATTAATACATAGACAAGTTAATTTTGTTGATACATTTGTACATGCAGATAGAGAAGGTAGATTTATTCTGGTAAATGGGCTGCTTGATGGCATACCTGTCTCCCTAATTAATGTGTATGCCCCAAATGAGGACCAGCCAGGCTTCATCAAATTACTATTTAACAGAATCACGGAGTATAGTGTTGGTCTTTTACTTATGGGGGGAGACTAATTGTGTAATGTCACAACAAGACAGACAACCTCCACCTAAAGAATCCATATCCAAGATACTTAAATATTTGACTGCTGAAGCAGGAATAGTTGATGTATGGCGATCAAAATTTCCAAAAAGAAATTTTACATTTTACTCTAACAGATATGCATCCTCTTCAAGGATTGATTACTTTTTCACTTCTAAAGCTGAACTCCATAGAGTTGAAGACATAACCATCATGCCCATTACAATTTCTGATCATGCCCCAGTGGTTCTTCAGTGGGACATGGGACTGACACCAACTTATAAACAATGGAGATTGAACGCCTCTCTTCTTAATGATAAAGATTTCATTACTCTCATTAAAACAGAGCTCAAGAACTATCTTGATATAAATGATACACCTGGCATGTCTCCTCTTGTACTTTGGGACTGTGCAAAAGCCTATTTAAGAGGTTGTATAATTTCTTATGCTACTGCAAAAAGGAGGCAAAAAATGGCTAAACAAACAGAATTGGAGCATAAAATTAGTGAGCTCGAACATAAGCATAAACGAGGGATGGCGTCTAATCTCTTAACTGAACTCAAAGCAGCCCGTACAGAGCTACAAGAGCTACTATCAGAGAAGATCGAGGGAACTTTACATTTTGCCAAGCATCAGCATTATGAACATGGAAATAGAGCGAGCAGGCTTCTGGCTTTCAAATTACGTAAACAACAATCTTCTAATATTGTACATAAAATAAAATCTGGACACAAATATATAGTAAAGCCTAAGGAAATAGCTGAAACATTCGCAGAATTTTATAAATCCCTCTACCAAGATACTGATACATGCCCTGATGAGTCCAATATTGCTCAATTCTTACAGGATATTAATATACCTCAGTTATCTGGTGAAATTACTGCAAATTTGGATGAACCAATCCAAGATTGGGAAATAAAACAATGTATTTTATCTCAAAAATAATAAATGTCCTGGTCCAGACGGATTTATCAATGAATTTTATAAATGTTTCCATGAAGAACTTATTCCACTCCTCTTAAATGCCTATCACTATTCATTAGAAACAAAAACAATGGCTGTGCCATGGGCAGAAGCTACTATAGTGGTATTACAGAAGGAAGGTAAAGATCCCACTGATTGCAGCTCTTACAGGCCATTGTCTATGTTAAATGGAGATGTTCGTATTCTGACGGGTGTATTAGCACGGCGACTAAATGACATAATAACATTATTCATCCAGACCAGACTGGGTTTATTGTCGGGAGACATTATGCAAATAATTTGTCGTTTGTTTAATATCTTATACCAAAAACAAAGCAAAATCAAGACAGTTGTATTATCACTGGATGTCCAAAAGGCTTTTGATAGTGTCATGGAAATATCTTATTCAAACATTAAAAAGATTTAATTTTGGCCCTAAATTTATCGACTGGATTGAAACCATCTACTCTTCACCTCAAGCAGCTGTGAGAGTTAATGGGTTTCGATCTACAAGGTTTAATTTGGAGCGTGGATGCAGACAAGGGTGTCCTTTGTCACCCTTGCTTTTTGCTTTAAGTATAGAGCCATTGGGTTCCAAGGTTGTCATAGCCAGGAGCGGCACTGGGGTTAAGCTCCCAGTGCTCATAAAATGCTCCTTATGGCGTGCGTCTCGAAAAGCCTCTGACAACTAAGTCCAACTCCTAGCCTGCCCGTGTGGTTTAGTCTCTAAGCCTGGCGGAACTGCTTTTACTAATAGGAGAAGGGGCGAGGGCGGATCTCTGGCGCCTTAAAACCAGATGCTTCGGGTAGATGGTGGCTCGTCAACCTGGGAAGGTAGCCCATCTAGGGGAAGGTAAACCCTGATTTCAAACCTCTGCCTTGCGGCATACCCGGTCACGGGAAAGGCTTCGGGAGTCAACCCTGAGGAAAAATCCGGAGTCGGAGCCCCTAAGGCCGTTCTATGTTGTGCTCAACATCGTTCTGGCAGCTCCTGCAACGGCGCTGGTGCCAAACTGTAGCAGCCCTGCTGTTCCTTTGGATTCATCAGTGACGTGGAGAGGGGGGGACATGCTGCATGGGCAACATCTTGTCCTCCATATCTTCCTGCCCAGGCTTGAATCCTACCAGCGCCCAACGCTGGAAGGTAGAACACCGGATCACTGGAGAGGACACTCCAGCTTCGCCTTTGGCGTAGACAAAACACGGGGAATGACAGTTACCGGTTATAAGCCACTGCTCAATTGGCGTAGAGCGTGGCGCCAGGGGTTGTTCCCGACGGTGGGAGGGATCATCAGATCTCACTGGACAGCTACCGCCCACCTCAAGCTGGGCAGCCCCCAGCCAATAAGGTGTTGTCCCGCCACAGCTTGCTTTCCTCATTGGGTGCATGGGGATAAGGAGAAATCCAAACAGCAGGCTGAGAACCTTCGCACCAGGCAAGACAATAAAACAAAAGAGACCAACTCTAAAACTGGGAACTTGGAACGTCCGCACTATGATGACAGGACTCGCTGCTAACCTCAAGGACATCAACGACACCAGGAAGACTGCCATCATCAATAATGAGCTGAAGAGACTGGGAGTGGATATCGCCACTCTCCAGGAAACACGGTTAGCTGATGCAGGCACACAGAGAGAAGAACTACACGTTCTACTGGCAGGGAAAGGGCAGTGACGAACACAGGGAACACGGAGTGGGCTTCGCAGTGAAGAACACTTTGCTGAAGATGGTGGAACTGGGCAGCACTGGCTCTGCACGACTCCTCACCCTCCGCCTGAACACCACTGAAGGCCCAGTCACCCTCGTCAGTGTGTATGCCCCAACACAGCCACACCAGAGGCAAAAGACGAGTTCTACGAGAATCTCGCAACAACTGTCAGGATCATCCCCAACTCTGAACAACTCATTCTCCTTGGAGACTTCAATGCCAGAGTGGGTGCTGACCACGACTCCTGGCCCTCCTGTCTTGGACCTTTTGGCGTGGGCAGAGTGAACGACAACGGACAGCGGCTGCTCGAGTTCTGCACATATCACGATCTGTGCATCACAAACTCGTTCTTCAAGACCAAGCCCCAACACAAGGTTTCCTGGCAACATCCGCGCTCAAAGCACTGGCACCAGCTAGACTTGATCCTGACCAGGCGCACCTCACTGAAGAACATGCTAATCTCCCGTTCGTTCCAGAGTGCAGATTGCGACACAGACCATTCATTGGTGTGTTGCAAGGTCAAGCTGCAGCTGAAGAAATTCCATCGTGCTAGACAACCTGGAAAGGCACGGATTGACACCAGCAAGATGGCTCAACCAGAACTTGTTGAGCAGTTTGCCTCCACCTTTGAGAAGGAATTTGGTGTACCACAAGGAGGAGAATCTGCAAAGCAGAAGTGGGAAGAGCTGCGAAACACCATCTACCGCACAGCCTTGGCTACCTTTGGGAGGAAGACCTCGAAGTCACAGGACTGGTTTGATGCCAAGTTGACCGAGATGACCCCCGTCATTGAAGCCAAGCGCTCAGCACTTGCTGAGTACAAGAAGTACCCAAACGAGAAGAATCTCCAGATTCTCAGGGCTGTGAGAAGCAAAGTTCAGCAGACTGCTCGGCGCTGTGCCAACGAGTACTGGACTCAGCTCAGCCAAGACATTCAAACCGCTGCCATAACAGGGAACATCCGTGGTATGTACGATGGCATCAAGAAAGCACTTGGTCCGGCTCAGAGCAAGACGGCCCCCCTCAAATCTTCCACTGGGGAGATTATCACAGAAGAACAAGCAGATGGAGAGATGGGTGGAACACTACTCCGACCTCTACTCTAGACAGAACACCGTGACACCGTCAGCCCTTGATGCCATCGACTGCCTGCCATCCATGGACGAACTTGACGCCGAGCCAACCATCGACGAACTCAGTAAGGCCATTGATAGCTTGGCCGCTGGCAAGGCACCCGGCAACGACGGCATACCCCCTGACCTGATCAAGCACTGCAAGACCGCCCTACTGCTGCCATTGCATGACGTCCTCTGCCAGTGCTGGAAGGAAGGTGCCGTACCACAGGACATGAGGGACGCCAAGATCATCACCCTCTACAAAAACAAAGGGGAGAGAAGCAACTGCAACAACTACAGGGGCATTTCCCTCCTCAGCGTTGTTGGCAAAGTCTACGCACGAGTTGTTCTCGTTCGTCTACAGAAGCTTGCCGATCGTGTCTACCCCGAGTCTCAGTGTGGCTTCCGCGCTGAGCGATCGACGGTAGACATATTCTCCATCCGCCAACTCCAGGAGAAATGCAGAGAACAGAACATGCCTCTGTACGTCGCCTTCATCGACCTCACCAAAGCGTTCGATCTGGTCAGCAGAGAGGGCCTTTTCAAGATCCTGCCAAAGATAGGATGCCCACCAAAGTTGCAAAGCCTCATCGAATCGTTTCACACCAACATGCAGGGGATAGTGCAGCACGATGGCAACGTCTGAGCCATTCAACATACGCAGTGGAGTGAAACAGGGCTGTGTACTTGCGCCAACCCTCTTTGGGATTTTCTTTGCTATGCTCCTGAGGCATGCCTTCAGCACAGCAACAGAGGGAATCTACCTGCACACAAGATCTGACGGCAGGCTTTTCAACCTCGCCTGCCTGAAAGCCAGACAAAAGTACGCGAGGCTCTAATCAGAGACATGCTGTTCGCAGACGACGCTGCAGTCGCAACCCACACACAGCAGGAGCTTCAGACCCTGATGGACCGCTTCTCTCAGGCATGCAAGGACTTCGGGCTTACCATCAGCCTGAAGAAGACTAACGTCTTGGTGCAAGGCACGGAAGCACCACCAACCATCACCATTGACTACAAGCTGGAGGTCGTGAATCAGTTCACGTACCTGGGGTCCACGATCAGCAACAACCTCTCCCTTGATACAGAGATCAACAAGAGGATTGGAAAATCAGCCTTCACACTCGCTCGCCTCACCACACGAGTGTGGGAGAATCCCAACCTCTGTCAAGACGAAGATGGCAGTGTACAATGCCTGCGTCATCAGCACACTGCTCTATGGGAGTGAGACATGGACAACATACACCCGGCAGGAAAAGAGACTGAACTCCTTCCACTTGCGCTGCATTCGCCACATCCTGGACATATCCTGGCAGGACAAAGTGCCCAACACAGAAGTTCTGTCCCACGCCGGCCTTCCCTCCATGTTCACTCTACTCAGGCAGTGCAGGCTCCGCTGGCTAGGCCATGTTCACCGTATGGAGGATGGCAGAATCCCCAAAGACGTCCTATGGAGAACTGGCAACTGGCAGGAGAGACGTTGGCCGCCCACAGCTGCGCTTTAGAGACGTCTGCAAGAGAGACATGAACGCCCTGGATATCAACACAGAGCGCTGGGAGGACCTTGCAACAGACCGCTCCAAATGGAGAGGCACCCTGACCAGACAGCTCAAGGCGGGTGAAGAGAGACTGACTGCTGCAGCAGATGAAAAAAGGACCCGCAGGAAGAACCGCCACAGACCCAGCAGCACGGAGACCACCCATAAGTGTGACCTGTGTGACAGGGACTGTCATTCGCGCATCGGCCTGTTCAGCCACAGGCGGTGCTGTTCCAGCAGAGTAGACGTTTAGGATTCTCTTCCATGGTCATCATAGACCGACGGAGGCCGACGACGAAGATAGAGCCATTGTCTCAACTCATTAGAGATGACAATAATATTAAAGGGGTGCTGATTGGCAAAGAAGTACATAAAATCTCACTGTACGCGGATGATGTCCTACTGTACCTGACAGAGCCATCCTGTACAATTCCATGTTTAATGAAAATTATATCAACATATGGATATTTCTCAGGATATAAAATTAATGTTGATAAAACTGAGGCAATGGACGTTTTGGACAATATTTCACCAGAGTTTAAACAACAAAGTGGCTTTCATTGGCCTAAAGAAGGTATAAAGTATTTGGACATTTATGTTCCCCTTTCATTAGACAAGATATTTGATGCAAATTATGGTAGGATAATTAGTACTATAAAAAATGACCTAAACCGTTGGTCATCATTGCCTTTGTCTCTCCTAGGTCGCATAGAAGCCATTCGTATGAATGTTCTGCCCAGGCTTTTATATCAGTTTCAAATGTTACCAATACTAATACCCAAGTCAACATTTGAAGAAATGGACAAAACATTCTCAAAATTTATATGGCAGGGTAAGCGCCCTCGGATAAAAAATAAAACACTTCAAAGACTTAAGGAAGAAGGGGGGCTTAACCTGCCAAACTTGAAACATTTTTGGGCTTCACAATTAAAACCATTGATTTCATGGATGCAGAATGACATTCATACGAGATGGGTGGACACTGAACAAAATCTGAGCCTCAAACCATTACAAGCTTTGCCATTTGCTAATATTCC
This sequence comes from Pholidichthys leucotaenia, assembly GCA_020510985.1. Lineage (NCBI taxonomy): Eukaryota > Metazoa > Chordata > Actinopteri > Cichliformes > Pholidichthyidae > Pholidichthys > Pholidichthys leucotaenia. The sequence goes on from CM035841.1 coordinate 431,619,124, forward strand.
AGTTGTGGGCTTATCTGGGATTATCAAGGTGGACTAAAACCACACTTGATATCTGGATGAGAGTTGGAATTGCCTTTAAGTTACCAACTAGTCTATCTGCCTTGTCTAGTATTGGGCATTTAAAATCCTTTATACCAAGCAGATTGATACGAGTTTTCTCAAGTGGGCTGATCATGGGCTTATTTACATACATCAGTTAATCGATAAGGATGGTTTTGTATCATTTGAATATTTGAGAAGACACTTCCAACTCCAAAAAAAATGATTTTTTCAGATATCTGCAAATACGATCTTTTTTGGTTTCTCAAAGAGTGGGATAAAGTGCTAGACCCATCACTCATTGAGATCACTTTTTTATCCTCTGAACATTTTTTAATTCAAACTCAAAAACACAAAGTTATACAAAATATTTGGTTTAATGGCTCAAAATAAGCCTATTCTGGCAAAACAAAGATGGGAGGCAGAGGCGGGTCAAATTTTCTCTGATCAAATGTGGGAAGAGGTATGTACAGTGGCGCATAAGACCATAAATTCAAATACATGGAGGGAATTTAAATGGAAGATATTTAGTAGATATTTCAGAACACCAGATATTGTGGCCAAGATGACACCAAATGTTCCAAGCCTGTGTTGGAGAAATTGTGGTACAGAAGTGCCTAATCTCTCACACATTTTCTGGTCGTGCCCTAAAATACAAACATTTTGGGATGAGGTGTACAAGGCAATAAATCATATGTTTCAAGTTACAATACCAAGGGACTTGACTGTAGCAGTTCTTGGCACCACCCCTCCGGAAGTGCATGGGAGAGCATCAACATACCTCCTTTTTGTAGCAACCTTGAAATGTGTCACTGCCTCTTGGATGAAAACAGACCCACCCTCCTTCAGTGCATGGCTTCAAAAAGTACAAGAACTTTATCACATGGAGAAAATTACTTACGCACTGAGACTCCAATCACCTACTTTTAAATCAAGATGGCATCCAGTAGAAGTCTCTTTATTGTAGTTGCTTAAGGTGGCTATTAAGTGCCTGGTTCTATTTTTTGACAGATGCTGTTTCTCTTATATTGATGTGGAATTTGTATTAAATAATCTTTACTACATATGGTAATTATATCTGTAATGACTCTTTTTTAGAACTTATATTTTATTACAATTTTTAACAACAAAGAAACTGGACCGACACTCCCTGGCAAGGACCACACAGGGTCATCCTAGCCACACCAACAGCCGTGAAAGTTGAAGGACGTGACTCTTAGGTGCATTTGACACATTGCAAACTTTATCTCGCTCAAAACCCTCAACAAGAAACTATTTAATCCCCATTCCCTCAACAAGAGATTGTTTAATCCCCATTGCAAACTACATCACACACACAAAAAAGAATCCTCAACAAGTGATTGTTTCACTGCTAACTGTTTTTCTATATGGGTGTTGGCTGACGATTTGTCCCAGTACCGACTTGTATAGCAAAACAACTGTTAATCACGGATAGACAAAATGCCAGAGAGAGAGAGAGAGAGGGTTGGCAGCTGAAGGATGTGAATAGTATACCTTTGTTTTGTTTTTTTCATCATCCTTGTGGTGACACTTACTTAGGTAATGGTGTCCCTAAAAATAACCAATTTATCGTAGGGCTAGATGCATCACACACACACACACACACACACACACCCCATGACTGGCTAGAAGATCCAGGTCATGAGGATCACGTCTATGCTGGTAATGTGTGGTGGAAGTATGCTAATTACACAGCCAAATCAGCTAATCGTTCAAATTGCTGTGTTCTTTGCTCCCACTTTCAGCTGGTGAAATATGTTACTGCTAAACCAATGGAACTATCAGAAGCTGTTTGTTTCTTGCAAGAGGCTATGTATAGAAATAGTACAGCAAGCAGTAATTTGAATCACACCTGTCACATTGCCTATGACTCCACTGACCGGAGACACAATGACACCCCTTACTCGGTGAAGGCAAGGTAAATCTCTCCTTTTGTCTAAAAGGGTGTGGAAACGTCTCTTTGGGCAGTTTACCGCTTTCTAGGTGTGCAACGGTGCATAGTGCATCTCGCCCCTGTACTGCTACCTGCTGGATCAACGTAGTGGACAAAAGTTGTCCTGAAGATCCTTTTTGTCAGTCTAGAAGTTTGGAAGGCAATGTCACCCTGCAGTTTGTGATTCTCACAAACACGGCATGCATATGGTGACTGGTGGCTGCGTGGCCATCGTGGCTACTCACACCTGCCAATGAAATGGGGAGGGGTGTGTGCCCCCATGGTGGTGACTGACCATACAATCATATTGTCGGCAGGACAGGTGGGCAGGGTGAAGAGAGATGTCTCCTTTGCACCACATGATCCCATCTGGGGCACAGATGTGCTGGAAGAATTCAAGTTAGAAACCATGGGGTAGGAGGTACTTAATTCCTTGTTTCCTTTGGTGGGAGTGGCAAAGAATACCTTATGGATTTAAACAACTAGTTATAGACTGCACTCATTTGTGAATTTTTCCTTTACCTGTCTTTTCTGGTATAAATGAGGAATTAACAGCTTTTAGCCTTATGTTGGCTCAAAACAGAATGGTTCTTGATCAAATAACTGCCGCAAGAAGTTGCATGATCATGATGTAAAGTTGAAATGTACTACTTGTAAATACATCTATGAAGTTTGAAACATTACCTTTACTTTTATTTTGTTTTCATGTTAGTTCTGTTACCTTTTATTATTGCACTTTATTGTAAATATTTTGTTTGATATTGTTTTTATCCTTGGTTTTATATAAGCTGCAATGACAACTATAACACACACACACACACACACACACACACACACACTTGCATCTTTTTATCACTGTTTTTCACCACTGATTACTTTCATCATTAATTAATGAGTTTATTGTTCCATTTCTCCTCCTAAAGGACTACAATGTTTAGCCGGTGCCTGGGACAGCAGGGCCGGTGGCGGACTTTCCCTGTTGATAGCTAGTTAGGATCTGTTGCACACAAATGCACTGGAGCTTAGTATAGCTGCCAAATGGAGTTTTAGATGCCATAAAGTGTTCTTTTTTTGATGCCTTGCATGGCATCAAAGGGGGGAAAATGATAGAAAAATTTCATATTTGTCTTACATTTGTGATTTACTTTGTCTCAGAGTCTGTAAAAGTGTCAAGGATGCAACTGCATTAGCTATCATCTTGCTTTTGTTCATTTTGTGCGGTTCCCGTGTGACTGGTACTGAGTGAGTGTCAAGATTCTTGAGAGAGAGATAATCTATACACCAAGTTTTTGAATTGATTTTTTTTTTTTTTAAATTCGGCAATAATAAACGCATACAATACAATAAGAACACACAAAAGAACAACCGAAAGGATGTAGGCTGAAGCTAGTGCTTATATAGTGCCTACCCCGTTACAATTTTAAAATCAATAACAAAAAAAATGTAAGTCTTACCCAAAATCAACAAAGAAAATCAAATAGAACAAGTAGCCAAAAAACCCTTTAAGTTATTACAAATTTATCTCCCAGCATTTACAGTGAGATACTGGGAGATTATCTCATCTTTGTCACTGGAGTTAAACTGTGGAACTGTTGCTCTGAAAATATTAACATGTTCAACTCTGAAGCAATTCAAAAAATTGTACAGACATGCAATGATGCTTTGTTTTTAATAAGCCAAAGGTTAGAACAAATACAGAGTTACCTCTTAGCTCATATTTGCTTTCCCTTTTTTTTTTTTTAAACAGTCTCTGAATATTTACAGGTAATTGGTTATTATTTGCTTTGTACATGATTTGAATGACATTATAATCTACCAGATCTCTAAATTGAAGAGTATGTAATTGAATGAATATTGGATTTGTTGGTTCATGGTAAGGTTTCTTTGATACAATGCGTAAATCTTTTTACTACGGAAAAAAGCCAAAGTTTGTTATGAGTTTCCCCAGATCTCCACACAGTACGTCATAAAAGGAACTATCAAATCTTTGCATTTTATATAATTCACTGACACAGATCCTTAACTTTATACAGTACGGCAATGGATTTAGACATTTTAGTTTTGACATAATTTGTGTGATTTCCAGTTTAGTTTGTCATCAACAATGACCCCTAGGAACTTGGTTTCGGAAACTGTCAATTTCAACATTGTTTATTTTAATTTTTCTGTGATTATATAATTTGCGGTTTCCAAATATTATACATTGTTTTTTCCAAGGTGAATAGATAAATCAGTCAGTGGTTCACTGCCAATAAATTAAGTTCATTTTCTACTGAATCCAGAAGCTGCTTAAGATTTTCTCCACTACAAAAAAAACGTCATCTGCAAATAAAATACACTTGAGCAATTTAGACACAGAACATAAATCATTAATATACAAAATAAACAGCAATGGACCAAGCACAGAACCCCGTGGTACCGCACAAGTCATCTTCAGCAACTCATCAATATGTTCATGTGAATAATACAGACTGTCTTCTAAATAGCTGTTACCAGTCAAAAGCAATTCCTCTGACGCCATACTTATGTAATTTACTGAGGAGTAATTTATGGTCAACTGTATCAAATGCCTTTTGGAAGTCCAGAAATACAGTATTCCAACTGTGTATTCTCTTCCATCTGTTGCATCCGTAATCTGTTCAACAAAGTCCATGAGTGCCAGTGAGGTGGTCCGGTTCTTCCTGAATCCATACTGTTGTTCAGAGTATATTGTGCTTATCAATGAAATCATTTAGTCTCTTCAATATTTTTTCCAGTATTTTGGAGAACTGAGGTAACAAGGAGATGGGTCTGTAGTTTGACAAGGAGTGTTTGTCACCAGTCTTATACAGAGGAACGACTCTTGCCATTTTCATTTTCTTTGGAAATTTACCAGCAGTAAGTGACATGTTGCATATGAAAGTGAAGTGTTTAACAATACAATCAATAGTACATTTAACCAAGAACATACTGAAATCATAAGTTTTTTTGTCTTTGAATTTAACAATGTCAAGAATTTCTTTCATCCGTTTCTTTCATAAACATTGAGTAAGCGTTTGTTGACTACTTCGTCAGCGCCACTTGTATTTGCTGATGATACAGTGGAGTTGGCGATCTTTTTTCCTATATTAAGAACAAAATATTCATTAAACGTGTTGGAGATCAAGCTATTTTCATTGATTATTCCATTATCTGAATTTAAATAAGATGTGGTTGGAATTTAGTTTTCCTCTTTGTTATATTATTACAGTAAATTATTGGAAAATAAAAGTAATGTAATATATGGAAGGTGTTAAATTTTTTTTTTTTTTTTTTATACTCGATCTTAATACTAATGAGTACCGGCAGCTGGTGGCTTGTCACCAGACTGCAAAACAAATCTACCTATGGGTAAATTAAAAAAAGTTGATAATGAAATGTCAATCATTTCTGGTTGATTTTTGGCTCCATTGATTTTGGTGTACTGTTACGAGGATGGCGTGGGTGAATAATGAGTCTCGTACCTTAAGTAGGCTATGTCCCCCCCGTGCTCTTGCAGCTTTCAGCTCTGGCATTAATTCTTTTCCTTCTTACCAAATCAGTGAAGTCCTCACTGATGAAGATTTTTGTTCCTTTGAGGGACTTGGTTCTTGGAAAAATGGTCATCCTGTCCTTGTGCCGCAGGAACTTGATCACAATAGACCTCGGTCTTTCTCCTCTAGGTTTCCTGGTGCGGTGGGCTCCCTCCATCTCAATCCCTGGTGGTAACTGTAGTTTCTCCATGAGAATATTTTTAATCTTCTCCTCCGTGTCGACCAAGGTCTCTCCTGGTGCCTCCACAACACCATCAAACACTAGATTATTTCTCCAGGATTGTCCTTCCAGATAGTCTGTTGACCATCACCGACAAATTTGAATGTCACACTTTAGAAACATCTGATTGCAGCACATTGTTGCAGTCTGCTTGTTTAGACAAATCTGCTTTTATGTCATCTACGTCTTTTTTGAATGAACTGTAGACTGGTTTTAATGTCCTGCAACTCTCTCGTCATCGTGTCCACTCTTGCATTAACTGAGTACATGATCACTGAGGCTTTTGAAAGTTTCCTGTTGGTTTAACAATGCAGAAAACAGTTCTTTTTGCTGTTGCAGTAAGTCATTTACCTGTGCGAGGGACACATATTCCTCCTCGGATTTGGCCTCTGCTTTTGGCTTAGGTGGCATTTTGCTGCAATTTTGCAGTGGACAAGGAGACAAGAGTCTGTTTCCAAGACTATTTCAGTATTGATGAAAAATTCAAGCAGCAACAACAGGAATGCGTGTAAGGCCTGGTGCCAGGCCTGAAGCCTGTGGGGCCGTGGCTGCCTGTCTGCTTCTAAGGCAGAAAGACCAAATTCTAAATCCACCAGAATCTTCCCCCAAGCCACCAATCCACTGCCAAGTGTCAACCAAATCGCCTCCAAAAGTCCAGAACTAGCCACAGGTGAAGAACTGAAGTTCTATTACCTCTTGAACAGGTAGTATTTAATCCTGCTGCTTCCCCCAGTCAAAAAAAATAAAGTTGACCAGATGTACTGGACCAGTCATGATGCACAATTCCTTCTCCACCTCTCAGTACAAAAACAGTCTCAGAGCCTATTCACGCACCATTCTGACTCAAAGAACTGAGTGACATGTGTTTAAGTCCTTCGTTTTCTGTTTTCCACTGGCCAGTGTAATTAAATTTGCTGAAACACTGATCCAGCCTGGTTTTTGACTGAAGGTTAAGAAGGATTTTTCTAACATGAACCATGTTTTTTTTCCTGGATACAGTGTATGTATATACACACACCATTAAATATAAATAACCCTATATTTGTGGTTCCATGCATGTCTGACCAAAATATTGAAGAAAAGTGCCCGACAGTGAAGTTTTGATAGTAAAGGTTGCTGTATAACATGAGGTGAAGACACTACAGTATTAGTCAACAAAGAAATAACACTTTTTTAAATGTGGATGATGCCAGAGCCAAAACATCTGTGTACACACACACACACACACACACACACGGTCAGCTGTAATATACCAGAGCAAGATCAATGTGGATTGACCCCTTGCTGAGCGGCACAGCTCGTCACTCCAGGGGCAGAGAAACAGTTGACCCCACACTGCTGCCACCCCCAACACTTACGTAATGCCACGAGTATTGTATAAGAGCTCTGCGGCTCCAGCAGATAAACACAGCCATGCAGAGGGAAGACCACAGGAAGAGCCTGCAAATCCTGCTACATAACACTAAGGAGATCTGATGAGGCTGCTGTGCTGCCAGAAGTGCTGAAAAGACACCACTTTGTGCAGATGACATGGCTTCTCCTGAAACATCTGCTCACTGGATGTCTGCATGCATTGTGTATTGTATTGTGCTGCCAAATAGCCTGCATACATTAAGAATACATCGTGGATGGTAAAATGGTAAATGCTGTTCACTCACATAGCGGTTTTTATTTATCTCTGGATGACCAAAGTGCTTTACAGATCCTGCTATCTACCTATTCACACACACACACACACACACACACACACACACACACTCATGGTTTTGTTGTCGTTTTTAATCTAAAATATGAACACTTCAATTGTGAAAAATGTAATTTCAATTTTAGTTTAATCCCATTACACTTTAAAATATTTCAGGTTTTATTCTGTAAGTGTCGATGTTCTAAATTATGAATATTTTATGAGGTGTTTCAAATCCTTTTTAAATATATAACCAGGTCGTCTCTGAAGGGACTAGCTCATATAGCTTTGTCTGTCATATATACACTACTCACAAAAAGTTGGCTATTTGGCTTTTGGGTGAAATCTATGGAAAATGTAAAGTTCACGCTACAGTGATATATCATGAAGATAAGATAAGCCTTTATTAGTCCCACAACAGGGAAATTCCAGGATTGCAACAGCACAGGGATAGCAACACTCAGAGCAATAATCAGAAGGCAAGAAAAAAAAAGCAAGCAAGCAAGAGCAGCTAATCTACATATGTACATATTACTATATATATATATATATACACACACACACACACACACACACACACACACGTAGGGCATTTAAGAAGAAGCATGCAATGGTGACTTCCTCATCTCAAACAATTTATTGCAACAAAAGCTAAGGGTGGGCCTCCTGATTCTTGGGTCATGATTCGATCCTATCACGATTCAATGATAATCACAATATCGCGATAATCGAGTATTCTGATGCCATATCTTAAATTTCTCACTTTGAGACATGACTTGAGGTTGAATAGAGTAAAACTGTTGACATCTTTCATATAATAAAGTATTCCCAGGGTTTCATTTTCTGCGGAGACAAGTCTTTGCACACACGGAGGGTGGTGGACTGTGTTTGGAATAGACTCCAGCTCCAAGATATGCTTAACTGACTATTAAAAGCTGCTGAAAACTTAAGGATTTCTGTTGAGTTTCAACTGCTTTTTAATGGTAAGTCTGATATTTTAAAATTCTTAATCTTGTGTTTTAACTTTTTGTATTTTTAAAATGATTTTTATCAACTTCCTTTTTTCCATTTTATTGTCTGTGACTATATGTCTCTGAAAAGTGCTTCATAAATAAACTTTAGTTACTTGACGCTCAGATAAAAGGCTCCCTGCTGGTGTCTCTTTAGCTTAGCCGTTGCTAATGCTGCTCCCAGACGTGTGTGGCCTATTGTATTCCAAGTGTTTTTTTTTGTGCAGCGCTTGTGGGTTGTGTCATATCAAGATTGTTCCTTCCATCTTTGTTATAAAATCAAAAAAAAGGCCAGACATTTGAGCTAACTTTGAGCTTACTGCTTCCTAACTTTCAAAGCTGGCTTGTTTTGTAACACCTTAACTCTGCACTTTGTACAGTTTCATTGCAGTTGTTCTGTTCGCGTATGTGTATTTGTGACCCGCCGGGGGACTACAGATGCAAATTAGCAGTATTACTACACTACCGTTCAAAAGTTTGGGGTCACCCAGACAATTGTTTTCCATGAAAAGTCAAACTTATTTACCACCATGACTTGTAAAATGAATAGAAAATATAGTCAAGACATTGACAAGGTTAGAAATAATGATTTGTATTTGAAATAATTTTTTTCCAGATATTCAACCTGCTCAAAGGAAGGTTGGTTTTATAGCTTCTCTAACCAGCTAAACTGTTTTCAGCTGTGCTAACATGATTGCACAAGGGTTTTCTAATCATCCATTAGCCTTCTGACACAATGAGCAAACACATTGTACCATTAGAACACTGGAGTGATAGTTGCTGGAAATGGGCCTCTATACACCTATGTAGATATTGCACCAAAAACCAGACATTTGCAGCTAGAATAGTCATTTACCACATTAGCAATGTATATTAGATATTAGGGTGCATTTCTGATTAGTTTAGTTATCTTTGTGGAGAGCGTGAAATGAAGAGGCTGAATTTATTTCTCAATTCAGGTTTATTAACAATCACGTGTCTCCAACATCCTCTCAAAAGAGTTCTTCTGATGTTTTATGGCGGTTGGCAAACAGCTTGTAGGTGCATTACCGCCAACTTCTGGAATGGAGTGTGATTCAGAATGGCATTACTCTCCTACATCCTTGAAATTAGTCCTGTTGCCCTCATAAACCTAAAAACTGCCTTATAGACCGCATCCCCTGAACTTCTCTGCAAAATGTCTTTTATACTGAGCTGGGGTTTTTTCCTGTATAGACTGTCCACCAATGCTAACCGTGCAACCTCATACTTTGGACAGTGCTTAAATACATGTTCAACTGTTTCATCATTTCCACAATAATCACATTTTCCATTTGGGTGTTTTTCCATGATAACTAATGTACTATTCAGCCCTGTGTGACCTAATCTTAACCTGGATATGATGTCCTTCTTTCTGCTCCTTTGTCCTTCTCTAGCTCCCCCTACTTTCTTTTGTATGCCATACAGGCTTCGTCCTTTACTTCCTTTGTCCCACTCTTCCTGCCACTTCTTTTTAATTTGCCTTTTGATAATGCTCTTGACCTCTGCTTTGCTATGTTTCACATTCCAACTAACTTGACTCATCCTAGTTGCCCTTCTGTATTGGAGGGGAAGATCTCTATTGTGCAAAGTTGTGATGTTTAATACGGCCTCTATGAGCAGTGCCGGTTAGATTGTAAAGTCTGACAACAGCAGATAGGATGGACCTGCGGAACCTCTCCCTTGAGCACTTAGGATGGCACAGCATAGTATTCACAAGTATCCACAGCGTTTGCTCAATACTTTGTTGATGCACCTTTGGCAGCAATTACAGTCTCAAGTCTTTATGAATACAGGTGCATCTCACTAAATTACAATATCAAAAAGTTGATTATTTCTTTTAATGAAATGAATTACTGAAATAAAACACTTGAAATGTATCACTGTCTAAATCTATAAAATATGAGTTTCATTTTATGGCTATGGCTTGCAGCTCAGGAAAACCCAAAAATCAGTTTTTCAAAAAATTAGGCTATTACAAAAGATCAATTTTAAAAAATTGTTTTTTAAATAGAAATGTTGGCCAACTAAAAGTATGTCCATGCACACTCAATACTTGGTCAGGGCTCCTTTTGCATGAATTCATACTGCATCACTGTGGCATGGCATGAAAGTGATCAGCCTGTGTTACTGCTGAGGTGTTATGAAGGCTCAGGTTGATTTGATAGCGGCCTTCAGCTCACCTGCATTGTTGGGTCTGGTGTCTCATCTCCCTGTTGACGATACTTCATAGATTCTGTATGGGGTTTAGGCCAGGAGAGTTTGCTGGCCAGTAAAATATGGTGATACCATTGTAACCCAGTGTTAAAAACATGGATGGAATTATGAATGTCGATACTGCTTTAAGAAGAAGGGGGGACACTCATTTCACAATGGGAATAGATAAGTTGAAGATGAGTATATAAATACAATATAAGTTCATAAATAGTTAGGAACATTTTCTGGAAAGTTGATAACGTTCCCAATATTTTCATTTGGTATACTGAGCAACAAATGGCTGTGTCGTTTGTTTGGCAGCAACAGCCAATGGGGTCACGCGTTCCCTCGCTCGGTCTGTGTGTAATATGCAGAATGCTGTCAGACACTGCCGAGACACGACTGAGAGAACGCGATTCCTCACGGAGACGATGAGCTAACGTGTTAATAGCAGCCTTTGCTTGGACAAAAACTTGAGATTGATTGGGATCCAAAGGCTGTTAACGCCGTTGAGTGCGGGAACCCCATGACGCACGTGTCACTTAGCATGGTCAGGTTTTTTTTCCCTTTGGACTGGTTTGACCACAACATGGATTCCCCAGATCTGGATGGCGAGCCGAAGCCCGAACCCTATTAACGGCTAAAGGTGATTCAACAGGTCACCTGGAATGGACACTAGAGAACTGAATCTTGTAAATATATTTTGGAATATGATTGTGACGTGTGTTTTTTTTATTAAATGTACATATTTGTAAATAATACACATTTGTAAAAAAAAAATAAAATATATATATATACACATAGTTGCAAGTTCCTATATATTGGTGTGGTGTCATCTGTTGTTACGCCCTCCAGGCTCCTACAAACCTGTAATCGGTCTGATCTGGCCCAATTATCCCTTTTGTCCAGGTAGAAAAGTTAAGGTAACTACATTGCCATAACAACACTACCAAAAAGGGTACTACACCTAAAAGTAAGTAGGTGTTAGTAAGTGTTACACCATGGTCATTAAACCAGGCGTTGGTACTTTTGGCAGCAGTGTGGGCAGATGCCAAATCCTGCTGGAAAATGAAATCAGGATCTCCATAAACCTTTTCAGCAGATGGAAGCATGAAGTAAGTGCTCTAAAATGTCCTGGTAGACAGCTGCATTGACTTTGGACTTAAAACACAGTGGACTAACACCAGCAGATGACATGGCTCCCCAAATCAGGTGCCAAGTCCTGTCACTTGGAAATCAAGGTCCCAGAGTCTGGAGGAAGAGTGAACAGGCACAGAATCTAAGTTGCTTGAGGTCCAGTGTGACGTTTCCACAGTCAATGATATGTGGAGCCATGCCATCTGCTGGTGTTTTTCCACTGTGTTTAATTAACTCCAATGTCAGTGCACCCATCTTACAGTAAATTTTAGAGCACTTCATGCTTCCCTCTGACAAGCTTTATGGAGATGCTGATTTAATTTTCTAGCAGGACATGGCACCTGATGTATTGTCAAGAGGAAGATGAAATACACCAGATCCAACAACACAGACAAGCTGAAGGCTGCAATCAAAGCAACCTGGGCTTCCATAACACCTCAGCAGTAACATAGGTTGATCACCTCCATGCCATGCTGCATTGATGCAGTAATTATGAAAAAGGAGCCCCGATCAAGTATTGAGTGTGTACAGACACTTTTCAATCGGCCAACATTTCTATTAAAATTCTTTTAAACTTTATAATCTAATTTTTTGAGAAACTGAATTTGGGGTTTTCATTTGCTGCAAGCTATAACCATCAAAATTAAAAGAAACACTTGAAATAAATCACTGTGTAATGAATCTATGAGTTTCACTTTTTGAATTGAATTATTGAAATAAATCAACTTTTCAATGACATTCTAATTTAATGAGATGCACCTGTATGATGTCACAAGCTTGGCACACCTATCTTTGGACAGTTTCACCCATTCCTCTTTGCAGCACCTCTCAAGCTCCAACAGGTTGGATGGGAAGCGTCAGTGCACAGCCATTTTCAGATCTCTCCAGAGATGTTCCATTGGATTCAAGTCTGGACTCTGGCTGGGCCACTCAAGGACATTCACAGACTTGTCCTGAAGCCATTCCTTTGATATCTTGGCTATGTGCTTAGGGTCGCTGTCCTGCTGAAAGATGAACAGTTGCCCCAGTCTGAGGTCAAGAGCGCTCTGGAGCAGGTTTTCATCCAGGCTGTCTCTACATTGCTGCATTCATCTTTCCCTCTATCCTGACTAGTTTCCCAGTTCCTGCCACTGAAAAACATCCCCACAGCATGATGCTGCCACCACCATACTACGCTATAGGGATGGTATTGGCCTGGTGATGAGCGGTGCCTGGTTTCCTCCAAACATGACGCCTGGCATTCACACCAAAGAGTTCAATCTTTGTCTCATCAGACCAGAGAATTTTGTTTCCCATGGTCTGAGAGTCCTTCAGGTGCCTAATGCCAAACTCCAGGCGCGCTGCCATGTGCCTTTTACTAAGGAGTGGCTTCCGTCTAGCCACTCTACCATACAGGCCTGATTGGTGGATTGCTGCAGAGATGGTTGTCCTTCTGGAAGGTTCTCCTCTCTCCACAGAGAAATATTGGAGCTAGTGATGGGACGAGCAACACTGGTGCATCAGCACTGTGCCGAGCGCACAACAGTGAAACCCCGTATTGGTGCGTGTATCGCTTTCCGAAAAAAATCATGTGACCGATACAAGTAGTGTCATTTGGATGTGCCGCGCCAAATTGTGTTTATAAGGAAACAAAGTGTATTGACATGTATTGTTGTGGATTTGTTGAATGGAGATGAAACTGTTTGCTGTTGCTGTGTCTGTTGGATTTTTGCTTGCCCTCACCTTGTTTAACTTCTGACTTCATGGATCGTTCCAATAAGAAGTTTTCCCCAGTCTGGAATCATTTTGATCTTTTGACGGCAAATAAGGTAAATCTTTTTTTCTCCTTGGGCATTGTTTACTGTTAGTTTTTGAATTAAATATGTTTCTACTCTTTTCTGTAAGAGGTTTGAATTGTTTTCAGATAAATTAACTTATTTTATTGTAGGCGAAGTGTCGGCTCTGTTCTACAGAGCTATCTTACATCAATAAGAGCACTTCATCAATGCTGAGGCATTATAAAGCTCGGCATGGCAATGAAGAATTGGCAGATACTCGTGAGTACCCCAGGTATGTTGAAATTCTCAAAATTTGAATTTTCAAAAATAGTTTACACACAATAGTCACACAAAGCTTTTTGTTTGTAAAAATTAGTCCTTTAACAAGCTTTAAACAAAATATTTCCTTTTGGCTTGCAGTTCTAACAAGCAAGCAGTGGATGAGGCTGTGGTCAACATGATCATTAACCTCTTGCACTCCGGTGTACCGTGGGCGGGCACGTCTCTGCGTCCCAGTGCACCCTCGTGCGTCCTAGAACGCACTGTGTGTCTCAGTACACACTCGGACGCACAGTGCGCCCTGTGCGTCTGAGTGTGCACGGAAAAAAAAGCTGCATTGATCAGCTTTCTTTTCACACAGCCGTGAACAGAAAGCCAAAGGAGTGTATGATTGGTTTAGATTTGATTGACCTCTAAGAGCCTTGAATTGGGTTTCTGAAACCTTGAAGAACCAATGACTGAAAACCTAGCAAGGAGGACCTGCCTACCAACGGCTGTGAATACGAGCCAGTTGAAGCAGAGAAGTTTGACAGTTGACATGCGTCTCCCTGCATAAAATCTTTTGCCTAAGCTGCTGGGTGACTGACATTGAGACCTGTGCGGAACGGTAGCATCAGCCAGTCTTGTTTGGAAAAATGGTTCGCCAAAACTGCAAGCGTGGAAGCGGAGATGTTTTGACTGGGTCGGGTGACCAGAAGCACGAGTCCGTTACAACCGGACCAGCTTCATGTTCGTCTGACAATGAGGAACTTACTGCTGTTGTGGACAGGTAAGCGTTATAAGCTAAATTATTCTTCATCGATGAAAATAGTAATAAAAATCACTTTTGACCGATCGGTAATTCCAATGGTGCGTCATGGCCACAAGTTTTTTGGTGTGCAGAGTTCCTCTGTAGCGGGGCGTTATCCTCTGCATCGCAAATAGATATTTTAGCATAATTTTTATTGCACTGTAGGCTATTTTTTCTTGTAAAAAAGGCCACACATTTTTTACGTGGCATGTGTGTGGGGTTGTTTATCCATCCATCTACCGCTTTTCCGGAGGTCTGGGTCGCAGAGGCAGCAGTTCAAGCAGAGAAGCCCAGACTTTCCTCTCCCCAGCCACCTGCTCCAGCTCTCCAGAGAGGATACCAAGGCGTTCCCAGACCAGCTGGGAGACAGTCTTTCCACCGAGTCCTGGGTCTGCCCAGGGGGTCTCCTCCCAGTGGGTTGTTACCCTCTAGAAATGTAATAATGTTTTAGTATAATTTTTATTGCACTTCAGGCTATTTTTTGTTAAAAAAAAAAAATATAGGAACTGCGCTGTGTATGTGAACTCTGGGGAAAATAGGAGAATAGTGAAAAATAAAAATTGAACTTTGTAAATGACTTTCTTCACATAATAGACAAACTTCAGATGAAGACTCTGGTGAGGAGTGGATGCCAGACGAGCACTCTGCCAGCAAGCGCAGAAGAAGGGAGCTGCAGGCGAGCTCGTCAGAAGAGGAAACCCCTACCCCAAAGAGAGGGACACCACTGGGGAGGGGAAGAGGAGGTAGCAGGACAGGAAGAGGAGGAGAGAGTGGTGATGGCAGCCCTCAGCCTGGGACATCGGCCGGCCCTTCATCAGCTGAGGAGAGGTGGCATGATTCCGACATCATTCCACCACAGCCCATTTTTCGTCCCAAAAATCCACCTGGACCTCAACTAATTACAACAGCTTCATACACCCCCATTCAGTTGTTTGTTGTTTTTCACTCCATCTGTGCTAGACCACATTGAGAACACCAACCTACATGGCTCTGCACACTACAACACACCCACCAGCCCCTGGATTGACCTCACACACTCTGACCTGCTCTCATTTTTTGGCCTGATTTACATGGGTATAGTAAAGTGCAAATCCTTCAGTGATTACTGGCGAGGGGGACACCTGTACAGCCTTCCTTTCCCCAAGAGTGTAATGACCGGGACAAAGTTTCTCCTGATCAGCTGGGCCCTTCACCTCAGCAGCAGAAGAGAGGCACGGATATGCATGACCGCCTCAGCAAAATCAAGCCTCTCTATGAAGAGATGAGAGAAGCATGCAGGAGAAACTTTCACCCTGGTCAGAACATCTCCATTGATGAGAGGATGGTTGCATCAAAAGCCCACATTGGCTTCAAACAGTATATGAAAAACAAGCCAGTGAAGTGGGGCTACAAGCTGTTTGTGTTGGCCGACTCCAGTACTGGCTACACCTGGGACTTGTGTATAAGGGCAAAGCAAAGTCAAGTAGTGGCATGGGACTCGGTGATGCAGCTACTTGACACACAGTTGCTGGGCATTGGGTACAAACTCTTTGTGGACAATTTCTACACAAGCCCTGCTCTTTTTCAGGATCTCCTGAAAAAGGGCATCTATGCCTGTGGAACCAGCCGCACCAACAGGGTTGGCTTTCCCCAGACCAAGGATAACAGCCTGGTTTCCAGCTCTCCACGGGGAAGCATCCGCTGGATTAGGAAGGACTCCCTTCTTTTCCTCCAGTGGCGAGACACAAGGGATGTGTTCATGTGCTCCACATTGCACACTGCCCACTCAGGAGAGACTGTGTCCCAGAGGGTGAAAGATGCACAGGGGCAGTGGTCAAGAAAGGACATCTCCGTGCCGCCTTGTGTAAAGGACTACAACAGGTATGTAATGATTTGAAAATCTAACAATTGGCTTGAGTAATATATTGAAGTGTTCTAAAAATTGTTTTGTCCATTCAGGTGCATGGGTGGAGTCGACCTATCAGATGCCCTGATAGGCTACTACAGTGTTCTCCATAAGACCATGAAGTGGTATAAGAGCTTTTTTTTTTAACCACTTCATGGACATTGCAATCGTCAATGCCTACATCCTCCACAAGGCACTCACCTCTGGAAGAGGAGAGAAGCCACTGAGACAGAAGGCATTTTGGGAGACCCTTGCTACACAGCTGGCACAGGTGCACTCCATCAGCCACACTCACACCACCTCATCCTACACCCACTGCACATCACAGGATTGTCTTTATCTCACGGCACCGCACAAATGGACGGGCACGATGTAGGCACTGCAGTAAAAAGACACCACTCAAGTGCTCCACCTGTGATGTGCCTCTGATCGCCAAACTGGGACTGTTACAATAACTGGCATATTGCCAATAACCTATAAAGGACTTCAGATTTACATTTGTTCCCATTTGCTGGTCATTAACATCTGTTTGTTCTCTCCCATAGATTGAGTCCCCATCGTGCTGTTTGCTCTCTACATGTCTGTTCTTTTCATCTTCTGTCCCCTCACCCCCCAGCCAGTTGCAGCAGATGACTGCCCCTCCCTGAGCCTGGTTCTGCTGGAGGTTTCTTCCTGTTAAAAGGAGTTTTTCCTCTCCACTGTCACCAAGTGCTGCTCACAGGGGATCGCCTGATTGCTGGGGTCTTTCTGCAACTGTGGGGGTTCCCCCTACAGTTGATAGTGCTATGAGATGACTATTTATATAGCGCCATTTCACAACAACAAAGTTTTATTGAATTTGTTGCTTGTAAATAGTACGTTTTGTATATTGACATTTTTGTTCAGTAAAGCATGTTTAGAATTGAAACTTCATTTTCTCTGCATCATTATTACTGACAGTGTTTCTGGATAGCTAACAAGATAGAAGCTTCATCTTGGGCTCTAATGAAAGGTGACACTCAGGGCTATGTTGAAGCATTCAAAAGTTAGACGTTTTTCCAAACTGTGCCATTTGGCACAGTTCAAAAACGCCTGGGAACAACCTGAGAAAAAAGCTGTGCAATAATTCATTTTTTGTGGTATTGTTACCAAATTTGGACCTCAGCTTGATAACACTTGGTTCTACATTTCTGTTGCATTTTCCAGCCGGATCTGACAGCTGTTATTTGCAAGCATTTGTATCCAAAAAACAACAAAAAAAAAAACAACCACAACCCAGGCGAAATTTATTTTCTTAAAGTTCAGTAGGTTTAGATGACTGTTACTCAGTGGTAGGAGCACTTAGAGATTATGACTGTTTTGTCAAAAAATTCAAAGTGTTTTCTTTTAAATGAGACCAACCCATGAAGATGCTGCAAAGGGTTGAAGAACAGCTTTTGATTTACTTTGGGTACGTTATTTTTTGGCGTTTTTAGGGAAATTGGCCAGAGTGCAAGGGGTTAGACTGTCAGCCACTCACCATCATTGAAAATGAGGGATTCAGGGAGTTCCTGATGCTTATTGCACCCTCATATGTTCTACCAAGCAGGAAGGTATGTGTAAGAAATGTATGATTGAATTAATTAATGAGTACTGTTGTCATATATTCATAATATATTACAGTATGTGTATAGTTATTTTTAGGCCATCAAGGACTTGGTGAGCCAGAAATATCAGGAGGAAAAGGAGAAAACAAAGGACCTCCAGAGCGTCGTTGCTGTTAGTTTAACAGCTGATATGTGGACGTCCATTAATATGGAGGCATATCTTGCTGTTACTTGCCACTATGTGGACAAAGAAAGCCATGGACTCCGTTCATCAGTCTTGGGAGTGCAGCATTTTCCTCAGAAATGCATTTCATTCATCTTCTGCTTAATCCTTTTCGGGTCCTCCTCAGAAACACACTGCAGAAAACATGGCCACGGTTAAAAGGAGCCTCATGGAGGAGTGGGGCATAGCGGGCAAGGTCAGGTGTCTTGTCACTGATGCAGCAGCAAACATGATTTCATGTGCTCGAATGCTGCAAATACAGCAAACCATTTGTATTGCCCATTCCATGAATTTAATTGTAAAAAAAAAAAAAAAAATCATGTGATCAAATAACACTAACAGAAATACACAACAAAACACGGCAAATTGTGACACTTTCGATCAAGCACCACAGCCAAAGAAACGCTCACTCAAATGCAGCAACAGCTGGGAACACCATTCCATAAATTAATAAATGAGGTGCCGACACAATGGAACAGCACCTACCACATGCTGGAAAGAATGAGCAGAAGGAGGCAGTCTGGGTGTCAATGGCCTCATTAAAAACTGATATCACTCCACTGACTCCTGAAGAATTTGAAATCATTGAAGAAATGCTCAGGGTGCTCGCCCCTTTAAACCAAGCCACAATAGAATTCTGAGGGAAAAAAAGAATCTCAGGGTCAAAGGTTATTCCACTGATGAGAATGATCCACATTGAGCTTCAACATCAAGCCTCAGTGACAAAAAACAGCTGCTCAACAGCTGGCTGAAAATCTGAGGAAGCGGCTAACTGAGTCTACATCTGCAACCTGGAATCGCTCAGTGTGATGACACTGGCAACACTGTTGGACCCCAGGTTTAAAACAGTTGTCTGCTTTAGTCCACTAAAAGCAACTGAAGCTGTCAAGAGACTGAAGTCGGAGTGTGCTGCTGAAATGAGGAGCCATGAGCCTGACCCAGCAGAAGAAGAGCCTAGCTCTTCACATGGATCAGAAGCCAGTTCAGGTATGAAAACACATTTGTGTTTATTTGTATATTTCTGTTGCAGTTTGTCATGTGAGAATAAACTAAAAGAATTATTTCTAAAATATTTGTTAGGGCACAATCTCTGGAAACCTCTTGATATGGAGGTTGAGGAGAGCAAGATGAACTCAACTACAACAGATTCCATAATTGAAGTCCAACGCTACCTGGCTGAAACCAACACACCCAGAATACAAGACCCGTTACTATATTGGAAAAATAACCAGAAAACATATCCACATCTTTATCAACTCGCACTTAAATTTTTATGCACACCATCTTCATCTGTACCCTGTGAAAGAGTTTCTTCTAAGGGCGGGGAACTGGTGTCTAAGAGGAGAAATCTGCCTTGGAGCAAAGACACTACAAAAACTTTTGTTCCTCAATAAAAATGCATGAATGAATCCATTTTTAGTCCGTTATTTCATATGATTGAACACTTAAGTTAAAAAAAAATTCCATACATAAGTTAAAAATTTTAACTCTGAATTTTATTAAACAAATTTGCTATATTTTACATACCAACTCATTTTAGCATTTACAAAGGTTTTAAGCAAATTTTAGACTCTTCTCATAAACAACTTAAATTGAATTGCAAACAAATTGAGCAAATGAAATTCTACAATGATGAGATCATATTTTAAGTAAAAGACTAGCAGTTAAAGATTAAATATTTCACAGGCTGATGTTGGGTTTGCAGCATGTAAGCATTTCCATCTTATTTTCATTTTGTTTACCTGCAATGATTTTAGAACTACTGCAGAGGTCACTATTGAGTGACCAACACAGCATCAATACAGTGCCAACACAGTTTGAGGTATCATCATCCCATCATTAATTGGAGCACTGACAGAGTGACCATCAGGTTCTTGGTCACCTCCCTGACTAAAGCCCTTCTCCCCCGATCACTCAGTTTAGACGGCCGGCCATCTCTAGGAAGAGTCCTGGTGGTTCTGAACTTCTTCCATCAGGTTCCGGTTACTTTATTTGTACCCGTAGGTAGATTTGTTTTGCAGTTGGTGACATCCATATTTACAAGCCACTAATTACATTCAACATAGACACAAACACAGGCACACATCTTACAAAATAGGTAAATATAAAATATGTACAATATAATTTTTATAGCTTGTTCAACTCTTTGACAGCAGCAGGGACAAAGCTGTTTTTGTAGCGCTGGGTTCTACTTTTTGGGACAGCAAACCTCCGTCTGGAGGGAAGAAGGTGAAAGTTGCAGTGCAAAGGGTGGGAGTCATCATTTAAAATCGAGTCGGCCATCCTCTGTACTTGTCTGGTGTACAGGGATGTCAGGCTCAGCTGTGACTCACCAAGCAAACGACTGGACCATCTGACTACCTGATCCAAGGATTTCCTCTGTTTCAGTTTTATCTGACCAAACCATGACATTAAAGAAAAGGATAAAACAGATTCAATAAAAGCCCGATAGAACATAGTCATTATGGTTCGGTCAATTTGGAAGCGTGCAAGTTTCCTCAAACAATGCAAATTTTGCTGACCCTTTTTGCACACCCTTTCACAGTTCACCTCAAAGTTCAATCCACTATCAATAATTGTCCCAAGATATTTGTACGATTGTACACATTCAGTGGTCTGGCCTTTTAGTATGGTGACTTTGTGCCTGGGAGTTTTCCTCCTAAAGTCAATAATCATATCTTTCGTTTTTGTTGTATTCAGCTGCAGGTAGGAATCCTCACACCAGTGAACAAAGTTATCAACTACTGGGCCGTGGCCACTCTCACCATCCTGGAGGAGACTGACAATGACTGAGTCATCAGCATACTTTATGTGTCTGTTGTCATGTCTGCTCCGACACATGTTTGTGTACAGGATGAAGAGTAGTGGTGACAACACCCCCCCCTGAGGAGAGCCAGTAGAAGAGCACTTTAGGTCAGACAATGTGCCATTGACCCTTACTCTCTGCGTCCTGTTGGTTAAGAAATCCAGAATCCAACCCACCAGATTATTGCTTAAATCAAATTGTTGCAGGAGCCTTTCAACTAAAATATGAAGTTGGATTGTATTAAAGGCAGAAGAAAAGTCCACAAATAAAAGCCTGGCGTGTGTCCCATTAAAATCCAGATGTTTAAAAAGCATGTCAAACAGAGTGACAGTGGCATCCTCCACTCCTCTGTGAGGCCTATAGGCAAACTGCAGAGGATCCAATGCATGTTCAGTCTGCCTTAGGACCTCACATCTGACCAGTTTTTCAAAAATTTTCATTAAAATTGAAGTCAAAGCAACTGATCTAAAGTCGTTTACCGTTTTAGGACAGCTGGATTTTGGAACTGGAACAACCACGGCATCTTTCCAGATCTTAGGCACATGTTGTGTCTGTAAGGACTTATTGAAAATATAATGAAATATAGGACTCAGTTCATGTGCACAGGACTTTACCGGGCGTCCACATATATTATCAGGGCCCTGACTTTTGTTCACTTTTACAGCGCGGAACTCCCTTTTAACATCCTGCATCTCAATATTAAAGTGCTGATTGTCTTTGAGTTTCTGTTTCAAATCTTGGATTTCTGTGCTAAAATCAAAGGAGTCAAAACGACCATAAAAACAATTAAGAGCATTAGCCAGCTCTGTGTCTGAACTAAAACCATCTAAAAACACACGATTACTGCGCTCTGTAGGCCTGCAATAGTTTTCATACTGGCCCAGGCCGAACCAAGTTTATTTGCTGCCATCTTGCTTTCCAACTCTGATTTATAATTCTGTTTTGCTCTTAAAATTTCGGCCTTCAGCTCCTTGGTGGCACAGATGACGGAGGCCACTGTGCTCATTGGGACCTTCAAAGCAGCAGAAATTTTTTTTCTGTACCCTTCCCCAGATTTGTGCCTCGAGACAATCCTGTCTCAGAGGTCTACAGACAATTCCTTTGACTTCATGCTTGGTTTGTGCTCTGACATGCACTGTCAACTGTGGGACTTTATATAGACAGGTGTGTGCCTTTCCAAGTCCTGCCCAATCAACTGAATTTATCACAGGTGGACTCCAATTAAGCTGTAAAAACATGTCAAGGATGATCAGTGGAAACAGGATGAACCTGAGCTCAATTCTGAGCTTCATGGCAAAGGCTGTGAATACTTATGTACATGTGATTTCTTAGCTTTTTATTTTTAATAAATTTGAAAAATCTCAAGATTTTTTCACATTGTCATTATAGGGTATTGTGTGTAGAATTTTGAGGAAAAAAATGAAGTTAATCCCCTTTGGAATAAGGCTGTAACATAACAAAATGTGGAAAAAGCCAAGCGCTGTGAATACTTTCCGGATGCACTGTATATAGGGAACAGAATAATTGCACACACGGGACATCTGAGACACTAATCAGGGACTAAATGAATACACATGGGAGGACTGTGGCTAAACAGAAAAACATAGGACCTTTCACAATAAAGGGACTGACTATAGACTAAGAATACACAAGGAAGACAATGGACAAAAGAACCAAGGGCAGACGAGGGAGGAAATCAGAATAAACAACATAACCAGGAACTGAGAATACCACTAATGACCACAAACAAAATAACAGTCCAAAAATAACAAAAAGCATGGACATGACAAGTGCAGCATCACCATATTAAAAAAATATGTAGATGTGGAGACACACAACAAAGGTTCAGTCAGTACTGGCACACACCAGTCCTCCTTGTGTGATGTGTTCCTGCAGATAGACTAAAAGAGTCACAGCCGTGGCGGTCTTCAGAGTCAAAATCTCTGACTCTGCTGACTCCAACTGCAGCTGATGGTGGGAGGTTTTTTTTCTGTTCTTCAGAAATGTGCTGCACATTGGAAGATGACGGTTGATGTGGCGTTACAATGAATTCACAGAGAGAGCACTATTGGTGGAGTTGTTCCGCATTCATCAGAAACTCTAGAACCACTCGATTATTGCTGTTACTTACTGTCGCAAAGGATGTCGGGTTCCAAGCAGCACAGCTGAGGGAAGCCAACTGTTCTTCTTCTCTGCTAGAAGTGTAAGGGGAGCAAAAACCGTAATGGGGAGAAATTAAATTTTACACCCAGATCAGAAATTCTTCCCACTAGACCCAAAAGCAAAGTACTACATCCAATAAACAGTTTTTTTGTTTTTGCAAATATTTCAAGAACTCATCATTCTAATCTCTGTTGAAAATATGCTACAGAAAGCTTCAATTTTTTTAGCATCAGACCAGTGAAGAAAAGTTAGAACATTTCAATGTGCAAGTGAAGGTAAAAATTCACTCCTCAAAGGTCATTCATCCAACTTGCTTGAAATAAAGCAGGCAGCATTTACAGATGCTGATAATGAAAAGCTGTTAAAATTGTGGGAAAAAAAAAAGTTAGTTTTGATTTTACCGGCCATCGAATTTGGAGTTTGTCTTTGGCCTGTATTTTCTGATATAGTGATCCATCATTAATGAAACTTCACACTCACAACTATATTCTTTAGAAGCACTCCAAATTTAATGTAATTCTGTTTATAGTGTGTACCAGGATGTGTTTAGAGAATGTAAGACTGTGAACTGAACGAGTCCTGTGGTGTACAGAGTTCAGGTGCTGATACAGTATGCTGGAGGTCCCGGGTTGAATTCTAGGAAAGTCTCTAATGTGACGTTGACACCTAATGTGTAGCCCACCTGCTGCACCTAACTACAGGTTAATGGATGGAATTACAAACACTAAGCTCTGATAGTGTTAAACTATGTTTCATCTTGCAGTAACAAGTCAGTTATCGTTTTCAGACAAAATGAGAGGAAACCAGCTTTTTAATTTCAGGCTGCTTGAGGGCCAAATTCTTCCATAAGTGCACAAAACACATCAGCCACACCATAGCTGTCCTAATCCTGCATATGGATTTTCATGCAACAGGACATACAATAAGCACTAACGCTAGACTCTGACAGTGTAATTCTGACAGTGTCATTTAGGCTCAGGGACTCGAGCAGCTTCAGACAGTCTGCACAACATGTGCACGTAAACCTTAACAGGTCGAACACAGAAACATGATGCAAGTTCAAATCGTTCAACTCTGTGTCCTTAAGCCTGCTAATCGTTACCAGTTCAGTGCATGCACATATACGCAAACTGCAGCATGTGGTTGCATTTACTGTGGACCGCAAGTTCTTACAAGCAAGTGGGTGGTATTAGCCAACGCGTTGCATGTTCGTCAGCAGGAAAGAAAATGCCGAAATTAGAAAAAGTCAGAGGGAAGCATGGAGTGAGAGACTCCAATTACAATGTTTTCCTGGAAATCATGTTGAATAGACACAAATAAATGTGCCTTCATAGTGGATCTCAGTGTGGCGTGAGGAAGAATTTACAGACACAACCTTAAAAAAAAAACAAAAAAAAATAATAAGGAAAACAATGAAAAAATTAATTGAAGAGAGAAGAGAAGAGTGACCAGAGCTGCCCTCAGCTCAGGTCCTCTATAAAGAGTGTCTGCAGCAATTAGCACCAGAGGTGGCTGAGAGAGGAGACGGTGGTTTCAGAACTAGTCAAGCCTGCTGGGGAAGCGATGCCCATATTGTCCTGCTTGTTAGAGGGACAATAACTAGTGAAAGGTTTATTGTGAAGCCAAATACTGTACACTGGTGTGAAAAAGTGTTTGCCCCCTTTCTGATTTCTCATTTTTTTCTATGTTTGTCACACTTAAATGTTTCAGATCATCAAACAAATTTAATTATTAGACAAAGATAACACAAGTAAACACAAAATGCAGTTTTTAAATGAAGGTGCTTATTATTAAGGGGAAAAAATCCAAGCCTACATGGCCTTGTGTGGAAAAAGTGATTGCCCCCTGTCGTTTATCACATCTTTGGAAAGCTGAGTTCAATTTCTCCAGCCACACCCAGGCCTGATTACTGCCACACCTGTTCTCAATCAAGAAATCACTTAAATAGGACCTGCCTGACAAAGTGAAGTTAACCAAATGATCCTCAAAAGTTAGACATCATGCTGCGAGCCAAAGGAATTCAGGAATAAATAAGAAACAAAGTAAATAAGATCTATCAGTCTGGAAAAGGTTATAAAGCAATTTCTAAAGCTTTGGGACTCCAGCGAACAAAAGTGAGAGCCATTATCCACAAATGGCAAAAACATGGAACTGATGAACTTTCCCAGGAGTGGCTGGCCAGCCAAACTTACCCTAAGAGCGCAGCGACAACTTATCCAAGAGGTCACAAAAGATCCCACAACAACATCCAAAGAACTGCAGGCCTCACTTGCCTCAGTTAAGGTCAGTGTTCATGACTCCACAATAAAAAGAGACTGGGCAAAAATGGCCTGCATGGCACAGTTCCAAGATGAAAACCACTGCTGAGCAAAAAGAACATAAAGGCTTGTCTGTTTTGCCAGAAAACATCTTGATGATCCCCAAGACTTTAGGAAAATACTCTGTGGACTGACAAGACAAAAGTTGAACTTTTTGGAAGATGTGTGTCCTATTACATCCGGCATAACAGTAACACAGAATTTCAGAAAAGGAACATCATACCAACAGTAAAATATGGTGGTGGTAGTGTGATGTCTGGGGCTGTTTTGCTGTTTCAGGACCTGGAAGACTTGCTGTGGTAAATGGAACCATGAATTCTGCTGTCTACCAAAAAATCCTGAAGGAGAATGTCCAGCCATCTGTTCGTGACCTCAAGCTGAAGCGCATTTGGGTTCTGCAGCAGGACAATGATCCAAAACACACCAGCAAGTCCACCTCTGAATGGCTTAAGAAAAACAAAATGAAGACTTTGGAGTGGCCTAGTCAACATCCTGACCTGAATCCAATTGAGATGCTGTGGCATGACCTTAAAAAGGCAGTTCATGCTCGAAAACCCTCCAGTGTGGCTGAATTACAACAATTCTGCAAAGATGAGTGGGCCAAAATTCCTCCACAGCGCTGTAAAAGACTCATTGCTAGTTATCACAAACGCTTGATTGCAGTTGTTGCTGCTAAGGGTGGCCGAAACAGTTATTAGGTTTAGGGAGCAATCACTTTTTCACACAGGGCCATGTAGGTTTGGATTTTTTTTTTCCCCCTTAATAATAAACACCTTCATTTAAAAACTGCATTTTGTGTTTAGTGTTATCTTTGTCTAATATTTAAATTTGTTTTGATGATCTGAAACATTTAAGTGTAACAAACACACAAAAAAAAGAGAAATCAGGAAGGGGGCAAACACTTTTTCACACCACTGTATGTTCTTGTATGAGGCATAATGTGACCCGGGACCAACAGTCAGTGTGTCACTTTAAAGGAACGGTTTTTAACATCTGGCAATGTGTAGCGGTGAAACCAACTGAAAATCCATCACCACCCCTTCCCCTCCAAAGGTGACTGACACTTGACAACCACTGTAGTACATCAAAAACTGTCAACACACTGTGAAAATACAAACACTACAAGATAACCTATTTCTTCTTCTTTTCCCATTTTATGCCAGCCTGCTACCCAAACGGATCTACAGCACTAGCCAATTCTAACAGCCAGTTCATCATTACAAACCAGCAGTCTATAGATTCTGAGCTACCGTAGAAACATGGTGACGCAAGATGGCGGCCTTCATTATAGGATACCTGCTCCCTATGGAGATATAAATGGCCTATTCTAAGGCACAGATAGATAGATGTACTTTATTGATCCCAAACTGGGAAATTACAGTGTAACAGCAGCATGACAGTTGACAGCCAAACAACAGAAACACACACGACAGACAAAGGGATTACCCATGGAAAGTAAAAAAGAAACTAACACGACTATAGAACCTATATACATCATAGCTTAATATATGATGATGACCCGTATAAACACATGAATCATCCCATTGCACAAAGAAGTTATTAAGCAATTTAAACAAAAACTAAAGGAAGAAATACTCCAAACATATTTACAAGACGACATGTAAACTTACATAAGGATTGACATTTCCAGCCTGTGTTGTGTTGTAGCTTAGTTTTTTCTTTTTTTCTCTGTGACACTATGTCTTAGATTTGTTTTTGAATAGTAACCGCTTAACTTAGACTAGCTCAGTTTTCTTTTTCTCTCAGTCACATTTTGTCTTAGCCTTGTTTTAAATTGTAATCGCTCTTGTCTTGTTTTCTCTTTTTTCTCCTTTGAATTCTTGGATGGAATATGGGTGGGCAATATAAGCTGCGGCTTCAGCCATCACCCATTTCGGATAACTCACGTGGAATTGTATAGTAGAAGGAGTCTTTGTCTAATTTGACCTTGTTGTTATATTATACAGTTTCTTTTAACCTGTAATGTACTATCCGAAATAAATAAAATTCATTCATTCATTCAAGGACTATCAGGAGCAGAGTGAAATGTGAGGTACCAGTTAGTCTGTAAGGTGCAGTGTGGCAGCATAGCTATGACCAGAATACAACATCATAGTGAGTTATTGTACAGTGAAATTGCATGTGGCAGGAAAGATTTCCTGTACCTGGCCGTTCGACAGCAAAGCTGTAGTAGTCTACTGGAGAAAGTGCTTCGCTGCCTACCTAGTGTGTGGTGGAGGGGGTGATCAGGATTGTCCATGATGGATTGCAGTTTATTTAGTGTTCTCCTCTCCACCACTGTCTCAAAGGTCTCCGGTCTGAGACCAATTACAGAGCCAGCCCTCTTGATAATCTTGTCAAGTCTGTTGGTATCTCTGGCCCTGATACTGCTACCCCAACAGATCGCAGCAAAAAAGATGGCGCTGGCGACAACAGTCTGGTAGAAAAGCTCCAGCATCCTGCTGCACACGTTGAAGGATCTCAGTTTTCTCAGGAAATAGTCTGCTCATCCCCTTCTTGTGCGCAGCATCGGTGTTGGATCTCCAGTCCAACCCGCTACTGATCCTGACACCCAGATATTTGTAGTCTTCAACCACTCCCACATCCTCCCCCCTAATCTGCAGTGGCTGAGAAGGAGCCTTCCTCTTCCTGAAGTCAATCACCATCTCCCTGGTCTTGCTGACATTCAACCTCAGGTGATTCTGCTCCGTCCACTCCACAAATCTGTCTACCAGTGCCCTGTACTCCCCCTCCTCTCCTCCTCTTATACACCCCACAACAGCTGAGTCATCAGAGAATTTTTGCAGGTGACATGATTCAGTGTTATACTGAAAGTCCGTGGTGTATAAGGTAAAAAGAAAAGGAGAGAGCACAGTCCCCTGTGGCGCTCCCGTATCACTAGCCACCACTCCAGACAAGACACTGCCCAGCCTGACAAACTGTGGTCTGCCTGTCAGGTAGTCGGTAATCCAGGAGATCAGAGCTGTCAACCCCCATCCCCCGCAGCTTCTCGCCCAGCAGCAGTGGCTGGATGGTGTTAAAGGCACTGGAGAAATCAAAAAAAGTGATTCTCACAGTATCTCCTCCACCATCCAGGTGCGGATGGGCTCGTTGCAGCAGGTAGATGACAGCATCTTCAACTCCTAAATGGGGCTGATATGCAAACTGCAGAGGGTCCAGCCACGTCTCCACCTGCGGCCTCAGGTGGGCTAAGACCAGTCTCTCCAGGACCTTCATCACATGAGATGTGAGGGCAACTGGTCGATAGTCATTCAGATCCGATGGAGATGACTTCTTGGGGACAGGAACCAGGCAGGATGTCTTCCACAGCACCGGTACTCTCTCATTGCATAGGCAATACAATGGATTTTTAATTGTTTTGAAAATCTTTTGTTATTAATGTTCTAATTTTTTCTAAAAGATCTTTCAAAATCTTTTGCACTGTTCCTTAAAATGGGAAACATGGGTCCTCAAAGGTGAAGTTCACCATGATTTATATAGTAACAATGCTTGGACCTTTATTGTGGTTTTCAATTGAAATTCAGATCTTAAAATGACATCCCCTATCTCCGTATGGTCTACATTGTAGACCATATTGTCGACTCTTCAATATTGCATCTATTTTTATTGGGCTGCACGGTGGCGCAGTGGTTAGCACCGCGGCAGCACAGTTTTACCCTCGGCCGGGGGATCGCGGGGATCATGAGATCGTGGGTTTGATCCCTGCCCCCGGCCAACAGTGATCTGTGTGGAGTTTGCATGTTCTCCCCGTGTTTGCGTGGGTTTACTCCGGGATTTCTCCGGTTTCCTCCCACATGCCAAAACATGCAGGTTAGGGAGTTAAGGGACGCTAGCGCACACAGCGACCGGCAGCTGGTGGCTCGTCACCGGACTGCAGAACAAATCTACCTACGGGTACAAAATAAGTCAAAAAAAAAAAAAATTTAACCAGCCTTTTAAATAATGATGTTAACAGTGTTTTATAATGACCTTTTTTTTTTTTGTACTTATTTTGTACCCGTAGGTAGATTTGTTTTACAGTCTGGTGACAAGCCACCAGCTGCCGGTCGCTGCGTGCGCAAGCGCCCCGTATCCCTGACCTGCATGTTTTTTAGCATGTGGGAGGAAACCGGAGAAATCCCGGCGTAAACCCACGCAACACGGGGAAAACATGCAAACTCCACACAGATCACTGTTGGCCGGGGGCAGGGATCGAACCCACGATCTCATGATCCCCGCGATCCCCCGGCCGAGGGTAAACTGTGCTGCCACAGTGCTAACCACTGCGCCACCATGCAGCCCCTGACTATCTATTACATGACAACAATGGGCCTACTGTCTTCTAATATTTATCCCTTCACCATTCACACCTAGCACCACTTTAGAGTCTCCAGTTAACTTAACTTGCATGTTTTTAGAATGTGGGAGGAAACTGGACTTCCTGGAGTAAAACCACGCAGGCAGGGGGAAAACATGTAAACTCCAAACCCTGCTGGATGGTGGATTTGAACCCTTGACCTTCTCACTGTAAGGTAATACAGGTGCATCTCAATAAATTAGAATATCATCAAACTTAATTTATTTCAGTAATTCGATTCAAAAAGTAAAACTCATATTATAGAAACTGAATTTTGGGTTTTCATGAGCTGTAAGCCACAACCATCAAAATCAAAAGAAATAAACGCTTAAAATATATCATTCTGTGTGTAAGGAATCTATATACGAGTTTAACTTTTTGAATTGAATTACTGAAATAAATTTACTTTTTGATGACATTCTAATTTATTGAGATGTACCTGTATACTGCAGAAGCAGCTAGCAGACATTTGGGAAGAGACAAGTGATAGCAGCAGAGGCTTTTTGTTGCAGATGGAAAACAAAAACTAAACCAAAACATGCTGGGCTGTGTTTATGAGCGTGCAAGCTAAAGGTTACATGGTAATACTGGCATTTAATCAGTGTGCCAGCAAACGCAAGCAGTGAGAATTCAGAGCATGACCTGTTCTGACCCAGAGGTTCAAATTAGACGAGATAGAAGAATCAATGTACCGTCTTCATCACTCTCCCACCTGTAGACCATGGAGTGTGTGCTGGGGGTCTAACATATACTGATCCACCTTATAAATGTTCCAAAAAGCATCAACACACAGGCTTGACGAGAACCCCAAGGATCCCCTGAGAGAGATGCAATATGGAGCTTCCATGGATTAGACATATTCACCAATGCTCTTGACTGAATTGAAGAGCTTGAAAATCTTGAATCAATTTAGAGAATGTTGTCACTTTATACTACGTACAGAAACCTAGTTTAGTTAAGTGGACCCAAGCTTGTCTCATGATTCTCTGACATCAGAGCAGTCCATTGCTCTGTGGTCAAGTCATCACGGAACAGTCTGTGGTTACCCAGCCTCGCAGTCAGCAAGCTTCAATTCTCTGTGTACTCTCACACCTCTGTCAAAGCTTTTGTCAGATCACACAGGATAACTGTCACTGACTTTGATTTCCAATTGTAAATTAGGTTACCATACTACGAATGACTGAATAAAAGTTTATGTATTTTTAATCCACTCAGTTAAATTACAGTGATGTGAAAAAGTATTGGCCCCCTTCCTGATTTCTTATATTTTTGCATATTTATCACACTTAAATGTTTCAGATCATCAAACAAATTTTAATACTAGACAAAGATAACCTGAGTAAATACAAAATGGAGTTTTTAAATGATTTCATTTATTAAGGGAAAAAAAGCTATCCACCTGACCTTATGTGAAAAATTAACTGCCTCCCTTGCTACATCATGAATTAACTGTAATTAACCACATTTTTTGGAAAACTGAGTTCAGTTTCACTAGCCACACCCAGGCCTGATTACTGCCAGATCTGTTGAATCAAGAAACCACCTAAGGCCCTGTCACACCTTGATGATTTAGGCAGCATTTGTCGACATATCAAAATTTCTCTAAAATGCTGGCATACAGCCAAAATTTTCAATTTTGGGCGTATGCATCACGTATCCATAACGAGTTGGGCGTATAAGAGGGGGGCTGAAAAGTTCATAGTGATCAAATATGACCAAATGTGGTTTAATTTTCAACATGGTCCCTCCTTCGGTACACACACTTCTTCCATTGGTGTTGCAGCGTTTGGATCCCTGTGGTTGAAAAATAAACCTCATTTGGTCAAATTTGACCACTATGAACTTTTCAGCCCCCCCTCGTACATAACATATTAATAACTTATATAGAACGTTCCAATAATTTATAGATAACTTACACCAACGAATACTTAGTGTGTTGCTGGCGTTCATAACTTATGCCCAACAACAGTCTAACTTATGCATAACTTCTGCGTAGCGCGGTCATGCCAAACTGCCATTGCCTCCCTATCCATGAATCCTAGGTGTGCGAGAGCATGAAGGTTCCATCATATTGGTTCAATCAAGATGATTCTCTCCTCCAAAGACCATCGCAGAGCAGGGGGCCTGACTGACCTGGCAGATCTGCCAAATCTGTCAGGTTGGTCATGCCTACAGAGAGGATAAAACAGCTGATGTGACACGTCACAAACGTCAGATGACAGCTGAAACATGTGAAGGTGTGAAACATCTCTTTACTTTTGACATGGAATTCTGCTCACCATGGAATCTTGATGGTTTCCTCCTGTGAACCAATGCTGCCAATATGCCATTATACGGTAGCTGTAAGTTAAAAATCCGTTCAGTAAGTTACACATACGAGGGGGGCCTAAAAAGTTCATGTAGAGTCGAAAAGTTCATTGTGGTCAAATTTGACCAAATGTGGTTTATTTTTCAACTGCAGGGATCCAAGCACTGCAACACCGATGGAAGAAGTGAGTTGTCCGAAGGGGAGACTATGTTGAAAAATAAACCACATTTGGTCGAATTTGACCATTGCATCATGGTCAGCCTATGAACTTTTCAGCCCCCCTTGTAGGTTCAAAGCATGTTACCCATAGGTTAGAAATAAGTTTTGGGTATGCTAGACATTATCTCAATGTATTTTGGCTTATGAGTCACTTACAAGTAATGTGTGCTAATGATCGCATAACTTACCTACAACTTATGGCCCACGCATGTGGGACCTATGAGCCATATGCTGGATACATCTAAAAATTTAGACAACCTTGTAGGGAGCTTGAAATGAGGAAGCGAAGTGATTTTATAAATCAAGCTTTATTGTCAGCTTCCAGTCCCTAACATGTCTCATCTCAAT
This sequence comes from Pholidichthys leucotaenia, assembly GCA_020510985.1. Classification (NCBI taxonomy): domain Eukaryota; kingdom Metazoa; phylum Chordata; class Actinopteri; order Cichliformes; family Pholidichthyidae; genus Pholidichthys; species Pholidichthys leucotaenia. The sequence continues at coordinate 431,651,951 of CM035841.1, forward strand.
GCAGAAGCAGAATGAAGGGCTGAGCGCAGTCAGACCTTCATACTTATACCACACACAACAAAAGACATTGCATATCAAAGCCGACATCCCGCATCAGCGTAATCTCCCTCTATTGTCCTCTCTCTCCTCCGCCTGACCCGGGGGGGTCAGGAAGTTCATTCAGGTCTCCACCACTGCGTCTCCGTCTGCTCCTTGATCTTCGCCGGTGGTCGAGACCTCTTGTCCTGCTCTGAGACGTGAGGTCATTCTACATATGCAATCTCTAAACATTCCTCTTATGTCTATACATATGTAGGTATGGATATATGAATAACATAAGCCACAAACCTCACCATACTATGACATATACCAGCGTGCTTCAGTGTGCTCTTAACTTATACAAAACTTACCCTTAACTTATTAGATGTACTCCAGCATATTCGGCAAATTTTTCAAACGTCGGCATACACTGCCTAAATCGTCAAGGTGTGACAGGGGCTTTAAATAGAACTTGTCTGACAAAGTGAAGTAGGATAAAAGATCTCAAAAAGCAACACATTGTGCCACGATCTAAAGAAATTCAAGAACAGATGAGAAACAAAAACCGAGAAGAACACCTAAAGAACTGCATGCCTCACTTGCCTCAGTTTGGACATGGTCCATGGTTCAACCATAAGAAAGAGACGAGGCAAAAATGGCATCCAAAGTGAAACTCCATGCTGACCAAAAAGAACACAAATGCTTGTCTCACATTTGCCAGAAAACATCTTGTTGATCCCCAAGACTTTTGGGAAAATATTCTGTGGACTGAACTATTTGCCCACGCAGTTATTCACAGGAGACCCCTAACATCCTGCCACCACCTGTTTGACCTGCTTCCTTCTGGACGATGGTTCAGATAGATCAGGTCCCACACCTCCAGACTGACAGTTTCTTCCCCAGGGCCATCCAACCCGCCAACAGTCAGAGGCCCCACCCCTCTCCCTCCGTATGCTCATGTGCACTGAACTGAGGACCTTTTAATTATCACAACAACTCACCTGTCTTTGCACTCCTCACTTTCATGTATATTGACCCATCCGTGACATCACTACTGTACATATTTTCCATAATCCTTGGGCCATTTTACTTAATTTATGCATTCTGCACTCTTATGTACATAGTTCCACCCGCGAAGCCATTACTGGACCGTATACCTATGGGCTATTTATTAAATTTTTACTTTTACCTTTACCTCAGTCGTATGGTTAATCATGTGTTCTGTAGCTGTTTTATTTCAAATTCTTCTCACTTATTTTATTGTGCAGTAGCCTGGTAGAGCACCCACAATTTTGTTGTGCTGTACAACTGTACAATGACAATAAGGCCTATTCTATTCTATTCTATTCTTATTCGCAAAGTGGTAAGCCTTGCCCCATCCTTGCTTGTGAATGACTGATGCTCCTTTTATATCCAATCATGACACTCACCTGTTTCCAATTAACCTGTTCACCTGTGGAATGTTCCAAAAAGGAGTTTTTTGAGCGTTTTTCCCAGTCTTTTCTTGCCCCTGTCCCAGCTTTCTTTGGAACGTGTTGCAGGCATCAAATTCAAAATGAGTGAATATTTACAGAAAAAAACAATATAGTTTACTAGTTTGAACATTACATATATCCTTGTAGTGTATTTAATTGGATATAGGTTGAAAGGGATTTGTAAATCATTGTATTTTGTTTTTATTTACATATTACATAATGTCCCAACTTCATCGAAAATGGGGTTGTAACTTAAGAGGAAATGATGCTCGGATGACCACACTTGGTACACATTTTGATTATGGGAGTATCATGTTTGGCTATGCTTTAAGGATCAAAAGGTCAAAGGTGAAGGTCACAGGGTCATAAAAGGTCAAAATCAGTTTTGGCTTATCATAACCACCAAATTTTAACCCAAGCTAGAATAGGGTCTGGGACACCTCTTGAATGTCCAATGACCTTGACTTTGCATTTGATCTTGGAGATTGGTAAGGTCTGAAAATAGGTCATCAGCTCCCATAGTGTTTTTTTTTAAACTCTACTCCAAAAATACCTTTGAAAGTTATTTTCAGACTTAGACAACCATATCTTGACAGATCAACTTCTTGACAGACCAATTAACTGGTGTGATTAACCTGGAAATTGTTTTTTAACCCTTTAACTGCCCAGATTAAATGGACGGGTCGCGCGCCCCCAGTGGCACAGCGCAGCAACTGCACCGGTCAACTTACTGATGTCCCCCGGCTATACTGAGAATTTGTACTAATCTCTATTGATCTGACAGTTTAGAAGGTGGCAGACACGTGCCAGAGGAATCATGGCTGACATGTAATATAGCAAAGAAGAAGAAATCCTCATTATTCTTCTTCCTTTTTCTGCTTTGAGCTCACACACACCAATGTGGATGCCGCCATGTTTGGTCATCGCTGCCGCAATGATGACTGAAACTGCATGAAATGGGAAAAATAGCCACGTAATACAAACAAAATTCACGTGGGATAATCATAAGAGTTTGTAGATGTGGTACACGGGTGTAAATTACTAAGTAAACACGATACATTGACCACGATGGATGAAAAACTGAGCTACCAGTACTAAGATGGTGGCACCCACGATCGTCATGCATTCTCACAGGAAAACTGCATTTTACAGGAAAAATAGCGGTGTAATATAAACGAAATTCACGTGGGGTAATCATAAGAGTTTGTAGATGCGGCACACGGTGTAAATGGCTGAGCAAACGCACAAACATTGACTACGATGGACGAAAACAGGAACAGGTAAGAGAAATTTATGTTTTTTTGACATTTTATTGATTTTCTGGTTCATATACTTTGAAAATTAGATAAAAACATAATCCTGTAGACAAATTGGCGTCAAAACAACCGGACCATTCTTTATGTAAATGTGTCCAAAGCCCACTTTTGACTGAGTTAAGTAATTTATATAGCTGCCGTGACATTATGCAAATTATATGTGTAAATTTATTCCTTTCTGAAACTTAGGATCATATTCTACATCTTTCTAATTGACAGTAAGCCATTATCTCTTGTAACTTTCAAGTTATAGCCTTGGAAATCTGAACTATTTTATTGAGAAAATGTTTTACCACTCTTGACCACTATGGGGGGCCTTGAGTTGCCTTGCGTTTCCCCAGGCGCCACATGGTACCTAGGGCAGTTAAAGGGTTTTAATGACCTACTATGCTAAAGTGGTGCAACTGGCGTGCAATTATATTGACCATAGCACAATAAGTCAGGCAAGTTTATGAACAGAAACAAGACTTGAACTTGTATAATTAGCAATGCTGCAGAGAGCATTGATAACCGTCAGTACTTTTAACAAACTTTCAATTGAAGTGTTAAAACAGCAGCTTTAAAACCTCTTACCATTGTGGTGTTCTGCTGGTGGGACATTTTACATTGGCTGGACACTGGCTGGAATGGTCAGGAGTTATTAAAAGAGGCAAACTTTAATGTGCTTAGTGCTATTAGCAGCTAAGGGACTAATAATAGAAACACACTATACCAATGCAGTACCTCACTGTGTCACCCGATGTTCACCCCTTCATCTCCGCAAGAGCTGTTGATTGGCTCACTTTGTCTCCTCCTACACATGTCCTAGTTCTTGTCCCTGCTCCACTCTGCTCTCTTGGTGCCACTTCTTGTCATGCGGTGATCCTCGCGGATCACCATAATACGCCAAGGGTCCACCAGTGAGTTTTGCGATGATGGTTTATTTAACACACAAGACGAGACAGGACAAGACTGTGAGCCGCTCTCGGCAAAAACACACAAATCAATACATAGGCTCGCAGGGCTGACCCCAGCCACTACAAGCTAAACTGTGACATGGCAAATCACGAACCTGACATGAAGGTCTAACGATGCTCTGACAAAGCTTGATGAGGTGTAGACCATAACTGACAAGATGTTGACAATACTCCTGCAACATTACTGTCGCTAGTGCTCGCTTTATGAAGGCGAACACTAACGAGCAGTAATGACACACAGCTGACCAGCCTTGACAAGCGGAAGCCCCACCGAGCACCTTCACAATAAGAGCCCGGTGAGACCAGAATACAACCCACAGCTGTCAAGGCCGGCAGCGAGTTGGAACTCAGCCCGAGCGCGATCAGAACCCAGCACTCGGGTCGTAACAGTACCCTCCCTCCACGGGCGGGCTCAGAACGCCCCAAGGACCACTCTGCCCCCCCAGGGTGGGTGGCCGGGGGTAGGAGCAGAGGGAGAGAGACAAAACCCAAAGACAAAACAGAGACGAGAAAAAACGACATACAGGACAATGACCAGAAAAACTACTCAGATTAAATCAAGAAAATGCACATGGGGAAGAACAAAAAACCAGAACTACCGGATCAGAAATACTAAACGCGAGACTAAGACAACATACCAAATATTCAAAAAAAATCAGACAAAATACAGAGGAAAAACAAGGCCACATAACACATGCTAGGGCAACTGCAAGACATAACCCAAAACACAAAATACACAGAACAGCAAGGACAAGGAAAAAAAAAGACAGAACAATCACTGACGGATTAACCCAAAAAACCACTACCTCCCCGACAGTTTATGCTGACCGGCGGAGACCAAGCGCCACAGGAACAGTTCAGGTGGTCTCCCCGCATCCAACAGCCGGCGGGTGGTCACAAGAGGCGGAATATGACCAAGCTGCTCACCAGAGTCCAATGCCCAGCACGTCCGCTCCTCCGGTGGTCGAACCAGGTCGTCCGAAGACACACACAACACGTCGGGTGGTCGACCCGAGACGCTGAACCGGCGAAACAGTTTCTCCGGCGGCCAACCCGTGTCCCTCAGCCACCAGTCCTGGGGAAAAACAACCCGCGGCGGCCTCCCTGATGAGGACAAAACTCGGGAGAGCCAGAGCGAACGAACAGCAGCCCCCACGGCCCCCGGCGATGATGCACAGGGGCGGTGACTCAGAGGGGACAGATGACCAGGATGAGCCTGTAATCCGTTCGACGGTGAAAGGTCTGCAGCTCCTCCCCCGTCCGCGGACCCCGCTGGCGCTGCACCTCCGCTGGACCCCGATTGGGTCCCAGCTGCACCCGCGTCGAGCCCCGATTGGGCCAGAACCGTACCCGCGGTGGACCCCGATTGAGCCTCCGGTGCACCCACGTTGGACCCCGATTGGGCCAGATCCGCACCTGCGGCGGACCCCGATTGGGCCTCCGACGCACCCACATCGGACCCCGTTTGGGCCAGAACCGCACCTGCGGCGGACCCCGATTGGGCCTCCGATGCACCCACGTTGGACCCCAATTGGGCCAGAACCGCCCCCGCGGTGGACCCCGATTGAGTCGGTGCAGCTCCGCTGACGATCTCCACCCCCAAACCTGGGACCTCCAACCCAGTGACTCCGACTCGTTCCATGCCAGCGACACTGCAACAAGGCTCAGAAACAAGAAAACCGGGATCAGAATCCCCGGTAGCAACAGAACCCAGCGAGACGAGCTCGGGTGCAGCAGGCAGCTGCTCCTCACTCGCCTCCCCGAGAGGCAGGCAAAAATGCTCCAACACAGGGGACAGAGACAAAAGAGGGAGCACTTGCCTGCACTCGGGTTCTGTTGCCACCCAGGACTCCGACGATCCAGGTTCAGGGCAGCGACTCTCGTCAGCAGGCTCGAACTCAGCTGCGTCGGGCTCCGCAGCTGGCAGGATGTCATTTGCAGCCTGAGGTTCCTCCCACGCTGCTGTCCACACCGATGACCCGTATGGCGTGGGGGCAGGGGACCCTCGACCCACTGGCTCGGACCGCTCTGGCGAGAAGACCCGGGGACGCTTCTTCGTCGGCTCAGGCTTCGGGCCGCAGTCCGCTCTTCTCCATCCACGATGTGGCTGCAGGGCCGGATCCAGGCTTTCCAGCACTGCAGGCCCCCTCTTCATCCGACGACGCTGGCCTGGCGTCGCGGACCGCTCGACAGGGGGGAACACAGAGGCAGCAGGTTTAATAATTTTTTCTACAGCAGGTGGAAGAAGCTCGGGGGGCTGCGAACCCCAAACTCCGCCCCCAGGAGTCAGACAAGGCAGATCATAATTAAGATGTAACAAATTATCATGCACTTGCCTTTCTCCCAGGGCAGAGATGGTTCCTGCTGTAGGGGACGTTGTTCCTCCTTCTCCCCGCTGGATGGCGACAGAGGGCCCCCTGGAAAGACGAGGTGGAGCCGCTCTCAGAGGTTCGCTGACGGGCTTCGCCGGCAGCAAGTCCAGCTGGGGATTCTGCTGTGGGTTGCCTGCGCCGTTGCGCCGATGTCGTCGTCGGCCCCCAGACGGCACGCACTCCTGGACCAGCTCCGGGATGGGAATGGGACTCCAACGCGGGGAGCGAGGATGCCTCCTGCCTCCTGCCTTCCTGCTCTCTTCCTCCTCCAGCCCACGAAGTATCTCGCGCTGCGTAGCGAGTTCTTCCCTCCTCATTATCACCTCTGGGTGATCGTCATAATCAAGGGGAAGATTGTCCAGAGGATCCTCAGCGCAGTCCAGGTGCCAGCGTATGTCGCTGGGAGTGTCGTACAGTGTAGCAGTGAATAGAGTACCGTCCACATACTCCAGAGCCTCCGCTAGCTTCCTGCCCAGGCGCCGACCGCGGCCCCTGGATGACGGCATTCTCCCAGCAATAGACACCCAGACAGGGAAGAACAACAGTCTAATTAAGGCACAAACTCACGGTGAAAAGGCGTCTCGGTGTGGCGTCTCCGTTCAGACGTCCTGGCAGGAGTATACTGTCATGCGGTGACCCTCGCGGATCACCATAAGACGCCAAGAGTCCACCAGTGAGTTTTGCGATGATGGTTTATTTAACACACAAGACGAGACAGGACAAGACTGTGAGCCGCTCTCGGCAAAAACACACAAATCAATACATGGGCTCACAGGGCTAACCCCAGCCACTACGAGCTAAACTGTGACATGGCAAATCACGAACCTGACATGAAGGTCTAACGATGCTCTGACAAAGCTTGACGAGGTGTAGACCATAACTGACAAGATGTTGACAATACTCCTGCAACATTACTGTCGCTAGTGCTCGCTTTATGAAGGCGAACACTAACGAGCAGTAATGACACACAGCTGACCAGCCTTGACAGGTGGAAGCCCCACCGAGCACCTTCACAATACGAGCCCGGTGAGACCAGAATACAACCCACAGCTGTCAAGGCCGGCAGCGAGTTGAACTCAGCCCGAGCGCGATCAGAACCCAGCGCTCGGGTCGTAACACTTCTAAAGCAAGTCAGTTAAACAGTGGTCCAAATTCAAAAGAGCTGAATAAGTTAGCATTTATAGAACATTTGTATGAGTGCCCCTAACAACTCCTGTGTTGGAGTGGGCTGCCCCCTCGTGCCTCTTCTGGAATCAAAAATCATCTCCTTGGTCTTTTCTGCATTTAAGGACTGATTATTTTACATGTATAAAAAAAGAAAAAAAAGATGCTACAACATTATAGTTTTAAGCTCCAGTTAGAAGACAGCTTTCAGACTTACTGGGTGATCATTAATCAGAAGGCGTAATAACATTTTGCTCCAACAGTGCAAATGAATAAAGAAAAAAACTAGCTGCCCATGCCAGGAGTTTGTGTCATGTACCATTCAGAAACCAACAGGAAGTCCTCTGAGATGAGCTGTACGCATGTTTTCTGTCAGCCTTCTCAGACAGCATGTGGCTGTGAGTCTGCTGCTTAATTACAAACACGTTTTGGAGGCGGAATTCTTGTAAAAGGGAAAGGTTGTGAGGCAATCGGAGAGAATACACTCGTGTTTTTATTTTGCTGAATGAATGTTTCCACAACAGATGGAAACGTGCTGCATGCTTTAAGGTAAAAGGCAAACATGTCCTCTTCCTGCGTTCAGGGTGTGAGTAGAAAGGGGATAGGAGTGATCAGTCAGCTACAGTATCTATTTAAGCTGATATTCATGAACAATTGCTGAAAACCCAGTCAGATGATGAAAAACTCGCAAGATGTTGCAAAAGTTAAGACCTGCTTTTTACAATTGCTGCAAAGATGGCGGCTCGGTGGGGAATCAGCAAAGCCACTAAGTCTGCCATTTGCAGTGTGTGACAAATAAGTTCCTCCTGCAGATGAGCACAAAAAACCTCATCAGGACACCAATAAAACACACCGCCAGGCAGCTGGGGTCAAGTATTTCAAAGTGGCTTGCAGATTTGCATTCATGCAGAGAGCCCATAGCTCTGCCAAATCTGTTTGTCCACCAATTCCAATGTAATTATTAAAGCTGCAAGCAGCACTGAAGGCCCTCGCACCTTGGTGCTGATCCGCCTGCATCACGGTTGAGGACTTTGATGGCCACCACGTTGATGTATTTAGTCTCGTATTCATCCCTGATGTTGTGCAAACAGACGTATACATGCCTTCCTCATTAATTCATGTGGCATCAAACAGCAACCTTTAATGAGACATCACGTTGCTTTTGATCATGTGTACAACACCATGTAAACGTCACAGAAACTGGACGGTATTTGTGACACTGAGTTAACTTCCTGTAGCCAGTAGGTGGCACTGTGACTGAGTCAATACTAACATGCAAATGTATTTGATCCAGTTTATATGATGGTGAGATTAAGTCTGTAAAGCACACGCAGCCCCATTTGTGCTCCATTATTGAGTAGTAGAAATATTAGACTGACTACTGATGTTGGCGCAAATTGTTTTTGTTACTGTACCGCTGCACAGTGAATGCACTTTATCTTCACATGATCCCTGTGGACAGATTACATTTATTTCTGTTTCCTCTTGCCCTGGTTGTGGCTGTTGTAAAGGCTGTCACAGGAACAGTGTCCTCCAAGCCTATCAAAAGGAGGAAGTTTACAGTTCTGTTGAACGTTCATTCATCTTCTTCTGCTTAATCCTTTTCGGGTCGCGGGGGGGCTGGAGCCTATCCCAGCATCTTTGGGCGAGAGGCAGGGTCCACCCTGGACAGATCGCCAGTCCATCGCAGGGCCAACACAGAGAGACAGACAACCATTCACTCTCACAGTCATACCTAAGGACAATTTAGAATCCCCAGTTTGATGCCAATTAACCTAACTTGCATGTTTTTGGCATGTGGGAGGAAACTGGAGAAATCCTGGAGTAAACCCACACAGACACAGGGAGAACATGCAAACTCCACACAGATCACTGTTGGTCGGGGGCTGGGATCGAACCCAGGATCCCCCGGCCAAGGGTGAGTTACTGTGCTGCCGCAGTGCTAACCACTCCGCCGCGCTGCCCTCTATTGAACGTGTTGCTAAAAATAAATAGCAGATTTATTTTTATATTAAGTTAAGGTAGTTGTCTTATTTTCCTTGGGGAATGTGTCTTTATAAGCCAGTTAATCATCCCTGAAAGACAAAGGAGATGTAACTAGGTGGGAAAATATGGGCATATATCAGTACTGGCATTGGCAATCAGCAAAAAAATAATAAAACAAATTTTAATATCGTGCATCCCTAATAATTTTGCAACTTCTTCCAGAGTATCATAAATTTGCAACTCTTTTCTCTGGTCTTATAAATTGCCACTTTTTATCTCCTCTCATAAATTTGTGCCTTTTTACTCATCAGCCTCTAAAGGCTAACAGAGTATTGTCATCACCCCGCTGGACGGATGGACAGCGCTGGTGGCGTCAACACCTACCTTATGAACATGATAACTACAGAAAGAAATGATGTGGGCATTTCAAATTGATATCATAGTTGGATCTATGAAAAATCTCAGATGAGTTTGAATTTGGGAGACTTCCGACCTTTAGGTCAAAGTCAGAGGTCCCAAAGGTCCCAAAATCTTGTGAACACAAGAACTAGAGAAAGAAATAACGTAGGCTTCTCAAATCGATATCATAGTTGTATCTATGAAAAATCTCAGACAAGTTCAAAATATGGGTAACCTCTGACCTTTAGGTCAGAGGTCAAGGTCAAACTCACATTTAAACTAAATCTCAACAAGTAAAGCTAGGGTCACCAAGTTTGGTACACAGGTTCACTCTAAAACCCTGACCCTTGTGTATGGGTTTGGGGTCAAAAGGTCAAAGTTAGTATTCCCCATAGAGCAGAGTCATCAACTACAATTGCCCAAGGGCCAGAATTTTTCTTGGCAGACACTGCAAGGGCCAGATGCTCTTGTAAAATAAAATAAAATTAATATTATATCTTAAATAATATATTATTTGATGTATCAATTTTCCTTTCAAATGTATGTTATGGCACAAACTGCAGTTCAGAACCTAACCCTTTGACATCCTTGATCGCATGAACAGATAGTGCCCCACTGCCTATGGCGCAGTGTTGCACCGGTCATGTGACGTGGCCAAAAACTCCCCAGATGTACTAAGAATTCCACCTCACAAGGTGGCAGACACATATAACTTACTGCTCTTGCCTTGGCGGACTAATTGCGGACATAGAACCATCCAAAACCTCACTTCTCCTAACCAGAGAAGACGACATTTTTAGACAAACAAATGATGTACTCGCTAGCAAGATGGAGGACACATTTGCTCACAAATTTGCCAACTATGATTCTAAAAAGAGATTATTTAGCTTATGAAGGTAAATATCAACATGTTGTTATAACACAGGGTGGGTGAAGCTGGTTGATGTTCACCTGCTATCGCCCCCAGTGCCATGTGACTGCACAGAACAATCGCACCAGTTCTGTGTTGTCATATAAGATAAATTGCAGCAGAATAAAAGCGAGGTGGGATAATTATAATAGTTTCTGGATGTGGGTGAGAAAGCCCAAATGACCGACAGAAGGCAAAATAATGACCAGGATGGACGAAAATGGACGAAGCGAGAGCCACCTGGCCAGCGGTGAGTGATGAATTTGTTTGTTTACATTGTAGCTGATTTTCTGGTTCATATACTTTAAAGATAAGATACCAAAATGCCCAAAACAACAAACGGTGACAAAAAACAAAACCATCCTTTGTGTAAATATGTCCAAAGTCCGCTTTTGACTGAAAGTTATGTAATTCGATATGGCTGCCGTGGCATTATGCAAATTAGATGCATAAATTTACTCCTATCTCAAACTTTGGATCATATTCTACATCTTTCTAATTGACAGTAAGCCATTATCTCTTACCACTTTCACATTATAGTTGTGGAAATCTGACATCCGAACTGAATATTTTCTTGAAAAAAACCTTGACCACTAGGGGCTGACGGCGCAATGAAGCACCATAGGCAGTCAAACAGTTAATATGCAAAAGCTTGCTGTGTGCCATTAAAAAGGCCAATCCAGTCCAGTTTCAAAACATGCTTCAATAGGACACCATTTCAAATAGAAAACATCCTCTCATACATGCCAGCATGTTTCTCCAGAGGAACTCCTGTAAGTCGGAGTTGTTAGATCACATTTGAAATGCAGGGTTTCTTCTGGTAAGATTTCCTGGTGGCGGTCCACCACGCTTGTAAATTTCCCACCATTCCTAAATAAAATAAATTTAAGAAAAAATTATGAAGGAATTACGGTCCACAAGTGTGCACATGAACAACGCGCGTGACCGTCATCCGCAAGTTTAGAAATGTCGTGCCCGCATGACCGCTCCAGTCACCAGGCAGAGTGTCTCGCTAGTATCACTGTCCGAGAGAAACTTGAACTTATTAAAGTACTTTAAACGCTGAAAAAAATCAGAAGAGATATGTAAGCAGTGGAGGCATTTATCATGGTTTTAACCCGCTGGAAACGGGAGCAATAATGGAAGAGTCGCTTAGCTAACAGATGTGGTTAAGAGCTCAAGTTGGTTCATTTTGAGTTCTTTTTAATCAGTTTGTTTTTCTCATTTCAGACAAGAATGAAAAGGAGCTGTTTTTACCTTTATCTTAGTTAATATTAATTAACTCATTTATTTTATTTTATTATTTATTTATTAGTTGGTAGAGCATTCGCCCCACACCCGGGAGGCCTGGATTCAAATCCTGGTCGGGTCATGCCTAAGACCATATAAAAGTGGAACTTCCTGCCGTCCAGCTTGGTGCTCAGCAATAATGGAACAGAGGATGGAAATTTGTGGCGGCGCCTTGCATGGCAGCGACCCCTCTGATTCTAGATGTGAAGATAGGAGAAATGTCATTTCACTGTACTGTACATGGCTGGCTGTATAGATTGAATGACAAAGTTGGCTTTACCTTTATGTTCACTATTATGTACCTGGCAAGTTAAGATGACACGAATTCACGAAGTCAATGACTTTAATCCGTCAACACCCTTCAGACAAACTAAATGTGCCAACATTTGAATTTCAAAATAAGGGAGGTTTTTCCTGCTGTCTGGGTGGTGAGGAGATTTCTAAAAAACACTATAAATATATAGAAATATTATAACATGAATAACTGCATCTTTGGTCACTTAAGTTAATTTATTTCATTAAATTGTGGGAAGCCACGCAGTAGTTTTCCCTCAGACTGAAGGGCATGACAGATCAAAGGTGCTGGGGGACAAGGGGAATTGTCATGGGGGGGTTGATATGTTAATACAGCACCTCAGGTAGCGGAGGAGTGTTAATATAAAAGAGAGTGCCTGCAACCTGTGTTTTTACTCTTTTGGATTCTGGTGGATGTGAGAGGAAGAGAATAAAGTTTCATCTGCTCTGAATGCTCGGCCTGATTATTCATCTCTCCCCACTGGTAACCCTTGACGCAACATGGAACGTGAGGCGAACACCCCGGAGACAACCCGGATGGGAAGTGCCAGCAACGTGTGCGCCGTTTCGGTCAAACTCCCAGACTTTTGGCTACACGACCTGAAGTCTTGGTTCCTTCACACCGAGGCCCAGTTCGCTCGCCGGGGAATAACGGCAGATGACACCAGATACTACTACGTGGTTGCAGCACTGGACACAAGCACAACCCAGCAGGTGGCAAGCCTGCTCCAACAGCCCCCAGCCCAGGACAAATATGGTGCTCTCAAAACTGCACTGACCCGGCACTACACGCTCTCGGACTGTGAGAGAGCGGAGAGGCTCCTGACACGCTCCGACTTGGGAGACGGGTTGGCGGTCGAATTGATGGAGAAGATGTTGGCATTGATGGATACAGATGACGGGCATTACTTCTTTGCCCACCTTTTCCTCCGGAACCTCCCGACAGCGGCCAGGGCGGTCCTTGCCAATTCGCCGCTGCTGGCCGCGCGCAACTACCGGGCACTAGCCCAAGAGGCAGATTGGATCATCCTCACCACCAGAGCCCTCACAGTGAACGCACCGGAGTCAGAACCCAGCGAGACGGCCAGCGGAAGTGAAGAGCCAGCGACGGTGGCTGCAGTGGAGGCCAAGAAGCACCAGAGAGACACGCTCTGTTCCTACCACTGCCGTTTTGGAGAGGACGCACACCGATGCGTGCCACCGTGCCAATTCAAGCGCTCGGGAAACGCCAGGGCCGGCAGTCGGTAGCAGCTGCGACCGCCGGTGAAGCAAGCAAGCTGCTCTACGTGACAGACTCCCGCTCGGGGAGACGGTTCCTCGTGGACTCCGGCTCCCAAAAGAGCCTCATCCTGCCGTCCTACACCGACCGGCTGGCGGGAACTAGCAGCCCCAAACTGACGGCCGCAAACGTCTCAGACATTAAGACTTTTGGTGAGAGAACACTGACTGTATCCTTGCACGGCTGTACATACCAATTCGTCATAGCGGCATGCAGCTTCCCCATTTTAAGTGCTGATTTTTTGTGTGCACACGGACTACTAGTCGATGTTGCTAACAGACGCCTGATTAATGCAATGTCTTTTGATTCTCTCCCCTGTACAGCTCAAGGAGCTGGGCCCACAACACTAGCCAACATCACAGCTCCAGGGGGCAAGTTCCACACACTACTCACCCAGTTCCCAGCACTCACGGTCCAGACGTTTTCGGCGACCGTCACTAAACACAGGGTGGAGCACTTCATTACCACCACGGGGCCGCCCGTTTTTGCACGACCTCGGCGCCTGGACGCAGCTAAACTGGCCATAGCGCATGAGGAGTTTGCAAACTTGGAAAAGTTGGCCATCATCAGATGCTCAAACAGCCCATGGGCATCCCCACTACATATGGTGCCTAAAGCCGAGGGATCGTGGCGACCTTGCGGTGATTTCCACAGATTAAATAACGCCACAGCGCACGACCGCTACCCCATCCCGCATATTCAGGATTTTTCTGTTTACCTCACCGGGGCATGCATTTTTTCCAAGATAGACCTGGTCCGCAGTTACCACCAGGTCCCGGTGCGCGCTGAGGACATACCTAAAACGGCAGTAATAACCCTCTTTGGTCTGTTTGAGTTTTTATGCATGCCTTTCGGGTTAAAGGGCGCGGCGCAGACATTCCAACGCATGATGGATGCAGTGTTGCGCGATCTGCCGTTTGTGTTCGTCTACCTGGACGACATCCTGGTGGCCAGTGCGCCCAAGGACGAACATGTAGCCCACATCAGGACAGTTTTCCAGAGGTTGGAGGTGCACGGGTTAATAATCAACCTGGCGAAGTGCCAGTTCGGGGTGACGGAAATCGATTTTTTGGGGCACTACATCTCACTGGAGGGTGCGATACCTTTGCCGGACAAGATGCGCGCAGTGGCGGATTTTCTCCGGCCTCAGATGGTCAGGGCGCTGCAGGAGTTTTTGGGGATGATTAACTTTTATAACCGTTTCCTCCCCCACGCAGCCCAGCTCATGCAGCCGTTGTACACCGCGCTTAAGAAACAGAAAACGGCAGACAGAGTCGGCTGGACTCCTGAGCGAGAGCAGGTGTTTTCAGAGGTTAAAACATCCCTGGCGAACGCCGCACTGCTGGCGCACCTGGACCCGGCGGCTCGGATAGCGCTCACTACTGACGCCCGGACGTGGCCATAGGGGCCGTCGTGGAGCAGCACGTCGCTGGTTCTTGGCAGCCGCTCGCCTTTTTTAGCAGGTCTTTGCGCAACAGTGAGCGTAAATACGACAGACAGTTACTGGCTCTCCACCTGGCCATACGCCACTTCCAGTTCTGGCTGGAAGGGTGCACCTTCACTGCGTTCGTGGACCACAAGCCGCTAACGTACGCGATGGCCAAGGTTTCGGAACCATGGTCGGGCCGGCAGCAGAGACAGCTGGCCGCGATCTCGGAGTTTACGACCAACATTCAGCATGTGGCCGGTAAACTCAATGTGGTGGCGGACTGCCTCTCACGCGCATTAGTGGCACCAGTCTACGTGGGGATAGATTACACGGCCATGGCTGCTGAGCAGATCGGCGATGCGGACGTTTGCACGCTCCAGCCTGGACCAACAGGGTTAAGGCTGGAGAGCAGAGTACTGCAGGACAGGGGGCCCCCCCAAATCTGTGACGTCTCCACGGGCTGCCCGCATCCGGTGGTCCCACGCGCTTTGCGCCGCCACATTTTTGAGTTGGTTCACTCCCTGGCGCACCCAGGAGTGCGCGCGTCAGTCAAAATGGTGGGAGCGAAGTTCGTCTAGCCGAGCCTGCACAAACAGGTGAAACAGTGGGAGGCAGCCTGCGTAGCGTGCCAACGAGCCAAAGTTCACAGGCACACAAAGGCCCTCTTGGAACCGTTCCATATCCCGGCTAAGCAGTTCGACCATGTTCATGTGGACCTCGTGGGCCCCCTCCCGCCATCGCAGGGGTTCACACACCTCCTGACAGTGGCCCGAAGCTGTCCCGCTAGCTTCCACCATGTCTGCAGAAGTTGCACGCGCTTTTTTGACGACATGGGTGGCACGTTTCGGCGCCCCTTCGGACATCACGTCCGATTGGGGCCCACAGTTTGTTTCTGACCTCTGGTCCACCATGGCCCAGAGCCTGGGTGTCTCACTTCATTGCACGACTGCATACAACCCCCAGGCCAATGGGTTATGCAAGCGTTTCCATAGATCGCTTAAAGCAGCGCTCAGGGCTTCGCTTATGGATACAAATTGGGTAGAACGCTTGCCGTGGGTTCTATTAGGGTTGCGTTCAGCACCGAAGGAGGATTTGGCGGCCTCCCCAGCAGAGCTGTTTTTTTCCCAGCCGCTGCGGCTCCCTGGGGAATTTTTGCCGGATAATCCTGCACCGAACACCGATCCGTCTCAGCGTTCACGGCATAGTGCAGGGGCAGGGACGCTACCCGGCCCACCACTGTTTTCCCTGCGCTTTTGTGTCAAAGACCTTGAAGGACGCGTTGTTCGTATTTGTCAGGCACGATGCCCACCGGACCCCATTGCGCCCGTCCTACGATGGCCTGTTCAGAGTGCTGTGACCCGGGGACAAACATTTTGTATTAGACTTGGGGGGGTCACCGGGAGACAATCTGTATAGACAGGCTTAAGCCCGCCTTTGTTTTAGCAGACGACCAGGTAGTGTTGGCCCGAGCTCCTGGGCACGGAAGACCCCCACGGAGAACTCCCCAGGTAAATGACTCGTCAGATCAGTCACACGAGCATGCTGAAGGTGTGTCCCCGCCCCATTGTCCCCCCCACAGACAGACACACCCCCAGGAACCCCCCACCGACACAGCAGCGCCTCAGAGCCGAAGATCCCCCGTTACAGCAGCTATGGACAGAGGCTGAAGCCCAAAGGACATGAGGGTTACGGCTCCGTCTGAGAGTCTGGGGGCGGGGGCGATGTGGTCATTTAAGTTAATTTATTTCATTAAATTGTGGGAAGCCACTCAGTAGTTTTCCCTCAGACTGAAGGGCATGGCAGATCAAAGGTGCTGGGGGACAAGGGGAATTGTCATGGGGGGGTTGATATGTCAATACAGCACCTCAGGTAGTGGAGGAGTGTTAATATAAAAGAGAGTGCCTGCAACCTGTGTTTTTACTCTTTTGGATTCTGGTGGATGTGAGAGGAAGAGAATAAAGTTTCATTTGCTCTGAATGCTCGGCCTGATTATTCATCTCTCCACAAAATACAATTTTATTAATATTTTTTTCTTTGAAATCAGAGTTAAATTATTGTTCTATTCTGGCTCTGCAAAATTATGGTCAAAAATGTAAATTGTTATAAGGAAAAAGTAAAAAAATTACTACAGTCTTTTTCAAATGTATTAAAAAACAGTAATTTTATTTTAAAAAGTAGATGAAAATTAGCTATAAAACAATCTACAAACTTATAATAAAGTTTCAAATGTATAAGAAAAGTCCATTTTTCAAGAGAAAATTACAAATGTAAAGAAAATGGTTTCAAATTTAGATAAATTTACAGAAAAAAGAAAACCATAAGAAAATTGTTATAAATTTTGGAGAAAAACCTCAACTCTTCAAGACTGAAGTCATTACTCAAGTTTTTAAGTGGCTGCTCTTTGTACCCTTGACTCAACTAGAAATTTTTGGTTGTCTAAGCTGCGGCTTCAGCCATCACCCATTTCAGATAACTTATGTTGAACTGTATAATCAGAGGAGTTATTGTTTAATTTGACCTTGTTGGATTTTTTCCCTTAGTTATATTATTCTGTTTCTTTTAATCTTTACTTTTAATCTATCCGAAATAAAGATTCATTCATTCATTCATTCAATCATTAATTTCAAAGCACTGCTTTTAAGGAGTAGAATTTCTGGTTATGATACCCACCTCTGATCATATAATTTAAGTATGCATGTGTAAATTACTATTATGAATGTTTTTTTCCTTCCCTACTCTCTCAATGGAAAAAAAGAAACACTAGAATAAAAAATAAAACTTTTCATAAATACAAATTAATTAATGAAACAAAGTTTGAATTAAACTATTCCTGAATTCAGTAATTTTCTGGGGGCTGGATGGAAAGCTCTGGTGGGCTGGATGTGGCCCGCGGGCTGCCAGTTGACGTTCACCGCTAGAGCAAGTAAAGGGAGGGTCACCAAACTTAGACCTTGCAAAACCACAGTGACCGTTCAGGGTCACAGGGTGAAGCTGCGTACAAAGGTCAAGGTCAAAATATCAAATAAACTACATTTCAACAACAAAGAAAGAGGCTGAGGGCTACCACTGGCAGCCACCTGCACTTTTCCCCGTCATGTAAATTTGTGACATTTTCCAATCTCATAAATGTGCGGCTTTTTTTTTTTTTTTTTTTTACCCCTTGTAAATTTGCACCTTTTTTTTCCTGTTTTGGGCAGTACAGTGGTTTGCACTGCTGCCTAACAGCTAGAAGGTTCCAGGTTTGAGTCCCCAGACTGGCAGGGGGAGGAACCGTCCTGTGTGGAGTTTGCCTGTTCTCCCTGTACTGCGGGGCTTTACTCCGGGAGCTCAGGTTTCCTCCCACAATCCAAAGACATGCATGTTAGGTTAACTGGTCATTCTAAACTGTCCCTATGTATCTGTCTCCTATGGGCCTTTAGAATACAGGGTTAGTACTAGTGAAGTACTCTGCGTGGTCTTTGAGAGTAGAAAAAGCGCTGTATGAGCACAGGTCCTTACCCGTTTTGTAAATTTGCAACCTTTTCCAGTATTGCAAATTTGACTTTTTTTCCCCACATTCTCACAAATTTGCGACTTTGTCCACCTTGTAAATTCTTCACCCCCCCCCCCCCCACTCTCTTTTAATTTGCGATTTGTTCCCCAGGAAATCAATTTGCCATCAGTTTTTCCTCCCTCACATGAATTTGTAAATTTTAAACCCCACCTTGTAATTTACCAATTTTTGCTTCTCATAGATTGGAAACTTTTTTCTGAATGCGTACTAGATACTGTGACGGGCTGGGCATCTGTCCAGGGTGTACCCCGCCTCTCACCCAGAGACGCTGGGATAGGCTCCGGCCCCGGTGACCCAAAAAGGATCATGCGGTTGAAGATGAATGAATGATTGAATGCATGCTAGATATTTTTATGGGTTTTTTTTCCAATTTGAAACAAACAAGACAATAAAGACGAATGCCTGGCCCCAGCTTTAAATTACGACCCTCCTGTTGGCCCTCAGTAAGACTGAATTTGACGCGACTCCTGGGTTAGAGTGAAACACTTACAGACACAGCTTATGGGCTAATATGAAAAAAGCCAAAAACCATTTTAGACACAGTGTCTTTGGTTGTTCTTGACTTCTTGATGAACAGAAGGAGATTACTCCCACCACACACACACACACACACACACACAGAGGCCTATGTAGGTAGGCTTTGCCACAGCCCAGTCGCTTTGCTGTGGTGTTCATAATTCTCAGTGTCAATGCACTGCTGTGGTGCAGCTCCCTCTCAGCAGCGCTCTCCAGCTGAGCCCTGCCTCCTATTGCTGCACTGCTGCTGCTCAGAGCACTGGAGCACGGCTGCGCGTCTATGTGGTTCCACATGTATGTGTGTAAAAAATATTGTCCTCCTGCTGCTCCTCTTCTGCATTATCTTATTCTAATGAACTCTGGACCCTGACTCTCCACATCCAGCGGCTCCCTGTCACTGTAACTAAAATCAAGAAAAGAACATCAAAAACATGTTTAAAAAAACTGCCCTGAAAAATAATTTATCTAATAAACCATAAAAAAATCACCATGCCTGTCTGGCAGCTCCATCTTCAACATCCCTCCTCTGCACATGTTCAAACCATCTCAGGCTTGCCTCTCTTATTTTGTGTCCAAACTGCTCAACCTAAACTGTCTCTTTGATATACTCATTTCTAATCTTGTCCCGAGTCACTCCCAGTGAAAATCTTAGCATCTTCAACTCTGCCACCTCTAGCGCCACCTCCTGTCTTTTTGTCAGCACCACCCTCTCCAAACCATATATCATAGCAGGTCTCACTACTGTCTTGTAAATCTTTCCGTTCACTCTTGCTGCTACCCTTCTGTCACACATCACCCATGACACTCATCTCCCCCCACTTCACCCTGCCTGCACTCTCTTCTTCACTTCTCTTGTGTATTTTCCATTACTTTGGATGGTTGACCCCAGGTATTTAAACTCAGAATACATGAGTGTGAATGAGAGGGAAGCAGGTGCAACGGTGAAGATAGAAGGCATAGAGGTAGTGAAAGTAGATGTCTTGCTTCTACTAACTTTCATTCCTCTTCTCTCCAGAGCATACCTCCACCTCTCCAGATTCTCTTCCACCTGCTCCCTACTCTTACTACAGATCACAATGTCGTCTGTAAACATCATGGGCCACGGAGACTCCTGCCTGACCTCATCTGTCAGCCTGTCCATCACCATGGCAAACAAGAAAGGGCTCAGAGCTGATCCCTGATGTAATCCCACACCCACCTTGAATCCATCTGTCACTCCTACAGCACACTTCACCACCATCTCGCTGTCCTCATACATGTCCTGCACCACCCTCACATACTTCTCTGCCACTCCTGACTTTCTCATATAGTACCACCCTTCCTCTCTTGGCACCCCATCATCTGCTTTCTCTCGATCCCCAAAGACACAGTGCTGCTCCTTCTGACCTTCTCCATACTTCTCCATCAGCACTCTTAGAACAAACATTGCATCTGTAGTACTCTTTCTTGGCATGAAACCCTAGTGCTGCTCACTGATTGTCACCTCTCCTCTTAACCTGGCTTCAACAACTCTTTCCCATATCTTCATAGCGCGGCTGATCAACTTTATGCCTCAGTAGTTATTACAGCTCTGAGCATCACCTTTGTTCTTGAAAATTGGTACCAAAACACTTCACTCTTCAAGCATCCTCTCACTCTCCAAGATTGTGTTAAACAAGCTGGTTAAAAAGTCCACTGCCATCTCTCCTGAACATCTCCATACCTCCACAGCTATGTCATCTGGACCAACCGCCTTTCCATTCTTCATCCTCTTCAAAGCTGCCCTCACTTCTGCCTTGCTAATCCTCGGGACTTCCTTGCTTCATGAGAAATCTTTTAAAAAGTTTAGGTCTTTGGTTTGTGTTTAATTTTCTTATATTAATTTAGATACTGTGTTTCTGGTCATTTAACAGTGGGTACAGGATTTGAAAATGATCATTAAGCAACATGATCAACATATTCTTTAACTTTGTATACAGTATTTGCTATAGAAATGTAGAAATACTGTATATATAGAAGAGACCCAGCATACAGAGTGACTCAGTCCATAATTTAAGATGGAAAAACTTGCCTTTTAATTGAAGTCTATAATTACCAACAACATTTTAAATCAAACATCACAGGGACTTTTTAAGGTAAACTTCAGCTTTTTGGTTTTCATTTTTTTTTAATTTAATACAAAGTCTAATCAACAGACAGGATATTAAGTTTAAATTTAATTAACTCACTTTAATTAACTAACTTAAAAAATCTAATCTGATGCTGAAATATATGTAAACTGCTGATTAATTAAGCAAAATCTATTATGGGCTATTTTTAGTCACATTTTTAAAAACACGTTTAAGAGGCATTTGCATATTGTGAACATGACACAGAACAGCTTAAGGTTAATTAAAGTTGAAATTTGAGATAAAGACAAGTGATATTTAGGTGCATCTTTCCACACGCTCTGAGTGGTCGGAGGCAGGAGCAGATTTTGTTTGTAGTTATGAAGACATTTTGATGTAAATTTCCCTCTACTAACAGTTTAAAAACAAATCCGTTTCGCTCAAGTTTCATGAACGAGGCCCACTGAGCCGACTGCAGGCAAGACAATGGACAAGACACAAGCAGCATATTTGTCATCAGCAGGACAGCCACTTCATTTGGAAACCTATGATAAAGAGGAGCATATCTAAAAAAATAATACCTAAAAAAAGGAAATATGGCAGAATCACCAGATACGATCATGATCTTATGATATCCTGTGTATTGTGATATCATATTTAAGCAATGTTACACGAGAGGGAGCATATCAATGAATATAGTAACTGCGGGTGTGATACGTCTAATGCCCGACGCGTAGATGTATCACACCCGCAGTTACTATGTTCACTGATACTGTATGACCTCGAGTGTAATATTGCTTTTATACAATAGTTCAGCAAGCACAATTTATTAATTGAGAGCATTACCAGACAAAATATTCTGATTTGTTTGTTTAACCAGTTATTTTGTGCAGCTGAGAAAAAAACAGTCTCTTCTAAATGAAGCCAGTAACTGTTGATAAGCATCTCAATCAGCATGAAGACGTCTATTGTCATTTCACACACAGGTAAACAGATTAAATATTGTCAAGTGCAAAAGTAATAAGTGTTGAGTCGGTACTGTAGAAAGGCTGAGATAAAAACGTGACCAGGGCTGGCGGCTAGTTAGCATGCTAGCGATTTGACACAACATAACTTCGCTCGCTTTTCTTGGCATTTTCAGATGAAACAACGACTTCATCACCACAAAGGTATTGTGGTTTGTTAATCGAGACAATAAATCCAACTCTGGCACTGCCTATTTTTTTTTAAATAGACATGAAATAGCTTAGCAATGTTTATACAAGGGCAGACTTTGTAAACTAAATAAAGTTTTTTCAAAAGGATGGGACTTCCAGGTCAGGTAAGAAATCTTGTCAAACAGCATCTCACTGGAAATTAAGGTAAACACAGTACTGTAATTCTCACTGAGAGTTGACAGTAAACTACCGTTAGTAATTAACGGATACATGAACACCTTTGAAGTGAAGTGATACATGTCCAGTGAAATGTTGCACTGCAGTTATTGTAGAATATAGTAACTCCTGGAATATAGTAACTCCTGGAATTTTCTTTTCAGCAATTTTAGGCTAAACCAAATTTTATTTGCCATAGTTTATTATCCTCCATCAACCTACTCAGAGTTTTTATCCGAATTTGCCGAATTCTTTGCTGATTTAGTACTGAAATCAGATAGAATAATTATAGTAGGGGACTTTAATATACATGTAGATGTAGACAGTGACTCCCTTAATGTGGCATTTAATTCAATATTAGACTCGATGGGGTTTTCTCAGAAGGTAGGAAATTCTACTCATTATCTCCACCATACGCTGGACCTTGTTCTGACATATGGCATAGAAATAGAAAATCTGGTAGTGTCTCCTCATAACCCTGCACTGTCAGGCCATTGTCTGTTTACTATTTCTGACTATTTGGCTCCTAAAGAAAAATATTACTACAGTAGATGCCTCTCAGATGATGTTGTAACCAAAATTTATGCAGATTGTTTCCTCTATGCCATGTGTCAATACAACGGAAATACGCTATAGACAGCTTGCACCTTCTGTAATTGATAGCATGGTAGATAGTGTTACAGCTTCTCTGCATCAGACTCTAGACATGGTGGCCCCTTAAAAAAGAAAAAGTCTAATCAGAGATATCTAACTCCTTGGTTCAACATAGAAACTCGTAACTTAAAACAGAAGACTCGTCAATTAGAAAGAAAATGGTGTTACACTAATTTAGATGAAATCTATTTAGCTTTGAGAAATCATCTTTAATTCATAAAAAATCTCTTAGAAAAGCCAGAGTTATTATTCTGCATTAATAAAAGAGAACAAGAATAATCCCAGGTTTCTTTTCAGCATTGTAGCCAGGCTGACAAAGAGTCAGGACTCTGTCAATCCTAGCATTCCCTTAGAGCTTACTAGTCAGGACTTTATGAACTTTTTCAATAATAAAATTTCATCTATCAGAGATAAACGACTACAGACCTGTTGCCCTGACCTCTGTGGTCATGAAATCCTTGGAGAGATTGGTGCTGAACCACCTGAAGGTCATCACAGGCCCCCTGATGGACCCACTACAGTTTGCCTACCGGTCAAACAGGTCAGTGGATGATGCAGTGAATATGGGACTACACTACATCCTGCAACACCTCGACTCCCCAGGAACGTACGCCAGGATCACTTCACTTCCGCCCTCCCAAGAGAGCAGACGCTTTTTTCTTCTCTCCTGCTGATTTTTTCCTCCCCTCCTACTGGATCCCAGCTTGCTGTTGTCTGTCTGCGTCTGACTGCGACCGCCGAAAAGAAATTATGGAGTTAATAAGCTGGGCTTTGAACACAATTGACACTATTTTTTCAACAAGGAAAAGTGCTCCGGGGGAAGCTGTTTGCCCCGCTGGAACGGCTCCAGTGGGCTATCTATGTGACACAGGTATTTGGAAAATGCTGTGTCTCTCTAATCTCTCTATCGAAGATATTGAAGATTTGTTTATCTTCGTAATCTTGGTGATTGGGATAATTCTGATTGGGACGGGAATTGTCTTGGTTTACCGCAAATTGCTGAAGATGGATTCAACCTATCAAAATGCTGGCCAGGCGAGGTGCATCCAACAAATTGAGAAACTGGAGAAGACCCTGATAGCGACTACTGGAGAACTGTCTCGTAAGGTGGATTACATCATGGGTTCGCTCAGGTCTTTCCACGACGAGTTCAAAGCTGCGCAATGAAGGATTAATGTACTGAATCTACAGAAGAAATACAAGTCTTCTCTGTGATCAGTCCTATTTGGCATTATTATTCCCCATGAAAATTCCTCCTGGCTGTCTGCAGACTGTGTTTTTTTTTTCAAAATCATGAGCACAAGGCCTTGGACAGCCAGCTGCAGCGCCAGATAAGACTGGGCGCCAGACAGACAAAACATCTTCTGCCAAGGGTCCTTGGGTCTCTCTTATTATCATCAACACTGCTCAACACCGCACACACATTGATTCATGAACTGATTAAAGATATACTGTACACTGCTCTCTTGTGTCTCGTGAATTCTGAGTTGTTGCTCTGTGCTATTGAGATTTTTTTTCATTGTAATCACAATCTGCTTAAAAATAAGCTGTATTTTGATAACGAAGTTTTTTTTCTCCTCCCCCCTTGTGTCGTTCCCTCCCTTCCCCTCCCTTTCTTATCTATCTCTGTTTGATGAGGCGCCTTTATGGCAGCCGTGTCGTTGTGTCGCGCGCATGCGCACCAATGTCAAGTCAAGTTCCTCGTGTGTTTTTTTACATGCTTGGCAATAAAGTTTATTCTGATTCTGATTCTGATTCTGATCCTGTTTGTCGACTTCAGCTCAGCGTTCAACAACATCATCCCAGGCATTCTTCATCAGAAACTCCTCCAGCTCAAGGTGCCCCCCTCCACCTGCCAGTGGATCTCCAGCTTTCTGACTGACAGGTGGCAACAGGTGAAGTTAGGGAGATTTACATCCAGCTCCCGAAAAATTAGTACTGGCGCCCCCCAAGGATGTGTCCTTTCCCCACTGCTCTTCTCCCTCTACTCCAACGACTGCACCTCAGAGGACCCTTCGGTGAAGCTCCTGAAGTTTGCGGATGACACCACAGTCATCGGTTTGATCCAGGATGATGATGAGTCTGCATACAGGCAGGAGGTGGAGCAGCTGATCCTCTGGTGCAGCCAGAACCATCTTGAACTTAACCCAGCCAAAATGGTGGAGATGACTGTGGATTTCAGGCGACACCCCCCTTCATTCCCCCCACTCACCATCCTCAACAGCACAGTGTCCACTGTGGACTCCTTCAAGTTTCTGGGTACCACAATCTCCCGGAACCTGAAGTGGTCCTCCCATATAGACACTGTCCGGAAAAAAGGCCCAGCAGAGGTTGTTTTTTCTGCGTCAGCTCAAGAAGTTTGATTTGCCTCAGGAGCTGCTGGTTGTCTTCTACACCGCCATCATCCAATCTGTCCTCTGCTTTTCCATCACTGTCTGGTTTGGATCTGCCATTAAACAGGACAAGACCAGACTGCAGCGGATCGTTAAGTCTGCGGAGAGGATCATTGGTACCAACCTACCCTCCATTATATCGGTCCATAACCAGGAAACGGGCGGGAAACATCTGTGCTGACCCATCACACCCCGGCCACAAACTGTTTGAACTTCTATCTTCTGGTCGTTGTTACAGATCACTGAAGGTCAAAACCACCCGTCACAGGAACAGTTTCTTTCCTCAAGCCATCACTCTGATGAACTCCTAACATTCACCTAGTCCTACCTGTTGCTGTACTCATGACTTTTCATCCATTATTACATTGCACATAACTCTCACACTATTTCTGCAAGTGTGGTTAGTCTGAGTAAATAACTGCATATATTCCTGTATATATTTGCATCCTTTTATAGAAACGTGGACAGACTGTAATTTACTGTACATACTCTGTTGTCATTGAATCCTTATTTAAATCCTCCACCTGAACAACGAGAGCAAGTTTTTAGCCAAAGTCAAATTCCTTGTATGTGTTGTGCATACTTGGCCAATAAAGCTGATTCTGATAAAATCAGTCAGATTCTTCCCACCATTAAATACAGTAACTACTGCAACTTCTTCAACTGATATCTATTTGGATGAGTTTACTCCAACTGACCTTTTAGAGTTAGACAAAATAATTTCCTCATCCAAGCCTTCAACTTGTCTTTTAGACCCTATTCCTACCAGGTTATTTAAAGAAGTCTTCCCATTTATTGGTAGCTTTATTCTTCAAATAATCAATTCTTCATTAACTTTAGGCCATGTACCGCTGGCTTTTAAAACGGCTGTAATTAAACCCTTACTCAAAAAGCCAATGCTGGATCCAGGAGTTTTAGCTAACTATAGACTAATCTCTAATCTCCCTTTCATTTCATAAACCTTAGAAAGAGTTGTTGCTATGCAATTATTTGACCACTTGCAGGGAAATGGTTTATTTGAAGAGTTTCAATCTGGGTTTAGAATCCATCATAGTATTGAAACAGCCTTAGTGAAGGTCACTAATGACCTCATCGCATCTGATAATGGACTTGTTTCTGTACTTGTCCTTTTAGACCTTAGTGCAGCTTTTGATACTATCAACCATAATATTCTACTTGATAGATTAGAACACTATGTTGGACTTAATGGAATTTCGTTGCAGTGGTTTAGAAATTATTTATCTGATAGGATCCAGTTTGTTCATGTCAATAATGAGTTTTCTTTCAACTCAAAGCTCAGTCATGGAGTCCCACAGGGATCTGTGCTAGGCCCTACTCTTTTTAGTTTATATATGCTTCCGTTAGGCAACATTATTAGAAAGCACTGTATACATTTTCATTGTTATGCAGATGACACACAATTATACCTGTCGATGAAGCCAGATGATAGTAATCAATTAGCCAAGTTAGAAGCCTGTCTTAAGGGAATCAAAGCTTGGATGACTTGTAATTTCCTGCTATTAAATTCAGATATGACTGAAGTCCTTCTTGTTGGTCCAAAAAAACCTTAGAAATACCTTTCCAAATCAAACCTTTAGTTTGGATGTGGTTACTCTTTCTCTTAATAGCTCTGTGAGGAACCTTGGAGTTATTTTTGATCAAGATTTGTCTTTCAATTCACATATTAAATTCATTTCTAAGACTGCCTTCTA
Source organism: Pholidichthys leucotaenia (assembly GCA_020510985.1). Lineage (NCBI taxonomy): Eukaryota > Metazoa > Chordata > Actinopteri > Cichliformes > Pholidichthyidae > Pholidichthys > Pholidichthys leucotaenia. The sequence goes on from CM035841.1 coordinate 431,679,127, forward strand.
TCATTTGCGTAATATTGCCAAGATTAGGAGCATCTTGTCTGAGTGATGCTGAGAAACTGACCCACGCTTTTGTTAGCTCTAGGTTTGATTATTGTAACTCTTTATTATCAGGCTGTCCTAAAACTGTCATGCGGTGGCCCTCGCGAGCCACCATAAGACGCCACACAGTCACCAGTGAGTTTCAGTGAGTTTTATTACGGTGAAAAAGTAACAACACAAGATGCAGGAGCAATGACACATAAGTCTACACACATCCGGAGGCGTAAGGCTAAACAGCTCTCATACAGGTCCGTAGGAGGAGACGGTCATACACAGGCAAGGTTGTTGGAGTAATGGCTACACAGGCTGCTGAGGCAGAGACACACAGAGGTCTACTCACACCGGGAGGGGTAAGGCTAACAGCTCACTTACTGGTCCTGGGGAAGCGACGGTCAACCACAGGCAGACGAGGTAGGTAACAGTCCAAAGCATCCGTAGCTCAGACGAAGAACGACTGACACTGCTGCGTCTTACCGCCGCCAGTGCCGGGCTTAAGAAGGCGAAGCACTAACGACGATAATTACAATCAGCTGACCAACCGTTGACAGGCGGAAGCCCCACCGAGCACTTTCACAATAAGAGCCCGGTGAGGCCAGAATACAGCCCGCAACTGTCAAGGCCGGCAGCGAAACATAACTTAGCCCGAGCGCCATCAGAACCGGCGCTCGGGTCATAACAAAAACATCTTTAAAAAGTCATCAGTTGATCCAAAATGCTGCTGCAAGAGTTTTAACAGGTACTAGAAAGAGAGATCATATCTCTCCGGTTCTGGCCTCCCTTCATTGGCTTCCCATAGAGTTTAGAATTAAGTTTAAAATCCTTCTTCTCACTTTCAAAGCTCTAAACAATCAGGCCCCTTTTTTATTTAAAAGATCTGATACTACCCTATTATCCTTACAGAGCACTACGCTCCCAAAATGCTGGATTACTTGTAATACCTACAATCTCCAAAAGTACAATGGGAGGCAGAGCCTTCAGTTATCAAGCTCCTCTCCTGTGGAACCAGCTGCCAATCTGGATTCGGGAGTCAGATTTGATCTCTGTTTTTAAGAATAGGGTTAAAACCTTCCTTTTTGATATAGCCTACAATTAGGGAGGGATCATGTGTCTCTGAACCCTCCGTTAGTTATGCTGCTAATAGGTTTAGACAGCTGGGAGACCTCCAATAATGCACTGGGCCTCACTCCTTTCTTCACTCTCAATGAAATATTTTTTTTGCTGGTCATTAACATCTGTTTGTTCTCTCCCATAGATTGAGTCCCCATCATGCTGTTTGCTCTCTACATGTCTGTTCTTCTCATCTTCTCTATTCTCTCACCCCCTAGCCAGTCGCAGCAGATGACTGCACCTCCCTGAACCTGGTTCTGCTGGAGGTTTCTTCTTGTTAAAAGGGAGTTTTTCCTCTCCACCGTCACCAAGCGCTTGCTCACAGGGGATCGCCTGATTGCTGGGGTCTTTCTGCAATTGTGGGGGTTTCCCCTACAGTTGAAAGTGCCATGAGATTGACTGTTGTTGTGAAATGGTGCTATATAAATAAAGCTGAATTGAACTGAATTGAATTGAAAACCTATTATCCAATCAAATTGCTCAATCAGAACTAACTGTTGTATACATTGCGATTTCCCATCCCCATCTTTGACTTATTCTACTCTTGGCTAGATCTCAGGAGTCACACTCCTTTGCTGTGCTGACCTAACCAGACAGTGAGTATTTAGCACCATCTAGTGGACTGAAAAGGCAACTGGGTTTTATTACTCTGGTCCCTAAATAGGTTAAGTTTTTGTTTCCAACATTTATTAATAACTCTTAATATCACAATACTAGTGTCTCTGATTCAATACAGTATCAGTATCATAAAGTATTGCGATATTATGATGCACTGAGCCCCCCCCCCCCATCCCTAGCCCAAGTAGACTGTTGTTAGAAGTAGTTAGAAGTTGTAGTATTTTATCTGTCCTTCATAAAGAACAAACACTTCTGGCCAAAAAGGGACATGGTAGGAGGTCAAGGTTACTGTAGGTAAAATAACATTTTGTAGGCTGTTAAGTAACTTGATTGTTGGTAATATATAAATGAGATGAACAGCAAGTGTCTGAAACTTTGTCTGTATTGATTTTAACAGTTAAAAAAGGTCAGAAATCAGGCACGGGGCGGGGATGTCCCACTAACACAGGATTCCACCCCAGCAGAGGAACTGGCCCTGGATTTGAACAAAGGAAGGCTGGTGACAAACTAGTTTTTTCTTCATCGCTTTGTTTTATAATTTAAAAAAAATTCCTTAAAAATAAGAGGGTTTCTTCTCTTAAGTTTATGACTTTTAAACATTTGAGGCGTTATACTTAAAATGTATGAGTTTTTTCTCATTTTAGCCATTTTTCTTTAAATGTATCATTTTTTCCCTGAAATTTGTGACAGTTTTTATGTGACATTATTATTATGTTCTGTTAAACTTGAGGTTTTTTTGCTTGGAAAATGTTCTTTTTATACATTTCAGAGTGAACTTTGTGAGGTTTTCCCCATACATTTCAGCTTTTTTTTTCTTTTGAATTTATGACTTTTTCTCATAAATTTGTGACCCTCTCTTTGATAACAACTGTGTTTTCCTCTTTAATGGGTATTTTTTTCTTGTTCCTTTGTAAGTGAACCCGTACACATGAACAATGATAACGGTAGTGAAATTAAAAAATAACCACAGATGCAATCATTTCTGAAAGAGCAAATCTAATACTGCCAGTAATCACACACACATCCCCCTGGGTCACTTTCATGGTTCTTCGTGCCTCCAGCCCATGATGAAAGGGCTTTAGAGCCACTCTTCTCTGCAAACCATGCCTCGGTTCTCCCCAGCCAGCAGTGCATGTTTGTGTATCATATTATTGTGCTCTGGCTATCAGCAGCTCTTTCCTCTTTGCTTTGCTGGAGCACATTCCCATCTCCTTTTTCATAACAACGTTGCCGCAAAACTGTTCTCAGGCTGCAGGATGATTAGGTGTGTAAACATGAGACGGCGGTGAGAATAAATGCATTTTCTTCCAGAGGAAATATGCGAGCTGAAAGGGTGAAAGTGAGGCCAGGGTGCCGAGGGATGAGGGATTCATCCATGTGTACATGTTTGTGTGGGGGCGTGTGTGTCGTGGAGTGGTATAACATGGAGTAATCCACAATGTCTGGCCCCCACTGCTTATATCGCCACTGCTGCTGCAGCGCTAGGAATGTTTTTGTGGTTTGCTGATTCAGAACACAGAGACGAGCATTAAAATCAAACCCAGCCAGAGAATTTAGCATTTCCTGAAGAAAACGCAGTGTGAATGCTGTAAGCTGAAATATTTCAGCTGAAATGGTGATGGGAAATTAAATGTTGCCCATTCCAAAAGCTTTAAAGTTTTTCAGAACCTCTACGGTCAAAAGAGCCATTCTGAGCAATTTTTGGCCAAGAGAATTTAAAAGAAAATGCATGAAGTTGCAAAACATATTTGAGCAGCCAAATTATTCCAAGTTATGAGATTTTCTTATGAAAAATGAAACTCCTAATTAATAATTAACTTTTTATTGCACATTTTTCATTACTTATTTCTTAAAAATTTGCAGTAGTTTCCTGTCATACTGTAATTTTTATCTCCGCCAAGGAGGTAATGTGATCAGGGTGAAGATAACAATTCCAAACTGATCCATCACAACTTGACTTCAAAGGGAAGTCAAACTCAGTAATCTACTAATCTTAGATGAACTTAATCTTAATTTATTTTAGGGGTGAAGTTTAGCCTAGTAGGGTGCTAAACAGCCCAGCCTACCCCTTCCAGGGGCTAAATCTAGCCCAGGCCACTTTTCACCTAAATTTGAAACTCTTCAGTCATGAATTTTGTACTTTTTTGTGCTTTTATAAATGATTTCTTCTTGCAAATTTGTGTGTTTATTTTCTCATAAATGCACAAGGGGAACTATCTGTTTTTTATCAGTGCCACATGAACCACAGCTTATGCTCAAAAAGAACCACGTGCCTCTGGAGCCACAGTCTGTAGACCCCTGCTAGAACCCCCGCCCGTCCCTCTCAATCCCGTTCCGTCTTCCTGAACCCTGCGACTCGGCTCTGTTTAGCAGCGGGTCTTTGCTTTCCAAAAGCAGAGGCTGGAAATGTAAACATCCCCCATGGAGCCGAGGAATGCTGGGGCCTCTGGAACGCCAACAGCTGGCAGCGAGTCCGCCATCGCCGGAGTGAGGCGAGACGCTGAGCTGAGAACAGTCAGACAGGCAGGGGTGAGCTCGGGTCTCTTGGAGCCGACCTGCAAATCTGCATTGGACACGGTGGCGGTATTCTGTTCTAGCCGCTTCTTCCCTTTTTTTTTTTGGTTTTGGGCACACATGCATAAACCCCGAATCTGCTGGCAGGTGACACCGTTCACTGGTTGCCATGGCAGCAACAGGGGAGGAGGGTCTGTTCTCTTCAGAAAAAATAAAGAAATAAATAAATTCAAAATTCTGATGAAGCATTCCTCCATCACACACACACACACACACACACACACACACACACACACACTCACCACACCACACCACCAGCCGTTGCTGTACTGCTTGTTACTGCTCTCTCCTGTGACGTGGCAATAACACAGTCCTGTTGTTACGAGGGGAATTCCAGTCTGTTTTACAGTCTACTATAAATAATTTTGCTATGATTACTGTGATGCGTGTGTATGTGTGCACCCCAGTATGTAGCTATTCCAGCTAATTGGACCCCTCATCAGTTGGACACAGGGCAAAGCTATGCAGAGAATTTGCTGATGTCATCACATTTAATACCTCTCAAAGAAAAGCGGAATTTTAAAACAGCACATGTTTTGCAGGATTTTTTTCTGCACCATGGCACTCCCTACAGTTGAGGGATGCTCCGTTTGAGCCATGCCCATGATCAGTGACACACATGTGGATTTGTTCATGTGCTCCAGAAACCGCTAACAATGTCCAGGGATCCAATACACAGCTGAGTGTGTACATCAGAAACATACATTGTGTCCAATGCTGTTTGAACTTCTGCATATTTAACCCTTTGAGTGTGAGAATTTGCATGCCCCTAGTGGCAGAGCATGGCGCTGCGCTTGCCATCTCACTCTGACATCACCGGCTGCATTGAGGATTTGTACTGATTTGTACTGATCTGCCAGTTTCAGAAGGTGGCAGACACACGTTGGAGGACTCAATGGATGACATGTAATACACCAAAGAAGAAGAACTCCTCAATTCCTTTTCCTGTATTCCCTTCTTTTAGCTCAGAAAGCTAATATGGCCGCGATCCGTCATCGTCACCGTCACTTAGACGGCTTTGTACACGGAAAATAGCCGCGGGATACAAGTGAAATTTATGTGGGATAATCATAAGACTTTGTAGATGCAGTAGAGAGCATAAATGACCGACAGAACACAAAATCACAACCATGATGGACAAAAACGCAGCGACCACGGCAGCGAACAAGTCCTGTTAGCCACTGGTAAGTGACGAATTTCTGTGTTTTTTTTTTATTGTACTGATTTCTTGTTTATATACTTTGAAGATAAGATGATGAGGTACCTCTTTACAACAAACAGTGTCAAAAGAATGAACCATTCTTTGTGTAAATATGTCCAAAGTCCAGTTTTAACTGAGTTATGGAATTTAAAGAGGTGCCGCAACATTATGCAAATTAGATGCGTAAATGTATTCATATCTGAAACTTTGGATCATATTTTACATCTTTCTAATTGACAGTAACCCATTATCTCTTACCACTTTCAAGTTATAGCCTTGGAAAGCTAAACTATTTTATTGACAAAATTATTTACCACTCTTGACCACTGGGGGTTATGTCGCAATTCGGCAACAAACACACTCAACTGGTTAAAGGGGTCATTGACTGAAAAATGGTGTGTTTGTAGGTTTTAAATGTCTACAGGTCACCTAATTATCCCAACATTTTCAAAACAGTCAATTCTCTTAAAAACACACAGCCTTTATCTCGTTTTTTTCTCTCCTAGAAATGTTTCTGACTTTTTTGTGGAAATCATATACATCGCACTTAGTAAAAGCCAACCCACCGCCGTCCTTGAGACCAGCCCACTGCTCTATTATTGGCCCGGCTAGCTGTCTGCCATGTATATAGAAGTGGTGCTAAAGGTAGCCTATTAGCCCCCAAGCTAACACTGGTAACAGGAAGCTCAAACCGAGTGTGGCTTATACTGTTATTTTCTTCAGATCTTAGGGCGCATTCAGACGGTCACTGTTTGGTCCAGATCAAAGGAACTCTGCTCCATTTCTGCGGATAGTTTGGTTCGTTTGGTGCCATCTGAACATGCGTTGGAACTCTGGTGCGCACCAAACAAGGGAAGTCTGGTCCCCTTGAAAACCGGGGGTCTCGGTTCACTTGCAAACAAAGTCTGGTGTGCTCCGCTTGCAGTGTGAATCCAAACGGACTATCCAGCAGGCCAAAGGGCAGAAGTGCTCCTCGGCATTTGTGTAACCATAGCAACACGTAGTCTGAGAAGAGGAAGTGGTGTTTACTGTAGTACATTTTGGGTAGAAAATAATAATAAAGACAACCGCACAAATCCGAGAAATCCTTTTACTGGAGAAAGCTGAGGAGAAAAGTTAAAAAAATGTGTCATTTGTGGTGGACAAACAACCCGGCTGAAAGGAATGGATTTCCATTTTTGGTCCTGGCCAATCAATGAGCCGAATTTTTCTTCTTTGTCGATATTTTTTTCTTCCTGGTCAGTGGTGGTTTCAGCCACATCACCCCAAACGAGCAGTTGTTGTAACTGCGTGACATTGTCCAGGCAGTTTGGTCTGCAGCAGCATGAATGCAAACCAAACCAAATGAAGGTGCGAAATTTCTCAGCATTCCTCTCCCAGTCGAACCAAGACCTTCGGACTATCCTGGCCTGAATGCAGCCTCAGTCACCCTAACAGCCATCCCTGTTATCACCTGGTTCACTCTGGCCCATCTCCGAGTGGTTTCGGTGGCAGATCGCCCACCATGACACATCGGTCGCTTTTATGGCCTGTGACCAGGGCTACTGGCCGGTGTTATCCTGAGAACTCCCCCGGATTGGCAGGGGAGTTATTAGCATAACACTGGTACATGTTGTTGCAGGCCAAGCCTGCTCTCCTTTAACTTGGACAGGTTGCGGTGTGTATGTGTGTGTGAGTGTGTGTATGTGTGCGAGGGGAAGGGACGTAAGGGGGCGCGCGGCGGCTTGTGTGTGGTAGAGAGGAGAGTGGCGATGGAGGTATAACGAGCTGCATGTAATGATACGAAGAGTGATAGAGGAAAAGTGTAAGAAGCCAGTGTGCTCTGGACGAGCAGTAAGTGTGGACGGTTGCTGCAGTTAAAATAAAGTGCCTCGTTCTTCCCACCTGCAAAGTTTGTTGGACTGTGTATTGGCTGTTACCACTGACGAGCCGTGCTAGGATAAACGGGCTAGCGCTACCCGGGGCTGCTCAACTACGGTTTGGCGGCCGGCAGAACATCCAGGTAGGTAACACTGGGGGCTCTTCCGGGACCAAAAGACTTTTTTTAAGTGGGGGACACAACAGGCACGTTTAATGCCGCGAAGAAATTGTAAATCTGCAGCGGCAGGGCCGGCGATAATGGCGGTGTGCGGCTGCCGCGGCGCTGGTGCGGACCAGAGGTATACTGATGTGATGAGTTCAAATGTGAGTAAAAACCCCTTTGTGAAGGACGTAACAGAGGACTTTGGAGTGACCACAGACTGTTTTGAACAACAGGACGGCATGTGCGCCTTCGACGGATGTAGCACAAACCCCTTTGTCACTAGCATGGAGCTAACATTAGCCGCACACGAAATGGCAGCTAGTACTACGTTGTTTCAACCAAACATGGCACAGCCGCCTGCTCTACCACCCTCGTTGTCCACCAACCCTTTTATTTCATCTCCAGCTCAGCATGCAGCGGTATGTGGTGAGCTTGTGACCTCATCAAACCTGAACTATGATCCCACCAGAAGCACAGCTGTCTATAGTGGCTCATTACAACCACATAATAACAGAAATGATATGGGCCCAGCCACTGTTTTCACCGCTGGTGATGGGCTGGTTAACTCAGCCACTCCCATGAACATGAACTATAACAGCTGCGAGACTAGCACCCCAGCTGCCCTGATCCAGACACCACTCCAACCATGCACAGTGTCACCATTTACCCCACACAGACCCTAGCATGTGGGACGGAGTCCGGAAATGCAGGCCCTGGGCTGCGACTACATCACCCCGAGTCCTATGTCACCACCATGGAATACAAAAACTCAACCGTGTGGCTGCCACCAGTATAACCAGAGGAAGGCTGGCTGTACACCACGTAGCTGCTCATCACATCTAGTACACTACGACGGTGCTGCAGATGACAGTGACGATGAACCTCGTGGACGACAGGAGAGGATTCCTACACTGCAGCCAGGTCAGTTTGATGGCTCTGGTGCACGGAAGGATTTCCTTTATCATTTTGAAAACTGTGCACAAGCTAACTGCTGGTCAGAGAGAACAATGGCGGTGCAGCTCAGGTTCAGTTTGACTGGAGCAGCGGGGGCAATCGTCCATAAGAATCCAAGATCTGGCAGGTGGAGCTATCAGCAGATTGTGGATGAGATAGAGGCTGCCTATGGGCCATGCTCCGAGCACGCAGCAGCTGTGGGGATTGAACTGAGACAAAGAGTCAGGCGACCCGGTGAAACCTTGCATTCTCTGAGGGACGACATCTATGAGAAGGTTTCTATCGTGTATGCCGACCGTACAGAGCGAGAGCAAGATGCTATCAGAGTAGAGACTTTTACTAACGCCCTAGCCGATGCAGAGGTGGTGCAAAGACTCTTAGAGGAGAAGCCACGCACACTGGCCAGCGCCTACAACATCGCTCACAGGTATGAGACAACAAAAAGGGCTGCAAAGACTGTTACACGACTGATGCAGGCAGGTGTGCTCAGTACAGGGGAGAGGAGAGCTAGAGCAGCCGCAGTGCGGGACAGGACCGGGTTGGAGCCAACAGGAGTAGCTGTGAGGCCTGTCAGTGCACCAGAGGGAGAGCCGAAGCTCCATCAGCGTTGGCAGCCCAAGGGAGATAATGGACCGGGGAAGAGGAGCTTCAGGGAGCTGGTCTGCCACAATTGCTCGGGCGTTGGACATATTCAGCGGAACTGCCCCTCCCCCCGTTCTCTGAAGCCACGTGCCACAAGTGCGGCGCAGACAGCAACAACGGGCCCTGGCACAGTGGTCATCTGCACTAAGGATCAGGAGGACGAGTCATGTGTACAGGTGACGATGCACGGCCTGGAGATTCGTGCTCTGTTGGACTCCGGTGCCCGCCAGAGTGTACTACCCCTCCACCACTACAATGCTATTCCTGCCCAAGCCAGACCCCCCATACAGCCATCCATTGCCAGAACATTGCAGGGCGTCAGGCCAGATAGTTTACCAGTTCTAGGGGAGGTTGACGTCCCACTGCACATTGGGAGCCATGTCTGCAGTGTGAACTTTGTTGTGGCAGACATCATTGAGAACACTGAGGTCATCTTGGGACACCCTTTTCTGCTACAAGCACGAGCTTGTTTGGACTACGGCCGGGGAGAGATAACCCTCTTTGGCGAAAAGGTGCCCCGCCGCAATACAGACTCAGGGCTGGAGGTGCACCTTGTCAGGGTGGCTCGTCGCACCGTGCTGAGGCCAGGCTGCGAGTACATAGTGCCTGGCACTGTACGCCGCCAACCTGCTGTTGATGGAGACCTGCTGTTAAGCCCCACCAAATGCTTCGTCGAGAGACACTGAGTCCTAGTGGCACGGGTTGTTGTGCGAACGCCACAGTCCACCGATATCCCCATCAGAGTTTTTAACCCTGGTGCAGCTCCTGTCACCTTGAAGAAGGGAGCGGTGGCGGGAGTGCTCCAGTCAGCAGTGGTGCTGGGAGAGGCGGAGCTTCAGTTTCGTGATGTCTCGACTGTCCCTGAGCGTGTTGACCAGGCCACTACTCCTGTGCCCCCCCACCTGCAGGCCTTGTATGCAGAGAGCTGCACCAACCTACTGGAGCACGACCATAGTAGGCTGGCTGGCCTATTGCAGTCCTACAGTGATGTGTTCTCCATGGGGCCCACCGACCTTGGCCGCACCAGCCTTGTGCAACACGACATTCTAACTACTCCTGGGCCCCCTGTTAAACAGCCACCCCGCAGAATGGCTAAGGATAAGCAGATTGCAGCTGACCAGCAGTGCAGCTGAGCCTGGAGATGGGCGTAGCTCAGCCCAGTAACAGCAGTTGGGCTGCACCAATTGTGATGGCGAGAAAGAAGGACCAGAGCCCGCGCCTTTGTGTGGATTATCGTCCCTTAAATGAACGAACTATTAAAGATGCCTACCCCCTGCCCCGTATTCAGGATACTTTGGACACTCTGTCTTCTGCCACGTGCTTTAGCTCACTGGATTTGACATCTGGCTACTGGCAGGTGGAAATGACCCCAAGAGCCCGCAAGGCTGCTGCTTTCTGCACCCGGAAGGGGCTTTTTGAGTGGAGTGTGATGCCTTTCGGACTCTGCAACGCACCTGCAACGTTCCAGCGGCTCATGGACCGTGTTCTAGTCGGTCTGCAGTGGGAGACATGCTTAGTGTATCTCAACGACATCATAGTCCTGGGGCGGGACACCACCCAAATGTTGGAGCGGCTTGGCCAAGTGTTCACTAGGCTGCGTGAAGCCAACCTCAAACTGAAACCATCCAAGTGCTGTTTGTTCCGGGAGCAGGTCCCCTACCTGGGGCATATTGTCTCAGCCAAAGGTGTTGCTACCGACCCCGAGAAAATAAAAAAAGTGGTGGAATGGCCCATCCCCCACAATGTCTCAGAGGTGCGCCAGTTTGGGGGCTTGGCGTCATATTATCGGCGGTTTGTTGAAGATTTCGCCTCAATCGCCAAACCGCTTCATGAACTCAAAGAAGTATGCACGTTTTAATAGGACAGCTGACTGCCAGGAGGAATTTGAGGAACTGAAAGTCCGGTTGACGTCAGCACCTGTGCTCGCCTACCCTCTTGATGATGGTGACCTCTTCTTGGACACGGATGCTAGTGACTGGGGAATTGGAGCGGTCCTCTCCCAAATGCAAGGAGGTGAGGAAAGAGTGCTGGCATAAGGGAGCAGGAGACTTTCCTCCACGGAGCAAAACTACTGTACCACTAGGCGAGAACTCCTAGCAGTGGTGGAGTTCACCTCCCATTTTAGACAATACCTGCTCGGGAGGTCCTTCGCTGTCCGAACCGATCACAGCAGCCTGCGCTGGCTAACCAAGCTGAGACAGCCAGAGGGACAACTTGCTCGCTGGTTGGAGAAACTAGCCGAATATGACTTCCAGGTGATCCACCGGGGGGGAAAGTTCCACCAAAACGCCGACGCTTTGGCCAGGAGGCCATGTAGAAGCTCCTGTCCCTGCACCGTACCCGAGCCGGACTCTAGCGGCAGCCTGCGTCAAAGCAAGGGGGTGCAGCGCAGCCTCGCCAACAGTTTCCTGGAAGATGCTCCGCTAGCAGCATCCCCTGAGCAAGCTCTAGTGGGGGTAGTCAATGTTACCAACAATAGCGGTGACCATCCTCTCTCTCATCCAGATATCACCAGGGTGAGCGAGCCATCAGACTGAGCTGTTCAGGGGTTGGACCCAGGAGCAGTTAAAAGGAGCACAAATGACTGACATGGACATAGCACCTTTGTGCATGTGGTTTGAGAAGGGGGAGGGACGGCCTGCGTGGGCTGATGTGGCATCATGCAGTCCCGCCACTAAAGCCTACTGGGCACAGTGGAAGCGACTCTATCAGAGGATTGGGGTTGTACTCAGAAAGTTTTACTGCACAGAGGGAACGGTGTTTTACCCCCAGATTCTCCTGCCGAGCCCGTACCGCACATCTGTAATGGCACAGATGCATGAGGGGCTGGTGGGGGGCCATTTTGGTGCAGAGAAGACCCTTTCCAGCCTTAAGACCCGGTACTTTTGGTACAATATGAAAACTGATGTCACCCTTTGGTGCCGCACCTGCACCAGCTGCGCAGCCAAGGCTCACCCCAAGAAAACTCCACAGGCGGCCATGGGCTCTGTAAAAGTAGGCAGCCCCATGGAACGGATTTCTGTTGATCTCATGGGTCCGTTAAACGAGACTGAGCGGCACAATCGCTATATAGTGGTTGTTCAGGACTATTTTAGCAAGTGGGTCGAAGCTTATCCAGTTCCTGATGAGCAAGCGACGACAGTAGTTGAGAAGATTGCCTCGGAGTGGGTGTGTAGGCATGGAGCACCCCACTCCCTCCACAGTGATCAGGGCACAAACTTTGAGTCAGCTGTGTTTCAGGGAATGTGCGCCCTACTGGGAATTGAAAAGACCCGTACCACCCCATTTCACCCCCAGTCCGACGGCCAGGTGGAGCGGTTTAATGCCACCCTGCAAAAGGTCCTGGCTACGACTGCTGAGAGATGTCACTGGGATTGGGATGTGATGATTCCTTATGCACTGATGGCTTATAGGGCAACTAAGCACAGTTCCACAGGGTTGTCACCCAACATGATGCTTTATGGTCAAGAGGTCACGGAACCAGTTGACTTGGTGGCTGGTATGCCTCCCGACTACATCCATAGCAGCTCACTTCCCTTATATGTGATGCAGCTCAGAGAACGACTGGAGCTTTCCCACCAGCTGGCACAGGAGACCTTAGGGAGAGCTGCTGAGCGTGCAAAACGGCAGTATGATAAAAACATTCACCAAATCCACTACAAGGTTGGAGATGCAGTATGGCACTTGGTCAAGGGCACCAAGAGGGTGAAAAACAAAATACGGAAGTTTTTGCCCTCCTACGAGGGTCCCTATATCATTGTGGGTCAGCTGGACGACATGGTTTACCGTATCCAGAAAAGCCAGAGGGCTAAAGTCAAGGTGGTGCACCATGACAAACTCAAACCTTACTACTCCAGAACCCCTCTGGACAACAGCTGGGCGTTCCAGGGCGCCAAAGAATGGTCGGCAGTGGAGGTTCCTCCGCCGGTGTGGGACGACGGTGCAGACAACGCAGACATCGGCCCTCTGGACCTGTGGGACAACTCGCCAGAGATGGAGGCTGCTGCGGCAGGGGCCCTTCCGGACCCCCACTCTTCACAGACAATTCGACCAGACTGCGACCATCCTTCTGAGAGTTCTTCTTGCCCCCGGCTGGATGAGGCCAGAGCTAAGGATTCAAGTGGGGGACGCGACCGATGTCGTCTTCCTGCTGCCACACCACTTCAGAGGCCACAGAGGACCTGCAGGGCCCCTGACAGGTTTGGTGACTGGGTTGCACACTGAACATTAAGAACTGAAAAGACTTGCCTTAGTTATTTAGTGGTGAGATCATTGTTCCAGGTGAGGGCAAGAATGCGCCCTGATCTCATCGGGAGTAACGGTAGTCTACCCAGAACTCCCTAGTTTCAGGTAAGAAAAAAAAGGGGGGAAATTACGTTTCTAAGTGTTCACTTTGTAAGAAATAAGAGTTCTATTTTTGTAGCTGCACTTAGCAGCAGGCTGTTTGAGGGGTTGTACAGACTTTGGAGCACACTGAAGATGCTTTAACCACTATGTGTATGTGACAGTTGGTATTTGATATCTCAGTCGTTGTGGCCATATCTTATGATATTAGCACTTTTGCATGTAGAACCCAAAGGGTAAGCTGAAGTCTTTGGTTTAAGATGTTTATAGATGTCTAAGTTTGTTTCTCCTCCTACGAACTCTTGTGCACAGAACGAAGGTTCTATCACACATATTTTGGTGGCACCGCAATGTGAATGTATGATTTTTGTGTTACATTAGTGTGAGGACATGCAGTAGGCATTGATAGACATTCTTTGGACATTTCTTTCCCCTTTGCCTTCAGTCACCTTTTACAGGTGGAGGACTCATTTGTGGATTGTTGGAAATGTTCAGTTGTATGATGTCTGTATTTCTCTCACCATGATATGTAATGACGTGTGCTGGAGTGATGTCAAAGATTGATCATCATCCAGAGAGGGGGTAGTGTTGCAGGCCAAGCCTGCTCTCCTTTAACTTGGACAGGTTGCGGTGTGTATGTGTGTGTGAGTGTGTGTATGTGTGCGAGGGGAAGGGACGTAAGGGGGCGCGCGGCGGCTTGTGTGTGGTAGAGAGGAGAGTGGCGATGGAGGTATAACGAGCTGCATGTAATGATACGAAGAGTGATAGAGGAAAAGTGTAAGAAGCCAGTGTGCTCTGGACGAGCAGTAAGTGTGGACGGTTGCTGCAGTTAAAATAAAGTGCCTCGTTCTTCCCACCTGCAAAGTTTGTTGGACTGTGTATTGGCTGTTACCACTGACAAGCCGCACTAGGATAAATGGGCTAGCGCTACCCGGGGCTGCTCAACTACGGTTCGGCGGCCGGCAGAACATCCGGGTAGGTAACAGTGTGATCCACCGCGGAATCATGACGAAGCCTCTGGCTCCATCCCATCAAAATGTTCTGGGACCAGATGCTGCTGGCTCTCACACCCAGCAACCCCACCATCCTCCGTGGATCCGCTCTGCTCTCGCAGGCAGCACAGCTGTTCCAGCTTTCAGCTGGCTGTGAGAGCAGAGTGGAGTCCTACAGAGCCACACTGCTCTTTGAGATCCTTTAGCTCAGTAGCTCATCTCGGTTAGAGGCAATTGTCCAGCACGCAGTGCTAACGATTTGTTGTGGAGTCACGGCAAAATTTATTGGGGGATAGACTGAGCTGACGCTAGATACACAGACTGTGGATCAGTGAACCAGAGCGCTGTTCAACTGAGCTGGGAGGCTAAAAGCTAGTCAGCTATAATGGCTAACTGACGTAAGAGGGAGGGCAGAGTTGAAACAGTAAAGAATGGCACTTAAAGTGACAGGCCTTAAATCAGAGCATTTAAAGAAAGCCAGGGAAAAAAATGCTTCAATAATTAAAAAGAATACAGAAAATGTGAACAAAATATGTCACAAACATTTCATTAAAACATGTGTGAGCTATTAAAATGTGGAAAAAGTGCAGTCAGTGGCCCCTTTAAAGGGATAAATGCTGAAACAGTTTCAGCATTTACTCCTTGTCTTGATCTTCAGGGATCATCTGAATTTTGCACAGCTTGACTTGGGGCCTGCCTGACCTAAACAGCGACTCTGGTCTGCATGACACATGAGATAAGCTTGTACCTTGGACTTAGCCCTACCTCTGCTACAAGGTATCAGCATCATCCATGACCAGTGTGTGTGTGTCTTACTATAAAACCAGGTTGAAAACATCAGCTCCAAAAACCTATTGACCCATTGAGTGAATCCAGCTGAAGTGATTAGAGAGAACCCTGCAGGGCTCCATGCGAAGACATTTATCTTTTCATCACAGTGAGATGTCTGCCCCACACACAGCTACAGTCAATTAACATCGATTTTTCCTCCACACAGGGAAAGACTTGGGCTTGGGTTGTGGACTTGACGTGTGCAGCATTTGGTAGAGGCTAACGTATTGCTGTACACCACCATCAGCCACATCACCAGTCGAATCAGCCAGAGTAAGTAACATTTACATTGGTGTGTCCTTTATGTGGTTAACGTGAGGTTGAATTAGCCTTTAGACAAATAGAGTCAAATTCCATCATAATGAGGGCCAAAATGAAGGTTCTGAAAAAAGGCAGGGGCTGGGGATTCATTATGATAACTATCATTTTATTTTTATTTAACAAGTATAGCAATGTAAAAAAAAAAAAAGCATCCATGGAGAAAAGTTGTAGAACTTGTTGCAAATATACAAAAGAGGGAACCCTGCCAGCACCAGGTGTAATGCAGACAGTGTTATTTTGGACTAAATCTGGTCACTCTGTCCAAGCCTTAACTTAGCTCAGTTGCTGAAAACTGGTCTGAGCCTAATATAGACCCTATTTAAAGCTATGGTCACAAAGATTCTTACGAACGATGGATTTGTAAGAATCTCCTAGTTTTTACAAATCTCACAGAGATTCAAGGAAGGGGGCATAGTTTCTTATAGCTGCCATTCAATTCACAAGAGCAGCTTGAGGCATACTTGAGAACTGAGGTGTTTTTTTGTTGTATAATGGCCCTAGAGTTCTTATGTTCTTCATAAGAGTGCCTTGGGATCTTCCTACAGCACACTTACTGCCGTCTTACAAAAAATTTTGTGCAACTCACGGCACTCTCAAGTCGCTGATAGGAAGATCTTAATGCTTTAGGCACATGTTACACAAATGATGTACTTCTTCCTTCTGAGCACCTCACTACCACCTTACGCACGCTGTACAAATCTCCGTACAAATGGGGATTCGTAAAGTGTTTCCTACGACCGCTGTAAGGGGCTCTCAAGAACTACTTAAGGTGTTCTTGAGGCATACTTATGGCCAACATCTTGCATAGTTCTTACGTTGTTCCTATGGCATTCGTAAGGCTGCCCTACAATGAGGTGTTTTCGTGGGGCGTTCATAGAAATCTTAGACAAGACCATCGACCTAGCCATGAACTTACAAATGGTCTATGAATGCTGGATTCTCCTACAGCCGCCTTAAGAAGGCCATACGAAATGGTCCAAAAATCATTCGTACGGTGTTCGTAAGGGTATTTGTGACCGTAGCTTAACCAAAAATTTGTCATCTTTTCAATGACCTGAAAAAGATGATTTTTCAACTTTCACTTTTAAACAAAATCCAGATGTTGTTTAGATGGTTGGGGAAGACGTCTTTTCAACATTTTTTTCCTACCAATTTTTGCTGGCTGGAAAAAGTCTCAAATTTAGAAAAGGGATAAATATTGCTTTGGGTAATGACCGAAAGAACGAGATCGCGGATACAAGCGGCTGAAATGAGCTTTCTCCGTAGGATTGCTGGACTCACCCTCAGAGATAGGGTGAGGAGCTCAGTCATCCGGGAGAGGCTCAGAGTAGAACCGCTGCTCCTCCACATTGAAAGGAGTCAGTTGAGGTGGTATGGGCATCTGATTAGGATGCCTCCTGGACGCCTCCCACTTGAGGTGTTTCAGGCACGTCCCACTGGGAGGAGACCCCGGGGCAGACCCAGGACTCGGTGGAGAGACTATGTCTCCCATCTGGTCTGGGAACGCCTTGGTATCCCCTCTGAAGAGCTGGAGCAGGTGGCTGGGGAGAGGGAAGTCTGGGCTTCTCTGCTTGAACTGCTGCCTCCGCGACCCGGACCTCCGGAAAAGCGGTAGAAGATGGATGGATGGATGGATAAATATTGCTTATTTCAATGTGAGGATAGGCAAAAGTTGCAAAATTTACAAACTGGGGAAAAATATTACAAATTTACAAAAACTGAAAAGAAAATCATAAATTGACTTGAGGGAAAATCTGCAAATTTACAAAATTAGACAGGATTGCAAATTTACGAAGTGAGGAAAATTACAGATGCATAAAATTTACAAATTTACAAATGGGGGGGGGAATCAGACATTTACAAAAGGGAAAAATGCAAATTTGCAAAGTTTCAAAATAGGAAACAAATAGCCAATTTACAAAAAGAGTAAAAAAAACAGAAATGTATTAAATGAAGAAAAATGTAAACGTAGAAGGGGGTCAATAGACTAACGAGGTGAGGAAGGCCTCCAGGCCTTAACATTGACATGTGAGGATTAGACTTTAGACTGCTCACAGTCACCACTAGGTAATTAAGATAGCAAATACAGTATAAAGGATATGAAAGGTCAAGTATAATATGAAGTCAAAAAGTACTTTTAATTTTATGATCATTTGCTGTTGGTGGATTCTAACAGCCATTGATCTTTGTCTAGATCTCATGATTCACTCCTTTGCTGTGCTGACCTAGCCAGACAGTGAGCATTGATAAGAAGAAGAAGAAGAAGAAGAAGAAGAAGCCAACTTTATTGTCATTAGATAGATAGATAGATAGATAGTTTATTTCGAACACAAAAATATAACAAATACAAGCAAATGGCAAATGCAATAAAGTAACATTATACACTGTTCGAAAGGGAGAAGGAAGAAGTGAACACTTATTAATTCCATCTCCTCTTTTCCATAGATACACCCATGTGAATTTTATACAAATTACCACCTTTAAGACCCCAAGTAAACAATTTACTGTATTTTTTTACAAATCAACATTAACACCCATCCATTCTAACATACAATGATGTCCATACAACAAAACCAGCCTCAAACAACACAGATATACACAGTGCTGTCCTACCCACCATTCCATAGTGTCCCATAATATCCCAGAGTGAACATAATGAATCGTACATATAACTACTACCCTTCTAACATATACCCTTTCAGCAAATGATGCTTATACCTCTTTTTGAATTGATTTCTGTTTGTACATAGTTTCAGTTCCGGCTCTAGACTGTTCCACAAATCCACCTCACAGACAGATATGCACATACATTTCTTGGTAGTACGTATCTTGGGTTTTGTAAAGTTTAAGTCTCCCCTCAAATTATGATCATTGTCTCTTTTTTTAAATATTTTTTGTATATTAGTTGGTAGTTGATTATTAATTGCCCTGTACATTACTTGTGCTGTCTTAAATTTAACTAAATCGATGAACTTTATGACATGTGACTTTAAGAACAACGAATTGGTATGGTCTCTATATCCTGCATTGTTTATTATCCTTATAGCTCTTTTTTGTAATGTGCATATTGACTGTAGGTTGGTTTTGTAGGTGTTTCCCCAGACTTCTACACAGTAGTTAAGATAAGGTAAAAACAGTGAATTGTACAATAAGACCAATGATTTATAGTCCAAGAAGTGTCTTGTCTTCCCCAGTATGCCTATACATTTTGCTAATTTGGCCCGGATGTGACTGATGTGAGGTTTCCAGCAGATTTTATTGTCAAGCGTCACCCCCAGGAACTTATTTTCCTGTACTGTTTCTATTCTGGTATCATCTATCGTTACCATTATTTCATGATTTATTTTATAATTTCCAAACAACATAATCTTTGTTTTTTTTAGATTTAGAGATAATTTATTTTTGTTGAACCACTGCGTTAATTTTTTCATTTCAGTTGTGACCACCTCTAAAACCTGCTGCAAATTCTCACCAGTGCAGAGGATATTTGTGTCATCCGCAAACAAAATAAATTTCAGAATTTTTGATACTTGGCATATGTCATTTATATATAAAATAAAGAGTTTGGGTCCCGAAACTGACCCCTGGGGCACACCACAAGTGATGTCCATGAAGGGTGATTTGTGCTCTCCAATTTGTACAAATTGTTGTCTGTTACTTAAATAACTTTCCACCCAACTCAGTCCAACCCCTCTTATCCCATACCTTTCCAGTTTCCTTAGTAGTATTCTGTGGTCAATGGTGTCAAAAGCTTTCTTTAAATCTATGAATACTCCTACAGCAACATTTTTTTTTATCTATACAACTAGTAATTTCTTCTATAAGTTCGATCAGTGCCAAAGATGTAGATTTATCTGCTCTAAAACCATACTGGCTATCTGTAAGGAGGTTGTGTTTTTCAGTGAAATCATCCAGTCTCTTAGTGAAGATTTTGGAGAATTGTGAGAGTAAAGAGACTGGCCTGTAATTTGTGAAGCGATGACTGTCTCCTGTTTTCTATAGAGGTAATACTTTTGCTATTTTCATTTTGTCTGGAAATGTACCAGTTTGAAATGACAGGTTACAGATGTGGGTGATTGGCTTAACAATTCCCTCAATTACTTTTTTCACTATTGTCATGTCAATTTCATTCCAGTCCGTTGATTTTTTGTTCTTAAATTTACTCACAGTCTCGATAATTTCCTTTTCAGTAACTGCACTCAAAAAGATTGTGTTTGGATTTCTATCTTCTATTTCATTCACAGAACCACTGTAGTTTGTTTCTGGTGTCACTATTGATTTTGCTAATTCAGGACCAACGTTTACAAAAAATTTATTGAAACCACTGACCACATCTTCCATATTATTTATCATATTGCCATTTTCGATAAAATATTCTGGATAATTTGCATTCTTAGGACGATTACTAATAATCCCATTGAGTACTTGCCATATTCCTTTTATGTTATTTTTGTTATCCTCTAGTATTCTGTTGTAATATTCTTTCTTACAGGTCCTCATTATAGTAGTAAGCTTATTTTTGTATCTTTTATATTTGATCTCAGCTTCCACTGTTCTGCGTTTAATGAATTGTTTATATAATGTATTCTTCTTTTTACATGCATTTATTAACCCCTTGGTGACCCAAGGAATATTTTTTTTTTGTTGTCTGTCACTGTACTGTTTTATAGGACAGTATTTATTGTACAATGATTGAAATATTTGTAAAAATTTATCATATGCTCTATTTATGTCATTTTCATCATAAACTATCTTCCAATCTTGTATTAATAATTCCTTTGTCAATAAATGCATTGATTCTTCGGTTCTTATTCTTTTATATTTAATATTTTTGGTATACTTTTTCTTCCTATAATCACATTGATAGACAACAAAAATCGGCAGGTGGTCACTGATATCATTCAATAAAAGCTCACTCCTGATATTATTTTCCATAATATTTGTGAATATGTTATCTATTAGTGTGGCACTGTGTCATTCAATCCATACAGCTACTCATGTACAGTAGAACAAAACTATGTTTCTCCTATCTACAATATTAATCACAACCAGAATCTGAGGGGTCGCTGCCATGCAAGGTTCTCCCACAAACAACTTTTTTCTTCCTCCATTCTGTTATGCTGAGCACCAAGCTAGGAGGCAGGAAGTACATTTTTATATGGTCTTTGGTATGACCCGGCTGGGGCTTGAACCCACGACCTCCCAGCTGTGGGGTGGATGCTCTACCACTAGGCCACCACTCCGGTACTAGATTTACCACCATCTAGTGGACTGAAAAAGGATTGTATTTATATAGCGCCTTTTATGACGACCACTGACTCATCTCATTAATCTCTCCATTAGGTCTAGTACATTTCCATCTGGCTGGAAAAAAGCTGTCGTCATACCAGTTCATAAATCAGGCAGTAAAGACGATATATGCAATTACCGCCCAATCTCTATTTTACCAGTCCTGTCTAAGGGTCTTGAAAAAGTTGTAGCTACACAGCTGATAGACTATTTACAAGACAGTCAACTTCTTCATCCACATCAGTTTGGTTTTAGACCAGGATACTCAACAGAAACAGCAAATTGTTGCCTTATTGAAAATGTCAAACAGTCCTTGGACAGGGGTAATGTGGTAGGGGCTGTTTTTCTAGATCTCAAAAAGGCTTTTGATACTGTAAACCACAGTTTGCTTTTATCCAAAATGGTATCTTTTAACTCCTCTCCAGATACATTAGAATGGTTTGCATCTTATCTCCAGAATAGAGAACAGTGTGTAAAAGTTCACCAGGATAAATCCTCATTTTTAAACAACCGTATGGGTATCCCACAAGGGTCCATTCTTGGTCCTTTACTTTTCAGCATTTTTATTAATGACTTGCCGCTACACTGCTCAGCTGCAACATGTCAACTTTATGCAGATGATGCAGTTATTTACACAGCTGCCAAGACTCCAGCACAGGCTGCAGATGTACTGTCCACAAGTATGGTTGATGTCCAAGAGTGGCTCTTCCAGAACCATCTATTGCTGAACCTTCAGAAAACAGTTTCAATGTGCTTTTCAATCAAAAAAATGTAACCTGCAACGTTTTAAAGTTAATATACATGATCAAGACATCAGTTTAGCTACAGAATTCAAATACCTTGGCATTGTACTAGATCCTCAATTCAAATTTAATCTTCATATAAAGAAAATTTCTAAAACGGTAAAAAAAAATCTGAACTGCTTTAAATTAATTAGATATTACATACCATACAAAGCAGCTGTACTGTATATGCATTCTATGGTTTTTTCTCATATATCATACTGTTTGACAGTCTGGGCTCAAGCAGCCCCTTCCACAATAAAACATATAGGTTCATTATATAATCAAACTCTAAAAATCTTGGACAAAAAGGCCATTAGGTGGCATCACTGTTATATTTTAAAAAAATACAATCTATTGAGTTTTGAGAGTTTCATTGACCTCTGTTTTCTGAAATTAATTTTCAAATGTTTCCATAAATCAGCGCCTGAGCCACTTGCTGATTTCATCCAAAGACAGGACAGCAGCAGAGCCACCGGGAGTTCCGTTAACAATAACTGTAAAATATTTCACCGCAGAACCACATTTGGACAAACAGCTTTCTCTATAAAGGGCAGTCACATCTGGAACACAATGCCAAATGAAATTAAAATAATCACGGACTTTAAAACATTCACTACAAAGGTTAAAAACTGGCTGAAAAATAAACAAGAATGTACCCATGTATGAAATGATTGTCTGCAGGGTGAGAGTGAATGAAGGGAAGGAATGAATGTGTTTGTTTATAGTGAGTGACGAAGGGAGGAAGGCCTGAAATAGGCAAATGTGAGTCAGGTTTTTATATTGTGTATTTATAATCTTTTTTGCATTGATGTATGTGGTTATTGTTTATTCTGTTTTCTTTTTTTCTTTTCCTTATCCTTTTTTCTTTTTACTTGTTTCTCCTTTCTAAAGCCCATCCAGGGACAAGAGTTGCAAATTAGCTAATAGCTATACACTCTTTGTGTAACACATCAGATTGATTGTCATTTGATAATTGTCTATGTTTATTGCACTGTCCCTGTCAAATAAACAAATAATCTAATCTAATCTTGTTTTTAATTTCGGCTTTTTTTCCTGTCTTATTTCCTGTTTGTTTTCTTTGTTTTTGACTTGCTGTTTCCCTTTGTTTATGGCCCATACTGGATATTGGCAGCATATGAGTACATATTTTATGTGGTTTTCCTCCTCCTGTCTGTCTTCTTGGTCTGTGATGATGGTGACCCTTTCATATAACGTCCTGACAACTGATAATTTATCTTTTGTTCATATGAAAGACAAAAAATAAAATAGAAAGATGTCTTTACCTTCTTTACATGTTTCAACTGCACTGCAGCCTTCGTCAGAAGATTCAGCTGATTGCTGCCAGGTGACATTTGTCAGCTGATTTTCGTAGGCGGGGCCAGCTCAGCAGATCCGTCGGATCCACCGAGCCGGCCCCGCCTCCCGCCGTCAGATGGTCTCTGGAGAATGTGGTCCCAGGTGTGGGAAAGCGTAAAGGCTCCCTCATCTCGGTTCATGGTGTCTTTTCCCCGCTTCCTGATCTCTATGGCCTCCTTGATCCAGCGTTTGTGTCTGTTGCTCTCCGATCCAAAAATTTTTGTGTTGTCCCAGTCCATGATGTGATTATTTCTTTTGCAGTGATCTGATATTGCTGATTTTAATGTTTCTTGTTCTAACTTTTCTTTTTGTGATTTTGTGAGTCGTCCTTGTGTTTCCTTCTCACATTCCTTCTGGTGTTCTTTTTTCCTTGTGGTGAATAATCTTCCAGTTTCTCCAATGTAGGTTTTGTTGCATGATCTGCATGATATTTCATATATTACATTGCATTTATTGTCTTGTTCTATTCTGTCCTTGGGGTGTACTAACAACTGTCTTAATTTTTTGTGTGGTTTGACTGCTGTGTTTATTTCGTATTTTTTCATGATCCTTTTAATTGGTTCCGTGATCCCTCGTATGTATGGTATAGTTATGGTGTCCTTGTTTTTGATTTCGGCTTTTGTTCTATGTCTTGTATCCTGTTTATTTTCTTTGTTTTTGACTTGCTGCTTCCCTTTGTTTATAGCCCATACTGGATATTGGCAGCGTATAAGTGCATGTTTTATGTGGTTTTCCTCCTCCTGTCTGTCTTCTTGTTCCGTGATGATGGTGGCTCGTTCATATAATGTCCAACACAAAAATTATTGGATCGGAGAGCAACAGACACAAACGCTGGATCAAGGAGGCCATAGAGATCAGGAAGCGGGGAAAAGACACCATGAACCGAGATGAGGGAGCCTTTATGCTTTCCCACACCTGGGACCACATTCTCCAGAGACCATCTGACGGCGGGAGGCGGGGCCGGCTCGGTGGATCCGACAGATCTGCTGAGCTGGCCCCGCCTACGAAAATCAGCTGATAAATGTCACCTGGCAGCAATCAGCTGAATCTTCTGACGAAGGCTGCAGTGCAGTTGAAACATGTAAAGAAGGTAAAGACATCTTTCTATTTTATTTTTTGTCTTTCATATGAACAAAAGATAAATAATTAAAAGAAGACAAAATGAACCTATTTGACGTACTGACAACTAATAGTTTGTGTGCTGTGGGTTGTTCTGATGTCCATAGTAGGTATTCATTTGTGTGGATTGGTTTCCTGTAGACTGTGATTTTTATGCTGCCGTCATCGTTGTGGTGGATTTTCATGTCCAGAAAGGCTATGGTGCCATTCTCCTCCTCTTCGTGTGTGAATTTTATATTCCCAGTGCTGACCGTGCTATTCAGATGGTCAGTGAGTTCTTGTGTGTGTCCTTTCCTTATTTTCTCCAGAATGTCATCCACGTATCTCTTCCAAAGGGTGGGTTTGCATTGTGTAGGTGCTGTGTTGATGGCTTTGTTTTCCAGATCCTCCATGAAAAAGCTGCTCATGATGGCTGATAGTGGGTCTCCCATTGCGAATCCTTCTTTTTGTCTGTAGATTTTTCCTCTTTATTGAAAACAGGTGGATTTTGCAACAAATTGTAACAGTTCGGATATGTCGTGAACTGTGAGATTGGTGCGTCTTTTAAGGGTACTGTCATTACTGAGGCGTTCTTGCACTATATGTAGTGTGACATCAACAGGTGTCTTTGTGAATAATGAAATGACATCATGTGAAATGAGGATCTCGTCTGATTCTATTTTCATATTTTTGAGTTCTTGTGCCAGCTCTTTTGAGTTTTTGCAGTGGAAATCTGATAGTCCAAGGAGGGGTTTGATGATTTCAACCAGGGCTTTTGATAAGTTGTACGTGACTGATCCGATGCTGTCTATTATTGGCCGCAGTGGGATATCCTTTTTATGTATTTTTGGGGTTCCATAGATCCGGGGGGTGATGCTGGCTGTGGGTATCAAGTGATCATATGCGTCCTTTGTGATTTTTTTCACTTTCTAATAGGGGTTTGAGAAGGGCTTTTAGCATTTTTTTCTTTTCGTCTGTGGGGTTTGTTTTAATGATTTCGTATGTGCTGTCATCTGCCAACATGGTTTCCATCTGTTTTTCATATGTTTCCGTGTCCAATATTACTGTTGTTCTGCCTTTATCTGATGGGAGGATTGTGATTGTTTTATCTGTCTTGAGTGAGTTTAATGCTTTTGCTGAGCTGGCCCCGCCTACGAAAGTCAGCTGATAAAATGTCACCTGGCAGCAATCAGCTGACTCTTCTGATGAAGGCTGCAGTGCACAGTCGAAACATGTTAGGAAGGTAAAGACATCTCCTTTCTATTTTTGTCTTTAATAAGAACAAAAGGTAAATAATTAAAAGAAGACAAAATGAACCTACTTGAACGTTCAACAGGATTATTTTAAAAACAAACTCATGAAGCAGGCCGGACAAAAATGATGGTACCCTTAACTTAACATTTTGTTGCACAACCTTTTGAGGCAATCGCTGCAATCAAATGCTTTCTGTAATTGTCAGTGAGACTTCTGCACCTCTCAGCAGGTATTTTGGCCCACTCCTCACGAGCAAACTGCTCCAGTTGTCTCAGGTTTGAAGGGTGCCTTCTCCAGACGGCATGTTTCAGCTCCTTCAACAGATGTTCAATAGGATTTAGATCAGGCCTCATAGAAGGCCACTTTAGAATAGTCCGATGTTTCTCTCTTAGCCATTCTTGGGTGTTTTAGCTGTGTGTTTTGGGTCATTATCCTGTTGCAAGACCCATGACCTGCGACTGAGACCAAGCTGTCTCACACTGGGCAGCACATTTCTCTCTAGAATACCTTGATAGTCTTGAGATTTCATTGTACCCGGCACAGATTCAAGACATCCTGTGCCACAAAGCAGCCCCAGAACATAACAGAACCTCCTCCATGTTTCACAGTAGGGACAGTGTTGTTTTCTTGGTATGCTTCATTTTTGCGTCTGTGAACATAGAGCTGATGTGCCTTGCCAAAAAGTTCCACTTTTGTCTCGTCTGTCCATAGGACATTCTCCCAGAAGCTTTGTGGCTTGTCAACATGCAGTTTGGCAAATTCCAGTCTGGCTTTTTTATGATTTGTTTTCAACAGTGGTGTCCTCCTTGGTCGTCTCCCATGAAGTCCACTTTGGCTCAAACAACGATGGATGGTGCAATCTGACACTGATGTACCTTGACCTTGGAGTTCACCATGAATGTGTTTAGAGGTTGTTCTGGGCTCTTTTGTTACCATTCATATTATCCGTCTCCTCCTGCGGCCACATCCAGGGAGGTTGGCTACAGTCCCGTGGATCTTAAATTTCTGAATAATATGTGCAACTGTAGTCACAGGAACATCAAGCTGCTTGGAGATGGTCTTATAGCCTTTACCTTTAACATGCTTGTCTATAATTTTCTTTCTAATCTCCTGAGACAACTCTCTCCTTTGCTTCCTCTGGTCCATGTTTAGTGTGGTACACACCATGTCAACAAACAGCACAGTGACTACTTGTCACCCTTTAAATAGGCCGACTGACTGATTACAAGTTTGTAGACACCTGTGATGTTAATTAGAGGACACAACTTGGTTGAACATGTCCCTATGGTCACATTATTTTCAATCTTTTCTAGGAATACCATCATTTTTGTCCAGGCCTGTTTCATGAGTTTGTTTTTTAAAATAATTCTGTTGAACCACAATTCAAAAGCACTGTCTGATTTTCATTGGTTAATTTTCATAGAATTTTTATTTATTACCACTTTTGTCAGATTCAGGTTATTTCTTTTCTTTTCTTTTTTTTTTTTTTTTTGTTACTTGTTTTGTACCCGTAGGTAGATTTGTTTTGCAGTCTGGTGACAAGCCACCAGCTGCCGGTCGCTGCGTGCGCAAGCGCCCCGTATCCCTAACCTGCATGTTTTTGGCATGTGGGAGGAAACCGCAGAAATCCCGGAGTAAACCCACACAACACGGGAAGAACATGCAAACTCCACACAGATCACTGTTGGTCGGGGGCGGGGATCGAACCCACAATCTCACGATCCCCGCAATCCCCCGGCCGAGGGTAAACTGCGCTGCCACAGTGCTAACCACTGCGCCACCATGCAGCCAGGTTATTTCTGTGACCATTGTGGGTTTTTCTTTCATTAACAGAGGGGTATCAACAATTTTGTCCACGTCTGTACAAGAGCACTGCACACGGTACATTATCGGCCATTATCAATAGTGCACTATAGCTAACACGCCAACAACCAAAAAAATCAATAACGAACTGAAGATGCCATATATGCTAGATCTGTAATAAAACTAAAAATGTAATCGCAAGGAGTTTAAGGAAAGCAAACAATCTGCAATTCAAAGTGGAATAAACTTAGAGAAAATCATTTAAACTGTGGAGTGTGTAAATGATGAGGCAAGTTTGTCTCAGGCAGTTTATTTCACCTCTCACACATGAGCATAGTAGAAAAGAGGACAACTCAGACAGAACTCTTCTCTTAAATACTCAGGTCCTTCTACACATCAAAGATCACATTGCATGCACTTCCTTAATCCCTTAACATCCCCCTCGCAGTCTCTGGCACACAAAGGATCCTCCTAGCAGTCTCTGACACACAAAAGATCACACTTTCACAGCTTCCTGTTATCTCCAAGGAAACTCTGCCCTTTGTTCTCATCTAAGATGCTGCTCATTATGTTTTGGCCATGTGCGGCCACAAACCCCCTACAATATGCATATCTTCAACACACGTAAAACACAACGCGAAATGAAAACGTCATAGCTTGAAAACTGTGAAAGGACAACATCATACCATAACACGTCACATCTTTTGACAGGCATATAAAAATATTGCAATACTGGCATCTCTGAATTGATACAGTATCACTGACACAAAGTATTGTAACAATACACTGTATCGATACCCCCCCACCCCTGATATATGTAGTCAAGTTTTCCTTAAAATGGCTCTTTTCATAGTAGAGGTTGCTTACTCCTAGTCCTAGCTAAGTCGTAGAAAACCAGGTAGCCAGCAGTAACAGGAACACAAACACTCTTGACTGTAGTCAGCCTTGCCGTTACACTCCTGAGTGATCCTTTACCTTAACTGCTGTGCATGTGCACACATGCTCCCGTGCTGGAGGAAAATTAAGTGTAATGGCAGACCATGAATAACATTACACCATTATCTAGAGCCCGCCTTCGCTTCCTACTGCACGCTGAAGAAGCACACACACACACACTCACATATAAAGAGACAGTTATTCGTGACAGCGAGCATGAGGCAACATGCTGTTAAGGTTGTTTCAAATAAAACTGCAATTCTAAGGATCAGTGCCCTGAGAGCCAAACGGCAAAGGTAGTGGAATTACGTCACATGACCTGAGTTCACTTTGGTCTTTGACATGACTACATGACTGTGTGAGTACAGTCAAGGAAGACAAGTTAATGATTCATGATACTGAACCCTACAAGAGCCACGGCAGCTCTCCAGTCTCTGTGGGGGGTGCACCTGAATGGGTGCGGAGCTTTGATGGCAGGACTCCTATTTCATCCACACAGTTTTAATCTCAGGAGCATGTACCGCCAGCACGTTGACTTCAAACAAAAAACTTTCTAGCACCAAACGTGTACACATTCTTCACGTTTGATGTGTAGATTCCTCAGTATCATTTCTCATACATAATCAGGGCAGCAGTGGCTCAGGACGTATAGCGGGTTGTCCAATAACCAGATGGTTGGCGGTTCGAATCCCACGCTCCCCAGGCATCCTGCTGTTGTGTCCCTGGGCAAGACACTTTATCCATCTTGCCTCCAGTGTCGATGACACTGGGTATGAATGCATATAAACGTTCGGTAGTGGTCGGAGAGGCCATTGGCACAGATTGACAGCCATGTTCCCATCAGTCTGCCCCTGGGCAGCTGTGGCTACAGTAGTAACTTACCACTATCAATGTCTGTCTGGAGTGAATGAATAATGGACTCACTGTAAGCACTCTGAGATGTCACTTGACATGTAAAGTGCTATATAAATGTAATCCATTATTATTACAGTGGGTATAGAAACAAATCAACCCCTACAAAATAATGTTTTTTGTTGCTCTGCAGCCTAAATAGAAATAAATTAACAAAAACAGATTCTCTGAGTTGGACAGATCACCCCCTTCTGAAAATGATTTGTAAATTCGATCAGGTGGAGCTAATCACCATCTTAATGGCACACCAAGCCAGTTCCCTTCAAATGTGGTAATTTGATTAGCTCAGCGTAAAACGAGCTTTTCTGGAGCATTTCAGTCCTTGGCAGTGCAACTGAAGAAAACAATCAACTATGGGAAGCAGGGCACTGTCAAAAGATATCCAGGATAAAGTTGTGGACAGGCACAAGTCAGTAGATGGATACAACCAGAGCGTCACTGTTGGAGTAGCAGTGCGGCCTAAGAGTGCGCTTCTAAATGATGACCTTGACCACAGTCTAGATGCAGACCCACTTGTGGATCATTGGGCACGAATTTGCCAAACACTGGGGCAATTACCTAGGAGAAGTAACAGTTTTCATGAAATCATAAATACCCAGATCTCCTGACCTTTGACAATGACCTTGAGCACAACCTGGATGCAGACTTACCTGAGAATCATTGTGAGTGAGATTGGCGAACATCGAGGCAATTACCAAGTAGGAGTCGCGATTCCCATGAAATGTAGACACACAAACAGACGGATGGATGATGGATGCCATATCCTCACATTCAGTGTTTCCTTTACCATTATATTAGTGCCCCCTCCCCCCATGACGGTCAAGTTAATTTTATTTTCTATATAGTGCTAGATCACAACAAAAGTCATTTAAGGTTAACTTTAGTGTAGAGCCGTTCTATACCTTATTGTTTTATCAAGCTAAATAGCCTTTAATTCTCCTTTGCTCTTTGTAACGCACACAGTGAAGTTCCACCCTCGAAGCGGGCGCGCGCGCGCACACACACACACACACACACACACACACACACAGACATGTGCGTGTGTTGGAAAATATGTTGCGTCAACCACCTGAAAAGTAGAAAAAAAATCAGCAGTTTTTAAACACTCCCAGATGGCAACACTTGTTCTCCTGTGAGCAGCAGCCAGAGTAACTCTCCTGTTCTGGGTCCAAGTGTGGCGTTTCATGTCCAGTGCCACACAAAGCAGGATATGTTTTTTTTTTTTTTCCCAGAGGGGGCTGTCACAGAAAAGAGGAACAGAGCATCACATGAAGTTGATGTAGGATCAAAGGAGCACAGAGTGGCGTTGAAAAAGGAGACTGCCCGCAAGACAGGCTTTGCTCAGCTCCACAGCCACCAGAGACAGTCACGTCCCCCACCCACCCACTTGAGGAGTGGTTCCCAACCTGTTTTTGCTTCATGGACCAGTAACAAATTAGAAAAAAAATCGGGGGAAAAAAAAACCCGTGAGTACATCTGAATGCATCGCAGAGTTATTCCACACTGGCTGTTGGGTGGAGGAGGCCACAACTGGGGCAACATCTCAGCAGGCGGGATAGTAAATAAGCTGCATGTCCACTGAGTTGATTTTTTTCCTGCTTTGAGCATGTATTTTCTGTTCAATTAATATATAGTCCAGTGTATAATCAGAGCAAAAACTTTCTCCACAGTGAGTGTTTTTAATAAGTCCACGATTCAGTTCACCACAGACTTCATCTAGCCATTGGTGAGTTGAGTGTTGTACTGAATGAATTTATATCAAAAAAGAAAAGAAAATACCAATACTTAATACTCAGCAAAAACTAGTTTACAGCAGGGATGTCAAACATATGGCCCGCGGGCCCAAACCTACCCATGGGATGAAAAGTGTGAAAAGATAGGCTTCGATTTTTAAATAAAGTAACTTCTGTTCCCAGTTTGTACACTGGGAGTAAGAACTGTTTTATTAAGAGTAGGAGACAATTATTTTACTGGTCTAGCCCATTTGAGATTGAATCAGGTTGTATGTGGACCCTGGACTAACATGAGTTTGACACCCCTGGTTTACAGTAAGAATAACTTGCACGGCTAATATGCTAATATTGTCCATAAAAACGTGCATCGAGTGGGCAGTGGTGTCCTAATGGTTAGGGATGTGGACTGGTGAGCGAAAGGTCACTGGTTCAACCCCTGGATCGGCAGGATCAGATCTGGGTGGGGCAGATAACATAGC
The DNA here is from genome assembly GCA_020510985.1 of Pholidichthys leucotaenia. Lineage (NCBI taxonomy): Eukaryota > Metazoa > Chordata > Actinopteri > Cichliformes > Pholidichthyidae > Pholidichthys > Pholidichthys leucotaenia. The sequence goes on from CM035841.1 coordinate 431,710,418, forward strand.
AGTGTTTGCCCCACCCTCAGTGGCCACAGGTCAGTTTGTGGTTGTACTGGGCAGCTTCCAGGTGTGAATATATATCTGTGAGTGTGAACAGGGCATCCTTGAAAAAGAGAGGCTGCCTATCAGTGAACCTACCCTGTACAAAATAAAAGCTTAAGATGAAACAACTCAAAAAGTTGAATCATATACAACGGGGAAAATAAGTATTGAACACATCACCTCTTTTCTCATTAAACATGTTTCTGATGGAGCCATTGACCTGAGATTTCCAACAACCAGCAACAACCCATGTAATCCATACATACAAAGAAATCAAGGCAACTGTGTTCACAAAACAAGTTATATTTAATAGTGGAATGACAAAGGGAATAAGTATTGAACACGCTTGGTGAAATTCATTTAATATTTAGTAGAAAAGCCTTTGTTGGTAATAACAGCTTCCAGACACCTTCTGTATGGAGAAACTAGGTGCAGGCATTGCTCAGGAGTGATTTTAGCTCATTCTTCCATATAAACTGTCTTCAAATCTTGAAGGTTCCGTGGGTGTCTTCTATGAACTCTGATCTTCAGTTCGTTCCATGGATTTTCAATTGGATTCAGGTCAGATTACTGACTGGGCCATTCTAGCAGCTTAATTTTCCTTCTCTGGAGCCAGTTGAGAGTTTTCTTGGCTGTGTGTTTGGGATCATTGTCTTGCTGAAATGTCCACCCTCATTTCATCTTGAGCATCTTGGTAGATGGCAACAGGTTCTTATCAAAGATGTCTCTGTACATTTGTCCATTCATCTTTCCTTCACTTATATGAAGTCTCTCTGTACCATGTGTTGAAAAACACCCTCACTCCATGATGCTCCCATCTCCACACTTCACTGTTGGTATGATGTTTTTGGGCTGATGTGCAATGCCATTTCTCCTCCAAACATGCTGTGTGTTGTGACATCCAAAAAGTTGAATTTTGGTCTCATTTGATCAGACTATATTCTCCCAGTATTTTACTGCCTTGCCCAAATGTTGTGCAGCAAACTTTAAACAAGCTTCAACATGCTTTTCTTGAGCAACAGAATCTTGCGAGGTGAGTGGGCATAAAGCCCATGTCAGTTGAGTGCATTACTTATTGTTTTCTTTGAAACAGCAGTACCTGCTAACTCCAGGTCTTTCTGGAGCTCTCCACGGTTCTTGGATACCTCTTTTGATAACTCTTTTGAATCTTCTGTCAGAAATCTTGTGAGGAGCTCCTGGTCGTGGCCAGTTTATGGTAAAATGATGTTCTTTCCACTTCCGAATGATGGCTCCAACTGTGCTCACTGGAACATTCTGCAGTTTAGAAATGCGTCTGTAACCAACACCATTGTTATGTTTTGCAGCAATAAGGTTGCAAAGGTCTAGAGAGAGTTCTTTGCTTCTACCCATTATGTGTTATTTGTGGTGAGACAATCAGATATTCACAAACCTTTTAAAACACTATCAGTAAGAACTTAACCAGATGAAATTAAGGGATGAGGGATGGGATGGCTTCCTAAATTCTGATGGATTTCAGCTGGTTTCTTTGCTTTCTATGCCTTTTTGCAACTCTTTTTCTTCATGTGTTCAATACTTATTTTCCCCACTGTACAACAACCTCTGTTGAAACTAAATTAGTTCAATCAACTATCAGACCAGTTAAATTGTGTGTGTGTGTGTGTGTGTGTGTGTGTGTGTGTGTGTGTGTGTGTGTGTGTGTGAGAGAGAGAGAGAGAGAGAGAGAGAGAGAGAGAGAGAGAGAGAGAGAGAGAGAGAGAGAGAGAGAGAGAGAGAGAGAGAGAGAGACTACTGTATAAATTTACATGTGGATACAACTGTTTGTCATTTGTTGGCAATTTTTACCAAAATAATTTATTAAACATCATGTGTGGTTTACATAACACAGTTTTTGTATAGAGATAACAATATATCTATAGCAATCAAGCATCAAGATACTGAATAATTATATCAAGATACCATGGTGTGAAAAAGTGTTTGCCCCCTTCCTGGTTTCTCATTTTTTTTGTATGTCACACTTAAATGTTTCAGATCATCAAACAAATTTAAATATTAGACAAAGATAACACAAGTAAACACAAAATGCAGTTTTTAAATGAAGGTGTTTATTATTAAAGGAAAAAAAATCCAAACCTACATGGCCCTGTGTGAAAAAGTGATTGCCCCCTAAACCTAATAACTGGTTGGGCCACCTTTAGCAGCAACAACTGCAATCAAGCCTTTGCGATAACTGGCAATGAGTCTTTTACAGCGCTGTGGAGGAATTTTGGCCCACTCATCTTTGCAGAATTGTAATTCAGCCACATTGGAGGGTTTTCGAGCATGAACTGCCTTTTTAAGGTCATGCCACAGTATCTCAATCGGAATCAGGTCAGGACTTTGACTAGGCCACTCCAAAGTCTTCATTTTGCTTTTCTTAAGCCATTCAGAGGTGGACTTGCTGGTGTGTTTTGGGATCATTGTCCTGCTGCAGAACCCAAGTGTGCTTCAGCTTGAAGTCACGAACAGTTGGCCAGACATTCTCCTTCAGGATTTTTTGGTAGACAGCAGAATTCACGGTTCCATTTACCACAGCAAGTCTTCCAGGTCCAGAAGCAGCAGAACAGCACCAGACCATCACACTACCACCACCATATTTTACTGTTGGTATGATGTTCCTTTTCTGAAATGCTGTGTTACTTTTACGCCGGATGTAAAGGGACACACACACCTTCCAAAAAGTTCAACTTTTGTTTCGTCAGTCCACAGAGTATTTTTCTAAAAGCCTTGGAGATCATCAAGATGTTTTCTGGCAAAACTGAGACAAGCCTTTGTGTTCTTTTTGCTCAGCAGTGGTTTTCGTCTTGGAACTGTGCCATGCAGGCCATTTTTGCCCAGCCTCTTTCTTATGGTGGAGTCATGAACAGTGACCTTAACTGAGGCAAGTGAGGCCTGCAGTTCTTTGGATTTTGTTGTGGGGTCTTTTGTGACCTCTTGGACAAGTCGTCGCTGCACTCTTAGGGTAATTTTGGTTGGCTGGCCACTCCTGGGCCACCAGCTTTCCATGTTTTTGCCATTTGTGGATGATGGCTCTCACTGTGGTTCGCTGGAGTCCCAAAACTTTAGAAACTTTTCCAGACTGATAGATCTCAATTACTTTGTTTCTCATTTGTTCCCAAATTTCTTTGGACTGCAGCATGATGTCTAACTTTTGAGGATCTTTTGGTCTACTTGACTTTGTCAGGAAGGCCCTATTTAAGTGATTTCTTGATTGAGAACAGGTGTGGCAGTAATCAGGCCAGGGTGTGACTAGAGAAATTGAACTCAGCTTTCCAAAGATGTGCTAAACCACAGTTAATTTATGTTTTAACATGGGGGGCGGGGAAATCACTTTTTCACACAGCACCATGTAGGTTTGGATTTTTTTTTACCCTTAATAATAAACACCTTCATTTAAAAACTGTGTTTTGTGTTTACCAGTGTTATCTCTGTCTAATATTTAAATTTGTTTGATGATTTGAAACATTTAAGTGTGACAAACATACAAAAAAAAGTGAGCAATCAGGAAGGGGGAAAACACTTTTTCACACCACTGTCACCCAGCCCTAAAATGTTCTATAAAATATTTAGACATAATAAACAGACTGTTGTGAGAGGAAGCCTGACCCAGTCATTTATAAAGTTGGTGTCTGTCCCCCAACCATTTTTGCTTTACAGATCGGTAATAAGTTTATTAAAAAAATGTGTTTGCATGTGCGTGTGAATCGTTTTGCATCTGAATCATTAATGCTTGAATTGTAATTGAATTATGAGACCACTGAGGATTCACACCTCTAGAACCTGGAGGAACCGAGGGTCAGCATTCATGTCCCAGTATGGTAAATGGATGCAAACGTCGGACAGTAATTTGCACAATTTATTATGAATGTACACAGCCTGAGCGCAGGAAAAACACAAAAAGCCGATACGGCAGATAACTTACAGTTTGTAAGAAACGCCAAACGTAATGGTGAGGAGTGAGTATAAAGGACGCCACAGGGAGGAACAGAAGGCGACGGAATAAATAATGAACTCAATGATTACAAAATAAGGAACAGCTATGATGGTTACACACTAAAAGTTAAACTATAAGAATGTAACTGTAAACAGGAAATGAAGCTACAACAATAAGAGCACCAGACTGGAAAAACTTCAAAATAAGAGCAAACTCAGAAACTAAGATAAGGCAGGAAATAACACATCAAACCCCATCAAAGTAACTGAGACTAGTAGAATAACAATAATTATGACAAAACAGTCCAAAAATAACTCAGAGCGTGGACGTGGTCACAGACCACGTCCAGATCATGACAACTCATGTGGACAGAACAGGGCTGGATTCGAAATTAATAAAACAAAACTGATATTTGACTGAAAATCAATAAAACGATTCTTCAGCTCATTTTTATTATTATGTCATTTTTTTAACAGTTTAATTTGCAAGCTGTAACAAGCTAGACATAAATAAAATACATAAAAAAATAAAGTAGTTTTTGAAGAAGTTAAGGTCTTTTTGCAAGACAATTCAATAAGTGTTCTCAATATTCATTACAGGCAGAGTGAACCATTTCATTCTAATTTAATATTGATGATTATGATTATAGTTTTTAAAATTAAAATATAAATCATGATATTGATTGCTTGATGAAGAACCTTTGTGCTGGTCTTGCAGTTATCAGTATTAACCAAAAATTGCTGAGCAACTTTCATATGACGGAGTAATTGATGACTGCATCAAGAAAAACAAGAAAAGTCAGTCTTTAGATTGCAGTTTTTCTTACTGCCAGAAGGTTGTAATTAAGTCTGTAATTGAAGCAAAAGGTGGTTCATGAAACTACTGACACATGTGGGTGATCCTTTATCCAGCTCAGGGATTCTTCTCCCTGACCATGTGCTGTTACAGCTTTCATTTGGATGTCATAAGTTGCAGTGAGTAAACAGCTGGATCAAACAAATTGTGTCCGTCTTCATTTCAGGCTGTCAAGCAACAAAATATGATGACTGTAAGGAGGGGTGATTTTTTTCCCCCATACTCAGTGTAGCAGTTTTGACAATCGATAATCTGTGACAGTTTCCCTCAAAAAACAATTTAGCAAGCCTAAAATGTAAAGAAGCCTACCTGTACTCAGTAGTGGTGTTGCATAACGTTAAATGCTGTTGAAATTATGTAACACTAAATTTTTCAGCTCTGCTCTTCACAGTCATGCAGTTCTTCTCTCCTGGTCTCAGACGTTCGGATTATTTCATGCTGGGGAGATTTCTCCACAGGAAATGATGTAATACAAAGTGGCAGATATCACCCCAGCCAAACCACCCACTCTTCATTCTCCACCTTTCACCCATCAAGCGCACACACACACACACACACACACACACACTCATGTGCACGCTCCCTCCCAGCTGGCCCACAGACTTTGACATGCCTACTGAGCTTTCTTGGAGTGACAGATGGACCGCAGGCGAGGAGGGTAAGGCTTGGTAAACACACACACTCATCATCACATAAACACGGATTGGGGAAGAGAACAGGCAAATATCAGCACAGACCACACAAGTTCCCAATCCTCCTGCCTTTGCCCACAGTCAGCGCCCAGACTGGTATACCTGGGGGAAAGGGATGCATGACCCACCTGTCCTTCACAACCTGCTTCGTCTTCTGCCGCGTCGAACGACACATGATGGACAGCAACAGAAGCTAGCCCAGTGATGTGTAAAGGATTCAACTGTGGTTGGTGGCATTACATACCACCAACCACCCTACACTTGGTCCACTCGGTGCAAACATTCCATATAACCCCCCCTTTCCGCCATCACATGCCACCTTGAGTCCTCGCACTCTTCATCTTGCAAAGCAAACTTTGCTGGTTATCACGGGTCCTAAACCTGTCCGTTAGCTAAATGGTCCATATGTTGGTGCTGGCCTGGGCACCAACAGCAAACCACACCGTTCCACCCTCATAAGGCGTGTGTCGTTTGTTGAGAAAACCCTGGGGACAGAAGAGGCTGCTCATGTGGGTCCACCTTTTCTGCCCCACCCTGAGAAAGAAGACCTGCTGGCTGACATCCATGTAAAAAGCTGGCTTGACCACATAGAAAACTTGAAGCTGACTCTTGACTAGCACAACAGGCCACCGGGGTAACGATAACCCCCTCTATGACAAGCTGGAGAGCTGGCACAAGAGCTGCCTACAGCCTCTCCAACGAGGACGACCAGAAAGACCGAACGAAGCTTTCTCCTGTCAACAGCCTGCTGCACCAGAGCTTGCTGGTATTTCAGACACCTCTTTTCTCTTGCTTGCTCATCATGGCACTGAAAATCTGGAGGTAGAGCGGCCCACCAGATCTATTTCATCCCATTTTGAAGGCCACATGAACCACCAACATTTAAGGTCATGCTCCCTATCTTCTCAGACCTGGTCTCGGAGCTAACATCATCCTGGTCACAAAGAACATGAATGTGCCTTCTATGGACAGTTCATGGAACTTATCAGTGCAGCAGAGTTTGGTTTCGGTTAGCTTCCACCCATGACATCTTTGCTGCAGCCAGTTTGGCGACACCAAACGCTACTGTCTGGTTCTATTGTTTGACAGTGGCCGACTCCGTTCTTTCAGCTGGTGTTTCCCTGCTCTGAGGTGCAGGCATCCAGACCCAGTTCTACTAACCTGCTCTGTTGGTCATGGTACATCCATCCATCCATCCTCTACCGCTTATCCAGGGATCTGGGTCACGGGAGCAGAGTAGCCCAGACTTCCACCCGGTTGGGTGGATCCATGAGCCTCCTTTGGGTACACTGGGTCCTTGATGTAACATTTTTCACGGAGAGCCACTGGACCGCTCTTGGTCTGGCCCTTCACCCAGGACCAGTTTGCGTTGGGAGACCCTACCAGGGGCAAGTTGCCTTCAACAACACAGCTCCTCTTATCATTCTGGGACTCAAACCCCTCCACCACGATAAGGTGGCAATCCACAGAGGAGGTCACGGAAAACAAGGTTATGAATAAAACCACTGTTCCTCAAAGGAGGGGATTGGAGTACAATTCATTGTGGCCCCACCTTCCACTAGGCCCTCTTAAGCGTGGCCTAGGAACTGAAGAGGGTGCATGATGGTAGGGGTTTACATGGGAGGGGTGGAGCCAAACCTATGCCATCACTTGAACTGCCTGAAGGCTCAAATAAAGGTTTGCTTCAGTGGCGTGCACATGGAGCATGCCTTTTTCATACTTTGTACCTTTGGGGAGCAACAGTTACGTTCATAATCTTACATTTTTGTGACACCTAGGTTGCTTTTATTTCTGCAATTCACTTAGGGACCCCAAGGTGTTGCTACAAACTGTTTCCAAAATTTTCACAAAATACCTTTAAACAAATGGGCATAATTATCACTGACTAAAAGCCTTAACTTTCTGCTGTATATTTTGGTCCAGCCTAGAACATACTGACCTTATGGACATGAAATTACCTGATCAGTTTGTGCTAGAGCTAGCACTTCTTATGATTCCTGTTTCCTCTAATTAGTGCTTATGACAAGTTCTTTTCCTTCAACTCCAAAACCTTGACTGCTCTCAGAAGCCTAGTTTTTCAGCTGCTTCCATTCTGCCTGAACTGTCTCCAAACGGGCTCTCACTTTGCCTCGAAGGTTGGTTCCTGCCTCAGTGTGCAGTAATGGAAAAAGAGGAAAATGGCCCCATTAAGCAAATAATTAGTTTCAAGTTAGAAAACCTGCAGTACACATGCTGTTTATCAGTGTTTGTGAGTCGGGAGAGTGGTTTCTCAGAGGTTTTGCAAAAGCATTTGAGACGAGATTCAATTGCAGCAGAGCATGCAGCACTGACCGGGGGGGGGGGGGGGGTCTAAAAGAGCACCATCTGCCCTCAATCCTTGCATTGCCTCATTATGCCACACAATATATAACAAAAGCATTTTTTTCAAGCCTTGCAAGTTGTGCTTCATCTGCCAATGATGGCAGCAGGGTCAAAATAATCACACAGATGAGCCCCTCAAGTGCATAAATATGCTAGGAACACTTTATAGACGTCTCATTATGAGGGCCTCTAGATGAAAAGAAGAATTCCTGGGCATCCACTGGTGTCTTTTATCAAAAACATTTGAACAACATACTGAAATCCAGAGGTGGAACATAAGAAAATGCAAGAAAATGGAAAAAAAAAAGTTTATTCTTTAACACAGTGGTTTTCAACCTTTTGTTAACCCCAGTACATTTTTGACATTGAAAAATCCCACGGCACACCACCAACCAAAAATGCTACAAAATGTCACACTGTAACCTATTATGGAATAATGTATGTAATTATTACAATTTGATTTTGCATGCAATCGTGCCATTAACAAAGGAAACATGAATACATGCAAACCCGCTCCAGGAGACATGAACACACGCATACCCACATCTGTGTCAGTCGGACCCCGCATTTTAACTTTATGGAAATGAGATCCGACACCTGACATGTGTCGGCTGCAGCAATGTTGTCCTGCACATTTAAACCAGCAGATTCATGACTTCACCTACGATTTCTCGCCTCAAATTGTTAGAAACACTTTTAACTTGTTTGTTTTAAGTATATCAGACAAGTTTACTCACAGTCGGCCATGATGGACCGGAGCTCCACAGCTGAGGTTTGCATCCACCCACGACATCCGCCGGCTTACCAACAATCTGCCAACAAGGGTCAGCAGCCTGTGAAACTGGTCCCCCATCCTGTGCCAGGAACAGCCGACACCAGGATGCAGTCTATGGAGGAGTATTTTTTTTTTTTTTTTTACTTTTTTGACCAATTAAGTGAAATTAGACAATGTCCCACACCAGGCACACCTGATGATTTCTCACGACACCCCAACTGAAAAACACTGCTTTGAGGGGGGCTCTGCAGGTTGAGCTGGGGGGGTGGGCCGTGGCCCCGGGCCGGCTGGCCTTGCCTCCCGAGTGGGGCTGGGTCTGACCCTAGGCCCCTGGTGCTGGGGGGAAGGGTGTCCCCCCTCTGGGTTGGGGTCGGGTGTGCGCTGGTGGTGCAGGCCGGCCCCGGCGTATCCTTGAGCGGTGGGGTCGTGCCCTCCCCGGGGCCCTGACGGAACTCTGGGACGGGTGCCTGCATCCTGGGAGGGTCACCCTCCCCGTCCTCCAGGGCTGCGGGTGTGGGTGTGAAGGTGTATGTGTGTGTGTACATATGTGAGTGTGTGTGTGCGCATGCAGGTGTGCGTGAGTATGGGTGCGTGCGTGTCTGTGTGTAGGTGGGCATGTGTGATGGTGAGTGTGTGTGTGTGTGTGTATGGGTGCAGGTACCTGTGGGTGGATATGCGGGGGTGGAGGATGTGTATGTGGGTGGGGGAACCTCTTTGGGTGGTGGGGGTGGGGCGGAGCATCTAGTAGGGGTTGGCAATTCGAGGCCTGCTTGTCCTGGCCGCCCTGCTGTTGTGTCACGGGGCGGGGTACTTTGTCACATTGCCCCTGGTGTCTTTGGCGTGGGGTGTGTGTGGGTGCTCGGGGGTGGTCGGGGGCCACTGGCGCGGGCCGGCGGCCGTGTTGCCATCGGGCTGCTCTGGGGTGGCTGTGGCTGCATGTCGGCCTGCTGCAGTCGGTGTGTGTCTGGGGTGGGTGGTTGGTGGGATTGCGGTGGGCACTCAGGGGTGTCGCTTGGCATGTGGGGCGCCGTATGGGTCCAGCCCATTGTTCACTATTGTGACTATTTCGGTTGTGCATGTTCATGTGTGCAAGATGAGCGGGAGTGGGTGTCACCACTCCATCATGTTTGTGGTGCTGGGAGGGCTGGGGCGTGACGTTGGTGGGTCCTGGGCTGCTCGGCCTGGTGGCCCTCACCCTAGGTTGGGATTTAGGGGCGGTGTGTGGCCTCCTGAACCAGTTTGCGAGCTGGCTTTTGGGGGGGACGGGCTCCCTGCCAGTCTCCCCCCCACCCCCAGATTCTGGGTGGAACATACATCTTCTTGGATACACTTATGGTTTTGAGGCAGGGGTGTGCCGCACTGTGTCAGTGAAGGGGAACCTCTGCTGTGCAGTAGAGCTGCCCTCACCTCAATTTCAGTTGCATTTTAGACACTGAGGGCTTGGGGGGATGGGGGCCCCGCTGCCTATCGCAGTGGCTAGTGGTGCTCCAACCACCATCCCCCCCAATTTTAACTGCACTATGGTAGTTCACATACCTGCACACAATCACATCATACAACTGACACACACCTATCATGATCTGTGCAAGGGGGAGGGGGGTGGGGTCTTCTCCCACCAATGTTGCCCTCCTTCTGCTGGAGGCCTGGCGGGGGGCCTGGGACCTATCATGTCAAAATCCATGGGTGCTGCCGAATCAATAGATACGAGCAAGGGAGTGAGAGAGAGATTGAACAAGAGATTAAGCGAGAGTGAGGGAGTGATGAGTGAAGATGGTGATGGTGGGGTGGTTTTGTGTGGCACTTTGCATGTCAGGTGGCATCTCAGAGTGCCTGCAGTGGTCTGCTGATCAGTCGCTCGGGTGGGCACTGGGGGTGGGGGTCTGCTTCTGTGGCTGCAGCCGCCCTGGGGTGGGTCAACGGGGGCTGGCTGCTGGCCTGCATCGGCGGTCTCCATCACCCGACAGTGGCCGGACCACTGTCGGGTGCTGGTGCATGTTCAGGCTCGCTGCATCACGGTCACCCTAAGTAATAAGGGTGAATGAGAGTGGGTGAGTGTGTGGAGGAGAGCATGCATGGATGTGAGTAGGTCAGCGTGTGAGTGTGTATATGGGTGAACGTGAGTGAGTGTGGGTGACCCGAAGAGTGAGTGGGAGCGAGATTGAGCGAGTACAGGAGTGAGAGAGAATGGGTGGGTCTGGGAGTGCAAGTGTGGGATTGTGTGGGGGAGTGAGAGTTAGTGAGCGCATGTGGGTGCCTATGAGAGCATGAGGGTGTGGATGTGTGGGAATGGGTGTGTCTGCTAGTCAGGAGGTGCTGGATTGAGGGGGTAGCGCCTCTCGGCTACGTAAGCTCCCCTGGATGAGGGGGGCTTCTTGGGGCATGGGGGTCCCCAGGGTGTGTGGCAGTGGCACCGGGGGGGGGGGGGGCTGCTGCAGTGGGGGATCCAGCATTCTGAGGCCCGATGGTCTTGTCCAAGATTTCTACGAACAGCCCATGAAAATCCCTCATTGTAGGGTGGCCATACAAATGCCATAGGAATACCGTCAGAACTATGCAAGATGATGGCCATAAGTATTCGTCAAGAACACCGTAAGTCGTTCTTGACGGTCCCTTACAACGGTCGTAGAAAATGCTGTGAGTCCCCATTCGTACGGAGATTCGTACAGTGTGCGTAAGGTGGTAGTGAGGTGCTCATAAGGAGGAAGTACATCATTCGTGCAACATTTGTGCCAACAAAATGTGCCAAAAGCCATAAGATCTTCCTACCAACAACTTGAGAGTGTTGTGAGTTGCACAACAATTTTTCGTAAGATGGCAGTAAGTATATCATCAGAAGATAAGCACCCTTACAAAGACTGTAAGAACCCTAGGGCCATCGTATGAGAGAAAAGCACCTCATTTCTCAAGAATGCCTCAAGTTGCTCTTGCAAATTGAATGGCAGCCATAAGAAACTAGGCCCCCCTCCAAATGCCTGCAAACTCTAGAATTCGTAGGAACTGGGAGATTCTTACGAACCCATCGTTTGTAAGAATCTTTGTGATTGTAGCTTAAACTGGTTCAACATATAAAGCCATAACATCTAAAGGATACATGTGGTTATTGCTGCAATATTTAATCCATCCATCCATCCATCCATCTTCTACCGTTTATTTGGTTGTCCAGCAGTCCAAGAAGCCCAGATTACTGGCTGGTTTGCAGCTTGTCCCTGGTATGGTCTACAAAGACAAACGGGTCCTGGTTGAAGTGCCAGACCAAGAGCGGTCCAGTAGATTCCCACGAAAAAAGTTACATCAAGGACCCAGTGTACCCAAAGGAGCCACATGGATCCACCCTTCAGGGGGTTCACCACCTGCAGGAAGGATCATGGGGATCGTGGTGCAATATCTAATAGAGAATCTTAAACTATGTCTGAGCTGTTGTTTAGAAATTAGAGTGTTTTTGTTTTTACCAAATATGTTCAAGGCAAATTATGTCACACCACCCTGTGAAACAGTTCTTTAAATACATTTTTAAAAATGGTGGTTTGTGAGCTTGTCAATAACATCATTATCATGAAAATTCACAGAAATACTGTGATGTCAGTTGTTTAAAAATTATTCAAGGTTGAAAATACAAAGTTAACTAATTGGGTACCACACTATTAAACATTTGACTTTTCTCCCCACTGGATGAGGCTAAATGCTAGCTGAGAGTTAACAAGAAAAAGCTGAAAATGGGAAATGGTGCATTACTAGTGGAGGGGGATATGACTCAGAACTATCATTATAATGGTGTCTCTGAATCAATACATTATCACTGCACCATATATTGCATATTATGCACAATCAATTTTTTTCTCACCTCTAGTTGCTAGGCACTTTTTAAATTAGCTGGAATTAAGCTAACATGGCCAAAGTTTAATTGGATCCCAGCATCCCCACCAGGAACCATCCAGACACTCTCTGATGTCAACAAATCAGCTGGGTTACTCTAATCAGCAGGAGTGTAATCCTTTAAGTCGTGCTCCATTCATGTCACTGGAGGCTAACTGAGAATGAAACAAGTTTTTTAATGGTAACTGAAAAGCTAATACTGAGAAACATTAGCAGGAATGTGGCTGATGAGGCAGGTTGGGAATCACACATCTATCAGTACTGCTGCTGCCATGATGAAAGCCCACTGAATTTGATATGAAAAGATATGAGTCATGGAGCAAAAGACAAGCAGAGGTTATTTCCACCATGCTGCAGACAAATCCCAAAAAGTAAATACATGCATTCTAATGAGGCAGAGGTTGCGTGTGGCACATGAGCACAGAGACACTGTAAACACGATTATCTCTAATCCAAATGAGTCCACTGTGTGCCATATCTGTGCGTGCACGATCTCTGAAAGGCTTTTCCCCATGACATGATGGAAAATGACAGAGAATGGCCTCCACTCCAAACAGCAGTTGACACAAAAAAATGGTCACTTTGCTTCACATCCACATTTGTGTTTGGAATGAATGTCTGTCAAGAGCCCGTCTGTGTGGACTCGCCACTCCGCGTGTATGATTATGGCTGTTTGTGTGAAGAGGGATAGGAGGAGGAGGAGGAGTTGGTGCCATCGATCTGAGCAACTGGAAGACACACAGAGCCCAGCAGAGATGGGTTTTTTTGGTATAAGAATGAAAAGAAACACCTCAGCATTGTCATTCATTGCTCGGGGAAAATACTTAAAGGTCCCATATTGTGCAGAATGGTGTTTTGTGGAGTTTAATCTCAAAAATACAGCCATAAGTCACATGTACACTGTGAAGACGTTCTGCGATCCAAAATATTATTTTGCGCCACACGTGGCTTGTGCAGTTTCTGTCAACGCATTGTCTAGCTTTCTGCTGCACGCCCTGGTCTCCTCTAGGATGGCACTGTTTTAAAGTAGGTGAGGCTCGGCTCAAAGTTCAGCACGGTGGCAAAGGTGCATTATCTGTCAATTCACCTTTGATTATCAAAAAGCAGCTCTGAAATCAGCAGCACATTGTCAACCGCTATTTCAGCAGCACGTATCTACACTGGGGCTAGAATTTCTGTGTCCCTTATTTTGACAGACTGACTTCTGTAAAAGCCTGTCATGATTCCATACCTGATCTTTCAATCATTCATTGGTGATCTATCTAGGGTGTAACCTGTCTCTCACCCAAAGATGTTGGGACAGGCCCAAGTCCTAAGAAGATGAATGAATGAATGAATGAATGAATGGTAAACTTACAGACAAGTACACACATTAAGCATTCATTTATTTATTTTTTTCTGTCCTTAAGGGAACAAAATGTTGGTCATTGGTTTATTTTTTCTGTTTAATTTAATTATCAGACTTCTGTGCTGTTGCACAGTGGGACCGGTCTGCCATACTGAGAAAAGGGCTGTCACTGCAGCTGGAGGAGAGCTGGCAGGTGCGCACAAGGCTGGCATCCATCATTATCTAATTTATGACATTTCTTTATTTTTTTCCTCATTCACTGTCATTCTTTTAACAGAATGGCTCAAAATGAAAGTATCCCAACTTTTGTTTTGAGTAAAAATACAATAGACGGTATGCATATGATGCCACCCAACGGAAATCATGTCAGTTAAAAAACAATGAGTGACAAAAATGAGTGGCAGCATTAGGGTGTATGCGGTAAAACACAAAAAATACACACACTATTCCGTCACTGCAGTACACAGAGCACCTGTTTGTACTGTGGAGAGCTAATCTTATCATTCTAACTTGATTAATTAAATAATTAAAGGCTCTGAATCAGTTTTTACTTACCATATGCTCCTTGGTCTTTACCCACACATCATTACAGCCAAGTACACGGTGTGACATTAACATCTAAAGTAAAAAAAAAAAAAAGTACTGTGCACTGCTGTGACTAAATATTTTGTGTGATTTTTATGTTTTGCTGCATACAGAACAAAACTGTCACATGTGATTGCCACTCAGTGCTGTGTTGCTACGGTAACTGTCATATAACTGCCAAGAATTCTGTTCCAATGTATCCCCTCTATTAACATCTAACGTTAAAAAAGAACTCTGTGTACTACTGTGACTAAATACTTTGTGTGATTTTATGTTTTGCTGCATACAAACTAAAGATGCCACATGTGTTTGCCACTCAGTGCTGGGTAACTATGGTAACTGCTCTGCAACTGCCAAGAATTCTGTTCCAATGCACCCCCTCTATTTTGCATTCAGAAGAAAAGAGAACATTAACAGACCTCAGACCAGTTCACTCTTTTTCGCTTTAAAAGAGAAGTTCAGACGACAGCAAAGTGGGTGTGCCAGCTCTCGTTTGTCACATGATAATATAATGGAAGGAATTTTTACAACTCTGTCTGTAAAAACTATGGACAAAGAGGCAGACTGGCATTAACCTCTGAATTGTACAGCTCTCATCCGTATGTAATTATGATTACTTCTCCCCCAGTGCGAGCAGGGGAGAAGTTCCATTAAGCTCCTTGCCCTTAAACGCATTTTGACTTTGTGAACGAGCCTACATTGTCCTCAGTGCAAAATGGATTTGTCCTCCCAATTAAACACAGTCCTACTGAACTTGTTTTTCTAAGGGAATGAGAGCAAAGACAGCGATTGATTTCACATCATGTCCAAAACACACCTTTGAATAATTAAGAGCATTAGGACAGTGTCTTTGCACTTTCCACCCAGTGCAAAATTCATTTTTGCACTGCTGTAATAGCAAAATGGACTTAGACACATCCATAAATGTGTTCTGCCCCATAAACAACAGACTAGATCAATGTTTTTCAACAGGGGTCCCAGGAACTTTCGGGTTTCACTTCAATTAAGAGGTGAAATTTGTCTAATTTCATTTGTCAATTGGTCCAAGAAATTGAATTTGCCATGGGTGCCAACAGAACCCATGCACAACAACAAATTATTTCAATTTTTTGGGACCAGTTAAAAAGTGAAATTAGACAATTTCCCATGGAAATCTGAATGTTCCCAGGACCCCTGATTGAAAAGCTCTGGATAGATTGCTGAAATAGGGCCCTAATGTTACCATACTGTTGTTACCATACTGTTACATGCAAGGATATAGCCACAGGATTGCATGCGTGATAGAGAAGAGTACCTTGATGTAGTTTGATGTTGGTACCCAAAGTGTTTCGTCAGTAAAGCACCGCTCACTGCATGCACTCTGTCAGCCCCTGAGCCACTCTGCTGCACACTTCAAGTTAACTTTGAAAGTTTCAATGCAGCAAGGAGGAAGATTCACAGCTCTGCTCCAAGTATGAAATAAACCCAAAGTTTTAAAGTAGATTTTATATTACCTTATTGCTAAAAATGACATGTGGGATGGCAGTCGATTTATAGAAAAGACTGAAAAAGAAATCAATCTATTTTAAACCACCAGGGGCCACTGCTTTCTTTCATATGACTTCTGACTTTTGATGTGTTAGTTCAACTGTAGGTGTATTTCACAATGATAAGTATCACTCTGCATTGACAGCTGTATGAGAATTCTTTAAAAGCTATGATGGCAGAAATAGAACTTTCCAGGAAAAACGATTATAAAATCTCATTTTGGGGGCAACATCTGTTCCTCATATTGGGGTGGGATTATGTCAGAGATTGGCTCTGAGCCCCCTCTTGTTTGCTATGTGATGGACAGGTTGACAGACGAGATCAGGCGGCAGTCCCCATGGACTATGATGTTCACACATGACATTGTGATCTGTAGTGAGAGTAGGGAGCAGGTGGAAGAGAATATGGAGGTATGCTCTGGAAAGAAGAGGAATGAAAGTCAGTACAAGCAAGACAGAATACATGAAAGAGGAAGACGGGTGTAATGTGCAAGGTGTAGAGGTAGTGAAGGTAGATGAGTTTAAATACCTGGGGCCAACCATCCAGTACAATGGATGGGCACAAGAGAGGTGAATAAGTGAGGGCAAAAACAAAATGGGCAAATACAGTACTGTGCAAAAGTTTTAATTACAGCTTATTTTTAAAAATATTTCTGGCATATTGGACTTCTTCAATATCTTATCGGGTGTCCAGCAAGTAGACAAATTTCAGCAGAAGAACATAAAGAACAGGCTCACGTTAGAAAGAGCCAGGAGTTGGTGCCATCCAGAACAGAAAAACCATCACTGGCAAAGTGGAATTCATGTCCTGCAATGCAGAAGACACCATTCAGCTGTTAGATGGTGATGACAATAAAGAGACCAGTGACTTCACCTATCTCAGAAGCAATATTGCCAAACAGCTTGGACAAAGTCTGGAAATCTAACCTGCCTGAAGATTTTAAATGGAGCTTCTTTCATGCCACCGTTGAATCTGTCCTGGCCTACAGATTAATGTCCTGGACACTTCTAAACTTCAATTCTCACTCAACGGTGCCTTTACACGAATGTTGAGAGCAGCCTTAAACAGAAAGACCAACTAACAAAGACCTCTACAGTTTTATTCCACCCTTAAACCATCCAGGACAGGAGGCTGCAGTATGCCTGCCACTGTTGGCACAGCAAAGAAGAGCTTGCTAGCAATTTCCTGCTGTTGCTACCCAAACACGGCATCACTTCAAAGGGTCGTCCCGCAGGTACTTATGTCAGTCAAATGTGGGACAACATGGGCTGTCTGCCTAAAGAACTGTCACACAGGAAGGGATGGAGTGCCAGGATCGCGGGAGCCCGAGTTTGCTCAGTCAAATGAAATGAATGAAAAAACTAGGTGCAGATAGGTGCAGTGATTTACTGAAATGCAAGCAAATGTTAATGGAAAAGCAGTACACAAAGCAAAGGCAGTTTTTACATTTCTAACAAGCTTGAAAGTTACCACTTGGACTGGCCATCTTCATTCTTCAACAGAGTGTGAACTCCCTCTTAGAATTTTAAATAGACCTCCAGGCTTGTTGAAGAACATTCGACAGCTTAGTGTTGACGTTGAGACCTCATCAAGACCAGCGCCTCTCAAGAACAAGACCAAAAACCATGGAGAACTATTGATCAAGACCACTTTTAAAAATTAAAAGAAAGTTACAGACTGGAAAAAAAATATAAAACAAGGGGATGTCTCAAACTTTTGTGCAGTACTCTATGTAAGAATATGCAAATCTAAATATTCAATTCCCAATCATCTGACCAGTGTTTTATCAGAACAGTCCAAACAATAGTTTTTTCAGCCACACACATCCCTGTTGACAGCATATGGTAAGACTCTTGAGATCTTAGAGGTCAAAGTCAGTGGTCTGTAACCTCTACTGAGGAAAGAGCTTTTTGGAGCCATTACTGCACTAAAAAAATCAGGGATGCACAATATTAAGATTTGCTGTTTGATGATTACCAATATTTTGAAAATAGTTTTTGCAGATTCCTGATGCTGATACCAATATATGGACATATTTTTCCACCTACTTCTTACAGTGATGATTAACTGGCATATAAAGAGACATTCCCCAAGGAAAAGAAATCAGAAAAAACTAGGTTGGAGGGGGGGTGCAAAAGGGTTTACAGCTACTCAACAATATGAGATTTGCAGGGTATGTTAAAACTGATGTACTGCATCCTTTTGAGAATCTAGATATTCTGGGGACCAGTTTTGGCACTGGGACCCTTTCATTTTGCCCGTGTCCCTACTTAGCATATGTGACTTTTTTAAAAGCTTTTCAAAGTCTTTCTCCAAATTCTGACCAACCAGGTAAGTAAAGAAAATCAAACTAGATCCAAGCAGTATGCATCCAAAATAATCATTTGCCCCCTCCCTTAAAAGTACAAGGTTTAGATTTAGGGTCAGATCCAACCCTAACTGTCCCTGGCCTGCCAACAGTCCCTTAAATCTGAAAACAAAACTGTGTTAAATAAAACTAAAACAAAATCTAATTGATTTGAAGTCTGTATCACATTTACTTACACTGTATGCTCTCACATAACTGGGTTATCTCTGGGCTCTTGTTAAGTCAGATGTAAAATACAAATGAATGAACAACTAAATGCTGCATACTTATGAATAATTAAGCCATACCAGAAACTGACTTGTTGTGAGCAAATGCTGAAGTTGCACACTTTATATATGCACTGCAAGCCGCAGTAAACTGGAATCAAATTTCTTTAATGCACAGGCACACTTGGGTAATAAAGCTGCTTCTGTTTTTCCTAACTGAACATGGCCCAGATGACAAGCGCATCACCTGGCCCATTAATCCCTGTAAGAGAATTGTCTGCTGCTCCCCCGACAGCTGGAGGAGAAGAGGAGAGCTGGCCAACGTGACTCAAGTGAGTCACACTAGCCACATGCCAGCGATCAAGGTGCCAAGTGACCCCAAGTTTCTTCTGGTCAGAGGAAGTGATCACAAACATCCTACCTGTCAGAGGTCAGACGGTCTAGGAGGAGCTCAAGAAGGCCTCCTGAACGTCACCATCAGAACCGTGGGCCACCTTATGATCAAAAGTGTCCTGTAACAAGTGCCTGATTTTGATGGCCCCCATATCAAACGCTCTTCAGAATCAGAATCAAAATCAGAATCAGAATCAGCTTTATTGGCCAAGTATGCACAACATATACAAGGAATTTGACTTTGGCTAAAAACTTCTGTGGACATGGACCTGTTGGACTGCTACGCAACAGTCAGTGCATCTAAACACGAAGTTGTCTTTAAAGGGGTCAATGACAGCATGTTTTCCACATTTTTACAGCTCACACACGTCTTAACGAAGTGTCTGCAACATATTTTGTTCACATTTTCTTTCATTTTTTTAATGGTTGAAGCAAATTTGTTTTGTATTTTTCCTGGCTTTCTTGAAACGCTCTGATTTAAAGCCTATCACTTTAAGAAACATCCTTCACCTGTTCAATTCCACCCTCTATCTCACATCAGTTAGCCATTAGCTGACTAGCTTCTAGTCTCCTTCGACCTTGGATGAGTGGCGCTGCTTCACTGATCCACAGTCAATGGTCATCTTCTGTCACTCTGGCTCATCTCCCAATCACTTTACCCCAATTCCACAACAAATCGCGAGCACTGTGCGGCAACCCAACTGGCTGCTGGCCAAGCCGAGCTGGCGAGCCATGGGATTGCAAAGGGATGTGTCTCGCTATGCAGGCTGCTGCTCCGCAACCATGGCCAGCTGGAGGATGCCCCGTCACAAGGACGGCTCCCCGACATTGTCCACAAAAGTGGAGCGGAGTCACGCAGAGCCCCGGAGGATGGTGGGGGAGCTGGCCATGAGAACCAGCAGCCCCCAGCCAGCAGCCTTGGGTCCCGGGTCAGTTGCCACAACTGGCACACCGGTGCTGGTGATTTGCTGTGGAATCACGGTGAAATTATTGTAAGATGGGCTGGAGTGATGTGAGGTATATTGTCGACTGGACTGGTGAACCAGGTGGTGACAGAGATGGTTATTATGGTGACTAAAACCCGAGGAAATAAGAATATAAGCCATGCTTGGTGCGAGCTTCCTGGTACCAGTGTTAGCTGGGGGGCTCATAGCTCAGGGGCTAATAGGCTACCTTTAGCACCCTTTCCATATACATGACAGACAGCTAGGCAGGCCAATAATAGAGCAGTGTGTGGGTCTCAAGGATGGTGGTAGGTTGGCTTTGCCAAATCATGACGTATACGATTTACCTGAAAGAGTCAAAAACGTTTCTGGCATTTCTGGGGGAGAAAAACAAGATAAAGGCTGTGTGTGTGTTTTTTTTAAAAGAGAAGTGACTGTTTTAAATTTTTTGGATAACTACGTGACCAAGAGACACATTTCAGACAGTTAAAACCTACAAACACACCATTTTTCAGTCAATGACCCCTTTAAGTCTTACCAACTGAATTATGGCGGTACAGTGGTGTGAAAAAGTGTTTGCCCCCTTCCTGATTTCTCATTTTTTTCCTGTTTGTCACACTTAAATGTTTCAGATCATCAGAAAAATTTAAATATTTGACAAAGATAATAAAAAGGAGCCTGATTGTTTAGAGCTTTGTAAGTAAGAAGAAGGATTTTAAACTTAATTCTAAACTCTATGGGAAGCCAATGAAGGGAGGCCAGAACCGGAGAGATATGATCTCTCTTTCTAGTTCCTGTTAAAACTCTTGCTGCAGCATTTTGGATCAGCTGAAGACTTTTTAAAGATGTTTTAGGACAGCCTGATAATAAAGAATTACAATAATCTAATCTCGAGCTAACAAAAGCGTGGATCAGTTTCTCAGCATCACTCTGAGACAAGATGCTCCTAATCTTGGCAATATTACGCAAATGATAGAAGGCAGTCTTAGAAACAAATTTAATATGTGAATTGAAGGACAAATCTTGATCAAAAATAATTCCAAGGTTCCTCACAGAGCTATTAAGAAAAAGAGTAACCGCATCCAAACTGAAAGTTTGATTTGGAAAGGAATTTCTAAGGTTTTTTGGACCAACAAGAATAACTTCAGTCTTATCTGAATTTAATAGCAGGAAATTTGAATCCAATTGAGATGCTGTGGTATGACCTTAAAAAGGCAGTTCATGCTTGAAAACCCTCCAATGTGGCTGAATTACAACAATTCTGCAAAGATGAGTGGTCCAAAATTCCTCCACAGCGCTGGAAAAGACTCATTGCCAGGTATTGCAAACGCTTGATTGCAGTTGTTGCTGCTAAGGGTGGCCCAACCAGTTATTAGGTTTAGGGCGCAATCACTTTTTCACATGGGGCCATGTAGGTTTGGACTTTTTTCCCCTTAATAATAAACACCTTCATTTAAAAACTGCATTCTGTGTTTACCTGTGTTATCTTTGTCTAATATTTAAATTTGTTTAATGATCTGAAACATTTAAGTGTGACAAACAAACAAAAAAATGAGAAATCAGGTTGGGGGCAAATACTTTTTCACACCACTGTATATTGCCCTCGGCACCAGTTTTGCAAAGCTCCTCAGCGGGCCGACATCACATCACCTTTTTGCTTACTTGTAATGCTTTTCTAAATGTTATAACTTAAAGGCCAAATGTCACGTAACAGGGTACTTTAAATATCTTGAAACTAGATATAAAAGGGAACCGATCCGTTCGGGTCTTGGTGCATATGCTTCAGTAACAACGGAATATTCGTTAATTTAAAACTGCCACGCTTGGCCTGACACGGCCCCTGGAATCACCTGGGGAAGAAGGCGGAAGTGACGAAATCAATTGTACCCTAGTTTGATGCTTGGGGTATTTCAATTGATTGTTTATATGGAGACTGGAAGGTTGAAGTGAGCAACAAGAAAGAAAAAAATTGGATATTTCACCCATACCTTAAAACGGGACTATCAGGGACAGCTGGGTAATAAGGGACACTTCTCTGGGAAATGTTTTCATACCTGTCAAGTGAGACGTTTTCGCCGTACTTCAACACCGTAAAAAGCGGCTATAAGGAACGGCGGAGCAACAAGGCACACCTCTCTGGGAAATGCCCCAAATGCAACTCGTGTTGTTATTGTCAAATATTTTAAGGATTCATGGATATTTGACAATAACAACACAACTCAGCGTCCAGCGCAAAATAAAAAAAAAAAGCAGAATTCTGTATTTGTCAGGTGATCTCTGTCTGTTCCGCAACCGCTGCACAGCTGAACGTGTTAAACCATTGTCCTAATGACTTCTCATTGTAGTGAGAATAGCTCAAACTGAGCGATCAGCCCGCCCAGACAATCAAACTAATGATTGACTCCACACTTCGAACAGTAGTGATAATAGCTCAAGCTGAGCGATCAGCCCGCCCAGACAATCAAACTAATGACTGACTCCACACTTCTCGTTGTAGTGATAATAGCTCAGGCTGAGCCAGCACCAGCTGTGGGGGATCACACACAGGAGTGCTCCTCAAGACACTCAATTTTTTTTCCCGTATGTTTTTGTTTTGGGCGTACAGAAATGGCAATACGCCCATTTTTGCTAAAATTGCATTTTCCCCGTATTTTCCTTAAAATATTTGACAATAACAACACGAACTACATTTAAAACATTTCCCAGAAAAGTGTCCACCACTGCGCCGTCCCCCACAGCCGCGCTTGGCACCAAAATACGGCGAAAACGTCTCACTTGACAGGTATGAAAACATTTCCCAGAGAAATGTCCATTATTACTCCGCTGTCCCTTATAGCCGCGTTTTACGGTATTAAAATACGGCGAAAACGTCTCACTTGACAGGTATGCGCCTCCATTTTCATATTGATCTGGTCAATTTCTTGACAGCAGCGGTTCTCCTCCACTGTAATAATAATGGCTTCCGAAAAATCAATATTTATGGGGCGCCCTGGACAGACCCCCTTCGGCTTCGCAATTCTGGAGGCGATTAATGTCCAGTTCAATGACATTTTCCACTGGTTCTGCTCTCTGGTCATCGTTGGAACTGTTGTCATCAGACAAAGCATCTGATTCCGTCTCAGACGGCTCGAACGGTTCTATGCCTCTGTCACTGTCTGAACCACTGACAAAAAAAAAAGACAAAACTAAACTAATTTGTTCACAATCGCTGTCACTTTCCGTCATGATTGTCCAATGTTGATAAGTGTGAATGTGGATAGGCAGGGCAGCCAGGGTACAACTGGTGATGTCAAAAACATGGGCGTGGTCTGGACTGGCTGTCACAAGCCAGCAAGCAAGGTGGGGCCTTCACCTGGTGTATTTTGTGCAATTATGTAAATACAGGTGGGTGATATGGTCTCCGGTATGAATATTTGGTTTAAGCTATGTGTATTTTATCTAAATTCGTTGTCATTTAGAAAAAAAAATTACGTGACATTTGGCCTTTAAGGCTCCTTATTAAATATTCAACAAAGCTGTCAGTAAGTCAGACTTTTTTTTATTGCCTGCAGTTATGCAGGTTATTTATTTGTATAAATATACAAAATGGTTTTGTTTTTTTTTCTTGCAGGGGGAATCTGGAGTTTGTAGCTGTAGTCTTATAATCCAAAAGTTGGTCTGAGTAAAACTTCCACTTGTCATCTCCTGTACCTGCTGACAGGTCAGGTACAAGAAATCTTTCCTGCCACGTGACATTTCACTGTACAATAATTCACTCTAATGTTGAATTCTGGTCATAATTATGCTGCCATACTGCATCTTGCAGTCCAGCTGGTACAATGGTGAGAAAAAGTGTTCGTCCCCTTCCTGATTTCTCATTTTTTTGTATGTTTCTCAAATGAGAAACAGAGTAATTTAGATCTATCAGTCTGGAAAAGGTTCTAAAGCCATTTCTAAAGCTTTGGGACTCCAGCGAACCACAGTGAGAGCCATCATCCACAAATGGCAAAAACATGGAACTGTGGTGAACCTTCCCAGGAGTGGCCTGCCGACCAAAATTACCTCAAGAGCACAGCAATGAGTCATCCAAGAGGTCACAAAAGACCTCATAACAACATCCAAAGAACTGCTGGCCTCACTTGCCTCAATTAAGGTCAGTGTTCATGACTCCACCATAAGAAAGAGAATGGGCAAAAATGGCCTGCATGGCAGAGTTCCAAGACGAAAACCACTGCTGAGCAAAAAGAACATGGAGGCTTGTCTCAGTTTTGCCAGAAAACATCTTGATGATCCCCAAGACTTTGGGGAAAATACTCTGTGGACTGACAAGACAAAAGTTGAACTTTTTGGAAGGTGTCTGTCCCATTACATCCGGCATAAAAGTAACAGTATTTCAGAAAAGGAACATCATACCAACAGTAAAATATGTTGGCGGTCGTGTGATGGTCTGGGGCTGTTCTGCTGCTTCTGGACCTATAAGACTTGCTGTGGTAAATGGAACCACAAATTCTGCTGTCTACCAAAAAATCCTGAAGGAGAATGTCCGGCTATCTGTCCGTGACCTCAAACTGAAGCGCACTTGGGTTCTGCAGCAGGACAATGATCTAAAACACGCCAGCAAGTCTACCTCTGAATGGCTGAAGAAAAACAAAATGAAGACTTTGGAGCGGCCTAGTCAAAGTCCTGACCTGAATCCAACTGAGATGCTGTGGTATGACCTTAAAAAGGCGGTTCATGCTCGAAGCCCTCCAATATGGCTGAATTATAACAATTCTGCAAAGATGAGCGGGCCAAAATTCCTCAAAAAGACTCATTGCCAGGTATCCCAAACGCTTGATTGCAGTTGTTGCTCCTAAGGGTGGCCCAACCAGTTATTAGGTTTAGGGGGTTATCACTTTTTCACACAGGGCCATGTAGGTTTGGATTTTTTTTAAAAATAAATACTATTTAAAAACTGCATTCTGTGTTTACTTGTGTTATCTTTGTCTAATATTTAAATTTGTTTGATGATCTGAAACATTTAAGTATGACAAACATACAAAAAAATGAGAAATCAGGAAGGGGCAAACACTTTTTCACACCACTGTACCTCACAATGCACCCTGTGCCTGATAGTCCTGTATTGTACAGCAAGTACGATGTATCTACCTATGTATACGGGTCATCATCTGTGATGTGTTAGACGGGCACGGGCTCCCTCTCCTCCTGAGTGCACGGGGTGGATGAAGTGTTGCCAGTGCTGCTCTGTATCGCCTCATCCCACACCACAATGTCATTATCCAGAACCGCTGTGCCTCAACTGCTGCACCCAGACCATTGGAACCCAGCGCTGTCTCTGATAGCGAAACCCAGTGCGTAGAAAAGGTCACATCCTATAATGTTGTCACTGCGCGCTGTCACCTGGAACATGCAGTTGTACACAATTTGGGGGTTATAGCAAACAGTCATTTCCACTGTTCTGACATTGCACAGTCTGTGACCAGTATAACCATACAACAGTGTTGGGTCCTCCTTGATTTTGTGGTTGGGGAAAAACTTTTTCACCGAAGCCCAGTTTAACATCGACCGCACCGCCACCGTGTCGAGCAGAAGTGGTACAGCTACTCCGTCTAATTCAACCATGCTGTACGAGAGACCACTGATGCCGGAGCTTACCAAATGAATGGTCGTTGATGGCGGGCGGGCAGGCTCTCCTGGCGGGCCCCACGGTGCTGATGACCAGCATACTCAGGCGAAATGGTTCAAGCGCCTGTACTTGTTACACATCATAGAGGCTTGCCCGCTCCAAAGACTGGAAGGAGGATTACACACCCTCCATACAGCAAACCAGGAGGCAACTGCTTGGCTTAAGGACTTTGCATTCGCTAAATAAATAACTTGTTACACTGTTTCCCTCTTGCTGGGCAAACGCGTGCTCCGTCCCGGTGCATTGGAGACCCACAACCCCCGCAGACGGGGCTTCTCTGGGCGGACCTCCAGCTCACTGCATTAGCCTCGTATTCCTCTGCCATGCTTTTGTCGTCCTCTGCGTTAGCTAGCATTGACTGTCCAGGTAGCTTCTGTGTTTGGCACCCATTTAGCTCCATGGCTAACTTCTCTGCTGCTTCCAACTGGAGTGCTAGCGCAACTGCTTTAGCTAGCATTAGGTCGTTTGGCGCCGTTAGCAACCTAGCTCATAGCCCAGTGTTACATGTGTGTTCGGCCAATTGGTCCCGCACCATTTCATCTTCCAGCGGCCCAAAACGGCACACACTAGCTAACTGTCCCAGGTCAGCGACGAACTGCTGAATTGGCACACTGACTCTCTGTTGTCTCTGGCAAAAGTGAATCTGTTGTACCATCACGCTGTCCGGCGTAACAAAATGGTTAACTATTAGCTTCACAACTTCCTCATACGAGTCTGTCGCACTGAGTGTCCGGAGAATCCTTTGGCCCTCCAAGCTTAGATTGTGGACAATCAGTGCTCGCGTCCTCACCTTGTCGAGCTTTCCCAGGTCCAATGCTGCAACATACGTTTCAAAAGCTTTGAGCCAACGTGGCCATGGAACTGCTGGTTACCCTGGGTGCTCCAGAAAGGTCTGTAGCGGTGTCATGCACGCCGCCATGAGTCAATCCTCAGGCGCCAAATGTTATGTCCACAAACCTGACATGAAATGAGGCGGACAAGGATGTGCACTGGAACTGGAACTTTATTACATACTGTAACTGGTCACACTACATGTCATGTGGTTCTATGTGGGGTCATCCGGGCAAGAGAGCCCAAAAGGCGGACGCCGCTTATTATAGGGCGGTGTGATGGCACAACCGGAAGGCGGCGTCATCAAACCACACTTCACTATAAATCCCCCCATCACACGATGTATATAAGTTATCTAGTCAGGTTTACTTTCCTGGATAATCCCTTTGTCTATTATGCTGTGTGTGTTTCTGTCGTTTTGGTTGTCTACTGTCATGCTGCCGTTACACTGTAATTTCCCAGCTTGGGATCAATAAAGTACATCTATCTATCTTAGTTACAACAGCAGTGTTCACACCCCAGTGGATCCGTGTGGTTTCTTTGTAGATCTTTTTTTTTTTTTTGGTTCTCAATAAAAATGTTTCGTGTGCACCAGGTCTAAGAGTAGCAGTTGGGAGTTACTTGTTTTTGTGTAGTCACACTGGTTTTGGTGGAAGGGTACTTCATTAAATAAACAAACAAAAAAGATCTTAATCTGTTGTAGATTATTACTGGCAATTACTAAATTACATGTGCAGAACTACTGTCCAAAAACAATACCACACCTGAGGTCATGTGGTACCATGAATATGTCCCAGCAGCCCTGTTTCTATTCACTGTTTTGTCGTATTATTTTGCACAGTACAATAAGACAATAACTGCTTTCTATTTCCATTTCTCCCACACACACTTAAACATTAAATCAGCAGCAGTTTGGCAGGAGGGTGACGCGATTTGTCTCGATTATTGCCGAGCAATATCAAGTCATGAGAGGTCGTCTCCTTTCCTCCACAACACTGTCTAATGACGCAGGAAGTTAAACAAATGAAACAAATCTCATTAAGGACTCTGCAAAGATGTGTGGCTGGTTTGCATGAGATGAAATATTTCTCCAGACGGCTACGTTTGCATTCACGTGTTTCCACACCAGCCACTCAAACAGAGATGCACGTGTACGTGTCTCCTCGACAAGCGCATGGTGATAATGCTAAGCCGTTCGGAGATGAATTGACGACGTAGCCGATGGGAGGGAAAAAAAAAAAAGAAGATGCCATGAGGTTGAGCGTGGTGTGTCACCAGGCTCAGGCTCTTAATTCCGATTATTTTCTGCATTTGTCCAGTGTTGTGTTATTTTCCTTTATGTTGGTTTATGATGTCTCTTTGGTGGTTTATTGTTCTGCTAGTCATTTATGTTCTTAGCACTACTATTCTTTTGTCAATTTCTGTAGTTTAGGAGTTAGAGTTTGTTTTTCTGTGACACGAGTGCCCTACCTCCTCTTCCAGACAATCCCACCCTGTCATTTGCTCACTATCTGTTCTTTAGTCATCTCAGCTGTGAGTAGTTGTGTAATTAGGTCACCTGCTCACTCATACTCCCCGCACCTGCTGCCTATTGTTTCATTTGGTTCCCCTGCTATTTAAAGACTGTCATGTTGTTTTCTCACTGCAGCAGTCTTGGTTATAATTCTCTTCCTCATCGCCACCAGAGCCCAAATCCTGCTCTGGTGAGTTTGTCTCGAATCATCTCAGTCTGTAAGTTTTTTCTCAGTGTCTGTTCTTGGACTGTGTGTTGTACACTTTTTGGAACTTGTGTTTTTTTGTGTGTGTGTAATAAATTCCACTAACTGCTGTTCAGCGTGTGGGTCTCAGTTCTCTGCCTTGAGAGGCAATTCATGACAGAAGGAGAAGAACATGAAGAAGATGATGGGAAGATGATGCTCTCTCAGAAGATGATGCTCTCACTTCCCTCCGAATGCAACGGAGGGAAGTGAGAGCTAAACAGATGACAGATGATGGGGAGAGAGAGCAAGAGAGCGAGAAGAAAGCAGTGCACTGTGAAGGCCTCTGTTTGTGCAAGAGAGTAGGAATAATGCCCATTAAGATAATTAGAGTTTCAGGAGACAAAGCGCAATTAAACAGAAAACAGGCAATAAAGTGCATGCTGCCTAAATATAACTTGTCTGCACAGATCCTGTCAGACTGAGCAACGTCTAACGCCTAAACTGCAGGAGGAGCGAGCGCATTTGTGAGAGTGCACGAATTAGACGGGGGCTGTGTTGACAGTGAGATCAAGAGACTGCTTGGCAGGACGTCAGCCTTGTAAAGCCCCAGGATTCCACATGGAAAACACTCACACACTCAGCACCACAGGGAGAAAACACACACACACACACACACACACACACAGAGGCACCAACGAGCCCACAGAGAAAACAAGCATAAGGCGTGAGGGGCTTTTGGTGCGCGCGGAGGAAGAGAGTCCCACACTGTGATGCTGGCAGCGCTCAGTGTGAAAAGTATGGAGGATTTCTACCTGGGAGAGGTTCATGTTCTTCATCAGCTTTCATCTTAATATCAACATCCTCCCTTCTCTCCCTCTCTCTCTCTCTCTCTCTCTCTCTCTCTCTCTCTCTCTCTCTCTCTCTCTCTCTCTCCAGCTTTTCACCAGAGGGAGCACTGCTCATTTTTTAATCTGCCGTTTAGCTCCGCTGTAGCCGGCCCTCCTGAGACTAGATGGTGTGTTTGTGTGTGTATGCTCTGAAAGGTGAAAGGAAATAAATGTGGGCATAGTATTTTTTCTGGTAGTCACCTGTTAGCCACAGTAGTATGAAGGGGATGTTTAATGCACTTTTTTCCAGATGTTGACACAGTTCCCATGAGTCTTAATGACATGCCTGTGACATGCTTTGGTCAAAATGCCTCAGGGTTTAATTGTTGCAGCACCATTTTCACCCATCCTGTGCAGCCTTCCTCAGAATGGCTCATCCCAATGCATGCCTCTTTATAGTGGGGAAGCAAGTTATCAACTAATTATAACTAATAATAATAAAAATCCAATGCCCTTTGAAAAGATGTACATGGATTGTTATCATTATGTCAGCATATCAGTATGTTACACTTTTTTCTGAACATGTTAAAAATTCCTGTGACTCATGAGAGGAAATTGCAAATCCCTGCGAACGTTTGGAGATTTTAGAAACTCCCTCATGTATTCTGCTCTCCACCAAATTTCCAGATACTGTCATACGCTGCTGCTAGAGTTTTGACTAGGACCAAGAGAACGGAACACATTAGACTGGTTTTAAGATCTTTACACTGGCTTCCAGTTAGTCACAGAAGAGATTTTAAAAGCCTGCTGCTAAAGGGTTTAGGCCCAGAGTACATCTGCAATATGCTTAGAGAACATAAACCTAGTAGGGTTCTTTGGTCCATGGACTCAGGTCAACTAGCCAAGACCAGAGTCCAGACTAAAGCTATGGCCACAAATACCCTTAGAAACGGCTGCAAATACCATAAAAGTGATTTTTAAACAATTTCCTTCTTAAGGCGGCGACAGGAGAATCCAGCGTTCGTAGACAGTTCGTAAGTTTGTGGACAGGTCGATGGTCTTGTCCAAGATTTCTACGAATACCCCACGAAAAACCCTCATCGTAGGGTGGCGTACAAATGCCATAGGAACAACATAAGAACTATGCAAGATGTTGGCCATAAGTATGCCTCAAGAACACCTTAAGTTGTTCTTGAGGGCCCCTTACAGCGGTCAAAGGAAACGCCATACGAATCCCTGTTCATCCGGAGATTCGCACAGCATGCGTAAGGCGGTAGTGAGGTGCTCATAAGGCGGAAGTACATCATCCGTGTGACATTTGTACCGACAAAATGTGATGAAAGCCGTAAGATCTTCCCACCAATGACTTGAGAGTGTCGTGAGTTGCACAAAAATTTTCTTAAGATGGCAGTAAGTATGCTGTAGAAAGATCCCAAGGCACCCTTACGAAGAACGTAAGAACTCTAGGACCATCGTACAACAGAAAAGCACCTCATTTCTCAAGAATGTCTCACGTTGCTCTTGCCAATTGAACAGCTGCCGTAAGAAACTACGCCGCCCTCC
The DNA here is from genome assembly GCA_020510985.1 of Pholidichthys leucotaenia. Lineage (NCBI taxonomy): Eukaryota > Metazoa > Chordata > Actinopteri > Cichliformes > Pholidichthyidae > Pholidichthys > Pholidichthys leucotaenia. The sequence goes on from CM035841.1 coordinate 431,740,919, forward strand.
ACGAATATCTGCGAACTCCAGAATTCATAGGAACTCGGAGATTCTTATGAACCCATCATTCGGAAGAATCTTTGTGACCATAGCTTAAACAGGGAGAAGCAGCATTTAGTTGGTGGAGGGTAAATTTGCACCAAATGTAGACACTTTTTTTCATGCATCTCTGCATGAAATCTGTAACTCCACTGTAACTTTTAACTCCAGGCTGCTGCACATTTTTTTTTAGCATTAATCTTTTTAATTATATATTTTAGTTATCTTATTTTCTTACTTGATTTTATGTACTCCCTTTTTATTATGTTTTAAAAATAATAATAATAATAGATTGCATTTATACAGCACCTTTCAAGATACCCAAAGTGCTTTACAGTGAGTCCATTATTCATTCACTCCACAGACAAGACATTGACAGTGGCAAGCTACTGCTGTAGCCACAGCTGCCCTGGGGCAGACTGACAGAAACATGGCTGCCAATCCATGCTAACGGCGTCTCCAACCACTACCGAACATTTATACACATGCATACCCAGTGTCATGGACACTGGAGGCAAGGTGGGTAAAGTGTCTTGACCAGGGACACAACGGCAGGATGGCTGGGGAGAGCGTGATTCGAACTGCCAACGCTCTATTTATTGGACGATCCGCTCTATCTCCTGAGCCACTGCCGCCCACATTTCCCTCCTCCATTTCATTTTTGCTGAGCACCAAGCTGGACGGCAGGAAGTTCCACTTTTATATGGTCTTTGACATGACCTGGCCAGGACTTGAACCCCGACCTCGCGGTTGTGGGGCGGATGCTCCCCCTTTAAGCTACCACTCTTGACCTTTTTTTGTCAAGCACTTTTTTATTTTCCTTTGTATGCTCTTTTATTCATCTATGTAAAACACACTGAACTGCCTTTGTGTACGAAATGCGCTATATAAAGAAACTTGTCTTGAATTGTCTTTAGATGTAAAGATTGGGCATCTCCTGAGTACCAAACCTTGAACTAGACTTAGCATTAGACTAGTTAAATACAACCCTGTAAAGAATAAAGTACTTTATTACCCCCCTTTGGGGAAATTTGGATGACCTGTATCTTCCAGAAACAAATGCAAACTAAACAATAATAATCTATCAGCTGAAAGAATTCAACTGAAAACAACAACAAAGACTACATCAGGTGAATTTTGACAAATGCAGTATAAAACAGTCCAAAATCAATATGTGGCATCACAACTATACAAACCCAATCAACCTTATTCCTAGCCCCCATGATGCCTTGTGTGAATTATGTGTGCAGCTTCCGGTAGTATTTTAGAAAGGAGTTGTCATTGAAATGGGACGCTTTTCCTTGTTAAAAAACAATGACTTTGGCATCAGAAATGTGGGAACACAATCTTGTACACCTCAGAAACAGCAATATAATCATACCACTTCTTACGACTATCGGGGATGGGAAGACCTTAAAAAGTGGCCTTGCATACAGTAGCTCATTAGTTAGCTCTGCTGCTAAGATGCTAATGCTGTAAACAAATTAAAGCTCTGAGATATATCAATTTGTCCACCACAATAAAGTTAGTGACACATTGTTAAAAGATGCTGGATATAATCTTAATTTGCCTTACAGCAGATGTAGAATCTAGTCAGAGCCACGAAGAACCACAACACGGTGTTTGGATGTCATGGAAGCTGTCCATTTTGCCATGACATTAAAATGCTCATGCTGCTTTCATGCTGTCAATGCTTGTTATTTAACTTAACATGTGCAGGCCAATTGCTGAAAATTTTAATGATCTATATTTTGTGATAATTTAAAAATTAATTAATGCATGCTGAAGCAGCTAATATCAAGTCCACATCATTGCACTCCAAAATTGAGCAGTGCAACGAGTGCAACAAAAAACTATTTGATCTTTCCTTAATCATTAAGCCTTAGGAAGCAAATGATAACTATTTTTATTTATTTATTATTTTACTTCATGCAGCCTTGCATGAAGTAAAATATCTGTACAATCTGTGACATTCATACAAGTGAAAATGTACCTGGCGCGCCTGTGTCTATCCTGTGTCTGTACCATCAATCACTACGGGTGAACAGCCCTTTTTACTTTTCGATGCATGATCTATGCATTGCTGTTGAAGCAGGTATGCAGGTAGACCTATGTGCTACCTCAGGGTGTTGGACTCCCCTGCCTTGCATAGTTTCGCGTGGCCCTTGGGCAAGGCCTTGTACCCGTCAGCCCCCCTTGTCCGGGTATGTCAAAACTGCTGGCAGCAGGGCAGTGGATTGGTAGTGCAGGTGGGAGCATATTGCTAGAACCGGCTGTACCACTATGGCACTTGGCGATCACTGTTATGGAGTGGATTTGGCATGGGCCATCTGGTCAGTTAGCGACTACTGCGGGCAACCTCTACAGCTTTCGAGGATTGTTATGCCCTGATGTAACCCTAGTCAAGAAGCAGAAGTACAGACAGAGTGTTCGGTGGGTGGGTGACTCCGACACTCTAGATTACTGTCCAAGGCGAGTGGAGGTGAAGGAGGTGGTGATCGTATCAAATCCTGTGGCGATAGAGGTAGTGTGATGGTAGCAGGCTTGAGAGGCTGGAAGCTACTAGCACGAGTTCTACACACAGCCTACACTAGATGGCCATGGTCTGTTGACAGAGCAACAACAAATGAAGGCAGCTGTGTGGGTATCCGGGCAGCTCTATTTCGAGACAGCACTACTCGGCCCAGTAGGGGAAGCCCCTAGAAAAGGTAGGGTAAAGAAAGTTCACTCTTTGCAAACCTGGTTGGCTTACCATGGTCAACGGGTCTCCATTCAAGCGGGAAGACGACTATGAAAACCAAAATGACAATTGCTACGTGGAACATCAGAACTATGCTTGACAGAGATGATAGACCAGAGAGGCGAACAGCAACCTTACAGCGAAGGAGCTTGCTAGGTTTTCAATCGACATAGCAGCACTGCAAGAGACAAGACTGTAAGGTCAGAATCAGATAAGAGAGAAGACGCATACCATATTCTGGTATGGCAGGACTGATGAACCATGAGAGGCTGGTGTGGCCTTTACAATCTCTAACAGCATTGCAGATAAGCTCATATCATTCCCAAAGGGACAGTCTGAAAGGCTTATTCAACTTAGGTTACCCATTGGAACAGAAAAAAACTGGAAAAGAGCTTCTTGACCATGATCAACATTGACAGAAAAATCCGAACAGCGGATCCACATATCTCTGTCTTTCCGGCGCCTCTCCTTGATTTCAGCAAGTGCACAGCTGATAAAAAGACCTTCCCAGGCTGAGTGAAAAAAAAAAAAAAAGGCTCAGTGTTACTGCGGTGAAGGCTTTTCAGACCGTGGCGCTGGAACTGACTGGGTGACGGATCTGAGAATCCTATAGGCGGCTTGAATGTAAGTACATTTGTTGTTGTTTATGGATAAAAGATAGTGAGATTTCCTAGACCGATCATACACTGCGGAAGCTGAAAGGGTGAAACTAGTGGCCTGAGTGCTGAGTTATTTTATTCACGGTGAGCAATTTCGTAATAATCCCTTGGGAGGAACGAGGGTTTTCCTCTCCAAACGGTGAACATCATCGCAAGACCCAGGGTGAATTCTTAGAAATCTGCTGCTCTCTAAGGCCTAGTAAGTGCAGTGGAGATCTAGAAGTGCATGCAAAGAAAAAAGGGAAAGATTCGTGGTCTTTTAACCACAGACATTTGGCGTCCTGTGGAAAGATTCACGTGATCCCAGAGAAGTAAAATTTTGGGGACAGATGTGTGCCTTTGTGACCACTTCTGCTTATGGTCCAGGGTTTGGACCTTCAGCATTTGTGGGGAGGTTACGTGAACCCCAAAGGGAAAAGGTTTTTTTCATGGAAGATTCGTGCCCTTACCGGGTCCGCTGATCGCCATGGGACTTCCCCCGCTACGGTGAGCTATTGTAAGATGCCGGGGGAGAAGGTCTTACTTTGGGCTTTCGGCACACAGCGGAGGGGTTAACGTGGCAGTTGAAATATTTTATTTTGTGAGTTTTAGATAAAAGTTACTTTAGTCTGGGTTGTTTTGTCTCTGTGTGATCTGCTCCGGTGTAAAAAAAAAAAAAAAAAAAGAGTGAGAGTTCTCCGAGGAGGCGTAAGGAGCAGGTTGTAAAATTGTTGCTTGTGATTTTATTTTTAGCATAAAAGGACTGATTAGTTAATTGTTATCCTTTTGAGAAGTGTTTAAATTTATAGGTATTTGAAAATAGTAGTTTTGAGCAAAAACAGTGGACTGGTGTTGTGTTTTTATGGCAGTGTAAAAAAAAAAAAAGGGAGCCTCATGCTGTAGTGACAGTGTGGTGAGGGGGGGTTGCCATATCTGCGATTTTTTCGGCTAAAAGTTGCCAGCTCCGGAGATTAATTGAAGTAATTCTAATGCTGTTTTGGGTTTTGGCATGAACCTAAAAGTCTTTATTCTATGACCTTGTGGAGATAACGCAAAAGAGAACATTTCTGTGGGCCCTGTTTGTCTGTGTGTGTGTTTGTCTGTGTGTGTATGTGTGTCCTTGAGAGAAAAAAAAAGAAGAAAAAAAAAAAGAGTGAGAGAACTTGGGGAAAACATAGAAAAGGCTGTGTAGCTACTGATTTGTGTGTAAAAACTTTGTAAAAGGGAAGAGAAAAAAACAATCTATATATGGGTATTTTTTGCAAAGTTTTGGGGTTTTACTTTTTCTTTTAGTCTAACTTTGTGGGTTTTCACTTTAATGTTAGATAGATAGATAGATATGTTTATTGCATACGTGATGAACTATTTACATATTTTTAAAGCCAATATTTTCCTCCCCTCCAGGGTTTTTTTTTCCCTTTGGAAAATGAAAAACATTGAGCTACTTTTATTCAATTTTTTTTGACGTATCACTGACTTTTCTTTTTTTTCTTTGACTGAAGAACAACAGTGCACTTTACAGGGAAAAAGAACGCAGGACTGACGTTCTCCTTCCCCCTGCCAAAACAAAACCAGCCTCTGAGGTCCAGTCTCGTCACCGTCCGTGCTCTCCCCCCATTGACATCAAAGAGACGGCTGAACATCTAAGTAAAGTACAAATGCTTGCATCTTAATCAATGCTACCAGCATGACAATGTTGAAATTAACTGATCATTACAATATCATGCTGTCACTTAATAATGCCTAATCATTGAAGGCTTTATGTATACCCTATATTACATGATTCAAAGCATAGAGGTTCAAAAGAGATTGATAATTAATGTGTTTGTACATACAGTCTGACAAAGACTACTGATTATCAAACAGAGGTCTTGGTAATTGTATGTCATATTGTTGCTTTGTTTAAATAATATTATACTCACTTTTTAATAAATGACATATGCAATCTTATTTACATTTTGACCCTGGGCCTGTCCATGTAAAAAAAAAAAAAGTGGGGGGGACGCAAGAGCAGGATCTGAGTTGTTTAAACATAATCCTAAACTAGTGATTACCCATGTCAATTGGTAAAACATTTACTAATTCACAGAGTATTTAGCAAATACTTGCTGTGAATAGCAAAAACACATTCAAATTGTGAAAGCTTTAGGTGTAATTTAAAGGTTTTTCTGCTATTCTTCATTCTTCGTTTTTCAACAGGAAAGCGAAAGCATTCACAATTTTTTTTTTAGCTTTCACCAGGAATTAGATTTGCCAAATTAACAAGGAATCATAACATCACCATTACCTTTCAATTTAATAAATCCTTGGTGACATATGCAATATGTAATAAAATAATTTAAAAAAATGATTCACTTGTGTTTCTTAACATTACATGTTATAATAAACAGTGGGATAAATATATAAGGGACACAAAAATAATGATGATCACTGGAACATTAGTAAAATCAATTTACGAGGTGATAAAATTTGTATTCCTGTGCAAATACTGAAGGTGCAGACGGGGAAGCCGTAGGGCTTTCCCAAAATTTTTCTTTGCAGGATGGCACTGACATTTGATCTTTGTGGGAGATGTGAGGAGGCTGGACGGTGTATGAGTGCTGGAGGGGGCGACGGTGGCCATAGGGGGAAGGACCTCTCAGTTGACAAGCATTTTTTGAAGCTACATAGAACAAATGACATTGCAAATGACAAAAAGCACAACAATTTAAATGACTCTGACTTTAAAAATGTAGTGTTCATATGACTTCACACTGCAGGATACATCTGATGCCACTCACCACATAATGGTGTGACAATATCACATTTCAGAAATGTGACAGTAATAAGGAATGTGTTTTCCCGGGGCTCAGCCATGGTCGAGCTGGGCCTCAGGACTACAGTCCACCCCATAATTTACCAAGGAATGTATAAAATGAGGCGTTCCTTGTACAAAATTAAGCCAAATTCTAATTAGGCAAAATGTCCACCTTTCCATTGACTGAAGGAGTGTGACACAACCTTTCACAAGGATTCACTTACACAAATTCAACCTGTCTGTATTCAACTGGACAAACTGATCTGAGTTATCAATGTTAAATCATATCAAATCTGCACAGACAGCTATATTGTTTTTCCTAAATGGAATTTGTAAATTAGTTCAAGAGACATCACAACAGACGCTATGATTACTGAAACCTTATTTTGAAGGAGCTATACTACTCACAAATTTTCATCTAAATTAACTGTGTGTGACACATAAAGGTGGTAACACGCTTCCTTCCAGTAAAAGACACTACCCATCAAGCAAACACCCTGTAACTTTGCTGCATGTGCATCTCCATGCATCAAAGGGGGGGGGGGTACCAAAGAAATTAATTAGCAAAAAATAATTAGCAATCCTCAGAAAAATAGATAATACATAAAAATTATCAATAGATGATCAATAATAAAGAGAAAAATATAAATGAAACTGCTTGGTAATGAAATCACAACATTCAATAGGAGAAGTTAAAAGTTACATCAATAAATTTCCAGACATTTAAGGAAATATCTGTAGATTATTGTAAAGGAAATATCATGTTTATAAGGAACAAGGTAAACTGATAAGGAAGAAAACTATGCAAATATATGAGAAAAGTTCCAAATGTCTAAGGAGAGTCTAACTTGTGCTGAATTTATGTTTACTGTGGGACTTGATTTAGAATCTACTACAAAGACAATACAGATTCTTACTCAATTAAGGGAACAATGCCTTAGGAAGCTCAAAGCAAAATAATTTGATCTTCCCTGCATAAACTTAGTTTTTTTCAAAACCTTTGCATGGATCTCGTTGAACTAAATAAGAGTGAAGGTAAAAATATTTAGAAATTATTTACACACTTATTGACTATACAAAGGCTTTACCCTACACTAATTTAAATATTGCTACTTATTTATATTGTTTATATTGTTTTAACTAAAACAATATCAAGATTTAAAATAGCTGAAATGATTTACTTAGATAATGGAAATGGAATACACTTTGTAAATCAAATCATGTCACATTTAAGTGCAGTTCCTAAATTACTAGTACCAAACATTTACCTAGGAAACCACTTAGCTTACCATCAACAATTTACAAGATTAATATAATATTCAAATAAGAAAATAGGGAGATTGTGAATGACAAACCCTATTATTGAAGCCATTTAACTTAGGTGATGAGGAAAGGTTTCTGGGTGATTATATGCAAAGAATGACAACTGACAACGATGTCATCCATACTGCCCTTCCCAGGAGGGACCATGTGACGAAGGAACCGTAGGAGGTACACCCGTCTCTTGCAAACCAGGGGATCTGACACTTGGGTGCATCTAACGTTTTACCCCACATGAAACCCTCAGCAAGAGACTGCTTAATATATATATATATATATATATATATATATATATATATATATATATATATATATATATATATATATTACTGGGCGCATGCGCACGCAGCGACCAGCAGCTTGGTGATACAGTGCATGTGTGCGTGTGTGTGTTTTTTGTACTTTTTTACGTTTTTAGAAAATCCTCTGTGTCGTTTCTGCTCTGGAGCGTTTGTGGAATATATGGCGAACAGCTCTCTAGTATCTGCAACATGGATTTCCTCTCATATCTCGCACTGCTGCTATCTGTGCTGTGGCTCTTTGTCTCTAAGGTAAACGCGTTCGGCTCCATGACGAGCAGAATAGCGGGCAGAATACAATATTCCAGGGACGTGTTGCTGCGCTTTAACACAGCTGGTGCAGAGTCTCTGATTGCGCCCAAATTTCATCTGCCGGACTTTATTTTGAGAGACGGTCACAGCGGTGAAAAAAGAAGCGGCAGGAGGAAGCGTGGAAGACGTGGAGGTGTGAAATTGCGCCTTAGGAGACGTCAGTTTGGTAACATTCCTCTTCCTTCGATCATTTTTGGGAATGCACAGTCTGTGAGAAACAAGGTGGAGGAAATTCGAGGCAATGTACGTTACCAGAAGGATTTTAAGAACTGCTGCGTCATGGCTTTCACTGAATCTTGGCTTACTGCGCATGATCGAGATGCAGACCTGTGGATTGACGGCTTTGGAGCTCCGCTGCGCTCGGATCGGCAGGAAGAGGTAACTGGGAAGCGTCAGGGGGGCGGAGTATGTTTATACATTAATAAGCAGTACTGCACATCTGTCACGGTCAGAGAGCGCATCTGTACACCCCATGTGGAGCTGCTGTCTGTGTCACTACGCCCCTTTTATTTGCCTCGAGAGTTTCCCCAACTTTTCATCACAACTGTGTACATTCATCCGAGGGCAGACGCTGACTCCGCCTCCAGCACCATCTCTGATGTGGTGCAGCGGCTGCAGTCAATTTCTCCAGAGGCGCCAAACTTCATTCTTGGGGATTTTAACCATGTTTCTTTAAAGAAGACACTTAAAAACTTTCATCAGTATGTCTCCTGCCCAACCAGGCGAAAAAAGACATTGGACCTGTGCTATGGATCCATAGAGAGGGCCTATAAATCACTCCCCCTTCCTCCTTTAGGATCATCAGATCACAACTGTGTTCATTTGCTGCCCACATATAAAACTGCTCTCAGAAGAGGCAAAGTGGAGACCAGAGACACTGATGTGTGGACAGAAGATTCAGAGCACAGCCTCCAGGAATGCTTTGACTGTACAGACTGGAAGATGTTCATAATGGCCTGTGGGGATGATTTGGACTCTCTGGCTGAGCTCACATGCTCATACATGGCTCACTGTCAAAATAAGTTTGTTCCACGTAAACGTGTCAAAATATATCCCAACAACAAACCATGGGTTACTAAATCAGTTAAATCCTGCTTACAGAGGAAAACTCTTGCCTTTAAACAAGGGTCTGTTTCTGCGCTACAGGTTGCCACCAAGGAGCTGAAGGCCGAAATTTTAAGAGCAAAACAGAATTATAAATCAGAGTTGGAAAGCAAGATGGCAGCAAATAAACTTGGTTCGGCCTGGGCCAGTATGAAAACTATTGCAGGCCTTCAGAGCACAAGGCGCAGTAATCGTGTGTTTTTAGATGGTTTTAGTTCAGACACAGAGCTGGCTAATGCTCTTAATTGTTTTTATGGTCGTTTTGACTCCTTTGATTTTAGCACAGAAATCCAAGATTTGAAACAGAAACTCAAAGACAATCAGCACTTTAATATTGAGATGCAGGATGTTAAAAGGGAGTTCCGCGCTGTAAAAGTGAACAAAAGTCAGGGCCCTGATAATATATGTGGGCCCTGACTGATCTGGAAAGATGCCGTGGCTGTTCCCGTTCCAAAATCCAGCTGTCCTAAAACGGTAAACGACTTTAGACCAGTTGCTTTGACTTCAATTTTAATGAAAATTTTTGAAAAAACTGGTCAGATGTGAGGTCCTAAGGCAGACTGAACATGCATTGGATCCTCTGCAGTTTGCCTATAGGCCTCAGTGAGGAGTGGAGGATGCCACTGTCACTCTGTTTGACATGCTTTTTAAACATCTGGATTTTAATGGGACACACGCCAGGCTTTTATTTGTGGACTTTTCTTCTGCCTTTAATACAATCCAACCTCATATTTTAGTTGAAAGGCTCCTGCAACAATTTGATTTAAGCAATAATCTGGTGGGTTGGATTCTGGATTTCTTAACCAACAGGACGCAGAGAGTAAGGGTCAATGGCACATTGTCTGACCTAAAGTGCTCTTCTACTGGCTCTCCTCAGGGGTGTGTGTTGTCACCACTACTCTTCATCCTGTACACAAACATGTGTCGGAGCAGACATGACAACAGACACATTATAAAGTATGCTGATGACTCAGTCATTGTCAGTCTCCTCCAGGATGGTGAGAGTGGCCACGGCCCAGTAGTTGATGACTTTGTTTACTGGTGTGAGGATTCCTACCTGCAGCTGAATACAACAAAAACGAAAGATATGATTATTGACTTTAGGAGGAAAACTCCCAGGCACAAAGTCACCATACTAAAAGGCCAGACCACCGAATGTGTACAATCGTACAAATATCTTGGGACAATTATTGATAGTGGATTGAACTTTGAGGTGAACTGTGAAAGGGTGTGCAAAAAGGGTCAGCAAAATTTGCATTGTTTGAGGAAACTTGCACGCTTCCAAACTGACCGAACCATAATGACTATGTTCTATTGGGCTTTTATTGAATCTGTTTTATCCTTTTCTTTAATGTCATGGTTTGGTCAGATAAAACTGAAACAGAGGAAATCCTTGGATCAGGTAGTCAGATGGTCCAGTCGTTTGCTTGGTGAGTCACAGCTGAGCCTGACATCCCTGTACACCAGACAAGTACAGAGGATGGCCGACTCGATTTTAAATGATGACTCCCACCCTTTGCACTGCAACTTTCAGCTTCTTCCCTCCAGACGGAGGTTTGCTGTCCCAAAAAGTAGAACCCAGCGCTACAAAAACAGCTTTGTCCCTGCTGCTGTCAAAGAGTTGAACAAGCTATAAAAATTATATTGTACACATTTTATATTTACCTATTTTGTAAGATGTGTGCCTGTGTTTGTGTCTATGTTGAATGTAATTAGTGGCTTGTAAATATGGATGTCACCAACTGCAAAACAAATCTACCTACGGGTACAAATAAAGTAACCTGAACCTGAACCTGAACCTGTTTCTGTGAGCAATTTCAGAGAGTTCAGACAGGGTTAGTACATGCGTAAGAAATATCTAAGCCATTTATTATAATCTCTTTGACATGTCCTGTTTCAGGTCACAGGAATGCACAGGAACTCCTCATCTTATAGATTAGTGTTTCATGGACATTCTGTTAGTTTCATGGATCTCATGTCTTCATGACCCATGTCTCCAGAGTGTCTGATGCCCACCTGGATAAGCTCAGTTATCAGGACTGTCCCGTTCTGTCCCTTCCCTTATCCTCATCCTCCCTCTCCTTTCTCCAACCTTTATATATCAGACTTAGAAGAATGGATCCTTTAGAGATTCTAGGTGTGTCTGAATGTCATGCCTTGTAACCTCTCCCCCAAGGTGGCCAATGGGGTGACTCCTTATATTTTTGTAATAAATGTACATAAATTCAACTTTCCACCTGATTATTTGACTTTGAATAATTTAAGCTCAAAATTATTCTAACAAACATCTATACTCCAACTATGATGGACCCAGCTGAAGCGAAGGAAGAGTTGTATGGAATCCTGAGTTGTGTAGTACAAGCTATCCCCAAAACAGATAAACTGTTATTGGTGGGTGATTTCAATGCAAGAGTTGGCAAGGACTATGCATTATACCAGAAAGTACTGGGTAAGTTTGGAAAGGCAAACAAGAACTCCAATGGAGACCTTCTGCTCAACTTTTGCACACAGCACCAGCTATGCATCACAAACACATTTTTCAATTAACCAGATATACACTACTACACCTGGATGCATACAAGGTCCAAATACTTTCACTTGCTATACTATAAGATAAGATAAGATAAGATAAGCCTTTATTAGTCCCACAATGGGGAAATTCCAGGATTGCAACAGCACAGGGATAGCAACACTCAGAGCAACAATCAGAAGGCAAGAAAAAACAAGAGCAGCGAGTATACATATGTACATATAAACATAAATATATAGACACATGATGCGGAACATTGCAGCTAGATGGAATAAATAAGATAAGATAAGATAAGATAAGCCTTTATTAGTCCCACAACGGGGAAATTCCAGGATTGCAACAGCACAGGGATAGCAACACTCAGAGCAACAATCAGAAGGCAAGAAAAAAAAAAAAAAAAAAAAAAAAAGCAAGCAAGAGCAGCTAATATACATATGTACATATTACTATAAAATATATATATACACACACACACACACAGACACACAGTGCAGAGCATTGTAGCTGGATGGAATAAATATATGAATATATGAACACACAGTGCAGAGCATTGTAGCTAGATGGAATAAATATGTAAATATATAAACACCCACAGTACGGAGCATTGCAGCTAGGTGGAATAAATATGCAAGTATATAAACACACACAGTGCGGAGCAATGTAGCTAGATGGAATAAATATGTAAATATATAAATACACAGTGTGGAGCATTGTCGCTAGATGGAATAAATATATAAATATACAAACACACACAGTGCGGAGCATTGCAGCTAGATGGAATGAAACAGCATAACCGTCTACTTAATTATCCTACATGGTATGATTATGTACCCATACATATTGTCACCCTCCGTAGCTACCGGTATTTTCCCAGTTGTATACTGGAGGGGACCATTGTGTAAGTCTATTGTCTATGTGATCACCCGCGCTGAAAATCTAAATGAAGTGCTGGTGACAAGAGCCATGAGGGGTGCAGAATGCTCTACCGACCACTACCTTGTACGGTCTGTAGTTAGATTCTGTGTCACACTCATCATCATCATAGCAGTCTGTCGGGGGCAACAATGACTGTTTCATTTAGGTCTGATCAGATTCCTCCACGCAGCTCTGTCCTTCACCTTCCGCTGCCAGGAACTCCTGACCTTGTTAATCCGGGCGACGTCCGAGCCGGTATGAGTTGCTTTCTGACTGACCATTTCATGAAACTGCTTGCAAAGTATTTAAGTACCGCTAGCTTTTGCTGGACTAGCGACACATTCTTGGTAGACAGAGGTAGTATCAGTGGCAAGGACAGGCCAAGACAAACTGACTCCAGTATCTGTTGCAGTGACTGACTAGATGCTAGGTTTGTTTATCTCTGCTCTTTGTGTAATGCATGTCACATTGCACCAACTGGCAAAGGTCCACCACAGACCTTGCGACAGATGTGCTTATCTGCTAGGATGTCCAGTCTCACCCTGTGTAACTGGGAGTGGTCCACCACAGACTTGTGACAGATACTGTTTTTAGTTCTGCCAGGATGCCCAGTTTCACCCTCCACGCCCTCGGAAGGGTGGGGTTGCTGGTTGACTCACCGACAGCCCAACCCGTAAGACAGGGAGTACTGGTTTTCATGGTTATCCGGTAGCAAGAAACCAATGCCTGACCTGACCTGTGTCATACTACCAAGACGCAAAACAGCTTGTGCTATGCCAAAAAAGAAATTAGCTACAGATTACCACCAAACTGCTCTTGCACAAGCAATGCAGGTAGCGCTAGAGGAACAGGAGCATGATGAACTACCCGGTGTAGAGGCAGTGTGGAATGATCTTAAGGAAGTAGTGAATATAACAGCCAGTAATGTTCTTGGTCCCCGAAAGCAGAAATCACCTGACTGGTTCACTGACAATGAAGATCAAATCCAAGCTCTTTTAGAGGTGAAGCACAAGGTGTATCTATGCCATCTAAAGGAAAACTTCGCTGCCAGTAAGACTTCTTTGTCTAATATAAAAGGTAAGGTCCAAAAAGATATGAGATCCATGAAAGACAGCTGGTGGAATAAGAAAGCAGAGGAATTACAGTTGCTTGCAGACTCAAATGATTCCCAGAGATTCTACTCAGCACTAAAAGCAATCTATGGCCCTCGCACCAATACAGTTTCACCAGTGAAATCTGCTGATGGAAGTGAGTTATACACAAGTATGGGAAGCATATCCAACTGATGGAAGGAACATTTTTATCAGTTATTAAACCAAGATTATTTACATTACTTTTCTTCCAATGTCCTATTTTTCTTCTGTACTGGGGGCTGCTTGGTTACATTCATTATGCCTTGGTGCAAAGCAACGTAGGCATACCATAATCACTACATGTATCTGTCTGTCTGTCTGTCTGTCTGCTACCACCTTTTCAGCTTGCCTGGTCAAAATCAAGTGCAACTAAAGGCTTCTATCGCCATATTTTATCGATTTTTTATTTGGCAACATTTCCACATACAGCTTTGTTATCAAAATAAACACTAATTTAACTCACCTTTAGCATCACTGGAGCTAGGAAAAAAAAGTATTGTAATAACTATGCCAGGCCAGCACAGGCACCGAGGCATCAGCACCTTGGTGCTTTCATTAGTCAAGTAGTGATGATGAATAAAGTTTAAACCATCTCAAATGCACATTAAAAAACAATTTTATAACAACACTGCAAAATTACAAGGGAAAAAGGTCCATAAAATTAATGGCAGATGAATTTGTACAATTGATTTTTTTCACTATGTAATTTAAAATGTAGAAAAAGACATGGTCCTTTTTATCTGTTATTATATATAAACTATAGAACCTACAGAAATATACCGTGATATATCATTATTGTCAAGTAAGATTATTTATATCATGATATGAAATTTTGGTCATATCGCACAGCCCTAGTCTTTGGTATGACCCATTTCTGGCACTATAGCCATGGTAAATGTAGTTTTTATAGCACCAAAACAGAAACAGGCCAGTGATTTTCTGGACGTTTATCCTCATAATCACATGTATGGTCAATGACTCTTACTTGAATTGTTCTATTGGACTTTTGCCAGTGACACAGGACTGGATTTGTTGCATTATTATTAATTCTCAGAATTCAAATAAGCTTGATTGGTGCATCACTACGGTGTTCCTTTTTTGTGCTCGCTCGTCTGGTATGCTATTTACTTCTGCTGTTGTGAGTGTATCTCAAATCTGTTTCAATAACCAAATAGATGAAACTCTAAGCTATCAAAGGATGTATGGCATGACTACCAACTCCACACAAGTTTACTACACTTCACTGTGTGGCAGCAAAAACATTAAGACAGTTGGTATGGAGGCAGTTGGAATTTTATCCAGGGCAGCCTTATGGCTTGTATGATTAAAAGTAACTGTAAGACAGCTAACGATGTTCATGTTTTATGCTACATTAAAGCATCAACACCCCTTACTGTCACTGCCTAACATGGTCAGTCCATCTTCCTATTCTGGTGCCAGACAGCAGTAGCAGACTCCCCACACCGGTGGGTGATGAGCATGCAGTAATGTCTGTCAACGATGGCCCTCACGAGCCATCAATAAGACGCCAAAAACCAGCCGATGAGTTTGCATGTTTTATTAACAAAAAGACAAATGACAAAATAAACAGCCACGTGGGGCAAAAACACGAACAAACACTTTGGTACAAAAACAGACTATGAGGAAACACACTTACTGTGAGGAGGACGAATCATGAATCTAGACGGGGGTTTGACGAATGATTGACGAGTGTTTGACGAGGTCGCAGCCCGGAGTAACCTAAGCTGCTCCCTTAAATAGGGTTAAGGAATTAATCAGCTGATGAGGACGTCATCAGCTGAATGGAATCCAGCTGTCCCCGTGGAGCTCGGCTCTGACAGCCGGAAGCCCCGCCGAGACGCTGTCAGAATAAAAGCCCGGAGGCCATATGGTAAACCTGAGATGAGAACGGGGAAATACCAGACAACCCAAGCGCGGACAGAGTCAGCGCTCGGACCATGACAATATCAAGAATAATGCCCGTCTTACCTGGTTCCGTGCAGTTTTTCTCCAGCTCTGAGTACAGCTTGGACAGATTGCTTTCCTCTAACAGGTGCCGGCTCTCCCACCTGGCCTTCTCCACAACCACGGAACTGGAAACGTGATACCCTGAAAGTTAAAAAAAAAAGGCAAACAAACTATAAGAAAACCTCAGAACAATTAGTAGCAAGTCAAACCCAAAGGAGTTGGTTTGGTGAAACACAATAAATGCGTCACGTTGCATTCAAGACACTGGTGTTATGTAACAAAACTGTATTTCTGCAAAGAGCCAGAACCACTTTTTTTTGTTCCCAGCTAAGGATGAGACAGTGCTCAATATAAAATGATGCACGGACTCTCCGTTCCTCCTTTAACTGACATTCGTGACTACCTTCCCTTGCCCCGTAGAACAAAAGGCAGATGAGCCATGCATCCTGTGTAACCACGTTCCTGTGGGAGTATCAGCGAGGCGGCACGCCGAGCGCCGCCAGCCCAATCATTCCAGCTCACTCATCTGGGTCACGGCATCCTCAGGCGCCCCACCTCCGACCCATCTCTTCTCCCACCATAAAACAGGCTCCCAATTGGTGGTGGGGCCTTCTATAAATAGCACTGCGCTCAGCTATATTTATGAAAATGTGGGAATGCACAACATTTGCAAACAAGGGAAGAGGGAGAGAAAAAAAACAGGACGAGTTAGACTGTTTAACTGTTGATGTGTACATAAATTTGTCTCTGTAGGTTAGTGGACAATGCTGAGAACAGATAAGGGGTTGCAGTCTCTCATGGGGAGCAGCCATACCAAGCAGTTTCTGGCACAGACCTCCTCACCCGTCCACCAGCTCTACTGGCCAAAAATTCCACAGCATGCGGCCTTCAACCTGATACATCAGCTGAAAGAGAAGCACGCCGCGCCTGCCCGAGCAAACACAACACACAGCTGTGTGGTGGCTCTCGCCTAGGGGTCGTGCACAGCCCCCAGAAGCAGAGCCGGAGGCTGAAACGTGCCACGGTGAATCACTCCCCACACTTACCCTGGGAAGAGCGGCCATTTGCTCGTCCGCTCTTCCCCTGAGCTCTTCACTGCTATGGTCCTCAAACACAGCAAGGTGCATATGATGTTGCGCACGTGCTCTGTTAGACTGCACGCACAACTGCCCGATAGGATTGATAGGATTGATATTATTTCTGAATGTTATTTTTTCAAATCTTAACTAACTTGCCAGGGTTGAAGCTTGGTTTGATGGTGCCTCAGACTGATGAACAGTTACAATACATCTGCTTGTGTGTAAGAGTATAAACTGCGGGGGAAAATACTTGAAGGTTTAAGTAGAACAAATAAAATAAATTGCAATTATGTTATGATTGTCATATATTAACTATGAGAAATATGTGATTATGATTAAATGTTTCAATTGTTCAACATTAGTGGAATCATAAAGAAATTTATCAAAAGATTGATAAAACCCCTGTAAGTAAATTAAAAGTAAATTCAGTAACTACATTCTTACAATCTCATATCCAACTGGTTACTTGAAAAGAGGAAGTGGGAGAGAAGTTGTACAAATGCTTACAGTACTTAAAACATACAATTTCTACAATAATTATTGTTAAGGCAGTTGTTTAGATGTTATGTTAGTTAGTTAGTTAATCCCTTCACACCTGAAGGTGTATATGGGCGGCGCCTATCTCCGTTTCTCTGACCCTAGGCCACACAGCTACTGTAAGTAGTGAAAGCTACAGTGGGGGGTCAGTCCTCTGGTAGCTCTGTGTGTAACTTTACTTTCCCCATTCCATTCTGCGGAGCACCACGCTAGAAGGCAGAAAGCACCATTTTTATATGGTCTTTGGTATGACCCGGCCGGGATTTGAACCCCTGCCTCCCGGGTGTGGGGCGGATGCTCTACCAACTGAGCCACCACTCCGATGTTATGGCGGGGGGCATAATGCACTGACCCGCACAATAACTACCTCTGCTGTTGGAACAGAAAGACTGGGACACCAACAGTAATACATCTGCTGCTGTATGTTTCTGCACTTTACTGCAACTATTTGCACAAATGCCATATCTGCTGCTGTCTGTCATTGCAATACTGATCATGTGCAGTCCTATCTGTCACTGTCTGCACCTACGCTACCGCATTGAACTTGCAACTACAAGTATTACTGCTCTACTTTTCTGTATATAGGATTGCTGGGTTTCATCATTTATCTTTATTTGCACTATGGGATGTCTGGGTCTATCTTTTGTCGCCATTTGCACTGCGGGTAGCATTACTGTACACAGACTGCTGTTGTTGTTTTTCCAGCCTCATTCCTTTTTCTTTTTTTATATTGTGCACACCACTGAAGAGAGAGAGAAACGCCATTTCAATTTTCCCGCATGTCCTGTACGTATACAGTGATCCCTCGCTACTTCGCGCTTCACCTTTCGTGCCCTCAGTGCATCGCGGATTTTTCAAAAATATTCATCAAAAATTCAAAATTGAGAAAAAATGGGCGGGCGCTAGCAGAAGGCAGGGAGACTACATTAGAACATCAAGTATCAACACGGAGAGCCCGCACAACTCAAAATCCACCTCTCTGACCACCGCTCCACTCCTCTCCGCCCACCTCTTCACCGCTCAGGAATCTTGCAAGCTGATTGGCCGAGACGTTTTACCCAGCGTCTCTCCCTGCCGAGCGCCCATACCCAGCGAAGGAAGACCGCATTCATTGTTCTTTATCGCTCGTGTTGCTTAGTCTCGCCGCGTGGAACTTTTCGCTGTTCTCTTGTGCCTTTCTGTGCGAAATAGTCTTCCCGTCGAGCCACTACGCCGCCTCCTGCAGCTTCTCCAGCTCTATTGGAAGCTGCCCTCGACGATCCTGCGCCTCTAGCACCTGACGATGAGGCGTCACCTGAGGAGCAGTAAAGCTCTCATTAACCTGTGCAGTAAATCATCTTCATCTTGAGTTACGTATCTTGTTATAAGAATAAAAGAGTTCTAAAAACATATTTATGTACACTTTATCTACATCTACGTATGTATGTACACTTACACACACACACACACACGTATCATATGAGTGAGAGAGTGAGAGAATGAACGTACGTATTATTTATGGGTGACGTCATTAGGGGTGACGCTACTTCGTGGTTTTTCACTTTTCGCGGTCGGTTCTGGAACCCATTAACCACAATAAGTGAGGGATCACTGTAGTAGTATTGCCAAATAAAAATCTTTGAATCTTTAACACCTACAAGGTCTTTTTCACACTCAAGCAAGATAGACTGACACCTATTATCCCAGACTAGATTTGAACCCACGATACCATGATCTAAATCCTCCCACTCTTACAACTGATCCAAAGACGAACTCCTCGTCTAGCACTGAGCCAGTAGTGGAGGTGAACCTTAAGGTGTCAGGAAACTGCACCACTGACTAATTTCTGATGAAGGAGGGATCCGTAACACTCTTCCCTTTGGCGATCATTGAGAGATTGTTTTGGACTGAATCAAAACTTTTTGCAGACAATGGTGACTGTGGAAATCCCAAAAGATCTCTCAATGATCTCCACCCCTGTGTAAAGGGGGTATAAGTGTGTAGAGAATACCTACTTCAAGAGAGTCTCCATCACCAAGGGAGCTCAGTGATCCTCACAAATATCCTTCTCTTTCTATGCCAGCACTACAGAGCATCGTGACTCATAAAGCCTCTCACCACCAGCGTCCTCCACTGGCTGAAGCCCAGCTTCTGCAGGTCTGAGGCAACTCAGTGACGTCAAACAACATGGCTGCCTGATGCTCCTCCCTGTCACCCCTAATTAGGTGCTTCATCTTCATTGTTTTGTATGTGTGTGTGTGTGTGTGGGGGGGTCCCTGGCAGACGTATGTGTATGTACACGTGTGCGATGGGAACAGTGTGTTTCTATATGTAACACGTGGGGTGCACGTGCGACAGTTTGTGTTCTGGGCCATCACATCACTGCCCTGTTACGCTTGTGTGTGTGTGCAGATTAAATGTGTGCTACATAAGTGTCCCCAGAGTGAAAAGAATCAGTCCATGAGCACGTGGCTCCACTATAACATACTACACATGACCAGCATGTGTACAAAATGGAGTTTACAGTGGGGTCTAGAATTATTACATAACACACGTAAAATCCCCCACTACATTCGGATTGTGTTCTGTATACATGGTAAAGTGTTGGTACGTAG
Source organism: Pholidichthys leucotaenia (assembly GCA_020510985.1). Taxonomy (NCBI): domain Eukaryota; kingdom Metazoa; phylum Chordata; class Actinopteri; order Cichliformes; family Pholidichthyidae; genus Pholidichthys; species Pholidichthys leucotaenia. The sequence goes on from CM035841.1 coordinate 431,760,915, forward strand.
TAGTGCTGCAACAATCAGTTGATGAAGCGACTAGTTCAGGGGTCAGCAGCCTCTGCTACGTAAAGAGCCACTTTGAGAGGTTTCTGACCAGAAGTATCTGCAGGAAGCCACAAAAACATGTGAGCCTGAACACTAAGATAAAACTGCAGTGTTACCAGCACAAACTGGCGTGACACCATCAATACTAACAGGTTTTCCTTAGAAAATTACAACTCTTTTCCAAAATTTGAAAGAGTTTTGGGATAAATGTTCTGCTTCTCTAAAAAATTTGTCATATTTTTCTTAGAAAACTTGTTACCTTTTCAGGTAAAATTGCAGCTTCTTTCCATGTAAATTTGTAACATTTTTTCTAGAAAGTTTGTGATTATTTTTTTTTTTAGCCATTTTGTGATTTTTTTTTTCTTGCAAATTTGCAAGAGTGTTTTTCTCATAAGACTGCAACTTTTCCCCTAAATGTGTCATATTTCTGGCATAAACTATCTGCTTCTCAAATAAATATGTTCCATTTTTTTCTTGTAAATTTGTAGGACTTTTCACATAAATCTGCAATATTATTCTTGAAAAAAACGCTACTTTTCCAGTAAATGTGTTTTTTAACAGAAAATATGTGACTATTTCTTGCAAATTTCCTCATAAAATTGCAACCTCTCTTTTCACTGAAAGTTTTGAATGTTTTGACATGGCCTCAAGGAGCCTCTGGCTATGGGCAGAAGAGTCACATTTGGCTCCAGAGCTGCAGGTTGCAGACCCCTGGATTAATTGATTGACAGAAAATTAATCTGCAACTAATTTGAAAACTGCCCAGCCAGCATGTCCATGTGGGCCCTACCTAAGGTTAAATCTGGACCGTCTTATGGGTCTCATGTGGGTTTGTCCATGGTGTCATGCTCTTGAGCACGGGTGGGGGCCAGGCTCAGTTTCAGCCTTAGGTTAGTTCTTTTCTGTTCATTTGTCCCTCTCTTTATTATGATCTCTTGTATCTGGTTTCTGTTCATTGAGTTGTTCTATGTGTTGTGTTTTCATAGTCTTAGTTATGGCATTGTTTGTCTTTTGGGGGTTGTTATCTTATTTTGTACGACTTGAGTTCTGGTCGGTATTTTTATGTTAACAGTGCTGTGCAGCTCCCGGCTGTCAAAGTGGTTCATGGGCTGCAGAGCTGCCACTTGTTGTTTTGATTTTGTTCTCACTCATGAACCCACACCTGATCATCATTTTGGTTTGTCCTATTTAAGCAGACCAGGACAGTTGTATCCTCACAGCAGTCTTGCTTCCTAAAAGACATTTTCACGTCCGCCACTTATGACAGTGCTCCCGTCTGCTTTACGTTTCTCCGGGAGATCACCGGTCATAAAGTGTAAAGGTGCGTTCACATCAAACGCAAACAGGCAAATGTTTTGCGTGGCATGATTACATTATAAATCAACGTAAATACGCCAACAGATATGAATAGTGAGATGCAGACAGGCAAAGTTGTCTTTAAAACTTCTGCAGCTGTGTTCAACCTGCTGTGGAAATTCCCAAAATAACATCATGCATAGGCTTACATTATCCAACCGGGGGCTCACCTAAAAATGTCGTCTCAAGCCTCCAAAACTTCACAGATGATGGGTGTTTACGTTGCTAGCTTGCTAGTTTGCTAGAACGTCCGTGGCTGGAAACCATGGGTAAATAACTCCAAAATACCAATTCAGCTGAAGAGTTCCCAGTCCTCCTGTCTGCTGGTGAGTGAGTTTCATTTTCTAACTAGTTACCTCCGCCAGGCCAAAAGGCCAGGAGGAGGTAATGTTTTTGCCGGGGTTTGTCTGTGTGTTTGTCTGTGTGTTTGTCTGTTTGTCTGTCTGTCTGTCTGTCTGTCTGTTGGTTAGCAAGATAACTCAAAAACTTTTGGACGGATTTCAATGAAACTTTCAGGCGTTGTTGGAAATGGTACAAGGAAGAACTGATTAAATTTTGGGGATGATCCGCATCACCGTCTGCATACAGGAATTTTTTAAAGCATTTTTTTCCACACTGTGACATACGGCCATTTTCAACATGTGCGCAGGCGCAATGGAGGGCGCTGGGCGTTGTGTCTGACCAACACAAACTCCGCCCTCTTCAACGTTTTAGCCACAAAAGCATGTGGAAAACACTGGTGGCCTGGGCCCGCCAGCGTGCCTGTGCCAGCCATAGGCGCTGCGCACATTGCGCTGGTCGTTGTGTCTGACCAACACAAACTCCGCGTTCTTCAACGTTTTAGGCACAAAAGCACACAGAAAACACTGCTGGCCTGGGCCCGCCAGCGTGCCTGTTTTTGCGCCACGCTGCAAAATCTGACACGGCCACCTGTCCGCCGCCCGATTATTTGCCACAAATTCCCCGCCCAGCTATAGGCGCTGCGTAAAAACGACCTCTCTGCCGGGGAAGATTCTAAATTCTGTTTTGCCGCGGAGTGCAACCCCAATATAATATAAAACCCACGGCAACCTGTCTAACCAATCTGCATCCGTCAGTGGAGGAGATGGACACACCAACACTTCAGTTTATTACCTCCGCCAAGGAGGCAATGCTTTTACTACCGTAAAACAGGGCTATAAGGGACGGCGGGGTAATATGGGACACTTTTCTAAATGTAATTCTGCTTTTTTAATTTTGCTTCCGCCTAGATTTGATGAAGGATTCATGGATATTTGACAATAACAACACAACTCAGCGTCCTGCTCAAAATAAAAAAAGCAGAATTACACTTAAAACATTTCCCAGAAAAGTGTCCCTTATTAACCCGCCATCCCTTATAGCCCTGTTTTACACTACTGAACCACTAATCCTATCACTATCACATTGATTGTCATTCATTAATTGTCTCTTTATTGCACTGTCCATGTCAAATAAACAAATAATCATTGTGAATCCAATTGCTACTCATATCTTTTCATGCTCAGGGAATCTGAAAACGTACACACAAACACTGTATGGGGGGAACTGTGCCGCTTGGCGGAGGTCTGCGCTCTCCGAGTGCTTTTCTAGTTTACTCTGCAATGGTGATAATTTTACTCCGGTGACAGCAGACTCTCAAAGCTAGCAGCTAGCTAGCGGACGCGAATGTGCAACAACGAAAATTCATGCATACTCGCGTCTTCCCATTGACTTTGTAAGGATTTGCGCCGCCCGTTCGCATTTAGATTAGATTATTTGTTTATTTGACAGGGACAGTGCAATAAACATAGACAATTAATCAATGACAATCAATCTGATGTGTTGCACAAAGAGTGTATAGCTATTAGCTAATTTGCAACTCTTGTCCCTGGATGGGCTTTAGAAAGGAGAAACAAGTAAAAAGAAAAAAGGACAAGGAAAAGAAAAAATGAAAACAGAACAAACAATAACCACATACATCAATGCAAAAAAGACTATAAATACATTATAAATACACAATTATAAATATTATAAAGATTATAAATACACAATATAAAAACCTGACTCACATTTGCCTATTTCAGGCCTCCCTCCCTTTGTCACTCACTATAAACAAACACATTCATTCCTTCCCTTCATTCACTCACACCCTGCAGACAATCATTTCATACATGAAGTATCATGTATGAATGTATTTCATACATTTAGTGTGAACACACCTTAAGTGTGCGTGTTCAATATTTTGGTTTCGTTCGTTGTTTTGTTCATAAATGTGCTAACCTCACAGTCAGCGTTTGGCATCCTCTGTCAAGCCTTGAAGCAGTTCTTGACACGTGGGTTCCATGTTGGCCCCATCAGAGTGGACTTTACCTGTTTACCTATTTTCAACTTATTTTCTCATAAATTTGAAATTTTCTTATAGATTTGTGACTTTTTTCCATAAATTTGATACATTTTTTCTTGAAAATGTGAAACTTTCTCACAAATTTTCAACTTTTTTTTTGCTTTTCTTGTAAATTGTGACTTTTTTCTCTCAAATTTGCTATATTCTTATAAATTTGTGACTTCTTCCCATAAATTTGTGTCATTTTTTTTGTAAATTTGGAACTTTCTCTGAAATTTTAAAAATAAATTAGTACCTTTTTTCTCATAAATTTTCAACTTATTTACTCATATATTTCCTATTTTTTAATTTGCAACTTTTTCTTTTTCTTCATAAAGTGACTTTTTTCTTGTAAATTTGCAATTTTTTTCTCGTAAATTTGCAACTTTTTTTCTCCTAAATTTGCATTTTTTTTTGGTAAATTTGTGACTTTCTTCTCATAAATTTGCAATTTTTTCCTCAGAAATTTGTGACTTTTTTTGTAATTTTGCATATGGCGCCCGTGTTACTGAAACCTGCTCAAACCCATGTGGGGCCAAGATTGATTTAATGCACATGAAAAGTCCATGTGGGCAAAAACAGATGGGGCCAATATGGAACCTGCTGACAAACCCACATGGCATCCATAAGACAGCCCAAGTTTTAACCGGTAGTGGAGCCCACATGGAGATGCTGGCTGTCTACAGCATCCAAGAAGAGAACACACACATTTTGGAGTTGAGGGATAAAAAAAAAAGTCACAAACTTCAAAGAGAAAAACTTGTATATATAAATGCAAACACAAATTTATGACAAAAAAAAATCACCATTTTCCTAACAAAATAATGCAAATTTTTTGTGAAAAATAACAACCTTATATGAAAAGAGTCACAAATTCAATAGAGGACAAAAACGCATCACAAATTTCTTTAAATAAACACAACTGTCTCAAGAAAACAGTCGGAAATTTTTGAAAACAGAAAAAGTAGTCAATTTCAGAGAGAAAAATAGCAAATTTATCAGAAAAAAGTCACATTTACAAGGAAAAAAACCAGAGAGGAAAAAGAACTTTCTCATAAAAAGGATACAAATTTGAGAAAAATGTTACATATATACTTACCAGGAAAAAAAATTGAGGGAAAAAAAACAATTTTAGGGAAAATGGTTGCAAATTAAAAAAAAAAAAAAGATTCCAAATTTGAAAGGAAAGAAAGCACAAATTTCCCAAAAAGGTCACAGTTTTCAAGAAAACCATCACAAGCTTACAGACAAAACCTCACAAACTTATCGAGCGATCCAGTACACTTTAGGCCCAACAGATGGAAAACTGACAGACCTGCTGCAACTGTGTCAACATGTGAAAAGAAAGGCGTCACGCGTCACTTCAACGTGAACAAGAACCATTGTGTGTATGACAGAAAATGAGTAAAATGCAGGTGAGCTTTTTTTTTCTGCAGAAGGTGATAAAACTTGCAAGTCCGCCTTGATGGAGGGACTAGCTCCCCCCCAGAAATTTCAGTCCATCATGCAAGACAAGTAAAGCCACTGGAAAAAAGGCAACGTCTCCAGCGGTTGCAGCAGCACTAAATTTGCTCTTCCACCTAGTCAGCGTGCTGCTGCAAATCCTGCCTGTCACACTGCCAGCTACGATCCAGAGGCACACTGCTGCCTGCGAGGGCTCGGCTACGCGCGTTCAACATCTCAGTGCCACATCAGTGCAAGATTCAGTCAGCTCTGCGGCGAAACAGCGCGACACGCACCTCACGTGCTCTCAAACTGTCAGCCACACACAGCTAAGGCCCTCTGCGTGATTGCCCATCAATAAATCAATGTGACTCTGAGTGTTTAGAATGACAGGCTCTCTCGAGTCTGCAGGAGTACCGTCTCCACCAAAGATGTGACAAAAGACGCCCCACGGGGAGTCGATACTGGACACCGTGCTGTGCTACATACACAGGATGGGGCTGTGTGGCGCAACAAAGGTCCTGATGAACAGGCGACATATGCAAAGCCTGTCACAGGGTTTAATTGTTGCTTAATTAACGTGACAGCATGCTAATGGCTCATTAGCAGACACTGTCAGACGCCGGTGCTGCTGTCTGTGCATATGGGGGCCGCCGCCTTCCATCAACTCCCGCTCCCATCTCTGGGTCTGTCTTACGATGAGGCTAAAGCAGGGGAAGGGGACGAGGGGATTCTCAACCAATCAGTGGTCCCACAGCCACTATTCAGAGCTTAGAAAAAAAACAGGCATGGATGGATGATTAGTACTAAACCTATTCATACTGCGCTGACATATGTACATCATGAAGAAGTGTACAGCCAGAAATACAGTAGTACTTAGTAGTATAGTGGTTGTAGTACTACTAATTACTCTTTCACTGCTTCTTTACTGGTGAGTAGAGCAGTGCATGAAAATAGTGGTGGGTGCATTAATCAAGTTAATCCTCACCCTGTTGATCAAATTTTTTTAAGCATGACGAATCCTGCTTAACTGGGGAACAAAAAAAGGGGAACTTTCACGATGTGAGCACTGTTTCTGTCAGACAGTCTCTGGAGTGACTCCAAACAGAGACGCGTGAAGCCCAATTCATGGCACACACTCCTCATGTCATTTAATTCTGATGCATTCAAGTCAGTTGGCTGGAGTATTGCTGCCATACTCTGACAGTGGGGATGGTGTCAATGCACAATCCTGACCTGAACGCTGGAGAGAGGAGGCCGACAGAAGCACAGCTGCCGAGAAGGGCTAATGGCTAGGCTAAAGGCTAACCCCGGGCGAACACCACTTCCATCACTTCTGTTTGCAAATGTCCGCTCCCTAGAAAAACTGGACTGTCTACCGCTGGAACGCACACTGAAAAGGAAGGTAGAGGTGAACTGGTATAACAACTGGTAAGATACCAGTTGGTTTAATAATGCTGAAGTGGTTGCTAATTGTTTGCCCATGCAGTATTTCTGCACTATTTATGAGGTTGTTTGGGAGAACAGTCTGGATAGTTGTTGTCATTGTTGGCATGTTGAAAGCTTTAAGTAAAACTGCAGCTGCACAAAGCAAGCACATTTGTCCACTCCCATGTTAATAAGAGTTTTGCATTTAATTGTGACTAATCACGATTAACAACAAATTTCAAAAGATTAATCAAATTAATTAATTAATTAAAAAAATTCATCATTGTTTCCAAGTTGAAATACTTCAGGGTAAAAGATGATAAGAAAAAAAAATCAGGATGTGTACACAACACTGTTGTACCAATACCTGCAGTCGGTGCTCCGTACTGGTGGGTTCAAACTGAACTACTCAGACTAGTCTGGTTCATCCTGAGGCTTTTACTGTGGGTGGGTTTAAAATACCAATTAATTGATATCAGATTGATTCTCGTTTAAGTGATCCAGTATCACTTTACAAAATCATAAGCTCAATTTTGTAATATAATGCCTTTTCACATGCGTGAAACTTGCAAGAGGTTTACAAGGGGTCTCTGTCAGAATCTTCTTTAGAATCAGAATCATCTTTATGGGCCAAGTATGGAGCACACAGGAGGAATTTGACTCCGGCTGTGTTCACCCTTTGCATACAACATTAGGAAGAAACATAGGAAGAACTACATGAATAAGCAGGACGAAGAAAAATGTATATATGTATGTGTATGTGAAGTATGTGTATGCAGAAGGAGAAAGAACCTAAGAGACTGAATTCTCCACTGAAACATCTACTGTGTGCAACAGCAATAACACAGGGTTAAAAAAATCATTTTTTTGTAAGTTGTCTGTGTTTTTTCAGCTGATTTAAGACAATTTTGTACCACTGAATCCGAAAATGACATCCGTTTCTCTTGATCAGGTGCTAAGCAAAAACCTGTGCTTACTCAGTACTGTGCATGTACTTCCCTTTATATAAAGTACATGTAAATTGAATGTTACGTCATCACTGCTCAAAATTCAGAGAATTTCAAGACATAAAAAAAATTATGCATCATATAAAGCAAAAATACCCATACATGTAAACAAAAATGTATAAAACAACATGTGGCCATAATTCAAAAAAGATGACCTGATTGAGCAAAACCAATGAGGTTTTTGGATTCAGCACATCAAAATTGTCCTAAATCAGCTAAAAAACCAATAAATTTGGTGTTGACCGGTGTTATCACTGGAAGTGCACACAGAGAGCATACACTATGTACACGGTAAAACCTTGTAGCACTGCCACATATTTAATTGCATCGCCCCTTTTATGGAGAGAATGGTAGCCACATAAAAGGAAGTCTGAGGTATCTTAATTGATATGATGCATATGATGCCCGTGATTACATCAGCTGGTATGGGAGTGGCCATCAGCTGATTGCTAGCAGCTGGGAACGGCGATAAGAGTCAGGTGGAAGCAGCCGCAAGACATTCTTACTCTCATTCATCCCAGACTAAAAGACTGACAGGCCCGCTGTGACGAGGAGCGGCTGTCATATGGACATCTGAAATAAAGGCCTTTCATTGAGACAGTTGGAGCAACCTGGAGGAGCAACAGTACGCCGGGAGTCTACGAGGGACCGGCGGCTGACAGTGCATTTCTCGTTGGTTGGCCCAGGAGGAGGACGCTGGACCGGGGGAATTCGCTGTGCAGCTGGAGGGAAGGGCAGTGGACCCAAAGCCGGTGAGAACGTTCCCTTTTGTCTCGCAATCATTATTTTTTCCTCATCTCCATTTTGACTGAGCTCAGGGTTTTTTGGGGTCAATTCTACAGTAACGTCCTGTTTGGTTTTGGGTGACTTTGGTGGGACACTTTATTTCTCTCTTTTTTTTTTTTATTTTTTGCTGGCGAAGATTGGGAGCACTAATGGACAGCTGAACACTATATTGAATTGTGATTTGTGTAAATATAAATTGTGTAAATACATTGTGGGTGTGGTAAAAAAGGGATAAATAGAATTGTTGGATAATCATTATTGTGTGCACTATTGAACTATAATAATAACCCACAAAACCATACGCACCGGTTCAGAGTGAAATCATTTCATCCCTTGTTTTTAGTAATATTCTCTATATAATAGAAGAGTGTTACAACCTGATGAGTTAGCGCTACTCAGTGTTTGAGAAAACAGATTGCCTTTCAGTCACTTAAGATGGTTAATTGAAACCACTGAAACACATCTAATTTTTTCAGCTGAGTAAACTGAGTTATATAAAAAAAGTTAAAAATAAATCATCTTCACACTAAACCATCATTCAAGTTTTAGTTACTCTATCTTTTACATTAAGGTTTATCAACACATTGTAGTTGACATAACGTTCGGCTCAGGAGACGCACACACACAGGCTCAGAGTAGTTCAAACTGTTTATTAACAGCAGGGGTGTTTGGGTGCGTGTCTGCGGAATGTTAATGTGTTGGTGGTGGTGTCTGCTTCGGACCCAGAGGCAGGAGACCGTTCAGCCGGCAACCCTATGGGAGAAATCAGACACAGGGTGATGAGTACACACCAACACAGGAGGAGAATAGGCGAGGGAGAGAAGCTTACTTGTTTGGACAGATGACTGGCGCTTCAAGGATGGAAGCCCGGGAGACAGCCACCTGCAGGGCTCGGTGCAGCAGCGAGGAGAGACGAGGGACGGGACTGTCCGCCGCCGAGGAATCCACCTGTGCACAGGGGAGCAGACTGGAGAGATGAGGTAAGTGATCTTCTTACCGGTGACGAGGATGCTGAAGAGAATGTGGTAGAAGCCCATGAAAGGGAAATGAAGTCTACGGCTTCAGACCGAAGCTCAGGGCGAGGCAGCCTATATTCCTCGCCGCTGATGACTGACAGGTGTGTGAGCAGGTGGCGCCGTTGATGAGCGGCGCGGCGTGACAGTACTCCCCCCTCTAGCAGCGCCTCCTGGCGATGGCTTATCCGGGTGCGCTCGGTGGAAGTCCGCGATGAGCGATGGGTCCAACACAAACGACGGGGGCACCCACTGTCGATGCTCGGGCCCATAGCCCTCCCAGTCCACCAAGTATTGCAACCCACGACCCCGGCGCCGGGAGTCCAGGATGGAGGAGACGGACCAGGCCGGATGGCCACCAACCATCCGGGGTGCGGGTTGCGCTGCAGGAGGAGGGCAAAGGGGGTCGGTAACTGCCAGCTTCACCTTCGACACGTGGAAAGTGGAATGGATGCGGAGGGAGGGGGGAATAGCCACGCGCACAGCCACCGGGTTGATGATCCGGGTGATGGGAAAGGGGCCCATGAAGCGCTGTGCCAGCTTTCTCCTCTCGCCTTTTAGGGTGACGTCCTGGGTGGAAACGTAGACAAGTTGCCCAACTCTGTACGCCGGGGCAGGTCTTCTACGCCGGTCCGCCACGGTCCTGTTGCGCTCCGCTGTGCGTAAAAGCGCATGACGCGCGGTGGCCCAGGTGGAGCGGAACTGCCTCACGTGCGCCCTAACTGATGGGACAGTTACCTCGCTCTCCTGCGCTGGAAGCAGCGGGGGGTCGTAACCCAGGGACGCCTTGAAGGGGGACATCCCCGTTGCAGAAGAGCGGGCGGTGTTGTGGGCGTACTCCACCCAGGCGAGATGGTTGCTCCATGACGTCGGCTTGGATCTTGCAACACAGCGGAGCGCAGCCTCCAGCTCCTGATTGGTCCTCTCACACTGCCCTTAGACTGGGGGTGATGGCCGGAGGAGAGGCTCACCTTGGCTCCGATGGCGTTGCAAAAGGACCTCCAAACCTCGGATGAAAATTGGGGACCCCGGTCCGAGACCACGTCCACCGGAATCCCGTGCAGCCTGACCACGTGTTGGATGAGGAGGCCCGCCGTCTCCAGGGCGGTAGGGAGACCTCGCAGGGGGACGAAGTGTGCCGCCTTGGAGAAACGGTCCACGATGGTCAGGATGGTGTTAAAGGAGCTGGAAACGGGGAGTCCGGTGACGAAATCCAGTGCGATATGCGACCAGGGCCTGCCGGGGACGGGCAGAGGCTGGAGCAGACCCGCTGGAGGGGCATTTCCTGACTTGCTGGTGGCACAGACTGGGCAAGCCCGGGCGTAGCGGGCTGCATCCCTCCGCAGGCCCGGCCACCAAAAAGACCGCTGGAGGAGGCTGATCATCCGGGAGGTGCCGGGATGACAGGTGAGCCGGGAGGTGTGGAGCCAGTGGATGACCTCTCCTCGGACCGCAGATGGGACGAACAGTCTTCCCTCCGGTCCGCCGCCAGGATCAGGTTCCACCTCCTGTGCCTTCCGGATCTTTGCCTCGATATCCCACGAGATGGCTCCCACGACGCACGACCTGGGCAGGATGGAGTGGGGCGTCTCCTCCGATTCCACGGGAGTGAACTGCCTAGAGAGGGCGTCAGGCAGGCCGTTCTTAGAGCCAGGCCTGAAGGTGATAGAAAATTGGAACCTGGCGAAGAACAGAGACCAGCGCGCCTGGCGGGCATTCAGGCGCTTGGCAGACCGTAAATACGCCAAGTTCTTGTGGTCCGTAAGGACCACAAACGGCAGGTTCGCCCCCTCTAGCCAGTGGCGCCACTCCTGCAGGGCGAGCTTGATGGCCAAGAGCTCTCTGTCCCCCACATCGTAGTTCCTCTCCGCCGGGGACAAGCGCCGGGAGAAGAAGGCGCACGGTCGTTTGGCGCCATCGTCCGGTGACCGCTGGGACAGCACTGCCCCCACTCCCGTGTCCGAAGCGTCTACCTCGACAATGCACTGCAGCGCGGGGTCGACCTGGCGAAGGACCCGGGAGGAGGAGAATTCCGCCTTCAGCGCCTCAAAGGCGGCAGCGACCTCTTCAGTCCACCGGAACGGGACCTTCGGGGACGTGAGGCGGGTCAGTGGTCCAACGATGGTACCGAAGTTGGGGACAAAGCGGCGGTAGAAATTGGCGAAGCCAACAAATTGCTGCACCTGCTTCCGGGATGCAGGTGTAGGCCATTCCACCACCGCCTTTACCTTCTCTGGGTCAGGGAGCACCTTATCGTGGGCAATGATGAACCCCAGGAAGGACGTACTCCTGGCGTAAAATTCACACTTTTCTGCCTTTACGTACAGACGATTCTCCAGCAGCCTTTGGAGGACCCGCCTCACGTGGACCTGGTGCTCATCCCTGGACTTGGAGAAGATGAGGATATCGTCCAGGTAGACGAACACGAAAAGGCCAATGAAATCCCGGAGGACGTCATTAATGAGGCGCTGGAAGACTGCAGGAGCGTTGGTCAACCCGAACGGCATCACCAGGTATTCAAAGTGGCCGTTCGGGGTACGGAAGGCCGTTTTCCACTCATCTCCCTCCCGGATCCGGACGAGGTGGTAAGCGCTGCGTAGGTCCAGCTTGGTGAACCAGGTCGCCCCCTGGAGGGAGTGGAAAGCAGTGTCCATGAGAGGCAGGGTGTAACGGTCCTTCTCCGTGATATTATTGAGGGCCCGGTAGTCGATACAAGGGCGGAGGGACCCATCCTTTCTTCCCACGAAGAAGAGCCCCGCCCCCACGGGTGACGATGATGGGCGGATTATCCCGGCGTTTAATGACTCCTTCAGATATGTGTTCATCGTCTCCTTCTCCGGCGCAGACAGGCTGTAGAGCCGACCAGAAGGTAACGGCGCCCCCTGGCGGAGGTTGATGGCACAGTCGTAGGGCCGATGAGGGGGAAGAGACATAGCTTTCGCTTTACTGAACACCATACCCAGGTCGTGAAACTCCGGAGGCACCAGGGACAGGTCCGGGGGTGCAGCGTCCGTTGCGGGAGGAGGAGCGGACGGCGAGCAGGCAGCGGACTGGAGGCAGGTGCCCAGGCAAAATGTACTCCAAGCCGATACCCCAGCTGATCTCCAATCCAGGACCGGATTGTGAAGGCGGAGCCAGGGATACCCCAGGATGACGGGCGACACAGAGTTGGGAAGGACATAAAAGGTCATCTCCTCCCGGTGGTTTCCCGAGATGATGACCGGTAGGGGGACAGTTTGATGTGTCACTCTCCCAAGGGTGGCACGGGAGAGATGGACTAGGGAGATGGGAGTGTTAAGTGCCTGGCAGCGGATGCCCAATCGGGTTGCCAGGCTTTGTGAAATGAAGCTGCCTTCTGCGCCCGAATCCACCAGTGCGTGGGTGAGGTGCCCAGTGGGGTTATGGCAGAAACGGATGGGCAGCTTCAATTGAGTAAGTGATCCTAACCGATTGATGTCCGCGAGACTTCCAACAGTGACTCGCGGACCCCACCGACTGGCTTTCCGTGGACAACGCTCCACGGTGTGTTGGTCGCCTTCGCAATACATGCAGAGGCCCAACTCACGACGGCGTTGTTTCTCCACAGGGGAAAGTTTAGTCCAGCCCGTCACCATCGGCTCCGACTCCTCGGGGCGCGATGCTGGCGGCGCCGCCAGGGGGCGAGCTTGGAACAGGTGCGGCGAGGCCCCACGAGGGCGAGAAGAAGAAGACCTCCGCCCCGAGGAGCGCTCGCGCAGCCTGTTATCCAAACTTACCGCTAAGGACGTCAGCTCCGCTAGCGTCCCAGGGATATCCCGACCAGCCAGTTCATCCCTCAGATCACTATTGAGGCTGCGGAGGAACAGGCCACAGAGGGAGCGTTCCTCCCAGCCCAGTTCCTCCGCCGCTACCCGGAAGTCGACCGAGTGGTCCGCTGCCGACCGGCTTCCCTGCTGGAGAGCGAGAAGCCGATCGACCTGGACCGTCTCGGTTTGAGAATGGTCAAAGACCTCCAGAAAGCGCCTCACGAATTGGTCATAGGTGAGGGTGGCATAACTGGGCCTCGCCATTACGGCGTAGGTCCAAGTTAACGCACGCCCCTCCAGAAGATTCCCTATGTAACCAATTCGACTGTGATCCGAGGGAAAATCTCCGGGCACACGGTGGAACACGGACTCACACTGCATAATGAACCCCCGCGCTCCGCCGAGCTTACCGCTAAAGCGGGCGGGGGTCGGAATCGGTGTGAGCCGAACCGGTGCCACTGGAGCCGGCTGGACGGCCGCTGGAACAGCAGGAGCCGCGCCACCCTGGCGAGTCGGGAGGAACGGCTGTTGGGGGTCCAAGCGGTTCAATCGGTTAGTTAATTCTAATAATTGATTGAAAACCACCTGTTGCTGATAAACAATCTGATCCACCCGAGCCTCGAGGGTGGTAAACCGGTGTGCGAGCCCGCCGTCTGCCGAGCCGCTCTGCTGAAGCCATACTGACATAACGTTCGGCTCAGGAGACGCACACACACAGGCTCAGAGTAGTTCAAACTGTTTATTAACAGCAGGGATGTTTGGGTGCGTGTCTGCGGAATGTTAATGTGTTGGTGGTGGTGTCTGCTTCGGACCCAGAGGCAGGAGACCGTTCAGCCGGCAACCCTATGGGAGAAATAAGACACAGGGTGATGAGCACACACCAACACAGGAGGAGAATAGGCGAGGGAGAGAAGCTTACTTGTTTGGACAGATGACTGGCGCTTCAAGGATGGAAGCCCGGGAGACAGCCACCTGCAGGGCTCGGTGCAGCAGCGAGGAGAGACGAGGGACGGGACTGTCCGCCGCCGAGGAATCCACCTGTGCACAGGGGAGCAGACTGGAGAGATGAGGTAAGTGATCTTCTTACCGGTGACGAGGATGCTGAAGAGAATGTGGTAGAAGCCCATGAAAGGGAAATGAAGTCTACGGCTTCAGACCGAAGCTCAGGGCGAGGCAGCCTATATTCCTCGCCGCTGATGACTGACAGGTGTGTGAGCAGGTGGCGCCGTTGATGAGCAGCGCGGCGTGACAGTAGTTATGACAACTTGTATAACAACAACACAATTGACATAGCCACCTCCTCCAGAGGGCAGTGTACACATCTGCCATGGGTCCCCGGTGACTGAGGGGCCCCACAGTGTCCACTAGGAGAGTAGTGGACGCTGTCTCTTTTACCTCAGCAAATGCAGCCTCAGGCTAGTGTCAATTGCCACAGTGGAACAAAGGGTAACTGCTACCACAGTTGCATCCATGGTGCCAACTACAAAAGTTATCTAAAACTCAAACATCCAAGTAACAAAAGCTTCAACATACAGGTGCATCTCAGTAAATTATAATATTGTGGGGGCATGGTGTGGGACTTCTCCACCCAGAGAAGAAGGCAACTGGGGAAGGGGGGAACAAGGGACCAAAAGAGGAGGTGTCACCGGGGGGTATCAGACAGGACAGTAAGGACTATGCGCCCCCCGAGAAGAGGAGTAAATGCCAGAGCCGCTGGAAGAAGAAGAGTGTGAGAGTGGCGTCAGCATTATGTCATGTTAATGTGCCACACAGGCTTTGTTCTAAACACACTGTATGATGGTCGGAAGTTCCGGGTCTCAATGCATGGTGTTAAAGATATAAAAGAGGAATGCACAGAGATTCGGGAGCTCTTTTACTGTGCTGTATGTTGGAGATGGAATAAAGTTTCTATGTCATTCAGCTCGTTGCCTCGCCTGCTTCCATTCTCCACAATATCACAGAGAAGTTAATTTGTTCTGGTAATTCAAGTCAAAAAAATGAAACTGATATACAGTATTATATAGGTTCATTACACACAGGGTGATATATTTCAGGTGTTTATTTCTTTTAATTTTGATGATTCTGGGCATACAGCTAATGAAACCCAAAATTCAGTTTCTGAAAAAATCCATGTACACACTCAGAACTTGGTTGGAGCTCCTTTTGCACGAATTACTGCATCAATGCAGCGTGTCATGAAGGGGATCAGCCTATGGAACTGCTGAGGTGTTATGGAGGCCTAGGTTGCTTTCATAGCCGCCTTCAGCTCGTCTGCATTGATGGTCTGGTGTCTCTCATCTTCCTCTTGACAATCCTCCATAGATTCTCTATGGGGTTTAGGTCAGGAGAGCTTGTGGGCCAATCAAGCACAGTGATACCATGGTCATTAAACCAGGTTTTGATACTTTTGGCAGTGTGGGCAGGTGCTAAGTCTTGCTGGAAAATAGAATCAGCATCTCCATAAAGCTTGTCAGCAGAGGGAAACATGAAGCTGGGTTTCC
Source organism: Pholidichthys leucotaenia (assembly GCA_020510985.1). NCBI lineage: Eukaryota > Metazoa > Chordata > Actinopteri > Cichliformes > Pholidichthyidae > Pholidichthys > Pholidichthys leucotaenia. Next base: position 431,776,656 of record CM035841.1, read on the forward strand.
TCTGGTAACATTTCTGGGTGGCGGCCCACGTCACTAGAAAAATTACCGCCACACTAATAAGGAGATATGAATTTAAGAAAAATATATGAAGCAATGACTTTCCACAAGCGCACACACGAACAACGCATGTGGCTGTCATCCGCGTGGAGTTTAGAAGCGCCCCGCCCACGCGAGCTTTCCAGTCAGTCAGCAGGCAGTGTCTCACTAGCGTGACTATCCAGCAGAAACATGAGTTTATTAAAGTACTTTAAACACAGAAAAAAATCATAAGAGGTATGTTAGCACTGGCGGTTATCATGGTTTTAACCCACTGGAAACGGGAGCAATAATGGAAGAGTCGCTTAGCTAAGAGATGTGGTTAGAATTCAAATGCAGCCGCTTCATATGAAGGGAAAGGCAGCGGGACTGATGATGCTGAGGATATATTTCACCAGCCACTACAATATTAAGTTATGTTCCCTATAATGTACCTGGCAAGTTAAGATGACCAAAATTCACCAAGTCAATGATTTTAATCTGTCAGCAGCCTTCAGACAAACTAAACGTGCCAACAGTTGAATTTCAAAATAAGGGAGGTTTTTCTTGCCCTCTTGGTGGTGAGGAGATTCCTGAAAAAAAAACAACCTATAAATACTGTATATACAAATATTATAACAGAAATAACGTCATCCTTGGTCATTTAAGTTGATTTAAATCATTAAATACAATTTAATTAATATTTTTTTATTTGTAATGAGGGTTAAATTATTGTTCTGTTCTGACTGCAAAATTATGGTCAAAAATATAAATTGTTATAAGGAAAAAGTAAAACAAAAAATATTACCACAGTCTGTTTCAAATTTATTTAAAAAACAGTAATTTTATTTTCAAAAACAGACAAAAATAAGCCATAAAATAATCCACAAATTTATAATAAAGTTTCAAATGTACAAGAAAAGTCAATTTTACAAGAGGAAATTACAAATTTGAGGAAAATGGTTTCAAATTTAGATAAATTTATAGAGAAAAGTAGAAAACTATAAGAAAATTGTTATAAATTTTGGAGAAAACCTTCAAGGCTGAAGTCATTACTAAAGTTTTAAGTGGCTGCTCTTTGTACCCTTAACTAGAAATTTTTGGTTGTCTCCTTTAATTTACATGACACTTGACATTTTCTAACCTGTTTGTATACCACCATAGACAGAGAGAGAAGCTGAATTAGACAGAGCTCAGAGAGGGAAAGATGAGACAGAAGAGAGGAGCCAAGGAGAGGAAAGAGTTCAGGCAGAGGGTCCAGGAGAGGTGAGAGCAGAGGGAGGAGAGAAGGACGACACCAGTAAAAAGTCCAAACACAGGACGTCTGGGTGGGACCCCAACTGACCCAATATTCCAATATTCAAGCCTTGGTTGTACAATACTTCAAATGTTAAGTTCCATTTGCAAAGTTACTGTGCAAAATTGGGAAAAAAAAAGAAATAAATAGTATAAAATTAACATATTCATACATATGTGTTTTCTGCCCACCCCCCACCCCCGAAGAATATGTTGCCACCGTGCCAAGGTCTTTAAGCCAGAGGAAACACTGATGGAGTGCTCTAAAGTTTCCTGGTAGATGGCTACACTGACTTTGGACTTGATAAAACCGAGTGGACCAACACCAGCAGATGCCATGGCCCCCCAAATCATCAGCAACTGTGGAAACTTCCCACTGGACCTCAAGCAACTTGGATTCTCTGCCTCTCCGTTCTTCCTCCAGACTCTGGGACCTTGATTTCCACATGACAGGACTTAGCACCTGATTTGGGGAGCAGTAATTCATGCAAAAGGAGTCCCCAACAAGTAATAAGTGTGTACATGGACATATTTTTCCTGAGGTCAACATTTCTATTGAAAATCCACTTTTTTTTAAATTGATCTTATGTAATACTGCAGCTGGATTTTTTGAGAGATATAAAAGTACCTATCTTCATTTGATGATTATTGTTATAATCTTTGAAATTGCAAGTTATAATATTCAAATTTACTGAGAGGGCATGGATTTACTTATATAAGATAAGATAAGATAAGATAAGATAAGATAAGATAAAATAAGCCTTTATTAGTCCCACAATGGGGAAATTCCAGGATTGCAACAGCACAGGGATAGCAACACTCAGAGCAATAATTAAGAAGATAAGAAAAATAAAAATAAGAGCAGTGGATATACATACGCACACATACAAAGTGCGGAGCATTGTAGCAAGATGGAATAAACAACATAACCGTCTATTTAGTTATCCTACATAGTATGACTATGTACCCATACATATTGTCACCCTCCGTAGCGACTGATATTGTCCTAGTTGTATATACTGGAGGGGACCATTTGTGTAAGTCTGTTGTGTCTTTTGCATTCAATACTATTGGGTCGTCACATTTTTTTTTGCTATCTCTGCGAGCAGCCCTGCTTAGGTTATATACAGCCTGACAGCCATAGGTAGGAAGAACCTGCGAAACCTCTCGGTTGTGCACCTAGGATGATGTAGTCTGCTGCTAAATGAGCTCCTCAGTGCGTTCAATATGTCCTGCATAGGGTGGGACTCGGACTCCAGCAGAGATGACAGTTTAGCCACCATCCTTCTCTCTCCTATCTCCTCCACTGGGTCAAGGCGCTGCCCCAGGACAGATCTAGCTTTCTTGATCAGTTTGTTCAGTCTCTTCCTATCGGCTGCTGTAATACCACTGCCCCAGCAGACCACTCCAAAAGTGATGGCTGATGCCACCACCGTGTCGTAGAATGTCTTCAGCAGCGTCCCTAGTACACCAAAAGACCTGAGCCTCCTCAGTAGGAACAGCCTGCGCTGTCCCTTCTTGTAGAGTGCGTCGGTATTGTGTGACCAGTCTAGTTTATTGTTCAGATGAACACCAAGGTACTTGTAGGATGTCACCATCTCAATGTCTGTTCCCTGTATGTTTACTGGTGCTGTGAGGGGTTGTCCTTGCCTGCGGCAGTCCACCACCAGCTCCTTAGTTTTCCTCGCGTTGATCTGGAGGCAGTTCCGATGGCACCAGTCCACGAAGTCCTGGATAAGTCCTCTGTACTCAGCTTCATCTCCGTTGGAGATGAAGCCAACGATCGCAGAGTCGTCAGAGAACTTCTGTAGATGGCAGTGTGTTGTGTTGTGTGAGAAGTCCGCAGTATAAAGGGTGAACAGGAAGGGAGCAAAAACCGTTCCCTGGGGGGCCCCTGTGCTACCGATGATTGTGTCGGACACACAATCTCAGGTTCTCACAAACTGTGGCCAGTTAGTGAGGTAGTCCAGGATCCATGATGACAGGTGCTGGTCCACCACTGCGTACAGCAGAAGATGTGCTCCACAATCCCACACAGCTGGTCTGCACAGGAATTGAGGAGCTTCGCGCTGATGCCATCCGGTCCCGAGGCCTTCCTCGCCTTGATTTTCCTCAGCTCCGTCCTCACCTGGGTCTTAATGAGGGTCAGGTTGGGAGGCTGTGTGCTAGGAGTGGGGAGGGGGTGTTGGTGGAGTGGGGTGTGGACAGCAGGTCTCGGTGACTTTAGAGGCAGCAGTGGTTGTTGTGCAGTCGGAGGGGGGGGGGCGGTTGGTCAAACCTATTAAAAAACAGGTTCATATTGTTTGCCCACTCCCTGCTGCCCGTGGCCTGGGGGGAGGTATTCTGGAGCTCAGAAATGGTTTTAAGGTTTCTCCAGACCCCACCGATGTCGCTCTGTTGCAGCTTGTCCTCCATCTTCTTCCTGAAGCTGTCCTTGCCTTCTCTGATCTTCCTCCTCAGCTCCCTCTGTACAGACTTCAGCATCTCCCTGTTCCCCGACCTGAAGATCCTCTTCTTCTCTCTCAGAAGTGTTTTTATCTCAGGGTTGATCCAGGGTTTGTTGTTCGAGCAACATCGTATGGTCTTGGTGGGTACGGTGTTGTCCACACAGAAGCTGATGTAGTCTATTAGATTATAGAAATAGATTATATCTATTTTTTTTTAATTCCACCTTCTCTCGCTTTTAGCATTCCAGCACCATGGACAGCGACACTTCTTCGGCATTTCTCTTGTGTCTGTGCATGTTTGAAGTGAGTTTCGGCCTAAAAACATCTGCTTCCACCAGCATTTCAGTCGACGTTTGCCAACGGAGCTTAACTTTGGCCTACTTAGGCGAGCTCTGCACAACTTAGCCCAACACTCAGGAACTTTTACAAACTGGAAATAAATGGTGAAAGCTGTGCTCAAACGTCGGTAAATTTTCAGCATGCTGAAAATTTTCAAAGAACACGACTTTCGCCAGCGTTCGCCAACAAATACCAATTATCATTAACTTTTACCAACTTTTGCCAGCAGAGCCAGACGTTTGCCAAAATGTCAGTAAAAGTCGTTCCAAACGTTGTAGTGTGAATCCACCTTATAGTGTGATCCTTTGTTGGTAAAGTCAAAGAGTAACAACAAAGAGCAACAAATCATCTTCACTCTGATCCTCTTTCTATTTTCATTTGAATTTTCTGACATTTCCTGCAGAGAAATTAACTAAATCTGCTCTTTTTTTAGACCCCACAGCAAATCGGTGTCTCTTTGGATGATTGCTTCATCCAGTATACATGTCACATGCTATAACTAACCCGATGTCAACATGATGTCACAGTGTGTGAATGTATTACATAAGTGTCACGTTCCCATTGTCTATCAAACACCCACGATGCAAAGACACATCAGGGTCTTGAACCTGAACAAAGGTCCACATGCACAGTGAATTTTCTTCCACACTGCAGCACGGGCCGTATAAGATATGAGTTTCAGAGCAGTAAAATAAATACACTTAAGTATGTGTATGAGAGATATGGCTTATTGTGGAAATGTTCTTATATGCACAAACTCCAACACACATTTCAGAACAAATTGTCTCTTCGGTGCAGAAATGACTTCAGACAGGGTAGTTACAGGATGTAACGGGGTGCATTTGCCTAAATCATCCAAAAATGGACTGAGAGGAGTGCACATTGGGTTCTCTGTACGCATCTCACAGGAGGTTAGAGATGAAGAAACAAATCTCAGCCAAGGGTAGTCTCAGAATTAGGATGCTGCAGCAGAGCATCACCTTAAATGTGACTAAATGGGCACTCTCTAGAGAACTGTGAAGCTGAAAAACTATTAGATATTGAAACACTGACTAGTTTTCTAATGCTACCCTCTCTGCTCACAACCAAATAGATATCCGTATTTTGTTGTTCCATTACAAATAAGATGATAACTTTTACTAGAGATGTGGAAATGTCTCAATTCTTAGACGCATCACGATGCGGGCCTCTGCATCAATGCAGAACGTTTGATGCAGATTTTTGCCTTAGCTACAACGATGGTATTGATTTGAAAAGCCTATATCAGTTCTTTCAGCAGTTATCACCTTTACAAGATTTAGAGAAACTCTACCTCCTTCACCTTGGCCTCAAGGTCTATAATTCCTGTAAAACTCAGTCAGAGTCAAATTACAATATGAACATCTTGAGTGTATATCAAACTCTGGCAGTAAGTTTCAAAACATTTAGAACAAAACTGTTGGAGGAGCTGACTTCCCAAGACAGTTACTGTCTGTTAACTGAGGTTAAATAGGACATGATAAGTCAGGAGCTATAAGAGCCATTCAAGAATTGTGGGAAAAATAGTCCCAAAATATTATTGAAGATCTAAATTATTTAAGTACCTCCTAAAATAGCATTTTTCTCTTGTCCCAGGTCTTTGCTGACCAAATTGCATATCAAATATGACTGTTAAAATAAGTTATAAATTTGCTTTGTTTGTTTTGGTGTTGTTAATACACCCATCTCGTAACTGTTAAAACAGGGATGGCAACAGGAAATTCTGATTTCAGCTGAAATCTAATTTGGTCGATTGACTCACGGGGGGGCCGGGGGGGCACAGCCCCCCTGAAGCTGGGAGGTTTTCAGTAAAATACAAGTAATTTAGACTGAAAAAAATGATTAAAAAAATGAAATACTAGACTTAGATAAATCATTAAATTTAATGAAAAGTTAACTTACTTTTTCTTCAATGTTGTCTCACTGTCTTTATTCCAACATATTTAACAGTTCTATTAGAGTTTTTTACACTATTTACACTGGTCACCAAGTCACTTCTAATGTGAAACTTTCTTCCTTTTGGCAGCAAGCTGTGTCAGTCTTTGAGCTTTGAACTTCATCTCCTTTTCTGGTTTCTTCAGAAACTGTCCGAGTGTTTCTGTTACCTCATTGAACCTTGAGCCAATTTTCACCTTTACTGTCACTTCGCTCCCCGAAGCTCCTGGGGTTTTATGATTTTTAAGTACCAGAACTGTGCTTACATGACATAAAACAAACAGCTGAATGCCACTTATTACTGTATAATATTGACTTATGTTCCAAGAAGATAGCATTCCTAAACTAGAAAAGCACTCAGAGCGCATCCCTCCGCCAAGGCTCCTTCCGTTTGTCATGGATCAACTCCAAAATGTAATGGTTTTGTGTGTAGGCCTACAGCCACTTGTGGTGAAAATTGCATCAAAGTCTGTCCATCAGTTTTGGAGTATTGTTGCTAACACAATGTGAGAAGATAAGCGCCTTGGCTGAGGTATGCATTCTCAGATCATCACCAAAATATAATGGGTTCCTCTCTAGCCCAAGAACCACCTCTGGTGAAAATTTTATCCAAATCCATCCAGTAGTTTTTGTGTAATCCTGCTGCACAAATACAAAAAAAGCCCTTGATGGAGGTATGCACTCTCAGATCATCACCAAAATCTAATCATCTGTTCCCCGTGCCATTGCACACCTTTCCTGAAAATTTCATGAAAATCCGTCCATAACTTTTCCTTGCTAACAAACAGACAGACAGACAGACCAACGCCGATGAAAACATAACCTCCTTGGCGGAGGTAAATATTCCAACAAGCATTATCCATCACATGCTTTAACACTTGATCAAATCAAAATCAGTTAATTTTATCTATTCCATAATAGAAATAAAATTCCAACATACCATTACTTTTTATAATTTCAGCATTCATTTCAGATCACCAGTTTCAATCTCCATTGAGTCTTGAGCAGCTCATTTTCCTCCCCCGCGCAGCTCAGCTCAAACAGCCGCTGTACTCAAACGGAAACCGAGTCGACTGGACTCCTGAACGGGAGCAGGCGTTCTGAGGTTAAAACAGCGCTCATTACCCACGTCTCGGACATGGGCATAGCGGCCGTCGTGGAGCAATGCGTTGCCGGTTCTTGGCAGCCGCTCACCTTTTTTTTAAGCAGGTCTTTGCACGACAGTGAGCGTAAATACAGCGTGTTCGACAAAGAGTTAATGGCTCTCTACCTGGCGTACGCCACTTCCGGTTCTGGCTGAAAGGGCACACTTTCACTGCGTCGTGGACCATAAGCCGCTAACGTACTTAACGTACATATAATATACAAATAAAGCGGAATTCGGTGAATTACCGGAAAAATCACATCCCTGAGAACAAGCCGAAATGAATTTTTGACAAAGCATACGAGCCATTTGATTGGTCCAATCGTTTGCAACTATCCAATCACAGGGCTGTTTACAATACAGCAGTAGCTTGAGTACATCCGGGTTATCGCGAGACTTCGGGGAAGCGCCGAGCGCGTATGTTTTTTTTTTTCCCAAACTTTATTGAGAACAAGGTAAAGGTACAAAATTATGACATAGATGATGATAAAATCGGCGGAAATCCGCGGATCGGCGGAAAATTGCCATCCCTGTTAAAACCATTTATTTAAAATAAGCATATTTTAAATAATATTAATTAAGCTCTGAAGTGGTATGCCACAACATATACATGTATACAAACATTTTAGCAAAACCTATTTAGCCTAGCACAGGATCAGCAAAGCATGACTGGCATGACAAAGCGGAAGTGACATCATCAAACTGTGTGCCAACACCGTGGGCAGACCAAAGTTTAGCCCTCTTTGATATATTTTGTATTTTTCAGATCTTTCCTGACTAAATTGAGCGTGTCACTCTGCCCAACCCAACCCTGTTACTCATATTACCAAAAGAAGATAAATTAGTTTCTAAGTTTCTTTCTTTTATTTACATTCAGTAACTACAGTTATCCTTCACTTTCATAAACTATTACATTCCACAAATAGTATTTCTTTCTGTGGAAAAAAAATGCTAATGCTAACAATGATATGCAACCCTGTTGCCATAATTAGAGTAACAGGGTTGCACCTCTCACAAGGGATAATCTACTGTCTGTAGTAAAATCAAATGCCCACTTATAATTTATAATAATCTCCATTGATTTAAAGGCTTTACTTTATTTTCTAGAATATAAATGACCATTATTTCTTTTTGTTGCCACCAGGAGTCCTAAGAATATTAAGGTTGCAAAAACTGAAATGCTCTCAAGTTTATTTTAATCATGTTCAAATCATTATTCAGGCACACCGGCGGCACAACAAGCCTCAGAACCATGGCAACTGTCCCCACTGAGCACACTGGGCCCAGCAGAGAGAAGAGGGTGGGGGTTGGGGGAGTGGAGGTGGTGGTGGTGGTGGGGGGCACCACTGGCCACCCTTGCCCAACTCAGATTGAGCGAGGGGCGCCAGTCACCCCATGGTGGCACCCACAGTCTGGGCCCGCCAGCCTACTCGGCGACAGAGAATGCCAGGCCCTGCCAACCACTGGAGTATAAGCTCCCAACAAGACCGCCCCTGCACCTCACAACGAAACCACGCACAGTGTGCGTCCTAGGGCGCACTGAAAAAAAAAGCTGCAGACACAGCCGCGAACAGAAAGCCAAAGGAGTGCTTTGATTGGTTTAGATTTGATTGACCTCTCATTCGACTAATAAGAGCCTTGAATTGGGTTTCTGAAACCTTGAAGAACCAATGACTGAAAACCTAGCAAGAAGGACCCGCCTACCAACGGCTGCGAATACAGCCGAGCCAATTGAAGCAGAGAACTTCGACAATTGAAAGCGTACGTCCCGAGCGTAAAATCTGTTTTGTGTAAGCCGCTGGGTGACACACATGCGTTCGCCAGTCTTTTTTTCTTACTACTGTTCTTATTTGTTTTGAAAAATCGTTCGCCAAAACCGCAATCATGGAAGCGCAAAACCGCAATAATGGAATCATGGCTTGACCGGATCGCGTGACCAGAACCACAAGTCCGTAACAAGCGGACCATCGTCATGTTCGTCTGACAATGAGGAAGAGAAGTTCGCCAGCGACACTGCTGTTGTGAACAGGTAAGTGTTATAAGCTAAATTATTCTTTATCCCTGAAAATTGTAATCAAAATGACTTGACCGATCCGTAAATTACAACTGTGCATCATCGCAACATGACGGACCGGTCCGTGTGCCGTGTCCGGACCGTGAACGCCCCCACCCCCCCGCTACTCTTCTGTAGCAGATTGCAGATATTATTGCAGATATTTTAGTACAACTGTGCATAGTAGACCGCGGTGCACCGTCCCCGCGGTCCGTCATGTAGCGATGGGCGATGTCCGTCCTCTGTAGCGGGGGTGGGGGGTGTGAGTTGTGATCTTCTACATTACAGATATTTTAGTATAATTTTTAGTGCACTGTAGGTTATTTTTTCTTGTAAAAAACGCCACAAATTTTTTACGTGGCATGCTTCTTTATGTGTGAGGGGCTTGTTTGTTCATTCATTCATTCATGAATGAATAAACAACCCCCCCCACACACACACACACAGCCCTGAGTGTCACCTTTCATTAGAGCCCAACATCAAGCTTCTATATTGAATCATTCAAAAGTTACAGACGTTTTTCCAAACTGTGCCATTTGGCACAATTTGGCACAGTTCAAAAACGCCTGGGAACAACCTGAGAACAAAGCTGTGTAATATATTCATCTTTTGTGGTACTGTTACAAAATTTTGACCTCAGCTGGATAACACTTGGTTCTACATTTCTGTTGCACTTTCCAGCCCGGATCTGAAGCTGTGTGTTATTTGCAAGCATTTTTATCCAAAAAAACACCCAGGCGAAATTTATTTTCTTCAAGTTCAGTATGTTTAGATGACTGTTACTCAGTGGCAGGAGCATTTAAGAGAGATTATGACTGTTTTGCCAAAAAATTCAAAGTGTTTTCTTTTAAATGAGACCAACCCCATGAAGATGCTGCAAAGGGTTGAAGAACAGCTTTTGATTTACTTTGGGTACATTATTTTTAGGTGTTTTTAGGGAAATTGACCAGAGTGCAAGGGGTTAATTGATGAAAAAGTAATGATGTAGTAAAGCAAAGAAAATTTATTTATAACACAATCCAAACAGCAATTCAGTGCTTTTCCTTTCATAAATTATAAAAATTAATGCTGAAATCTAAAAAAAGGCAGGGACTTGCACAGGCTATTGTTGCCATGGCAACAGCCCATTTGATGTTTTTGTCTGAGCTACCCCTCCAGAGGGGGAAAAATAACTGCTGTTCCTTATTATAGCAGCCTATAATTGCTGACGTTACAGATACAGTACATAATACATTTTCAGTCATTGTTATTGTACTCTTGTGACTTTTTGCAAGTGTTAATTTCATTGACTAAAATTGACCAAAACTATTTTATCAACTATTTTATCGTTTTCCTTCTTATCAGCTGCCTTAACTTCCTGTGTTTGGTCTGAAAGTCCGAACTTTTCTGAAAACTGCTTTCACACTCTAAACAAACTGGACCAAGGTTCAGTTTGATAACTGAGACCACATCTGTTAGCCGAACCAAATTTTGGTTCTTTGGTGCAGACCATGGTTCAGGGGAGCAGTCACACCTCAAATGTTGGTCCAAACCAAGCTGAAAAGTCCAAAGGTCCGAACCAAACAGGTTAGTTGTGAAAGCCCCCTTAGTCTTAGTCATAGTTAGCCACAGTTTTATTTTAGTCTGTTCATTATCAGTGGTTGTAGTTTTAGTCGACAAAAATTTAGTTAACTAAATAGTTTTAGCCGACAAAATTAACACTGATTCATGCCTCACAAATTTGCAACTTTTCTCATGAATTTGTGATTTTTGTCTTATACAGTTAGGCCCAGAAATATTTGGACAGTGACACAATCTTCATGATTTGGGCTCTGCATGCCACCACATTGGATTTGAAATAAAACAACTACAACGGAATTGAAGTGTGGACTTTTAAGGTTTAATTCAAGGGGTTGAACAAAAATATATGATTAAACATGTAGGAACTGTAGCTATTTTTATACAAACGCTCCTCATTTCAGGGGCGCAAAAGTAATTGGACAAATAAACATAACCCTAAGTAAAATGTTACTTTTCAATATTTTGTTGAGAATCCTTTGCAGGCAATGACTGCCTGAAGTCTGGAACCCATGGACATCACCAAACGCTGGGTTTCCTCCTTTGTGATGCTTTGCCAGGCCTTTACTGCAGCTGTCTTCAGTTGTTGCTTGTTTGTGGGTCCTTCTGCCTTAAGTTTTGTCTTGAGCAAGTGAAATGCATGCTCGATTGGGTTGAGATCTGGTGATTGACTTGGCCATTGCAGAATATTGCACTTCGTTGCTTTAAAAAACTCCAGGGTTGCTTTTGCAGTATGTTTTGGATCTACTGTGAAGCGCCGTCCAATCAACTTTGCTGCATTTGGCTGAATCTGAGCAGAAAGTATATCCCTATACACTTCAGAATTCATCCGGCTGCTTCTGTCTTTTGTCACATCATCAATAAACACAAGTGACCCAGTGCCATTGGAAGCCATGCATACCCATGCCATCACTGCCTCCACCATGTTTTACAGAAGATGTGGTGCTTTGGATCATGAGCTGTTCCAATTCTTCTCCAAACTTTCTTCTTCCCATCATTCTGGTACAGGCTGATCTTAGTCTCATCTGTCCAAAGAATGCTGTTCCAGAACTGGGCTGGCTTCTTCAGGTGTTTTTTGGCAAAGTCAATTCTGGCCTTTCTATTTTTGAGGCTGATTAATGGTTTGCACCTTGCGGTGAATCCTTTGTATTTACTCTCATGAAGTCTTCTCTTTATGGTAGACTTAGATACTAATACACCTACTTCCTGGAGAGTGTTCTTCACTTGAGTGGATGTTGTGAAGGGGTTGTTCTTCACCATGGAAAGGATTCTGCGATCATCCACCACTTTTGTCTTCCGTGGACGTCCAGGCCTTTTTGAGTTCTCAAGCTCACCAGTGCACTCTTTTTTTCTCAGAATGTACCAAACTGTTGATTTGGCCACTCCTAACATTTCTGCTATCTCTCTGATGGATTTCTTCTTTTTTTTCAGCCTCAGGATGGTCTGTTTCACCTCCATTGAAAGCTCCTTTGACCGCATGTTGTGTGTTCACAGCAACAGCTTCCAAATGCAAACGCCACACCTGGAATCAACTCCAGACCTTTTAACTGCTTAACTGATGACAGGTTAACGAGGGAAGAGCCCATGCAGCCTTGTTATTTTTTTTTTTTGCAGCCTTCTGAGTCAATTGTCCAATTACTTTTGGTCCCTTGAAAAAGAGGCGGCTACGTATTAAAGAGCTGTAATTCCTAAACCCTTGCTTCAATTTGGATGTGAATACTCTCAAATTACAGCTGAGAGTCTGCACTTTAAGCCCATATTGATTATATAACTGTATCCTGAATAAGTTTTCGTAAACAGCTAAAATAACAAAACTTGTGTCACTGTCCAAATATTTTTGGGCCTAACTGTAAATTCCTGTTTTTTTCTTGCAGTGTTGCCCTTGTTTCAGGTTAGAGCAACAGCTCCTCAAAACATCTGTACATACCCCTGAAAAAAGCATTACATTGAAAACGTGTAAAAAAAATTGAGGGTTGAAACACAGACGCATGAAGATGCATCGTGAATTGTTTTGCATTTGAATCATTAATGGCTGAATTGTAATCAAATCAAATCGTGAGACCACTGAAGATTCACCTCTAGCTTTTATTCTACAGTTTTATTTATTGACCTTTTTTATAATGGTAGTTGTTTTTTGCCTTGGATGTTGCTTCTATTTGTACAGTGTAGAGGTAATGAGGTCATCTACCTGGCTGTCTGTGTTGATCAGACTCAGCTGCGTTCGTGATTGGATGCAACGAACACAGGATATGACTTTTACTTTGTTGAGCCAGGATTTTACACTTCTAGCGCAAATTAAAGCTGACCAAAGCTTTGCCCTTGATGAAGCATTTGAACTTCAGGGTAAATTTGTTTACTATGTAAGCTAATGAATGCGTTTGAAAGCACAAAAGGGATATCTGTAACCTAAGCCCTGCATGTTGTTTGTCAGGAACTCTTTTGGTCGCAAACAACAAATCAGTGGCCTTTCAGATTATTCGAAAGGCTCAGTCATCTAACACCTGTTAAAGACCTGCTGAGTGTCAATAAGCTCACAGCCAAAATACATGTTTCTGTCTTTGGAAAAAAATATGCAATATCTCCAGTAAAACAGCCAGACTTTAACAGAATGGCTTCAGGCAGCCAGGCTCCCTGTTAAACATCTGGTTCTTTCAATGAATAGCAGCATTGTGATAAGGAGACAGTTTCACTCATTAGCTTCCCAATGAAGAGATATCGCCAGCATATTTGTCTATTCAAAAGAAAAGGCATTTCTAATCTCCACTATAATAAGCTTCTCTCCATATCTCACGCACGCAGACACACGTGCCCACACAGCCACACAAAGATGATTAAATTTCATTGGGAGCCATCTGAGAGTATGAATAATCTGATCGGAGTAATTAAAAGCGTAATGGGTTCCTCTGGCCCAGCTAAGTGCAGGTGAACAGCATTGTGATTGTGTTTGCATTGTTCAGGGGGAACAAGAAGGGCTCCGTGGGCTAATCGCTGCAGGGGAGCTCAATCAAACATTTGATTTGTGGCACCATCAGTCAGCAAAAGCCACTCACAAAATTCACAAAGAACATGGTTTTCAATTAAAAATCAGGAGTGGGTCCTGATCTCATTACTAACATATAGTTTATTATATATGGTCATCTTCTTGAGAAGGGACTACAAGAACCTGGGGCCTCATATATAAAGGATTGGGCAGCTTTCATACTGAAAGATGGCGTACTCACAAAATCTGAGAAGTATGTGCGTACAGAAATTTTCAGATGTATAAAACTGTTTGCATGCCGGATTCTCCGCTGCTTTTCTTTATATATCCCACTTCAGTGTGAAAACCAGCGCATGTGCACGATCTCTTTACTCCCCCTCATTTCTTCCCACTAATGACTATGTAAATGACCAAAAACACCCCTTCTGTCATTCTTCCGTCAAACAATGATCATCAGTCCTGCGGGAAAGCACAACATAAAAAATAACTTGACGGAGTGTGATACTGAGGTGTTGATAACGGAGGTACTGGCTACTATACCCACCTCTGATCATATAATTTAAGTATGCATGAGTAAATTACTATAATGAATGTTTTTTTTTTTTCCTTCCCTTTCCTACTCTTTCTCAATGGAAAAAAGAAACACTAGAAGAAAAATACAAAAAATACATATATTTTTGTCATTTATGTACACCATGACAAAAAAATCCTGCAGGACAAAATGTGATACTTGGTATTTTCTAACCTGTTTGTATACCACCATAGACAGAGAGAGAACCTGAATAAGACAGAGCTCAGACAGGAAAAGATGAGACAGAAGAGAGGAGCCAAGGAGAGGAAAGTGTTCAGGCAGAGGGTCCAGGAGAGGTGAGAGCAGAGGAAGGAGAGAAGAACGACACCAGTAAAAAATCCAAACACAGGATGTATGGGTGGAACCCCAACTGGCCTAGTGTTCCAACATTCAAGCCTCGGTTGTGCAATACTTCAAATGGTAAGTTCCATATGCAAAGTTACATATTCCGGTTACAATACTGTCATGTGTTTTCTGCCCTCCCCCCCTCCAAACAAATATGTTAACCACAGTGCCAAGGTCTTTAAGCTAGAGGAAACACTGTAATGTATACTGAGCCAGAACATTTTGTTTGAAGTGCTTAAAGTTTGCTACAATCAGTCTTAGGCATATGTTTTTCCAATATGGTGGACACAGTTAAAGTTATATTTTTAATAATGTTTAAGGGGATTTTAAGTTGAGTGGCCATGACTTCAGTGATAAACTGTTCTTGGTTTTCCTTATTTGTTCTTGGATGCCAGACATGATTGTCTCTCAAACTGGGTGACTGCAAGCCTAGGAGTCGAGTCGTGGAGATGTTGATGTTGAGAGATGTCACAGACTTTTTAAGCCTGTGTGAATTCCAAACTTTCATGGACTCGCTGGAATTATTTGTGCAATATCTCCACTAGCATATTCTAGCATTCACACTGGAGAGTTTATTTTAGATGAAAATAAGAATGTCACTGACCTCTACACTGTTGTAAGTTTTTTTCCCCAGTAGAGTTTGACAGGAGCCAGGTGTGTTGTCCTCCATGTCACCAAAATGACAGTAAAACTTGTCAATATAAACCCCATGGTCTTCCACTTCGGTCAGGTGGGTTGGTGCAGTAAAATTAGTCCAGAATAAGCCTTTTCAGTTATAAATCTCCAGATTAATTTTTTATCACATGTTGGATCTCGCACTGAGTGATCTTTTGTCCCAGAGTCATCCTCCACACGCTGACCTCCATGGGCCATAGCGCTCTCACCTGGACTGGTGACACCACTACACTTCACAGAATAAACTCCCATTGAAAAGAAATGGGGAATATTAAATTATTTAATAAGAAATTTATTTGACGCAGTTCGTATCTACAACTGAGTGACAGTTGATTAATTATTAATATTCCTAATTTTGATATTTTAATAAAAGTACTGATGCGTGTTGCAAACACAAAGTCAGCTTTTTGAGTATCAGACTAATAAAAACCAACTGGCTAAAATCTGTGGATGGTGTTAAGTGCTGAGTATCACAACACTTAACATGTCACATGATATCATATCGAAGCCCAAGTACTGAGATAAAATCTTATCATGAGACTCCTGATGATTCCCATCCCTACTGTGCGTGCAGCCCAAACATTTATGACCGTACGGACTGTGCCAACTAAGCAAGCATCAGAAGTCAATCTCTCATTACTTCCCATTCAAAAGGTCTTGCCTGGTCAAATATTAGGTGTGGTGGACCCAAACCAAGTGTGAACATGGCAACGTGTGTGTCAGTATGATCATAAGCAGACACACAAAGCTAAAGTTTATTAACATAACACTGTATTCATGTACCATTCCATGTATTAGATTGCACAATGATAATATTGACTATGAGCATTTAAAGCTATGGTAATAAAGATTCTTACACGATGTGTTCGTAAGAATCTCCCACTTCCTACGAATACTGAAGTTCAAAGACATTCGTGGAGGGAGGCACAGTTTCTTACAACTGCCGTTCAATTCACAAGAGCAACTTGAAGCATTCTTGAGAAATGAGGTGCTTTTCTGTTGTATGAATGGCCCTAGAGTTCTTACGTTCTTCGAAAGGGTGCCTTGGGATCTTCCTACGGCATACTTACTGCCATCGTATGAAATTTTTTTGTGCAACTCAAGGCACTCTCAAGTCGTAGGTAGGAAGATCTTACAGCTTTTGGCACATTTTGTCGGCACAAATGCTGCACAAATGATGTAATTCCACCTTATGAGTGCCTCACTACCGCCTTACACACTGACGTTTCCTACGACTGCTGTAAGGGGCCCTCAAGAACAACTTAAGGTGTTCTTGAGAAATACTTACAGCCAACATCTTGCACAGTTCTTATGTTGTTCCTATGGCATTCGTACGCTGCCCTACGATGAGGGGTTTTCGTGAGGCATTCGTAGAAATCTTGGACAAGACCATCGATCTGGCCACGAACTTACAAACGGTCGAGGAATGCTGGATTCTCCTATGGCCACCTTAAGAAGGCTGTACGAAATGGTCCAAAAATTGTTCATATGGTGTTCACAGCTGTTACTGTGCAGGGTATTTGTGACCATAGCTTAACCCACATTTCATTGCATTGTATCTCTCTGTTGTGAAAAGTAAGACTCTCTTGCCCATAGCCCTTGGGGGAAACAGCCAATCTATAATTTTCAAATGAGCAGGGAGGGACTCCTCTGTACAGAGGGGCAGAATGTAGAGGGCTGCTGCGAGGTATAACAGAGCTTCACCACATTCATTTATCAAATGCTTAATGAGGACTTTTACAGTGGTTCCATATACTGTAAGCCTGCAGGCCAGCTTGGGACAGTAACTAAGAAGGATCAGAAAAATCCAATAAAAATTACATATTGCATTGAGCTAAGAAAAGAAATGGATGAGCGGGTTTTCCATCTTTCAAAAAAGGAATACAATATGAATGTATGTTCAGAAAATGCAGTAAGTTGCACCTTTTTGTCCAAATCTTGCTTGCAGTTTAAACTGAATTATCAGATCATACTTATAACCTAATCACTTTATCTGACTAGGCTACTGCTGCACGGAGTCAGCCTTCAAGACAAACTCCATTTCAGATCCATAGTTTAATCCTATTTTAATTTGTGAGAGGGATCAGTGAATAATGACAATAAGAAGCATCTTAACAGTATGAGGGGATGTTGAAAATTTCTGAGCCTCACACAGAATGCAGTTAGTTATGCAAATTACATGTTGTTTATTAAATCTGCCATATGGTCTTACTTTGTTGGCCAAGTTTTATGGTAAAAACACTTCTTAATTTCTTTTTATGGGTTTTTGAAATTGAGTTGATTGTGAGGCCTATCATGAAAAGTGGAGAAACTCGAGTAATGGGCAGGAAGAAACATCTGCAGTTAAAAGCCATGATACCCAATCCCCAATGATATCCATGAGAACATGCAAGATATATTGGCGGAAGATGCCCTCAAACTACAGATCCATGTGCACTTGTACAATACTTTTATAGTGGGATGTGCTTGTGTGTGGAGTAAAAATATGCGAGAACATCATTTACGGGAGCGTCACTGTTTTCAGCTAAGCTTTTTGAGATGAAGCAGAGTGGAATGAAGTGGCAGCAAATGTGTTCTGTTTTTTTGTTGCACAAGCACATTTTTAAAATGCTGCCTAAACAGTGACTGGTAAAGCACCACTGACTTTAGATGTGTTTTTTGTTGATCAAAAGCACATGTCAATGTGTTGCTGTAAACTAGCAACACACTGACTTGCGTCCAATCACATCCCTTTTAAAGAGCTCCGATTATGCTTTTTTGTTTCCCTTTATTTTAGTTCATTACATAGGATTGTTGTGACAGTATTTTTTAAAAATGTATTTATTTAACCTTTATTTATACAGGGAATTTCCACTGAGAGGCAACATCTCTTTTTCAAGGACGCCCTGTTCACATTCACACAGTGACATACTCACACTAGGAAGCTGCCCAGTACAGCCACAGACTGACCTGTGGCCACTGAGCAGCTCCACTGGAGCAGCTGGGGTTAAGAGCCTTGCTCAAGGGCACCACAGTGGGGTTTAGCCCCTTAACACCTGAATTTATTTCCAATTATGAAAAAAAAAATTCACTTGTGTTTTTGCTTTCAAGTAGATGCTAAATTAAGTTGAGAAAGTTAATTTGACTATAGCACATAAAATAGATATAATTTTAGGTATGATGCAAATTAGCGACAACAGGCATCTATGGTAAAAAAAAGGTAAAAAAGCACCTGTTCCCATCTCAAGCATGAAGAGTCTTTTATTTATGCAACAAAGTTATTTTCAGTATTTTCAACTCTCATGACTGCCAAACTATAACCCTAACCCTAACCCTAAACCTAACCCTAACCCTAACTCTAACCCTAGCAATCAGGAAATGGATGGTGCTCCGTCTCTGACCGTTCCTACGAGAAACTAATGCTTGCAAAAGGTTCCTAGGTATGTGTTGGAAGTGCTCCAACCGGAAGTGGAGGAATACAGACGGTATTTTGGTTGCATTTGGAGCGGAAGTGGTCTGATGTGAATTCGCGACAGCAGGCGTCAAGGGGTTAGGAGGGTGGGGCAAACACTGCATTTTCTGTCCCACCCAGATCTTATCCTGCCTGACCGGGGATTGAACCGGCCAGGCAGGATAGGTTCCGCAGTCAAACAGCTCAAAGTCCGCCTCAAAAAGAGGACTATAACTGCCTGAAACACTTCCATGGAGTTGGCTCATCACCAGGTCATCTGACACAAATCTGCGCCATGGCTCAGCTAGCACACCACCACCAGGAAAGAAAAGAGGAATATTTCCAGTAAACCTCATGACTCATTTCGTTACAGCGCACCTAGCTTAGCTAGCAAGTTAGCTAATGACCTGTCCACAATTTTTTGAGTTGTTCTCTATAAATCCTGTAAGCCCAGTACACATCTGTATTCACAGGTATTTCATTAATCCACAGTGATATTATATCTCACATTATTCCTGGCTAGCTTGTTATTTTTTGGTCAGAATGACTAGAATACCAGGACTGTTAGCATAGCTAGCTTAACAACGCCAAATCAGACTGACCAGGGATTTTACAGCTTTGCTTTTTACAGTGTAGTTACTGTACTAGACCAGTTCATTTATCAATCCACAACCAATTATATATTTCATGCCAAGCTAATATCTGCTTGTATTTTAGTGCAACAACTGAAGCTAAAAGCTAATGTTAGCCTTCAACATGGCATCACCAGCAAAACACAAGTCTCTGAAAAATGATGAATGTGGGGTGAACTGGGGTTCATTTGCATTTAAAGCAGCATCCTATAAAACAGCCTGTTTTGAGGAGAGTTTCCTGCTTGTGTGTAAAATGGTATGGAAATAATCAGACCCTGAGTTGTTTTGAACAAAGTATGTCACAGACATTTTAGACATTTCATTCACATCTCTGGGAGCTGTGGGAAAAAAGTGCATATTAGGGAGTACTTTAAAAGATACCACTCTTACAAGCACAAAGCACGTGCACAGTTATTTGTTTTTTGGATGACATGAACATGAGGCACCACAAATGACCAAAACCACTAGAAAATGTGCAAAGTGCTGCAACATTTTGTGCTTCTGCTCTTTACATTAGGCCCTGTTTCTTGGCTGGCTTGTCTCGGTACCACCCCAGAAGGAGGTGGTGATGGTAGCTCAGCAGAGGTCGGTCTGGGCATGACTGAGCACGCAACAGAAAATGCATTATTTTTTAGAGTTTTGGAGGATTATATCAAATCCCCCAAACTACAGACAAATATTAACAATAGACATAAGATTTAACCCTGAACATGTGTCAAAAGTAACCAGCATACGGTGAAACAACAATGAGTCTAACGGTCAATGAGAAGGAAAAGGGGACTCTATACAAGGAACAGTAAAGGAAGGAAGACCGAAATAAAGGAAGCAAGTCAGGAGAACATGGAGCAATAATGAATGAAGAGAAAGAAAGGAGACAGGAGCATGTCTAGAGAGTCTTACACAATGGTCACGCCGATCCCCAGGGAGCCCCTCTCTTCAACTCTTCCTCTTTCATCTGTCTCTCTGAGCCGAGCAAGGATCCCAGAATACACATAGCGAGAGCTAAAATGGGCTTTGAGCTGAGTGATGAATTAACTGGGGTGTATTTGGGGGAGTGAGGGAGCATTGATGAGCAAGAGGAATATCAGAGAGAGAAAGCCAGCAACACAGCGAGGGACAGAAAATAGCTCCTGATGCTTCAATACAGGGTAATATTGTGACACTTTGTGGGGCTGATATTGTACTGATTCAGAGACACCAGTATTGTGATACTTAAAAAAAATATTAATAAACACTACAGATACAAACTTAACTGTCTGGGTGCCAGAATAATTTATTTCCTTCTCACCACAATGTGATGCTAATTGCTCTTGTGTACCAAGTTTGAGTTGCCCTAGCTTTACTCGTTTTCTAGTAACTTTAGCATTTACCATTTACCCTAGTGCAAATGGAAAGTTAACTTTGACCTTTGACCTTTTGAACCCAAACCCATATTCAGGTCAGGGTGTACGCCATCCAAGATATGTCTTAGATCCAGCTACTGTATCGATTTGAAAAGCCTACATCATTTCTTTCAGTAGTTATTGTGTTTGCAAGATTTAGGGGAAATCTGACATCTCCTTTGACCTCAAGGTAAGGCAAGGTAAGATAAGATAAGATAAGAAAAGATAAGGTAAGGTAAGAGGTAAGGTAAGGTAAGGTAAGATAAGATGAGATAAGATAAGATAAGCCTTTATTAGTCCCACAATGGAGAAATTCCAGGATTGCAGCAGCACAGGGATAGCAGCACATAGAGCAATAATAAGTAAGATACTAAGATAAGAATTGGTTAGCCAAAGCGGTAAATAAATATACATACCAGTCATGTGAAAAAATTAGGACACCCTGTATAAGCCCGTGTGCTTTTTAACATATTTGGACATATGGGCATTTAATACCAATGTTAAAAATACTGGGAGATTTACATAATACAACTAAACAATTAAAAATGAATTAAAGACGTTTTATAAATTTTCTGTAAAATGTAATTCTAAACAAATAGTGAGGAATAAATTAAGACACCCCCCATCTTTTTTAGGACACCTCCATATTCATTCCCACTTACAATGGCTAAAATACACTACCGTTCAAAAGTTTGGGGTCACTTAGAAATTTCCTTATTTTTGAAAGAAAAGCACTGTTTTTTTCAGTGAAGATAACTTTAAACTAATCAGAAATACACTCTAATATCTAATATACATTGCTAATGTGGTAAATGACTATTCTAGCTGCAAATGTCTGGTTTTTGGTGCAATACCTACATAGGTGTATAGAGGCCCATTTCCAGCAACTATCACTCCAGTGTTCTAATGGTACAATGTGTTTGCTCATTGTGTCAGAAGGCTAATGGATGATTAGAAAACCCTCGTGCAATCATGTTAGCACAGTTGAAAACAGTTTAGCTGGTTAAGCCCCATTTCCACCAGTATCACCTTGGCTTTACTTTTTTTTACTTGTTTCGGTTTTTCGCCATTTCCACCCAAGTCCTCACGGTTTAACCGTTACGATTTTCGTGCCTGTTCAGAGGCAGGGTACAGGCGAGCGAAAAGCGAGGTGTGAACTGACGTCAATCGACTGCTAAACGCTGATTGGTCAGGGCATAACGTCACCAAACGCGTCCATTTTGTTTTCTGTTGAAGCTACACGTCCGCCATTTGTAATTTCAGCGAGTAACTGCGGTGACTGGATTCACAATTGTGTTCCCATATAACGATGTCCACGCGCAAGTTTATTCCATGAACAAACGATGAGGTGCGGACTTTTCTGTCCCTCGTAGCCGATGACTACATCCAGAGCGAGTTGGTGGGGCAACTCGTAATGAAAAAATATACCAGGAAGTGTCCGGCCTGCTAGCAATGGCAGAGAATTTGGACTCGACACAGCCACGGAATTGGAAAACGGTGACGGTGAGTGTTGTTTTGTTATTGTCCGTCTTCTTGCCTTTCGGTCAAAAGCGCACTTTATTTAAGCAATAAAGAAAGTTGTTTAATTGTGGGCAATTGTGGTGATGGCTAGCCCGCTAATAGCTAGCTACCTCTGTACCTTGCTGCTACCTCGCATCAAGCTGCTGAATCGCGTTTTTATTTCAGTATTCACGTGAACAAAACGCTGACGTAAGCTTATTGTATTCTGGTTAAAAAGTTTTGTGTTTGCGGTACATGTTGCACTTTGTTTGTGAGCTTTATTGTGTGTTTTTTCCTTCTATACACAGTTTTCAAATCCCAGGGGTCCACCTCACTGGACCGCCAGCTCCATCACTATCCGGCATCTCCCGGTCAAGTGCTGGTAAGGCACAACAAACTGAAAATTACCACCCGGTTGTTTTTATATGTGATTGTTATTTTCTATAGACGCATAATAAGGAATTTAAAATGTCTTTCTACGTTTATAAAAATACTAGATTCAGGGGTGTTCATAGCCACAGTGGCGCAGTGTTATAGGTGTGTTGGTGGTGGAAATACTGTTGTATTTTCACAAAAAAAAAGGAGCACATGTACCGACTTCAAATCAACATGCTTGATTGAAATTCTTCAAGTCAGCTAACACTATTAACCCATTCTGATTTATGAGGCCACAGTACAAAGAAATTCTTTTAAAAATAACCCATTAAATCAAAATACTTTTTACAATTAATCCTTTTTGAAATGAAGGGGGGCCTAACCACATCACCACAGAAGTTTCTTATAGTCCACTCTACTGAGGGGCAACAACATGACAGTTGAGCTTAAATACAGCAACGAAGCATCCCACCACAGGCTTTCAACAGTTTTAATTCCATAATATTTTTTCTGACATGTTTTGATCCGGTGTTATCTAAATACAATGACTTCTGTCTTTCATATAGGCAAGCTGAAGAGGTCCAGCAACATTGCAGACCTTGCATCACTGATGGCCCAGAATCATGCTGAGGAGATGCGGATCCATGAAAGGATGCTCGAACAGCGCGAAAGACACCTGCAGTTAGCCGCATTAAGAAGGGATGAGCTGACAGAGACGGCTTCCTTCCACGGAGCCTTCCGAAACCATTTTGGCAGTCTGGTCGAAGTACTGAAAGCTCCCCATTTGTTAACATGTTTTGGGAATATTTGTAATGTAATAAAATGTTAGTCTTTTGGATAAAAGTGTGGTTTGTATATTATAACACTGGATGATAAAGGCGAATAATCACATACACATTCCATTGCCTCATATGACCCTAATCCTGCTGTTCAGCCATAAAGGTGTCAAGATTTTTAATGGTAATGTTATTGTTAAATTTAATAAATATTACCACTGCTGTATCCATTGCTCTACATTGGGTACAGTTTTTAAGTAAAATTGTAAGCAGTTGCACAGGTGTAATTTACATTCAGCAGTAGACACTGATAAAGGTAAAAGTCGAATTGGGTAAAAGGTAAATACATGTGAATTGAATGTTATATCGGCATTCCAAATTCTGAGAATTCCAATAAATTATAAGCAGTCTAGTATAATACAAAGCGAAAATACCCATACATGTAAACCCAAATATAACATTTTCGATGTTGTAAACGTTGACATGTATATGATAAACCTATGCTATTGTGATTCAATAGATCCATAGTGATCTTTGGTTTGAAAAAGAAAATTATAATTTGGTGTTGGCAGTGTGACAATGTCAGTGTATTTAGTAGGATTAAAAAAAGTTTCATCATAAAATTCCAAGGTCAATTGGCATTTCCATCAAACCAAAAGTGAGTTGTCAAGCTGCAGCGTTTTTTTTTTTTTTGGAGTCATTTCTACGTTGTTTTAGTGTGTAATTAGCCACCACTGAACAGATAACCCTTATAAATAACAATAGATGGGAAAAAAGATACACAATGGGACTAGATTTGGATTGGCTTTTTTAAAATATTTTTAATTATTTGGTAAGTTAAAGTTAACTGGAAGTATAACAAGTTTCCACATATAATTCCAAGGTCAAATTGGCAATTCCATCAAACCAACAGTGCATTCAGTCTAGCTGCTGCTTTTTTGGGGAAGTCAGTTTATCATCAGTGTATCATTATTACACAATACACAAAATGGGTCTAGATTTGGATTGGCTTTTTTATAATATTATAAATTATTTGGTAAGTTAAAGGGGTTTAGGATTAAGCTTCTGCATTATTTTAAATTACTCCGGTGTTTCAGCATTTAATTAACCGTCTGTTAACATTTAACCGTTTTGAACAACAGAGGCGACGTAGTTTAAAAGTGCACAACATTTTATTTAAAAAAACACGTTTGACATATGTATGCACATGAACACTGAACAAATGAAATGATCTCTGCTTCATATGCAGCTGCTTCAGATTCCTCCTGGGCAACCGCTATTCTCCTCTCCTGCTCCAACGTGTGTTGTCTCAATCCACGTCGTCTTCTCCTGTAAAATTCTCTTGTCTCATTAAAGACATTCATTGTGTTAAAAACCGTGGAAATCCTCCACTCGTAATCCGCTATTTTTTTCTGTGTTGTTGAGGAGTCAGTCTCGTCCTTTATACGTCAGCAGTGTAGCGCCACCTCGATCCCGCCCACCCCAGCAATACTCGGCTTTCCGCGGTTGTGATGGAGGCGCAGCCGTGGGAGAAACAAGTAGTAAAGAAAAGAAAAGAGTAGCGCAGAACTATATAGTGGAAATGTGGCTTTAGAGAAGCTATAAAACTGACCTTCCTTTGAGCAGGTTGAGTATCTGGAAAAAAATTATTATTTCAAATACAAATCATTATTTCTAACCTTGTCAATGTCTTGACTATATTTTCTATTCATTTTACAACTCATGGTGGTAAATAAGTGTGACTTTTCATGGAAAACACAAAATAATTGTCTGGGTGACCCCAAACTTTTGAACGGTAGTGTAAATGTAAAAAAAATGCAAATAAAACAAAAACAGTGTTTGACATAGATACGTGAACATTTCTTAATAAAGAACTGAATATTTAAAGGGGTGTCCAAATTTTTTTCACATGACTGTATGTCCACAATTATACACAGTGCAGGAGCATTGCAGCTGGATGATATCAACAGCATTACGGTTAGTTAAATTGCCCAGCAAAATATAAATATGGACACAGACAGTATTGAAGTGTTGTTGCCACCCTCAATAATAACTGTAATTGTCTTAGTTGTGTATTGGCGGAGACGATCTCTATTGTGCAAAGTTATGACATTTAACACGGCCTCTATGAATAGCACTGGTTAGATTATAAAGTCTGACAGCCGTAGGTAGGAAGGACCTGTAGAACCTCTCCCTCAAGCACTTAGGATGGCACAGCCTACCACTAAATGCGTTCAGTGTGTCCCACATGGGGTGAGACTCGGACTCCAGCAGAGATGACAGCTTAGCCACCCTCCTCCTCTCTTCTATCTCCTCCACTGAGTCGAGGAGTCGCCCCAGAATAGAGCTGGCTTTTTTGATTAGTCTGTTCAGTCTCTTCCTGTCAGCTGCCGTGATGCCACTGCCCCAGCAGACCACTCCAAACGTGATGGCTGATGCCACCACCGAATCGTAGAAGGTCTTCAGTAGTGCCCCTTGTACTTCAAAAGACCTGAGTATCCTCAGGTGGAACAGCATGCGCTGCCCCTTCTTGTAGAGCGTGTTGGTGTTGTGTGACCAGTCCAGTTTATTGTTCAGGTGAACACCCAGGTAATTATAAAATGTCACCATCTCAATGTCTGTTCCCTGGATGTTTACTGGTGCTGTGGGGGGTTGTCCTTGCCTGCAGCAGTCAACCTCCAGTTCCTTGGTTTTCCTCGCATTGATCTGGAGGCAGTTCCGCAGGCACCAGTCCACAAAGTCTGGATAAGTCCTCTGTACTCCGCATCATCCCCATCAGAGATGAAGCTGACGATCGCAGAGTCATCAGAGAACTTCTGTAGATGGCAGTGTGGTGTGTTGTGTGAAAAGTCAGCAGTATAAAGGGTGAACAGGAAGGGAGCAAAAACCGTTCCCTGGGGGGCCCCCGTGCTACCGATGATTGTGTCGGACACACAATCTCAGGTTCTCACAAACTGTGGCCAGTTAGTGAGGTAGTCCAGGATCCACGATGACAGGTGCTGGTCCACCCCATACACAACAGCTTGTCCCTCAGGATCACTGGTTGAATGGTGTTGAAAGCACTGGAGAAATTAAAGAACATGATCCTCACAGTGCTCCCAGGCTTCTCCATGGGACAAGGAAAGATGTAAGAGGAATATCACTGCATCCTCCACCTCGATGCCATGCTGGAAGGCAAACTGAAGTGGATCCATCGCTGGTCCCACCAGGGGGCGGAGGTGGACGAGGAGCAGCCTCTCCAGGGTCTTCATTAGGTGTGATGTGAGGGTCACTGGTCTGTAGCTGTTCAGGTCCTTGGGGTGCGGAGTCTTCGGCACGGGTACCACACAGGACGTTTTCCACAGCTGTGGTACCCTCCCCAGCTTCAGGCTCAGGATGAAGATGTGCTCCACGATCCCACACAGCCAGTCTGCACAGGACTTGAGGATCCTCGAGTTGATGGCGTCTGGACCTGCAGCCTTCCTCGCCTTGATTTTCTTCAGCTCAGCTCTCACCTGGGTCTTAGTGAGGGACAGACTGGGGCAGGGGGGTTGTATGCTGGGAGTGTGGGGGGGGGGGGGGGGGTGTTGGGCCTGTAAGGGGAAAAACAGCAGGGGATGTGCACTGAGAGCTGGTGGGTGTAAGAGGAGGGTGGAGAGAGGGCAGTGGACAGGGGGACTAGATGAAGGTGGAGGCATAAGGGGTTGGTGGGCAGGCGGAGGAGAGGGCAGCTGGTCAAACCTGTTAAAGAACAGGTTCAGGTTGTTCATCCACTCCCTACCCCCCACGGCCTGGGAGGAGGTACTCTGGTGCCCAGAGATGGTTTTGAGGCCTCTCCAGACACCACTGACGTCACTCTGCTGCAGCTTGTCCTTCATCTTCTTCCTGTAGCTGTCCTTCCCCTCTCTGATCTTCCTCCTTAGTTCCCCCTGTACGGACTTTAGCTACTCCTTGTTTCCCGACCTAAAGATCCTTTTCTTCTCCCTCAACAGTGTCTTTATTTCAGGGTTGATCCAGGGTTTGTTGTTTGAGAAACACTGTATGGTCTTGGTGGGTATGGTGTTCTCCACACAGAAGTTGATGTAATCTGTGATGGTGTGTGTGAGGCCGTCAATGTCCTCACCATATGGATCATAGAGGTGCTCCCACACAATGGATTCAAAACAGTCCTTCAGAGCGTCCTCCACCTCCTCGGACCATAGCTTCACTGTGCGGGTAACAGGAGATTGTCTACGTACCGGGGGTTTGTACACAGGCAGGAAGTGAACCGGGTTGTGATCAGATCTTCCAAGGGGGGAAGGGGTGATGAGGGGTAAGCCTCCTTGCTGTTTGCATAAAATAAGTCCAGTGTTATTGTCTCTGTTGTGGCACGTGACATACTGGGTGAAAGGGCAAAGTGGAGGACAGGGAAGCATGGTTAAAATGAGCTGGTCATCCGATGGCTGCTCTACTGCTTTACTGCTCAAGGTCATCCAATGACAGTCTACTTGTAATATGTGCATCATCAGTGTATATCAAACCATGGCATCAAGTTTCAAAACATTTGGAATAAAGCTGTAGGAGGAGTTGATTTCGCAAAACAGTTATCGGTTAACAGTTGTCTATTAAGTGAGGTGAAACCGGAGGTCATAAGTCAAGGTCGAAAATTTCTGCAAAATTCATCTGATCAGAGCCAAATTACAATATGTGCATCACCAGAGGCTATCAAACCATGGCACCAAGTTTCAAAAAAATTTGAAAAAAACTGACAGACTGCCCCATAACATAGTCTTCACCCTTTGACCTCTTTGGGCTTCGACCGGCGGGGGATAATAAGTGCATAATACGTCCCCTTTAAAGATCCCGATTATCTCTGAAACTGAACTGAAGTTGTAAGAATGGAACAATGTAGCTCAACAGTCTGGGCTGCATGCATTTTCTTTTTTCACAAGTTTTTTTTTTTTTTCCTAGCTTGTCACTTACTAGGAAGTATTTTACATTATCATATGAGCTTTATCAACCACTCTTTTTTAATTCTCCCCCATCTCCTCCACCATTATTTTTCATCTGATTTAACTTTCTTTCACTCGGTCTGCTTGTCTAAACATTGTCAACAGAAGTCGGTGCATCTAGCTGAGAAGCACACACGTGCACGAGCCCATATTACTTGTGCCTTTGGCAAGGACAGAAGAAACTTCCTCTGTGCCTGACGCACAGTTTCTGAGAGGTCAGTCAACTCATTTCAGCTTGTTATCATGCCTGGGCCAGCTGACTGTTTAAAGCAGAATAAAAATCATTTAAGACCACCGGAAGTAAATAATCCCAGCAGGCATGTTTTTCACAACATCAGCTGCTTATTGCAGTATGTGACTTTCAATTTGAGCATAAAAACAGAAATAATGCATTTAATAGGGAGAAATACTGTATTTTTGACCTTCATGAATCATCAGGCTGAAAACATTGAAATTCTATGAAAGGTTTTGTCAATTTTTTCATGCAGGTCAAGACTCACCCTGAGAAAGCACCTGCAGCCCATATTAAATCAAAACGTCTCACCACATCTCTTGGAGAAAAGTAGATTATGATTTACTGTCAAGTCCTTCAGACCTCTTTGTGTCGCCACAATTCATAGTAATGAATAATTAATAACATTGCAGCTGTTGTACAATATGCACAACTGTCATTGGTGGATCTCATTAATAACCTCTTACTGACCACTTGGTGCGTCTCTGACAATTCAAACAAAGTACAAAGTACATCATATTTTGAGGCCTCCTATGTTTATGGATGAGTTTGTGATGTTATGTAAGTAATAACCTGATGTTCCAGTTTTGTCCTTCCCAACACTGTTCGGAAAAAAAAGTTGTGCTACATTACCTTGTTAATCAAGACATTTAAAGATGAGAATGAATGTAAGAGGGTGAGACTTATTATTAACAAAATTGGTAAGAGAGCACATAACTTAAATTATCAATTATGTCCAATTATAGGAGTACAACTTTTAACCCAGATGGTCAATGATGGAGTAGCTCATTCCATGCTCAGATCTCCTAACCCTTGACCTTGACCTTAAGCATAGCAATAGATACAGACCCATCTAAGATGTGATTAAAGTCAAGGTCAATGGTCTAGCAGGAGTAACGTTTTTTGTGAAATCATAAATGCCCAAATCTTCTGACCTTTGACAATGACCTTGACCTCAGTCTGGATGCAGGCCTACCTGAGGATCATTATGGTTGAGTTTCGGGAGAATCGAGGTAATTGCCTAGGACAAGTAGTGATTTTTCTTCTAAAATCACGTAACTGCCCAGACCTCCTGACTTTTGACCTTGACACTGAACACAACCTGGATGTATACCCTCCTGAGGATCATTGTGAGTGAGCTTGGCGAGCATCAAGGCAATTTCCCAGGAGGAGTAGCAATTTTTCTGAAATCACATAAGTGGCCAGTTCTCCTGACCTTTGACCCTGACTACAACTTAGATACAGACCCACTTGAGGATCATTGTGAGTGAGTTGGGTGAGCATCAGGGCAGATTCCTAGGAGGAGCAGCAATTCCCGTGAAACGTGGACAGATGGACAGATGATGGACACCATGTCATCACATTAGTGCCTTTTAGCTTCGCTAAAAAGGAGATAAGGGATTCAAGTGATTTTTAATTCTGGCCATAATTCTATGCTATACTACATTATACTGTGCTATATAATGTTATATTGTACAATAGTAATAAATAATATGGTGTCATTTATGATGCTATACTATACTATAGCATTCTATGATATTCAATATTTTATTTAATACTATTCTATAATATGCTACAATACAAAATGTTGCCCCATGCAGTCTTGTTATGGAATACTACTACAACATTATACAAAAGACTGCACCTTACTATGTTACATAATACTACGTAGTATTATAATATGCTAAACTACTCTGCAGTTAGATTTTTTAGCAACAGTAAAAACAAGAGACTTCCAGCTTTTTCTGTGGTCACCAGAATTTTATCATCTACAACCCTATGCCATGCTTTTCATTTTCCCCACACAGGCATATCAATGACCCCTTATATTTTGTAAGTGATTTTGTCATCTACGTATGTTGTCAGATTTTGCTCCATCTAAGACATGGGTCTGCAACCTTTGCCAACCAAAGAGCCATTTTGCCCGTCTCTGACTAAAACAGAAGTGGCTGAGGGCCACAACAGCAATTTGACCTTTAAAATAAAGATTATGCTGCTTATAAAATTTTTGATAATACTCATACATAGTTCTGAATATTATGTGGCACTAATGAATTCATACTACAACAGTGGAAAAAACTGTCAAGCATTATATACAGTATATATATATATATATATATATATATATATATATATATATATATATATACAGTGGGGAAAAAAGTATTTAGTCAGCCACCAATTGTGCAAGTTCTCCCACTTAAAAGATGAGAGAGGTCTCCAATTTTCATCATAGGTATACCTCAACTATGAGAGACAAAATGAGAAAAAAAAAATCCAGAAAATCACATTGAAGGATTTTTAATGAATTAATTGGTAAATTCCTTGGTAAAATAAGTATTTGGTCAATAACAAAAGTTCATCTCAATACTTTGTTATATACCCTTTGTTGGCAATGACAGAGGTCAAACGTTTTCTGTAAGTCTTCACAAGGTTTTCACACACTGTTGCTGGTATTTTGGCCCATTCCTCCATGCAGATCTCCTCTAGAGCAGTGATGTTTTGGGGCTGTCGCTGGGCAACATGGACTTTCAACTCCCTCCAAAGATTTTCTATGGGGTTGAGATCTGGAGACTGGCTAGGCCACTCCAGGACCTTGAAATGCTTCTTACGAAGCCACTCCTTCGTTGCCCGGGCAGTGTGTTTGGGATCATTGTCATGCTGAAAGACCCAGCCACGTTTCATCTTCAATGCCCTTGCTGATGGAAGGAGGTTTTCACTCAAAATCTCACGATACATGGCCCCATTCATTCTTTCCTTTACACGGATCAGCCGTCCTGGTCCCTTTGCAGAAAAACAGCCCCAAAGTATAATGTTTTCACCCCCATGCTTCACAGTAGGTATGGTGTTCTTTCTCCTCCAAACACGACAAGTTGAGTTTTTACCAAAAAGTTCTATTTTGGTTTCATCTGACCATATGACATTCTCCCAATCCTCTTCTGGATCATCCAAAGGCTCTCTAGCAAACTTCAGACGGGCCTGGACATGTACTGGCTTAAGCAGGGGGACACGTCTGGCACTGCAGGATTTGTTCCTTGGCAGCGTAGTGTGTTACTGATGTAGCCTTTGTTACTTTGGTCCCAACTCTCTGCAGGTCATTCACTAGGTCCCCCCGTGTGGTTCTGGTATTTTTGCTCACCGTTCTCATGATCATTTTGACCTCACGGGGTGAGATCTTGCGTGGAGCCCCAGATCGAGGGAGATTATCAGTGGTCTTGTATGTCTTCCATTTTCTAATAATTGCTCCCACAGTTGATTTCTTCACACCAAGCTGCTTACTTACCTATTGCAGATTCAGTCTTCCCAGCCTGGTGCAGGTCTACAATTTTGTTTCTGGTTTCCTTTGACAGCTCTTTGGTCTTGGCCATAGTGGAGTTTGGAGTCTGACTGTTTGAGGTTGTGGACAGGTGTCTTTTATACTGATAACGAGTTCAAACAGGTGCCATTAATACAGGTAACGAGTGGAGGACAGAGGAGCCTCTTAAAGAAGAAGTTACAGGTCTGTGAGAGCCAGAAATCTTGCTTGTTTGTAGATGAACAAATACTTATTTTACCAAGGAATTTACCAATTAATTCATTAAAAATCCTTCAATGTGATTTTCTGGATTTTTTTTTTGTCATTTTGTCTCTCATAGTTGAGGTATACCTATGATGAAAATTGGAGACCTCTCTCATCTTTTAAGAGGGAGAACTTGCACAATTGGTGGCTGACTAAATACTTTTTTGCCCCACTGTGTATATATATATATATATATATACAGTATATATATATATATTTATATATATATATATATATATATATATATATACTGTATATATATATATATATTTTTTTTTTTTTTTTTTTTTTTTACTTATTTGTACCCGTAGGTAGATTTGGTTTGCAGTCTGGTGACAAGCCACCGGCCACTGGTCGCTGCGTGCGCGAGCGCCCTAAACCTACATGTTTTGGGTTTTTTTTGGTATGCGGGAGGAAACCGGAAAAATCCCGGAGTAAACCCACGCAACACGGGGAGAACATGCAAACTCCACACAGCTCACTGTTGGTCGGGGGCTGGAATCGAACCCACGATCTCATGATCCCCGCGATCCCCCGGCCAAGGGTAAAACTGTGCTGCCACAGTGCTAAACCACTGCGCCACCGTGCAGCCATGGTGATATATATATATCACCATGTTATATATATATATATATATATATATATATATATATATATATATATATATATATATATATATCATCGTTTATGACTGTTCTGTGCTGAAAAGTAAATTTCTGAATATCTGACCATAATTTTTTGGATAGTTTTTTTAATTATCAGCACATTTATAAATTGTTTAAATCTGAAAAATATCATCCATCTCCTACTTTCAACAGTGATCATACAGCTTTACATCCTGATATTTTAATAAATTAGAAACAAAAAATTTATTTAGAAGAAGCTACTTTTCATCCTTTTTATGTTTCCTCATCAATCTGACAACTAGTGGATTGGTTGTCTGATATTCTTCTTTATTTGTTTTGAAATAAAAAAGAATTCTAAATAACTTTCTAAATAGTATAACTTTAAAATCATTTGGTGCAAATTAAGCCAATTAGAAATAATTACAGTGGAGTAGAAACATGTTTAAAAAATATTTTCTTAGCTAAATATTGGTTATAATTTTATTAAAAAAAATGTGTGGCACTAATAGACAATCTGCACATACGGCGGGGGGAGGGGCTGAAAAGTACATAGGATGACTAAGAAGGTGTTAAGCTACAGCAGTGAAACTAGTCATGCAATAAATTCAACCTTTTCTGATACTAACTGCATAGTTTCTTTTCAGATACACTGACATTGGAGACTATGTTGAAAAATAACGCACATTTGGTCAAATTTGACCACTGCATCATGGTCAGCCTATGAACTTTTCAGCCCCCCCCCCCCCCCCCCAGCAGTTATCCTGCAGAGAAAAAGTTGAAAGCAACCTTAAAATAAAAGGCTCACCTCTACATCACTGTCACAGAATCTTTTCTCCTTTTTTCACTCATTGGATCTCCTTTTACTATTTTTTTCTTTTTTATTTACAGATTGTGTGGAAAACCTGTCAGCTGTATGTTGCTGATTTAAGACAAATATATCCAGTACATGGCGTTTCATAATAAAAGCACAAAACAAAAACAACCATTCTGAAAACTGAATCGCTGTAGAGGGCTTTTATTTTGACATCACTCAGGAAGTATTGAGTTGTGATGGTGAAAATATTATTACACTAATTCAGACCATGTCTCGTGAATCCAGCATTTATAGCGCAGGCGACTATAAGGTTAGTGAGCAGGAATTCAAAGATTGTTTCTCATTTTTAAGGATAATTAAGGTGTTGATTTTAGATAATCACATTTATGACTTTTTATGGACCTGTTGACACAACAGGTTGTTTTCATTGTTTGTGCTCTTGTGGAGAAATTCTCTCAACAACCACACATGAATGCAAATTAATCTGTCCACACAGAATTAGACTATTTTCCTCTGTGATTTTACTTTCTCTAGCTCTGCTCATGTCTTACCAAGAGTGGCAGGAAGCAGCTGCTGTCCGTGCTCTCTCTATATACAGTATACTGAGGAGAAGCTGAGCGGCTCTGTGCAGCTGCCATCAGATGTGACACAGTCACGCAGCCCGGAGTTACCTGAGCTGCTCCCTTAAATAGGGCTTCACAGAATACTCAGCTGATGGGAATGTCATCAGCTGACTGATTACCAGCCATCCCTGCGGAGTGCAGCTCTGACAGCTGGAAGCCCCGCCGAGACGCTGTCACAATAAGAGCCCGAAGGCCCTGTGGTAAACCAGAGCAGAGAACGGAGAACTACCGGACAACCCGAGTGCGGACAGAGTCAGCACTTGGAGCATGACAGTTTTACTTTCCATGGGTAATCCCTTTGTCTGTCCTGTGTTTGTTTCTGTTGTTTGGTTGTCTACTGTCATGCTGCTGTTACACTGTAATTTCCCAGTTTGGGATCAATAAAGTACATCTATCTATCTATCTATCTATGTATCTACATTAATGGTGGAAAAAGTTTTGAACTGATTTATCTTGGTCTTATTTTTTTACATCACAAAAACCTGGCATTTAAGATAAGATAAGATAAGATAAGATAAGCCTTTATTAGTCCCACAACGGGAAAATTCCAGGATTGCAACAGCACAGGGATAGCAACACTCAGAGCAACAATCAGAAGGCAAGAAAAAAAAAACAAGCAAGCAAGAGCAGCTAATATACATATGTACATATCACTATAATATATATATATATACACACACAGACACACAGTGCAGAGCATTGTAGCTAGATGGAATAAATATGTAAATATATAAACACACACAGTGCAGAGCATTGTTGCTAGATGGGATGAAACAGCACAACCGTCTACTTAGTTATCCTACATGGTATGATTATGTACCCATACATATTCTCACTCTCCATAGCGACCGGTATTTTCCTAGTTGTATGCCGGAGGGGACCATTGTGTAAGTCTATTGCATCTTTTGCATTCAAAAAACTATTAGTTTGTTACGTCTTTTTGCTATCTCTGCGAGCAGCCCTGCTTAGGTTGTACAGTCTGACAGCCGTTGGTAGGAAGGACCTGCGAAACCTCTCGGTTGTGCACCTGGGATGATGTAGTCTGCTGCTAAATGAGCTCCTCAGTGCATTCAGTATGTCCTGCATAGGGTGGAACTCGGACTCCAGCAGAGATGACAGTTTAGCCACCGTCCTTCTCTCTCCTATCTCCTCCACCGGATCAAGGCGCTGCCCCAGGACAGAGCTAGCTTTCTTGATCAGTTTGTTCAGTCTCTTCCTATCGGCTGCAGTAATGCCACTGCCCCAGCAGACCACTCCAAAAGTGATGGCTGATGCCACCACCGTGTCGTAGAATGTCTTCAGCAGCGCCCCTTGTACACCAAAAGGCCTGAGTCTCCTCAGCAGGAACAGCCTGCGCTGTCCCTTCTTGTAGAGTGCGTCAGTATTGTGTGACCAGTCTAGTTTATTGTTCAGATGAACACCCAGGTACTTGTAGGATGTCACCATCTCGATGTCTGTTCCCTGTATATTTACTGGTGCTGTGAGGGGTTGTCCTTGCCTGCGGCAGTCCACCACCAGCTCCTTAGTTTTCCTCGCGTTGATCTGGAGGCAGTTCCGATGGCACCATTTGAACAAGGGTGTGAAGACTTTTTTATATCCACTGTATAAAATCTGAGGCCAGTCTGATGAACGATTTGAGAGGTATCTGAGGAACACACACACAGAGATTTGTTGCATTTATAGGTAGATGAATGTAACATATATATTTTTAATTATCGAACATCCTCCCGTCAAACCTCCTTCTAAGATTCATATCTCGTTCGTCTCACAGTAAGTGTATTCCTTCTGAGTCTGTTTCCCTCTGTCCATAGTCTTAGTCTTAGTCACAATCATAGTTGTGTTTTGCCCCACGCGGCTCATTATTTTGTCATTTGTCTTCCTTTAATAAATTATGCAAACTCATCGGGTGCCTATAGTGTCTCATTTGCGGTCCGTGAGGACTGCAGCATGACAGTAGGTCGCAGCCAGACTGAGATGCCTGGTCACCGTGAGTTTGCTTTGGACTTGAGTTTTTTCCCTTCTCCGGGGAGCTCGTTTCGCTCAGTATGTCCACTCTCGAGCGTGGGTATTGTCCCGAGTGGCTCCAGGAGGTAGATGGCTACTTGGCAGAAGCCTGTCTCCTCATGCCAACCTATGCAGCATACGAGCCCCTGGGTGTCGCTCAGAGGACTTCATTAAAATACCATCTCACCACCTTTCCGGAGGGAAAACAGCGAGTGGCGTGGATAGTGTCACAACGTGTACGGATAGAGAGAGCACTCGTGAGCGCAGCCAAGGAACCCTCACCTCCTTCCCTGAGAACGGCATCCCCGACGAGGAGGGAGATCTGTGGACTGGAGGGAAATCCCAGCAGGAGGCCGATGGTGGGGCAACTCCATTCCTCGCCTCGGGAGTCAGCTCCTGTCACCCGTCCAGCCCAGGTGCAGCGTTTCCCTGGCTTCACCTCGCCCTCTGCCGGTAAACGTCATCACACAGCCACCGGTAAGCCTCTGTGAGAACCCCGTCCGGATCCAGTTCCGGGTCGTCGAAGGAACTTTGCTGTCAGTCAGCTGTTTCTCCTGCGTCACGTCAAGAGGGAAACCCCACAGCCTCCCCCTCCGGGTCGTCTGTTCCTGCTGTCCCGTCAGCTCCTCGGGCCCGGATCGCCTCGGCTGTCACCCCCTCCTCGACGCTTTCCCCGGCTGCTGTGAGTGCCACGAGTCCTGCTTCGGCGAAGCCCGTCATCGATCCATTGCGAGCGGCTCCTCCTCGTCTTCCCGGGGGGCCCTCCGTCACTATCCAGTGGGGGAAGGGAGGAACCAAGTCCACTGCAGCGGGTCCCATCGGTCCTCAGCAAAGCAGTGTTCCCCGCGTTCAGGACTACACTGCCGGATGAGGAAGGAGCCTGCGGCCCTGGAGAGTTTGGATCCAGCCCAGCAGCCACGTCACGGGCAGAGGAGGAGGGCGGACTGCAAATTGGAGCCTGCGCCGATGACGAACCGTCCCCGGGTCTCCATGGAGGAGCGGTTCGACCCAGCAGGTCGAGGATCTCCTGCCACCACGCCGTGTGGGTCGTCGGTGTGGACGTCAGCGTTGGACGGTCCTCAGACTGTGGAGACCATCGTGCCGGCTGCGGAGCCCACTGTAGCCGAGTGGGAGCCAGAGGAGGTCCTTCTACGTCCTGAACCCGGATCGCCGAAGTCCTGGATGGCGACAGAACTCGAGATCAGGCAAGTGCTCTATTTTGTCTTCCTCCTTTCTACTCTGGAGCATTTTTGCCTGTCTCTCGGGGAGACGAGTGGGGTGCAGCCATCCGCTGCATCCGAGCTTGTCTCGCCAGGTTCTGTCGCCGCCAGTGATCCTGATTCTGGTTCTTTTCCCTCTCCTGAGCCTTCTCCCAGGGTCGCCGGTGATGAATTGGTCCTGGTCTCTGTTCTGGAGGTTCCGGGCTCGGGGTTGGAGGTCATCCCTGGTGCTGTTCCGACCCAGTCGGGGTCCATCGTGGGTGCAGCCGCGACCCAGGAGGTGGAGCTGCAGATCCTCCGCTGATCATAGCTGGACTGGTCCCTCGTTTTTTCCCCATTCCTTGTTTCCGTCCATCAGGGGCCGCTGGGACTTCCCGTTTTTGGCTCGGCTCTCCCTCGCTATCCCTCTCCATAGGGAGGCCATCTCCGAGTGCTCTCCTGCGGTTCTGGTGGCGAAATGACGTGGGTCGGCCGCCTGGGACACTGCTTCGCCCGTTTGGTGTTCTGGGTCGGCCGCCCAACAGATCAGTCTTTCAATTCGGGCACCTGGTTCGGCCGCCAGAAGTACTGTTTCTCCGGGCCTGGGACTGGGGTAGGCCGCCCGAGCTGATCCTTTTCCCCCTGTTAGCGATCTGGACGCGAGACGCAGGCAGACCACCTGAACTTGTGGTTTGTTACTCCATTGCACTCTGCCTGTCGTCATTCCTGTTTTTGTCCCCCCCCCCCTCCCTCCTCTGTATGATTAGGGATGTTTTTGTGTTTGGGGTCTTGGACTATATTGTACTGTGTTTATCGCTGCTCTTTAGCGTGTGTTATTTTTTCCCTCTCCTCTGTTGTCTGAGGGTTGTTTTCTGTGTTGCCTGTGCTGTTTATTTATTCCTTACTGAACTGTTGTATGTCACCGCCCAGTAGCGTGTGTTTTTTTTTTTTCCTTTTCCTTCGCTCTTGTGTGGTATTTATACACTGAACCGTATGTATCACTGCTCTGTGGCTTGAGTTTTGTTCTTCTTTTCCCCCTAGTATTATGGGATATGCTACAATTTTGTGCCTGTATTTGAGTTCCTGTTTTCTCTGAGGTTCTGCTTGTGGTCATTTTGAGTTTTTTTTTTCCTCTGATCTTCTCCTCATGGTTTTTTTTTTTCTGTGTACAGTATATGTGCGTGTTTTTTCTTCTGTACTGGTTGCCATATTCTGGTTGCTGGAGTTTTTTTTTTTTTCTTTGATTTTGAGCTTTGATTCTTGCCCGCCTGGCCTTTCCCCCACCTCCCTCCCTGGGGTGGTCCTGTTGACCCTCTGGGTGGGTGGGTGGGGGGCTTCGTTGTTACATGGCGCCTGGAATTTGCCTTGCGAACGGGGGCTACTGTCATGGTCCGAGTGCTGACTCTGTCCACACTCGGGTTGTCCGGTAGTTCTCCGTTCTCTGCTCTGGTTTACCACAGGACCTTCGGGCTCTTATTGTGACAGCGTCTCGGCGGGGCTTCCAGCTGTCAGAGCTGCGCTCTGCAGGGATGGCTGGTAATCAATCAGCTGATGACATTCCCATCAGCTGAGTATTCTGTGAAGCCCTATTTAAGGGAGCAGCTCAGGTTACTCCGGGCTGCAACCTCGTCGAACATCCTCTTGTCAAACCTCCTTCTAAGATTCATATCTCGTTCGTCTCACAGTAAGTGTATTCCTTCTGAGTCTGTTTCCCTCTGTCCATAGTCTTAGTCTTAGTCACAGTCAGAGTTGTGTTTTGCCCCACGTGGCTCATTATTTTGTCATTTGTCTTCCTTTAATAAATTATGCAAACTCATCGGGTGCCTATAGTGTCTTATTTGCGGTCCGTGAGGACCGCAGCTTGACAAAAACTAACACAACTATAAAACCTATATACATCATAGCTTAATATATGATGACCCGTATAAACACATGAATCATCCCATTGCACAAAGAAGGAGCAGAGTGAAAATGTGAGGTACCAGTTAGTCTGTAAGGTGCAGTGTGGCAGCATAGCTATGACCAGAATACAACATCATAGTGAGTTATTGTACAGTGAAATTGCATGTGGCAGGAAAGATTTCCTGTACCTGGCCGTTTGACAACGAAGCAGTAGTAGTAGTAGTCTACTGGAGAAAGTGCTTCGCTGTCTATCTAGTGTGTGGTGGAGGGGGTGATCAGGATTGTCCATGATAGATCGCAGTTTATTTAGTGTTCTCCTCTCCACCACTGTCTCAAAGGTCTCCGGTCTGAGACCAATTACAGAGCCGGCCCTCTTGATAATCTTGTCAAGTCTGTTGGTATCTCTGGCCCTGATACTGCTATCCCAACAGACAGCAGCAAAGAAGATGGCACTGGTGACAGCAGTCTGGTAGAAAAGCTCCAGCATCCTGCTGCACATGCTGAAGGATCTCAGCTTCCTCAGGAAGTAGAGTCTGCTCATCCCCTTCTTGTGCACAGCATCGGTGTTGGATTTCCAGTCCAACCCGCTGCTGATCCTGACACCCAGATATCTGTAG
Source organism: Pholidichthys leucotaenia (assembly GCA_020510985.1). Lineage (NCBI taxonomy): Eukaryota > Metazoa > Chordata > Actinopteri > Cichliformes > Pholidichthyidae > Pholidichthys > Pholidichthys leucotaenia. Next base: position 431,816,672 of record CM035841.1, read on the forward strand.
TCTTCAACCACTCCCACATCCTCCCCCCTAATCTGCAGTGGCTGAGAAGGCGTCTTCCTCTTCCTGAAGTTAATCACCATCTCCCTGGTCTTGCTGACATTCAACCTCAGGTGATTCTGCTCCATCCACTCCACAAATCTGTCTACCAGTGCCCTGCACTCCCCTTCCTCTCCTCCTCTTATACACCCCACAACAGCTGAGTCATCAGAGAATTTCTGCAGGTGGCATGACTCAGTGTTGTACTGAAAGTCAGTGGTGTACAAGGTAAAAAGAAAAGGAGAGAGCACAGTCCCCTGTGGAGCTCCCATATCACTAGCCACCACTCCAGACAAGACATTGCCCAGCCAGACAAACTGTGGTCTGCCTGTCAGGTAGTCAGTAATCCAGGAGATCACAGAGCTGTCAACACCCATCACCTGCAGCTTCTCACCCAGCAGCAGTGGCTGGATGGTGTTAAAGGCACTGGAGAAATCAAAAAAAGTGATTCTCACAGTATCTCCTCCAAAATCCAGGTGCAGATGGGCTTGTTGCAGCAGGTAGATGACAGCATCTTGCAACTCCTAAATGGGGCTGATATGCAAACTGCACAGGGTCCAGCCACGTCTTCACCTGCGGCCTCAGGTGGGCTAAGACCAGTCTCTCCAGGACCTTCATCACATGAGATGTGAGGGCAACTGGTCGGTAGTCATTCATATCAGATGGAGATGACTTCTTGGGGACAGGGACCAGGCAGGATGCCTTCCACAACACCGGTACTCTCTCCAGACTCAGGCTCAGGTTGTACAGGTGTTTCAGTACCGGAGCTAGTTGGTTGGCACAGGTCCTCAGGGTCCTTGCGGAAATGCCATCAGGGCCCGAAGCCTTCCGCTGACGGAGTCTCTCCAGCTGTTTCTCCACCTGATCTGTAGTCACCGTGAAGTGAGGGAGGGTCCTGGTGCCCCCTGAGGAGGAGGAGGGGGTAGATGGAGAGAGGTTCTGCACAGGAGGGTGGGTGGAGAGGGGTGTGTGAGGGTCTGGTTGTGTTGCTGGGGTGACAGACTGTGAGTTGAACCTATTAAAAAACAGATTCAGTTCCTCAGCTCTCTCCTGGCTCCCAGATGGCTGCCTGACTCTCCCCTTGCACCCAGTTATTTGTTTCATTCCCTCCCACACATCTTTAGTGTTGTTTTGCCTGAGTTTCTCTTCCAACTTCCTCCTATAATTGTCCTTGCACCTCCTCAGCATCTCTCTCAGCTCATGCTGCACTCCCCTCAGCTTTTCCTTGTCTCCAGCCCTAAAAGCTCTCTTCTTTTTGTTCAGAAGTGCTTTCAGGTCACTGGTGACCCATGGTCTGTTGTTGGAGAAGCAGTGTACAGTCTGAGCTGGCATGGTCGTGTCTTCACAGAATCTGATGTATTCTGTGATGCAGTCGGTCATATTGTCTATGTCCACCCCATGTGGTTCACAGAGTCCGCTCCAGTCTGTCGTCTCCAAGCAGTCCTGTAGTGCATCAGCAGCCTCCTGTGTCCACCTCCTCACAGTCCATGGATAAGCAGGCTGCCTTTGCACAAGGGGAACGTACTTGGGTGTTAACATGACCATGCAGTGATCTGATTTACCAATGGGGGGTAGAACTGTGGCACTATATGCATCTCTGACATTGGCATACAGAAAATCCAGTGTTTTGTTCTCTCTGGTGGGACAGTCAACAAACTGGTGAAAGTTTGGTAGTGTTTTTCCCACTGAGACATGGTTAAAATCACCTGTGATGGCCATGAATGCATCCGGGTGCTTCTCCAGTAATGTGGCCGCAGTGGAGCTGATGACGTCAATGTGACCTATAACCTGTACAACCCAGTTGAAAAACAAACTGAAATCTTTTAAGGGGAAAAATAAAAAACCTTACAATAACCTGTTTGCATAAATATGCACACCCTTAACCCTTTAACTGCCCAGATTAAATGGACGGGTCGCACGCCCCCAATGGCACAGCGCAGCAACTGCACTGGTCAACTTATTGACATCCCCCGGCTATACTGAGAATTTGTACTCATCTGTATTGATCTGACAGTTTAGAAGGTGGCAGACACGTGCCGAAGGAATCATGGCTGACATGGAATACAGCAACGAAGAAGAAATCCTCATTATTATGCTTCCTTTTTCCGCTTTGAGCTCACAGCACCAATGTGGATGCCTTCATGACCGGTCATCGCACGCATTCACGTGGGATAATCATAAGGGTTTGTAAATGTGTAAGAGGGTGTAAATTACTAAGTGAACGCAAAACACTGGCTACGATGGACGAAAACAGACTGGTCACATGGGCGAGCGAGCCCCCCCCCCCCCCCCCCCCCCCGGCAACAGGTAAGAGAAATATGTTTTTTTTGACATTTTATTGATTTTCTGGTTCATACACTTTGAAGATTAGATAAAAACATAAGGTAAGGTCAGAGCAATGCGGGAGGAAATACTGGAATAGTCATTATTAACCATGAGCAGACTGATAAGTCTGTTTTTAATATTGCTGGTATATTTGTGCTACAAAGTGTGACTTCGTCGTTGTCACCGCCACCAGTTCTGGGTCCACCCAATCCTACAGACCCGCAAAATGCATGGGAAATTTGACCGCCTGGTACGGGAGCTTCAGCTGGATGAGCCCATGTTCCACTGCTCTCCACGCCTCGTTCCTTTGTATGTTGTTTCTATATGACAGCAAGAACTGGTCATATAGTATTTCGTTGGCTGAAACAGTGGTTATTAATTTCTCCTTCATGTCTTCACAACAACCAATAACGTGCAGATTTGCCCCCCCCCCCCCCGTCTTCTCCTCCAGCTTGCTGCAATTGGTCGACGGGTCCGTTTGTGGGCGGTCTTCAGCTCTCAGCTGCTACTGGACAATATGGCATCCTTGGTCTCTGTATCTTTAAAACAAATCAGCGAAAAGTGTTTCTAGCATCACTTTGTTCAAGAAATAGTAGGTTCAGTTAATGAATCCGTCATTATTTGACATCAAAAACTGCTGGGTTAAAAGTTCAGGAAGAAAGCGTTGCCTCCGGTTCATGACCGTACAGAAAAAATCATGACCGATTGTAATGTTTATGCAAATGAGCTGTAGGGGAACCCACGGGCGACTCGGCACACTGCAATCTGGTTTTCACCAGTCCGGACCAAATGCTTTCTGTTGTGTTTTCAAAACACTATGAATGGGAAGTGGAAAAACAACGGCACCAGTGGACACGTAGCATCAGTTCTGTGCATATGAGTATTCGGAGCGAGGGGGGTGGGGCCTCAGACTGTTTGCAGTCCGGATGGCTCAGGGGAACAAACTGTTTGTCAGTCTGGAGGTGTGGGACCTGATTGATCTGAATCGTCATTCATTTATATGACGCTTTTCATGGACACAGGGTAAAGTGTCTTGCCCAGGCAGGATGGCTGGAGAGGGCGGGACTCGAACCAACATCTCTCCTGGTTATTGGATGACCCGCTCTACCTCCTGAGCTACTGCCACCCCATGCATCCCTGTGAGCTACATTAAACCTAAATTAATTTAAATTAGGCTAGATTGTTCAGCCCCTTTGGCCAATCATATCCTCCCCTTCCCAGACCACCCTCTTTGCATTTTTACTTGGTGAAAAGACCATTTTCCTGGTGCCCTGATAGCAAAATGGACATGGACACACCCATGCATGCACTCTGCACTTCAGACAATAGACTTCTGACTAGAATGTCAAGATAGGGCCCTTAGTAACTGTGTTCAGAGAACAGCTGTTGGTCTTCATACTCCAACTGCAGGGCCACTATAAGCACACCAGCAGGTGGAGGACAGATGTAGATGTTGCTATACTGAGCTCACAGAGCAGAACTTGCCGTTCCTCACAGCCACAAAATCTGGGCTGCACCTGGTCAGTGTCACGATCTGAGCACGGGGGGATTTCACTGTGCTCTGTCTCTTTGCCTTTTGTTTTTCCTTATTTGTATAAAGTATTTTGGAGTTCTATGCCTGTGATGTTATCTCTAGTTTGCGTTCACATATTCGGTATTGATTCTTTGTATGATTTATTTTCCTGTTTACGTTCAGTGTAGTTTTGTTGTTTACATATTTGGGTTTATTTGTCCTTATTTGTTTCCACTGTGGCAACGAGCTGGAAGGACACAAGGTTTTATTCTTCCAACATACTGAACATACGCTTCATAGCTCGTGTGAGCTACTGCGCTGCTGAGGCATATGTAACAAGCAATTTTATACACGCAATACAGACAGAGAGAATGCATGGCACACTAGCATAGTGATTGTCATCTAATACACATCAGTCAATACATATCATTAGCCTGACATCAGCTGGCTCCCGGTTGTCCTTTCTGTCCTCGGGGGGCGCATACATAACAGTCCAGTCTGATTGCCCCCCGGGGCTCTTCGTCTGTATGTCAATTGTCCTACCCTTCCTCCAGCCTTGATGGGTGTGAGATAATGTCCGTCCGCAGCGTGCTGGGTCACCACACCACTTTATTTTTGCCGGTGTCTTCTCTTTCTTTCTCTCTCTGGAGTTGCAGTTGTCAGGGGCACTTCCGGGTTTTTCCCTGGTTGTGGGCGGTGCTCCTGTCAAAATGTCAGCTCCGTCTCCTCTCCTCATGACTCACAGCTGATTGTCATTTTCTCCCCAGCCCCCTCATGTGATTCACACTGGTTACTATTTGTGTTTAATTGTTTCTGATCCTATTTAAGGGCTGCTATTTTCATTTCTCTTTGCTGGAGTCTTAAGTTCACTTCCCTCATCCATTTATTTCTCCATGTAGGTAGGTAGATTAGTTTATTTGACAGGGACAGTGCAATAAACATAGACAATTAATCAAAGACAATCAATCTGATGTGTTGCACATAGAGTGTATAGCTATTAGCTAATTTGCAACTCTTGTCCCTGGATGGGCTTTAGAAAAAAGAATCAAGATAAAAAAATATACACAATAACCACATACATCAATGCAGAAAAATTATAAATACACAATTATAAATATTATAAATATTATAAATACACAAATATAACAGCCTGACTCACATTTAACATAAATATTATAAATATTATAAATACACAAATATAACAGCCTGACTCACATTTAACACATATAACATAACTCACATTTGCCTATTTCAGGCCTTCCTCCCTCCGTCACTCACTATAAACAAACACATTTATTCCTTCCCTTCATTCACTCTCACTTTGCAGACAATTAATTCATACATGAGTACATTCTTGTTTATTTTTCAGCCAGTTTTTAACATTTTTAGTGAATGTTTTAAAGTCCGTTATTATTTTAATTTCATTTGGCATTGTGTTCCAGATGTGACTGCCCTTTATAGAGAAAGCTGTTTGTCCAAATGTGGTTCTGCGGTGGAATATTTTACAGTTATTGTTAACAGAACTCCTGGTGGCTCTGCTGCTGTCCTGTCTTTGGACGAAACCAGCAAGTGGCTCGGGTGCTGATTTATGGAAACATTTGAACGTTAATTTCAGAAGACAGAGGTCAATGAAGCTCTCAAAACTCAATAGGTTGTATTTTTTTAAAACATTACAGTGATGCCACCTAATGGGCTTTTTGTCCAAGATTTTTAGGGTTTGATTATATAATGAACCTATATGTCTTATTGTGGAAGGGGCTGCTTGAGCCCAGACTGTCAAACAGTATGATATATGAGAAAAAACCATAGAATGCATATACAGTGCAGCTGCTTCGTAAGGTATGTAATATCTAATTAATTTAAAGCAGTTCAGATTTTTTTTTACTGTTTTTGAAATTTTCTTTATATGAAGATTAAATTTGAGTTGAGGATCTAGTACAATGCCAAGGTATTTGAATTCTGTAGCTAAACTGATGTCATGATCATGTATATTAACTTTAAAATGTTGCAGGTTACATTTTTTGATTGAAAAGCACATTGAGACTGTTTTCTGAAGGTTCAGCAATAGATGGTTCTTGAGGAGCCACTCTTGGACATCAACCATACTTGTAGACAGTACATCTGCAGCCTGTGCTGGAGTCTTGGCAGCTGTGTAAATAACTGCATCATCTGCATAAAGTTGGCATGTTGCAGCTGAGCAGTGTAACGGCAAGTCATTAATAAAAATGCTGAAAAGTAAAGGACCAAGAATGGACCCTTGTGGGATACCCATGCGGTTGTTTAAAAATGAGGATTTATCCTGGTGAACTTTTACACACTGTTCTCTATTCTGGAGATAAGATGCAAATCATTCTAATGTATTTGGGGAGAAGTTAAAAGATACCATTTTGGATAAAAGCAAACTGTGGTTTACAGTATCGAAAGCCTTTTTGAGATCTAGAAAAACAGCTCCTACCACATTACCCCTGTCCAAGGACTGTTTGACGTTTTCAATAAGGCATCTCCACCAGAACCCAGCCCTTGTTCTGGTGTGCTTAATCTGTTAAGTTTGCTCGCTTGAATTTTGTGTTGGAGCACTGTTTTGGACTTTTGTGTTTTGTTTTCTTAATAAATTTCACAAACTGGCAGTCCAGCACGTGGGTCTCTCCTCGCTGCCCCAAGGGGCAATTCATGACAGTCAGTCCACATGGACTGTCCATGTGGACTGACCACGTAGACCCTCTATGGACTAGAAAGTTGCACATTGTGTGGTAGTGTGCACATGGGCATGCTCCTATGAATCCAGCTTTATGGTCACAGTTGGCAGCATGCTACCATATGAAGGACAGGTGGTGTCCCTCTACACAGAACACCATGTAAAACAGGATCCCTGGATGCACGAGTTTTGAGGCATCATAATCAACAGATACTGTGGAAATGGTATGATGGATATTAAAAGAAGAAGAAGAAGCCACCTCTACTGTCATTCAGTCCATACAGCCAATCATGTACAGTGGAACAAAATTCCGTTTCTCCTACCTACAATGTTAATCACATGTAGACTCAGAGGGGTCGCTGCCATGCAAAGCGACACCACAAACAACTTCTCCTTCCCCCATTCTATTACGCTGAGCACCAAGCTAGAAGGCAGGAAGTATCATTTTTATATTTGTCTATTTCAAATCACGGTACACCTGGATACTAGAAACGATCCCCTGCCTAGTTCTCATTTAGCTTAAGCAGTAGAGACAGAGAAACCTCTGTGGGATGAGGGACTCACAGGAGAGGTAGCTGATTATTACTGCCTCATTTAAGATTGCAACATACAGTACATTAAGTGTTCAGCATTATAAAGGATTCCTTGCAGCTTATAAATTACCAGAAGTGTGGAAAAGTGATCTGATTAGCCCTAACTGCTACCTTATAAGAACTGTCACATGGTTGGCCATGCTACATTTAGTCTTAGCCTGGGTTCGCTTGCAGCAAGATGCTGCTGCTGCTGGATGAGCCAAGAGGCCACTTAATTACACAACATAACAAAAATCATTTTTTTGTACGTTGTCTGTGTTTTTTCAACTGATTTAAGACAATTCTGCGCCGCTGAATCCAAAAATGACATCCGTTTCTCTCCATCAGGTCAGGTTTTTATGTTAAGTTATAAGCAGTTGTACAGCAGTTGTACAGGTGTACTGTAAATTGAATAGTAGACACTGATAAAGGTAAGTACATGCAAATCGAATGTTAATTCATCATTGTTCAAAATCCAGAGAATCTCAAGAAATAAAAAAGAATTTTGCATCATATAAAGCGAAAATACCCGTACATGTAAACAAAAACATAAGAGAACATGTGGCCATAGTTCAAAAAGTTGACCTGATTGAGCAAAACCAATGAGATTTTTGGATTCAGCACATCAAAATTGTCCTAAATCAGCTAAAAAAACCTTAGACAATAAATTTGGTGTTGCCCAGCGTTATCAGCTCAGCAGCAGCATGTTTTCCAGGAAGTGCACACGTGCACGGCACTCACCACCTCTGGCTTACTCCTTCTCACAAGCTGGCATGCATGTACAAACACAACCAGTGTAACAGTATTCTCTTCAAATTACTGAATAATTACCTCATCTTCATTCTGTCCTCTTTCCTAAAGCAACCCCACCACATGACCGAGGGCCGCTGTCCCGCGTGTAATCCCACATCTTCCCCAACGAGTCAAAGTGTTACAGAGCAAGTGGACTTGAGTTGTTACACACTGGATCTGCCCTGCTCTGGATCCATTAGGCTTGAATTAAACATACTGCATGCAGAAACCCTCATGTTAAGCTCAAAATACAAAACGTGAGCAATTCTACGCATGCGTTCCAACTTTAGTGACTCATTTGAACATACATGACTTTTGTGCACTGTGGACAATTCTATTACTCCATATTTAGTGCTGCCATTGAATGCTTACAGCAATTTTAACTTGTGGTAAAGCCAGGCAACAATAAAACCACTGATGAAGGGTTTACTTCACAGTCTTACTGCCAGAAATTGAATTTATTATCCAGAAATTATATGTAGACTTAAAAACACAATACAATGGAAATATTAGGCCCCATGGCCTGGCACGATCAGCTCCTTCTGATTAAGTGCTTTAACAGTGACCTCCACAATTGTGCACATTCTTCAAAATGTAAGCCAATACAAATGAAAATCGCATCCAGCTGGATTTTATGAAATAATATCTTCATTGTAATCTATAACCACTGTTGGAAGCATGTGAATAGTGGGGATGTAAATGTCATGATTTGGGGTTGTGTTGCTGCAGCAACAACTGGCTAACTCACCTTCACAAAATCTAGTATGGATTCTTCACTGTACTACAGGGTACTTGAGGAAAATGTGAGACCATCTGTCCAAGAATTGAAGCTAGGGCTGGGCGATAAAATGGTAACGATAATTATCACAAAATAACTTTTCCTTGATATAGACATAAAACATGGTTGACAGAACATTGATAGAACTCATTCGTTTCGTGTTTTGGCAGACAACACGAAAAGGTAAAGAAAATGAGAATACACCAAACTAATCATTTTGCTGGAAGTCACGTTTGACTGATGCACAGAACAGCGTGTGCAGACACGTAGGACCAGCAGCCGCCAGCCGGGGCTTAGCACACCTGCTAATGTTTGGGCTAGTGCAGCCATGTAGAGGTTGGAGCAGGTTAAAAAGAAAATGACGACAGGAAGCATTAATGAAAAGTCCACTGACAGCGTTACCAAAGAAGAGACTGAAATGGATGCTGCCCAGTGCTCAATAGACGAGGAGACTGTTGAAAAGAATGGTCTGAGGAATTCAGTAGTGTGGAGATATTTTGGCTATTTAAAGTCTGAAAAGAAGCAGCTTAGCGTGCACTGCAAACTGTGTCGCAAGCACGTTCCCACAAAATCAGGTAACACTACAAATCTTTTTTACCATCTGAAGCAGTGCCATCCTGTTGAGCACATAGAATGCAAGACTTTACAGTACTCAAGCAAGTTCTGTCGGTCCTCCTAAAACTATCAGTGTGATTCCTGCACAACGATAACAGACCATAGTGGCCAGTTTCTTCAGCACCATGTCTTACGACAAAAAAATCAAAAACAAAAAGTCACAGTGACATTACAAACACAATAGCCTACTTCACTGCAACAGACATGCTGCCATTAGGCACAGTTGAAAATGTCAGATTTAAGCTGCTGATCAAAGTAATTGACCCTCATTCCCAACGCCCTGGCCCTAAATATTTCTCCCAGACAACACTTCTCCAGCTGTACATGGAATGTAGAGAAATGGTTGAAAAGGAGCCGCAAAGTCTGCCATACTTTGCTACTACGTCAGATTTGTGGTCAAGTCACACATCTGAACCATATATGAGCCTCACTGCCCACTTTGTCGATCAAGATTGGAATTTAAAAACCAAATGTCTTCAAACTTTCCTGAAGCCCACACAGGCGAAGTCATTGCTTTAGGACTGACTGAAGCATCCTGGAGACCGAGTGAAGACAAACAAGTCTGCATCAGGACAGACAATGGGACAAATACTGTATAGTGAGGGCCACATCACGAAACAGGTGGACACGGCTGCAGTGGTAAGTTGGTGAGCAGAACAATATAGAATATTTATATTTTATGATGTTTTAAAATTATGTGAAATACAGTTGTATAACGTTCTACACTACATTTGTCAAGTTCAACTTCTGAGAGAGAATAAATATTTAAAATTAATCTTGTGATAGCGTCACATCTCACTTAGGAGTAAAAAGGAACCTTTAAGCTTGACAAAAATAGTGATTTGATTTATATCATTATACTGTATCTATATACTGTACATGACTGGACTTTTTCCTATCGCTCAGCCCTAATTGAAGCTGAAATGGAGGTGGACCATGTAGCATGACAATGACTCAAAATATTTCCCCCAAAGAAGAAAATGAAATTGCCCAGTCAAAACCTAAATCCTAATCTTAGTGAAATGATTTAAAACATGTTGTGAATGGAAGAAACCCCTAGAAAAAAATCACAGCTGAAAGAATTCTGCATTGAAAAGTTGAGGGGGTGCATGTACAAGTGAAATATTTATATTGATTTGGATGATTATGGCTACAGTTTTTTTTTATTAAGTTACAAATCATAAGACTGTTAATTTACTGAGATGCACTAGTAATTTCAAAAAAGACAAGATATTGCAGTGTTTCCTCTGGCTTAAAGACCTTGGCGCGGTGGCAACATATTTTCAGTGGTGGTGGGGGCAGTAAACATACCGGAATACGTTAATTTTATACTATTTATCGCTTTTTAAAATTTTACACCATAACATTGCATATGGAACTTACCATTTGAAGTATTGTACAACCGAGGCTTGAATATTGGGCCAGTTGGGGTCCCACCCAGACATCCTGTGTTTAGACTTTTTAGTGTTGTTATCCTTCTCTCTTTCCTCTGCCTGAACACTTTCCTCTCCTTGGCTCCTCTCTTCTGTCTCATCTTTCCCTCTCTGAGCTTTGTCTAATTCAGCTTCTCTCTGTCTATGGTGGAATACAAACAGGTTAGAAAATATCAAGTGTCGTGTTTTGTCCTGCAGGATTTTTTTGACATGGTTTACATAAATGACAAAAATATGTGTATTTTTTTGTATTTTTATTCCAGTTTTTCTTTTTTTCCATTGAGAGAGTAGGGAAGGGAAAGAAACATTCATAATAGCAATGTACTCAAGCATACTTAAATTATATGATCAGGTGGGTACAGTAACCAGAAATTCTACTCAAAGCAGTGCTTTGAAATTAATAATTAAAAATAGACAACCAAAAATTTCTACTTGACTTAAGGGTACAAAGAGCACACACTTAAAAACTTGAGTAATGACTTCAGTCTTGAAGGTTTGAGGGTTGTCTCAAAAATTTATAACAATTTTCTTATAGTTTTCTACTTTTCTCTGTAAACTTATCTAAAGTTGAAACCATTTTCCTCAAATTTGTAATTTCCTCTTGTAAAATTGACTTTTCTTGTACATTTGAAACTTTATTATAAATCTGTGGATTATTTTATGACTAATTTTTGTCTGTTTTTTAAAATAAAATTACTGGGGTTTTTTTTTAGATAAATTTGAAACAGACTGTGGTAATTTTTTAAAACTTTTTCCTTATAACACTTTACACTTTTGACCATAATTTTGCAGTCAGAACACAATGATAATTTAACTCTGATTACAAAGAAAAAATATTAATAAAATTGTATTTAATGAAATAAATTAACTTAAATGACCAAGGATGCCATTATTTCTGTTATAATATTTCTTTATATTTATAGTTTTTTTTTTTTTAGAAATCTCCTCACCACCCAGACAGCAGAAAAAAACCTCCCTTATTTTGAAATCAGATGTTGGCACGTTTAGTTTGTCTGAAGGCTGCTGACGGATTAAAGTCACTGACTTCGTGAATTTGGGTCATCTTAACCTGCCAGGTACATGATAGGGAACTGTAGCGGACTCTAAAGACATAATTCACCACAATATGTGTTCATGTACAGAATGGTCTGTTTAGGCAGTTATAGCTGTGCTCTCAGGCCTTCTCATCAGGCACCTCTCTAGGCAGCCGCTGAAGGACCTCAGTTAAGAGTGAAAAAAGAGCTCGCGTTTGTAATGATATATGATTTATAATTATGATCAGGTATAAATATTATTTATTTGTATTAATGTATCGGGACCTGAGATTTACTCCAGGTCCACACACAGAGAAAAAGTTAATAAACACTCGTAGGGGCACCAGCTCACCTCTTTGGTGAACAATTTAGTCATTAATTTCACTTTATACCTGTTTAATCCCTCAATAAATTAATTAATAATCAGTCTCAAAATATTAGTGAATTCAATACTTGGGCTTCGAAACCAGACTCAGAATGGAATAAATTCCCAACAACTTCTCTCATTTTTACAGATTTATTTAAATGAAATGATGATTAAAGGATACTGAAATGATCTGCATTAACCATCACATTAAACTTGTAACTGAGGATAGAGTAACAATGTGAGCATTTGCAGAACCAGGGTGAAGATGTAAGCTGAATTTAGATCAGTCTGAAGTTGACGGATTATAAAAAACTGTTTGCAAATTTATGGGGAAAATTAAACTAATTATATGGAAAATTCTGGATTACTCTTAAGAAAATGAAAACAGAATTTTAATAAGAAAAATTATATTATTTCTCTTTTAATTTTGTATCTGATCAGATGCTGAATTATTCTCAAATCTCAGATGTTTTGTTCACTTTCAGCAGATGGAACACAATACAGCTCACGTGAATCCTTGCGTGGTGGTCCTTTTGGCGGCTTCTCCTGAAGCTTTAGTCGTAGATGGCACCCAAAACCAGAATATCTTGCCAGCAGATATTCGGACAAGTTACAGCAGCTTCTAACGTCTACAGTCACAAAATGAGATTTTGACTGTTGGGCTGAGGTGCAGCAAAGATGGTGATGGTGTTTTCTTTAGGCAGCGTAGTGGCGAGCTGCGTCGAGGCTTTCATGGGTCAGTGGCTTCTCCCAAGGGAATTTGAGAATAATTATAAAATCTGATCCCAATAGCAAAATTAAAAGGTAATTTTCTGACTTCGTGGAGTTGTAAATATATAGTTTCCAGTATGGAGATGGTCAGTCTTTGAAAAACACACGGTGGATTTAAAGAAAGTTTAACAACATAAAAAGTTAGAAAAACAGAAACGCCTAGGAACGGGAGTTTTAACTCTGAATCAAGAGTTGTGCTCAGGAAAGAAAGAATTAATTCCTAGACGTTTAAAGAAAAACATTAAAATACATAGAAGTTTACACAAACACAATATTCCATGTTCTCTGCTCTGAAGTGCTCTGGTCTGCAGTCTTCTGAAACTTTTTTTTGCAGGATCTTTATAACTTTAGACGACTTTCGCGCCATTAGGGTGATTGACATAAGCCCAAGCCAATAGTCTTCCTTTGTGGGCGGGCTTTATGAACTTTAGTGCAATGAACAGTCTTTTGTCTGTAACAACCAATAATATTGAAAGAGCTGTTGCTAAGCAGAGACTGGCGGCGACCAGTCACATGACTTGAGGAACGTTTTGGCAACCTGATACACACATCTTAATACTGAAAATTCATCTATACACTTATGTATAAAATCTAACCTACTTAAGTGATTCATGCAACTTTATAACTAGTGCTTTTAAATTAACATGCAAGAATAAACATTTATTGAACATTTTAACATGCACATATTTAAAATCAAGGATTAATATATTCTTTCAAACCCAATATTGATTGTCCACATAATATCTAAGTCCCACAGAGGCAGTGATCTTCAACAAATGGTGCCCTTAGAATTGTCCTGAGAAATGAAGCTTGAAGAAAGAGTTAATTTCAGTTCAAAACTTGTACAGTCAAAGTGAGTGTCTACTCCAAAGACGTCCACCAGGGGTAGTGATGAGCTGTGGATACCTAGGCCTTAGGAAATGCCTTTAAAGTCTGATGCCTGTTCTTTCTCCACGTTTTATTACCCATGAAACGGTCAGGCGAAAGAGCATTTCCAGTTTATTTATGATTTGAGTTAATACGTTGAGAGCATTCCTTAGGTTTGCTTAACAAAGGAATGTTGGTTCAGCTGTGGTCCTGTGATGAGAAAGCAGTTCTTGACTGTCCTTTTCCTGGGTGAAACAATGACTTTAAGATGAAGGATAATTTTTATTGATGATCCAAAGCAAGATGATGCTACACATTTTTAGTTGTTTCTTTTTGTCACTGCTGCTGGAGAATAAAAACAGGATGCCTGCTCGTGCAAGAAAAGAGAGAAATTGCCAGTCTCTTCATTCCTGCAATTCCTACAGAACATAACTTAATATTGTAGTGGCTGGTGAAATATATCCTCAGCAATTCATCAGTCCCCCTTGCTTTTCCCTTCATATAAGCCAGCTGCATATGAATTCTAACCACGTTTCTTAGCTAAGCGACGCTTCCGTTATTGCTCCCATTTCCAGTGGGTTAAAACCATGATAAATACCTCCAGTGCTTCCATACTTTTTCTGATTTTTTTCCGCGTTTAACCCTTTAACTGCCCAGATTAAATGGACGGGTCACGCACCCCCAGTGGCACAGCGCAGCAACTGCACCGGTCAACTTATTGACGTCCCCCGGCTATACTGAGAATTTGTACTAATCTCTATTGATCTGACAGTTCAGAAGGTAGCAGACACGTGCCAAAGGAATCATGGCTGACATGGAATATAGCAAAGAAGGAGAAATCCTCATTCTTATTCTTCTTTTTTCCGCTTTGAGCTCACACACCAATGTGGATGCTGCCGTGTTTGGCCATCGCGATAGCGATGATGACGGATACTGCATGAAATGGGAAAAATAGCCGCGTAATACAAACAAAATTCACGTGGGATTTTCTGGTTCATACACTTTGAAGATGAGATAAAAACATACCCCTGTAGACAAATCGGCATTAAAAAAAACAAAACAGGACCATTCTTTATATAAATGTGTCCAAAGTCCACTTTTGACTGAGTTATGTAATTTATATAGCTGCCGCGACATTATGCAAATTAGATGCATAAATTTATTCCTGTCTGAAACTCTGGATCATATATTCTACATCTTTCTAATTGACAGTAAGCCATTATCTCTTGTAACGTTTAAGTTATAGCCTTGGAAATCTGAACTATTTTATTGACAAAATTTTTTACCACCTTTGACCAATAGGGGGGCCTTGAGTTGCCTTGCATTGCCCCAGGCGCCACATGGTGCCTAGGGCAGTTAAAGGGTTAAAGTACTTTAATAAACTCATGTTTCTGTCAGACAGTCGTGCTTAGCGAGACACTGCCTGCCGACTGACTGGAAAACTCGTGTGGGCGGGGCGCTTCTAAACTCCGGGCGGATGATGGCCATGCACGTTGTTCGTGTGCGCGCTTGCGGAAAGTCATTGCTTCATATATTTTTCTTAATAAATTCATATCTCCTTGGCGTGGTGGTAACATTTCTGGCAAGGTGGACTGCCACCGAGAAATGTTAACAGAGGAAAGCGTGTATTGATTTGCCAGGGCTGCCTTTTGTCACTGATCTTTATTTAGAGACAGGGTTTCTAGGCACAGCCAAAGAATGGAGGCGTCATGTTTGGTAGTCACAGGATCTCATATCTGCTATTTGCAGCTGATGTGGTCCTGTTGGCTTCAAATGATGACCAACAGGTCTTGCTGGGAAGGTTTGCTACTGAGAGAGGTTGTGATTGTCATCGCAGCCACTTCACAAAGTCTGAGTCCATGCTTCTCAGCTGGAAAAGGGTGCACTGTTCTCGCCACGTTGGGGACAAGGTCCTGCCCCAAGTCGAGGAGATCAAGTATCTCAGGGTCTAAGATTACGTTCACACTGTAGGTTTTAATGCTCAATTCCAATTTTTTTTTCCCCAAATGGGGCGGCAGTGGCTCCAGGAGGTAGAGCGGGTCGTCCAATAACCAGATGGTTGGCGGTTCGAATCCCACTCTCCCCAGATATCCTGCCGTTGTGTCCCTGGGCAAGACACTTTACCCCCAAATGCTCCTGGTGGGTCTGGACAGCGCCATGTTGGGCAGCTATGCTGCCATCAGTGTGTGAATGTGTGTGTGAATGGGTGGATAGCAGGATCTGTAAAGCACTTTGGTCATCTAGAGATGAGAATAAAAGCGCTATATAAGTGAATGCCATTTACCAAATGTGACCCATATCTGACTTTTTAATGACAGTTTGAACAGCACACATCTGATTTTTTCCCACCAGACCCAGGCCACTTTCATATGTGGTCCTAATTCAGATACATATCTGATATTTTCCAAAGCGACCTCAGTCTGAACAGTCATGTCGCATTTCATCCAACTTTTTCCTCACTGAAGTGAGACAGACGCTACAATTCTGTAGTGAAGGATGCAGCAAGCATGGCAGACACAGCTGATTTGTGATCTCTTTTTAATCAATCTTCCCTTTATCACTGGATTGTAATTTTGTCAGCTCCAACTGCACAATAACTTCAAAATTTCGTGTGTGTGTGTGGGGGGGGGGGTTGGGGCAGAAAGCATCAGACAAGCAGGCGCACAGTAATGGCACATTTACTGGATGCTGCAAATTCCTTTTTCCCTGTAAACAGCACACCGTGAGTCCTGGCCGCTGTAATATCTAAAATGTAAAGTTAATACCGACATGACTGTGGAGCGGAACGGCCAGATAGGGGGATATGAAAACACACTGTCCAGGAGAGGGGAGTCTCTGGTGGATTCTCCTTCCTGTGCAGGACCGGTGTGACCCCGCTGGTACGAGCCGTGCTGTTTATTAGCGCGCAAGCCACTGACAACGTCAGTCGGCGAGAGCCCTATTTTAATCACTAGGATTATTTATTATTACCCTCATTTATGCAGGTAATCCCACTGAGAGACGGAGTCTCATTTTCAAGAGAGCTGTTTAATGGATCAGTTCTGTTAAAGCAGTGCTGATCACAGCGGCCATCTGGTGTCTAGAGGAATGAAGCTGGTCTCACACTTATTTTGTGCAAAATCATTTCTGAATGATTTTAACATTTTATTTTGCTGCACTGCATCAAGGTGAAGAAGTTCTGTCCTCTCAGTCGTTCTGGGCTCATGTTTACTTCCGTAAACACAATGCTGTGTCTCACATTACGTTTTCTTCTCCGCATGCGGGTCACATTTAAATTATCATGTGAACACCCACACAAAAAAATCTGATCTCGGCAAAAAATCAGAATTGAGCATTAAGACCTACAGTGTGACCATAGCCTTACTTGCTAGTGAGGGGAGAATGGAGCAAGAGACTGACAAACGGATCACAGCAGCATCTGCAGTGATGCGGATGTTGTACTGGTCTGTCGTGGTGAAGAGGGAGCTGAGCTCCAGAGCAAAGCTGTCAATTTACCACTCTATCTAAATGCTACCCTCAACTATGGCCATGAACTTTGGGTAGTGACTGAAAGAATGAGATCACAGATACAAGCAGCTGAAATGAGCTTTCTCTGTAGGGTTGCTGGACTCACCCTTGGAGATAGCGGTGAGGAGCACACCTATCTGGGAAGAGACTTGGGAGTAGAACTCCGAGCCTCTACATCAAGGTGGTTTGGGCATCTGATCAGGATACTTCCTGAACACTTCCCACATGAGATATTAAGACACATCCCACTGGGAGGAAACCCCGGGGCAGACCTAGGACACTAGAGAGACTATGAGCCATATTGCAGTGATGCAGTCTATAATCAGTTGTCAGAGGTGTGGGGTGCATTTTTAGGCATTTCCAAGTTCATTTTAGTATTACAGCCACGCAAAACCCAATTTCCTGCTGGGCACAAGGTGCAAAGAGGCTGTCCTAATTATTTAGAGGTGTGTTTTGGATAATCCAATCCAAAGCACTCCTGCCCATCCCTTTAATGCACAGAGGTGCATTATCTAAAGTGAACTCTGCTCATGATGTCCAAAATAAAGTGCGTGAACACACAGTGGCCTTCCCTCTCTTTTCCTGTTTGTGCCATTTAGTGTTGTTTTAAACTATGCCTAAGTATATATTCATGTATTTAATGTCCACATATGATGTTGCGCACAAGCCACAGTCACCACAACCTTCTGGAGATAAGGAATATGACCAAACATTAAGCCTTGGACTGGAGCATTAGAGAGGAATGCTGTGGCCTAGGAGTTCTCCCCCAGACTTCCACACCCCCGGACTCAACCGCTGTGTCTCATCCCAAATGGAGAGGCCATCGACAGTGTGAGAGAAAGCAGAAACGAGGTAAGCGTGGAGGAATCCGAATGACAGTAGCTGCTAGTCCATACAGATTCCCAATTCCAACCCTCATTCTGGCCAACGTATGCTCATGAGACAACAAAATAGACCACATACAGCTCCTGAGATCTACGCAACGTGATGTGCAGAACTGCTGTGTTTTTATCTTTAGGGAAACTTGGCTAAATGGCAATATCCCAGACTCTGCTATTCAGTTAGCGGGGCTAACATGCCTCCATGCTGATCGGTGTTCACGGAAGGAAGGAAAACCCGAGGAGCAGGTGTGTGTGTATTTACATCAATGACAACTGATGCTGAAATGCGACTGTTGTGCACAAACACTGTTCTCCGTTGGTGGAGTTTATGATCATCAAGTGCCGACCGTTCTATTTACTGAGAGAATTTGCATCCGTCCTGCTAGTCACGGTGTATGTCCCACCCACCACCACCGACAGATTTAAAGGCCCTCTTACTAAAACTACGCCAACATGTGGACTTTCCTACAAAAGGAGAAAACTTGCTGGACTTAATGTACACAACCCACAAGACAGCATAAAGAGCCTCCCCCACCTTGGTCTCTCTGATCACATCACCATCTTGCTAAGGCCTGCATACAAACCAAGAGTAAAAGCCATCAGACCACCTATAAATCAGGTGCATGTGTGGCCAGAGGGGGCCTCCGATACCCTGAAAGACTGCTTTAGCACGACAGACTGCAACACTTTCAAGCATGCAGCCACTCACAATGAGCACACAAACAAAGAGGAGTACACTGAGGTTGTTGTAGCATACATACTGTAGCCAACTGCATTGATGATGTCACTCACTGCAAAACCATCACTGTTTGTGCTAACCAGAAGCCATGGAGGACAGCGGAGGTTCAAAGGCTCCTGAGGGCTCGGGGCACAGTCTTCTGGGCCGATGACACCGCAGGACTAACAACAGCTAGGGCCAACCTGTCCCATGGCATCAAAGAAACAAAACAACAATCGGCGGCAGCGGCCTCCGTCGGTCTATGATGACCATGGAAGAGAATCCTAAACGTCTACTCTGCTGGAACAGCACCGCCTGTGGCTGAACAGGCCGATGCGCGAATGGCAGTCCCTGTCACACAGGTTGCACTTGTGGGTGGTCTCCGTGCT
Source organism: Pholidichthys leucotaenia (assembly GCA_020510985.1). Lineage (NCBI taxonomy): Eukaryota > Metazoa > Chordata > Actinopteri > Cichliformes > Pholidichthyidae > Pholidichthys > Pholidichthys leucotaenia. The sequence goes on from CM035841.1 coordinate 431,835,965, forward strand.
GCTGGGTCTGTGGCGGTTCTTCCTGCGGGTCATTTTTTCATCTGCTGCAGCAGTCAGTCTCTCTTCACCCGCCTTGAGCTGTCTGGTCAGGGTGCCTCTCCATTTGGAGCGGTCCGTTGCAAGGTCCTCCCAGCGCTCTGTATTGATCTCCAGGGCCTTCATGTCTCTCTTGCAGACGTCTCTAAAGCGCAGCTGTGGGCAGCCAACGTCTCTCCTGCCAGTCGCCAGTTCTCCGTAGAGGACGTCTTTGGGGATTCTGCCATCCTCCATACGGTGAATGTGGCCTAGCCAGCGAAGCCTGCGCTGCCTGAGTAGAGTGAACATGGAGGGAAGGCCGGCGCGGGACAGAACTTCTGTGTTGGGCACTTTGTCCTGTCAGGATATGTCCAGGATGTGGCGAATGCAGCGCAAGTGGAAGGAGTTCAGTCTCTTTTCCTGCCGGGCGTATGTTGTCCACGTCTCACTCCTATACAGCAGTGTGCTGATGACGCAGGCGTTGTACACTGCCATCTTCGTCTTGACAGAGAGGTTGGGATTCTCCCACACTCGTGTGGTGAGGCGAGCGAGTGTGAAGGCTGATTTTCCAATCCTCTTGTCGATCTCTGTATCAAGGGAGAGGTTGTTGCTGATCGTGGACCCCAGGTACGTGAACTGATTCACGACCTCCAGCTCATAGTCGTCGATGGTGATGGTTGGTGGTGCTTCCGTGCCTTGCGCCAAGACGCTAGTCTTCTTCAGGCTGATGGTAAGCCCGAAGTCCTTGCATGCCTGGAAGAAGCGGTCCATCAGGGTCTGAAGCTCCTGCTGTGTGTGGGTTGCGACTGCAGCGTCGTCTGTGAACAGCATGTCTCTGATTAGAGCCTTGCGTACTTTAGTTCTGGCTTTCTGGCGGGCGAGGTTGAAAAGCCTGCTGTCAGATCTTGTGTGCAGGTAGATTCCCTCTGTTGCTGTGCTGAAGGCATGCCTCAGGAGCATAGCAAAGAAAATCCCAAAGAGGGTTGGCGCAAGTACACAGCCCTGTTTCACTCCGCTGCGTATGTTGAATGGCTCTGAGACGTTGCCGTCGTGCTGCACCATCCCCTGCATGTTGGTGTGAAACGATTCGATGAGGCTTTGCAACTTTGGTGGGCATCCTATCTTTGGCAGGATCTTGAAAAGGCCCTCTCTGCTGACCAGATCGAACGCTTTGGTGAGGTCGATGAAGGCGACGTACAGGCGCATGTACTGTTCTCTGCATTTCTCCTGGAGTTGGCGGATGGAGAATATCATGTCGACCGTCGATCGCTCAGCACGGAAGCCACACTGAGACTCGGGGTAGACACGTTTGGCAAGCTTCTGTAGACGAACGAGAACAACTCGTACGTAGACTTTGCCAACAACGCTGAGGAGGGAGATGCCCCTATAGTTGTTGCAGTTGCTTCTCTCCCCTTTGTTTTTGTAGAGGGTGATGATCTTGGCGTCCCTCATGTCCTGTGGTACGGCACCTTCCTTCCAGCACTCGCAGAGGACGTCATGCAATGGCAGCAATAGGGCGGTCTTGCAGTGCTCGATCAAGTCGGGGGGTATGCCGTCGTTGCCGGGTGCCTTGCCAGCGGCCAAGCCATCAATGGCCTTGCTGAGTTCGTCGATGGTTGGCTCGGCGTCAAGTTCGTCCATGGATGGCAGGCAGTCAATGGCATCAAGGGCTGACGGTGTCACGGTGTTCTGTCTGGAGTAGAGGTCGGAGTAGTGTTCCACCCATCTCTCCATCTGCTTGTTCTTTTCTGTGATCATCTCCCCAGTGGAGGATTTGAGGGGGGCCGTCTTGCTCTGAGCCGGACCAAGTGCTTTCTTGATGCCATCGTACAGACCACAGATGTTCCCTGTTATGGCAGCGGTTTGAATGTCAACACACAAACAAAGAGGAGTACACTGAGGTTGTTGTAGCATACATACTGTAGCCAAATGCACTGATGATATCACTCACTGCAAAACCATCACTGTTTGTGCTAACCAGAAGCCATGGAGGACAGCAGAGGTTCAAAGGCTCCTGAGGGCTCAGGGCACAGTCTTCTGGGCCGATGACACCGCAGGACTAACAACAGCTAGGACCAACCTGTCCCATGGCATCAAAGAAACAAAACAACAATACAGCAAGAAAATATCCGGACACTTCAGCAACACTAGAGATGCACAGTCTCTCTGGCATGGCACCAATTACAAATCTCCACCTCAGACCTGTGCGAGCGACATCACACTGCTTAACAACTTAAATAACATCTTTGGCCACTTTGAAGCACAAAACAGCATATCAGCACAGAAGACCACTCCTCCCCCAGACGAGCAGGCTATAAGTCTGGATCCGAATAGCATGAAGAGGACCCTCTCCAGGAACAACCCATGCAAGGCAGCTGGACCAGACAACATACCAGGTCACATTCTGAAGGACTGTGCGGAGGAGCTCATGAATGTCCTGGCTGACATCTTCAACATCTCCCGGACTCAAGCTGTTGTCCCCAAGTGTTTCAAAACTGGTACCATAATACCAGTCCCAAAGAAGCCCGTCCCATCCAGCTACAACGATTACCGGCGAGCAGCACTGACCTCCATCATAATGAAGTGCTTCGAGCGGCTGGTCATACAGAACATCAAGTCCACCCTACCTCCCTCCCATGACCCATTTCAGTTTGCATTCAGGTCAAACAGATTCACAGAAGATGCCATCTCTGCTGCTCTCCATCCAGCCCTCACCCACCTGGACTCAAAGAACTCCTATGTGTGAATACTGTTCTTGGACTTCAGTTCAGCTTTCAACACAATCATCCACCAGCACCTGATACAAAAACTCAGACACTTGGGACTCAAAACCTCTCTCTGTAACTGGGTGCTGGACTTTCTCACAGGGAGGCCACAAAACGTGCGGGTCAGCAGCAACACCTCCAAGACCATCACACTGAGCACAGGGGCCCCACAAGGGTGCATGCTCAGCCTGTTGCTCTTCACCCTGCTGATCCATGACTGTGTACCAGCCTACAGCACCAACCACATCATCAAGTTTGCGGATGACATGACGGTGGTGGGCCTCATCACAAACAATGAAGAGGCCAACTACAGAAATGAGGTGAGCAAACTGGTCCAGTGGTGTAAAGACAATAATCTCTTCCTGAACGTGGGAAAAATCAAGGAGATTGAGGTCAACTTCAGGAGGGGACACACACAGCATCCCCCTCTGATCATCGATGGAGCAGCTGTGGAGAGGGTGACCAGCACCAAGTTCCTGGGGACGCACATCTCCGAGGACCTCTCCTGGTCTAACAACACCACATCACTGGCCAAGAAGGCTCAAACTCACCTCTATTTCCTCCTTAAACTGAGGAGAGCACGAGTCCCACCCCCCATCATGTGCTCATCTACTGGGGCACCATTGAGAGCATCCTCACCAGCTGCATCACTGTTTTATGGAAGCTGCACCACCTCCCGCCGGAAGACTCTACAATGCACAGTGAAAGCAGCCAGCATGATTGGTGCCCCTCTGCCCCTCCTCTCAGACATCTACAACACCCGCCTCACCCGCAGAGCCATCAACATCGCAGGTGACACCTCCCACCCCTCACACTTCCTCTTCAGCCCCCTGCCCTCAGGGAGAAGGTACCGGAGCCTACGGGTCCACTCCACAAGACTGCTAAACAGCTTTGTTCACCAGGTCATCAGGATCTTGAACTCTGCCCCCCCCCCAGCCCCCTGCCCCTGACCACACTCACCCACACAGTAATTCTACCTCAGCTGTTTGCACAGAAAGACATGGCACACCAACAGTACCACATCTGCTGCTGTATGTCTTGCACCTTACTGCAACCATTTGCACAAATGCCATACCTGCTGCTGCTTGTCATTGCAAAACTGATCATGCACAGACCAATCTCTGACTGTTTGCACCCCAGTTACCACACTGAACTTGCAATTTGCTGGTATTACGGTTTACTGTACATATGACTGCTGTGTTTTTACCATTATTTGCACTACGGGTAGCATTACTGTGCATAGAATGTTGTTTTCCATTCTTATTCCTTCTTGTCTTATATATTGCACACACCATTAAGAGAGAGAGAAACAGTATTTCAATTCTCCTGTATGTCCTGTACATATAGAAGTATTGACAAATAAAAATCTTTGAATCTCTTGTTTTAGACGGGTTTTGAGTTGGCCAAAGGGCGTCCCCGTGAGCGAAAATGCACATGATATTAACGCTGCTTGGCATTAACCAGGCATCAATCACACTTGATGTCGATTTTGTTATTTTAGAGAGGACAAATGAGGACGAGATAGTGCTGGGCTGAAACATCGAGCTGAATGGTTTAACGTAGTGCACACAGATCCACCACACAGACATGAATGGTTTTGAAACTTTAGGAAAAGAGGACAATACCGGTCCAAATTTTCATAAGCTTATGCACCAGGTTTATTTTTTTCTCCATTCCTACTATTGATTGGATGGTTTAATGGGGTCCTCGGATTGGCCCCCCTGGGGTCAGCCACAACCCCAACGGGGCGCAGACAAAACAATCAAACTTGACTTTGGAGAACTTCCGTAGGTGAACCAGCAGAATGATCATTAACAGTGGCACAGAAGTTGGAGGACTCCCTTTCTTGTTGCTTTTGCTGGCCGAGGATTTCCCGTCTTGTGTGGGGGCCTCCTGAGGTTTGTGGCTCTCTGACCCAGTCCCTCCCAGCCGGAAGGGAAAGAGGAGATTTGGCATGGCATCCTGTCCACCACTGAGCCCCACCACGAAGCAAACCTGCTCTCGGCAGCCCATCCCGGGGGGCTTGCTAGGAGCTGGACGTTTGGGGTGCCCGCCACTCAAGAACCCTGACCATAAGCACGGTGTGGGCAGCCTCATCATGTCTGTCATGCTGCACACCCCTGAGTACCCAACTCTCCCTCCTTGTAAATTTCCCCATTGTGGGACGAATAAAGAATTATCTTAATTGTCGTTGGATTAATACATCTAACAGAAAAACAACAGCTGAGTGTGTATTTTTATTACTCCAGACCACAACAAATGGACAAAAGATCATTCAAAGGAGATGACTGAGGGGACTCAGACATTATATATTACAGTATAAGTGGACAGCAGGACTCTTTGTAACCCTGCATAATACTTCTCCAAACAGATAGAGGATAAACACCAGCCCATGAAGGTACTGAACCACGGGTCTGTCCAGACTTGATCACAGGCCACACCAGCCGAGGCAGATGTAGACACACCACTTGTCTCTCCAGGAAGTTACAGTGAAAAGTAAAATGTGGCACGCTGCCTGTTCATTCATTCATTCCCCAAAAAATAAATGCACCATTATACCAATGGGCATGAGATTGCCCGCTCTCACATCAGTAGACAGCCGCCGCACTGTCTACTGGTAACTGGATGGCATGACGTAAAGTGTAAAAAACAGAAAATGCACTGACATAAACTAACAAAACACTGGCATTAGGTGGGAAGCACGCCACAAAAGTTTACTGTTGACAGGTGGTAATAGAGCCCTAAGTCTTCAAGCTGACCTTGGAACTCCTTGATATCCTCCCTGTCTGGGCTTTTCTGCTTAGACTGGTGCCCCTGCGACCCGGACCCCGGATAAGCGGTAGATGATGGATGGATGGATGGATACTGATATGTTGACAATTTTTAATAAAGAACTAGACATTTAGGGGCTCTCCAAATTTCTTCACAACTCTCCCATTATCTCTCTATACACACGCACACACACACACGGTATATCTATATATACATTAATGTCTTTTCATAAATTTATAATTACTGTCGTGCACAAACTACCTATGTCCAAAAGAGAAATTTTCAGTAAATGAGAAAAACTGCAACGATAAATAAAATCAAGTTTTATTCCCATGGTTTTTCTAATGATAATCCTATGTTTGATATCAGGAAAAATATCATAAGACATAAAAGGTCACCAATAGAATAGATTAATTTAAAAGATAAAAGACTAAACATGTAAAAATGACGAGTTTACCCAACAGAGACACCACACATAAAGACAGTTTTCTACAGACTATAAAAATCAGTGAGGTGGGTCAGGGTCATGTCAAGCTGGTAAGTTTGCCAGTAATTGCTTTTAGCTTTACATTATGAAGTTGGAAGGCATGAAACAAAGATGAAGATGAATAATACCCTTGACTGCACACTGCCACGGCTGCAGTAGACCATTCTGACGTGGGGAGACAGTGTATCAGTTCAGTTACCACGACTAACCTAGTCCCATTAGTTTTACTCTTTACTAAGTCTTGTCACTGTGAATATAATATATTGATATGAGTGATAAGATTAACTAATAATGTATTTACTCAAATCTATGAAAAACATTTAAATAAACGGTAAAATATACTTGCAGTGGTCATTAACACACCTCATCAAGCATAACCTAGTATGTGTCTGGACTGTTCACCTTAATACAGCAAACCGTTTAAAAGGGATAACTACTGTTGAAATAAATGTCAAGATGGACGACACTCCGAGGGCCTGTCGTTTCAATGTGTTCAATCAGTGTGTGTAATGAGTGTGTGTTCACGGGCCTCCTGCTGGGTCAGTGCTCTGGCATTCAATGACAAATCTGTGGATCTGCCACCCACCCATACATTCAATGGGAGAATGGAGGCTTTGAGTGAATTAAACCTGCAGCTCACCGGTCAGCTGAAAGTACATTGTTATGAAGAGAACGGGAAAAACTGAAAGCGCTGGCACCTCACTCAACCCACACTGGCACATTACATGTTCCTCTCTAGACCCCCTTAGAGCAAACTCAGTTCCACGTATGCCGTTACGCTCCAGTTTGGTAGTCAAAATATAACAGTTAAATAAGATGCAAAATGTCTTGCCCGCGGACATTTCAGTATGCAAAGAGGGCAGCTCGGGATCGAACCACCAATATCTTTCTCTATTTGTTCCTGACTTAAACTACTCTACTCATTTCCAGAGTCCAATGGAGATGATACAATGGAACTGTAACTACTTCAGGAACCAGAATTCAAATATTACAAAACAACATGATTTTTTTCCAAGATGCTGGGTAAGCCAAGGAGAAAGAAGTCCTCTCCTTTAAAGATCTTTAGTCAAACGCAATATCAGCCATACATAAAACTATCATCCAGACAGACATAAATCTAGCTATTCCAGGGGATTATCAATAGAAGATGGAATACTCTATGAATGATTGATTATCTAACTAAGATGAATCTAAGATGGCGGCGCGCGGTTGTGCAGCAGCTCTTTGCTCCCTATTTTTGTTCGTATGTATGCTGTTTTTTGGATATTGGACCGTGTGTAGCTGGATTTGTGTACAGTCGTACTGAGCTGATAAACATTGGACTTCAACAAAAGTCAGCAGTTTTCGAGAACACACAAGACATACCGGAGGCTATCTGTAGACCAGCGGGATCACCATGGATTGTTGTCGGTCCTGGAAAGCGACGCAGATGGAGGAGGGAGAGAAAGCAAAAGTGGGGAGGCCGGTCGGGCCTGCTAGCGAGGCTAAAGAGACAACCGCATAGACCGCCGCTACCGAGCATTTTTCTCTCCAACGCCAAAAGCATCGTCCATAAGATGGATGATCTTGAGCTACAGCTGGCAACTAATAAAATTGTGAGAGACTGCTGTGTGCTGTTGTTAACGGAAAGCTGGCTCCACCCGCTGTTCACCGATGCTGCTGTACAGCTGCCGGGGTGCACACTTCACCGATTGGACCGAACAGCAGAATCCGGTAAAAAAAGAGGAGGCGGCCTCTGCATTTTTCTTCACAACACTTGGACTAAACACAGCAGTATTATTAACACTTACTGTTCTCCTGATCTAGAGACAATGTCAGGCTTATGTCAGCCTTTTAATCTTCCTCAAGAGCTGAGTGTGATCATTTTAACAGCCATCTATATTCCCCCTGATGCAAATACTAAAGCAGCCCTTAGTCATTTGTACAGTGTAATAAATAAACAGCAGCAGGCCTATCCCGAGGGTGTTCACATTATAGCTGGTGATTTTAATCAAGCATGCTTGAAAACTGTGCTGCCTAATTTCACACAGTATGTGAAATGTGCCACTAGGGGAAAGAATTGTCTCGATCGGGTGTATTCGAACCTGAATCATGCTTAGAGAGCTGTGCCGTGTCCACATCTTGGCCTGTCAGACCATCTATCATTGCTCCTCATCCTAGCATACACCCCCCTCAGGAGAACTGCTAGACCTACTATAAAGAACATCACAACATAGCCTGAGGGAGCTCTTTCACAGCTAGCAGGACTGTTTTTCAAACACTCTATGGGATTTATTCAAGAATGAGGATCTGGAAATGTACACACAGACTGTACTACACTACATTATCTTCTGTATCAATCAGGTGACGGTGGAAAAACGCATCAGGGTTTTTCCTAACCAGAAGTCTTGGATGACAAAAGAAGTCCAGGCACTTCTCAGAGCTCGTGATACAGCCTTCAGGTCAGGGGATACAGATCTGTATAGCACTGCCCGGGCTAATCTGAAGAAAGGCATTAAGGAGGCTAAACAGACCTATAAGAAGAAAGTCGAGGACCATTTTTCTGATAATGATTCGAGACGAGTATGGCAAGGCTTTCACCATATCACAAACTATAAGGGCAGCAGCATCATTTCCAGTGACATCAGCGCCTCACTGGCAGAAGAACTGAACTGCTTTTTCGCACGGTTTGACGCAAATACACCTCGCCCGGACCCACAGATGTCATTGTATGCCAGCTCTGATGTGCTTATCCTGCAGGATCATGAGGTGAGACAGACACTGAGCAGTTCACCCGAGAAAGGCTACTGGTCCCGATGGAGTGCCAGGAAAGATGCTCAGAGCATGTGCAGATCAGCTATGCTGTTATGACTGACATTTTTAACTTGTCTCTCAAGGCAGCCGTTGTTCCACAGTGTTTAAAATCTGCAGTCAATATTCCTGTACCAAAAAAACACACTATTAGCAGTCTGAATGACTATCGACCAGTAGCATTAACACCCATTGTTATGAAGTGCTTTGAGAAAATGGTATTGAAACATCTTTTGCCTAGTCTCCCCCCAGACTTTGATCGGCACCAGTTTGCCTACAGGCGGGGCAGATCCACTGAAGATGCTATTGCTATAGGTCTCCACTCGGCATTCAGCCATTTAGAAGACAAGGGGAGCTATGTAAGAATGTTGTTTGTTGACTATAGCTCGACATTTAATACAATTATTCCCAACATTCTCATCACCAAATTGCTTCAGCTTGGTCTGCCTACTCACACTTGCAGCGGGATTAAGGACCTCCTAACAAACAGAACACAGACTGCTAGACTCGGACCCCATTCCTCCTCTACAGTCATGCTTAACACAGGCTCGCCACAGGGCTGTGTGTTGAGCCCCACTTTGTATTCATTGTACACATATGACTGCATACCTGTTCATCCCACAAACATTATAGTGAAGTTTGCAGATGACACAACAGTAGTGGGGCTCATATCAGGAGGAGATGAGTCCGCATACAGAAATGAGGTCCAGAAACTGGTCAGATGGTGCTCAGATAATAATCTGCTATTGAATACAAAAAAACCAAAATAACTCATTATTGATTTTAGGAAGCATAGCAGTGAACCGCCTCCTCTATATATAGGCAAGGAGCGTGTGGAGAGGGTGGAGGCTTTTAAGTTTTTGGGTGTTCATATTTCTCACAACCTTACCTGGGCAGTTAACACCATAGCTACGATAAAAAAGGCTCAACAACGTCTACACTTTCTGAGGCTCCTCAAGAGGAATGGCCTGAATGCACAGTTGCTGGTTTTATTTTATCGCTCTGCTATTGAGAGCATTTTGTCATATGGCATCATGGTTTGGTATGAGGGCTGTTCAGCCGCAGACCGCAAAGCCTTCCAGAGAGTGATCAAGACTGCGCAAAAAATCACTGGCTGTTCTCTCCCTTCTCTGGAAGAGATTTCCAGGTCTCGGTACCTCAACAGAGCTATTGCCATCATTAAAAACTGTGCTCATCCAGGCCATGACTTCTTTCACCTGCTCCCCTCGGGAAAGTGGTACAGATCCCATAAAACCCGGACTACCAGGTTTAATCATAGTTTTTTCCCAGCAGCAGTATGTATTTTGAACGGATTTATGTAACACGCGCAGACTGCTGATATTTTTTGTTATTTTAGGTTATTTTGTAGCAATAACCATGTGTGCATAAGCTGGTCTTTTGTATTTATTGCTCAGTATGTTTTTCATTATTACATATTATATTCAACTTTTAGGTAATTTTGTTTCAAGCATCATTTATTGTTGTAATCATAAGAATGTTAAATGCATGAGTGAACTGTAAATGTGATAGTTTGTTTATAGTTTGTTTTTAGGGAGCAGCATCTCAATTTCGTTGCATTGTTCATTAACAATGGAATGACAATAAAGGCACTTTGACTAACTATAGCTGCCCCCAACTATCATGATTTATTAAACTGACAGCTCACGTGCACAATGCAGGAGCACAGGAAAGTAACCACACAAAGGGGCACGTTTGACAGTTTATTAAATAGCAAAAATAAGCGCACAGCAAAGGAAACAGCCACTCGCCAGAGGAATCCACCTGTGGAGAGAAGACGAGAGCTGTGAGAGGAGGAAGGGAGTAAGGGGGAATGGGCGAGCCAAACTGCCACGTACTTGTGGTTCCGAGGATGAACCGGCAGGACTCCAGCGGGGAACAGACGAACCAGTAGGGTGGGGGAATGAGCTGATGGTGCCTGACCGGGTGGAGGTTGGAAGCCGAGGAATTATGGAGATGTGGCAGGAGAGTGCGCGCAGTCCTGGAGACACACCCGCACGATGGCAGCAACCTGAAGGAGAGAGGAAAGCGAGGTTAGACAGCGTGTCCAAACTAGCAGAAACAATACTTGCTTGTCTTTATAGGGGCAGTATACCCAGACGAGCCAGTGTTGAATGCGCGGAGAGAGCCTCCTTAAGTACACTGGCTGATGAGCGGGGGGGGGCAGAGAGGGCTGGCTGAGAGGGGCTTATTGTGAGAAATGTGGAAAGTTGGGTTCACCTGCAGGGTCGGTGGCAATTTGAGCTGAACCAACACATCATTGATCACCTGAGAAATAACAGGGACCCAGGAAGCGGGGGGAAAACTTCTTGGACTTTTCCTTGAGCGGGATCTGGCTCGCCACTGACCAGACCTGCTGACCCATGACGTACTTGGGCGTGGGCACCCGCTTCCTGTCAGCTGCAGCCCGGGTGCATTCCGTGGAGCGGGCAAGGGCGGCCCGGGTGGCTCTCTAGATGTGCCGGCAGCGACAGGCATAGACCCCCATGGATGGAACCACGACCTCCTTCTCGGCCATGGGAAGGAGTGGCGGTGTGTATCCCAGGGATGCCTCAAAAGGGGTGAGTCTGGTGGCCACGGAGACGGCCGAATTGAGTGAATATTCCACCCAGGTCAGGTGTGAGCTCCAGGAGGATGGGTTATCAGCTGCTACGCACTGCAGGGTGGCCTCCAAGGACTGGTTGGCGTGCTCCACCTGCCCATTACTCTGAGGATGATTTCCAAAGGAGAGACTCACTGTGGTGCCCAGCGTCCGCCAAAAAGCCCTCCAGACCTGGGATGTGAATTGTGGACCCCGGTCAGACACAATGTCGATGGGGATGCCGTGGATCCTGATCACGTGGTCATGAGGAGGACCGCCGTCTCCAAGGCCGAGGGGAGCTTCGGGAGGGCAACCAAATGCACAGCCTTGGAGAAGCGATCCACTATGGTGAGGATCACCATCTTGCCACATTAGGGGGGGGAGAGTCCGGTGATGAAATCCACGGCGATGTTGGACCACGGACGACCGGGGTGGGGAGAGGATGGAGGAGGCCTGATGCGGGAGAGGAGTCCGATTTCCCCCGGACGCAGGTCTGACAGGCCTTGACATATTCCCGTACATCCTGCCACAGCGTGGGCCACCAGAATGCTCGCCGGACGAAGTCCACAGTTCGAGTGATACCAGGGTGGCACGCAAAGCGACTGGTGTGAGCCCACTGGATGACATCACTGCGGAGGGGAGCCGGGACGTACAGACGATTCCGGGGGCACCCTACTGGCACAGGCTCCTGGGACTGGGCCTGGAGGACCCTCCGCTCGATATCCCAAGTAAGGGCTCCAAGGACGCGAGAAGGCGGTATGATGGTTTTGGGGGGGGGGGGGCTACCTCCTTGGAATCAAACTGGCATGATAGCACGTCCGGTTTGGTGTTCCGAGTACCAGGCTGGTACATGATGGAAAAGTTGAACCTCTGAAAAAACAGGGCCCAACGAGCCTGCCTGGCATTAAGTCGGCAGGCCGACCGCAAATACGCAAGGTTTTTGTGATCGGTCCACACAACGATGGGGTGAATAGCCCCCTCTAGCTGATGCTTCCATTCCTCCAATGCCAATTTAATGGCACGCAGCTCTCTGTCCAATATGTTGTAATTTCTCTCGGCCAGCGTGAGCCAACGAGAGAAATACGTGCACGGACGGAGCTTCTGATCAGGGGGCGTGCACTGAGACAGTACAGCACCTACCCCTGAATCAGACGCATCCACCTCGAGGACGAATTGGAGCTGCGTGTCGACCTGAGCCAAGATTGGTGTTTCTCTGAACAGGCGCTTTAATTTAATAAACACCTGTTCGGCTGCCTCAGTCCGGCGAAAGGGGACCTTAATGGTGGTCAGCTGCGTTAAAGGCAGTGCCACCCCACAATAGTTCCTTATGAACCTGCGATAGAAGTTCATAAACCCGAGGAAGCGTTGAAGCTCCTTACGGGGGCGGGGAGTTGGCCAATCTAGCACTGCCCTCATCTTGGCCGGGTCAGCAATCAGTCTCCCTTAAGCCACTATGAAGCCCAAGAAGGTGGTTGATGTTGTGGAGAACTCACACTTCTCAGCCTTAACATAAAGCTGATTCTCCAGAAGCCGTTGCAAGATGGCTCTGACGTGGGCTTCATGTTCCTCTGGCGAGCGGGAGAAAATTAAGATATCATCCAAGTAGACAAAAACGAATTGATAAAGCATGTTGTGAAGGACGTCATTAATTAACCGTTGGAAAACGGCGGGGGCGCTGGTGAGCCCGAATGGCATCACCGGGTATTCGAACTGCCCCTGGTGAGTTTTAAATGCCATCTTCCATTCATCGCCTTCGCGAATGCGGATCAGATGGTACGCATTCCTAAGGTCTAACTTGGTGAATACCCGTGAGCGCTGAAGAAGCTCAAACGCTGAATTAATCAAAGGCAGAGGGTACTTGTCCTTGATGGTAATTGCATTGAGTTCCCAGTAGTCGATGCACGGGTGCAACGAGCCATCCTTCTTTCCAACGAAGAAGAATCCAGCTCCAAGTGGAGCCGAAGATGGCCGAATAAGGCCAGCGTTCAGCGATTCCTTAATGTACTTCTCCATCGCCTCCCTCTCCGGGCCAGAAATACTGTATAACCCACTGGACGGCAGCCTCTCCCCCAGGATGAGGTCTATAGCACAGTCATAAGAGCGATGAGGTGGCAGCGACAACGCTCTCGACTTACTAAAGACCTCTCCCAAATTGTGATAAGCCCGGGGAACGATGCTGAGGTCCGGTGGCTCGACCAGGGGGAGGGAGACGGACAGAGATGGGGAACACTCCGCTGAACGCATACAGTGAGCCATAGAGAATGGGCTCCAGGAGGAGATGGTGTTTTGATCCCAATTAATTATTTTGTTATGCCTCTGGAGCCAAGGGTAACCAAGAACCACCGGGAAAGATGAAACAGGAAGAACCAGGAACGACAGTTCCTCCCGGTGGTTCCCGGAAAGGAGGATGTAAATCGGCACCGTGCTTTGGGTGACTACCGTGACCTCCCAGCCAGATATGGTAGTGATCCTCTGATCACGGGGCAATTTACATGTGGGAATACCCACCTGCCTAACGAACTGGGCAGACACAAAATTACCCTCAGATCCTGAGTCAACCAGCGCCATAGTCCTCCTCTCGACCTCCGGCAACTGCACGAGGGCCGAAATTGAAAAATTACCGGGGGGAGTAGATTTAGTCCCGCCTGCCAGACCCCCCATGGTTACTGATGGGCCGTGTCTTTTGGCCACTGGCAGCACTAGTCCAGACTGTGGTTCAATGAATCGCAGTACGTGCATGCACCAGCCCTTCGCCTTCGCCAGTGCTCATCATCGGTCAAATACTGAGAGAGCTCCATCGGCTTGGGCGAAGAGCCGGCGCCACCAGTGTTAGTACTTATGGCGGGTGCGCGCTCGGCGCGTGGGCGAGAGGAGGACTTGCGCTTCTTCGCGCACTCACGGTACCAGTTGTCCAATCCAACAGCCTGATCAATTAGACCGTCAAGAGACTCCGGGACAGGATGAACCGCCAGATCATCACGGAGTTGAGTGTTCAACCCATGGAGGAATGTGCTGCGCAAAGCAATGTCATTCCACCCCAAATCAGACGCTACAACCTGGAACTCCACCGAGTACTCGGCCGCTGATCGAGTGCCCTGGCGGAGCATCATCAGGCGGCTCATAACGTTGCCTTGACTCTCGGTACGGCCAAACGTGCAAGAGAAAGCGTCCACAAATTGGTCAAACATATATCGACGCCCTTTGGGGTTATCAGTCATGGACCGTACCCAATCCAGGGCTCGGTCCTTGAGCAACAGAGTGAAAAACTGAATTTTGGCTACATCCCCTGGGTACTCCTCCCCGACCTGCTCCAAGTACATGTGAACATGAATAAGAAAACCTTTGCATTTCCCCACCTCCCCTGCGTACGGGGTAGGCATGGGAACAGATGTAGTACGGCGCACCATAGTGCGGGGAGCAGGCCGAGGAGGAGGAGCCTGGAGAGGTGCATTAGACCAAAGCCTCATCATGTTCAACACTTGCTGCGTCAGCACAGCGAGCTGGTGCTTGGTCGCTGACAAGCGATCCAAAACAGACAGCTCCTGTGTTGAAGAACCAGCTGAGCTACCGTCCTGGCTGACTCGTTCTGTCATGATTTATTAAACTGACAGCTCACGTGCACGATGCAGGAGCACAGGAAAGTAACCACACAAAGGGGCACGTTTGACAGTTTATTAAATAGCAAAAATAAGCGCACAGTAAAGGAAACATCCATTCGCCAGAGGAATCCACCTGTGGAGAGAAGATGAGAGCTGTGAGAGGAGGAACGGAGTAAGGGGGAACGGGCGAGCCAAACTGCCACGTACTTGGGGTTCCGAGGAAGAACCGGCAGGACTCCAGCGGGGAATAGACGAACCAGTAGGGTGGGGGAATGAGCTGATGGTGCCTGACCGGGTGGAGGTTGGAAGCCGAGGAATTATGGAGATATGGCAAGAGAGCGCGCGCACTCCTGGAGACACACCCGCACGATGGCAGCAACCTGAAGGACAGAGGAAAGCGAGGTTAGACAGCGTGTCCAAACTAGCAAAAGCGATACTTGCTTGTCTTTGTAGGGGCAGTATACCCAGACGAGCCAGTGTTGAATGCGCGGAGAGAGCCTCCTTAAGTACGCTGGCTGATGAGTGGGCGTAGGTGCATCTTCTGCCTCAGGTGCAGTGATGAATTAATGAAAGTGAGACGGGACGGGAGGGGCGCGCTCTTGCTGTCTATGACACTGACAAACAATCAGGACCACAAGAACTTTAAGTTTTCTGTAGTGTATGATTGACTTCATGTCTAACAGCTGGAAATCTTTATTTCCTTGACAAAAACTTTATATAGAAAATCACCTGATATACCTTCCCAAATGGAACTCTTAGTTTGGATGGAGTTACTCTTTCTTTTAATAGCACTGTGAGGAACCTTGGAGTTATTTTTAATCAAAATCTGTTCTTTAATTCACATATTAAACTTGTTTCTAAGATTGCCTTCTATCATTTGCATAATATTGCCAAGATTAGGAGCATCTTGTCTCAGAGTGATGCTGAGAAACAAATCCAGGCTTTTGTTAGTGCTAGATTAGATTATTGTAACTCTTTATTATCAGGTTGTCCTAAAACATCTCTAAAAAGTCTTCAACTGATCCAAAATGCTGCAGCTAGAGTTTTTACCAGGTACTAGAAAGAGAGATCATATGTCTCTGGTTCTTGCCTCCCTTCATTGGCTTCCCATAGAATTTAGAATTAAGTTTAAAATCCTACTCCTCACTTACAAAGCTCTAAATAATCAGGCCCCTCGTTATTTAAAAGATCTGACAGTACCTTATCATCCTAACAGAGCACTATGCTCCCAAAATGCAGGATTAAGCCCAATTCATAGTGGCTCCTCTCCTTTGGAACCAGCTGCCAATCTGGATTCGGGAGTCTGTTTCAAACTCTGTTTTTAAGAATAGGGTTAAAACCTTCCTTTTTGATATAGCCTATAGATAGGGTGGGATCAGGTGACCCTGAACCCTCCCTTAGTTATGCTGCTAATAGGTTTAGACAGCTGGGGGACCTCCAACAATGCACTGGGCTTCACTCCTTTCTTCACTTTCAATGAAAATTTTTTGCTGGTCATTAACATCCGTTTGTTCTCTCCCATATATTGAGTCCCCGTCATGCTGTTTGCCCTCTACATGTCTGTTCTTTTCTCCTTCTTCTCTCTCCCCTCACCCCCCACAGCTTTCTGCAATCGTGGGGTTTTCCCCTACAGTTTGGCAGTGCTATGAGATGACTGTTGTTGTGAAATGGCACTATATGAATAAAGTTGAACTAAAATGAATTGATATTGCATAGGTAACTGTGAGTTGGAGGTGTCATAACTCTGGCTCTCACGAGCCAGGAAAGAGATTCGAGGGCGACCAGTGAGTTGGCGTAATTTATTAAAACAAAACACACACACTACACTAAATAACGAACAGCAAAATAAAGAGCCACGTGGGGCTAAAACACACACAGAACCAAAGGTACATACCACCCAGGGAGAAAGGCTAGAGGGGCGGCGAGGGAAAAAAATACTCGCCGAGTCGCAGCACTAACACTGGGGAAGACGCCGAGGTAACGGCGAACTGCAGCTGGGCGGAGGAGCTAACAGTCGTGGAAACACAAGATGAGTCTTTCCAAAGCGAGGTCGCAGCGACGAGTGACTCTCGGCTGCTCGCTTAAATGGAGGAGGAGATTGGAGATAGGAGACAGCTGTCCCAGCGCAGCTGAACTAGACAGCTGGCAATCAGCTGGGCGCTGTCAAAGAGCGGGCCATGGAAGACCCGGCACGGACTACCCCGGAGCAGGAGCGAACTGGACAACCTGAACGCAGAGCAAAGATAGTTCAGGTCGTGACAGTACTCCTCCCCCGAGCCGCGCCTCCTGGAGCGGCCTAACCCCCCCCCCCCCCCCCCCGAGGGAAGACCAGGGAGGGCGGTGGGGGCCAGATCTGGGAGAAAGGGGGGAACCAGAAAAAGGAGGCAGGGAAGAAAAAAAACCTAGACACAGCATAGGGTCAGATACCATAATAATCCTAACCCCAAGAAAAAACCATCACCCCCTCCTCTGCAGACGCCAGACGGTCTGTGCAGGACCACAGGAGGTGGGGAGAAACGACAAGAACAAGATACAAGGGCACAGCGATACAGTCATGGGAAGAAAAAGGCTCACAACAACTTAGGGCGAGGACAAGACAAAAACTCATGTCCTGAAGGACCGAAAACTATAAAACTCTGATGAACATCAGGTTGAAGTAGACTTACACAAGTAAACCCCGACCAAAACAGAATATACGGAAGTAATTCGGGCCTAAGACCCAAAAATAGAGCCTGAGGCCGCAAACTGGCATAAAGATACAAAAAACCAACTCCTCAATCACGTATTAACACAACGGAAGTCACAAAACAGTCAGGAGGAGGGCATAAATACAGAAAAAAAAAAAACAAGACTACTCAGAATGAGGCCAGGCAATGTGAAGCAAATGCTACTTAAAGGAGAAATTAGAATAAGACCATACTGCGATCACAAAACACAGAAAATTGCCCAAAGAAAAATTCTCGGTAGAAATGACATCCCAATAAGGACTCTAACACAGTAAGTTCCTTGATGTCCCGAATGAAATTAAATAATGGAAGCACACAAAACACAAGGCTATGAACAGTTAGTCAGTCTGTCAGAAATGACAGCAGGTGGAGTGAGGCAGGCGATGACAGCTTGTCCGGCGGGCGGCCCGAACTCCACCAGGCCAGGAACCACAGCACCAGTTCGGGTGGTCTACCCGAGTCCCAGGCTAGGAGACACAGTTTCTCCGGAGGCCGACCCAGATCACCGAACCAGCCAGATGGCTTCCCAGGCGGTCGTCCCGTGACCTCAGACCACGGAGAGCTGAGGGAGAAGTCTTGGTGCAGCTTCCTCCCAGAGGGAAAAGGCAGGAGGAAACTGACCCAGGTGAGAAAAACCCCCACAGTAGTAGGGGGAGAAGAGATGGAGGCCAGGGGCAAAGTTAGCCTGCCATCTAATGGCAACAAGGGTAGGGGGAAACTGGCCCGGGTGAGAGGAACCCCAACAGCGGCAGGAGAAGAAATGATGGAGGCAAGGGGCGAAGTCAGCCAGACGTCAGGCGAACACAATCCTCCAGCTCCCACGCTAACCGTTACCCGGACCGGCGCAGCACCCCCGGTGGACCCCGAACGGGCCGGCGCAGCACCCCCGGTGGACCCCGAACGGGCCGGCGCAGCACCCCCGGTGGACCCCGAACGGGCCGGCGCAGCACCCCCGGTGGACCCCAGCTGGGCCGGCGCAGCACCCCCGGTGGACCCCAGCTGGGCCGGCGCAGCACCCCCGGTGGACCCCAGCTGGACCGAGACAGCACTCCCGGTGGACCCCAGCTGGACCGAGACAGCACTCCCGGTGGACTCCAGCTGGACCGAGACAGCACCTCCGGGCGCAGCGTCTGAGGCGAACACCGTGCAGGGAACCGGAACCTCCGAGATGGCACCCAGAGCAGGTTCGTCTCCGATGACCCTGGGGAGAGGCTCAGAGGGACAAAAGGAACCGGGATCAGGATCACCGGCAGCGGCAGAGCCCGGCGGAACAGGCTCGAGCGCAGTAGACGGCTGCACCCGGCCCGCCCCCCCGAGAGACAGGCAATAATGCTCCAGAATAGAGAAGAGAAAAACAAAATAGAGCACTTGCCTGATCTCGGGTTCTACCGCCATCCAGGACTTCGATGCTCCGGGCTCAGCGTGCAGGACTCCGTCCTCCGGCTCCAACTCGACTGCGAATGGCTCCGCAGCCGGCATGATGGTTTCCACAGTCAAACGACCTCCAAACGCCGAAAACCGCGTCGACAGCCCACCTGGCGTGGGGGCAGGAGATCTGGACTCTGCTGGGCCGAACCATTCCTCCGTGGAGACCCGGGGACGCTTAATCGTCGGCGCTGGCTCCAACAGGCAGTTCGACCTTCTCCTCTGCCCATAACGTGGCTGCGGGGCTGGGGCAAAACCCTCCAGGGCCGCAGGCCGCCTCCTCCTCGCGCAGCGGTGTACACCTGGCACCGGGGCACACTCAAGGGGAAGAGACACAGAGGACGCAGGTTCATATTCAGTTTTTGCAGCGGGAGGAGAGAGCTCAGGGGACTGTGAACCCTGAACTCCTCCCCCAGGAATCAAACAAGGCAATTCACTCACAATGGGAGGAGAATGAAAGGACACTTGCCTGATTCCCAGAGGACCGGTGGAACCCGCTACAAGAGGCTTGAGTCTCTCTTCTCCCAACCGGATAGAAGTGGGGGACCCCCCGGACAGATGAGGTGGTGCTACCCGCACCAGATCGGGACCTGGAACACCTGGGGATGAATTTGCGCTCCTCCCAGCAGCCGGAGTGAATGACGAAGAGGGGGGTGAAACAGCTGAGGAGAGCTGGGGGCCCAAAGCTGACGGGACAGCGGGGAGAGCGGGCCCAGGAGCGGGAGCAGCTGATTCACTTCTTCGGCAAGACACGGGAGCTACAGCAGGCTGGGAGGCAGAATTCGTGTGGTTTCCTGGAGCGGGATCCGGACAGGACTCTCGCTGAGATGAGTGGGGAATTTGGGAGCGACGTCTTCTGAACGTGAGGTCGGGAAAACGCCGCTCCTGCGCGGTGAGCGAAGCCAACAGGTCAGCGGATTCCGGATAATTGTTCAGCTCTGGGTTCTTCTCGACCAGCCTGACCGCCGCAATCACGTTCTTCATGGCTACGGGGGGAACGGCGGCGGAAGAAGCGGCTGCCACTCGATCCGCAATGCGCATCGCTGTCACTCTCATCTTCTCCGGGGGAAACCCGGTTGACGTCACTCTATCCTGGGGATCACCCCTGGGTGAGGCGAACTCCTGGACTGGATCGGCGGGAGGAGCGGGATTCCGAAGCGAGGAGCGATGGCGTCCTGTCCTCGGTTTCCTGCCGGAGTTCTCCTCCAGCCTACGGAGTCTTTCCCAGGCCACAGAGATGTCTGCCCTCCTCGCCTTAACCTCGGGGAGAAGGAAGTAGCGAGAAAAGCTGTTAAGCATTCCCTCGGCGAGCTCCAGGCGCCAGCGTATCTCGCTGGGGGCATCGTAGAGGTCCGTGGTGAACAACGTTCCGTCCACAAGGTCCAGAGCCTCCGAGAGATCGTGGCCTGGGTGCCGCATGCGTCTCCTGGAGGGAGACATGATACAGGCTTGCCTACGCCCAGAGGAAGGAAAAAGAGAGCGTCGAGTCCTTACGGCAAACTCACGGTCGCGGCCGTCTCAGTATGGCTGCGACCTACTGTCATGACTCTGGCTCTCACGAGCCAGGAAAGAGATTCGAGGGCGACCAGTGAGTTGGCGTAATTTATTAAAACAAAACACACACACTACACTAAATAACGAACAGCAAAATAAAGAGCCACGTGGGGCTAAAACACACACAGAACCAAAGGTACATACCACCCAGGGAGAAAGGCTAGAGGGGCGGCGAGGGAAAAAAATACTCGCCGAGTCGCAGCACTAACACTGGGGAAGACGCCGAGGTAACGGCGAACTGCAGCTGGGCGGAGGAGCTAACAGTCGTGGAAACACAAGATGAGTCTTTCCAAAGCGAGGTCGCAGCGACGAGTGACTCTCGGCTGCTCGCTTAAATGGAGGAGGAGATTGGAGATAGGAGACAGCTGTCCCAGCGCAGCTGAACTAGACAGCTGGCAATCAGCTGGGCGCTGTCAAAGAGCGGGCCATGGAAGACCCGGCACGGACTACCCCGGAGCAGGAGCGAACTGGACAACCTGAACGCAGAGCAAAGATAGTTCAGGTCGTGACAGGAGGTTGTTCCAGAAAATTCAATCTCCCCTCAGTAGTCACACAAGATTCTTAAATGTGTACAGTATTTTGGAGAGGCTCTTCAAACCTAACTCTCATGTTGTATCACAAGTCACAATAGAGTCACCTGCACCACCCAAATATATATTGTGACTCATTTAATTTATATATTCCAAGGATCCAAGACACTGAAATCAGTCATACAACTACAGTACTGGACAGCTCCATTGCTTCCATTTTAAACGTTCTGCTGCTGCTAACAAATTAGCCTTAGCTATTTCTCATCAGGTTGCTGTGAACAATTTTCTTCCCATGTTTTATCCAAACCCTCTTGCCCCCTTGTGTGATGCGCTACAACACCAGAGTATTTAACTACAGCTGGTGACGGCAGTTTTGCTTTGCGTACTCTAACCTGAAGGAATAACAGGTAAGGCTTGACAAGGTTAACAATAGACACATACAGTAAGTTTCAGCCATCTTGTGGGCACTCTAGGGACAATACAATACCACCAGTTTGGAGGACACCGAAGGCCAGGGGGCCTCCGATGTGGGTTCATGTTTTTGGAGTTTTAGGTTGGCTTTGTTGCAGTCATGCTCATTTGTGCATCAATTTAGAATTGTTCATGTCCGAATGAAGATGCATTATTTCCCCCACCCCTACTACTGTATTTACATGTATGATTGCAAGCAGTTATAGAAGACCGAGTAACAAGCTTGTCCAGCATCTCTTCAGAAAAGACAAAAATATGACTCTAAGCAATCCATCTCAGCGATGCTGCAAACCCCAACAGGTGCTCACCTAGTAACAATAACCTCATCTACCACTGGTTGGACTTCAGCGTCACAAATCCTGAATTAAGTGTTTCTTACAATGAAGTGCTTTCATAACCACCAGACCAAGAGTGACGTAGAGCAGAAAACAGGAAGAGCCAGAGAAGGAAGCACCAACAAGACACACAGATAGAAAATCCAGCGGCTGCAATAAAAATCAAATGAACAAAAAAGAGAGAGTGAAATCCATAAATTGTGCTCCCTAATGGTTTCCAATCGGCCATTTGCACCTCATATTCTGACTGTTTCATTTATCTCACACAGACTTATCCACACGTGCACACTTCCTTCCTGTCATGTAGCTGCTGTACTCACCTCATTTTACAGCAGTTTACTGCACAGTAGCATGTGTGTGTGTGTGTGTGTGTGTGTGTGTGTGTGTGTTTCCCTGTGAACTGCCAAACATTAACACTCTTTAAAAGCTGTGTGTGCATGTGTACACAGAGGGCCTCGGGTGAACCAAGTACAGCTCTAGACGCCAGAGAGATTTGTGTTACTCGTCACTGCCCTTCTGGTTAAACAGAATCTCAATAACCAGCTGGTTATTGCTCCACTATAACCAAAGCAATATGCTACTGCTTATACAATATTCTAGAAAGCATTAGTATTACTATTTCAGTGTATACATTGATGCACATTGACATACACAGACGTACAGAGGCACACCTCTACATTCCAATAATGGAGCACCTTAATAACACAGAGTTCCAGAAATAAGGTCTGGATTCAAAACCTGTTCTTTTAGAAGCATAGATATTTAATAGGGAATAAGTGTCAAAGGTGAAGCACCGAGGAATCACTTTAGATTATCAGTGAAGTTTTTAAATTCACAATAAAAAAACTCAAAACCATTGAAACGGCCTGTCACAATAATTATTTGACCAATATTGTACTCCTTGTGCCTGGCCCATCAAGCCATCAAAAGGGTGTTAATCTATGGAAGGGATGTAGTGAAGAAATGAAAACTTGTAAAACAAAAGGTAGGTTTAAACAAATTTTTAAAAAATAACAAAAGATCTCAGTTTTTAATACAGATTTAACATTATTACCCATACCGACCAGTCACGTGGGTAGAGCGGCTGGTGCCGTCCATGGCAATCTGGCTACAGCCATGCTTTAACTCAACAGAGAATGAGGCTATGGCCACCAAACTTGGTACCAGAGGTTGCATTAACTGAAAATTGTCCTTCATTGACAGATTTTTTTTTTCAGCACTGACAGAAAAATCTGAAAGCTGTCTATCATTTTGATAAATTACACAGAGGGTGAGCTAATTACATTCAATTAAAATGACAGGTAATAGAATTTGACAGAATTTTTACAGCCCTGTATGTCAAAATGATTAACAAAAAAGTCTAGTGCAACCTCTACTTGGTACATAGGATGACCTTCAGTGAAACAGTAATCCCGGGCTTGTATAAGGAGGTGGGAAACCGTGTTGTGGCTTTACGGTCAGCGGAGAGACAGCTGAACAAGTGGAGAAGCAATTGACACTACACACCCTTTGCATCCATCATAAGTTGGATAAAGAGTGCACTGCTGTGGCTGATTTAGGATCAGATCTCTGAGAATTAAGGAAAATAGTTATTATAATGGTAATTTCCTGTCAGGTTCTGAGCATGATTGGGGGACCATGCTCACGCTTTAAGTTTATTTTTGTTATTCACTGGGTTTTCTTCACCTCAGCCCAGTCTGATTATTGGGTTTATTTTCACGTTCATGTCTCTATTTATGTTCTTTTGAATTTGCCATTTACTTCTGTTTGCTATGATTATCTTAGTTCTGCCTTCTCAAGTTTCTTATTTTAATCTTAGGTTAGTTTTTCATGGTTCTCTTTATTAGTACTATTATCATGGTCACGGTTATGCTTGGTCTATTTTTGTCTGCGTATAATCAGGATATGAATCAGGCCCTGTACTCACTTTTAGTTCATGTTTAGATCCTCTTTATTAATGTTATCATGTTTTTGGTTTTGTTAGGGTTTTATTATCATGGTCACAGTTATGCTTGGGTTTGATAATTATTGTTTTCATGGTTATGTTATATTTATTCCTGTCATGATTTGGGTTTGGGCTTTTGTTTTGACAGTGCCTTTTGTTTACTTCTGGCTTTGCGTTATGAGTTTTTGCTTCCTTATTTATTCACAGCTGCTTTCACGGGTGTTCTTGATTTATTTCCTTATTTATAGAGGTCGCACGCGGCCTTCCACACAACGACCTTCACGCTAACAGACTCACGCTATCATGTTATCACGTTAGCTTGTTCCTGTATCTTGTTCTCATTTTTCATTCATGTCTGGAATTTAGTTTTGTTAATAAATTATGCCTTAACATCGCTCCGCACCTGGGTTTGATTCCCTGTCCCAGAAGGGCAATCATGACAATTTCCTAAAGCGAACTGATATCGAACCGGATCAAATCTGAATTGAATAGATTCAGAACCTCAAGAATTGTAATAGAATTGATTCTTGAAGTGACTGATGATTCCCAGCCCTAATTACAGGCTTACTGTTAACCCTGTATTTCGCAGAGAGGTGAGTTCATAAAAGGTTGCCAAACAATTCACAAACAGCTTTCCTTGTTTGCAAAACGTTTTGTGAAAATTGTAAAAAAAAGTTTTTATCTAACGTATTTTTCCGCAAACAGTGACAAACATTTGCAAAAGGATGTAAAATGTTGTAATACATTTGCAAACAGATGTAACACATATCGCTAAAGTTCTTTTTGGTTTGCCCTTTAGCTGGCGACCTTAACAACTGAGTGCAAACTGTTTTGCAACCTTTTATGAACCCTGAAAAAACAAAACCCTAAAAGTGCAGCGTTCTTGAACATTCCTCAGCATTCGTTGCTCCATGAGATACTAGCTTGATTTTCACCGGCATTCGTCAGAAATTTGGGCGAATCAAAAAATCACCACATTTGTCAATGTTTGCCACTTCAGCCAATTTGGACTTTTTAAGAATATACAAAACTGACCTTTGATCATGCGTGGCTTTTCTAAATTCTATGACATTGTCACAGATGTCTTATGGTTTAACTACAGTACATGGTCCCATGCCAGCCAATCAACAATTAAACCCACAGAAAACCTTTACAATCAGCTTGTGGAAATCTTACAGTGGGCCAAAAAAGTATTTAGTCAGCCACCAATTGTGCAAGTTCTCCCACTTAAAAGATGAGAGAGGTCTCCAATTTTCATCATAGGTATACCTCAACTATGAGAGACAAAATGACAAAAAAAAAATCCAGAAAATCACATTGAAGGATTTTTAATGAATTAATTGGAAAATTCCTCCGTAAAATAAGTATTTGGTCACCTACAAACAAGCAAGATTTCTGGCTCTCACAGACCTGTAACTTCTTCTTTAAGAGGCTCCTCTGTCCTCCACTCGTTACCTGTATTGATGACACCTGTTTGAACTCATTATCAGTATAAAAGACACCTGTCCACAACCTCAAACAGTCAGACTCCAAACTCCACTATGGCCAAGACCAAAGAGCTGTCAAAGGACACCAGAAACTAAATTGTAGACCTGCACCAGGCTGGGAAGACTGAATCTGCAATAGGTAAGTAAGCAGCTTGGTGTGAAGAAATCAACTGTGGGAGCAATTATTAGAAAATGGAAGACATACAAGACCACTGATAATCTCCCTCCATCTGGGGCTCCACGCAAGATCTCACCCCGTGGGGTCAAAATGATCACGAGAACGGTGAGCAAAAATCCCAGAATCACACGGGAGGACCTAGTGAATGGCCTGCAGAGAGCTGGGACCAAAGTAACAAAGGCTACATCAGTAACACACTACGCCGCCAGGGACTCAAATCCTGCAGTGCCAGACGTGTCCCCCTGCTTAAGCCAGTAGATGTCCACGCCCGTCTGAAGTTTGCTAGAGAGCATTTGGATGATCCAGAAGAGGATTGGGAGAATGTCATATGGTCAGATGAAACCCTTTATTGTAAAAACTCAACTTGTCGTGTTTGGAGGAGAAAGAACACCATACCTACTGTGAAGCATGGGGGTGGAAACATCATGCTTTGGAGCTGTTTTTCTGCAAAGGGACCAGGACGACTGATCCGTGTAAAGGAAAGAATGAATGGGGCCATGTATCGTGAGATTTTGAGTGAAAACCTCCTTCCATCAGCAAGGGCATTGAAGATGAAACATGGCTGCGTCTTTCAGCATGACAATGATCCCAAACACACCGCCCGGGCAACGAAGGAGTGGCTTCGTAAGAAGCATTTCAAGGTCCTGGAGTGGCCTAGCCAGTCTCCAGATCTCAACCCCATAGAAAATCTTTGGAGGGAGTTGAAAGTCCATGTTGCCCAGCGACAGCCCCAAAACATCACTGCTCTAGAGGAGATCTGCATGGAGGAATGGGCCAAAATACCAGCAACAGTGTGTGAAAACCTTGTGAAGACTTACAGAAAATTTTTGACTTCTGTCATTACCACCAAAGGGTACATAACAAAGTACTGAGATGAACTTTTGTTATTGATCAAATACTTATTTTACGGAGGAATTTACCAATTAATTCATTAAAAATCCTTCAATGTGATTTTCTGGATTTTTTTTTCTCATTTTGTCTCTCATAGTTGAGGTATACCTATGATGAAAATTGGAGACCTCTCTCATCTTTTAAGTGGGACAACTTGCACAATTGGTGGCTGACTAAATACTTTTTTGCCTCACTGTATATAAGAAGTAGATAAGCTACTATCACTGTCAAATTTTAAGCAAACAAATAATTTTAATTCTTTGCTTGGTTTTATCATTTCTCTGTATAGAAATGATAAAACTGGTTTTCAAATGCCCAAAGGGCATTGCTCCCTCACCCCTTTGCAAAATTATAACAAGATTGTGAGTGGCCAATACATCGACAGTTGAAGAATTCCTTTCTGTTAAATATCTTTATAAATACCTTTTCAATTTTCTTTACTTCTTTTACTTTAAAAACCTTTCTGGGGACAAGTGTTGTAAATTAGCATTAGCTTCAAACACAAAGATATGTTCAGTTTATCTATGTTAACTGAAACACAAGTCTCTATCATATAAACTCCAGTTAAATAAAATAAGTCTGAGTAGCAAGGTATTATGCTAGAAATTGGAAAATAGCAAAGCACTCAATATGAGCAATCAGGAGGACATAAGAAGTTAGGACAATTGATCATACTGGAGAACGTGATCTGTTAACCACATAAATGAACAGTTAAGGTGATAGAACAGCACATATATTCAAAAGAAAACCAAAAAAATTGCACATCAATCCTTTTCTTTAATAACAGTTAAACATTCATGTCCAGCAGGATATTTAACAAGTATCTGTTACCATACCCCAGAAGACGATGACAATAAGGAAGGTTACCAAAAAGCATCAGCGTTAAAATGATTATTGAAGAACAGTCAGAACGAAAAAAAAAAAAAAAGCCCTGGCAAATGCAGCAGATTTTCTACTTTAAAAAAACAATGACACAAATATGGGACGGTGAGGCAGAACAGCAAATACATAAGTGTCACGAGCTGAGCACTGGAGGTTTCCGTCATGCTCTGTCTCGTAGCTTTTTCTCTGTATTTATATTTGTTGTATTTTTGTGCCTTTTGGTTTTTGTTATCCCTGCAATGTTTTTATTTTTCTGTTTATGTCTCAGTTTTACTATGTTCTGATTCTGTATCAATTGGTATCTATTTCTCAGTTTGTACCGGTTTATATTTTATTCTTCTAATTCCTTATTGTTGTGGTTGACAGCTGTCAGGGCATTTCCTGGTTGGTGCTCCGTGTGGGCGTAGCCCTGTCAGCTGTCAGCCGGTCGCTCTCCTGTCATTACTTCCAGCTGATCCAAATTATTAATCACTGTTTCCTTCTGCCCGCTCATGTGACCCCACACCTGGCATTACTTGTGTTATTTGTTCTGACCCTATTTAAGGACAGCATTTTCATTTCATGTCGCCGCTGTCTTGAGTAAGCTGAGGAAGTCTCGTCTGAGTTCATCATCATCATCATCATCATCATCATCATCTCCACCAGAGCCCTGTCCTCGCTCTGGTGTGTAATTTGTAAGTTATTCTCCCTTGTTGGAATTTTGTGTTTGAACACCGTTTTGGACTTTATGTTTTTGTTATTTTCAATAAATCTCACAACTCACAGTTCAGCGTGTGGGTCTGTCTCTCTGCCCCGAGGGGCCATTCATGACAGAAGACAGAGGGCCAGTAAATGACCCAGCTGCTGTGAGTTGTGGATTTTCAACTTTGTTATCACTCACCTGTTCTGTGGGGCTATCATGTCTGTCACCCCGGACTTTTCAACCCTGGGGTGCGTATTTGTGCCTCTGTATGCATACTGGAGAATATCATCACACAGACCCGTGCCTCCCTTACCCCTGAAGCGGCCCGAGAGTGTCTGGAGGGCGCGGCGCAGGTACTCGAGGCATGCCCCAGCCTATGGAACCACCCGGAGCTCAATGACCTATTTCTCTCGGTATTCCTCCCACCATCAACGACTCACGGACTGGGGGAGTCAATTCATATGTCCATGCCTGTGCCGACGGAGAGCAAGCACACACGTACACGGACGCCTCCAGCCTCTCGCCCTTCTCCGGTGGCAGCTCCACCTAATCCTCCCGAACACCAGCCTGCTCCATTGGCCAAGGAGCAGGAGGAGCGCAGATAGGTCGTTATAGCAGAGACTGAGCTCCTTCTTGAGTTTAAGCCATGGCTCCTCCCGGATCTTACCCAGGAACTGATGGAGGTTCCAACGGGCCCTCTTCCTCCTCTCCAGGAGCCGACATCTCCGCCATCCACACCAAGACACTGTCGCCAGAGGAACACCTCCACGCTCAGGCAGCAACCTCCCCTTCGCTGAGGCAGAAGACTCCCGCAGCAGTGCATCCTCAGTGTTTTCCCTCTCCAGCTGTTCTGTCAGCTTCTTCTTTACCCCCAGCTGCTGCTTCCTGCTTCCCCTCTGCAATTCCTCCCGCTTCTGAGAGGTCATCTGTTTCATTCCTGGCTCCGTCCGTCACCGTGGCTGCAGGGGTGGCTCCTCCATGTTCCACTGAGGGGCCCACAACCGCTGAGGCCACGGACAGGATGGATTCCATACCTGCTGGAGCAGAAAACATCATGCCCCAGGAACGCAGGCAAGTGTCATTTCACTCTCTTTTACCAACATATGAATTATCTTGCCTGATTCCCGGTGGTGAGGCTCAGTCCCCGCAGTCGTGTGAGCCTTCACTGCCTGCTGCAGCAAAAGACTTTTAAACTGCCCTCTCCATGTCTCCTCCTTTTCTCCCCGAGTGTCCACCGACCCCAGGATCGAGCCGCTGGATGCTGGAGGAGCCTGCGGCCCTGGAGGATCTGGTTTCAGTCCCACAGCCACACTTTGGACAGAGGGTGAGCGCTGGGACCAAGCTGACGCCTGCGCCAATGAAGGAGTGTCCCCGGGCTTCAGCTGAGCAGGTTCCAGTGCCAGCAGGAAGCTGACCTCCTGTCACCACGCAGGATGAGCCACCTGCGTGGGTCACCTCGCTGGGGGTCCCAGGACTATATTGACCACCCCTGCTGCAGGGGCTGCCACAGCAGTGTTGGAGTTGGACCTCCAAAGGGCCGGACCCGAAGAACCATCACCTGGATCAATGGAGTCCTGGATGGTGGTGGAGCTTGAGATCAGGATCACCAAGGATGTTCCAGCTTTGCCAGATGTCTCCGTGGGTCCAGGCTTGCCAACCGAGATCATCATGGGTCCAGCTCCTCCCGTTGAGGTCGTTGCAGGTGCTCCGTCCCAGCCCGGGACCCCCGTGGGTGCTGCTTCCCCTCCGGTAGAGGTCTTCGCAGGTGCTCCGTCCCAGCCCGGGGCCTCCAAGGGTGCAGCTTTGGCCCAGTCCGGGCCCACCGAGCGTGCTGCTTCCTTTCCAGTGGAGGTCATCGCGGGTGTACTGTTCCAGCTCGGGGCCTCCGAGGGTGCAGTTTTGGCCCAGTCCAGGGCTACCGAGGGTGCAGCTGTGGCCCAGTCCAGGTCCTCCATGGGTGCAACTCTGGCCCAGTCCAGACTCACCGTGGGTGCAGCTTTGGCTCAGTCCAGGCCCACTGAGGGTGCTGCTTCCTTTCCAGTGGAGGTCGTCACGGGTGAACTGCTCCAGCCCGAGGCCTCCGAGGGTGCAGCTTTAACCCAGTCCAGGTCCTCCGTCTCCGTGGGTGCAGCTCTGGCCCAGTCTGGGTCCACCGCGGGTGCTGCTTTGCTCCAGCCCGGAGCCACCGCAGATGCTGCTTTGCTCCAGCCTGGAGCCACTGCAGGCGCTGCTTTGCTCCAGCCCGAAGCCACTGCAGGTGCAACCTTGCTCCAGTCCGGAGCCTCCACGGGTGCAACCATGTCCCAGTCCGGGACCACCACAGGTGCAACCTCGCTCCAGTCCGGAGACACCATGGGTGCAACCTCACTCCAGTCCAGAGCCACCGAGGGTGCTACAATGTCCCAGTCCGGGACCACCGAGGGTGCTGCTGGCCAGTCCAAGGGCGTTGTGGTTTCCCCTCCTTTGCCTAACGCCGTCGTGGTCCCCTCTCCAACGCCAGACACCGCCGTGGTTCCCCCTCCTCTGCCAGACGCTGTCGGGGTTCCCTCTCTTCTGCCCGAGGCCGTCGGGGTTCCCTCTCTTCTGCCCAAGGCTGTTGGGGTTCCCTTTCCTCCTCCTGACATCGTCATGGTTCCACCGACTCCCCTGTAGTGCTCTCCACTAGGGCTTCCTGTTGGGCAGCCACCTCCTGGACCACCCCTTCTGTTCAGGTGGTTGAAAAACTCTGACAGGCCACCCGACAGAATGTGGCGTGGAGTTGGCTGGCCCACGTTCTCTGGGAGGCCAACCGACTCGTTCCATCATGCCATCTGGTGGGCCTGGGACTCTGGCTGTCCGCCTGAACTGTCTAGCTCTTCGGTCCAGGGGGCTTAGGGGGGTTGGAGTTTTGCCTGTTATGGGTCCTGAGAGGGGTTGTTTTGTTCCCTCCTAGCCTGCTTCCCCCACCACCCACCCTGGGTGGGTTATTGTTGTGCTCCTGTTGGGGGGGGGGAGTTCTTTCTTTTTCTTCTGATGTTATCCTGGGGTGTCTTGGATCCACCCCTTGAGAGGGGGGCTCTGTCACGAGCTGAGCACTGGATGTTTCCGCCATGCTCAGTCTCGTGGCTTTTTCTCTGTATTTATATATTTGTTGTATTTTTGTGCCTTTTGGTTTTTGTTATCCCTGCAGTGTTTTTATTTTTCTGTTTATGTCTCAGTTTTACTATGTTCTGATTCTGTATCAATTGGTATCTATTTCTCAGTTTGTACTGGTTTATATTTTATTCTTCTAATTCCTTATTGTTGTGGTTGACAGCTGTCAGGGCATTTCCTGGTTGGTGCTCCATGTGGGCGTAGCCCTGTCAGCTGTCAGCCGTCAGCCGGTTGCTCTCCTCTCATTACTTACAGCTGATCCAAATTATTAATCATTGTTTCCTTCTGCCCGCTCTTGTGACCCCACACCTGGCATTACTTGTGTTATTTGTTCTGACCCTATTTAAGGACAGTATTTTCATTTCATGTCGCCGCTGTCTTGAGTAAGCTGAGGAAGTCTCACCTGAGTTTCTCCTCGTCTCCACCAGAGCCCTGTCCTTGCTCTGGTGCACAATTTGTAAGTTATTCTCCCTTGTTGGAATTTTGTGTTCGAGCACCATTTTGGACTTTATGTTTTTGTTATTTTCAATAAATTTCACAACTCACAGTTCAGCACGTGGGTCTGTCTCTCTGCCCCGAGGGGCCATTCATGACAATAAGTTAGCAAACAGGCAAGCTGTGCTTGAACAAACTCTGTGAAGAGGCTTTGGAGGACCATAGGTGCTGCACAGAAAGATGGAGAAAGAGTGAGGGGACCACGTGGTCACCATATTGGTGAAAGGGCAATGCGGTTACGGCTAAGGGGATATATACAGAAATGATAGCTGAGTGCCACCAAAATGGAGGGAGAGAGGGACAAGATGAGAGCACAGTGACAGTTAGATGGAGGGGATGATTGAGAAAGTGCAAAGCAGAGGAGGACACAGAGGTGGACAGAGAAAGGGGTGAGAGAGGTTGCTTTATAGACCATGGTGTGCTCTGCTCAGAGGCTGACCCAGATGCAGCTGAATTAGACACAGTTCTGCGGGTGCCTGCTGACAACAGTGTACGTAGTATGAGGCTGAGGGGGTTAAAGGAAGAAGGGGGGGTGACTCTCCAAAGGTCTAAAAATTAAAGGTACTTTGCCTCTACAACAAAGCTAAATTAGTTTTTCTTATGAAGGGCTGCTTTTTGGGAGTGAGTACTGTGCATGGCACTCAGGCTGCAAAGCTAGTGCTAAATGCTGTATCAACTGTGAGGATTAGAAAAGGTCTAGACTAAAACAGGTTTTCACATCAAATGGCTCTTTATGGATGAAGAATGGTTCTTTGCCTCCACAATCTGCCTTAACTAAGCAATATTACACAGGAAGGAGTGCAAAATCAATGAATATAGTAACTGCACAGATTTGTCAACACCGGACGCAAGCCCCATGCAAACCAGTTATTTTGCTCCGCAGAGAAAAATAGTCCCTTCTCAATGTACCCAGTTAACTGTTGCTAAACACCTCAATGAGCATAATATAGAAAAGAATTGACCTATTGTCATTTCATATGCATAGTATAAACAAATTAATTACTGTCCAGTACAGAAGTCAGTGTTAGTAATACATACCGGTCACCTACTGAGTTTTTTTTTTTTTGTACCTGTCCTGGTCAGTAGCTTGGCAAGCAGAACATATATCTGATTGCCTTGTTGTTCCAAACACATTGGGCCCTATTTTGACAGTCATCGTGCACTTTTCCAACAGACTTTCCGCCGTACACCAGTGATTTTGTTTGTTTCTGTCAGCGCATTGTCTGTTTTTTACGTCTTGCATCACACCATCAAAGTACTAGGAGACAGTGCGCCCGCTATGCGCTAGGAGGAGGAGAGTCATTTTAAAGCCGTGTGGCGATGGGCAATCTAATGCACATTACTATTATAGTGCATTCCATGACAATCCGCTTTTGATCAGGAAAAAGGAGGTCTATTGTCAGAAGTGCATTGTTTAATGATATTTCAGTGACACGTTTTGAAATCACGCAGCTCAAGAGCTCATGAGGAAACGGAATGCACTGGGATCTTATTTTAATAGAGTTGTAACAATCACATAATTGCCTGTCATTTTAATTATATTATGATCACACACTAGTTTTTTTATGCCATCCACACTCTCATTTTAATTGCGGACTTACCGTTGGAGTCTACAGATTAGGCATTAATGTAGGATTTTTTTAGGGGAATGGATGAATGAACAGGGAGCATGTGTGCCAGTGTGTTCCAGTGTAATGTGCAGTGCACGGGAAGGGGGGGGGGCTTTTAATCACAAACTTATTAGGCATTAAGGTGTTTATTTTGGGGGGAATAAATTAATGAACAAGAAGTGTGCAGCGTTTCACTTTTCACTGTAACACCCCAGAGAGACAGGAGGTGCGTCCATATCTGCCTCAGCCGTGCACCCTTCCAGCCCAGCAAGCTCCCCGACAGCCACCCGTCAGCCCTCAGCAGAGGCTGCAGAGAGCAGGTTCACTTTGTGGGGGGGCCGGTGGCGGAAGCTGCGCCAGATTGCCTCCTTATCTCCATGGGAGATGGAGGAAAGGAAGGGAAGAAATGATGGCACAGAGCGACTTCCATGACATCGTTAATGAAAGTTTATGAAAGTTAGTGGAAGTTTATGAAAGTTACTGAAAGTTTGCAGAGGCTTCATCCTCTTCTCCTGCAGTTTCAAACCCATTCATCTCTGTGTGTTGAATTCGTGCGCAGTACATTTATTTATTTATTTATTTTATTTACTGGTTTATTTGACATGGCCATTGTACATTAATTCATGTTACTGTAAAATGTATCAAAAAAAGCCAAAATGACTTCATCCGCAGTCCCAAGACAAATGTTAAATTGGCATCTTAAAAAATAAGACAAGTTACATTATTATTTACAAAAAACATTAAACCAGTCAGCTGATTTTTCAGCCCATTCATCACGGTTTGTTGTTTCTAACATAACTAACTCAGCATCAGCTGTGATGGATGCCTTTCTTATTACCAAGCAGCATTACTATCGCGTGTATTATGGCTCACACACACGGGCTTTGGTTAGCACAAAACCCATCTAATGCGCCTCTTTGCATGGACAAGCGTGCTTTGGATTGGATTATCTAAAACACACCTCTGAATGATTAGACTGGCCTCTTTGCATCCTGCGATGGCAAAAAGTTCATTTTTATGCTGTTGTGATAAGGAAATGAACTTGAAAACGCCCATAAATGCGTTGTGTCAGTGACAACTGATCAAACGACCCTGTCGTTGGAATATGGCCCATTAACTTTGCCAAAAGGAGCTCTGCTCTTTGATATATACTGTTTATAAAGAGTATTTATGCTCATCTTACTGTATAATAACTTTAATACTTTATTTAAAGTGTCTTACTTAGACTGGATCTGGCAGGTGGAATGGGTGAGGGAGTTGAAGGGATATGAAGTGGTTGGATGTGGGGGGCAAAGAAAAAGAAAATGTAAGAAACAGTTGCTTCTTCTGAGGAGATCTCAGCACAAGCTGAGTATCTCCACCTGAGAGAGAACAGAGACATACAGTGGTGCTTGAAAGTTTGTGAACCCTTTAGAATTATCTACACTCACCGGCCACTTTATTAGGTACACCTGTCCAACTGCTCGTTAACACTTAATTTCTAATCAGCCAATCACATGGCGGCAACTCAGTGCATTTAGGCATGTAGACATGGTCAAGACAATCTCCTGCAGTTCAAACCGAGCATCAGTATGGGGAAGAAAGGTGATTTGAGTGACTTTGAACGTGGCATGGTTGTTGGTGCCAGAAGGGCTGGTCTGAGTATTTCAGAAACTGCTGATCTACTGGGATTTTCACGCACAACCATCTCTAGGGTTTACAGAGAATGGTCCGAAAAAGAAAAAATATCCAGTGAGCGGCAGTTCTGTGGGCGGAAATGCCTTGTTGATGCCAGAGGTCAGAGGAGAATGGCCAGACTGGTTCGAGCTGATAGAAAGGCAACAGTGACTCAAATAACCACCCGTTACAACCAAGGTAGGCAGAAGAGCATCTCTGAACGCACAGTACGTCGAACTTTGAGGCAGATGGGCTACAGCAGCAGAAGACCACGCCGGGTGCCACTCCTTTCAGCTAAGAACAGGAAACTGAGGCTACAATTTGCACAAGCTCATCGAAATTGGACAATAGAAGATTGGAAAAACGTTGCCTGGTCTGATGAGTCTCGATTTCTGCTGCGACATTCGGATGGTAGGGTCAGAATTTGGCGTCAACAACATGAAAGCATGGATCCATCCTGCCTTGTATCAATGGTTCAGGCTGGTGGTGGTGGTGTAATGGTGCGGGGAATATTTTCTTGGCACTCTTTGGGCCCCTTGGTACCAATTGAGCATCGTTGCAACGCTACAGCCTACCTGAGTATTGTTGCTGACCATGTCCATCCCTTTATGACCACAATGTACCCAACTTCTGATGGCTACTTTCAGCAGGATAATGCGCCATGTCATAAAGCTGGAATCATCTCAGACTGGTTTCTTGAACATGACAATGAGTTCACTGTACTCAAATGGCCTCCACAGTCACCAGATCTCAATCCAATAGAGCATCTTTGGGATGTGGTGGAACGGGAGATTCGCATCATGGATGTGCAGCCGACAAATCTGCGCCAACTGTGTGATGCCATCATGTCAATATGGACCAAACTCTCTGAGGAATGCTTCCAGCACCTTGTTGAATCTATGCCACGAAGAATTGAGGCAGTTCTGAAGGCAAAAGGGGGTCCAACCCGTTACTAGCATGGTGTACCTAATAAAGTGGCCGGTGAGTGTACATTTTTGCACAAATATGACCTAAAATACAGTGGTGTGGAAAAGTGTTTGGCCCCTTCCTGATTTCTCTTTTTTTTTTTTTGTACTAGTGCATACCCGTGCATGCCCATAGAAGGCACAGGTTTGAAACAGAAATCTTGCCAGTTACAGGACAGTTGGTATAGCAACACAGCACTAAGTGGCAATCACATGTGATGGCTTTTGTATGCAGCAAAACATAAAAATCACACAAAATATGCCCTGCCATCTGGGGCTGTTTGCCTCTGCTTGTTACTTCTTCTCCTGCCTGTCACTGTTCTGTGTTATGTTGCTTACCTGTGTCTATACAGTATATACTAGTGCATACCCGTGCATGCCCATAGAAACCCGTGCATGCCCATAGAGGGGATGCATTGGAACAGAATTATTGCCAGTTACAGGACAGTTGGTATAGCAACACAGCACTAAGTGGCAATCACATGTGATGGCTTTTGTATGCAGCAAAACATAAAAATCACACAAACTATGCCCTGCCATCTGGGGCTGTTTGCCCCTGCTTGTTACTTCTTCTCCTGCCTGTCACTGTTCTGTGTTATGTTGCTTACCTGTGTCTATACAGTATATACTAGTGCAAACCCGTGCATGCCCATAGAGGGGATGCATTGGAACAGAATTATTGCCAGTTACAGGACAGTTGGTATAGTAACACAGCACTAAATGGCAATCACATGTGATGGCTTTTGTATGCAGTAAAACATAAAAATCTCAAAATATGCCCTGCAATCTGGAGCTGTTTGCCCCTGCTTGTTACTTCTTCTCCTGCCTGTCACTGTTCTGTGTTATGTTGCTTACCTGTGTCTACGTACAGTATATATATATACTGTATCTTGTAGGGAGTCATGTGCCCTGTCTATGTGCCATCATATAGACATCATCTGGTGGGTGTTCTTCTTCGTTCAAACCAGTGAAGGGTCCCCTCCTGTCTCAGACGGCTATGTTGTCCACAGTCATGCCTGCAGTGCACTGGTGGAACCTGAGGTGTTTCATGTTCACGGCATCCTTTCTGACGTGCAGCAGTTCTCCTAATTCTACTGCTCTCCATCTGGTGGGTCTTCTTCTTCTTTGTTCAGACCACTGGTTGAGGGATAGGTGCGTTGTAATTCCAGTTCATGGGCATGATCCTGAAAAAGTGGCTTTTGACCCTGTTCAGGAAGGCCCGTGCACGCCCGTAGAAACCAAGAAACCAGAGCACCAAGCGCTTTGCTTGGCATTTTACACATTTGTAGTGTAGACTGGCATTCGTCAAGGTTACACATTTGCCATCATATAGGCATGGCGAGTCGTCCTATGATGCCTGAGTTCATAGGACATGCTATGATAGACACGCTAGACGCAACAGACTTACACAAATGGTCCCCTCCAGTATACAACTAGGACAATATCAGTCGCTACGGAGGGTGATAATATGTATGGGTACATATTCATACTATGTAGGATAACTAAGTAGACGGTTATGCTGTTTATTCCATCTTGCTACAATGCTCCGCACTTTGTATATATATATATTTATGTGTACGTATGTATATCCACTGCTCTTATTTATATTTTTCGTATCTTCTTAATTATTGCTCTGAGTGTTGCTATCCCTGTGCTGTTGCAATCCTGGAATTTCCCCATTGTGGGACTAATAAAGGCTTATCTTATGATGATGAGGCAGAGATCATAGGCTGTCCTATGATGTACTAGAAACGTGCTTTAAAGTCTGTTGTACCCTAGGCTGGTGAAAGGTCTCCTCCTGTCTCAGACGGGTGCGATGTACTGCTGGAACGTCAGGTGTTTCATCTTCATGGCATCTTTTCTGACGTGCAGCAGTTGTCGTCATTCTATTGCTCTCCATCTGGTGAGGCTTCTTCTTCTTCTTTGTTGAGTTTATAGGATGCCCTATGATGTTCAGGCAGAGATCATAGGCTGTCCTATGATGTCCTATGAATGTGACAGACAGACACACAGACACACACACAGAGCTTTCTCGCTTTTAGAGTGTGACATCATAAAGACACATAGAGTGTGACATCATAGAGACACATTTGTCTGTCCTATGATGCCTGAGTTCAGACACATGGTCTATATGACATCATAAAGACACATTTGTCTATGTGTCCTAAGATGCCTGAGTTTGTGTGACATCATAAAGACATATTTCTCTGTGTTCCATGATGTCTGAGTTCATAGGACGTCCCATGATGTTCAACAGAGATCATAGGCCGTCCTATGATGTCCTATGAAGCATGACACACACACAGAGATTTCTTGCTTTTATAGAGTGAAAGAGTGATGTTTGTCACACTTAAATGTTTCAGATCATCAAATTTAAATATTAGACAAAGATAACACAAGTAAACACAAACTGCAGTTTTTTATTGAAGTTTATTATTAAGGAGAAAATAAATCCAAACCTACATGGCCCTGTGTGAAAAAGTGACCCCCCCCCCCATTAAAACATATATTAACTGTGGTTTATCACAGTTTTGGAAAGCTGAGTTCAATTTTTTTAGCCACACCCAGGCCTGATTACTGCCACACCTGTTCACAATAAAGAAATCACTTAAATACGAAATGTCTGATAAAGTGAAGTAGACCAAAAGATCCTCAAAAGCTAGACATCATGCTGTGATCCAAAGATATTCAGGAACAAATGAGAAACAAAGTAATTGAACTCTGTCAGTCTGGAAAAGGTTATAAAGCCATTTCTAAAGCTTCGGGACTCGACCAAACCATAGTGACAGCCATTATCCACAAATGGCGAAAACATGGAACAGTGGTAAACCTTCCCAGGAGTGGCTGGCCGACCAAAATTACCCCAAGAGTGCAACGGTGACTCGTCCAAGAGGTCACAAAAGACCCCACAACAACATCCAAAGACCTCCAGGCCTCACTTGCCTCAGTTAAGGTCAGTGTTCATGACTTCACCATAAGAAAGAGACTGGGCAAAAACTGCCTGCATGCAAGAGTTCCAAGACGAAAACCACTGCTGAGCAAAAAGAATAAAGGCTAGTCTCAATTTTGCCAGAAAACATATTGATGATCCCCAAGACTTTTGGGAAAATACTCTGTAGAATGACAAGACAAAAGTTGAACTTTTTGGAAAGTGTATGTCCCATTACATCTGGCGTAAAAGTGTGATGGTCTGGGGCTGTTCTGCTGCTTCAGGACCTGGAAAACTTGCTGTAGTAAATGGAACCATGAATTCTGTTGTCTAACAAAAAATCCTGAAGGAGAATGTCCAGCCATCTGTTCGTGACCTCAAGCTGAAGCGCACTTGGGTTCTGCAGCAGGACAATGATCCAGAACACACCAGCAAGTCCACCTCTGAATGGAGGTGGACTCTGAATCTTAAGAAAAACAAAATGAAGACTTTGTAGTAGCCCAGTCAAAGTCCTGACCTGAATCCGATTGAGATGCTGTGGCATGACCTTAAAAAGGCAGTTCATGCTTGAAAACTCTCCAATGTGGTTGAATTACAATAATTCTGCAAAGATGAGTGGGCCAAAATTCCTCCACAGCACTGTAAAAGACTCATTCTCAGTTATCGCAAATGCTTGATTGCAGTTGTTGCTGCTAAGGGTGGCCCATCCAGTTATAAGATAAGATAAGATAAGCCTTTATTAGTCCCACAACGGGGAAATTCCAGGATTGCAACAGCACAGGGATAGCAACACTCAGAGCATCAAAAGAGAGAGGAAGGGGAAAAAAAACTCGGAATCGAGCCGCTGTTGCAAAAGGCAGCCGACTGGTGTGGCGCCGAGAGACTATTAACAGTGGTATACAAACGTTATAAAAATTACCTCGATAAATCAGTGTGTTAAGTATAATTTTAAAAAATGAACTTATGATATAATGCTGTTTACACTGAAATGAGCTGCCTTCATATTCTTCCTCCTCATTTTGTACAAGTGTAAAAAATAATTTTCATATGATAAGTTGATATATTAATTATCCTTAGAGGCCTAGTGAATTTACACTGAAACGATAATTAAACTGGACGTCTGTCGTAAGCTAGTCATGCTACAGCAGAGCGACGCCGCTCAGTTCAAACCAGACCACGCTTCCTCAATGTCAGCCATCTTTAACAGTTGTCAACGTGTCGTCAGTGAGGTTACACAGCTTCTCTTCAAATGCACAATTGCAAAAACCCCACTTTATAATCTATATTATTCCCATAAAAAATAAGACTTAATTTATAGCAATAATGTAAAATGAATCTCATCTCCCATCTGTTGACGCCGTTAACATCTGTATGTACACAAAAAAAAATAGAGTAAACTGATGCTACAGTCTCTTTTTGTTACAGTACACTTTTAGGTTTAGGGTGCAATCACTTTTTCACACAGGGCCATGTAGGTTTGGATTTTTTCCCCCCTTAATAATAAACACCTTCATTTAAAAACTGCATTTTGTGTTTACTTGTGATATCTTTGTCTAATATTTGAATTTGTTTGATGATCTGAAACATTTAAATGTGACAAACATACAAAAAATGAGAAATCAGGAAGGGGGCAAAATACTTTTTCATGATAGTGATCCAGTACCACCACCATATTTTACTGTTGGTATGATGTTCCTTTTCCGAAATGCTGTGTTACTTTTATGCCAGATGTAATGGGACACACACCTTCCAAAAAGTTCAAATTTTGTCTTGTCAGTCTACACAGTATTTTCCCAAAAGTCTTGGGGATCATCAATACGTTTTCTGACAAAACTGAGACTAGCCTTTATTCTTTTTGCTCAGCAGTGGAAGTTTTCGTCTTGGAACTCTGCCATG
Organism: Pholidichthys leucotaenia; assembly: GCA_020510985.1. Taxonomy (NCBI): domain Eukaryota; kingdom Metazoa; phylum Chordata; class Actinopteri; order Cichliformes; family Pholidichthyidae; genus Pholidichthys; species Pholidichthys leucotaenia. The sequence goes on from CM035841.1 coordinate 431,876,781, forward strand.
CAGGCCATTTTTGCCCAGTCTCTTTCTTATGGTGAAGTCATGAACACTGACCTTAAATGAGGCAAGTGAGGCCTGCAGTTCTTTGGATGTTGTTGTGGGGTCTTTTGTGACCTCCTGGATGAGTCGTCGCTGGGCTCTTGGGGTAATTTTGGTCAGGCAGCCACTCCTGGGAAGGTTCATCACTGTTCCATGTTTTCACCATTTGTGGATAATGGCTCTCCACTGTGGTTCGCTGGAGTCCCAAAGCTTTAGAAATGGCTTTATAACCTTTTCCAGACTGACAGAGCTCAATTACTTTGTTTCTAATTTATTCCTGAATTTCTTTGAATCACATCTATCATGAATTGCCCCTCGGGACAGAGAGGAAGACCCAGATGCTGAACTGTAGTTTGTGGTACTTATTCACAAAAAGAAACGCAAAGTCCCACACAAAGCACCGACACAAAAACCCAAACAGATAAATAAGCAAACTTCGCACAGAAGAAATGGAACAAAACTCACCAGAACAGGGGAAGGGTTCTGGTGGAGAGGAGGATGTGTAACTTAAGACTGTGGCAAGGAGAAATGAAAATAACCGCCCTTAAATAGGGTCAGAAACAAATCACAGAAGTAATGACAGGTGTGGATCACATGAGCGGGCAGAAGGTAACAATGATGAATAATTTGGACCAGCTGGGAGCAATGAGAGGGGAGTGACCGGAACTGACAGCTGACGGGCAACGCCCACACAGAGCAGAAACCCGGAAACGCTACTGACAGCTGTCAACCCAGAGGGAGAACACAACAGTAAGGGATATAAAGAATAAAATATCAACAAATGCAGACTGAGAAATAAATGCAACCTAATACAAAATAAGAGAGTAACAAAACTATGACATAAACAGGAAAATAAGAACCAGTACGAGAAATACAAAAACCAAAAGGCACAAAATACAACAAATATATAAATATAGAGAAAAAGCCATGGGACTGAGCATGGCGGAAACCTCCAGTGCTCAGCTCATGACAGCAGCATGATGTCTAGCTCTTGAGGATCTTTTGGTCTACTTCACTTTCCCAGGCAGGCCATATTTAAGTGATTTCTTTATTGAGAACAGGTGTGGCAGTAATCAGGCCTGGGTATGGCTAGAGAAATTGAACTCAGATTTCCAAAGATATAATAAACCACAGTTAATTTATGTTTCAACGGGGGGGTGTCACTTTTTCACACAGGGTCATGTAGGTTTGGAATTTATTTTACCCTTAATAATAAACACCTTCATTTAAAAACTGCATTTTGTTTTTACTTGCGTTATCTTTGTCTAATATCTATATTTGTTTGATGATCTGAAACATTTAAGTGTGACAAACATACAAAAAATGAGAAATGAGGAAGGGGGCAAACACTTTTTCACACCACAGTGTGTTGTATTGTGTTTCTGATGGAATAGATGGTCAGACAATGCACATGGGCCATTTCACACAAAGTGTGTATTTTCATTCCCACACACACACACAAATGCACAGAAATTCATTTGAACAGATTGAACGTTTTTTTTTTTTCTAAGCTCAAGATCAGTAAGACGCTGATATGTAGCTGATGTTTGCTTGAACGCATTAAATGTTGGTACAGAAAGAACTAACGTTAGCCACAGCAGCTAGCATTAGCCACAACATCTAATTAAACCATCACATCTCACATTCATCGACTTCAAAGACTTCATTGTTAGAACATACATACAGGGGGGAAAATAAGCATTGAACACGTCAACATTTTTCTCATTAAACATATTTCTGATGGAGCCATTGACCTGAGATTTTTTGTTGGTATAAGTTATTTATAAGTTATCGAAATGTTCTATACAAGTTACTAATACGTTATGTATATGTCAAACTCGTTATGGATGTGCGATACATATGGCCAAAAGTGAAAATCTCAGCGTATTCAAGTGTTTTAGACCAATTTTTACCTAAATCATGAAGGCGTGACAGGGCCTTTATAATAGAGGGTTAGTGTACATACTAGTTAAGAGCTTTGAGTGGTCTTTGTAATTAGAAAAGTGTAATTTTGTAAATACAGGTCCTTATCCCTTATCCCTCCCTAACATGACGTTGCCACCAGATGCAGGTCTACTTTGGAGAGAACGGGTCACCCTAAACTGGCTACAAACTGGAGTTGGACAAGTTCAACTCCAATATGCACCATTGGGCCTGTGCACACAACAGCAGCCTGCATACTGTATGTGGTCATACTTTACGAGTGTTTAGCCCACCTGAGAACACACTGGTTGAGCAGCTCACTCGGACACAGTGAGCTGGCTGTAGTGCCTGGAACAATCCGCACAGATGCCTCATACGCAAGAAGAAGAAGCAGCAGCAGAAGCAAACTCACTACATGAAGAAATAAATTTAAAAAGGGAAATAATAATCCTTTGAGGACACCAACAGCAGCCTTAAAATTCATAGAAATGGTTAATGGGCATATGAATTAATTTAACTCGGAACATGTCGATTACATTTTCAAAGCAATACTCTGCTATAACTAATGCTAGGCTGCGACACACAGTATTGTGATTCATGTGTGACATGATGCAACGCTTTATTGCAATACGTAAGACCCATCGCACATACATGTATAACAGCAGTTAATAATTGATTAAATAAAGAAATGTATCCAAAAATATGTTTTGTACTCATAAGCCCACATTATGATCACCGATGGGAACAAAGCAGCTGTTCTTAGAGAGCAAAAAGTGCAACTTGATACTTCCCTAAATGACATGACTGGTCTATCTAACCACACATTGTAATTCACTTCGTGTTAACATGACACACCCGCGGGATCTGCTGCCAATGTAGCATAACACACACACACACACACACACACACACACACACACACACACACACACACACACACACACACACACACACCCTGCATTTTCAGGAACTATTCTTCCCACTGATATTTGAAGCCTCATAGTTTGCTTTATAAAAGTCATCTCATCCAGCAGTCAATAAAACGCTCATATTTCTCCTCAGAATCAGAATCAGAATCAGAATCAGCTTTATTGCCAAGTATATTTACAAGTAAACACACAAGGAATTTGACTTGACATTGGACGCGCACGTTAGGCGCATCCAATGACGCGTCGCCATACAAGGCGCCTGCCAACAGTGGAGGTAAAGAGGGGAGGGGAGGGGGAGGAAAACACAATAGGAGAGAGAAAAAAACATAGTAATCAGAATAAACGCTCGTATATGAGCCAAATTTTGACTACACAGAAAAAAAACCCTCATGCATTAGCAGACAATAGATACAATCACACAGCAGAGGGAGGGAGAGCAGTGTGTGTATATTTGCATGTCATTGTGTAGTGTGAGTGTAACAGTTGTTAGTGGGCAGCAGAGGGCACCTCCAGGCAGTGGATAGATGTTATAATCATGTGACTTATAAACAAGACCAGAGATCAGAGTCTGTCTCTCTTTTCCTCTTCCTTGCAGAAGGCACATGGGCATTGTCCTCGAGAGACCAATCCGCTGACGACAACAACTGATTGTTGATGTATGGGTAGACATAAGCCACTTCTCTGGCGTTATCTTATCGAGGAGGAATGTAAACAAGGGTACCAAAACACAAGGTCAAATCTGCACAGTGCACTCAGAGAATAAAAAAATTTCTCTCTCTTCGATTCTGTGCTTCAATTTCATACAGGCTTGAATCATACTTTAGATCATTCTCTGGAGAGCACTCAGCGATCCACAGATGTTATCCACCTACCGAAACATAGGTAAAACATGTCCAGAGAGTTCGTTCTCTCTTCAATGCATGCCAGGTAGTAAATTCCATGTTAATCCTGCCGCTGACAGTCAGTGCTCCCCCCAGCTGGACGAATTGTTGAATTTGTTAAGGGAGCTACGCCGGGGTCCGCATTTGATTAGCTCACCCAGATAATTTCGATACACTAGGAAAACTCCAGGGGCCAAAACAGAAGATCCTGTGATCAGTTCAATCTCAGTCGAATCACACAGACACATGAATTCCAATGCCATGAGTCTCCCTTGGGTTCCCCCTGACCCGCTTCTTCTTTTAAAGGTGACAATCGCATATAAGCCGCTTTCCAGATCCATAATTTCCATTTGGATTAAGATTCAGCCAGGAGAAGAGTGACATTGCAAGCTGGGATCAGAAGGGAGAGGATTAGGAGGGAGAGGGAAGAAAAGCGTCTGCTCTCTCTCAGAAGCGGAAGTAGAGAAACCTCCTGTGGCCCAACTTCCCTCCACAGCTATGTCACAGCTCTTTCAGGCCAAACCATCAAATTAATGAAGCTGTCAATAGCACATTAGAAAGGTGCTGCCCAGGCAAGAGCATGATCCATTTGTAGGAAACGTCAGTGTAGAGCAAGAGGCACCAGGGACTCGAGATGAGAAAATGCTGCTAAGGAGTATTAGGGCAACATTAAAAACAAAAGAGAAAAAAGTTTTGCATTTTGAGAACTAGAGGGGATTAACAGAGCGCATACCTCTGCCAAGGCCCTACTGTATTTCTCAGAATGTCGGTTCGTTTGTCTGTCTATCTCTAGCACTTTATCCACACCCACAGGCAGTCCAAAAAGCGAATATTTGCCACCATTAAAGAGGGAACAGTTCATCTGCTATGGCTAGCCTCTCGCTAACAGGAAGTTAGCGAGAGGCTACCGAGCTCACTGAAGAGACTCATTCCCTGTGGTCTCTGGGGATCAAAGCCCTTCTTCCTCCCTAGACCTGGTGAAAACCATACTTCTGTATCACTTTGTGAACTGGGTCATGCTTGGACATTGCTTTAGTTCAGCACTCAATCTGTTCCATAATTTCACTCCACAAATGCAAAAACGTTTTAATGGTGTTCAAACACAAATACGTTTTATACTGAACTCCGTCCTCAAATTATATTCCCCATCTACGTATATTATATAAGTTTTTGAATATTGCCAGGGAGTTGGTTGTTTATTGCTTGAAACATTATCTGTGCTCTGCGAAAATGAACCAGATCAGTGAACTTCAATGTTTTTGATTTTAATAACAGTGAATTTGTGCGATCTCTATTACCAGCATGACGAATTGTCCTTATGGCTCTTTTTTTGCAGTGTGGATAATGATGAAAGTGTATATTATATGCAAGTATTTTCCCAAACCTCTGCACAGTAATGTGAATATGTTAAAATCAGTGAACAGCAGAGAATGTGGAGTGATTTTTGGTCCAACGTATTTTGCCTTATTCAGTACTGAAATGCTTCTTGAAAGTTTATTGTGCACATACTGTATTTTATGAGATTTCCAGCTTACTTGATCATCTACATATTAACACACCCAAAAAAATTATTTTCATAAACTCTTTCAATATCCACACCATCTACCAGGATCTGTTCTTGAGAACTCATTGTACTTTTAACAAAAAATACAAATTTTTTTTAAGTTTAATGATAATTTGTTCCTATCAAACCACCTTTTCAATTTCCACATTTCTGAAGTGACTGTCTCCAAATGCTCTTTAAAATCCCCAAAGAACAAAAAATATTTTTTCAAGGTACAAGAAATATTAAAATTCGTAATATTTGCAGATGACACATGTAACTTATATAAGAATAAACTCTTTTGGACCTAATGCTGACTCCTGGGGGACACCACAGGCAAGGTCCAAGCATGACGATGAATTTTCTCCCAACTTCAACCTCCCAGTGATTACATGTCTCTTAAATAACTTTTCGTCCAAAACCGTTCCAGTTTATTGATTAAATGTTATGATTTATTCAATTCAATTCAATTCAACTTTATTTATATAGCGCCATTTCACAACAACAGTCATCTCATAGCACTATCAACTGTAGGGAGGACCCCCACAGTTGCAGAAAGACCCCAGCAATCAGGCGATCCCCTGTGAGCAAGCACTTGGCGACGGTGGAGAGGAAAAACTCCCTTTTAACAGGAAGAAACCTCCAGCAGAACCAGGCTCAGGGAGGGGCAGTCATCTGCTGCGACTGGCTGGGGGGTGAGGGGATAGAGAAGAAGAAAAGAACAGACATGTAGAGAGCAAACAGCACGATGGGGACTCAATCTATGGGAGAGAACAAACAAATGTTAATGACCAGCAAAAAAAAAATATTTCATAGAGAGTGAGGAAAGGAGTGAGGCCCAGTGCATTACTGGAGGTCCCCCGGCTGACTAAACCTATTAGCAGCATAACTAAGGGAGGGTTCAGAAAACACATGATCCCTCCCTAATTGTAGGCTATATCAAAAAGGTAGGTTTTAGCCCTATTCTTAAAAACAGAGATCGAGTCTGACTCCCGAATCCAGATTGGCAGCTGATTCCACAGGAGAGGAGCTTGATAACTGAAGGCTCTGCCTCCCATTGTACTTTTGGAGATTCTAGGTATTACAAGTAAACCTGCATTTTGGGAGCGTAGTGCTCTGTTAGGATGATACGGTAGTATCAGATCTTTTAAATAAAAAGGAGCCTGATTGTTTAGAGCTTTGTAAGTAAGAAGAAGGATTTTAAACTTAATTCTAAACTCTATGGGAAGCCAATGAAGGGAGGCCAGAACCGGAGAGATATGATCTCTCTTTCTAGTACCTGTTAAAACTCTTGCTGCAGCATTTTGGATCAGCTGAAGACTTTTTAAAGATGTTTTAGGACAACCTGATAATAAAGAATTACAATAATCTAATCTCGAGCTAACAAAAGCGTGGATCAGCTTCTCAGCATCACTCTGAGACAAGATGCTCCTAATCTTGGCAATATTACGCAAATGATAGAAGGCAGTCTTAGAAACAAATTTAATATGTGAATTGAAGGACAAATCCTGATCAAAAATAACTCCAAGGTTCCTCACAGAGCTATTAAGAGAAAGAGTAACTGCATCCAAACTGAAAGTTTGATTTGGAAAGGAATTTCTAAGGTTTTTTGGACCAACAAGAATGACTTCAGTCTTATCTGAATTTAATAGCAGGAAATTACAAGTCATCCAAACTTTGATTTCCTTAAGACAGGCTTCTAACTTGGCTAATTGATTAGTATCATCTGGCTTCATTGACAGGTATAATTGTGTGTCATCTGCATAACAGTGAAAATGTATACAGTGCTTTCTAATAATGTTGCCTAACGGAAGCATATATAAACTAAAAAGAGTAGGGCCAAGCACAGATCCCTGTGGAACTCCATGACTAAGCTTTGAGCTGAGAGAAAACTCATCATTTACATGAACAAACTGGAACCTATCAGATAAATAAGATCTAAACCACTGCAACGAAGTTCCATTAAGTCCAACATAGTGTTCTAATCTATCAAGTAGAATATTATGATCAATAGTATCAAAAGCTGCACTAAGATCTAAAAGGACAAGTACAGAAACTAGTCCATTATCAGATGCAATGAGGAGGTCGTTAGTGACTTTATTGTCTTGAATGCTTTTTAAAAGATCAGTGAATACTTCAGCTTCATACTGTTTGTGACCAGAGTTTCTAATTTCCTCAAGTAAATGCATTTACGTCAGCGATGTTAAACTATCCGATCTTCTTCTTCTTCTTTTAGATTTGATTGGTGGTTGGCAACCAGCCTACAGGTGCATTACCGCCACAGACTTGATTGTCATCACTCTACATCTTCATACAAGGAGCTCTCACAAGGAGCTCCGAACAACTCGTGTGAAAAAATTATCTGTCCTTGGACTGTGTCCATCCGTATTGACAATCAGAAAGCAACTTATGGTTATTTAAATAATTATGTAATTTGTCACTGAACAGTTATTCGAGAAATGTAAAAGTAGAAAAAAAGGCCTGCAATTTGTGATGTCTGTCCCCAGTTTTATACAGCGGCGCAAGTTTCCGGAGCATCAGAGGCAAAACCACCAGACTGATTAACAGCTTCCTTCCACAAGCTGTTAGGATGCTGAACAGTTGATCCAGAATCTTTCATACATACTACTGCACCTTATGGACATTATGAATATTATATGTATATTATAGTTCTAGTTAGTTTCAAGTATTTATTTCACTCAGCCACCTGACTCACTCAGCTACTTTAATTGGTATTTTATACAAAGGCAGTTATTATCACTTTAAACTGCAACTGTAATAAGTTAATATTACTGGAATGTCCAAATGTGTCTCAGGGATGTGTGAATGGCTGTGTTGGGGTGGGGGGTGGGGGGTGTGTGAGTGTGTTTTAAATTATGTTCTTTTTACATACAGTGGGGCCAAAAAGTTTTTAGTCAGCCGCCAATTGTGCAAGTTCTACCACTTAAAAGATGAGAGAGGTCTCCAATTTTCATCATAGGTATACCTCAACTATGAGAGACAAAATGAGAAAAAAAATCCAGAAAATCACATTGAAGGATTTTTAATGAATTAATTGGTAAATTCCTTGGTAAAATAAGTATTTGGTCACCTACAAACAAGCAAGATTTCTGGCTCTCACAGACCTGTAACTTCTTCTTTAAGAGACACATCTGTCCTCCACTCGTTACCTGTATTAATGGCACTTGTTTGAACTCATTATCAGTATAAAAGACACCTGTCCACAACCTCAAACATCCATCCATCCATCCATCTTCTACCGCTTAATCCTTTCGGGTCACGGGGGGGCTGGAGCCTATCCCAGCATCTTTGGGCGAGAGGCAGGGTACACCCTGGACAGATCGCCAGTCCATCGCAGGGCCAACACAGAGAGACAGACAACCATTCACTCTCGCATCCATACCTAAGGACAATTTAGAATCCCCAGTTTTGATGCCAATTAACCTAACTTGCATGTTTTTGGCATGTGGGAGGAAACCGGAGTGCCCGGAGTAAACCCACGCAGACACGGGGAGAACATGCAAACTCCACACAGAAGGGTCACCGATGGTCTGGGGGTGGGATCGAACCCACGATGGTCAAGGGTGGAATCGATCCCATGACCTTCTTGCTGTGCTGCCACTGTGCTAACCACTGCGCCACCGTCCTGCGCCTCAAACAGTCAGACTCCAAACTCCACTATGGCCAAGACCAAAGAGCTGTCAAAGGACACCAGAAACAAAATTGTAGACCTGCACCAGGCTGGGAAGACTGATCTGCAATAGGTAAGCAGCTTGGTGTGAAGAAATCAACTGTGGGAGCAATTATTAGAAAATGGAAGACATACAAGACCACTGATAATCTCCCTCAATCTGGGGCTCCACGCAAGATCTTACCCCGTGAGGTCAAAATGATCACGAGAACGGTGAGCAAAAATCACAGAACCACATGGGGGGACCTAGTGAATGACCTGCAGAGAGCTGGGACCAAAGTAACAAAGGCTACATCAGTAACACACTACGCCGCCAGGGACTCAAATCCTGCAGTGCCAGACGTGTCCCCCTGCTTAAGCCAGTACATGTCCACGCCCGTCTGAAGTTTGCTAGAGAGCATATGGTCAGATGAAACCAAAATAGAACTTTTTGGTAAAAACTCAACTTGTCGTGTTTGGAGGAGAAAGAACACCATACCTACTGTGAAGCATGGGGGTGAAAACATCATACTTTGGGGCTGTTTTTCTGCAAAGGGACCAGGACAACTGATCCGTGTAAAGGAAAGAATGAATGGGGCCATGTATCATGAGATTTTGAGTGAAAACCTCCTTCGATCAGCAAGGGCATTGAAGATGAAACGTGGCTGGGTCTTTCAGCATGACAATGATCCCAAACACACTGCCCGGGCAATGAAGGAGTGGCTTCGTAAGAAGCATTTCAAGGTCCTGGAGTGGCCTAGCCAGTCTCCAGATCTCAACCCCATAGAAAATCTTTGGAGGGAGTTGAAAGTCCGTGTTGCGCAGCGACAGCCCCAAAACATTACTGCTCTAGAGGAGATCTGCATGGAGGAATGGGCCAAAATACCAGCAACAGTGTGTGAAAACCTTGTGAAGACTTACAGAAAACGTTTGACCTCTGTCCTTGCCAACAAAGGGTATATAACAAAGTATTGAGATGAACTTTTGTTATTGACCAAATACTTATTTTACCGGTTCCAAGGTTGTCATAGCCAGGAGCGGCACTGGGGTTAAGCTCCCAGTGCTCATAAAATGCTCCTTATGGCGTGCATCTCGAAAAGCCTCTGACAACTAAGTCCAGCTCCTAGCCTGCCCGTGTGGTTTAGTCTCTAAGCCCGGCGAAACTGCTTTTACTAATAGGAGAAGGGGCGAGGGCGGATCTCTGGTGCCTTAAAACCAGATGCTTCGGGTAGATGGTGGCTCGTCAACCTGGGAAGGTAGCCCATCTAGGGGAAGGTAAACCCTGATTTCAAACCTCCACTGCCTTGCGGCACACCCGGTCACGGGAAAGGCTTCAGGAGTCAACCCTGAGGAAAAATCCGGAGTCGGAGCCCCTAAGGCAGTTCTCTGTTGTGCTCAACATCGTTCTGGCAGCTCCTGCGACGGCGCTGGTGCCAAACTGTAGCAGCCCTGCTGTTCTTTTGGATTCATCAGTGACGTGGAGAGGGGGGACATGCTGCATGGGCAACATCTTGTCCTCCATATCTTCCTGCCCATGCTTGAATCCTACCAACGCCCAACGCTGGAAGGTAGAACACTGGATCACTGGAGAGGACACTCCAGCTTCGCCTTTGGCGTAGACAAAACACGGGGAATGACAGTTACCGGTTATAAGCCACCGCTCAATTGGCGTAGAGCGCGGCGCCAGGGGTTGTTCCCGACGGTGGGAGGGATCATCAGATCTCACTGGACAGCTACCGCCCGCCTCAAGCTGAGCAGCCCCCAGCGAATAAGGTGTTGTCCCACCACAGCTTGCTTTCCTCATTGGGTGCATGGGGATGAGGAGAAGTCCGAACAGCAGGATGAGAACCTTCGCACCAGGCAAGACAAAAAAACAAAAGAGACCAACTCTAAAACTGGGAACTTGGAACGTCTGCACTATGATGACAGGACACGCTGCTAACCTCAAGGACATCAACGACACTAGGAAGACTGCCATCATCAATAATGAGCTGAAGAGACTGGGAGTGGATATCGCCACTCTCCAGGAAACACGGTGGGCTGACGCAGGCACACTGAGAGAGAAGGACTACACGTTCTACTGGCAGGGAAAGGGCAGTGACGAACACAGGGAACACGGAGTGGGCTTCGCAGTGAAGAACACCTTGCTGAAGATGGTGGAACCGGGCAGCAATGGCTCTGCACGACTCCTCACCCTCCGCCTCAACACCACTCAAGGCCCAGTCACCCTCGTCAGTGTGTATGCCCCAACACTGACAGCCACACCAGAGGCAAAAGACGAGTTCTACGAGAATCTCGCAACAACTGTCAGGATCATCCCCAACTCTGAACAACTCATTCTCCTTGGAGACTTCAATGCCAGAGTGGGTGCTGACCACGACTCCTGGCCCTCCTGTCTTGGACCATTTGGCGTGGGCAGAATGAACGCCAACGGACAGCGGCTGCTCGAGTTCTGCACATAAAACGATCTGTGCATCACAAACTCGTTCTTCAAGACCAAGACCCAACACAAGGTTTCCTGGCGACATCCGCACTCAAAGCACTGGCACCAGCTGGACTTGATCCTGACCAGGTGCACCTCACTGAAGAACGTGTTAATCACCCGTTCGTTCCAGAGTGCAGATTGCGACACAGACCACTCATTGGTGTGTTGCAAGGTCAAGCTGCAGCTGAAGAAATTCCATCATGCTAGACAGCCTGGAAAGGCTCGGATTGACACCAGCAAGATGGCTCAACCAGAACTTGTTGAGCAGTTTGCCTCCACCTTTGAGAAGGAACCTGGTGTACCACAAGAAGGAGAATCTCCAAAGCAGAAGTGGGAAGAGCTGTGAAACACCATCCACCGCACAGCCTTGGCTACCTTTGGGAGGAAGACCTCTAAGTCACAGGACTGGTTTGATGCCAAGTTGACCGAGATGACCCCCGTCATTGAAGCCAAGTGCTCAGCACTTGCTGAGTACAAGAAGTACCCAAACGAGAAGAATCTCCAGATTCTCAGGGCTGCGAGAAGCAAAGTTCAGCAGACTGCTCGGCGCTGTGCCAACAAGTACTGGACTCAGCTCAGCCAAGACATTCAAACCGCTGCCATAACAGGGAACATCCGCGGCATGTACGATGGCATCAAGAAAGCACTTGGTCCGGCTCAGAGCAAGACGGCCCCCCTCAAATCCTCCACTGGGGAGATGATCACAGAAAAGAACGAGCAGATGGAGAGATGGGTGGAACACTACTCCGACCTCTACTCCAGACAGAACACCGTGACACCGTCAGCCCTTGATGCCATTGACTGCCTGCCATCCATGGACGAACTTGACGCCGAGCCAACCATCGACGAACTCAGCAAGGCCATTGATAGCTTGGCCACTGGCAAGGCACCCGGCAACGACAGCATACCCCCCGACTTGATCAAGCACTGCAAGTCCGCCCTACTGCTGCCATTGCATGACGTCCTCTGCCAGTGCTGGAAGGAAGGTGCCGTACCACAGGACATGAGGGACGCCAAGATCATCACCCTCTACAAAAATAAAGGGGAGAGAAGAGACTGCAACAACTACAGGGGCATCTCCCTCCTCAGCATTGTTGGCAAAGTCTACGCACAAGTTGTTCTCGTTCGTCTACAGAAGCTTGCCGAACGTGTCTACCCCGAGTCTCAGTGTGGCTTCCGCGCTGAGCGATCGACGGTAGACATGATAGTCTCCATCCGCCAACTCCAGGAGAAATGCAGAGAACAGAACATGCCTCTGTACGTCGCCTTCATCGACCTCACCAAAGCGTTCGATCTGGTCAGCAGCGAGGGCCTTTTCAAGATCCTGCCAAAGATAGGATGCCCACCAAAGTTGCAAAGCCTCATCGAATCGTTTCACACCAACATGCAGGGGATAGTGCAGCACGACGGCAACGTCTCAGAGCCATTCAACATACGCAGCGGAGTGAAACAGGGCTGTGTGCTTGCGCCAACCTTCTTTGGGATTTTCTTTGCTATGCTCCTGAGGCATGCCTTCAGCACAACAACAGAGGGAATCTACCTGCACACAAGATCTGACGGCAGGCTTTTCAACCTTGCCCGCCTGAAAGCCAGAACCAAAGTACGTAAGGCTCTAATCAGAGACATGCTGTTCGCAGACGACGCTGCAGTCGCAACCCACACACAGCAGGAGCTTCAGACCCTGATGGATCGCTTCTCCCAGGCATGCAAGCACTTCGGGCTTACCATCAGCCTGAAGAAGACTAACGTCTTGGCGCAAGGCACGGAAGCACCACCAACCATCACCATCGACGATTACGAGCTGGAGGTCGTGAATCAGTTCACGTACCTGGGGTCCACGATCAGCAACAACCTCTCCCTTGATACAGAGATCGACAAGAGGATTGGAAAATCAGCCTTCACACTCGCTCGCCTCACCACACGAGTGTGGGAGAATCCCAAACTCTCTGTCAAGACGAAGATGGCAGTGTACAACGCCTGCGTCATCAGCACACTGCTCTATGGGAGTGAGACGTGGACAACATACGCCCGGCAGGAAAAAAGACTGAACTCCTTCCACTTGCACTGCATTCGCCACATCCTGGACATATCCTGGCAGGACAAAGTGCCCAACACAGAAGTTCTGTCCCACGCCGGCCTTCCCTCCATGTTCACTCTACTCAGGCAGCGCAGGCTCCGCTGGCTAGGCCACGTTCACCGTATGGAGGATGGCAGAATCCCCAAAGACGTCCTCTACGGAGAACTGGCGACTGGAAGGAGAGACGTTGGCCGCCCACAGCTGCGCTTTAGAGACGTCTGCAAAAGAGACATGAAGGCCATGGAGATCAACACAGAGCGCTGGGAGGACCTTGCAACAGACCGCTCCAAATGGAGAGGCACACTGACCAGACAGCTCAAGGTGGGTGAAGAGACACTGACTGCTGCAGCAGATGAAAAAAGGACCCGCAGGAAGAACCGCCACAGACCCAGCAGCACGGAGACCACCCACAAGTGCAACCTGTGTGACAGGAACTGCCATTCGTGCATCGGCCTGTTCAGCCACAGGCGGTGCTGTTCCAGCAGAGTAGACGTTTAGGATTCTCTTCCATGGTCATCATAGACCGACGGAGGCCCACAACTTATTTTATCGAGGAATTTACCAATTAATTCATTAAAAATCCTTCAATGTCATTTTCTGGATTTTTTTTTCTCATTTTGTCTCTCATAGTTGAGGTATACCTATGATGAAAATTGGAGACCTCTCTCATCTTTTAAGTAGGAGAACTTGCACAATTGGTGGCTGACTAAATACTTTTTTTCCCCACTGTATATGGATGCCTAGAGAAACGTAATTTCATCTTGTCTGCACTACAGTTGTATGTACAGCAACATGACAATAAAGGTTGATTTGATTTGAAGTTTAACTATTTTAATTGAATTTGGAAATTTACCAGTTTGAAATGATAAATTACAGATCCTAGAATCTGTTAGTTCTTATTCTTCCACTGCTGTAAGGAACACTGAGTTAGGATTGCTTTCAGTCATCTTCATCATTCCAATCTATAGATGATAACGGATCACTGAACTGTTAACCAGATCAACCATATTGTCCAACATTTTACACACAATCTGAAATTCAATCTGAGCTACTGTTTATGAACTGGACAAAGAGGAGAGAATACAGGAGGGTTTTTTTTGTTGTTTTTGTTTTTACTGAATATGAAGACAAATATGTTATGATCTGAGCACGGGGGATTCCACCATGCTCAGTCCCATGGTTTTTTTTTTCTCATATTTGTATACTAGTTGTACTTTGTGTTCTTTGGTTCCTGTCTTTTTATCCCATGGTCGATTTTTGTATATCTTGTATTGTTTCTTATTCTTCTTGTTTCCCTTGTTTAGATCATCATAGTTTTGCTACTTCTTTATTTGGTATATGTTTGTATTTATCTCTCAGTCCTTATTTGTTGGCATTTAGTTCTTTATATTGTTCTGTTGTGTTTTCTCTCTCTCTCTCTCCCTCTCCGGGGCTGCAGCTGTCAGTGGCACTTCAAGGTTTTTTGCTCTGTTGTGGGTGGTGCTCCTGTCAGCTGTCAGTCCCGTCTTCTCTCCTCATTACTCCCAGCTGACTCCAGTTGTAATCATCATCACCTCCTGCTCGCTCATGTGATCCACACCTGCTATCACTTGTATCATTTGTTGCTGGCCCTATTTAAGAGCTGTTTGGGCAAAGTCCTGACTCTTTGTCAGCCTGGCTACAGTGCTGAAAATAAACCTGGGATCAGAATCAGAATCAGAATCAGAATAAAATTTATTGCCATTGTTCATATAATACACAAACCAGGAATTTGTCTCGGTGCAATACTGCAACATTAAACATAAATTTAAAAAAAATAAAAAGAAAAGAAAACTATGCATGCAATAAAAAATTAAATAAAAATAAGTAATGCTATTATTCTTGTTCTCTTCTATTAATGCAGAATAATAACTTGTTCTAGCTTTCCTAAGAGATTTTTAAAAAATTAGAAGTTGATTTCTCCAAGCAAAATAGATTTCATCTAATTTAGTGGAGCGCCATTTTCTTTCTAATTGACAAGTCTTCTGTTTTGAGCTACGAGTTTCTGTGTTGAACCAAGGAGTTAGAAATCTCTGATTAAACTTTTTCTTTTTTAAAGGGGCCACCATGTCTAGAGTCTGATGCAGAGAAGCTGTAACACTATCTACCATGAAGGAGCAAGCTCTCCATAGCTTATCTCCGTCGTGTTGACACATGGCATAGAGGAAACAGTCTGCTTAAATTTGGTAACAGCATCATCTGAGAGGCATCTGCTGTAGTAATATTTTTCTTTAGGAGCCAAATAGTTAGAAATGGTAAAATCAAAGGTTAACAGACAATGGTCTGACAGTACAGGGTTATGAGGAAACACTACCAGATTTTCTATTTCTATGCCATATGTCAGAACAAGGTCCAACGTGTGGTGGAGATAATGGGTAGAATCTCCTACTTTCTGAAAAAAACCCATCAAGTCTAATATTGAATTAAATGCCATATTAAGGAAATCACTATCTACATCTGCATGTATATTAAAGTCCCCTACTATAATTACTCTATCTGATTTCAGCACTAAATCTGCTAAGAATTCAGCAAATTCAGATAAAAACTCTGAGTAGGCTGAGGGAGGACGATAAACTATGGCAAATACAATTGGGTTTAACCAAAAATTGCTAAAATGCCCAATACTGAGGACCAGGCCCTCAAAGAAATTATAACATGCTTTTTGCTTTACATGAACTAGTAATTTAGAATGGTAAATTGTTGCTACTCCTCCTCCACGACCAGAACTTCTGGGATTTTGACAGTTTAAATAACCAGAGGGAGTTGATTCATTTAAACCAACATAATCCTCTTGCCTTAACCAAGTCTCTGTAAGGGATCTTAAATCAATCTGATGATCAATTAACAGATCATGGACTAGCAGAGACTTGGGAGTTAGAGACCTAATATTTAACAAACCGCATTTAATTTTTAAATTATGAGGAGGAACAGAGGCCAAGTCATTAAATTTAGAGGCTTCATGTTTAATTTGAATTTTACCAACTTTTTGTTTAATCACTTTGGGATGCTTATACATTATTTTTTTATTTATTTTGGAAGAAGCAGACAATGATTCTCTGATGGGGAGGACAAGGGCTAAGTTGAGGGGTGGCATATGAAGAGGAGCTGCAGAGAGGCATGTAAGACTGCGACTCTGCTTCCTGGTCCCAACTCTGAGTTGTCAAGGTTTTGGAAATTTGGATAAAAATGATGCCAGATTGTTTGTTAAAAGAGACGCACCATTCAAAGTGGGATGTACGCCGTCTCGTCTAACAAGACCAGGTTTTCCCCAAAATAAGTTCCAATTGTCTATGTAGCCCACATTTTTTGCAGGACACCATACAGACAGCCAGCGGTTGAAGGATGACATTGCGGCTAAACATGTCATCACTGGTCAGATTGGGGAGGGGCCCAGAGAATACTACAGAGGCAGACATCATTTTGGCAAAGTTACACACCAATTCCACACTAAGTTTTGTAACTTCCAACTGTCGGAGTCGGATGTCGTTAATGCCAGTATGGATAACAATTGTGAAGTATTTACAGTTACTTTTAGCCAGCATTTTCAAATTTCACTTGATGTCGCCCGTTCTGGCCCCGGGAATTCATTTGACTATGGCCGCTGGAGTCTCTAGGTTCACGTTTCTGACTATAGAGTCACCAATGATCAGAGTTTTTTCCTCAGCGGGTGTGCTGAGGATATTGTATATTTGTTGTACTTTGTGTTCTTTGGTTCCTGTCTCTTTATCCCATTGTCAATTTTCATATATCTTGTATTGTTTCTTATTCTCTTGTTCCCCTTGTTTAGATCATCATAGTTTTGCTACTTCTTTATTTAGTATATGTTTGTATTTATCCCTCAGTCCTTATTTGTTGGCATTTAGTTCTTTATATTGTACTGTTGTGTTCTCTCTCTCTCTCCCTCTCTCTCTCTGGCTGACAAGGAAAAATCGGACTACCAACGCTGGCAATGTGGATCCTGTGTCTGCTTTCAAGGCCTTGTTGAAAGTCAGACTCCAGGTGGAGTTCTCTTACTACCAAATGGTGGACAATTTGGAGGCATTCACCAATAGATGGACTACAGGGAACGTTTTGTGTTCTGTGGGTCAGGGAGATGAGTTATGTTTGCACTTTTGAGATGTGACACACTTGGGGCCGTGATATTGGTGTTCTTGCATTTTTGAATTGTACAATAAAGCCTTTTTTAAAAGTCAAAGTCTCTCTCTCTCTCTCTCTCTCTCTCACTCTCTCTCTCTCTCTCTCTCTCTCTCACTCTCTCCCTCTCCAGAGCTGCAGCTGTCAAAGGCACTTCCAGGTTTTTTGCTCTGTTGTGGGCGGTGCTCCTGTCAGCTGTCAGTCCCGTCTTCTCTCCTCATTACTCCCAGCTGACTCCAGTTGTAATCATTGTCACCTCCTGCCTGCTCATGTGATCCACACCTGCTATCACTTGTATCATTTGTTGCTGGCCCTATTTAAGGGCTGTTATTTCGCTCCATCTTTGCCGGAGTCTAAGCTAACTCATCTCCACCAGAACCCTTCCCCTGTTATGGTGAGCCCTGTGTCTTAAGATAAGATAAGATAAGATAAGCCTTTATTAGTCCCACAATGGGGAAATTCCAGGATTGCAACAGCACAGGGATAGCAACACTAGAGCAATAATTAAGAAGATAAGAAAAATAAAAATAAGAGCAGTGAATATACATACGTACACATACATATATAAATATATATACAAAGTGCGGAGCATTGTAGCAAGATGGAATAAACAGCATAACCGTCTACTTAGTTATCCTACATAGTATGAATATGTACCCATACATATTGTCACCCTCCGTAGCAACTGATATTGTCCTAGTTGTACACTGGAGGGGACCATTTGTGTAAGTCTGTTGCATCTTTTGCATTCAATACTATTAGGTTGTCACGTTTTTTTGCTATCTCTGCAAGCAGCCCTGCTTAGGTTATACAGTCTGACAGCCGTTGGTAGGAAGGACCTGCGAAACCTCTCGGTTGCGCACCTAGGATGATGTAGTCTACTGCTAAAGGAGCTTCTCAGTGCATTCAGTATGTCCCGCATAGGGTGGGACTCAGACTCCAGCAGAGATGACAGTTTAGCCACCGTCCTTCTCTCTCCTATCTCCTCCACTGGGTCAAGGCGCTGCCCCAGGATAGATCTAGCTTTCGTGATCAGTTTGTTCAGTCTCTTCCTATCGGCTGCTGTAATACCACTGCCCCAGCAGACCACTCCAAAAGTGATGGCTGATGCCACCACCGTGTCGTAGAATGTCTTCAGCAGCGCCCCTTGTATACCAAAAGACCTGAGCCTCCTCAGTAGGAACAGCCTGCGCTGTCCCTTCTTGTAGAGTGCGTCAGTATTGTGTGACCAGTCTTGTTTATTGTTCAGATGAACACCAAGGTACTTGTAGGATGTCACCATCTCAAAGGATGTCTTCTTCTCATTCATCCATTCGTAAGTTTGCTTTGTGTTCAGTTTGGATTTTTGTGTTGGTGCATCGTTTGGACTTCTTGTTTTTTGTCAATAAATATCACAAACTACAGTTCAGTGTGTGGGTCTCCGTTCCTGCCTCGAGGGGCAAATCATGACAAAATAATTTCATGCTGGCCCCTACTTTTTGCTGTGGAGAAATGGCAAGTTTTGCAGTCAATTTTAATTTCAGGTGGCCATTATAAAGTATTGCCACAGCTTGCAAATAAAAAGCCCCAATTTTAGGAATGGAGAAAAAGTTGTCAGAGACCATGTGTTGACCCCTTTCTCCTGAGTTCATCCTCATACTTGCTCTGTGACCACTGCTACCATCTTCTCCCATCTCCACGTTAACACCCCCCCCACTCCTGTCACCTCACCTCATCTTTTTCTCTCCCTCCATAACCCTCCTCCTCACTTGCTCCCACTTTTCCTCTTCACATCACCCTGCTTAGCCCTCTCCCACCCCACCCCATGCTCCCCCACCCCTTTCCCTTCCACTCCTGTCTCTTTTCCTTTCTGTCTAACTCGCCTCTGAGTCCCGAGGCGCCATCAGTGCGGAATGCTCCGTCTGTGCTCCTCTGCTCTCCCCTCCCATTGTGCTATGCTAGCGTGCGATGGGAGAAGGAACCAGCCGTCGGACGCAGCTTTAAGTTATGTAACGAGATCATCGGGAGACTAATGCTGTGTGCCACATATACGAGCAGGCATCAGATTTGTCTATAACGCCCCTGACCATTTGTCTGGGCAGTAGTGATACCATAAGACAAGCTCATCTATAATATCCAGACTACTGGATGGATGGATAGATGGATATAGATGATAGCTGGGCAAAATGATTGACGGCTGGACAAAAAGGCCGAACAGATGGCAGAATTGTGAATTCGGCTGTATCTTCATGATACTGCACAACCTCCAAGTGTAAAAATGCTTTTATACAACAGAGCCATAAGCACAATCTATGCTGACAATAATAAGCATCACCAGCATATGATTTGTTTGTTCAGTTAACGGTACATTGTCGTGCTATCACAACTGCACCTCTTGGATGTTGCTAATGCAAACACTACACAGTAGGCTGCTAAACAGCTAGCACTCAATCAGTATCTCTGCTTTTGTTTATAGGGATCTTCAGATGAAGTAAAGGGTCAGAAGCATCTGGTGTTGTGAGGCTGCAGTAGAAATGGTACGCTGCAGGTTTTAATCTAAAGGTTGGGGTAACAAATTTTAAAAGTAAGCTAACTGCAGTTAACTGGGCTATTAGTATGAACCTGAAACACAACTACACACTTTGTGCACTGTGAAATCTGTCACTTTTGAAACAGTGCCTCACTGGGAAAATTAAGGTACACAACACACTGCAATTCTCACATACTCTATGAAGCCACTAGTAATTAGTTTAATTAAACCTTATTACAAAAACACTTGAGAGTAAAGACATGTATCTGGTCAAGGACTTTGAGTGTGGCTATCAGACAATATACTTATTTGTCCAATCAAACTACTCAGTCAGAATTAACTATTGTATTTTATAAACATACTTACAGTGGATATAAAAAGTCTACACACCCCTGTTCAAATGCCAGGTTTTTGTGATGTAAATAAATGAGACCAAGATAAATCATTTCAAAACTTTTTCCACCATTAATGTGACCAATAACCTGTACAACCCAACTGAAAAAACAAACTGAAATCTTTTAAGGAAAAAAAAAACAACTTATAATAACCTGTTTGCATAAATATGCACACCCTTAAACTAATACTTTGTTGCAACACCTTTGGCTTTTATTACAGCACTCAGAGTTTTTGGGTAGGAGTCTATCAGCGTGGCACATCTTGATGTGGCAATATCTGCCCACTCTTCTTTGCAAAAGCACTCCAAATCTGTCAGATTGTGAGGGTATCTCCTGTGCACAGCCCTCTTCAGATCACCCCACAGATGTTGATCGGTTTCAGGTCTGGACTCTGGTTGGACCATTCCAAAATCTTAATCTTCTTCTGGTGAAACCATTCTGTTGTTGATTTGGATGTGTACTTTGGGTCATTGTCATGCTGAAAGATGAAGTTCCTCTTTATCTTCAGCTTTCTAGCAAAGTCTGAAGGTTTTGTGCTAACAATGACTGGTATTTGGAACTGTTCATAATTCCCTTCACCTTGACTAAGGCCCCACCCCAGTTCCAGCTGAAGAAAAATGGCCCCAAAGCATGATGCTGCCACCACCATGCATCACTGTAGGTATGGAGTTCTTTTGGTGATGAGCATTGTTGTGTTTGCGCCAAATATACCTTTTGGAATTCTGGCCAAAAAGTTCAACCTTGGTTTCATCAGACCATAACACATTTTCCCACATGTGTCTGGGAGATTTCAAATGTGTTTTTGCAAAATGTAGCTGAGCTTGGATGTTTTTCTTCATAAGATAAGGCTTCTGTCTTGCCACCCTAGACGGAAGATTGTTGTCACATGTAGTGAACGGCCAGTACTTGCCAGAAATTCCTGCAACTCCTTCAATGTTGCTGTCGGCCTCTTGGCAGCCTCCCTGACCAGTTTTCTTCTCGTCTTTTCATCAATTTTGGAGGGATGTCCAGTTCTTGGTAATGTCACTGTTGTGCCATATTTTCTCCACTTGATGATGACTGTCTTCACTGTGTTCCATGGTATACTTAATGCCTTGGACATTCTTTTGTACCCTTCTCCTGACTGATACTTTTGAACATTGAGATCCCTCTGATGCTTTGGAAGCTCTCTGTGGACCATGGCTTGTGCTGTAAGATGTGACTACAGAAATGTCAGGAAAAGCCTACTAGAACAACTGAACTTTATTTGGGGTTAATCAGAGGCGCTTTAAATGGTAGCAGGTGTGTGCTGACTCTCATTTAACATGAGTTTGAATGTGATTGGTTAATTCTGAACACAACCACATCCCCACTTACAGTATAAGAGGGTGTGCATATTTATGCAACCAGGTTATTCTAAGTTTTTTATTTTTAATTTTCCCCTTAAAAGATTTCAGTTTGTTTTTCAATTGTTGTACAGGTTATAGGTCACATTAATGGTGGAAAAAGTTTTGAAATGATTTATCTTGGTCTCATTTTTTTACATCACAAAAACCTGGCATTTGAACAGGGGTGTGTACACTTTTTATATCCACTGTATATGGCAATTTTTCTTTCAAGGTGTCAGTTAACTTATTTATAATGTTATGCAAACATTCAAGAAGAATTATGTGAATATTTTAGTCAATAAAAGATATTTTCTGACCTTGGTGATGTAAAAAGCCAAAAACATTTTTTGAAACGAAATGACACAGTATGTCCATTTTTGGCCAAATGGTGGAACTGGGAGGTAAATATACAACAAAGTCAACACTATTTTGTTTCACATTACTGTAACTGTACTGTTTATACATTCATTGAATAAATCTGCATGTTCACATCTGATAAATAACAAACATTTTCATGAATTAACATCTTCATCTTGATATTTCCAGGTGAAGCCGCATCAGGATGACCAGCTTGTACAAATCAGTCAGCTTCTTCAAGTGATCTGTTCTTGTCATGCAAATCCATTATTTTTTTTAACCATTCCATTGCCTTTCCTCTCTATTCACCCTTAATAGTGATATAACACATCTATAAACTCAATTTCACACATATGAGGCTATGTAATGAATAAATACCCTGCTGTTACACTGCAGAGCAGATATAAATAATGCCATGTGGAATCACACAAAGTAGCTCTTTCAAATATATTGTATTCTCTGTAGCCCCCACTGTATATATAAGAAATCAGCAGCCAATTAAAGTTAAATATCATTAATATGATTTATGTGCAGCAACTGTTATGACCCATAGTAACAGAAATATTACAGTTCATTATGACTAGGAACCGCAGCCCTCGAAACTCTAATCTATTCTCTGTACCCCTGTCTTCTCTGTAGCCCCAATAATAGGCTGGTTCCAATAATGATTACTACACAGGTATCTTAATTGACATGTTCACCACCTATTACCTAAATTTATAGTTTAACTGTGGAATGAACTCAATATGATGGTTTAAAGGGCTGTTTCCTGTTCACATTTCAAAGCATGTTGTGATGTCAGTGTATTCTTCATAGCCCTGTATTTTTAAGCACTGGGGTATCTACACATTTCTCAATCAACAGCCAACTAACCACCAGGGGGCGAACGCACGTTAGGGCAACAATAAGCTGCAGAACTGACAAGCGAGCGCACCCTGTAGCGGCACCTTTAAGTTTTCAATAGCGGATTGGTGTGATGGTAAAACACAAACCAGATGTCGGGAGCAGAAGGTGACAGTACAGCAACACATGGAAGCGAGGAGCTAGTGCCTCGAAAGGATCATTACCTGTTGTCTGGACGTGTTTTGGATTCAGGGCAAGTGATGCTGACTGAAAAGAAATTATATGCAAAGAGTGCCATAGAGCTGTGTCTGTGCCACAGGGCAACACAACTAAGTTATTCAATCACCTGAAAAAACACCACAAACACAAGTACGATAAATGCACAAAGGCTAAAGCAAATGTCGCTTCACTAAATCACAGTACAGTATGTGTCCGGCGCCAACCCAGGCAACCATAGTATCAACCCTGCACAGAGATTCACCGTATCTATTCGCCTCCCAACGACACACTAAAGTAACTGATGCAATAGCGTTTTATTTGGCCAAAGACATGTGCCCAATAAATACTGTATGAGCAATGAAGGCTTCAGAAACACAGTCAAAACACTGGACAAGAAACACGTGATCCCCACATGATTCTCCAAAGTTGCATTACTTGCGCTGTATGAAAAATACAGATGGATATCACAACTGTCGCGTACTTTGCAACTACGACTGACCTATGGTCAAGCAGAATAACAGAGCCGTATCTGTCCCACAGCAAAGGCTACAGCCCATGGACTGAGGGAACTGTAATCAACTTGGGGCTTGCAGGAGGAGGGACTAGTCTGCATAACAACAGACGGTGGATCTAACGTTGTCAAGGCATCTTCTCTAAATAAATGGATGAGGCTTCAGTGCTTTGGCCACAGGCTTCATCTAGCAATTGGTAAGTAGGATGAATTAAAAAAAACCCTGAATTTTATGTAATCTGTGTTTTTCCTAAAGTTAACGAATAATCGTGATTACTAATTGTGATTTCAATATTGATCAAAATAATCATGATCATCACTTTGGCCATAATTGTACAGCCCTACGCCAAACACATACCCCCAGTGGGGCCCTTCAATAGCAATGGGCATTGGGCTACCCACAGTATTGACTGCCTGTTAATTGACCACTTAAAAGATAAAATAACCGGCCAAGGTGGATAAGAAATGGCAGCAATCGGCCCAAATAATAGGCCACGCCAATTAATCAGTCTCCATCCAGTCCTGAAACAAGTAATGGATTACAGGTGGATGACATAAATACAGTAGTCAGTACTTCAACCTCCACAGCACCACTCACGCAAGAGCAGCTCTAAATGCATTTAGTCTAATTGCAGTTCATTTCAACTTGCTGCATTTCTCCTTAATGTCCCTTAAGTGTCTTTTTGGCTTGCAATTTTCAACAGCACTGCAGAGATTTCAGAAGAAGCAAAGTCTCATGAAAGTGCATTTATAGTTGTGACAGGCCCATGAGTGCAAAATTATATCTAATCAGTTCAACAAATTACCCGCATTCAGTCGTTAACCACAAAGAATCAAGTGGTATTGCTAAATCACATTACCACAGGAATCTGTTTGGTGCACCTGCATGCACTTATAAAATTTATCAGTATTGTGCACTAAGCGTATCAATAATTCAACACAACAGGAAGTGTACATTGCCAGATTAATATTATGTCCAACTCCAAGGCTGTGTTCAGTGAATCTGATCTGAGGAATTTAAACAACAGACCTGATCAAGCGAGGCAGAACATCAGCACTACAGTATTACAATATTAATGTAATACTATTTCTGAATTGACAAATGTAGAACAACAAATGAACTGTCTAATCTGTCTTGCTACACTAAAATATAATGGTTACTGAATTATTTGTTAAGTTTTTTTTCATATTTCCAGTCATTTCAACACACAAACCAAGGAATTACAATGGCGCGGAGGGAAGAACTTTGGTTATTAAAACCACAGACTGCAGCTATTGTTGCTGTGTTTCTCTCTGACCATATTAACTAAATCTTTTAAGGTGTACAAAAGAAATGGATGGGAGCACATGATAATCCCATTAACTTTATATTTCTCATTAAACATGCATGTACTTGGCAGTGGCGAATTAACTGATGACTGACTTCAGACAATATCAAATACAACTACTCCATCTGTTATTCTGTTCTCAAGACTGAATTACACAGAATTACATACATTATGTGACTTTCCTCCTCGAGAAACTAGCTGATAGCAGTGTTGTAGTCAAGACCAAACTAAGACCAGGCCAAGATAAGGCTATACATGATCAAGGCGGCTGTGGCTTAAGTGTAGTGTGGCCAACTACTGATTGAAGGGTTGGTGGTTTGGTTCCCACTCTCTTGGCCGTCTGCATGTCGAAGTGTCTTTGGGCAAGACGCTGAACCCCCAGCTGCTCCTGGCGGGTCAGGCCAGTGCCATGAATGTGTGTGTGAATGGGTGGATAGCAGGATCTGTAAAGTGCTTTGGTCATCCAGAGATGAGAAAAAAGCACTATATAAGTGAATGCCATTTCAAGGAATTGTGACCAAATCAAGACAGAGACAAACACAAAGACAACATTTGTCTGTGTCTCAACTTTGTCTTGACCCGATAACGTCGTGGTCTTGACTGCAACATTACTTTGCTTTAATCAAAATGTGACTTCTCTTTGGTTCATTCATACATTTCTAGAAAAAAAAAAGAAATTGAAAATTGCTAATAATTAGTGGTGTTGGACGATTAAAATATTTAATCGAGATTAACCTTTTTGAAAGGTTAAGTTAATTTCGATTAATAATGCGTTAATCGTGTATTTTTCCCACACAGTTCCAGATACAGTGTACCTTAAGTTGGTAATTTTTCCAGCTTCTCATACTGTTATGAACATGGGAGTGGACAAATATGCTTGCTGTCTTCACCTGCAGGTTTATTAAAGCTCTCAACATTATCCAAAATGACAAAAACTATCCAGAAAATTCTCAAAAGTAGACTGCATGTGCAAACAACGGAATGCCAGGGCTCATTACTGCAACACAACTCCGCATCCGACCAGCAGCCACAAATGGAGCTTGCTCTTTCTCCCATAGCAAACATCCACAACTTTTAAGCAGATCAACACAAAACCATGGAACCTCGTGTGTCACAACAGGCACAATTTCCCTTTTAGCAGAAAAATTACAAACATAAACAAAAAACTATCTCTCCCGTGATGACACCCCATTGTGCTGCAAAAACAGCGGGGAAATGAATGGATATTACAAACACAGCTGGAGAATTTTGTTAGACTGGTACTCACCAACAGTTGCACCCAAAGCTATGAGGATGAAAACAGGCGAATTTCTGTCCATGTCAGCTGCTGGAGGTCAGCTACAACCTAGTATGTAGCTGCTAGCCAGCTTCCACAGAAGAAGAAGAACCCAACATCCAGGTGAAGTTTTGGAGGAGGCTGTAACAATTATCCAGGTGAGAGCTCCGACAGATAACGTTGTAAACTTAAACATGACAGCACTTTGGGGATATCCATCGCTGTAATCCAGCTTGTTTGACTTTGCAATGTCTGCATGGTGTGCACAGTGTCTGTGGCCAGAGCAGCTTTGGTACGGACAGCCACGCGGCCAAAAAGTACTGTTTGCACTTTCTGCCATTAACTGCTGTTAACCGCAATCACAAAATTTGTCGTCGTTAAGGGGGGGGAAAGCGTTAACAGGCAATTAACGCGATAACACCAACACCACTACTAATAATGTATCATTTTATAAGCCTATTGTCTGACTCTACAGAGCAAATGAGTCTGCCAAAATTAAGAATGCCATTTACATTATTACAGTAGATATGTGGAAAAGAAAGCTGTGATAGCACTGTCCAAGGACAACTAGGGAGAAATGTTTAGCTTTCAGTGGTCATCAACTTGTTCCCTAAATAACATTTCTATATTGTAGAATTATTTCTAATAAGAGGTAAAATAAGGTGAAACACTTTATTCATAGGCCATATGTTTTTCTTGATTAAATGAATGAATCTTTATTTCGGATAGATTAAAAGTAGAGATTAAAAAGAA
Organism: Pholidichthys leucotaenia; assembly: GCA_020510985.1. NCBI lineage: Eukaryota > Metazoa > Chordata > Actinopteri > Cichliformes > Pholidichthyidae > Pholidichthys > Pholidichthys leucotaenia. The sequence continues at coordinate 431,904,034 of CM035841.1, forward strand.
ACAGAATAATATAACAAAGGGGGAAAGAAAATCCAACAAGGTCAAATTAGACAATAACTCCTCTGATTATACAGTTCAACATAAGTTATCCGAAATGGGTGATGGCTGAAGCCGCAGCTTATATTGCCCACCCATATTCCATCCAAGAATTCAAAAGAAAAACAAAACAAGAGCGATTACAATTCAGAACAAAGCTAAGACAAAACGTGACAAAAAAACTAAGCAGCAACACAACACAGACTAGATATGATAATCCTTATGTGAGTTTACATGTCATCTTGTATATATGTTTGGAGTATTTCTTCCTTTAGTTTTTGTTTAAATTGTCCAAGTGTTGTACATGATTTTAATTCAGGTCCAAAATTGTTCCATAATCTGACTCCTTGCACTGAGACACAGTGTTGCTTGGTGGTAGTTCTCACTGAAGGTTTTTGAAATATACATGTTCCTCTGAAATGATATTGTTTCTCCCTTATTTGGAACAACTTTTGGATATTTGCGGGCAGTGATAGATTCTTCACTTTCAACATTATTACTGCAGTTTTAAAGTCAACCAGATCTTTCAACTTGAGAGCTTTGAATTTAAGAAAAAGTGGGTTTGTTGGTTCCCTGTAAGCAGCTTTGTTTATTATTCTAATAGCTCTCTTCTGAAGCATAAAGACTGGATATATGATTGTTTTATATGTATTTCCCCATACTTCAGTACAATATGTCATGTATGGGAGTATTAATGAATGATACAAGGTATATAGTGTGGGTTGATTCAGCAAATATTTCACTCTGTGTAGTATTGCAATTGATATAGATATGTTACCTTTAATATAAGATAAGATAAGATAAGATAAGCCTTTATTAGTCCCACAACGGGGAAATTCCAGGATTGCAACAGCACAGGGATAGCAACACTCAGAGCAACAATCAGAAGGCAAGAAAAAAAAGCAAGAGCAGCTAATATACATATGTACATATTACTATAAATACATATATATATATATATATATATACACAGACACACAGTGCAGAGCATTGTAGCTGGATGGAATAAATATATGAGTATATAAACACACAGTGCGGAGCATTGCAGCTAGATGGAATAAATATATAGATATATAAATATAAACACACCCAGTGCAGAGCATTGTTGCTAGATGGGATGAAACAGCACAACCGTCTACTTAGTTATCCTACATGGTATGATTATGTGCCCATACATATTCTCACCCTCCATAGCGACCGGTATTTTCCTAGTTGTATGCCGGAGGGAACCATTGTGTAAGTCTATTGCATCTTTTGCATTCAAAACTATTAGGTCCTTACGTCTTTTTGCTATCTCTGCGAGCAGCCCTGCTTAGGTTGTACAGTCTGACAGCCGTTGGTAGGAAGGACCTGCGAAACCTCTCGGTTGTGCACCTGGGATGATGTAGTCTGCTGCTAAATGAGCTCCTCAGTGCATTCAGTATGTCCTGCATAGGGTGGAACTCGGACTCCAGCAGAGATGACAGTTTAGCCACCGTCCTTCTCTCTCCTATCTCCTCCACCGGGTCAAGGCGCTGCCCCAGGACAGAGCTAGCTTTCTTGATCAGTTTGTTCAGTCTCTTCCTATCGGCTGCTGTAATGCCACTGCCCCAGCAGACCACTCCAAAAGTGATGGCTAATGTCACCACCGTGTCATAGAATGTCTTCAGCAGCGCCCCTTGTACACCAAAAGACCTGAGTCTCCTCAGCAGGAACAGCCTGCGCTGTCCCTTCTTGTAGAGTGCGTCAGTATTGTGTGACCAGTCTAGTTTATTGTTCAGATGAACACCCAGGTACTTGTAGGATGTCACCATCTCGATGTCTGTTCCCTGTATATTTACTGGTGCTGTGAGGGGTTGTCCTTGCCTGCAGCAGTCCACCACCAGCTCCTTAGTTTTCCTCGCGTTGATCTGGAGTCAGTTCCGATGGCACCAGTCCACGAAGTCCTGGATAAGCCCTCTGTACTCAGCTTCATCTCCATTGGAGATGAGGCCAACGATCGCAGAGTCATCAGAGAACTTCTGTAGATGGCAGTGTGTTGTGTTGTGTGAAAAGTCCGCAGTATAAAGAGTGAACAGGAAGGGAGCCAACACCGTTCCCTGGGGGGCCCCCGTGCTACCGATGATCGTGTCGGACACACAGTCCCGGGTTCTCACAAACTGAGGCCGGTTCATGAGGTAGTCCAGGATCCATGATGACAGGTGCTGGTCCACCCCTGCGCGCAGCAGCTTGTCCTTCAGGATCATCGGTTGGATGGTGTTGAAAGCACTGGAGAAGTCAAAGAACATGATCCTCACCGCATTCCCAGGCTTCTCCAGGTGGGACAGAGAACGGTGAAGGAGGAAGATCACCGCATCCTCCACCCCAATGCCATGCTGGTAGGCGAACTGGAGTGGCTCCATCACTGGTCCCACCAGGGGGCAGAGGTGAGCAAGGAGCAGTCTCTCCAGGGTCTTCATCAAGTGGGACGTCAAGGCCACCAGTCTGTAGCTGTTCAGGTCTTTGGGGTGGGAAGTTTTTGGTACAGGTACCACACAAGATGTTTTCCACAGCTGTGGTACCCTCCCCAGCTTCAGGCTCAGGTTGAAGATGTACGCCACAATCCCACACAGCTGGTCTGCACAGGACTTGAGGAGCTTTGCGCTGATGCCGTCCAGTCCCGACGCCTTCCTCGCCTTGATCTTCCTCAGCTCCGTCCTCACCTGGGTCTTGGTCAGGGTCAGGTTGGGGGGCTGTGTGTTGGGAGTGGGGGGGTGTTGGTGGAGTGGGGAGTGGGCAGCATGACTTGATGTCTTTAGAGGCAGCAGTGGTTGTTGTGCAGTCAGGGGGGAGGGCGGTTGGTCAAACATATTGAAAAACAGATTCAGATTGTTCGCCCACTCCCTGCTCCCTGTGGCCTGGGGGGAGGTATTCTGGAGCCCAGAGATGGTTTTAAGGTTTCTCCAAACCCCGCTGATGTCGCTCTGTTGCAGCTTGTCCTCCATCTTCTTCCTGAAGCTGTCCTTGCCTTCTCTGATCTTTCTCCTCAGCTCCCTCTGTACAGACTTCAGCATCTCCCTGTTCCCCAACCTGAAGATCCTCTTCTTCTCTCTCAGAAGTGTTTTTATCTCAGGGTTGATCCAGGGTTTGTTGTTTGAGCAACACCGTATGGTCTTGGTGGGAACGGATTTGTCCACATAGAAGCTGAGGTAGTCCGTGAAGGTGTGAGTGAGGCCATCAATGTCCTCGCCATGTGGATCGCAGAGCTGCTTCCAGGCGGTGGTTTTAAAACAGCCCTTTAGAGTGTTCATTGCCTCCTCAGACCATAACTTCACTGTGCGCATGGCCGGAGGTTGTCTGTGCACTAGGGGTTTGTACACCGGCCGGAGATGAACCAAGTTGTGATCCGATCTCCCGAGTGGGGGGAGTTGTGATGAGGTGTATGCCTCCTTAGTGTCTGCGTAGAATAAGTCCAGTATTTTATTGTCTCTAGTGTGGCATGTGACATACTGGGTAAACTTGGGTAGAATGGGAGACAGTGAAACATGGTTGAAATCGCCTGAGATGAGGAGAAGAGCATCTGGGTGTTCTGTCTGCAGCCTGCTGGTTACTGAATGGATGACGTCACGCACTGTCCCAGCGTTCGCCGTCGGATTTGCATAAACAACAATGCAGATCACGTGTGAGTATTCCCTCGGGAGATATGTAGGCCGCATGCTAACAGCTAGCAACTCAATGTCTTTGCTGCAGTGTCGTTGTTTAACAGTGATATGTCCCGGTCTGCACCAGTTGTTGTTAACATACATTATCACTCCACCGCCCCTTGCTTTGCCACTGTCTGGTGTTCGGTCTGCCCGTATCATGTGGAAACCCTCCAGCTCAATGTTAGCTTCTGCTGCTAGTTCAGTTAGCCACGTCTCAGAAAACAAAAGGACAGAGCATTCCCGGTATATGCTATCGTAGCGGGAGATAGCCGCTAGCTCATCTACCTTTCCCAGTAACGACCGTACATTCCCCATGACAATAGATGGAAGGGAGGGTCTGTACCTTATATTTTTTGTCCTCCGCCTTATTCCAGCCCGGCAGCCACGGCGTTTTCGCCTCAGTTCCCTCGGTATGTCGAGTTTTTCCGTTAGCACCGGGTGGCGGTTGAGTGCCAGCAGCTCCTCCCTGCTGTATCGTCTCCTGCTATAAACAGTGGCTCCGTCCACCGGCTCAGGAGACATTTGGGACGATCTGTGTGTCCGTGATATAAATGGAGTGAAAAAAACCAGATCAAAAAGAGAGAGGGAGGGAAAAAGACTCAGAATTGAGCCGCTGTTGCAAAGGGCAGCCGACTCATGTGGCGCCGGAAGTGTAGGTAATATGTGACTTCCAACACAGTTTATTATCAATTATTACTCCAAGAAATTTAGTTTCGGTTACCATTTCAATCTCTACACCATTTACACTGAGTTTGGCTACTAAGTTGTTGTGATGGTTGTTAAAAACTATAAATTTTGTCTTACTTAAATTAAGCGTTAATTTGTTTGAATCAAGCCACAGTTTAAGCTTTCCTAATTTCTTTCCGAGTGTATCCAGAAGTTGTTCCAAATTGCTTCCACTGCATAATAAATTAGTGTCATCGGCAAACAATATTAAATCCATTTTTTCCTAAACTTTACATATATCATTTATATACATATTGAATAACAATGGCCCCAAAACTGAACCCTGTGGGACTCCACAAGTAACCTTCAGTAACTGTGAGTTTTTGTTACCAACACATATATACTGATATCTATTTTTTAAGTAACTACATAACCAGGACAGTGCTACCCCCCAATACCACAATTTTGTAGATTCTTTAATAATAAATTATGATCCACTGTATCAAATGCTTTTTTAAGATCCAGGAATACCCCAACTGAATACTCTTTTATTTTCAACAGCAGTTGATATTTTTTCTATAAATTCCATTAGAGCAAATGCAGTTGTCCTCTTGTGTCTGAACCCATATTGCTGCTCACACAATAAATTATTCTTCAGTATGAAGTTGTCAGTTCTCTCATAGAATATTTTTTCAAGTATCTTGGAAAATTGCGGCAATAGTGAAATTGGCCTATAGTTTGAAAGTTCCCCTCTGTCACCCGTCTTGTATATCGGAATTACTTTAGCTATTTTCATTGCACTGGGAAATATACCTGTTTGGAGAGACAGGTTACAGATATACGTCAATGGTTTCACTAAGCATTCAATAATAGTTTTGACTAAGAGCATGTCAATACCATCACAGTCCGTAGATGTTTTACTTTTAAACGATTTAACAATTTCAATGACCTCTCTCTCGTCTGTGTTCTTCATGAAAATGGAGTCTTTTATAGCAGTGTTTCTGCTTATTGTGTCACCTGTGGGTGCCGTAATGGGTATTTCTCGAGCCAAATTAGAACCAATGTTAACAAAAAAGTTATTAAATTCATCTGCAGGTGAAGCTGCATTCACTAAAGCTGCATTCATTAAAGACAGGATATCTTGTAAAATTATTGCAAATGTTATTTGCAACAAGAAAAAAGTCAGTTACTGGGAAATACCTAACTCCAGAACCCCGACCCCCCCTTTTAAAAGAACAAGATATCCATCCAGCTTCTTCCGCTTAATCCTTTTTGGGTCACAGGGGGGCTGGAGCCTATCCCAGCATCTTTGGGCAAGAGGCAGGGTCCACCCTGGACAGATCGCCAGTCCATCGCAGGGCCAACACAGAGAGACAGACAACCATTCACTCTCACAGTCATACCTAAGGACAATTTAGAATCCCCAGTTTGATGCCATGAATCCCGGAGTAAAGCCACGCAGACATGGGGAAAACATGCAAACTCCACACAGATCACTGTTGGTCAGGGGCTGAGATCGAACCCAGGATCTCCCGGCCAAGGGTGAGTTACTGTGCTGCCGCAGTGCTAACCACTCCGCTACCGCGCTGCCCAAGAACAAGATATAATACTTGAAATATAAAAGGTTTAAAACACATACACAACAATGTTTTCCAAGAGATTTGCTATATTAAATATGTAATAAATGGCTCCAATTAGAGTGGATTTAATTTTCATATAAATGTGGTGGAGTTATTTCCCTTTTAAAATGCGTACTTATGGTGGAAAGAATGTATTGTCAGGCTAACTATATTTTTTGTAAATTTTTTGTTTGTATAGCAAATACATAGCCAGTAGAAGCTAGGGCTGGGCGATTAGCCGAAACAAAACTGAAACCAATGGTTGGAACATTAAAACAATTGAGAATTTTCAGTAATTTTGCAGCTTTATTCTCTTACATTTGCATCTCTTTTCTTGAAAATGTTTGACTTTTTTCTTACATAAATTTGAGAATTCTTATTGATAAATCTGTGGCTTTTCTTTGTAAATTCCTTGCATGTGCTCCTTTATGCAGTTTTTTTTTTTCCACAATATCTTTATTGAACCTTTTTTTTTTTTTTTTTAACAAACATGATACAAACAATCAAACACTACCGCTAAAGTACTACAAAAAAAAAAAAAAAATGCACTAAAAACACCAACAACCACCAACAAAATCAAGTCTTCAACAATGCTCCTCTGTTTAGTCTAGACAATCCAATACATAAGTATACATATTATGTTCACCAGTTTGGAATTTACAAGGTCCACACACATCATTCACCTTCTTCTTCAAGAGTTATGTTTAAATTTTTTACATAATCAATAAAAGGTCTCCATATATTCTCAAACACAATTTCCTTTGATTTCAGTATATATGTTATTCTTTCTAATGGAAGGTTTGTTAACATCTTTCTTAACCACTGAGTCACATCTGGTCTATGAGTCTTTTTCCATAATAGTGCAATACATTTTTTGGCATTAAGCAAACTGAGGTCTATGAATGTTCTTTCACTTTTATTAAAATTATGCTTTTCTGGGTACAGACCCAACAAAAACAGTTTAGGATTCAGTATGATTTGTTTTGAGATTATTTTTTCAATTGTTACCCTCACCTCTTCCCAAAACATTCTTATTAATCTACATTCCCATAAACAATGAAATAGGGTTCCTTTACTTTCCATGCATTTTGTGCATGTATCTGGTATATTTTTGTTATATCTATTTAACTCCTCCGGTGTAACATACATCCGCATTAACCATTTGAAATGTATCAATTTAAGGCGTGCATTTATTGATTTGGTTTGAGCTTCTGTACAAGCCAATTCCCATTGTTCCTCCGAAATTTCAATTTGCAGATCTTCTTTCCAGTAGTTTAATCTTTTCAGTGAATTTTCACTTGAAGATAGTGTCAATGAGTTATAAAACTCTGAAATAATACCCTTTCTTTTACTATCTTTCATCATCATTTTTTCCAAGGATGAATAAATAGGTCGAGTGAGAGCTTTATTTTGATTTGATCGAATAAAGTTTCTAAGTTGAAGATATTTAAAAAAATGTGTTCTATTGAGATTAAATTTGATCCTCAGCTCTTCAAAAGACATTATGTTGTCTGCACATGGCAAATATAAATCCTGAATCTTTTGTATCCCTTTTAAATTCCATACTTTAAATACAGCGTCCGCTCTCCCTGGTTTAAAATATTGATTACCCCATATTGGACTAAATTGTGACAATAACTGTGGTTCTTTTAAATAGTTTTTAGCTTCACACCATATTTTGATCATATGCTTTACAAATGGATTTTTAACTTGTTTTTGTAATTTTTTTGCCGAATCTGAGTATATGAATATGGGAAGAGGTAAAGGTAAATTGTATGATTCCATTTCAGTCCAGTGAGGGAGATCATTTGATGAAAAATAATATGTCATAGACCTCAGTTGTGCCGACCAATAATACAACATAAAATTTGGACATTTCAGACCTCCACGATCAAATGGTAAATATAATAAAGACAGACGTAATCTAGCCCTCCTGTTGTTCCATATAAATTCCACTAACTTTTTTTTTATTCTTGAGAATAGATCTAAAGGTGGTGATAAGGGAATGTATTGAAATAAATAAAGTATTTTAGGTAAAATATTACTTTTAAGTATATTGATTCTCCCGATCATCGACATTGGTAGTGACATCCATCTCTGAGTTAACTCATTGATATCTGACATTAAGGCTTCATAGTTGACACTGGCGACTGATTCTAGCTTAGGCATAATTTGGATTCCTAAATATTTAAACTGATTTACAACATTGAATTGATTTACCTCAGGGGCTGGGTAATTTCTCTGGGTCTCATTTAGCATTAATATTGAAGATTTAGTTTTATTTATTTTATATCCTGATATTTCCCCAAAATTCTTTATTAAATTCAACAAGGATGGAATTGATTTTTTTAGATTCGACATAAACAAAATTATATCATCGGCGTACAGGGAGATTTTATGTTCTGTTGGTCCAACTTTAATTCCATATATTTGTGAATGTAAACGTATCGCTATCGCTAAAGGTTCAATTGCCATAGTAAACAGTAAAGGTGAAAGTGGACAGCCTTGTCGACATCCTCTATTGATTTTTATTGGTTTTGAAATATTGTTATTTGTTAGGATTTCTGCTGTAGCATTATTGTATATTATTTGAACCCATTTTATGAAATTATTTCCAAGTCCAAACCTTTGTAGGACTTCAAAAAGAAAGGGCCATTCAACTCTATCAAAGGCCTTTTCGGCGTCCAATGATAGGAGAGCTGTATCCGGTGCTTCTTTATTAAAATAAATAATATTAAATAGTCTTCTTACATTATGGAAGCCTTGTCTACCCTTTATAAAGCCATTCTGATCTCGATTAATAATATTTGGTAAAATTTCTTGTATTCGTCTTGCTAAAATTTTACAGATTATCTTAAGGTCGGCGTTTAATAGGCTTATTGGTCTCATATTTTCACATTTATTAGAGGGCTTACCTGGTTTTGGCAGCAGTATAATTAAGGCATTATTTATGTATGATGGTAAATTATTATTTTGAAATGCTTCTAAAACCATTTCCAAAAAAGGTTTTATTAATTTATTCTTAAATTTTTTATAAAGGTCAACTGGAAGACCATCTGGTCCTGCACTTTTTCCTGATTTCATATTATCAATGGCTAGCCCAACTTCTTCTTGACTAATTTTAGACTCCAATATCTAACTAACTAACTAACTAACTAACTAACTAACTAACTAACCTGCACTTATATAGCGCTTTTCTAGTCACAAAGACCACTCAAAGCGCTTTCATTAATACTAACCCTCTATTCTAAGGCCCTATAGGATATCTAGGGACAATTTAGAACAGCCAATTAACCTAACATGCATGTCTTTGGCATGTGGGAGGAAACCGGAGAAATCCCGGAGTAAACCCACGCAACACGGGGAGAACATGCAAACTCCACACAGATCACTGTTGGTCGGGGGCTGGGATCGAACCCACGATCCCCACAATCCTCCGGCCAAGGGTAAACTGTGCTGCCGCAGTGCTAACCACTGCGCCACCGTCTTTCATTTGGTATACACGGTATAGATAGTTCGTTCAAAAACCCATTTAGTTTTGTTAAATCAGGTTCATTTTTGGTATCATATAATTTTTCATAGTAATCTCTAAAGGCTCTATTAATTTCTAAAGGATCTATAACTACCTGTCCTTTACTTATAATACTGGTAATTGGTGTTTTAATTTCCAATTGTTTAATCTGCCATGCTAATAATTTTCCTGATTTTTCACCTTGTTCATAAAAAGATTGTTTCAATCTTAGAAGACTCGAGGCAGCTCTATTCGCTGATTTTTTGTCGTATTCAGCTCTCAAAATCAGTAATTCATTCTCCAACCTTGGGTCACTTCCTGCATACACTTTTTCCTGAAGACTTTTTATTTTATGTTCCAATTTAGCTCTCTCCTCTCGAGTCTTCTTAGATTTTGATCCTGTATAACTAATAATATGTCCCCTAATAAAAGCTTTGAAAGCCTCCCACTTTACACATGCTGATGTTTGTGTAGTATTGATGTCAAAGAACTCGTCTATCTGTTTTTCTATATACTTGACAAATTCCTCATCCTGAAGCCATTTATGCTGAAATTGCCATCTACCTGATTCCTTTGTCAATTTTTTATCTACATATATTAGACAACAGGGTGCATGATCAGAGATCACGATGTTATCATAAAAGCAGTTTTGAATCTTGGACCTTAATTCTGTGGAAATCAAAAAATAATCAATACGTGAGAATGTCTTGTAGGTACTGGAATAACAAGAATAGGCTTTAACTTGTGGTTTCATTTCTCTCCATATATCTAACAATCTCAATTCTTTCATAAAATGATTAATAGTCATCCTACATCCAATGTGCGTACAATCCAGTCCTGTTGATCTATCCACACCTGGATTCAATGTACAATTAAAATCCCCTGCTATTATATGTTGCCCTGTAAGTGATGATAAGATGAGAAATAAATTAGCAAAGAACTTCTGATCATCTATATTGGGACCATATAAGTTCACAAGATTTATCTTTTCTAATAGCAAAGAACCTTGAATGATTACATATCTTCCAAATTTGTCTCCAATTACATTTTTCACTTGAAAAGGAACTGATTTATGTATGAGAGTCATAACTCCCCTGGCTCGGGATGAAAATGAAGAGGTGAATACACTTCCCTGCCATCTACTCCTAATTCTTTTAACATCCTCCTCTATCAGATGAGTTTCTTGTAAAAACACAATTCTTGAACCCATGTCCTTTATTTTATTCATAACTTGTTTAAGTTTTTTTAAATTTTGTAGACCTCTGCAATTCCATGAAGTTAAATTAAGATTAACACTTTGGTCCATGATCAATAGAGAGTTTGGGATTACCTTGCAGTGTAAACATGCTCATACAGAGAAGCAAAAACATGAGTGGTTGAACATTCATCCTACAAACTACACACAAACAAATTTCCCCTTCCCACACTTGTGGCAAACCCCCCAAAATCAAAAGAAAAATTCTGTCTCCCGATATAGCCATCGACCGCTCCACACCCACGGGGAACAGCCTAAGCCACTCCTTCTTCATCCTCCCAATCACCCTAACTCTACTGCTTTTAATGACGTAACATTAACTCTCCTCTGTAGTTTTCCAACTTAACTCCAAAATTTTTAACAACTTTGTACATCATAGTTTTTTTTTGTTTGTTTGTTTTGTTTTTGTTTTGTTTTTTTAATATATAATACAATCTATATTTTGTAAACTTACTATTTACTTCAAGTCAGTCAGATGCCTGTGCAAATGCTTAATTATTCTACCTTATATTTTGTTCATGCTTAGCTCCCACCAGTCTCTTCTTCTTCTTTGATCTTCTTGATGAACTCCTGCGCCTCCTCTGGGGTCTTGAAGATGTGGGTTCTGCCCTCATACGTGGTCAGCAGTCTCGCAGGATAGATTACACCATGACGAATCCCAAGGTTGCGCAGCTCCTTACGTACGGGATCAAACTGCTTCCTCAATTGCTGGATTCCTGTGGCCAAATCTGGGTAGAACCGCACCTGCTGGTCCTGGTGTTTAATCTCTCCTTTTTTAGCTCGTGCAGCGTTGAAGATCTTCATCCTGTCTCTGTTGCTAAGAAACTTCATAATTAAGGTCCTCGGCGGTCCCTTATCTCTCCGTGGGCCAATACGATGTGCTTTTTCCAGAACCACTGCTGATTGCAACTCCTCGCTGCCCAGCACCTCCGGAATCCACTTTTCCAGAAAGGAACATACGTCCCGACCTTCTGATTCCTCTGGAAGACCCACCAGCCTCAAATTATTCTGTCTCGACCGAGATTCCAAATCCAAAATATTATCTTCCAGAGATTTATTTTTTTTTTCCAAAGTGCGCACCTTTAATTGAAGACGGGTGACGTCATCTTCAGCACTAGCGAGACGGAGCTCCATCTGCGCCGTTCGTTCTACACAGTCACCCAATTCCTTTCTTATTCCTTCCAACGCTGTCATAATCCCATCAAATCTAGAGGAAAAGTCCGCTGTCATTGAACTCATGGCAGCCATCAGCGCATCTGCGCCATTCCCCGCAGATATCGCAGCGTTGCCAGCCTCCTCCGCCATATATGGAGTTTTGTTTACTGCGTCACAGACCTGAAAGTCCGTTAATTTGGACTGTTTCGGCGGCTCGCTTTTTCCTTTTCCTGGTTTTCCAGCCTTAGGCTTCGCCGACATATCTTCGCCCAAATGCTGGGATACGTTCTGTCCCAAATGAGAGAGTTATTTGCCGATTTTTTTTTTTCCAGGAGCAGAGCAGAGCGAGACACGTCCGTCCTACGTGGCAGCCATAACCGGAAGTCCCTTTATGCAGTTTTATTAAATTTTCAACTTTTCTTGTAAATGTATGAATTCCCTTTTGTAGTAAAAGCGTGACTTTTATACAGTATGGAATTTTGCAATATTTCTCATAAATCAGCAATGTTTTTGCATAAATTTGCAACAAGAAGCCAGTGAATTTGAGTAAAAGCCCTGTATGTGTTTCCAGATCCCAAAGGATATTTTCTACATCCTTTCACTAAGCAGGGGGAATTTGATGAAAATTTCCTTCTTTTCTACTGTTACATGGTTAGAACATTTGGCATTCTGCTAAAGCCTCTGTAATCATTTTACATTCTTGACTCCTGTGCCCCCGACCAGTGCCAAAAATAGAAACTTCTGTTTTTTCTAGTAGAAAAAAAGAATCATAAGCCTGAGTCATCAGTCGCCAGTTCAGCAACCCTCTGGTCAAAGGCAGTTCACTGAGATTAAGGAAATAAGGAGTTGTAAAAGATATAAAAGGAGAAATACATTTAACATAAATCCTTCATTAAATCACATATTCTTCAATGACAATCAAAGGTCCTGGTGACTCCATTAACCATGAAGAAGACCTTTTGCCAAAAGACAAAAAAGAATTACAGTTGTGCCAATGTAAGCATCTCTGACAAAAAAAATATATCCACTATATATGCTCTAGGGAGGGGATACAGTTTTCGAAAGTCAAGTTATGCTACAGTCACAAATACCCTTATGAACGATTTTTGGACTATTTTGTACGGCCTTCTTAAGATGGGTGTAGGAGAATCCAGCACTCATATGCCATTCGTAAGTTCGTGGCCAGGTCTACAGTCTTGTCCAAGATTTCTACAGGCGCCCCATGAAAACTCCTCATCATAGGGCAACCATACAAATGCCATAGGAACAACATAAGAAGAATGCAAGATGTTGGCCATAAGTATACCTGAACAACACCTTAAGTTGTTCTTGAGGGCCCCTTACAGCGGTTGTAGGAAACACCGTACGAATCCCTGTTCATATGGAAATTCATACAGTGTGCGTAAGGTGGTAGTGAGGCACTCATAAGGTGGAAGTACCTCATTCGTGCAACATTTGTGCCGACAATGTACCGAAAGCCATAATATTTTCCTACCAATGACTTGAGAGTGCCGTGAGTTGCACAAAAATTTTCATGAGATAGCAGTAAGTATGCTGTAGGAAGATCCCAAGGCACCATTACAAAGAACGTAAGAACTCTAGGGCCATTATACGACAGAAAAGCACATCATTTCTCAAGCCTCAAGTTGCTCTTGCAAATTGAACAGCAGCCGTAAGAAGGCCGTGAGAAACTATGTCCCACTCTTCGAATGTCTGCGAACTCCAGAATTCACAGAAAATGAGAGATTCTATGAACCCATTGTTCATAAGAATCTTTGTAACCATAGCTTAACTCTGACAAAGAGAACTGTATGCCCTGTGTAGAACATATAGGGTAGGACTGTGCCATATCATATCGTCCACGATAATACCGGTATAAATTCTGATACCAGTGTAAAAATGAATATCACAATATTTGGGGGGTGGTGCGTGACGACGTCACAACGCTGCCAACAGAAGTTACACGTGACGGCAAAACAAAAATGTCACGGGAAGGTACTGCTCCGTTTGCATCGAGTTGAGTGGAAATATTTAAGTTTCACTTTCTCTTTCAGACTGCTGCCATATTTAAAAAAAAAAAACAGTGCAGCAATGTGGATAATCTGCCTGCATTTTTTCCATACGTCAACAACGCTGCTGAAACGGTGTTAACATCGGACGATGTTCCGCCCAAAGTCTGTATTTTCATTCCGTTTTGGCAGCTTCATCTTTATTTTATTCAGCTACCCGAAGAGGAAAAAAAAAAACATCTGTTCAGTGCGAGGAGAGCCAGAAAGCCCAAGTAGAGGTCCGTGCGGCGAGAGTTACAATGCAGGTAAAGCAATTCAGCATAAAACCCAACATCTGTGTGCACTTAAGCTGTAACGGTTTATATTATTTTCTTATAATATTTGATACAGAACAAAAAATATTTTAAACTAAATCTGAGCTGCTGTTTATAAATGGGAGAAATAAGAGTTTTTGTTTTGTTTTTACCCCCGCCAAGGGAGGAGCTAATGTTTCCAGTGCCGTTTGTCTGTTGGTTGGACTTTTAGCAACATTACTCAAAAAGCTCTACACGGATATTGATGACATTTTCAGGAAAGGTGTGTAATGGCACAGGGAACAGACAACTAGATTTTGGTGATGATCTGAGAGGGCATACCTCCACCAAGGGCTTTGCTTGTATTTGTGCAGTAGAATTACACAAAAACTACTGGATGGATTTGGATGAAATTTTCAGCAGAGGTGGTTCTTGGGCGGTAGAGGAACCCATTCCATTTGGGTGAGGATCCAAGAATGCATACCTCAGCTAAGGCTCTTATCTTCTCACAGTGTTTTAGCAACAATACTCCAAAACTAATGGACAGACTTTGATGCAATTTTCACCACAAACGGCTCTAGGCCTACACACGAACCCATTACATTTTGGAGGTGATCCATGAGAGACGGAAGGAGCCTTTGCTCCTTGCGCTCTCTGAGTGCTTTTCTAGTTTCTGAATATGTTGAAGGTAAATAATGCTGGCCTGTGAAACTGTCCTTTTCACATGAATTAAAAAAAAAACCTATATTCTGCAATATTGCGGAAAATATCGTTATCATAAAAATTCACAGAAATATTGTGATATCATTTTTAGGCAATATTGCTCACCACTAATATAGCGAATAGATTTTTTTTTGTTAGTACAAACAAACAGTCTGAAATTATAAGTATAAACATCACCTGTACGCTCTATAGACTGGATAAAATTCTGGGTAACTGATGTACCTCCACAGAAACTGCATCCCTTAAGTGCTCCATACAAAAGGAGTTATAATTTTGGCAGTTTACGTATCCTTGATAGAAATTTCCATACATGTTATACAAAGCAGGGATGCAGTTTTTACGAGCATGAATACACAGTCAGAAATTATAATATCCCCCCAATAATAATTGCAGTATATGAGGAATGAATAACTGGCATTTTTAAAAAGTCAGGCTTTACGGATAGAAATTACTTTGTCTTTCTTCTCTGCTAGTTGACTGAGCAATCTTTTATCACAATACTGAATCTCAGGTAACACTTCACAGTGAGGGTCCCTTTAGAGAGGATTTAATTATAGTTCATAAGTAGGCTACTAATTAGGTCCAGGGGTGGCTAGAGCAGCCACCAATTTTACCTGAGTAACTTGCGTTAGTGTTGCAGTACTCAGGATCAGTCTTGGTCTTGAGACCAGTAATGAGACCACATCCTCTCCATCTCATCTCAGAATCGGAGTCATTTTTTACTCGGCCTTGTCTCGGTCTCGGACAAAATAGACTCAGGATTTGAAATCAAGACCAGTGAAGACTTGCTAATCTGTTCACATAGTTAGTAAGATTACAAAGAAATATCCCCCTTAAATGTAACAGAAAATTGATTTTCAGTCGCAACCCCACCCCTTTATACAAAAAGATGAGGGGAAACGAAGCGGAGGGGAGAGCTGGAACCAAATTCTTGTTTAAATATTTTTCTGTTGGGACTTTTAGAACATCTGGATATTTCATGTTGGTGTTAATTACAGATGGATGAGGATGTCCGAGTCAATTACAGATGGTTATTTTGAATTCAGCACCCTTGTATTTACTCAGAGAAGGAACTTATATATATACTAACTAACTACTAACTAACCTGCACTTATATAGCGCTTTTCTAGTCACAGTATATACAGTATACTGTATATCATTTATGGTATAATATGGTCTTGACGGTCTCAAACCCTTTAAGTCTTGGTCTTGTGGTCTTGTCTTTGTCTTGGATAGTGTGGTCTTGACTTACAACATTAACTTGAGTAGGATTAATCAAGTATCTACAAAAAAACAGCAGTTGCCTACTTTTCAGTGTTTTTCTCCCAGGTTTTTCTTATAAATTTTCAGATTTTTTTTCTCAAACGCCGAGCACTTTTTTCTCCTTAAAGTACAAATTTTCCTCATAAACTGTAAATTCTTTTCTTAGAATTTTGTGATTTTTACCACCTACACATGCAGCGTTTCAAATGATTCACTTTTTTCTTATGCATTTGACATTTTATTCTCATAAAGTTTTGACAGTTTTTGATAACATGATTTTTTCATACACTTGCAAAATTTTACTGAAATATCTGCAGTTTTTCTCATAAAATTCCAACTTTTTTCTCATAAAGTTGGTATTCTTTCTTGATCACTTAAGCCTTCGCTCTCAGAGATGTGTGACACCATGATCAGTTTTACCATTTTAACTGGTGAGGCCATATTGCTGGGGGGGTCGTCTCTGACAGGCCCCCGGAACAGAGGGTCAGCGTAGCTGCTTGAGCGCTTCAAGCCGTCTTCGTGACTAGAAAAGCACTATATAAGCACATGCCCGTACCCTTATCCTTAAAAATGACTCCATTACTGGATGGATTTGGATGAAATTTTCACCAGGGGTGGTCCTTGGGCTAGAGAGGAACCCATAACATTTTGGTGACGATCCGAGAACGCATACCTCCACCAAGGCTCGTACCGTCCCACAGAGTGTTAGCAACAGCACTCCAAAACTAACGGACAGACTTTGATGCAGTTTTCACCAGAAGCGGCTCTAGGCCTACACACAAACCCATCACAAGGTGGAGGTGATCCATGAGGGGCGGAAGGTGCCTTGGTGGAGGTATGCGTTCGCTGAATGCTTTTCTAGTTGCAAAGTATCACTGAATCTTATTATATGAAAGACTCCTTTGGTTGAACACATCCTATTTTTTTTTCATAATGAGAATTGAGTGATGCCTGAACAGCAGGGGGTACACTTTCAGCGGGGGATACCGACACTGGCACATCACCCCGCTCCAGAGGTGGAAATCGTGACGGAAGAAAAAAAAAAAAAGGCAGCAGTCAGGTATGTTCAGCAGCGGTGGGAGAAGAAAGTGCAGCTCTGTGGAGCAGTTCAGGCTGGAGAACAGCTCTGCTACCATTTCCAGGGCACTATTAGTTACAGATGTGGAGCCGCATGCAGGCATGCTGCTCTGCACGGCCACTGTGAAGCAGGAATTCACCCTCAGCTCGCATCTAATCCTCGTGGGGCGGAACGTGCTGCTGCACCGCCGTCCTAACATCGCAACATGTTCACCAATTCAAGCCGCAACACTTCTGAATGGGATCGTCACCATCCCACCTTTTCAATTCACATTTCTCACAGTATGTACTGACCACCGCTTTACTGCGCCCCCCCCCCCCCCCCCCGCTTCCTCAGAGCCACCCCAGCAAAGTCCTCGGAGCTCTCGCACCTGAAATACGTCCCTGTCACTTCTGCTCCCGAGCCTGCCGTTCCCCATGTCACAAACTCCATCCCAACGCTGCGTGATTCCCACAGAAAAAGGGGGGGCATGAGCCCCGGGCAGCACCCTCCTCACCTGCTCCCTGCGCCGCCGACCTGAGCCCCGCCACGAGCCCCAGCAGTGCCCCCGCGAAGCACATCTGGACGGCGTGGAACTCCTTTCGCTTTCTCCGCCTGGCTCTGCTCCTCCGCCCGCTCAGCAGCATCGTTCCTCCACCGGCGGCCGTCTCCGGCATCCCCTCAACCACCACGCGGGCCATGGGCGCTCCTCCGCGGTCGAGCTTTCCGGCGGTACCCGCCCCCTCCCACCGGTGGTGGTGCAAAGGTACGAGAAGCTGCGGCGAGGAGGCGAAGACGGAGAGGCTGCTGCACGGCGGACTGAGGCTGACTGGAGGAGAGGGCGCTGGATGGCCGCTGCGTGGTGAAGCTGGCCGGAGACTACCATAAACGTGGGATCCGGTTAGATGTTTCAAAGTAAAACTGCTAGAGAGAATTATAGTATTTGGGGGACTAGTAGGAAAGACTAACTGTAGTTATACAAAAACAGTAACACATTTAGGATAATAAACACCACCGAACAATATTAAGAACAATGCTAATTTTAAAGGTGAGATATTTAAGCAATATTACAAAAGAAGGAGTACAGTATCCAGTGGCAGACTCAGATATGGGCCATGTGGGCAAGTGCCCGGGGCACCATTCTTTTGACGACACCATGAGAATCAAAAAAATAAAAACAATAATGAAAGATTCACAATTATGTGTGCTGAGAACTTATATCGGTCCATAACCAGGAAACGGGCGGGAAACATCTGTGCTGACCCATCACACCCCGGCCACAAACTGTTTGAACTTCTATCTTCTGGTCATCGTTACAGATCACTGAAGGTCAAAACCACCCATCACAGGAACAGTTTCTTTCCTCAAGCCATCACTCTGATGAACTCCTAACATTCACCTAGTCCTACCTGTTGCTGTACTCATGACTTTTCATCCATTATTACATTGCACATAACTCTCACACTGCTTTTTACTTCATTCACATTATATCACTGAATCTGAGTTCACATTGAAATACTGTGTGACTGTATATTTTTTCATATATTTCTGCAAAGTGTGGTTAGTCTGAGTAAATAACTACATATATTCCTGTATATATTTGCATCCTTTTATAGAAACGTGGACAGACTGTAATTTACTGTACATACTCTGTTGTCATTGAATCCTTATTTAAATCCTCCACCTGAACAATGAGAGCAAGTTTTTTAGCCAAAGTCAAATTCCTTGTATGTGTTGTGCATACTTGGCCAATAAAGCTGATTCTGATTCTGATTCTGATTCTGATTCTGAGCATGTATTTGTGGCAAATGGGTGCCCTCTACAGGCGGGATGCCGGTGCCCTCTGGCTGCTGCCGGCGGACTCCACAGATCTAACTCCAGTATGGCCCATTCAAAGCACAGCAAAGGGGAAAAACGTTATAAGTAGGTTTGTTTTTTTTTCTTAAATTATGCAGCAGTTTGCATTTTAAAACATTGAGCCCGATAATGGCAACATTTGGTCACAGCTTATGTTATGTAACATCATTTTTCTCCAATGTGTTGTAGTCGGCTTTGTAATAATGGGTGTTGTATAATATATGGCGTGATGACATCACCATCCAGCTGCATCATCACGGCGACATATATATGGGCAAGTCCGCCATTTCAGGGCTCTCTTGCCCTGGCAACTCAGTACAGTGAAGATGTATAATGTACTGTGACCAGTTCCATAATAAAGCTCAGTCCCCGTGCAGCATCCTCATCTGTCTCTTTACTGCCAGGTTTGTGGACATAACATTTGGCGATGGAGGATTAAACCATGGAGACGTGCGTAACACCACTGTGGCCTTTCCTTGAGCTCCCCGGGGAACCGCCAGTTCCATGGCCACACTGGCTGGAGGTGTTTGAAACGTATATTACAGCGTTGGACCTGGGGAAGCTGGATAAGGTGAGGACGTGAGCGCTGCTTGTCCATAACCTAGGCACTGAGGGCCAAAGGATTCTCTGGACACTCGGCATGACGGACTCATATGAGGAAGTCGTGGAGCTGCTAGCTAACTATTTCACCACGCCAGATAACATGACGGTACAACAGATTTGCTTTCGCCAGAGACGCCAAAGAGTCAGTGAGCCAATACAGCAGTTCATCACTGACCTGAGATAGTTAGTTAGTGTGTGCCATTTTTGGCCGTTGGAGGATGAGATGGTGGGGGACCAACTGGCCGAACACACATGTGATGCTGGGCTACGGGCTAGGTTGCTAACGGCACAAAATGACCTGACGCTAGCTACAGCAGTTGAGCTAGCACTCCAGTTGGAGGCCACGGACAAGTTAGCCTCTGAGCTAAATTAGCGCCAGTCACAGAAGTCGCCCAAACAAACGGTGTTGGCCAACACAGTAGACATAAAGGACAGAGAGCGAATAGAAGAGGAATATGAAGGTAATGCAGTGAACTGAAAATCTGCTTCGAGAGGACCTGTCTGCGGGGGTTGTGGGTCCCCAACGCACCAGAGCAGAGCGCGAGTTTGCCCAGCAAGAGTGAAATGGTGCAGCAAATGGGGGTGCATAAACCATTTCGCCAGGGTATGCTGGTTGCCAGCACCGTGGAACCCGCCAAGTAAGCTAGCCTGCCCACCAATGACAACCATCCACTCAGTGAGTCCCGGTTTCAATGGTTACTTGTATTGTACGACTGGTTACTCGTATTGTACGACTTCACGTTCCAGATGGCAGCACATGGTGATAACATCATGGGGTGTGACCTTTTCTACGGACTGGGTTTCACCATTTGGGACTGCACTGGGCTTGAGTGGTCCGGGTGAGGATGTTGGAGCTCGCAGAACCCAGAGGATGACATTGTGGTGTGGGATGAGGTACCTATGGATGGTACCAACACCAAGCGCTCATGGTACCCCCTCTGGGTGGCTCTCGGCAGGAGAGCCGCCCAGAGGGGGCACGGGACACCTTCAGTACCCACAACAAGCCTCAACCAACAAAGAAGATGACAGGTGAAGGGTCATCTGTGAACGCATTCATGTACATTCACATTCACATACATTCACGTACAGCAGCACGTGAAGCCAAGCAAGGTACCGCTCCAGGTCATGGACTAGGTTTGGGTTCATGCTGACGAGAGACCGGGGCAACGACTGGCCGGGCCACAGCCGGCGAGACAGCATGTGTCGCTGAGGATTGTGGCGAAGTTTGGGGCGGCGGCAAACCAGCTGCGGTGTGTCCAGGTGACTGCTCTGGGTGATGAGGCTGCACAGGAGTCAGCGGATGTGGTGTGGGTTCCGGGCTCCTGCGTTATGAAGATCGGCCCTTGACCCGGGGATCTGACACCACCGGGGCGCATCCGCCATGGGGCCACTGCAGAGCCCCCCCAGTAGACCCACCCTTACCATGGGAGACTGTAAAACGAAAGAGACTGTTTAGTTAGGGGCACGGCTGGAACAACTTAAAGTGGCAGAATACCCCACTTAACCGTGCTGGGTCTTGTGGCGGTCCACCCACAGGCCCTAGTTCTAGGTTTTGTTCTATGGTGTGTTGAATGTTTTATTTTAGTGTGTTTATTGGGGTTCTAGTATATCATATTGGGGAGGGTCTTAACTGGATGTGTTTTGTGTTTTGTAAAGAGGGGGGAGAATGTAATGATGGGTTTTGTATAATATGCGGCGTGATGAAGTCACCATCCGGCTGCGTCATCACGCCAACATATATATGGACGAGTCCTCCATTTCAGGGCTCTCTTGCCCTGGCGACTCAGTGCGGTGAAGACGCATAGTGTATTGTGACCAGTTCCATAATAAAGCTCAGTCCCAGCGCAGCGTCCTCATCCGTCTCTTTACTGCCAGGTTTGTGGACGTAACAGGCTTCAGCTTACTGTCTACGTGAGTTGATTTTAGGGCTGTGCAGAGACCATCTGAGAGGCAGGGGCACAAATTATTTTAAAAAAAGGGCACTTGTTAAAAAATATGTCAACTTTATATGTTAGCTGGAATCTATTTTACTTTAATAACTCTATACGCATGCATATTTAATACCCCACAGATCTTTACAAATTATCATCTGCCACGGTCTTCATCATTAATTACTGTATGTAAAGGACAATGACAAAAATAAACAAATAAAAATAAAAAATGGGCAGCTTCCACTGAAAAATAATTCTCTCTTCAATATAAAACATCTTTGCAAAAATTTGAAAAAAGCTTTTCTTTCAATAAATAAATAATTAAAACTTCATTCAAATGACTAAATCATTGCAAAAAATAAATAAATAAATAAATAAGAAAATGAAAAGGCCACTGGCCTAGTCAGCAAAATGAGCCTAATCCATCCCCTCTGATAAACTGCCCCCCTCCATCCCCACAAAGACTGCAAGGATAGTTTATACAGGACAGCGTAGCACAGGTGCATCTCAATAAACTAAAATGTCATCAAAAACTTGATTTATTTCAGTAATTCAGTTAAAAAAAATGAAAATCATATAGATTCATCACACACAGTGTCATATGTTTCAAATGTTTATGTTTTTGAATTTTGATGGTTATGGCTTATAGCTCAAGAAAACCCCAAATTCAATTTCTCAGAAAATTATAAGATTATTTATAATTAATTTTTTAAAAATGGATTTTTAATAGAAATATTGGCCGGCTGAAAAGTATGTCCATGTACTGTACATACTCAATACTTAGTTGGGGCTCCTTTTGCATGAATTACTGCATCAATGCAGCATGTCATGGAGCCGATCAGCCTGTGGTACTGCTGAGATGTTACGAAGGCCCAGGCTGCTCTGATAGTGGCCTTCAGCTCGTCTGCATTATTGGGCCTGGTGCCTCTAATCATCCTCTTTACAATACTCCATAGATTCTCTATGGGGTTTAGGTCAGGAGAAATTGATGGCCAATTAATCACAGTGATACCATGGCCATTCAACCAGGTTTTGGTACTTTTGGTAGTGTGGGCAGGTACCAAGTCCTGCTGGAAAATGAAATCAGCTGCTCCATAAAGACTGTCAGCAGAGGGAAGCATGAAGTGCTCTAAAATTTCCTGGTAGATGGCTGTGCTGACTTTGAATTTTTTTAAAAAATCAATTTTTAAAATTAATTTTATGTAATATTCAATTTTTTTGAGAAATTGAATTTGGGATTTTCATTAGCTGTTAAAAAAAATAAACACTTGAAATCTATCACTCTGTTGTAATGAATCTAGTTTTATATTTTTAATTGAAATACTGAAATAAAACAACTTTTTGAGCCATCCATCCAACTTTTACCACTTATCCAGGTCGTGGGGGCATCAGACCAGGCAGATTAACCCAGACTTCTGCCCGGTTCACAACGCACCATGAGCCCCATGATCCCTCCTGCAGGTGGTGAACCCACTGGAGGGTGGACCCATGTACATTGGGTCCTTGATGTAACGTTTTTCACAGAGATCAGCTTTTTGATGACATCCTAATTTATTGAAATGCACCTATCAGTGAGAGGACAGGTATGAATGTACAATAAATTCATGAAAATATGAGAAAAAAGGTGAAACATGGCAAAAGTTTAAAAAAGTAATAAACTTGCCAGGAAAAAAGTTGCAAGAAAAACCTTATTAATTGTTGAGAAAATTGGGTGTTATGGAGTTAAAGTTGTAAGATTATTCTTGAATGAATAAAACCGAATTTAGGGGAGACAACTCTCCAGTTTCTTTGAAAAAACAAGGCGTGGGTTGTGGTCAACAGGCTTTGCGGCCACACTGTGCATTTGCATTAGCGTGTGACTGAAATGGCCACATAACATTCGAGGTTACGAGGGCGTGCATCCCTGAATTTCAGCCTCCCCTGATATGTGGAAACTTAGGAGGGGAAATCTTTAATGAACGTCCCAAGGGGAGCTATGGGCGTTCATAGCTATGACATCATAGATGCACAGATGTTGCCATGGTACTGTTGCCAGGCAGACACATCATCAAAGATTAAAGGCAGACATCACTAAACGAGTGGTGCTGTCAAAGATCAAAGGCAGGTTTCACCATGGTTACTGTTGCCATGGTAACCATGTCAAAGCTCAAAGGCAGGCATCACCATGGTTACTGTTGCCATGGTAACAGTAATTTTCTATGGGCATGCAGAAATGCTTGCTTACACTTGCTTTCTATGGGCATGCAGGAAATACTTGCTTATACTTGGTTTCTACGGGCATGCACGGGTATGCACTAATTGGGACTGATATGTATGGAGATGATAGGACTGTGGAGGCAGGAGCTGCACTGAACTCAGACTGTTATTACAGGTCTCAGTAATGACATGTGCTGCAATGGTTAACCCCAAGCTAGCTACTAGGGTTGTCGCAATAACCGCAATTATGTAATACAGTGCAATGGACACGCCTCATCATCATAGCAGTCTGTCGGGGGTGACAATGACTGTTTCATTTAGGTCTGATCAGATTCCTCCACGATGCTCTGTCCTTTGCCTTCCGCTGCCAGGAACTCCTGACCTTGTTAACCCGGACGACGTCCAAGCCTGTATGAGTTGCTTTCTGACTGACCATTTCATGAAACTGCCTCAGCCGGAAAAAGGTGGATTGTCCTCTCCGGGTTGGGGACAGGCTCCTGCCCCAAGTGGAGGAGTTTAAGTATCTTGGGGTCTTGTTCACGAGTGAGGGGAAAATGGAGCGAGAGATCGACAGACGGATTGGAGCAGCATCTGCAGTGATGCGGACGTTGTACCGGTCTGTTGTGGTGAAGAGGGAGCTTAGTTCTAAGGCAAAGCTGTCGATTTACCAGTCAATCTACGTTCCTACTCTCACCTATGGTCACGAGCTTTGGGTAATGACCGAAAGAACGAGATCGCGGATACAAGCGGCTGAAATGAGCTTTCTCCGTAGGATTGCTGGACTCACCCTCAGAGATAGGGTGAGGAGCTCAGTCATCCGGGAGAGGCTCAGAGTAGAACCGCTGCTCCTCCACATTGAAAGGAGTCAGTTGAGGTGGTATGGGCATCTGATTAGGATGCCTCCTGGACGTCTCCCACTTGAGGTGTTTCAGGCACGTCCCACTGGGAGGAGACCCCGGGGCAGACCCAGGACTCGGTGGAGAGACTATATCTCCCAGCTAGTCTGGGAACGCCTTGGTATCCCCTCTGAAATGCTGGAGCAGGTGGCTGGGGAGAGGGAAGTCTGGGCTTCTCTGCTTGAACTGCTGCCTCCGCGACCCGGACCTCCGGAAAAGCGGTAGAAGATGGATGGATGGATGGATGCTTGCAAAGTATTTGAGACACACCTACCGTGGAGGAAAACAAGCAACCACAACCATGGTGTTCACTTTTTTTTGTGTGTGTAGCTATATCTCGCTGTTCACTTATGTGCCCCTATTAATTATTAAATAAATTGTTAAATGCAGTGCATTTTTATTGCCAACAGCATGTTGGCACCTGGTACTCTGGAAGCTTCCAGAGCACCCGGTGCTGCCGCCGCCAGGTGCTGATGGGTGCCCGTTTGGGGCATTCTCACTCCAGACGGACTCCAGCAGGCAGTTTGTGGTGAAAGCATTTTGACTCCTTGCTAAATACAGCCATGACAGTGAGTACTGAAAGGGCACAAAGCATGTTATTTCCTTCTGAGTGGAGTGTGTGTGATCCTGACTGTATATGCTCCTGTATATGAGCTCCGAGAGCCAAACTACTGCATAATGCATTGCTTGTTTGAATGTGATTTTTCAGACAGCGGCAAAAATCACGGAGACAAGAACCACACAGGGTCCTGTATAGAGGCTGTCTTGCTTAAATAAGCTGAATGTCACTGCAGTTTCCAGTCCACACACCCTGTAGTTACCGCCACTGCTTTATGAAAATGATTGTTTTTTTAAAACAGAATCAGCAGTCCATGCCTGTAGAAAGAGCGGAGCTCCACACAATTGTCACACATGCACATAAAGTTGAGAGCTGTAAAAATTAATTTGGACAAAGACCCCACAACAACATCCAGAGAGACTGGGCAAAAATGGCCTGCATGGCAGAGTTCCGAGACGAAAACCACTGCTGAGCACATAAAGGCTCGTCTCAGTTTTGCCAGAAAACATCTTGATGATCTCCAAGACTTTTGGGAAAATACTCTGTGGACTGACGAGACAAAAGTTGAACTTTTTGGAAGGTTTGTGTCCCATTACATCCGGTGTAAAAGTAGCACAGCATTTCAGAAAAACAACATCATACCAACAGTAAAATATGGTGGTGGTAGTGTGATGTCTGGGGCTGTTTTGCTGCTTCGGGACCCGGAAGACTTGCTGTGGTAAATGGAACCATGAATTCTGTCGTCTACCAAAAAAATCCTGAAGGAGAATGTCTGGCCATCTTTTCATGACCTTAAGCTGAAGCGCACTTGGGTTCTGCAGCAGGACAATGATTGAAAACAAACCAGCAAGTCCACCTCTGAATGGCTTAAGAAAACCAAAATGAAGACTTTGCAGTGGCCTAGTCAAGGTCCTGACCTGAATCTGATTGAAATGCTGTGGCATGACCTTAAAAAGGTGGCTCATGCTCGGAAACCCTCCACTGTGGCTGAATTACAACATTTCTGCAAAGATGAGTGGGCCAAAATTCCTCCACAGCGCTGTAAAAGACTCACTGCCAGTTATCGCAAACGCTTGATTGTAGTTGTTGCTGCTAAGGGTGGCCCAGCCAGTTATTAGGTTTAGGGGGCAATCACTTTTGATACAGGGCCATATAGGTTTGGATTTTTTCCATTAATAATAAACACCTTTATTTAAAAACTGCATTTTGTGTTTACTTGTGTTTTCTTTGTCTAATATTTAAATTTGTTTGATGATCTGAAACATTTACAGGCGTGGACAAAATTGTTGGTACCACTCTGTTAATGAAAGAAAAACCCACAATGGTCACAGAAATAACTTGAATCTGAAAAAAGTGGTAATAAATAAAAATTCTATGAAAATTAAACAATGAAAATCAGACATTCATTCATTCATTCATTCATTCATCTTCGTCCGCTTAATCCTTTTCAGGTCGCAGGGGGCTGGAGCCTATCCCAGCATCTTTGAGCGAGAAGCAGGGTCCACCCTGGACAAATCGCCAGTCCATTGCAGGGCCAACACAGAGAGGCACACAACCGTTCACTCTCACAGTCATACCTAAGGACAATTTAGAATCCCCAGTTTGATGCCAATTAACCTAACTTGCATGTTTTTGGCATGTGGGAGGAAACCGGAGAAATCCCGGAGTAAACCCACGCAGACATGGGGAGAACATGCAAACTCCACACAGATCACTGTTGGTCGGGGGCTGGGATCGAACCCAGGATCCCCCCGGCCAAGGGTGAGTTGCTGTGCTGCCGCAGTGCTAACCACCCTGCCACTGTGCTGCCCAGATGTTCAATAGGATTTAGATCAGGGCTCATAGAAGGCCACTTTAGAATAGTCCAATGTTTCACTCTTAGCCATTCTTGGGTGTTTTTACCTGTGTGTTTTGAGTCATTATCCTGTTGCAAGACCCATGACCTGCGACTGAGACCAAGCTGTCTGACACCGGGCAACACATTTCTCTCTAGAATACCTTGATAGTCTTGAGATTTCATTGTACCCTGCACAGAATCAAGATACCCTGTGCCAGATGCAGCAAAGCAGTCCCAGAACATAACAGAACCTCCTCCATGTTTCACAGTAGGGATAGTGTTCTTTTCTTGGTATGCTTTATTTTTGCATCTGTGAACATAGAGCTGATGTACCTTGCCAAAAAGTTCCAGTTTTGTCTCGTCTGTCCATAGGACATTCTCCCAGAAGCTTTGTGGCTTGTCTACATGCAGTTTGGCAAATTCCAGTCTGGCTTTTTTATGATTTGTTTTCAACAGTGGTGTCCTCCTTGGTCGTCTCCCATGAAGTCCACTTTGGCTCAAACAACAACGGATGGTGCAATCTGACACTGATGTACCTTGACCTTGGAGTTCACCATGAATGTGTTTAGAGGTTGTTCTGGGCTCTTTTGTTACCATTCGTATTATCCGTCTCCTCCTGCGGACACGTCCAGGGAGGTTGGCTACAGTCCCGTGGATCTTAAATTTCTGAATAATATGTGCAACTGTAGTCACAGGAACATCAAGCTGCTTGGAGATGGTCTTATAGCCTTTTCCTTTAACATGCTTGTCTATAATTTTCTTTCTAATCTCCTGAGACAACTCTCTCCTTTGCTTCCTCTGGTCCATGTTTAGTGTGGTACACACCATGTCACCAAACAGCACAGTGACTACTTGTCACCCTTTAAATAGGCCGACTGACTGATTACAAGTTTGTAGATACCTGTGATGTTAATTAGAGGACACATCTTGGTTGAACATGTCCCTATGGTCACATTATTTTCAATCTTTTCTAAGGGTACCATCATTTGGTTCGGGCTGCACGGTGGCGCAGTGGTTTAGCACTGTGGCAGCACAGTTTTACCCTCGGCCGGGGGATCGCGGGAATCATGAGATCGTGGGTTCGATCCCAGCCCCCGACCAACAGTGAGCTGTGTGGAGTTTGCATGTTCTCCCCGTGTTGCGTGGGTTTACTCCGGGATTTCTCCGGTTTCCTCCCGCACACCAAAAACATGTAGGTTTAGGGCGCTCGCGCACGCAGCGACCAGCAGCCGGTGGCTTGTCACCAGACTGCAAACCATGTCTACCTACGGGTACAAATAAGTAACAAAAAAAAAAAAAAAAAAAAAATTTTGTCCAGGCCTGTTTCATGAGTTTGTTTTTTAAAGTAATTCTGTTGAACCACAATTCAGAACCATTGTCTGATTTTCATTGGTTGATTTTCATAGAATTTTTATTTATTACCACTTTTGCTAGATTCAAGTTATTTCTGTGACCATTGTGGGTTTTTCTTTCATTAACAGAGGGGTACCAACAATTTTGTCCATGGCTGTAGAAGGCAGTGTGGTATTAACAAAAGGGTTCACAGATTACACACACACACACGCTTCCTTCATGTCAGATTGGATATAATCCTCATCCAGCTATAGTGCCTGACAGCCGTGATTCCAAACAATGATGGCGGCGTATCAAATTTGCAGGATTAGAAGGCAGTGAGGGATTTCTGACCTGCACTCTGTGGGTAAAATCTGCAAAGATGCATGGGTTTGTTTTTCCACCAACTACCACTCCATTGTTCTAACACAGTGGCATGTGTAACACTGGGGGCTCCTCTAATCTGTTAATTCAGACAGCATCCTGTTGTTCACTTTAATCAGAATATTCAGTCCATTCAAAAGCTGGGGATGTAGTGTGCTGTCCTTTGTCAGAGCCCTTTTGTGACCCCGTAGCCCTTTGGTTGCAGAAAGTGGCATTATGAGCATAGCAGAGAGGCATGATGTGACAAGGTGAAAGTTGACAGCTGTAATGAGTTTAAAGTTAAAAGTTGTGACATCATCATCATCATCATCCATAGCTTTGTATTGGAGTGTTTTACAGTCTGGATGCATGAGGGGGTCTGACATAGAAGGGTAGTCGGTGTGGCTTTTCTCTGACACGGTTGGAAGCCTTATCTCATGAAGAAAACCATCCAGGCCCGGCTACATTTTGCCAAAACACATTTGAAATCTTCCAAAAGCATATGGGAAAATGTGTTATTGTCAGATGAAATCAAGGTTGAACTTTTTGGCCATAATCCCAAAAGGTATATTTGGCACAAACACAACACTACTCATCATCAAAAGAACACCATACCTACAGTGAAGCATGGTGGTGGCACCATCCCACTTTGGGGCTGTTTTTCTTCAGCTGGATCTGGGGCCTTAGTCAAGGTGGAGGGAATTATGAACAATTCCAAATACTAGTCAGTGTTGGCACAAAACCTTTAGGCTTCTGCTAGAAAGCTGAAGATGAAGAGGAATTCCATCTTTCAGCACAACAATGACCCAAA
Source organism: Pholidichthys leucotaenia (assembly GCA_020510985.1). Taxonomy (NCBI): domain Eukaryota; kingdom Metazoa; phylum Chordata; class Actinopteri; order Cichliformes; family Pholidichthyidae; genus Pholidichthys; species Pholidichthys leucotaenia. The sequence continues at coordinate 431,933,668 of CM035841.1, forward strand.
GCACACATTCAAATCAACAACAGAATGGCTTCACCAGAAGAAGATTAAGGTTTTGGAATGGCCCAACCAGAGTCCAGACCTGAATCCGATTGAACATCTGTGGGGTGATCTGAAGAGGGCTGTGCACAGGAGATGCCCTTACAATCTGACAGATTTGGAGCGTTTTTACAAAGAGTGGGCAAATATTGCCACAACAAGATGTGCCATGCTGATAGACTTCTACCCAAAAAGACTGTGCTGTAAAAAAAAAGCCAAAGGTGCTGCAAGAACGGTTTAAGGGTGTGCATATTTATGCAACCAGGTTATTGTAATTTTTTTTTCCCCTTAAAAGATTTCAGTTTGTTTTTCAATTGGGTTGTACAGGTTATAGATCACATTAATGGTGGAAAAAGTTTTGAAATGATTTATCTTGGACTCATTTTTTTACATCACAAAAATCCGGTGTTTGAATAGGGCTGTGTAGACTTTTTATATCCACTGTAAATGAACAAGCTGGGCAAAAACAATTACGGGGTGAGCAGAATATATAGAGAGCAGCCATAATAAAACCTCAGTTCGTCCACTACTGTATGCTAACAAGTCAACCCACGCTATTGGTGTGTGGCTTCAGAACATCATATGGACACATCTACTCCTACTGTATCATTAATGTGCTCCAACTGGTCTGTCACAGCCAGAAGCAAATCTGAATGGCTTATTGAATGAGACCTAGGGAGACCAAGGCTGATCCCATTGGTCACTGGGTTATGCTTTTTCTTTTTTTTTTTCAGTTTCTGTATTGGTAGCCATTTTAGATACCTAAATTCATGTACAAAAGCACTGAAAAACTGAAATAAAAAATAATAATTCATAGGGCAAATATTAAGACATTTAGGAAAAAGTCAAAATTTAGGAAAAACATTTCAAATTGATGAAAATGTGGCAAATTTACATAAGAAATCACAAATTTATAAGTTGTAAGTTGCATATTTGAGACAAGCATACTTCCAACAGCACACACATGTTACACCAACGTCGGCCTGACATACCAAGTTTACATCTGGAACATACAGTATCTTATCAAAGTCATTTGCATTGGCAAGACGTCAGCCAGATGTTGGCATTAGGTCAGACACCTAAAAGTTTAATCTTACGGCTGCTCCCCTTCAGGGTCAACACAGCATATCACCATCTGATATTGTGATGGTGTGAATGTTTCATTTGCCTGGGATTTTATATAGTCTTTGACAAGATCATGGGAAGTAGTGGTGAGAGGGTGCTGCAGCACCCCCCAGTGGATAGCAATGGGCATGCAGGACATACAGATACAATAAATAAATATAGCTGCAAGCGGCGCTCATCAGGTTCCAAGCAGGTGTGGACTTCAAGGTCTTGTATTGCTTAGCAACAGCATTTAAAACCTAAGGGCTGTTACACATTAGTTTTTAAAGCAGCACTACATAACTTTCTTGTTCCTTGCAGAAACACTGAAAAGGCCACAACCATGCCCATTCCCAACAGCCAACCACAGGGCTTTTTGTTGTTGGTGGCTGAAGTCGTGCCCTGTTATTCGCTGCTGGAACCGAGGCCACATCTGCTGTCCCCCCAGTAATGACACCAAAAAAAATTGCTCTTGAAGGCAATGTGGGCCCATTCAGGCTATGGATGAAGTGACATTCACATGGTCAAATGTTGATGTACCATCAAAATAATTTTGCAAACTCTATTTTGAGGTGAAAATTTAAATTAAAAGTGCAGAAGAGGTATGCTGTACTTCATTTGTTGTTGAGAAGAACAAGACCTCCCTGGCAAGATTCACATCCGGGACCTCCTGCATGCCAAGCACTCACCTTAATCCACAACACTACACAACTGCTTTAGCTTGCACGCTTAACTTTCTGAAATGATAAATGATCAATTGAAAGGATTCCCAGCAGCAGTAGTACAGCATTTAAAAGTTTTTTTTTTTTAAATAAAATGTGCATTATACATTAGAGGATGAAGAACATTACCAGAAGGATTTGAACCCAGTGCTTCTGCATGACATCCAACTATCTTACCCCCTACACCAGACTACTGCTTTGGGTCACACCATGACTTCTTCACACACGAACAAAGTATTCCACTGGCAAGCCAAAATAGCTCACAGACCTTTCATAAACATGGAGATTATGGTGCTATGTGAACTGGGTGAAAATCTGGGCTACTCTGCCAGGACTGATGCCCGTGCAACCCAGATCCCTGGATAAGCGGTAGAAGATGGATGGATTCTTGGAACATTAACAGAATTGCATGAAATTTGGTGTTTAACTGAAGAATACTGTTCTGGTTGCGAGTCTGAAGTTTCAACAGTTTTGAATCAGTATATCTGGAGTTAAACCCAAAATTACATACCAAAGAGAAACTGTACAACTTGATTAGCCCAGAAAATCAAAATGGATTGACCTTTTTGGATAATTTTAATAACTTTTCCTTATCAATGTCTGTAGATAATAATCTCTGATGAATTTCAAGCAATTTGGGTGAATGGCCTCTGCTCCCCCCCCCCCCCCCCAGGAGGAGTTCATTTTTGAGTTCACTTGCACATTTTTGAAAATATGGTGCAGAATAATTTTCATTTTTAGAGTTTGGCACCACTGAAGAAAAGTTTCAGAAAGTTTCAGTGAACAGAATGATGAAAGAATTCTGAGTCTAGGCCAGAGGTGTGAAACGTATGGCCCACAGGCCAGAACTGGCCCACCAGAGAGTCCAAGCCGGCCGGCAGGATGAATTTGCAAAGTAGGAAAATTAAATAATAGAACACACGAGAGGAACTTTTTCAACTAGAAAAGCACTCGGAGAGCGCAGACCTCCGCCAAGCGCCACAGTTCCCCCCATACAGTGTTTGTGTGTACGTTTTCAGATTCCTTGACCATGAAAACATATGACTAGCAATTGGATTCACAATGATAGGATTAGTGGTTCAGTAGTTATTCATGAAAATCGCATTTTCCGTAATGGGGTTTTCGCCACAGTTCCCCCCATACAGTGTTTGTGTGTACGTTTTCAGATTCCTTGACCATGAAAACATATGACAAGCAATTGGATTGACAATGATAGGATTAGTGGTTCAGTAGTTATTCACGAAAATGGCATTTTGCGTAATGGCGGTTTTCTTGTGGACGGTGATCCGGATCACCACCAAAATCTAATCATCTGTAGGATACCCCATTTCTGACAATCTCAAAATTTCATGAAAAAATTTCATGAAAATCCGTCCATAACTTTTTGAGTTATCTTGCTAACAAACAAACAAACAGACAAACAAACAGACAGACAGACAAACCAACGCCGATGATCACATAACCTCCTTGGCGGAGATAATAAAGTAAGTGCTATTCCCAGTTTGTCCATTTGGGGTCGCACAAGAGTAGCAGACACAAAAGTGATCCCTGATTTACACTGATGATCTTGTCAAAGACCATATAAAATCCCAGGCAAATGAAATATTCGGACCATCACAATATCAGATGGTGATATGCTGTGTTGACTCTGAAGGGGAGCAGCCGTAAGGTTAAACTTTTAGGTGTCTGACCTAATGCCAACATCTGGCTGACATCTTGCCAATGCAAATGACCTTGATAAGATATGTTTCAGATGTAAACTTGGTATGTCGGGCCGACAGTGGTGCAACATGTGTGTGCTGTTGGAAGTATGTTTGTCTCAAATATACAACTTATAAATTTGTAATTTCTTATGTAAATTTGCCACTTTTTCATCAATTTGAAATGTTTTTCCCAAATTTTGACTTTTTCCTAAATGTCTCAAAATTTGGCTTATGAATTTATTATTTTTTATTTCAGTTTTTCAGTGCTTTTGTACATGAATTTAGGTATCTAAAGTGGCTACCAATACAGAAACTGACAAAAACTGATAAAAAAAGAGTTGTTGCATTTTTTTTTTTTTTTAGCTTTTTCTGTTATGGGCGAAGAAGGATAATAGCCGACGTAGGTGGGAAAAGTTTGCCTTGAAGTCTTTCTGGAATAAATCCTGACCTCCCTACTTGCAAACTTTTCCCACCTGCATCTACTATTATCCCCTTTTGCCCATAACAGATAAAGCTTAAAAAAAAAAAAATGCAACGTCTTTTTTTATTGAGGCCAGATCCAGCACACACTGAAATGTCATGGTCTTTACTGTATTTAATTATTGTTCTTTAAAAATACATTTACCCCCATGTCTTGCAGTGCAGCAGGTGCTGGGTGTGGGGGTGTGGGGGGGGTGTCAGTTCCCTGCCTTTTGCCGATGTTCAGAACCAGTTTTTCTTGTCACAAAATTTTTTGAACATGTTCAAAACAAGAGAAGCTGGTGTCTTGCCAAAAAGTGATGGGGTGCCAGAAACTGATCGACTCGCTGTGGGAGGCTGCTTCGCTCGGCTAAAGCAGTTTCTCTTCTGATTCTGATGCTATGTGTCCACTGGTTTCATCATTTTCCCACGTCCCATTCATTGTGTATTAGAAATACAACAGAAAGCATTTGGGTCTGGAACAATGAAAACTGGACTGCAGTGTGCCGAGTAGCCCGTGGATTCCCTTATTGCTCATTTGCATACACATTTTGATCGCTCATGATTTTTTCCATATGGTCATGCACTGGAGGCAGCGCTCTTGTCCTGAACTTTTAAACCAGCTGTTTTTGATGTCAAATAACTACAGATTCATTAACTGAACCTACCATTTCTCACACGAAGTGACATTAGAAGCACTTTTCAGTGGTTTGTTTTAAATATATGGAGATCAAAGATGCCATATTGTCCGGGAGTAGCCAGGAACTGAAGACCAGCCATGGATGGACCTGTTACCATTCCAGTGAACCAGCCAGCTAGAGGAGAAGACAAGAGAGGAGGGGAGGAAAGAGTGTGAAGACATGGAGGAGAAATTAATAACCGCTGTTTCAGGCTACCCAGTACTATATGCCCAGTCCTTGCTGTCATATAGAAACAACATACAAAGGAACAAGACATGGAGAGCAGTGAACATGGGCTCATCCAGCCGAAGCCCACGAACCAGACGATGAAATTAGCCATGCATTTTATGGGTCTGTAGGATTGGGTGAACCCAAAACCGGCAGTGACAACAACGAAGTAATCACCTTTTGTAGCGCAAATATACCAGCAACATTAAAAATAGACTTATCAGTCTGCTCATAGTTAATAATGACTATTCCAGTATTTCCTCCCGCATTGCTCTGACTCCACCTATCCGAGAATTCTACCGGCCCCATGCCCACGCCCCCGGCCTGCACTTCATCGGTTCTAGTGACCGATTCCTTTCAGAAAAAAACAAAACAAAACACGGACCAGTGGACATGTAACATGATGCTGACGGCTGCTTGTGAGCAAAGCAGACGTAACTTTTTGTCCATGCAATTAGCAAAGGTATGTCTGTGAATATTTAATGCATTAAGGGATTTGTCATAATTTTAGCCCCATGAGTTTTTGTTAGAATAATCAGATATTACTTTTTATCCTGTAGCAGCTTTTAATGTTTTGCTTTATATGTTAAGAAAAGTGTGTTGAAATTAACAAAATCCATGTATAATGACTTAAAAGTCAATAAAGCTTTTCCTTCCCATGTTTGTGCATTATTGACCTCCTGTAATTATATATTGTAAGAAGAATCCATAAAATGTATGCTTCATCTGCCAAAAATTAATCAAGGCTCCCAATTTGGATTCAAACATTTTATCTCCCAAAAAATTACTTGATTTAGTTCTTCAAGGTTGAATTGTGAAGATTATAACATGTTCTGTCCAACTTGTGAATAGTTTCAAAGGGATGTTATTGCTTATAAATGTTATTTCACTTGCCAAAAATTGATCAAGGGTCTTAATGTTGATTGAAACAGATTTCATACTTTAAAAATAACTTGATTTGGTTCTTCAGGGTTCGATTGTGAATACTGTAACTTGTTCTGTCACACTTGTGAATAGTCTCAAAGGGCTGTTATAGTTTATACATATGTTCTTTTACCTGCCAAAAATTGATTAAAGGTCTTAATGTTGATTGAAACAGTTTGCATGCTTTAAAAAACTGACTTTGTTTGGCTCAGGATTAAATTGTGAATATAATACTGTAATTTGCTGTCTTTCACTTATGAAATAGTCTCAAAGGATAATAATTCTGTATTTTGCCTGCAAGAAATTGATTAAGGGTCTTAATCTGGATTGAAACTCCAGAAATCCAGTCATAACCGGTTTATTCAAGTGCATGTAAACATGGTCAGTGATCAATATTATTCAATTCGATGGTCGATAAAGGCCATGTAACTTGGGTCATTAACTCAAGTGGTTTACCCTCCAGTAATCCATTTATTCAGCGCATGTAAACACGAGAAAACTGATTATTGGCATTATCAGTTTATTGCCAGTAATTGGTTTATTGTGACCAAGTTACTGGGGTCATTATTCAAAATACAAACAAGTTCCAGGACTAAACAGTAGATGGCAGCAATACGATATCTCGTTCCTTAAATGGCATTTGTTTTTATCGTGATTAAGCTATTGTTCGTCAGCAGCTTCAGTTCAAAACAGAGCAGAAAAGAAAAAAAAAATCAGGTTGTTAATACTTTGATGAAGATTCATGATTCAGCTTGTTCATGGTTTGTAAAAGATCAATGGTTCAATAAATGTAAACATTTCATGATGTACTTGTATTTCTTTGTACTAAATTTGGAGTTGTCATTAGGTTGTTTTGCTACTATTTTACTGGTCTGGCCCACATGACATTAAATGCAGCGGTATGTGGCCCCCGAGCTAAAATGAGTTTGACACCCCTGGTCTAGGCAAGGCAAGGCAAGGCAAGGCAAGTTTATTTGTATAGCACATTTCCTGTGCAAGACAATTCAAAGTGCTTTAACAGTGCTTTAAATATGCAATAACACTGCTGTAAAAGAATCCATCTTCATAAAGAACACAGACGAAAGAGAGGTCATTGAAATTGTTAAATCGTTCAAAAGTAAAACATCTACGGACTGTGATGGTATTGACATGCTATTAGTCAAAACTGTTATCAAATGCATAGTAAAACCACTGACGTATATCTGTAACCTGTCTCTCCAATCAGGTATATTTCCCAATGCAATGAAAATGTAATGTTCTCCTGGAACCTTGTAGTGTTCTCCTGGAACATGTAATGACGAGGCGCACACACCGGGTGTCAGTTAGGACTTTTTACTTGTCACTTCAAGTGCAACTCACAACTAACCACGCAGTGACTCAAGTACAACTCCTTTTATAGTCAGGTCATGGCCGGGGTCATACTGCCCTCTAGTGGTGACTCCATATGAACTTCACATATCAATACATCTCCCTTTTTTTTTCAAGTAAAAGGTCGTCCTACTATAAACCTTTTCACAAATTTCTATATACAAAATAAACTCCATTTCTATTTACATTTTTTTTTCAACCTTGTACTCTGAATCACAAGTTCAATTTTTCTCTGTTTACAATTCAACATCAACACATTTTTTTCCTCTGTTTGCAATTCAATATCAACACATTTTTTTTTTTTTTTCATTTCAGTACTCCTTACATTTCCTCAATCAATCTTTTCGGTTTCACAATTTGCCTTTGTGATCTTCTGATTTGTGTCACCTCAGTCTGTTCGTTATTGTCTGTCTCTAAGTTTTGGTTCTCAGCCATTTCTGGTTGTTCGGTTTGGCTGTAAATTGGCATGTCGCTTATTTCACTGTCTGTGACTCTCATTTTTGTCTGAGGCACTTTCAGTAAGTGACGTCGGTTTCGCCTCATTGTTTTCCCATGCTCTGTGATGACTTCATATGATCTGGGAGTTGTTTCTTTAACCACTTTTGCCAGCGGTCCCCATTCTCCATCACATCTCACTCGCACTATGTCCTCATGTGCAAGTGGTCTCAGAGGTCGTGCTGTTCTGTTGTACAGTTCAGTTTGCCTCTCATCACGCCTCACATCTCTCTTTTCCATCACCTGAGATGCTGATGGAAGTCGCGTTCTGAGTTTTCTGTTCATGAGCATTTCTGCTGGGGACAGTCCATTCTCCAGTGGTGATGCTCGGTAATTCAGGATCGCCAGATGTGGGTCTTCTGCATTGTCTGCAGCCTTTTTCAGTATGCGCTTCACAATTTGCACCCCTTTCTCTGCTAACCCATTTGACTGTGGATACAGAGGGCTTGAGGTCACATGCTTGAACCCATATGTGTCTGCAAAGTCTTTGAAGCACTGACTCGTGAATTGTGGTCCGTTATCGCTTACAACAGTCATTGGAATTCCATGGCGTGCGAACATTGTCTTTGTATGTGCAATCACCTTTTCTGCTGTTGTGTCACTCAACCCTGCAAACTCTGGGTAGGTGGAATGATAGTCCATGACTAACAGATAGTCCTTGCCCTTAAGCTGAAATAGATCCATGCCCACTTTTCTCCATGGCCCTTGAGGCTTCTCATGGGGCCTCATAGGCTCCTTTGGCTGTTGATACCTGTGGCGCTGGCAAATCTCACAGCGCTGCACATATGCCTCAATGTCCTTGTGCATGTTGGGCCAATACAAAACATCACGTGCACGTCTTTTACACTTTTCAATACCCAAATGCCCCTCATGCACTAATTTAACCATTTCTGATCTCATGGAGGTAGGTATGACTATCCTCGTACCTTTTAACAGAACCCCATCTAACACAGACAGTTCACCTTTAAAGTGTTGGTAAGGCTTGTCAATCATAACCTGTCCTGGCTGATGTATCTGTTCCATTACTCTTTTTAGTTTCTCATCTTTTTGTGTTTCTTTCACTATCTTTATCCATTTTGCATCTGACACTGGCATGTGTGCCTTAATAGAGTCTACATGTATTTGCACAGCTTCCTCTGTTGTGCTGCTGGTGTTGCTCAAGCTAGCCCTACTCAGCGCATCGGCTACAATTAGTTGCTTGCCTGGTGTAAACTCAAATTTCAAGTCATATTTCTGTAATCTTAACATTAGACGCTGGATGCGCGGTGGTGCGTCACCCAGTGGCTTCTGTGAGATCGCAATCAGTGGTTTGTGGTCTGTTTCTAGTATTACTGACCGTCCATACACATATTCATGAAACTTCTCACATCCAAACACTGCACCTAGAGTCTCTTTCTCTATTTGCGCGTAATTTTTTTCTGCGCTTGTCATGGTGCGCGATGCGTATGCGACTGGATACCACTCTGTGTCATGTTTTTGCAATAGCACAGCTCCTAGGCCGGCTTTGGACGCATCTGTGGACACTTTTAGCAGTTTGTCCTGATCATAGAATTTTAACACTGGCTCCTTTATTAGACTGCTTTTGAGCCACTCCCATGCTCTGGCATGCTCTGCCATCCACTTCCACATTGTATTGGTCTCTAACAAGCTTCTAAGAGCTATTGTGTTAGCTGATAAATTTGGGATAAATTTCCCCATGTAATTGACTAGTCCTAGGGCTCTTTGCAAGTCATTTTTGTCCTGCGGTACTGGCAGCTCTGCTATGGCCCGCACTTTTTCCGGATCTGGTTGCACGCCTGCCCCAGATAATTTCTCTCCCAGGTATGTAATCTCCCGTACCCCGAATTGGCACTTACTCTTATTCAGTTTCATACCTGACTTTTGCGCCTGTGTGAGAACTCTAGCCAACCTTTCGTCGTGCTCCTCTTTTGTTTTTCCCCAGACTACCACATCATCAAGAAAAACTCCCACCCCTTCTATTCCGTCAAACAATTGCTGCACAGTTCTATGGAAAATTTCAGGGGCTGAGCTAATCCCGAACGGCATTCGTAGAAAGCAATGCCTTCCGAATGGCGTATTAAATGTGCACAATTTAGCGCTTTCCTCATCGAGCACTAGTTGGTAAAACCCAGATTTGGCATCTAATTTTGTGAAGTAATTTGCTCCACTCATTGTGCTGGTTATGTCAGATTTTGTTGGTAGCCTGTAATGCTCCCGCTGTATTACTTTATTTAGATCTTTTGGATCTATGCACAATCTCAATTCTCCATTTGGCTTCTCCACTATAACTAGTGAGTTAACCCATTCAGTTGGTTCTTCTATTTTTCTGACCACTCCGTCTGCTATCAGTGAGTCTAGTGTTTCTCTCAGCCTCTTTTTAAGAGCTATTGGCACTTTTCTTGCTGCATGTATGACTGGCTCTGCGTTCTCTTTCAGCCTAATTTTTTGTTTGCCTGGTAGGCGGCCTATTCCTTTGAACACCTCTTTGTATTCTTTCACCCAGTCAGTGTGTTTGTGCTTACTTGTTGTAGCCTCTGTATTTTCTCGTGTTGTCACTTTGTCTGTATCAATGACATTCACCCTTTTGATCAGACCTAGCTGATCGCATGTTTTTAAACCCAAAATTGCTTGTCTATTTCCATCAACAAGTACAAACAATGCATTCACTGTTTTACCTTTGTTTGACAGTATAACCCTGCACATTCCTTTAGTGGGTATTGGCTTATCGTCATATGTTCTCAGATTAATCTTTTTATTTCTTATTTTCGGCTTGTTTTTCAGTCTTTTAAAATCTTTCATTGGCAGGATGTTTACCTGCGCACCTGTGTCGAGCTTCAGTGACATGTCTGTGCCATTCATCTCCAGGCACACTATCCATTCGTCAGCGCTCGTCTCTCCCTCGATGGCGTCCACGTAAAACTGATCCTCCTCACTGTCGCTCTTTTTCTCCACGAGTTGCACCCTCCTCTTTGAGAAGCAGGTCTTTGCGAAGTGATTTTTTCCGCCACACTTGCGACATTCCTTCCCGAATGCTGGACACTGTTTCAGCGCGTGTTGCCTTCCACACCGCTCGCAGTTCCCGCGCGCGCGCTCTGGGTTTGCCTCCCTTTTTCTTGCCTGCAACGTTCCTTTCGGCTTCGCGCGCTGCACTGCACCGACCTCAGCAGTCTCTTTTTCCTTGCTGCTAAAAGTCTTTAATTGTGCCTTTGTACTCTCAGACGCTTGGCAAATCTGTATCGCTTTCTCCAGCGTTAAGTTAGTCTCTTTCAGTAATTGCATCCGCAATTTGTTGTCTTGGACCCCTATTACAATTTGGTCCCGTATCATTGACTCACTCAATGTTCCAAAGTTGCATGACTGACATTTCAACCGTAGGTCTGTGACATACAGCTCGATGGACTCTGACTCTTTCTGAAGTCTTTTTCTGAACACATACCTCTCGTACGTTTCATTCTTTCTCGGTGTGCAATAATCGTCAAATTTCTTCATCACGGCGTCTAAGTTGCCTTTTTCTTCTTCCGTGAAGATGAATGTGTTAAACACATTTAGCGCCGCTCGCCCTGCTACTGTCAGCAGTAATGCTATTTTCCTCTCCTCGTCACGGAGACCGATAGCAAGCGAATAAAGTTCAAAACTCTGTTTGAATACTTTCCAGTTCTCGTTGACGTTACCGGTCAACTTTAACTCGTCCGGCTGTCGAAGAGCGTTCATCTTTGTCGTCGGTTCGTAGTTTTATCCTGGTATCATGTAATTTACTCCTGGTACCATGTAATTTACTCCTGGTACCTTGTAGTGTTCTCCTGGAACATGTAATGACGAGGCGCACACACCGGGTGTCAGTTAGGACTTTTTACTTGTCACTTCAAGTGCAACTCACAACTAACCACGCAGTGACTCAAGTACAACTCCTTTTATAGTCAGGTCATGGCCGGGGTCATACTGCCCTCTAGTGGTGACTCCATATGAACTTCACATATCAATACAGAAAATAGCTAAAGTAATTCCGATATACAAGACGGGCGACAGAGGGGAACTCTCAAACTATAGACCAATTTCACTATTACCGCAATTTTCCAAGATACTTGAAAAAATATTCTATGAGAGAATTGACAACTTCATACTGAAGAATGATTTATTGTGTGAGCAGCAATATGGGTTCAGACACAAGAGGACAACTGCATATGCCCTAATGGAATTTACAGAAAAAATATCAACAGCCATTGAAAATAAAGAGTATTCAGTTGGAGTATTCCTAGATCTTAAAAAAGCATTTGATACAGTAGATCACAATTTATTATTAAAGAAACTACAAAATTGTGGTATTAGAGGGGTAGCACTGTCCTGGTTAAGTAGTTACTTAAAGAATAGATATCAGTATGTATGTGTTAGCAACAAAAACTCAGAGTTACTGAAGGTCATCTGTGGAGTCCCACAGGGTTCAGTTTTGGGACCATTATTATTCAATATGTATATAAACGATATATGTAAAGTTTCAGAAAAAATGGACTTAATATTGTTTGCCGATGACACTAATCTGCTATGCAGTGGAAACAATTTGGAACAACTTCTGGATACACTCGGAAAGGAATTAGGAAAGCTTAAACTGTGGTTTGATTCAAACAAATTAACGCTCAATTTAAGTAAGACAAAATTTATAGTCTTTAACAACCATCACAACAACCCAGTACCCAAACTCAGTGTAAATGGTGTAGAGATTGAAAGGGTATCTGAAACTAAATTTCTTGGAGTAATAATTGATAACAAACTGTGTTGGAAGTCACATATTAATTATATCAAAGGTAAAGTATCCAAATCAATTGCAATATTACACAGAGTGAAATATTTGCTGAATCAACCCACACTATACACCTTGTATCATTCATTAATACTCCCATACATGACATATTGTAATGAAGTATGGGGAAATACATATAAAACAAACATATATCCACTCTTTATGCTTCAAAAGAGAGCTATTAGAATAATCAACAAAGCAGCTTACAGGGAACCAACAAACCCACTTTTTCTGAAACAAAAAACTCTCAAGTTGAAAGATCTGGTTGACTTTAAAACTGCAATAATAATGTTCAAAGTGAAGAATTTATCACTGCCCGCAAATATCCAAAAGTTGTTCCAAACAAGGGAGAAACGATATCACTTCAGAGGAACATGTATATTTCAAAAGCCTACAGTGAGAACAACCACCAAGCAACACTGTATTTCAGTGCAAGGAGTCAGATTATGGAACGATTTTGGACCTGAATTAAAATCATGTACAACGCTTGGACAATTTAAACAAAAACTAAAGGAAGAAATACTCCAAACATATTTACAAGACGACATGTAAACTCACATAAGGATTGACATTTCCAGCCTGTGTTATGTTGTAGCTTAGTGTTGTAGCTTAGTTTTTTTTTTTTCTCTGTGACATTTTGTCTTAGATTTGTTTTTGAATAGTAACCGCTTAACTTAGCCTAGCTTAGTTTTCTTTTTTCTCTCAGTCACATTTTGTCTTAGCTTTGTTGTTTTAAATTGTAATCGCTCTTGTCTTGTTTTCTCTTTTTTCTCTTTTGAATTCTTGGATGGAATATGGGTGGGCAATATAAGCTGCGGCTTCAGCCATCACTCATTTCGGATAACTCGCGTGGAATTGTATAGTAGGAGGAGTCTTTGTCTAATTTGACCTTGTTGTTATATTATACAGTTTCTTTTAACCTGTACTGTACTATCTGAAATAAATTCATTCATTCATTCATTCTTTAGATAAAAACATTAAAGCATTACAGAAAGTTCCAAAAGGAATACATAAAAATTTAAAAGCAAACTAAAAAGTAAATTAAAGAGAAACAAAAACAAGTTAAAATAGAATAACACAGAAAATGTGAAAGAAATAAAAGTTACAGTACGTTGTGGGAGAATAACAATTGTTCTACTGAAAGTCCCACCCAGTTTTTCAGCTGGTCTAGTAAGATGTTATGGTCAGCCGTGTTGAATCCAGCACTGAGGTCCAGCAGAACCAAGACTGAAATGTTGTCATTATCTGTAGTGGAGTGGATGTCATTAAGGACCTTAACTGGAGCTGTCTCAGTGCTGTGGTGAGGCTGAAGACCCGACTGGAAGACATCAAAACAGTTATGTAATGTCAGGAAGTTGTACAATTGTTGAAAACAGCTTTTTCTATTATTTTACTAAGAAAGGGGAGGTTTGATATGGGCCTATAGCTGTTCATGAGTGAGGTGTCTAGGTTGCTCTTTTTAAGAAGTGGCTTGATAACAGCTGTTTTTAAGCACTGAGGGAAGACACCTGAATGTAGAGACATATTTATGATCTGTAGTAGATCTGAGGCCATGCAATACGTATAAAACGTTTTTAAAAAACCCTGTTGGGAGAGTATCAAGGCAGCAGGTAGTGGATTTCAGGTGGCATATGATGCCATCCAAGTTTTTATGATTGATTGGAAAAAATTTTGCTATGGTGTTTACATCTTCTCTACGTGGACACAGAGGAAGCACATGTCCAGCACCTGGCATAGGAGCAATGACTGACTGTCTAATTTTCTGAATTTTGTCAGTAAAGAAAAAGACAGTCACTGCTGGCACAACTGGATAGAAGTTCAGGAGCTACGGACACAAGAGGATTTGTTAGCCTGTCACCAGTAGTGAACAAGGTGCATTACTGTTGTTTTTACTGGTAGTGATGTCAGAAAAATATGCTTGCCTTGCATTTCTCAGCTCCAAATTATAAATGCTCAATGTCTCATTATAGATTTTATAATGAACCTGTAATTTCATTTTTCGCCACCTGCATTCAGCTTTTCGACACTCTTTTTGCAGCTCTTACTAGGCATTTCTCCATGGAGGTTTCTTTTTAACAGTGACCACCTTCACCTTGATAGGAGCAATGGAAGTGATAATATTTGAATTTTTACCACTGAAATTTTCTGCAAGCTCATTTACTGAAGGTGTGTGGGTGGGTGGGGCGCCTGGGTGCATGTTTCGCTGGTATTATCACTGATGTACTGTTTATTGGTGACCTCTGTCTGGATTTTCTGTTGACATTAATAACACTCAAAGAAATCACAATAATGGTCAGACAGAGCAACGTCCATCACCATAATCTTAGAGATGTTCAGACCTTGGGAGATGACCAAGTCCAGACTGTGTCCTCTGTTGTGTTTTTTTTCCGTTACATGCTGAGTCAGTCCAAAGTTATTCAGTATTCAGGATTCAAAGATTTTATTTGTCAATACTACTATATATACAGGGCATATAGGAGAATTGAAACAGCATTTCTCTCTCTCTTCAGTGGTGTGCACAATATAAAAAAGAAAAGGAATAAACCACGGTTAGTTTTACGCTCCACGTTCGATATTCAGCTCCATTGGAATTCCCGGCAGCTGACAACAGAGAAGCACAGCAACAGACGTCCGCGCCCGGACAAGCTTCTGTGTATTGCCCGGTCTTCTACGCGACAGTTTCACTTAGGGACCATCAACAAATTAATAGTATCATTATGGAAAAAAAGATTTCCTTCAATAGCATAAACAGCATGTGACCCACTCACTGAAAATCAGTTTAGAAAAATATTAGTACTTCTGCTGAACAGGGTACACCTTTTTTTTTTAAAAATTTGGTTTCATTACTGCTTATATTTCATAATAATTATTTTTATTGAAAGAATAGCATCTGTTTTCAATAGCTCTCAGATAATGTGACCAAATCACTCAAAATCAGTCCAGAAAAGTAATGTTGCGTCTGTTAAATAGGGTACACCTTTTTTTATTTGGTTTCATAACTGCATATATTTTATAATATTATTTTACTGAAAAAACTGCATTTTTTTTTTCAATAATTCTCAGGTCATGGAACCAAGTCATTCAAAATATGTCCAGAAAAGTAATGTTACTTCTGCTGAGCAGGGTACACTTTTTTTTTTTTTAAATTTGGTTTCATTACTGTATATACGTATTTCATAACAATATTTTTTTAATTGAAAAAATAGCATTTTTTTTCAAGTAACATTACTTTTCTGTACTGATTTTGAGTGACTTGGTCACATTACCCGAGTGCTATTGAAAAAAAAAATGCAATTTTTTCAATAAAAATATTATTTTGAAATATATACAGTAATGAAACCAAATAAAAAAAGGTGCACCCTGTTCAGCAGATGTAACATTACTGTTCTGAACTGATTTTGAGTGAGTTGGTCACATCACCTGAAAGCTATTAAAAAAAAAAGAATTTTTTTTCATTAAATAACATTATAAAATATAAGCAGTACTGAAACCAAATAAAAAAAGGTGCACCCTGTTCAACAGAAGTAACATTACTTTTCTGGAATGATTTTGAGTGGTTTGGTCACATTACCTGAGAGCTATTGAAAAAAAAATGAAATTTTTTCAATAAAATGTCATGTACTGAGTTTGGGTTTTCCCCCAAACTCAGTTTCATGACTTTCCTGTGTATTCATATTTATCTGCCGTATTGTTATTTCTTGTGAGTTCCATATTGCCTTCCGTTTTTCCCTGTTTTGATCATTATTTGTTGCCTGTATTTTGGTTCTGTTTGCCATTTTCCTGTTGTGTCTTACTTCTGCAGTTTTTGATATGGATTTTAGGATGTCATTTTATTTTGGTTTTTCTGTGTTTCCTTTCTCTCTTGACAGCTGTCAGGGTTGCTCAGCCTCGTGTGGGTGTGCCCTGCTGCCTGTCCAGCTGCCATCTGCCCCTCCCTCACCTGTCATTCCCACCAGCTGAACCCAATGATTAGTTTTTGCTCCTTTCTTCTGTTCAGGCCAGCCCACACCAGTGTTCACACCTGTTATCACTCTTGTTATCACTTCAGTTATTATTTAAGCTCTGTCCATTCACATTATGATTGCTGCTACTTTGAATGTTCAGTCTGATTGCTCCTCTGGACTTATCCTGTCTTCCTCATCTCCTCCTGAGCAGGCTGCTCAGGACAGTATTCCCCTGTAAGATGTTCCTGTCTTTTGCATTTTGTGTGTAGTGTACTATTTTTGGACTTAAGTTTCTTTTTCTTAATAAAATGCCACAAATATCATCCAGCGCGTAGGTTGTCTCTCCCTGACATGACATAAAATACTGTCATGAAATATATACAGTAATGAAACCAAATAAAAAAAAAGGTGTTCCCTGTCCAGCAGGAGTAACATTACTTTTCTGGACTGATTTTGAGTGCCATAAAAAAAGCAACTTTTTTCCATCCATCCATCTTCTATTGCTTTTCTGGAGGTCTGGGTCGTGGATGCAGCAGTTCATGCAGAAAAGCCCACACTTCCCTCTCTCCAGCCACCTGGTCCATCTCTTCAGAGAGAATACCAAGGCATTCCCAGACCAGCTGGGAGACAGAGTCTCTCCAGCGAGTCCTGGGTCTGCCTCGGGGTCTCCTCCCAGGGGGACGTGCCCGAAACACCTCAAGTGGGAGGCGTCCATTCGACTCCATGTCTCCTGACTCCCTCGGAATGTGGTTGAAGTTCTTCCGGAGGTGGGAGTTGAAGATCTCCCAGACAGGGGCCTCAGCCAGACGTTCCCAGCACACCCTCACTATACATTTGGGTCTACCAGGTCTGAATGGCATCCACCCCTGCCATCGGATCCAACTCACCACCAGGTGGTGATCAGTTGACAGCTCTGCATCTCTCTTTACCTGAGTGTCCAAGACATATGGTCGCAGGTCTGATGACAACAACAAAATTGATCATCGACCTTCGACCTAGGGTGTCCTGGTGCCAGGTGCACATATGGACACCCTTATGCTTGGGCATGGTGTTCATTATGGGCAAGCTGTGGTTAGCACAGAAGTCCAATAACTGAACACTACTCAGGTTCAGATTGGGCAGGCCGTTCCCCCCAGTCACCCCCCCTCCAGGTTTCACTGTCACTGCCCACGTGCGCATTGAAGTTCCCCAGTAGGACAATGGAGTCTCCAAAAGGAACACTCTCCAGCACCCCAGTCAGAGACTCCAAAAATGTGGATACTCTGAACCATCATTTGGTGCATAGGCACAAATGATGGTCGGGACCCGTTTCCCAACCCGAAGGCGCAGGAAAACAACCCTTCCGTCCACCGGGGAAAACTCCAATATAGAGGCAGCAAGGTGGGGGGACACAATACCCACTCCTGCTCGTCGCCTCTCGCCTGGGGAAACTCCAGAGTAGGCCAAGCTCCAGCCCCTCTCCGGGAGACTGGTTCTGGAACTGGAGCTGTGTGTTGAGGTGAGGCCGACTATATCTAGCCGGTATCGATCAGCCTCATGCACCAGCTCAGGCTCCTTCCCCACCAGAGAGGTGACATTGTTCACCCCAAAAGCCAGTTTAGGAAGCTTGGGATCAGACCACCAAGGTCCCCGCCTTTGACCGCCACCTAATCCACATAGCACCAGATCCCCATGGTCCCTCCTGCAGGTGGTAAGCCCACTGGAGGGCGGGCCCAGGGAACTCCTTCGGGCTGAGCCTGGCCAGGTCCCATGGGCGGAAACCCGGCCACCAGGTGCTAGCCATCGAGCACCTTCCCCAGGCCTGGCTCCAGGGTGGGGCCCCGTTAACCCCATACCGGGCAGGGTACACTGAATTCTTGTTCTAGCATTCGTCATGAGAGTCTGTTGGATCACTCTTAGTCTGGCCCTTCACCCAGGACCAGTTTATCTTGGGTGACTCTACCAGAGGCAAATTGCCCCGGACAACATACAGTAGCTCCTGGGATCACTGGGGCAGGCAAACCCCCCACCAAAGCGAGGTGACGATCCGTGAGGGGGCAATTTTTTTCAATAAAAATATTGTTATGAAATATAAGCAGTAATGAAGCCAAATTAAAAAAAAAGGTGTACCCTGTTCAGCAGATGTAACATTACTGTTCTGGACTGATTTTGAGTGACTTGGTCACATCACCTAAAAGCTATTGAAAAAAAAATACATTTTTTAAATTAAATACTATTATAAAGTATAAACAGTAATGAAACCAAATGAAATAAAAAGGTGTACCCTGTTCAGCAGAAGTAACATTACTTTTCTGGACTCACTTTGAGTGATTTGGTTACATTACCTGAGAGCTATTGAGAAAAAAAAATGCAATTTTTTCATTAAAAATATTGTTATGCAATATAAGTAGTAATGAAACCAAATAAAAAAAGGTGTACCCTGTTCAGCAGATGTAACATTACCTTTCTGGACTGAATTTGAGTGACTTGGTCACATGACTTTAGAGCTATTAAAAAAATGCAATTTTTTCAATAAAAATATTGTTATGAAATATATGCAGTAATGAAACCAAATATAAAAAGGTGCACCCTGTTTAGCAGAAGTAACATTATTTTTCTGAACTGATTTTGAGTGATTTGGTTACATTACCTGAGAGATATTGAGAAAAAAAGCAATTTTTTCATTAAAAATATTGTTATGCAATGTAAGTAGTAATGAAACCAAATAAAAAAGGTGTACCCTGTTCAGCAGATGGAACATTACCTTTCTGGACTGAATTTGAGTGACTTGGTCTCATGACTTGAGAGCTTTTGAAAAAAATGCAATTTTTTCAATAGAAATATTATGAAATACAGTATATGCAATACTGAAACCAAATTAAAAAAAGAGGTGTACCCTGTTTAGCAGAAGTTACACTACTTTTCTGAACTGATTTTGAGTGATTTGGTCACCTTACCTGAGAGCTACTGAAAAAAATGCAATTTTTTCAATATAAATATCGTTATGCAATATAAGCAGTAATGAAACCATGTAAAAAGAGATGTGCCCTGTTCAGCAGAAGTACTAATATTTTTCTAAACTGATTTTGAGTGATCTGGTCACATGAACTGAGAGCTCTTGAAAAAAAAAATGCATTTTTTTTTTCATTAAGATAATATTATAAAATATAAGTAGTAATGCAATCAAATAAAAAAGGTGTATCCTGTTCACCAGACTT
Source organism: Pholidichthys leucotaenia (assembly GCA_020510985.1). NCBI lineage: Eukaryota > Metazoa > Chordata > Actinopteri > Cichliformes > Pholidichthyidae > Pholidichthys > Pholidichthys leucotaenia. The sequence goes on from CM035841.1 coordinate 431,953,323, forward strand.
ACTAATATTTTTTTTTAAACTGATTTTGAGTGAGTGGGCCACATACTGTTTAAGCTATTGAAGAAAATCTTTTTTTCCATAATGATACTATTAATTTGTTGATGGTCTCTCAGTGAAACCCTGGTTTTGAAGACCGAGCAATACGCGGAAGCTTGTCCCGGCGCAAACGTCTGTTGCTAGGCTTCTCTCTTGTCAGCTGCTGGGAATTCCAATGGAGCCGAATATTGAATGTCAAACATAAAACTAACTTCACCGGGTAAGGAATAAGGCTGGAAAAAAAAGAAAAGAGAGCAGCAACAACAACAGCAGTCTATGTACAGTAATGCAACCCGTAGTGCAAATTGCGACAAAAGATAGACCCAGACCTTCCATAGTGCAAATAGAGATAAGTGATTAATGATGACAAAACAATGATAAAACCCAGCAATCCTATATACAGAAAACTAGAGATGTAATACCCATAGTTGCAGTTCAATGCGGTAGTGTAGGTGCAGATAGTAGCAGATAGGACTGCACATGGTCAGTATAGCAATGACAGACAGACACCAGCAGATATGGCATTTGTGCAAATGGTTGCAGTTAAAGTGCAGAGACATACAGCAGCAAATGTAGTACTGTTGGTGTGCCAAGTCTTTCTGTGCAAACAGCTGAGGTAGTTATTGTGTGGGTGATTACATTATGGCTCATGGGGTGGGGGACAGAGTTCAGGGTCCTGATGGCCTGATGAACAAAGCTGTTTAGCAGTCTTGAGGAGTGGGCCCAGAAGCTCCGGTACCTTATCCCCGAGGGGAGGGGGCTGAAGAGGGAGTGTGAGGGGTGGGAGGTGTCACCTGCGATGTTGATGGCTCTGCAGGTGAGGCGGGTGAGGTAGATGTCTGGGGGCGGGGGAGGCAGAGGGGCACCGATGATCTTGCTGGCTGCTTTCACTGTGTGTTGTAGTGTCTTCCGGCAGGAGGCGGTGCAGCTTCCATAACACACCGTGATGCAGCTGTTCAGGATGCTCTCAATGTTGCCCCGGTAGAAAGAACACATGATGGGGGGTGGGACTCATGCACTCCTCAGTTTGTGAAGGAAATAGAGGTGAGTTTGAGCCTTCTTGGCCAGTGATGTGGTGATGTTGGACCAGAAGAGGTCCTCAGAGATGTGCACCCCCAGGAACTTGGTGCTGCTCACCCTCTCCACAGCTGCACCATCGATGATCAGTGGGGGGTGCTGTGTGTGACCCCTCCTGAAGTTGACCACAATCTTCTTGGTTTTTCCCACGTTCAGGAAGAGGTTATTGTATTTACACCACTGGACCAGTTGGCTCACCTCATTTCTGTAGTTGGTCTCCTCGTTGTTGGTGATGAGGCCCACCACCATTGTGTCATTCGCAAACTTGATGATGTGGTTGGTGTTGTAGGCTGGTACACAGTCATGGGTCAGCAGGGTGAAGAGCAGTGGGCTGAGCATGCACCCTTGTGGGGCCCCTGTCCTCAGTGTGATGGTCTGGGAGGTGTTGCTGCCGACTGCATGTTCTGTGGCCTCCCTGTGAGAAAGTCCAGCACCCAGTTACAGAGAGAGGTTTTGAGTCCCAAGTGTCTGAGTTTTTGTATCAGGTGCTGGGGGATGATTGTATTGAAAGCTGAACTGAAGTCCAAGAACAGCATTCGCACGTAGGAGTTCTTTGAGTCCAGGTGGGTGAGGGCTGGATGGAGAGTAGCAGTGATGACATCTTCTGTGGATCTGTTTGACGTGTATGCAAACTGAGATGGGTCATGGCAGGAAGGCAGGATGGACTTGATGTTCTGCATGACTAGCTGCTCAAAGCACTTCATTATAGTGGGGGTCAGTGCTACGGGCCGGTAATCATTGTAGCTGGATGGGACGGGCTTCTTTGGCACTGGTATTATGGTGGCAGTTTTGAAACATGTGGGGACAACAGCTTGAGTCAGGGAGATGTCGAAGATGCCAGCCAGGACATTCACGAGCTCCTCCCACAGTCCTTCAGAACGTGACCTGGTATGTTGTCTGGTCTAGCTGCCTTGCGTGGGTTGATCCTGGAGAGGGTCTTCTTCACGCTAGCTGGATCCAGACCCATGGCCTGCTCATCTGGAGAAGGAGTGGTCTTCTGTGCTGATGTGCTGTTTTGTGCTTCAAAGAGGCCGAAGAAGTCGTTTAGGTTGTTGAGCAGTGTGGTGTCACTCGCACAGGTCTGAGGTGGAGGTTTGTAGTTGGTGAGGGTCTGTATGCCATGCCAGAGGGAATGTGCATCTCTGGTGTTGCTGAAGTGGTCAGATATTTTCTTGCTGTACTGTCATTTTGCCTCCTTGATGCCACAGGATAGGTTGGCTCAAGCTGTTGTTAGTCCTGCAGTGTCGCCAGCCCTGAAGGCTGTGTCCCAAGCCCTCAGGAGCCTGCGGACCTTTGCTGTCATCCATGGCTTCTGGTTAGCATGAACAGTGATAGTTTTGCAGTGAGTCACATCATCAATGCATCTTGCTATGTATGCTATAACAACCTCAATGTACTCCTCTAGGTTTGTATGTCCATTGTGAGTGGTTGTGTGCTTGAAAGTGTCCCAGTCTGTAGTGCTGAAGCAGTCTTTTAGAGCATCAGAGGCCCCCTCTGGCCACACACGTACCTGCTTTTTTGTTGGTCTGATTGTTTTCACTCTGGGTTTGTATGCTGGCCTTAACAGGATGGTGACATGATCAGAGAGACCCAGGGAGGTGAGAGGCTCTGTATGCTTTCTTGTGAGTTGTGTACACCAGGTCCAGCAAATTTTCTCCTTTTGTTGGGAAGTCTACATTTTTGTGTAGGTTTGGTAGGAGAGCCTTTAAATTTGCATGGCTCAAGTCTCCTGTTGTGATGAGGAATCGGTCTGGATGCACTGTTTGTGTCTTACTGAATTATCAAGAACACAACACGATTCTTTGGTCCCTCTGTCCTGAGGGTTGTCAACATGGATGTTAAAATCACCAACAATAACTACACAGTCAAAGTCAACATAGATGATAGACAGTAGCTTTGTAAAATCATAAAAAAAGGTTGCAAGGTATTTAGATGATCTGTAAACATTAAGAAAGAACACACGGGAGGAGGAATTCAGCTACCGAGCCACATATTCAAATGAAGTAAACATATCATTAGACATCTGCTTGCATTGGAGGGAGTCATTAAACAAAACAGCTACTCCTCCTTCTTTCTTGCAGCCTGGATTCACTTATAAAGCTGTAGTTGGGAGGGGCAGATCCACTGTTATCATCTAACCAGGGGCGTGTTCAGTTGACAAAACAGTTTGTCGAACATAGTTTGCAAGGCAAACTGACCTAAATGAATGGGCAGTTCTCGGCGAACATTTTTTCTGTTCGGCTCATGCATTCTGTAGTTGTGTAGCTCTGTGGTCCTCTGTCAGCCGGTAGAGGACCCTAGTAACTACAGCGTAGACTATAGCCTACTTTAACTTCATATTACCTAAGAATTCTCCGTTATACCCCCACCAAAAACAATATTTTATGAGTGGTATTGTTTCACTTACAAACTGACATAACCTTTACTCTTAAATTGATGGAATTGCCCTGAAAAGAAAAGAAAAGGAAAAACAAAAGGATATCGCAAACTATCTTTCCTAGCCTCCATCTTTGTTTGCTATGCAAGCCACCTCCCCAAGGAGTTCGGCCAATGAGAAAACGATTCGCAACAACCGTGTCATTCAGTTACGGAAACTAACGAACAGTTCCGAATGGTTACAAATGGTTTTGTCAACTGAACACAGGGCAGGTCTCTGTTAAGTACATAAAATCGGCCCATCTGTTCTTGAGATATTTGCAAAAAAGTAAAATTGTTTTTCATGGGGGGGACTTCCGGTTATGGCGGCCACCTAGAAGGACACGTATCATTCTGCTCTGCTCCTGGAGATAAAGATTCGGCAAATAACTCTCTCATTCGGAACAGAACTTTTCCCAGCGTTTGGGTGAGGATATGCCGGTGTAGACTAAGGCTGGGAAATCAGGAGGGGGAAAAATTGAATCGCCGAAGCAGTCCAAATTAACGGACTTTCAAGTCTGTGGCGCAGCAGGGAAAGCTGCGGATATGGCGGATGAAACTAGCGGTGGTGCGGTAACTGCTAATGATGGCGGCACAGGTGCAGTGCTGGCTGCCATTAGCTCAATGAGAGCAGACTTTTCCGCTAAACTTGATGGGATTATGGCAGCGTTGGATGCAATGAGAAAGGAGTTGGGTGACTGCGTGGAGTGAGTGACGCAGGCGGAGCTTCGTGTTTCTAGTGCGGAGGATGAAATCGGCGGACTTCAATTAAAGGTGCGCACTTTGGAAAAAAAAAATAAATGTCTGGAAAATAATGTTTTGGACTTGGAATCCCGGTCGAGACGGAACAACCTGAGGCTGGTGGGTCTACCGGAGGGAGCCGAAGGTCGTGATTCATGCTCCTTTTTGGAGGGGTGGATCCCGGAGGCGCTGAACAACGCGGAGCTAAAATCATCAGTCGTCTTGGAAAGCGCCCACCGAATCGGCCCACCGAGAGGTAACAAGGCAGCACCGAGGACGCTAATTATGAAGTTCCTCAGCTACAGAGACAGGATGACGATCTCCAACGCGGTGCGGGCCAAAGGAGAAATTAAATACCAAGATCATCAGGTGCGGTTCTACCCAGATTTGGCCTCAGGAATCCAACAATTAAGGAAGCAGTTTGACCCCATTTGTAAAGAACTGCGCAACCTTGAGATTCGTCATGGAGTGATTCACCCTGCAAGACTTCTGGTCACATATGAGGGCAGAACACACATCTTCAAGACCCCTGAGGAGGCGCAGGAGCTCATCAAGAAGATCCAGGAAGAGACTGGTGGGAGCTAAGCATGAACAGAATATAGGGTAGAATATTTGAGCATTTACATAGGCATTTAACTGATTTGAAGCATATAGCAAGATTACAAAATATAGATTGTATTACATACTAAAAAATAAAAAAAAAAAGTACAAAATTGCTATAAAATTTTGGAGTTAAATTGGAAAATTACAGAAGAGAGTTAATGTTACGTTATTAAAAGCAGTAGAGTTAGGGTGATTGGGAGGATGAAGAAGGAGTGGCTTTGGCTGATCCTCGTGGGTGTGGAGCGGTCGACGGCTATATCGGGAGACGGAATTTTTCTTTTGATTTTGGGGGGATTGCCACAAATGTGGGAAGGGGGAATTTGTTTGTGTGTAGTTTGTAGGATGAATGTTCAACCACTCATGTTTTTGCTTCTCTGTATGAGCATGTTTACACTGCAAGGTAATCCCAAACTCCCTATTGATCATAAACCAAAGCGTTAATCTTAATTTAACTTCATGGAATTGCAGAGGTCTACAAAATTTAAAAAAACTTAAACAAGTTATGAATAAAATAAAAGACATGGGTTCAAAAATTGTGTTTTTACAAGAAACTCATCTAATAGAGGAGGATGTTAAAAGAATTAGGAGTAGATGGCAAGGAAGTGTATTCACCTCATCATTTTCATCCCGAGCCAGGGGAGTTATGACTCTCATACATAAATCAGTCCCATTTCAAGTGAAAAATGTAATTGGAGACAAATTTGGAAGATATGTAATCATTCAAGGATCTTTGCTATTAGAAAATATAAATTTGGTGAACTTATATGGTCCCAATATAGATGATCAAAAGTTCTTTGCTAATTTATTTCTTATCTTATCATCACTTATAGGACAACATATAATAGCAGGGGATTTTAATTGTACATTGAATCCCTGTATAGATAGATCAACAGGACTGGACTGTACGCACAATGGATGTAGGATGACCATTAATCATTTTATGAAAGAATTGAAATTGCTAGATATATGGAGAGAAATGAAACCACAAGTTAAAGCCTACTCTTGTTATTCCAATACCTACAAGACATTCTCACGTATTGATTATTTTTTGATCTCCACAGAATTAAGGTCCAAGATTCAAAACTGTTTTTATGATAACATCGTGATCTCTGATCATGCACCCTGCTGTCTAATGTATGTAGATAAGAAATTGACAAAGGAACCAGGTAGATGGCAATTTCAGCATAAATGGCTTCAGGATGAGGAATTTGTTAAATACATAGAAAAACAGATAGATGAGTTCTTTGACATCAATACTACACAAACATCAGCATGTGTAAAGTGGGAGGCTTTCAAAGCTTTTATTAGGGGACATATTATTAGTTATACAGGTTCAAAATCTAAGAAGACTCGAGAGGAGAGAGTCCAATTGGAACATAAAATAAAAATTCTTCAAGAAAGAGTGTATGCAGGAAGTGATCCAAGGTTGGAGAACGAATTACTGATTTTGAGAGCTGAATATGACAAAAAATCAGCGAATAGAGCTGCCTCGAGTCTTCTAAGATTGAAACAATCTTTTTATGAACAAGGTGAAAAATCAGGAAAGTTATTGGCATGGCAGATTAAACAATTAGAATTTAAAACACCAATTACCAGTATTATAAGTAAAGGACAGGTAGTTATAGATCCTTTAGAAATTAATAGAGCCTTTAGAGATTACTATGAAAAATTATATGATACCAAAAATGAATCTGACTTAACAAAACTACATGGGTTTTTGAACGAACTATTTATACCGTGTATTCCAAATGAAAATAGGGAGATACTGGAGTCTAAAATTAGTCAAGAAGAAGTTGGACTAGCCATTGATAATATGAAATCAGGAAAAAGTGCAGGACCAGATGGTCTTCCAGCTGACCTTTATAAAAAATTTAAGAATAAATTAATAAAACCTTTTTTGGAAATGGTTTTAGAAGCATTTCAAAATAGTAATTTACCATCATACATGAATAATGCCTTAATTATACTGTTGCCAAAACCAGGTAAGCCCTCTAATAAATGTGAAAATATGAGACCAATAAGCCTATTAAATGCCGACCTTAAGATAATCTGTAAAATTTTAGCAAGACGAATACAAGAAATTTTACCAAATATTATTAATCGAGATCAGAATGGCTTTATAAAGGGAAGACAAGGCTTCCATAATGTAAGAAGACTATTTAATATTATTTATTCTAATAAAGAAGCACCGGATACAGCTCTCTTATCACTGGATGCCGAAAAGGCCTTTGATAGAGTTGAATGGCCCTTTCTTTTTGAAGTCTTACAAAGGTTTGGACTTGGAAATAATTTCATAAAATGGGTTCAGATAATATATAATAATGCTACAGCAGAAATCCTAACAAATAACAATATTTCAAAATCAATAAAAATCAATAGAGGATGTCGACAAGGTTGTCCACGTTCACCTTTACTGTTTACTATGGCAATTGAACCTTTAGCGATGGCGATACGTCTACAGTCACAAATATATGGAATTAAAGTTGGACCAACAGAACATAAAATCTCCCTGTATGCCGATGACATAATTTTGTTTATGTCGAATCTTAAAAAATCAATTCCGACCTTGTTGAATTTAATAAAGAATTTTGGGGAAATATCAGGATATAAAATAAATAAAACTAAATCTTCAATATTAATGCTAAATGAGACCCAGAGAAATTATCCAGCCCCTGAGGTAAATCAATTCAATGTTGTAAATCAGTTTAAATATTTAGGAATCCAAATTGTGCCTAAGCTAGAATCAGTCGCCAGTGTCAATTATGAAGCCTTAATGACAGATATTAATGAGTTACTTCAGAGATGGATGTCACTACCAATGTCGATGATCGGGAGAATCAATATTCTTAAAAGTAATATCTTACCTAAAATACTTTATTTATTTCAATACATTCCCTTACCACCACCTTTAGATTTATTCTCAAGAATTAAAAAAAAGTTAGTGGAATTTATATGGAACAACAGGAGGGCTAGATTACGTCTGTCTTTATTATATTTACCATTTGATCGTGGAGGTCTGAAATGTCCAAATTTTATGTTGTATTATTGGTCGGCACAACTGAGGTCTATGACATATTATTTTTCATCAAATGATCTCCCTCACTGGACTGAAATGGAATCATACAATTTACCTTTACCTCTTCCCATATTCATATACTCAGATTTGGCAAAAAAATTACAAAAACAAGTTAAAAATCCATTTGTAAAACATATGATCAAAATATGGTGTGAAACTAAAAACTATTTAAAAGAACCACACTTACTGTCACAATTTAGCCCAATATGGGGTAATCAATATTTTAAACCAGGGAGAGCGGATGCTGTATTTAAAGTATGGAATTTAAAAGGGATTCAAAAGATTCAAGATTTATATCTGTCATGTGCAGATAACATAATGTCTTTTGAAGAGCTGAGGATCAAATTTAATCTTAATAGAACACATTTTTTTAAATATCTTCAACTTAGGAATTTTATTCGATCAAATCAAAATAAAGCTCTCACTCGACCTATTTACTCATCCTTGGAAAAAATGTTGATGAAAGAGGGTAAAAGAAAGGGTATTATTTCAGAGTTTTATAACTCATTGACACTATCCTCAAGTGAAAACTCACAGAAAAGATTAAACTACTGGAAAGAAGATCTGCAAACTGAAATTTCAGAGGAACAATGGGAATTGGCTTGTACAGAAGCTCAAACCAAATCAATAAATGTACGTCTTAAATTGATACATTTTAAATGGTTAATGCGGATGTATGTTACACCGGTGGAGTTAAATAGATATAACAAAAACATACCAGATACATGCACAAAATGCATGGAAAGTAAAGGAACCCTATTTCATTGTTTATGGGAATGTAGAATAATTAGAATGTTTTGGGAAGAGGTGAGGGTAACAATTGAAAAAATAATTTCAAAACAAATCATATTGAATCCTAAACTGTTTTTGTTGGGTCTGTACCCAAAAAAGCATAACTTTAATAAAAGTGAAAGAACATTCATAGACCTCAGTTTGCTTAATGCCAAAAAATGTATTGCACTACTGTGGAAAAAGACTCATAGACCAGATGTGACTCAGTGGTTAAGACAGATGTTAACAAACCTTCCATTAGAAAGAATAACATACATACTGAAATCAAAGGAAAGTGTGTTTGAGAATATATGGAGACCTTTTATTGATTATGTAAAAAATTTAAACATAACTCTTGAAGAAGAAGGTGAATGATGTGTGTGGACCTTGTAAATTCCAAACTGGTGAACATAATATGTATACTTATGTAATGGATTGTCTAGACTAAACAGAGGAGCATTGTTGAAGACTTCATTTTGTTGGTGGTTGTTGGTGTTTTTAGTGCATTTTTTTTGTAGTACTTTAATGTTAGTGTTTGATTGTTTGTGTCATGTTTGTTAAAAAAAAAGGTTCAATAAAGATATTGTGGAAAAAAAAATTGTTTTTCATGGGACTTCCGGTTATGGCGGCCACGTAGGAAGACGTGTTTCACACTGCTCTGCTCCTAAAAATAAAAAGTTTACTAAAACTCTCTTAATTGGAACAAAAACCCATCCCAGCGTTTTGGCGCGGATATGGTAAAGACGAAGGTTGGGAAATTAGGTGGAGGAAAAGGCATCTCGACAAAACAACCCAAGCTAACAGACTTCCACGCTCGAGGTGAAACAGAAAAAATTCCAGAGACAATGGCGGAGGAGGGAGCCAGCGGCGGAGCGGGAACTGCTGAAGAGGGGACAAACGCAGTGCTCACTGCCATCAACTCCATGAGAACAGAGTTTTCATCTAAATTTGATGAGATTATAGCAGCGATAGAAGGAATGAGAAAGGAAATAAGTGACTGTATGGAGCGAGTATCGCAGGCGGAGCTCTGAATTTCAAGAGCTGAAGATGACGTCACCAGCCTACAATCTAAGTTGCAAACACTGGAATTAAAATGCAAACATCTGGAAGATATCGTCCTAGACTTGGAATCCTGCTTGCGACGGAATAATTTGAGGCTGGTGGGCCTCCCGGAGGGAGAGGAGGGACGGGACCCATGTTCCTTTTTGGAAAAGTGGATTCCAGAAGCGCTGAATAACGCGGATCTGCGGTCATCGGTTGTTTTAGCGAGAGCTCACCGAATCTGCCCACCGAGAGATAATAAGACACCACCGAGGACGCTGATTATGAAATTCCTCAACTACGGAGACAAGATGACGGTCACCAATGTGGCGCGAGCTAAAGGGGAAATTAAATACCAGGATCAACAGGTGCGGTTCTATCCAGATTTGGCCACAGGAATTCAACAATTAAGGAGGCAGTTCGACCCCGCCTGCAAAGAGCTGCGCAACCTCGGGATTCGTCACGGAGTGATTCATCCGGCAAGACTGCTGGTCACATATAAAGGGAGAACCCACACCTTCAAGACCCCTCAAGAGGCGCAGGAGCTCATCAAGCAGATCCAAAAGGAGACTGGTGGGAGCTTAGCATGAACATGACAAAGGTAGAACTTTTAAGCATATGTACAGACATCTGATTGATCTGAAACATATAACATGTCTACAAAATACAGACTGTATTTTTAAAAAAAAAAAGCTATGATGTACAAAGCTGCTATAAAACTTTGAAGTTATGTTGAAAAAACTACAGAAGAGAGTTAATGTCATAAGAATAGTAGTAGTGTTAGGGTGATTGAGAGGAGAAAGAGAGAATGGTTTGACTGATCCTCGCAGGTTTGGAACAGTCACTAGCTATAACGGGAGACAGAATTTTTTGATTTTGGGGGGATTACCACGAATGTGGGGAAAGGGAATTTGTTTTGGTTTAGTGTGTAGGATGAATGTTCTATCATCCATGTTTTTGCTTCTCTGTAAGAGTATGTTCATATTGCAAGGTAATCTCAAACTCCTTATTGATCATAGATCAAAGCGTTAATCTTAATTTAACTTCATGGAATTGCAGAGGTCTACAAAATCTTAAAAAACTTAAACAAGTTATGAATAAAATAAAAGACAGATTCAAAAATTGTATTTTTACAAGAAACTCATCTATTAGAGGAGGATGTAAAAAGAATTAGGAGATGGCAAGGTAATGTGTTCACCTCATCAATTCATTCTCTTTTAATTAGAGACAAATTTGGAAGATATCTAATCATCCAAGGATCTTTGTTATTAGAAAATATAAATCTGGTGAACTTATACGGCCCCAATATTGATGATCAAAATTTCTTTGTCAGTTTATTCCTCACTTTATCATTGCTTACAGGGCAACATATAATAGCAGGGGATTTCAATTGTACATTGAATCCCAGTATAGATAGATCAACAGGACTGGACTGTACACACAATGGATGTAGGATGACCATTAATCATTTTATGAAAGAACTGAGATTGCTAGATATATGGAGAGAAATGAAACCACAAGTCAAAGCCTATTCTTGTTATTCTAATACCTATAAGACATTCTCACTTATTGACTATTTTTTGATCTCTACAGAATTAAGGTCCAAGATTCAAAACTGTTTCTATGATAACATTGTGATCTCTGATCATGCACCCTGCTGTCTAATATATATAGATAAGAAATTCACAAAGGACCCAGTTAGGTGGCATTTTCAACATAAATGGCTTCAGGATGAGGAATTTGTTAAGTACATAGAAAAACAGATAGATGAGTTCTTTGATATCAATACTACACAAACAACGGCATGTGTAAAGTGGGAGGCTTTCAAAGCTTTTATTAGGGGGCATATTATTAGTTATACAGGTTCAAAATCTAAGAAGGCCCGAGAGGAGAGAGTCCAATTGGAACGTAAAATAAAAATCCTTCAAGAAAAGGTGTATGCAGGAAGTAACCCACAGTTAGAGAACAAATTACTGATTCTGAGAGCTGAATATGACAAAAAATCAGCGAATAGAGCTGCCTCGAGTCTTCTAAGATTGAAGCAAACTTTTCATGAACAAGGTGAAAAATCAGGAAAATTATTGGCATGGCAGATTTAACAATTAGAATCTAAAACACCAATTACCAGTATTATAAGTAACGGACAGGTAGTTATAGATCCTTTAGAAATTAATAGTGCCTTTAGAGATTATTATGGAAAATTATATGATACAAAAAATGAAACTGACTTAACAAAACTATATGGTTTTTTGGGTGGATTATCTATACCGTGTATTCCAAATGAAAACAGGGAGATACTGGAGTCTAAAATTAGTCAAGAAGAAGTTGGGCTAGCCATTGATAATATGAAATCAGGAAAAAGTGCAGGACCAGATGATCTTCCAGTTGACCTCTATAAAAAATGTAAGACTAAATTAATAAAACCACTGTTGGAAATGGTTTTAGAAGCATTTCAAAATGGTAATTTACCACCATACATGAATAATGCCTTAATTATACTGTTGCCAAAACCAGGTAAACCCCCTAATAAATGTGAAAACATGAGACCAATAAGCCTATTAAATGCTGACCTTAAGATAATCTGTAAAATTTTAACAAAACGACTACAAGAAATATTACCAAATATTATTAACCGAGATCAGAATGGCTTTATAATGGGAAGACAAGGCTTCCATAATGTAAGAAGACTATTTAATATTATTTATTCCAATAAAGAAGCACCGGATACAGCTCTCCTATCATTGGACGCCGAAAAGGCCTTTGATAGGGTCGAATGGCCCTTTCTTTTTGAAGTCCTACAAAGGTTTGGATTTGGAAATAATTTCATAAAATGGGTCCAGATAATATACAATAATGCTACAGCAGAAATCCTAACAAACAGCAATATCTCAAAATCAATAAAAATCAATAGAGGATGTCGACAAGGCTGTCCACTTTCACCCTTATTGTTTACTATGGCAATTGAACCTTTAGTGATGGCAGTACGTTTACATCCACAAATATATGGAATTAAAGTAGGACCAACAGAACATAAAATCTCCCTGTATGCCAATGACATAATTTTGTTTATGTCGAATTTTAAAAAATCAATTCCGACCTTGTTAAATTTAATAAAGAACTTTGGGGAAATATCAGGATATAAAATAAACAAAACAAAATCTTCAATATTAATGTTAAATGAGACCTGAAGAGGATGATAAAATAAAGGCAGCGTTGGATTTTTAAATAGCTTTATTATCATCCGCCTTCATCAGAACTCGGCTCCAGCCCATAGTGTGAGCAGGCTGAAGCCGAATTCCTCAGGCTTTCAAAGAGGAGACAGTGTGTGTGTCTCGCAGCAGATGCAGAATCAGAGTGAGAGAATGAGAGGGTTTGCGTAACAGAGTTGCAGCATATATACTCGACTACAACAATACATCAAGGGCATACCCCAGCAGTTGGTATGATCAAAGAGATAACAGAACAGGCATAAGACATTTGCATTTGAGAGACATATTGATCTCAGTCCCTAGGTCACAGTGAGGACAGGACGCATGAACACAATGCATGAAAGGCAACATTAACATCACAGAAGTGAGCCAGACGAAACGAGTCTGCCTGTAGACATTAATACACATTTCACTGTTCTGTTATTTGCTCTAGCCGAGCGCTGTGTTTGACCAGTCTGTTTGTGGGGGTTACACCAAAGCACATCTACATATCAGTAGTGCAGCAGAAAAAACCAAGAGAAGAGAGCTGAGTGTCCTTAATCTGTTGTGGGGGTTAACCGAACCGCCACACACGCTCCCCCCCAGAGGGCACGGCAGGGGGCCGAGACCTCGATAATCCCTCTATGGGAGCGAGCTGTGGGAGAAGCTCACTGCAGGCGGAGGGGGAGGGAGGAGGGGGGGTAAGTGCCGGCAGGGGGATGGTGAACTTGTCCGAGCCGCGCAAAAATTGCTTGTGGGTCTGCAATGTCGAAGAGCTGTCCCGTTGAACGTGCAGAGGTCCACAAGAAGAAAAATTAGTCTCTGGCTCCTCTCGTGGCCATGAAGAAAACAGGAGCGGCGAGGCTGTAAGAAAAAAAGAAGCAGAGGGACTCGGCTTGTTGGCTTTAGGTGCAGGAGCAACCCTAAAACCCCCCGGGAACAGCTGACGGCTGAAATCCCTTATGTGCCATGGCTGAGACCATTAAAAAAATCCAGTGGCAAGCTGCATGCTTGCTTCAGGTGAACGAGCAGCCCTGAGGGTTCTGTGAGCAGCGGCGGAGGACAACGGCGGTCTCTGGAGCCATTATTTGTCCCGTGCGTGATGCGCCGTCCTCATAACTCCCCGGTGCTTGCGCCGGGGCTCGTGCGTGGGTGGGCCAGCTGGAGAGGAGAACCAGTGTGCAGAATCCTGGTGGGGATCGGCGCAGACGGCGCCGATAAAATCCGGATTGAGCTGTGGCTGCAGATTGGCCATGGTGCGTTGGAGCGGTGAGAGGAAATAGACGATTTTTTGTCCCTCAGGCTCGTGCAGATGCGTTGGAGCGGTGAGCGGGAATAGACGATCTTTGCCACCGCTCGGCCGTGGTGCGTTCAGGTCCACGTGTTGCGTTCTCCGCCGGCCATGGAGGACGCCTGCGCTCACGTGTGGAGGAGCTGTGAGCGCGGCCGGTCCAGCGTGGATGAGCAGATCTCAGACGTGCAGATCTCATCCTGAAGAACGGGTCACCAGTGCAGCTGTCCAGATCAGAAGGTTGCGTTTGCACAAAACGTGTGCATTCCGGGGTCACCAGTGAAGAGGATGATAAAATAAAGGCAGCGTTGGATTTTTAAATAGCTTTATTATCATCCGCCTTCATCAGAACTCGGCTCCAGCCCATAGTGTGAGCAGGCTGAAGCCGAATTCCTCAGGCTCTCAAAGAGGAGACAGTGTGTGTGTCTCGCAGCAGATGCAGAATCAGAGTGAGAGGATGAGAGGGTTTGCGTTACAGAGTTGCAGCATATATACTCGACTACAACAATACATCAAGGGCATACCCCAGCAGTTGGTATGATCAAAGAGATAACAGAACAGGCATAAGGCATTTGCATTTGAGAGACATATTGATCTCAGTCCCTAGGTCACAGTGAGGACAGGACGCATGAACACAATGCATGAAAGGCAACATTAACATCACAGAAGTGAGCCAGACGAAACGAGTCTGCCTGTAGACATTAATACACATTTCACTGTTCTGTTATTTGCTCTAGCCGAGCGCTGTGTTTGACCAGTCTGTTTGTGGGGGTTACACCAAAGCACATCTACATATCAGTAGTGCAGCAGAAAAAACCAAGAGAAGAGAGCTGAGTGTCCTTAATCTGTTGTGGGGGTTAACCGAACCGCCAAAGACCCAGAGAAATCATCCAGCTCCTGAGGTAAATCAATTCAATTTTGTAAATCAGTTTAAATATTTAGGATTTCAAATTTTGCCTAAGCTAGAATCAGTCGCCAGTGCCAACTATGAAGCCTTAATGACAGATATTAATGAGTTACTTCAGAGATGGATGTCACTACCAATGTCGATGATTGGGAGAATTAATATACTTAAAAGTAATATCTTACCCAAAATACTTTATTTATTTCAAAACATTCCTTTACCACCACCTTCAGATCTATTCTCAATAATTAAAAAAAAAGTTAGTGGAATTTATATGGAACAATAGGAAGGCTAGATTACGTCTGTCCTTACTATATTTACCATTTGATCGTGGAGGTCTGAAATGTCCAAACTTTGTTGTATTACTGGTCAGCACAACTGAGGTCTATGACATATTATTTTTCATCAAATGATCTTCCTCACTGGACTGAAATGGAATCATACAATTTACCTTTACCTCTTCCCTTATTCATAGACTCAGCTAAAAAACTACAGAAACAAGTTAAAAATCCAATTGTAAAGCACATGATCAAAATATGGTGTGAAACCAAAAAATATTTAAAAGAACCACACTCACTGTCACAATTTAGCCCAATATGGGGTAATCAATATTTTACACCAGGGAGAGCAGATACTGTATTTAAAGTATGGAACATAAGAGGGATTCAAAAGATTCAAGACTTATATTTGTCACGTTCAGATAACATGTCTTTTGAAGAACTGAGGATTAAATTCAATCTTAACAGAACACACTTTTTTAAATATCTTCAGCTTAGAAATTTTATTCAATCAAATCAAAATAATGCTCTCACCCAACCTACTTATTCAACTTTGGGAAAAATTTTGATGAAAGATAGTAAGAGAAAGGGTATTATTTCAGAGTTTTATAACTCATTGACACTTCTCAAGTGAAAACTCACAGAAAAGACTGAATTACTGGAAAGAAGACCTGCAAATTGATATTTCAGAGGAACAATGGGAATTGGCTTGTGCAGGAGCTCAAACCAAATCAATAAATGTACGTCTTAAACTGATACATTTTAAATGGTTAATGCAATGGTTAATGGTTAATGGTTATATCTATTTAATTCCACCAGTGGAATTAAATAGATATAACAAAACCATACCAGATACATGCACAAAATGTATGGAAAGTAAAGGAACCCTATTTCACTGTTTATGGGAATGTAGAAAAATCAGAATGTTTTGGGAAGAGGTGAGGGTAACAATTGAAAAAATAATTTCAAAACAAATCACATTGAACCCTAAACTGTTTTTTTGGGTCTGTATCCAGAAAAACATAACTTTAATATGAGTGAAAGAGCATTCATAGACCTCAGTTTGCTTAATGCCAAAAAATGTATTGCACTACTGTGGAAAAAGACTCATAGACCAGATGTGACTCAGTGGTTAAGACAGATGTTAACAAACCTTCCATTAGAAAGAATAACATATATACTGAAATCAAAGGAAAATGTGTTTGAGAATATATGGAGACCTTTCATTGATTATGTAAAGAAATTAAACATAACATCTGAAGAAGAAGGTGAATGATGTGTGTGGACCTTGCAAATTCCAAGCTGGTGAATGTATATTATGTCTTCTTATGTAATAGATTACCTAGACTAAACAGAGGAGCATTGTTGTTGACTTGTTTTTGTTAATGGTTGTTGTTGTTTTTATTACACAATTTATTTTTTTTTATTGTTCTTTTTAATTTTTAAATTACTTTTCTGTTAGTGTCTGATTGTTTGTGCCATGTTTGTAAAAAAAAAAAAGGTTCAATAAAAAATATTGTGGAAAAAAAATGTTTTTCATAGCACCACCTATATACGCAGTGCCTTGATTCTTTGTCTCTAAGTAGTGGGGAGAGTTTTTGATCAGACTGTAAAATTTCAAGTTTCCACATATTACCGTTTTTGCTCCCCATGCACTTTTAGCGGAGAAAAAGAAAAAGAAGAAGAATCAAAACAAAAACAATAGGTTTCTCAAAGCACAGCTGGCTTGGAACCCTAAAAATTATATTTAGCTGCAAGTAGCGATTATCGGTTTCCAACCAGCTGTAGAATTCAAGGTTTTGTACTCTTTACTGACATGCATGGTTTTCAACCAAAGGGCCCCTTTACACAACACAGACATCATTGGGAGACCACTGAAAAATCAAAAATTGTCCCAATCTCTCAATGCTCTCTCAGTGATCTCCTAAAACTTCAAAAAATCTGCTTCTGTGTAAATGTTTGGGAGATCCTTTAGTGTTTTGGACTGAGTCAAAACTCATGACCATGGAGATCAATGGCCAATTTTTGATCTCTCAATAATCTCCACCCCAGTGGTATAAGGAATGCTACACATTAGGTTTTTAAATGCACATGGCATGTTGTGTTTCAGTTGCTGTTGCAAAGAACATGGCTTCTCTGGGAGGATTTGAACCCACGGACTATAGTATGCCAAACAATGAACTTAACTACTTTTTTTTCACAATATGACTTTCTCAAAACAAAATGTTCCATTGTTAAAAGACACAAAGGCTGATAGACGTTTCATGAAGCAGAATTTTGGGGCATCAAGAGATTGGCATGAAATTTGGTGTGATTCTGAATATTACTGTTGTGATCATGAGTGTGAAGTTGCATCTAGTTTGAATCACTGCATCAAAAGATATATTAGAAAAGAAAGACCAAAGAGAAACTGTTCAAATTCATTAGCCTATAAGCAGGGCTTGACATTAACACCGGCTAACCAGCCAATGGTGGGTGGATTTCAGTACTGGCTAGTAAGACAGCCACGCCCACTAGCCACTTTGGCGGGTTGTAGTTTTCTCAAACAGCATCTAAAATAATAAACCTATCGCAATGTGAGGTTATGAAACTACAAGTACCATAAGCACTAACTGTACACAGTGTGTGACCATTGGTCCACTGTCACTGTGGACTGAGTCTGGAGAAGCCACAGACAGTGTACTCTGCGGGTCAGTCTCCTGTCCTGCTCCCGTTTAGCCTGGTGGGAAGAAATGCCGTGATGGGTGGCGGCTTCTCCTGTACCAAGTACGGAGTGGAGCCAGACTTGACCCAGAATGAGTTCATTTTGCAGTCAGTCTGGAGAAACGGCAACGAACAGACAGCAGCCGGCAGAACACACCTGTCCCCGCTCTCAGTAGTCATATTACCAGGAGAGCTGTCCCTGACTCCCAGTCCCAGCAGTGAGTAGCTAATCCCCATGCTCCCCCCACATCAGCGTCTACCTCTGTGGTTAAACATGATTATTTTGAGAGCAAAAAGTTGTTTTTACCATCTAAATATGTATTTTTAATGGGTTGGTCCAGGGGTGTCAAACATGTGGCCCATGGGCCAAAACTGGCCACCAGGGCATCCAAACTTTTCTCTGTGAATTTATCACTTTCTTTCTAGTAAATTTCTGATCTTTTCTACTGATTAAAATAGTTCATGTAAATGAGACAGTTTTCTCCTTAAGATAGGACTTTTTTCAGTTTTCTTTTTCTTCGTCTTCTTTTTCTGGTGAAAACAGGTTAGGTTAAATCTCTCAGCGAATACTAATGACGTAGTGCAGCCATAAAGGGGTGTCCCATTTCATAGGGGAGAGGAAGGAATAGGGGTACAAATGAGAATTGGGACAGACCCAAATCTACCTGTACTTCACTCTAACATTATAAATATTTTTCTCGACTGTTTTACAGCATTTACTCCTGTTCATAAATAGTGTTTCTCTTGCTATTTTTATGTATGTATAAGGATCATTTACATTTAACAAGGTTGTAAATTTAGTTCAAGTAAATTTCAGCATGCGATAGTCCAATTTGATCATATTAAACACAATTTTCCAACCATAAAATTGTGGCTAGTCAAAAGGCTGAGTGGCTAGTAACTTTGGAAAGTCAGCAGCCAAAGTGGCTGGTGAGCAAAAAAGTTAATTTCAGGCCCTAGCTATAAGATCAAAATGGATTAATACATTTTGCAGCATATTGCAGCTTTCCATATAGTCTGGTGGTAAAGACACATGGTTTTCAACCAAGTGGTTTGGGTTTGACTCCAAATATGGTAACCTTTGATTTAAGGTATTAACTGATGCAGTTTGACAGCCTAAGGAGTGTTTCTTATACATATGTGTCTAATCCTACTCCTGTTTCTCGCTTCACTCTATCTATCCAGTGGACTTTTTTTCAACAATCCAACATTATGTACTAGTCAATACTCTTCTCACCCCTTCTGACAAAGGGCACAATGGGAATCACTAACAAGAATATTTATGAATAAAAACATTCAGACTGATATATACAAGAATACCAGTGAGGTTTAACAAGGTTGTGTACCAAATCCCACACTATTGTGTTTTAATAACGTAAATGGATGCACATTAATATACACTTTACTCCCTGATGACATGATGTTTTATTGCTTTTTTTTCTGCACAGCATACTGTATCATTCCATTTGGTGTAGTGGTTAGGATCAGAATCAGAATCAGAATCAGATTTATTGCCATTGTTCATGTAGTACACAAACTAGGAATTTGTCTCGGTGCAATGCTGCAACATTAAACACGATAAAATAAAAGAAATATACTATACATGCAATAAAGTGTAGAATAAGAGTGAGTAATACTGGTCAGCAGTTAAAATATATTAGCGAGCAGCAGATAATGTGGAGAACCATATAGTGCAGTCGGTAATGCAGGAAGAAAACAGTGATGATTGACATGAGTCTGGTTGAGCTGCTGTACATAGTGCACGAGAGTCAATAAGTCACTTAGTGTTCAGCAGTCTAATGGCAGAGGGGAAGAAGCTGTTCATGTGACGGGAGGTTTTAGTCTGGATGGACCAAAGTCTTCTACCTGAGGGGAGGGGGGCAAACAGTACGTGACCAGGGTGTGAGGGATCGGCTATGATCCGGCCAGCACGCCTCCGGGTCCTGGAGATGTACAGATCCTGGAGAGATGGGAGCTTGCAGCCGATCACCTTCTCAGCAGTGCGCACGACGTGCTGCAGCCTTAGTCTGTCCCTGGCAGTGGCTCCTGCGTACCACACGGTTATGGAGGTGGTGAGGATGGACTCGATGATGGCTGTGTAGAACTGCACTAAGATCTTGGTGGGTAGCTTGAGCTTCCTCAGCTGCCGCAGGAAGAACATCCTCTGCTGGGCCTTTTTGATGAGGGAGCTGATGGTCGGCTCCCACTTGAGGTCCCTGGTGATGGTGGTGCCTAGGAAGCGGAAGGAATCAGCAGTGGTGATGGGAGAGCCTGTGAGGGTGAGGGGGGGCAGAGGGGTTGTGACTTTCCTGAAGTCCACAATCATCTCCACTGTCTTCAGAGCGTTCAGCTGCAGGTTGTTGCTGTTGCACCAGGACGCCAGCTGGGCCACCTCTCTCCTGTAGGTGGACTCGTCGCCGTTGGAGATGAGCCCGATGAGGGTGGTGTCGTCCGCAAACTTGATCAACTTGACAGACTGGTGGCTGGAGGTGCAGGAGTTGGTATAAAGGGAGAAGAGTAGGGGGGAAAGTACACAGCCCTGGGGTGATCCGGTGCTGATGCTAGCAGAGTCTGAGACAGTCTTTCCCAGCCGCACATGCTGCCTCCGGTCCGTCAGGAAGTCGGTGATCCACCTGCAGAGGGAGTCAGGCACGTTGAGCAGGGACAGCTTGTCCCAGAGCAGAGCGGGGCGGATGGTGTTGAATGCGGAGCTGAAGTCCACAAACAGGATCCTGGCGTAGGCTCCCGGGGAGTCCAGGTGCTGCAGGATGGAGTGGAGGGCCAGGTTGACTGCGTCGTCTACAGACCTGTTGGCTCGGTAGGCAAACTGCAGTGGGTCCAGGAGAGGGGTGGTGATGGACTTGAGGTGGGGCAGGACCAGGCGCTCAAAGGACTTCATGACTACAGAGGTGAGCGCTACAGGTCTATAGTCATTAAGTCCAGTGCTCCGTGGCTTCTTGGGGACAGGGATGATGGTGGAGGATTTGAGGCAGGACGGCACGTGGCATAGCTCAAGGGAGGTGTTAAAAATGTCTGTGAAGACAGGAGCCAGCTCTTTCGCACAGTGTCTCAGGGTGGAGGGAGACACGCCGTCCGGACCGGGGGCCTTGCGCGGGTTCAGTCTGGAGAACTGTTTGAGCACGTCCTGCTCACTGATGACAAGGGCAGGGGGGGAGGGGGGGCACCTTTGATGAAGTAGGGATCGTGGAGGCTGTGGAGCTGGAGAGAGGGGGGGAGTTGGACACAGATGACGAGGTGTCAAAACGGGCATAGTGTTGGGACAGTCTTTGACAAAGGGCTTTGTCATCCTGACCTTTAGGAGCCTGAGGCCGATAGTTGGTGATCTGCCTCAGTCCTCTCCACACAGAAGCCGAGTCGTTAGCAGTGAACTGCTGCTGGAGTCTCTCAGAATACACAGATTTAGCTCTCCTCAGCTCTCTGCTAAACCGATATTTAACCTCCCTGTAGCAGCCCTTGTCTCCACTTTTCAGCGCTGCTTCCTTCTCCTTCCTGATCTGTCTGAGCTTAGCAGTGAACCAGGGCTTGTCATTAGAGTACCTCACCCTGGTGCGCGATGGAAGAGTGCTCTCCTCACAAAAGTGGATATAAGAGTTCACAGTGTCCATGTATTCATCCAGATCATGCGTGGCTCCTTTAAACATGCCCCAGTCAGTTATTTCCATGCACGTTTCCAGCTTCTCCTCAGCTTCACTGGTCCATTTCTTCGTAGTGCTCACAACAGGTTTAGTGAGCTTCAATCTCTGTCTGTATGTGGGAATGAGGTGGACCATCACGTGATCAGATAATCCGAGCGCAGCGTGGGGAACAGCGCGATATGCGTCTTTCACTGTGGTGTAACAGTGATCCAGCGTGTTTATTCCTCTGGTGGGGCATTTAATAAACTGTTTGTAGCGGGGGAGATCGTGGCTCAGATTGCTCTGGTTAAAGTCGCCAACCACAATAACCAGAGAGTCTGGAAAAATCCGCTCCGTGTGTTGGATGTGATCCGCGAGCACGCGCTGAGCTTCGCGCGTGTCCGTGTCGGGAGGGACGTACACAGCGGCGAGGATGAATGAGGCGAACTCCCACGGGGAATAAAATGGCTTGCAGTTAATAAAAAGAAATTCCAGGGCGGGAGAACAGTGTTTGGAAATTACCGTTACCGGATTCCTGGTTTTCGCCCAGGTTTGATTCCTGGGATGGGAATGTTTGCTATGTGGTGCTATAGCAGGCTTATGCAGTCCCTGCAGGGTGTTTTTATGATTGTCGCGGGCCAAAAAGCCTGAATTCGTGGGAGCTTTTTTAAAAAGTTGCGGGAAAAGTTGCAATGTTTTTAGAGTGTTTTCTGTACTAAAAGTTGTGGGAAGAGTTCCAAATTTTAAAGTGGATGCTTTCTTCCAGTTTACTGCAGCAATATTCTATATAACAATACAAGAAAACTACAGGATTGTCCCAAATTTCCTATTATAGTGATTTGTAAATTAAGCAGAAACCTCTGCTATACAGAAAAACTTTTGTGCAACAGCAAATACAAACATTAACACAATATCCATTACAACAGCTAAATTGCATTGAATGCATGTTCAAGAGTAGAGATTTGGAAATTATTGGCATCACCTTTATGTGAAAACTCTTTACGGTTCCCAACCACTCGGTACCGAGCAGAGAGGAAAAAATAAATCATTCTGTTGCACTGTATTGGCAGAAGGACGGTGGAAGGGACGGTGTTGAAAACCTCACGGTTGAGTGTTTTTTTTAAAATCACACACTCTGTTTGCAGATGTGTTCTGTTACTCACTGTAAACTATAAATTCACTACTCACTGTGAAAATGGAAGTAAACACGGTGCAACGATGCATTTGATTGGTTAGACTGAGCGTTTCAGAGCCAGTTAGACATATTTATTGGTGAAATTGGCGAAAGTTGACGAGGATTGGCCGAAATTGCAAGGTCGTGCAATAGTTGCGCTGATTTCACGTGAATTGGTGCGATCGCAACATCACGAAATCCTGGAGGGACTGCTTATGGTATGAAGGAGATCCCTGGCCAGAGTTACCTTAATTTGCTTCACTGAGTGTGTCCAGAGGACGTCTGCCACAATGCAGTCTGATGGACCAGTCAGTTTGCTTTGGGTTACTAGTGACACATGGTCAACATCAATATTTACAAATACAAAACATTCCGACTTATATAGAGAAAATTATCTTTGGGGTTCCTCTGGGTTATGTGCTGAGCCCCATACTATGTTATGGGAGAGAGAGAGCTTAGACTTTCTGCTGTACCACAATGCTCCGCACTGTGTGTCTATATATATATATATTATAGTAATATGTACATATGTATACTAGCTGTTCTTGTTTTTTTCTTGCCTTCTGATTGTTGCTCTGAGTGTTGCTATCCCTGTGCTGTTGCAATCCTGGAATTTCCCCATTGTGGGACTAATAAAGGCTTATCTTATCTTATCTTATCTTACTGGCAAGATCGATAAAATGTACTGCATTTGGTGATGATGTGATGTTTTATTGCTCTCAGAAAACATTGGAAATGCTCCTAAATGCAGCAGAAAGAAAACTGACGTGTTAAAAAAAAAAAACCAAAACAAGTTATTTGCTGCAGCAAGTGCTGTGAATTCCTATATGGTCTAGTGGTCTGACTTAATCAAAACAAAAACATTCCATTGACAAAGGCTGATAGACATTTCATAAAGATGATTTTTTGGCACATGAACAAAATGGCATGGCATTTGGTGTGATTCTGAAGAATACTGTTGTGATTGTGAGTGTGAAGTCTCATCAGGTTTGGATCATGGCATCAGAAGATAAAAGAAAATATATCAGAATCAGAATCAGATTTATTGCCATTGTTCATGTAGTACACAAACTAGGAATTTGTCTCGGTGCTATGCTGCAACATTAAAAACATGATGAAATAAAGAGATAAACTAAAAAACTAAAAGACTAAAAACATGCAATAAGTGTAGAATAATAAGTAATAATAATAATAATAATAATAATAATGAGTAATACTAGTCAAGGCAGTTTTAAATAAATTAGCAAGTAGCAGATAATATGGGGTACCACAGTGCAGTCGATAATGCAACAGAAAAACAGTGATGAATGTCATGAGCCTGGTTGAGCTGCTGTACATAGTGCACGAGAGTCAATAAGTCACTTAGTGTTCAGCAGTCTGATTGCAGAGGGGGAAAAGCTGTTCATGTGCCGGGAGGTTTTAGTCTGAATGGACCGAAGTCTTCTACCTGAGGGGAGGGGGGCAAACAGTACGTGACCAAGGTGTGAAGGATCGGCTATGATCCGGCCAGCACGCCTCCGGGTCCTGGAGATGTACAGGTCCTGGAGAGATGGGAGCTTGCAGCCGATCACCTTCTCAGCAGTGCGCACGACGCGCTGCAGCCTTAGTCTGTCCCTGGCAGTGGCTCCTGCGTACCACACAGTTATGGAGGAGGTGAGGATGGCCGTGTAGAACTGCACTAACATCTTGGTGGGTAGCTTGAGCTTCCTCAGCTGCCGCAGAAAGAACATCCTCTGCTGGGCCTTTTTGATGAGGGAGCTGATGGTTGGCTCCCATTTGAGGTCCTGGGTGATGGTGGTGCCCAAGAAGCGTAAGGAATCTGCAATGGTGATGGGAGAGCCTGTGATGGTGAGGGGGGGCAGAGGGGTTGTGACTTTCCTGAAGTCCACAATCATCTCCGCTGTCTTCAGAGCGTTCAGCTGCAGGTTGTTGTGGCTGCACCAGGACACCAGCTGGGCCACCTCTTTCCTGTAGACGGACTCGTCGCTGTTGGAGATGAGCCCGATGAGGGTGGTGTCGTCCGCAAACTTGATCAGCTTAACAGACTGGTGGGAGGAGGTGCAGGAGTTGGTATAAAGGGAGAAGAGTAGGGGGGAAAGTACACAGCCCTGGGGTGATCCGATGCTGATGCTAACAGAGTCTGAGACAGACTTCCCCAGCCGCACATGCTGCCTCCGATCCGTCAGGAAGTCGGTGATCCACCTGCAGGGGGAGTCAGGCACGCCGAGCAGGGACAGCTTGTCCTGTAGCAGAGCGGGGCGGATGGTGTTGAATGCGGAGCTGAAGTCCACAAACAGGATCCTGGCGTAGGTTCCCGGGGAGTCCAGGTGCTGCAGGATGGAGTGGAGGGCCAGGTTGACTGCGTCGTCCACAGACCTGTTGGCACGGTAGGCAAACTGCAGCGGGTCCAGGAGGGGAGTGGTGATGGACTTGAGGTGACAGGACCATGACTACAGAGGTGAGCGCTACAGGTCTGTAGTCGTTAAGTCCAGTAATCCGTGGCTTCTTGGGGACAGGGATGATGGTGGAGGATTTGAGCCAGGACGGCACGTGGCATAGCTTAAGGGAGGTGTTAAAAATGTCTGTGAATACAGGAGCCAGCTCTTTCGCACAGTGTCTCAGGGTGGAGGGAGACACACCGTCCGGCCCGGGGGCCTTGTGCGGGTTCAGTCTGGAGAACTGTCTGTGCACGTCCTGCTCACTGATGACAAGGGCAGGGGGGGAGGAGGGGGGGGTTGCTTTTGATGAATTAGGGGCCGAGGAGGCAGTGGAGCTGGGTGGAGTGGGGGAGTTGGACACAGCTGACGAGGTGTCAAAACGGGCGTAATGTTGGGACAGTTTTTGACAAAGGGCTTTGTCATCCTGACCTTTAGAAGCTTGAGGCCGATAGTTGGTGATTTGCCTCAGTCCTCTCCACACAGAAGCCGAGTCATTAGCAGTGAACTGCTGCTGGAGTCTCTCAGAATACACAGATTTAGCTCTCCTCAGCTCTCTGTTAAACCGATATTTGACCTCTCTGTAGCAGTCCCTGTCTCCACTTTTCAACGTTGCTTCCTTCTCCTTCCTGATCTGTCTGAGCTTGGCAGTGAACCAGAGCTTATCATTAGAGTACCTCACCTTCGTGTGCGATGGGAGAATGCTCTCCTCACAAAAGTTGATATATGAGTTCACAGTGTCTGTGTACTCATTAAGATCATGTGTGGCTCCTTTAAACATGTCCCAGTCAGTTATTTCCATGCATGTGTTCAGTTTCTCTCCAGCTTCACTGGTCAATTTCTTCGTGGTGGTCACAACAGGTTTAGTGAGTTTCAGTCTCTGTCTGTATGTGGGGATGAGGTGGACCATCACGTGATTAGATAGTCCGAGCGCAGCGCGGGGGACAGCGCGATATGCGTCCTTCACTGTAGTGTAACAGTGATCCAGTGTGTTTTTTCCTCTGGTTGGACATTTGATAAACTGTTTGTATTGGGGGAGCTCGTGACTCAGATTGCTCTGGTTAAAGTTGCCTACCACAATAATCAGAGAGTCTGGAAAAGTCCGCTCCGCATGTAGGATGTGATCTGCGAGCGCACGCTGGGCCTCGCGCGCGCTGGGCCTCGCGCGCGCTGGGCCTCGCGCGCGCTGGGCCTCGCGCGCGCTGGGCCTCGCACGCGTCCTCGTCGTGAGGGGCGTACACAACGATCAAAACGAATGATGCGAACATGCCAAAAGAAACTGTTCAAATTCATTGGCCTGTAAAAACAAAACAGAATAATATACACTGTGGTCTATATTAATCACATATTCCATAACCAACATATGTTTAAGCATGTGAGAATGTTTGGTGATTACATATGTAAGGCGACTTCACACCTCAGAACAGGACAAAGAGTCTCAACCGCCAGTGAAGATCAAAGAGCATCCAAGGCACTGCGGTGGAGACCGGATGGGTTGCCCTGACCCCCCAGGGCCAGGCGGAGGAGTACGAAGACAATGGGGGGATTAAGATAATGAGGGATGTCAGCTTTTGATATGCATGTCTTTTGTTATGTGCGAGTATGAGTTCGTAGAGCCGAAGGTGTTCGCTCTCTTACTTCTTCTGCTGCTGCACCTAGATGAAACTTGTTAGAGGAGCTGATAATAAACTTTGGTTTATGAATCACATCGCCTCGTTATTTCAAGCTCCTCTACACTGGTGACCCTGACGCGAGAATGGACCAGAGGCGTTCCCCCGCGATCGACTCATCTGTGGCGACCCAGGCAGACGCCGGCGCCCATGCAGACAGGGGAACAGATGGACGACGTTCCCCCACGACAGAAGTGATAGAGAGGGCTCAACCGAGCACCAGCGCCGCGGAGAGAGCCGAAGCAAGGCACTCTCACCCTGCGGACACATCAGTGACGGTCCACACAAACACCGTCACCGTCAAGCTGCCGGACTTCTGGCAGGAAGACCCCGCCTCGTGGTTTCAGCAAGCTGAAGCCCAGTTTGCACTTGCGGGCATCACGGCTGACGATACAAAGTTCTATCACATCATCGCCAAACTCGACGCCACCACTTCGAGATGTGCGCAGAGCATAATCCAGCGGCCGCCGGCCCAGGACAAATATAAAGAACTGAAAGCGACCATCGTGGCAAATTACGTCCCCTCAGCCGAGGAGAGAGCAGAGAGGATCCTGGCGGTCTACGGCCACAGAGGAGGCAGACCCAAGGCCCTCATGGAGGACTTTCTGCAACTTAAAGAAGAGGACAATGACAACTTCCTCTTCCATTTCATATTCCTCAGTACGGTGCCACCACACATGAGAGGGACGCTGGCCAACATGCGATGCAGCACCCAGCAAGACTTCCGCACGCTGGCTCACGAAGCTCAACGGCTTGTCAACGCCTACAAGGAGCAGACACCCACAGCAGCATCCGCAGACCTCAACGCTGATGTCCGGAGCCACGAGGAGCCACAAATCACTGAGCAGAATCAGCCCGCGGTGACAGCGACACGGCCAGGATGCAACAGACGGAGCGACGTTTGTTATTACCACCACCGCTTCGCCGAGAAGGCTTACAAATGCGTTCCCCCCTGCAAATTCACGATTTTGGGAAAACGCCGAAGCCGAGAGCCGTTAACAGCGACAGTTCTCGGCGAAAAAAGCAAGCTTTTATATGTGACGGACGGACACACCGGCAAGCAGTTCCTTATCGACACGGGAGCTCAATTAAGTTTTGTCATGCCCTCCCAAGCAGACCGGGCCATGGCAGCCAACGGCTCCATCATCGACACTTTTGGCGAAAAGAGTCTGCCCCTCTGCATCCACGGCTGCAACTACAGATGGACATTTGTTGTAGCGGCGGTGAGTTTTAACTTGTTGGGCGCTGATTTTTTGTGTGCACATGGGTTATTAGTTGATCTAGCGAACAGGCGCTTGGTTAATGCACTGTCCTTTGCTTCTATTCCCTGCTCAGCTCGACTTTCTCCACCACCCATGCAGGCCAGCGTCACCACAGCAGGAGGTAAGTTTGATCAACTCCTCACCCAATTTCCAGCACTCACAATTCCCAAATTCTCAGCCACAGTGGCTAGACACGGGGTCGAACACTTTATTCCCACAACGGGCCCACCCGTGTTCGCCAAAGCTCGGCGCTTAGACGCGACCAAGCTCGCCATAGCTCGGGACGAGTTTACCACCCTTGAAAAATTAGGCATTATCAGACGCTCAAAAAGCCCCTGGGCGTCACCACTTCACATGGTCCCGAAATCCGACGGTTCTTGGAGGCCGTGCGGCGATTACCGCAGATTAAACAATGCGACAGCGCATGACCGCTACCCAATTCCTCACATTCAAGACTTTTCACTACATCTGGCGGGTGCGCGCATTTTTTCAAAAATAGACCTGGTCCGCGGTTATCATCAAGTCCCAGTTCAAGCAGAGGACATTCCTAAAACAGCTGTAATAACCCTCTTCGGTCTTTTTGAATTTTTGCGGATGCCTTTCGGCCTCAAAGGTGCTGCTCAAACCTTTCAGCGGATGATGGACGCAGTATTACGCGACCTCCCTTTCGTGTTCGTCTACCTCGACGATATGCTAGTAGCCAGCTCGTCTGAGGAAGAACACGAGCGGCATCTCACTATGGTTTTTCAGAGACTAGAAGAGCACGGGTTAATAATCAATCCAGCCAAATGCAAATTCGGCGTGTCACAAATTGATTTTTTAGGACACAGAGTTTCTCCGAAGGGGGCAGTCCCACTTCCAGACAAAGTTCACGCAGTAAAAAGTTTCCCACGGCCACAAACGGTCAAATCGCTGCAGGAATTTTTGGGCATGGTTAATTTTTACAACCACTTCCTCCCCCATGCAGCTCAGCTCATGCAGCCCCTATATGACGCGCTCAGAAAACAAAAACCTTCCAACGCGGTCGAATGGACCCCGGAGCGCGAACGCGCCTTCATGGAAGTAAAAAGCGCCCTAGCTAATGCCACATTGTTGGTTCACCCCGATCCCTCGGCCCGCATTGCGCTAACCACAGACGCTTCAGACTTGGCCATAGGGGCAGTTGTAGAACAACACGTCAGCGGAATCTGGCAACCTTTGGCATTCTTCAGCAAATCGCTAAACCAAACTGAGCGTAAATACAGCACTTTTGACAGAGAGCTACCAGCACTCCATTTATCCATCCGCCACTTCCAGTTTTGGTTAGAGGGGCGGAGTTTTAGGGCTTTTGTAGACCACAAACCGCTCACCTTTGCGATGGCTAAAATTTCCGAACCGTGGTCAGGCAGGCAACAAAGACAGCTAGCTGCGATTTCAGAGTTCACCACAGACATTCGACATGTGGCAGGCAAACTTAACGTGGTAGCAGACTGTCTCTCTTGCACTGTGACATCGCCAGAGCGCGAGGAGACAGTTTATACTACCTCAGCCGCGGAACTCTTCACCAACGC
Organism: Pholidichthys leucotaenia; assembly: GCA_020510985.1. Classification (NCBI taxonomy): domain Eukaryota; kingdom Metazoa; phylum Chordata; class Actinopteri; order Cichliformes; family Pholidichthyidae; genus Pholidichthys; species Pholidichthys leucotaenia. The sequence continues at coordinate 431,983,173 of CM035841.1, forward strand.
GGACGCATACGCAGCACCAATCCACGCAGGGATAGATTATGCAGCCATGGCAGAGGAACAAAGTAGTGACGCGGACTTGCGCGCACTCCTGTCTGGACCAACAGGGTTAAGGCTGGAGAAAAGGGGTCTACGCGACGGTGTGCCCCCCTAATATGCGACATCTCAACCGGCCGACCTCGCCCGTTAGTTCCAGCTGCATGGTGCCGCCGTATTTTTGACTCGATTCACTCCCTCGCGCACCCAGGTGTGCGCGCTTCAGTTAAAATGGTCGCCGAAAAGTTTGTGTGGCCTGGCCTGCGCAAAAACGTAAAAGAATGGGCAAAGACTTGCATTTCTTGTCAGCGCACCAAAGTACACAAACACACAAAAGCCCCTCTGGAGCCTTTTCCAATCCCTGCTAGAAGGTTTGACCACGTTCATGTCGACCTCGTGGGGCCACTACCTTCCTCCCAAGGTTTCACACACCTGTTAACAATGATAGACCGCACCACGCGCTGGCCAGAGGCAGTCCCTCTGGCGTCAACCACAGCGGAGGAAGTCGCTCGCGTTTTTTTGACAAACTGGGTGGCACGTTTCGGCATCCCATCGGACATCACGTCTGATAGGGGGCCTCAATTTGTCTCGGAGCTTTAGTCAGCCATGGCCAGCAGCTTAGGGGCAACAATTCACCGCACCACCGCTTATCACCCTCAGGCTAATGGGTTATGTGAGCGTTTTCACAGATCTTTAAAGGCCGCCCTCAGAGCCTCACTAACGGATACAAATTGGGTAAATAAACTTCCCTGGGTTTTATTGGGGTTGCGTGCTGCGCCCAAAGAGGATCTAGACGCCTCTCCAGCAGAATTAGTTTTTGCACAACCTCTCAGGCTCCCAGGTGAATTTTTACCAGAGAACCCAGAGCCAGGGCATTTTTCAGCCCCGAGGTTTTTAGGACTTTAGGTCTTTAGGTTTTTAGGTCTTTAGGTTTCTGGAGCAGGTGGCTGGGGAGAGGGAAGTCTGGGCTTCTCTGCTTGAACTGCTGCCTCCGCGACCCGGACCTCCGGAAAAGCGGTAGAAGATGGATGGATGGATGGATGGTTTTTAGGCAACAGCAGACCGGACTCTCTCCCCGGGCCGGCACATCACTCTTTTCCACGGGTTTTTGTCCCCCAAGCTTTAAAAAACGCTGAATTCGTTTTTGTTAGGCATGAAGCTTTAAAACCAACTTTCCGCCCACCATACGATGGACCATTCAGAGTGCTGGAACCTGGTGATAAGCATTTTGTGCTTGATTTTGGGGATAGAAAAGAAACAGTCAGCATTGACAGACTTAAACCTGCCTTCTTGTTGAGAGACGAGCCTGCACGGTTGGCGAGAGCACCTCGGCGGGGTAGACCCCCCAAGAGAAAAGACTCAGCCCCCCTGCAGGGAACAAATAATCACTCTCCTCCCCAAGCTGCAGATTCCTTACAGGAAGGTCCCAGCAGGACGCCCAAGCGGACCCACAGCAGTTTCAGGAGAAGATTAAAACCCAGACGGCACAGAGACTGATGCAAACTACTCAACAGTTGTTCACTAATTGTGCTGCAACAGTTTAGGACTGACTTGTGATTTTACTATGCTGTTATGATTACCACTGAACTCTCTTAGGAGCATGGCTGCTGGAAAGTTTCTTCTGTGGCAAGAGGTGTAGCAGTTAGTATGTCATAATAATTATCTTAAACTGTGAATTTTTCTATTGTCCTTTTCTTAGTTGTTTGGGGGGGGGCTGTGGTCTATATTAATCATATATCCCATAACCTACATATGTTTAAGCATGTGAGAATGTTTGGTGATTACATATGTAAGGCGACTTCACACCTCAGAACAGGACAAAGAGTCTCAACTGCCAGTGAAGATCAAAGAGCATCCAAGGCGCTGCGGTGGAGACCGGATGGGTTGCCCTGACCCCCCAGGGCCAGGTGGAGGAGTACAAAGACAATGGGGGGATTAAGATAATGAGGGATGTCAGCTTTTGATATGCATGTCTTTTGTTATGTGCGAGTATAAGTTCGTAGAGCCGAAGGTGTTCGCTCTCTTACTTCTTCTGCTGCTGCACCTAGATGAGACTTGTTAGAGGAGCTGATAATAAACTTTGGTTTATGAATCACATCGCCTCGTTGTTTCAAGCTCCTCTACATACACTACCGTTCAAAAGTTTGGGGTCACTTAGAAATTTCCTTATTTTTGAAAGAAAAGCACTGTTTTTTTCAATGAAGATAACTTTAAACTAGTCAGAAATACACTCTAATATCTAATATACATTGCTAATGTGGTAAATGACTATTCTAGCTGCAAATGTCTGGTTTTTGGTGCAATATCTACATAGGTGTATAGAGGCCCATTTCCAGCAACTATCACTCCAGTGTTCTAATGGTACAATGTGTTTGCTCATTGCGTCAGAAGGTTAATGGATGATTAGAAAACCCTTGTGCAATCATGTTAGCACAGCTGAAAACAGTTTAGCTGGTTAGAGAAGCTATAAAACTGACCTTCCTTTGAGCAGGTTGAGTATCTGGAAAAAATTATTATTTCAAATACAAATCATTATTTCTAACCTTGTCAATGTCTTGACTATATTTTCTATTCATTTTACAACTCATGGTGGTAAATAAGTGTGACTTTTCATGGAAAACACAAAATAATTGTCTGGGTGACCCCAAACTTTTGAACGGTAGTGCATTTCTTGATCATTTTAACAACTTTTCATTATCGAAATCTGTAGATGACACATCCTTAATTTCAAGTTGTACGGTGTCGAGCCCTGGTTAATGTAAAAAGAAATGCCTTGCAAATAAAGAAATTACAGAAAAAGGAAAATATAGCAAATGTATTTTTTAAAAACAAAACAAATAGCTTGCAAGGATAAAATTGCAAATTTAAGAAGGAATACAAATTTACAAGAAATAAAATATCAGATTTATGGAAAAAAAATGTTTTGCAAATTTCCTGGAAAAAGAACTCCCAAGAATATAAGAAAATCTGCAAATTTAAGAAAAAAAATCTGCAACAAAAAAATAGGAATGAAAGGAATGGAAAATTTATAAGGAGAAAAAAAAAATCAAAAATTCATGAGAAAAGGATTCCCAGCAGCAGTAGTACAGCATTTAAAACTTAATGTGTTATGTATGAATAATACGAGACAGGAGCCGTGCTGAACTGAACAGCAAACCCCTCTTTATCATCAAAACACAGAATTATATACACCAGTGACCGTGCCCGCCTGACGTCACCCTGTGGGCGGGTATGGCATCACACACACACACTACACTCACAACACCACACTTCCCCTCCCCCTTACAAAATGCAAAACCACACACACAATCGAGACCCTCCCCAATTTAGGACCCAAATCATGCACTAAGAAAACAGGGGAACAATTAACTGTAATAAGATAACCTACCACATTCGCACAAAACAACTAAAATTGAACCAAGTCTCTAAAAATACATCAAATAATCCCATAACACACCACATACATACTCTCATGCACACCAGCACTATGCACATGTGTTTACATTTGATAGTGTTCAAGTCACACCTCTGTCCACTGGCAGCCAGTGGTAAAACCGGCCCAGCGGCCCAGGGCAGCCCCAGATCATACACACCCCTGGCCGCTGAAGATAAGACCGGCTCGGAGGCCCCGAGCAGCCCCATGACATGTGCGCTCATGGCCGCTGTCTGCCTCCAGGATCAAAAACAGTCTCTCTTCCCATAATGTCCCTCTTCACCGCCGACTGTGTCACTCCTCGGGACCCGCCGTGCTGCTGTCTGGCACACTGTCCCTCCGTGGTCCCAACCGCCTTCAACACCGCCATTGTGGCTCTTAACACTCCGACCCCCTGTGGCCAAACTCCAGGGAGACCTGAAGGCCGCTTGTTGGCGCGGCTCGCTGTGTCGGGCGCCTCGCCGTACCGCCCAGTGCCCATGTCCAGAGCGTCCAGAGACACTGCCCAACCTCTACGGTGCCCAGCGCCTCCTCTCTGCCGTCTGAGGTGCTCCGCTGCGCTGCCTCCGTGCACAGCTGCTGTTGCTGCTCCCTCCCGGAGCTCTCAGCTTCACCCTTGTCAATGTCACTCCCCGACTCAGGTGTTTTGCTGCTCCCTGCACCCTCGTCCCAGGTGCTCTGCTGCGTTGACTCCATGTCCAGCTGCAGCTGCTCTCCTCCTCTGCTGTCGTCACACACCACGCCGTCCAACTCATCAGTGCTCTAGTCCTCCACCTTCCTGCGCTTCGCGGCTGGCCTGCCATCTTCAGTGACCAGGGACTCCCCCAGTCCCACCTCGATGCCCAGCTAGTAGCTTGGAGCCCTCTTTTGGCACACAGTTTGCTTCGTGGCTAGCCTGTCCATAAACACTGACTATGCCGTTAGCTTCTCCCAGCTAACTAGCTTAGTGTTGTTTGGCGCCAACACTCCTGCCACCCACAGGGTCGTGGTCCTCATCTGCCCGGCGGGAAAAAAAAAAAAATCGGCCAACCGCTTGACAGCATCCTCATAGTGTTCCATCTCTCCCAACGTACCGAGAATTCTTCGGCCCTCCACGCCGAAATGATGGGCCAGAAGCGCTTGTCGTCTTCTCCCGTCAAGTCCACCTAGGCCCAGTGCCCCGATGTAACCCTCACACATGGCCCTCCACTTCGGCCACAGGATCACCGGCTCTCCCGTGTACTCCAGAAACGGCACTAGGGGTTGTGGTAGCTCATACGCTGCCATAATTATCCTTGTCGCCAAATGTTATGTATGAATAATACGAGACAGGAACCGTGCTGAACTGAACAGCGAACCCCCCTTTATTATCAGAACACAGAATTATATACACCAGGGGCCGTGCCCGCCTGACGTCACCCTGTGGGCGGGTATGGCATCACACACACACACACACACACTACACTCACAACACCACATAATGTACACTACTACACATTGCATTCAAATGCACATAAGAGGTATGTTGTGCTTCAGAACAGCAACACATTACCATGAGGATTTGAACTTAGGGCCCCAGCATGACAAACAAGCATCTTAACTCTTGACTCTCCCCCTTAAATGGGATTTGAAATTGTACTCTTAAATTGTTTTTATGTGTGCCATTTCTCTTATCTTTTTACCTTTTGAACTTACTCCCTGCTTGTTTCAGGGTCAACAGTTTCTGAAACCTGACCTAAATTGCTTTCTATATGTGCTGGTTTTCTTTTAATATCTTCCTGCCTGCCTCAGGGACTACAGATGTAAATGAGTGAGAACACTATAATCTGGTACAGAGCATCTTTACTCTGTGTTTAATGTTTTTTCCTGTACATGGCCACTGACAAATAAACCAATAAACTAAAATACCCCCCCCCCCAAAAAAAACCAACCCAAAACTAACTTAACCCCTATGTGATGAAGGGTTTATTGTGAAATGTAATGTAATGATGCCACCTTCCAGGTGTGCCAACACACCGCCCTATAAATGGGGCATCCACCATTTTGGGCTCTCTTGTCTGGACGCCCCACACTGTGAAGCACCTGCTGCACTGTAACCTGAATTATAATAAAGTCCCGTTCTAGTGCAACCTCTCGTCTGCCTCTCTTCGTGCCAGGTTTATAGACATAACACCCTACACCACACAGTTGGTTTGGATCGTATGCCGGCTTTCTTACACACTAACAAAATGTTCCACTGACAAAACAAAATGGCTGACAAATTTCATAAACATGATTTTTCAAAAGTTAACCAAATTGCATGAAATTTGGGGTTTTGGTGAAAAATGCTGCTGTGATTGTGAAGTTTCATCAAATTTGGATCACTATATCATAAGTTAAACAAAAAAATATATGCCAAAGAGAAACTACAACTTGATTGACATTTTTGGATAATTTTAAAAGCTTTTCTTGATCAATGTCTGTAGATGATCTCTGCTTAATTTCAAGCAATTTGGATGACTGGCCTAGGAAGAGTTCATTTTGAGTTCACGTACACATTTTTGAAAATATGGCGCAGAAAGCTTCATTTTTAGAGCATCAGACCAGTGAAGAAAAGTTGTGGAAGATTTCAGAGAATAGAATGATGAAAGAATTTTTGGTCTAGGCAAAGGTGTTCTCGAGATATTTGGAAAATGTAAAACTGATCATCATAGTGCCATCTATGGATGCTGTGGCTTGATTTTGGATCTCTGAGTAGCAGGGAGAATTTCTTACCTGACTGTAAAATTTTATGTTTCTGCAACTTATGATTTTTACTACACATGCACTTTTAATTAAGAACAGGAAGAAGTTTTCTGCAGTTGTGCTGCTTGTGATCCCTAATAACAAAACACAAAAGCCTTTATGAAAAAAAAAAAAAATCCATAATCCCACAGTTACTTTGAATGGCAAACAGCAAAGCACAACAGCGAATGAGACAGTGTGAACAAAACATCCCTACTTATTATACCAAATGGGGTTGACCCCTCTGGTGACACAAGGTAGGTGCTAAACTTTGGTGTGGGAGGTCTTAGGTTTGATTCCGTCAAAAACACCACAGCAAAAGAGGTAGCGCAATGTCAACAGAATATAGCTGCAAATGAAAAAGAAGACTAAACAACAACAAAAGAGAAATACAATGAATAAAACAAAACTGCAAAGCAAAAGCACAATGGGAAATGAAACAAAGATGTTGCACCCTAGAAATCTATGATAGGTTTACGTTGTGAGGACGGGATGCTGTGATGCTGAGGAATATGTTTTAATCTGGTCTTATATCAGATGAGAATCAGCACCTTCAAGTCCGAGTCCATGGTCCTCAGCTGGAAAAAAGGTGGATTGTCCTCTCTGGGTTGGGGACAGGCTCCTGCCCCAAGTGGAGGAGTTTAAGTATCTTGGGTTCTTGTTCACGAGTGAGGGGATAATGGAGCGAGAGATCAACAGACGGATTGGAGCAGCGTCTGCAGTGATGCGGACGTTGTACCGGTCTGTTGTGGTGAAGAGGGAGCTTAGTTCTAAGGCAAAGCTGTCGATTTACCAGTCAATCTATGTTCCTACTCTCACCTATGGTCACGAGCTTTGGGTAATGACCGAAAGAACAAGATCGTGGATACAAGTGGCTGAAATGAGCTTTCTCCATAGGATTGCTGGACTCACCCTCAGAGATAGGGTGAGGAGCTCAGTCATCCGGGAGAGGCTCAGAGTAGAACCGCTGCTCCTCCACATTGAAAGGAGTCAGTTGAGGTGGTATGGGCATCTGATTAGGATGCCTCCTGGACGCCTCCCACTTGAGGTGTTTCAGGCACGTCCCACTGGGAGGAGACCCCGGGGCAGACCCAGGACTCGGTGGAGAGACTATATCTTCCAGCTGGTCTGGGAACGCCTTGGTATCCTCTCTGAAGAGCTGGAGCAGGTGGCTGGGGAGAGGGAAGTCTGGGCTTCTCTGCTTGAACTGCTGCCTCCGTGACCCGGACCTCCGGAAAAGCGGTAGAAGATGGATGGATGGATGGTCTTGTATCAATCCAATCACATTTTGCATGTATAATTCTGAGTTAGTTAATTGCTGGGACAGAGAGAGAGAGTGAGGTCAGTTAAGCGACAACACGTCGTTGCTGTGCTACTGTTTTGTATGTTCTCTTCTGGTGAATGAAAAAAATGCATAGTCACCATCTTTCAGGCCCGGCTGACAGACAAAGGATTATACAAAAAAAACCCCAAAAAATGCAGAACCATGAGTAATAAAGTTGCCAAACAGAAGACTGAGTCCTGTCGTTAAAAGGGTGCAACATAAACTTTGTGTTTCTGCCCGGTTGGTATAGTTTGTCAATGGAGAGCTGGAGGTATATGGACAAAAAACAGTGCACACCGGTGGTTGGGACACACTACAAAAGAGACAAGACGGCCACTAGCCTAGCATGCTAATGCCCACAGACTTCCTTGGAGTGAAGGTAAAAGCTTGTTGTCATGACTGAGACACAACAAATATCACCAGCTTCTGAGAGTTTGATGGCGGTGATAGAAGGAAAATTGCTTATACTAGAAGCAAACGAGCTAAATAATGTCTGTGAAGCACTTAATGTTATCGTGTGTGAGAGTGACAGAGACTCACCTCGTAAGTTGAGGCGGCTTATCCTGCAGTATCTAGAAGGAGAAAATGTCACTTCATTAGAAAATGAAGGTCTGTCGCTGTTAATGAACCTGAATGATAAGATTGATGAATTGATGGAGAAAAATGACGATTACAAGGGCTTCCAGTCAAAAGAAGTGCACAAGCACCCCTGGTGGACAAAGTTGCCATACCGCATAACTCATATGAGGAAAGGGAAACCAGGACTGCCTCAAGTCACACTGGATCAAACACTGGCCCAAGCCCAGCATTTGTGTACCCACTTTACAGAAGAGACTTAAAAATAGTTGGACAAATTGGAGAGCCAAATAAAAAAGATAAACTTGGCTAGACCTGTCTGGAAAGACAGATCCAAAGAGCATTAAAAAAGGGATATGATGAAGGAGAAATTGTTGAAGCCATTATTCAGGCATAGTTCCTGGAACAAAACTGAAGAGTTACCTGGAGAGCACAGTTGATTTGACACTAATGGGATAGGCTCCAGCCCCCCCGTGACCCAAAAAGGATTAAGCAGGAGAAGATGAATGGCTCTCAGACAGATATTAAGGACTCATTATATCGAAAAAGATGCTACAGAGTTGTATCACTCCCTCACATGTGCAGTTCAAGAGCCACGGGAAATGCCAATTCAGTTTTTGGTGTGAGCCATGGACCAGAGGCAACAAGTCATCCTTGCTTCAGAGAGAGGGGAGTCAGCGCTAAAGTACAGCCTCGAGCTGATACAAAATCAGTTTCTCCAAACAGTACTCACTGGCATTCATGATGATTCCATCCGAGCAGATGTAAAGCCATACTTACAAGACCCAAAGGTAAAGGATGAAGTTCTGTTGGAAAAAATGACACCAGCATACAGCCTGAAAATGGAGAGAAAGAACAAATTGTCAACCACCCTAAAAACAAAACAATAAAAGTGGCAGCTGTAACTGAGGAAAATGAAAAGACTGAAAAAGAACGCTCCAGACACAAATCAAGCAGCAAGAACAAACACGGTGAAGCACACAAGCGAGACACATTGATGGAGAAGGTCGAGGAAGGCAATAAAGCTATTTGCGAGGCTATCCAAAACCTCATCATGCACACTGCAAGCCTCAGCCAGACTCCTAAGCCCCAAGCCATGAAAGTGCATGAGCAGCCAAACAGAAAATATCGGCCACAGCCCAGACTGGTGAACATCAGACAATGTCAGCAGTGCCAGGTGTCCAACCCCAAAGGGAAGTGTTACCACTGCTACAAATGTGGCAGCACAGAGCATTGGGCTGCTGGTTGTTGTACAAGAACCATCTCAGCCACCACCAATAAGACTGAAACCCTGCTATGTCCTTAGGAGAGGACAGAAAAATGTAGCCAGTTGAACCTAAAAGCACCTCTAACTGGTAAATGTCACGCCGCGCCATTCATCAGCGGCGCCACCTGCTCACGCACCTGCTACTCGTCAGCGGCGAAGGATAAAAGCCGCCTCGCCCTGAGCGTCGGCCTGAAGCCGTAGACTTCATTTCCTTTGTATGGACTTCTACCACATTCTCTTCAGCATCCTCTTCTCCGGTAAGAAGTTCACTTACCTCATCTCTCCAGTCTGCTCCCCTGTGCACAGGTGGATTCCTCGGCGGCGGACAATCCCGTCCCTCGTCTCTCCTCGCTGCTGCACCGAGCCCTGCAGGTGGCTGTCTCCCGGGCTTCCATCCTTGAAGCGCCAGTCATCTGCCCAAACAAGTAAGCTTCTCTCCCTCGCCTATTCTCCTCCCGTGTTGGTGTGTGCTCATCACCCTGTGTCTGATTTCTCCCATAGGGTTGCCGGCTGAACGGTCTCCTGCCTCTGGGTCCGAAGCAGACGCCACCACCAACACATTAACATTCCGCAGACACGCACCCAAACATCCCTGTTGTTAATAAACAGTTTGAACTACTCTGAGCCTGTGTGTGTGCGTCTCCTGAGCCGAACGTTATGTCAGTACGGCTTCAGCAGAGCGGCTCGGCGGACGGCGGGCTCGCACACCGGTTTACCATCCTCGAGGCTCGGGTGGATCAGATTGTTTATCAGCAACAGGTGGTTCTTAATCAATTATTAGAACTGACTAACCGATTGAACCGCTTGGACCCCCAACAGCCGTTCCTCCCGACTCGCCAGGGTGGCGCGGCTCCTGCTGTTCCAGCGGCCGTCCAGCCGGCTCCAGTGGCACCGGTTCGGCTCACGCCGATTCCGACCCCCGCCCGCTTTAGCGGTAAGCTCGGCGGAGCGCGGGGGTTTATTATGCAGTGTGAGTCCGTGTTCCACCGTGTGCCCGGAGATTTTCCCTCGGATCACAGCCGAATTGGTTACATAGGGAATCTTCTGGAGGGGCGTGCGTTAACCTGGACCTACGCCGTAATGGCGAGGCCCAGTTATGCCACCCTCACCTATGACCAATTCGTGAGGCGCTTTCTGGAGGTCTTTGACCACTCACAAACCGAAACGGTCCAGGTCGATCGGCTTCTCGCTCTCCAGCAGGGAAGCCGGTCGGCAGCGGACCACTCGGTCGACTTCCGGGTAGCGGCGGAGGAATTGGGCTGGGAGGAACGCTCCCTCTGTGGCCTGTTCCTCCGCAGCCTCAATAGTGATCTGAGGGATGAACTGGCTGGTCGGGATATCCCTGGGACGCTAGCGGAGCTGACATCCTTAGCGATAAGTTTGGATAACAGGCTGCGCGAGCGCTCCTCGGGGCGGAGGTCTTCTTCTTCTCGCCCTCGTGGAGCCTCGCCGCACCTGTTCCAAGCTCGCCCCCTGGCGGCGCCGCCAGCATCGCGCCCCGAGGAGTCGGAGCCGATGGTGACGGGCTGGACTAAACTTTCCCCTGTGGAGAAACAACGCCGCCGTGAGTTGGGCCTCTGCATGTATTGCGGAGGCGACCAACACACCGTGGAGCGTTGTCCACGGAAAGCCAGTCGGTGGGGTCCGCGAGTCACTGTTGGAAGCCTCGCGGATGTCAATCGGTTAGGATCACTTACTCAATTGAAGCTGCCCATCCGTTTCTGCCATAACTCTACTGGGCACCTCACCCACGCACTGGTGGATTCGGGCGCAGAAGGCAGCTTCATTTCACAAAGCCTGGCAACCCGATTGGGCATCCGCTGCCAGGCACTCAACACTCCCATCTCCCTGATCCACCTCTCCCGTGCCACCCTCGGGAGAGTGACACATCAAACTGTTCCCCTACCGGTCATCATCTCGGGAAACCACCGGGAGGAAATGACCTTTTACGTCCTTCCCAACTCTGTGTCGCCCGTCATCCTGGGGTATCCCTGGCTCCGCCTTCACAATCCGGTCCTGGATTGGAGATCAGCTGGGATCTCGGCATGGAGTACGTTCTGTATGGGCACCTGCCTTCAGTCCGCTGCCTGCTCTCCGTCCGCTCCTCCCCCTGCTACGGACGCTGCACCCCCGGACCTGTCTCTGGTGCCCCCAGAATTTCACGACCTGGGTATAGTGTTCAGCAAAGCAAAAGCTATGTCTCTTCCCCCTCATCGGCCCTATGACTGCGCCATCAACCTCCGCCAGGGGGCTCCCTTACCTTCTGGTCGCCTTTACAGCCTGTCTGCGCCGGAGAAGGAGACGATGAACGCCTACCTGAAGGAGTCATTAAGTGCTGGGATTATCCGCCCATCATCGTCACCCGTGGGGGCAGGGTTCTTCTTCGTGGGGAAAAAGGATGGGTCCCTCCGCCCTTGTATCGACTACCGGGCCCTCAACAATATCACGGAGAGGGACCGTTACACCCTGCCTCTCATGGACACTGCTTTCCACTCCCTCCAGGGGGCGACCTGGTTCACCAAGCTGGACCTACGCAGCGCTTACCACCTCGTCCGGATCCGGGAGGGAGATGAGTGGAAAACGGCCTTCCGTACCCCGAACGGCCACTTTGAATATCTGGTGATGCCGTTCGGGTTGACCAACGCTCCTGCAGTCTTCCAGCGCCTCATTAATGACGTCCTCCGGGACTTCATTGGCCTTTTCGTGTTCGTCTACCTGGACGATATTCTCATCTTCTCCAAGTCCAGGGATGAGCACCAGGTCCACGTGAGGCGGGTCCTCCAAAGGCTGCTGGAGAATCGTCTGTACGTTAAGGCGGAAAAGTGTGAATTTTACGCCAGGAGTACATCCTTCCTGGGGTTCATCATCGCCCACGATAAGGTGCTCCCCGACCCAGAGAAGGTAAAGGCGGTGGTGGAATGGCCCACACCTGCATCTCGGAAACAGGTGCAGCAATTTGTTGGCTTCGCCAATTTCTACCGCCGCTTTGTCCCCAACTTCAGTGCCATCGTGGGACCACTGACCCGCCTCACGTCCCCGAAGGTCCCGTTCCGGTGGACCGAAGAGGTCGCTGCCGCCTTTGAGGCGCTGAAGGCGGAATTCTCCTCCTCCCGGGTCCTTCGCCAGGTCGACCCCGCGCTGCAGTGCATTGTAGAGGTAGACGCCTCGGACACGGGAGTGGGAGCAGTGCTGTCCCAGCGGTCACCGGACGATGGCGCCAAGCCACCGTGCGCCTTCTTCTCCCGGCGCTTGTCCCCGGCGGAGAGGAACTACGATGTGGGGGACAGAGAGCTCTTGGCCATCAAGCTCGCCCTGCAGGAGTGGCGCCACTGGTTGGAGGGGGCAAGCCTGCCGTTTGTGGTCCTCACGGACCACAAGAACCTGGAATACTTACGGTCTGCCAAGCGCCTGAACGCCCGCCAGGCGCGCTGGTCCCTGTTCTTCGCCAGGTTCCAATTTTCCATCACCTTCAGGCCTGGCTCTAAGAACGTCCTGCCTGACGCCCTCTCCAGGCAGTTCGCCCCCGTGGAGTCGGAGGAGGCGCCCCACTCCATCCTGCCCAGGTCGTGCGTCGTGGGAGCCATCTCGTGGGACATTGAGAGCAAGATCCGGAAGGCACAGGAGGTGGAACCTGACCCTGGCGGCGGACCGGAGGGGAGGCTGTTCGTGCCATCCACGGTCCGAGGAGAGGTCATCCATTGGCTCCACACCTCCAAGCTCACCTGTCACCCTGGCACCTCCCGGATGATAGATCTCCTCCAACGGTCCTTTTGGTGGCCAGGCCTGCGGAGGGATGCAGCCCGCTACGCCCGGGCTTGCCCAATCTGTGCCACCTGCAAGTCGGGAAATGCCCCTCCAGCGGGTCTGCTCCAGCCCCTGCCCGTCCCTGGCAGGCCCTGGTCGCACATCGCTCTGGATTTCGTCACCGGACTCCCCATCTCCAACTCCTATGACACCATCCTGACCATCGTGGACCGCTTCTCCAAGGCCGTGCACTTCGTCCCCCTGCGAGGCCTCCCTACTGCCCTGGAGACGGCGGACCTCCTCGTCCAACACGTGGTCAGGCTGCATGGGATTCCGGTGGACGTGGTCTCGGACCGGGGCCCCCAGTTTTCATCTGAGGTTTGGAGGTCTTTCTGCAACGCCATCGGAGCCAAGGTGAGCCTCTCCTCTGGCCATCACCCCCAATCCAACGGGCAGTGTGAGAGGACCAACCAGGAGCTGGAGGCTGCGCTCCGCTGTGTGTCCAGATCCAAACCCGCGTCCTGGAGCAACCATCTTGCCTGGGTTGAATATGCCCACAACACCGCTCACTCTTCTGCTACAGGGATGTCCCCCTTCAAAGCGTCCCTGGGTTACGACCCCCCGCTGTTTCCGGAGCAGGAGAGTGAGGTAACTGTCCCGTCAGTTAGGGCCCATCTCAGGCAGTTCCGCTCCACCTGGGCTGCCGCGCGCCATGCGCTATTGCGCACAGCGGAGCGCAACAGGACTGTGGCGGACCGGCGTAGGAGACCTGCCCCGGCGTACAGAGTTGGGCAGTTTGTTTACATTTCCACCCAGGACGTCACTCTAAAAGGCGAGAGGAGAAAGCTGGCACAGCGCTTCATGGGTCCCTACCCCATCACCCGGATCATCAACCCGGTGGCTGTGCGCGTGGCTATTCCCCCCTCCCTCCGCATTCATCCTACTTTCCACGTGTCGAAGGTGAAGCTGGCAGTCACCGACCCCCTTTGCCCTCCTCCTGCAGCGCAACCCGCGCCCCGGATGATTGGTGGCCATCCGGCCTGGTCCGCCTCCTCCATCCTGGACTCCCGGCGCCGGGGTCGTGGGTTGCAATACTTGGTGGACTGGGAGGGCTATGGGCCCGAGCATCGACAGTGGGTGCCCCCGTCGTTTGTGTTGGACCCATCGCTCATCGCGGACTTCCACCGAGCGCACCCGGATAAGCCATCGCCAGGAGGCGCTGCTAGAGGGGGGAGTACTGTCACGCCGCGCCATTCATCAGCGGCGCCACCTGCTCACGCACCTGCTACTCGTCAGCGGCGAAGGATAAAAGCCGCCTCGCCCTGAGCGTCGGCCTGAAGCCGTAGACTTCATTTCCTTTGTATGGACTTCTACCACATTCTCTTCAGCATCCTCTTCTCCGGTAAGAAGTTCACTTACCTCATCTCTCCAGTCTGCTCCACTGTGCACAGGTGGATTCCTCAGCGGCGGACAATCCCGTCCCTCGTCTCTCCTCGCTGCTGCACCGAGCCCTGCAGGTGGCTGTCTCCCGGGCTTCCATCCTTGAAGCGCCAGTCATCTGCCCAAACAAGTAAGCTTCTCTCCCTCGCCTATTCTCCTCCCGTGTTGGTGTGTGCTCATCACCCTGTGTCTGATTTCTCCCATAGGGTTGCCGGCTGAACGGTCTCCTGCCTCTGGGTCCGAAGCAGACGCCACCACCAACACATTAACATTCCGCAGACACGCACCCAAACATCCCTGTTGTTAATAAACAGTTTGAACTACTCTGAGCCTGTGTGTGTGCGTCTCCTGAGCCGAACGTTATGTCAGTAAACAACAGCAAACTGCCAAGCTGGTGGGGAAGAGATGCCTCATTCGAGCCTCGCTGGATAGTGTTGACACTGCAGTTTTATAGGACACTGGCTCACATGTGTCAATTGTCGGAGCAGACTGGAAAAAGAGACACCTGCCAGGAGTTGAGGTGAGACAAGTAGCAGAGCTACTTGAAGAAGGTGTATTAGACCTCTCAGCAGCAAACGGAACAGACATTCCATATGAGGGATGGATGGGAATTGAATTTACCCTGTCTAAAAATATTGTGTCTGGAATGAGTGATAAACCAATTTTGTTCCAATTCTGGTTTCCAGCAGTAAATTCGAACGCCCCATCATAAGGTTTAATGTAACTGAGGAATTGGCACTGACAAATGACACAACTGAAAATTGTTTCCCATCTGGTCACATGGTGCAGATATTGTCCTCGGCACTTGAAGTGGGGTGCAGAACCGCCAGAGCTGTCTTGTTCATCCTAAAGAGACAAAAGAATGAAAGCAGACCCCACATAGCCAGACTAGGCAAACGACCTGTGACCATACCAAGAGTGAAAACCATGGGGGTGGAATGTGGTCATCTGAACAAGAGAATGCTGACTGGATCACAGGTAGTGCTGGAACCAAATCTGGAAACACCATGGCCCACAAGGTTGGCCATCAGAGAGCAGTTAATACAGCTACCACAAGAGGGCAGTAAGAGAATAACAGTGACTGTTGAGAACCAAACTGACAACGATATCATGCTGTGTGGCCGCACAACACTTTGCTGGCTATATAGTGTAGATGCAGTCTACTCACTGGAGACAAAACCTGTGGAGGGCCAGGAACCTCGGTCATCTCCCAGCAATGTCACACCCCCTATAGAGCAGTCCAGCCATACATCACAAGGTGAACCCTGGGATCCACCTGTGGACCAGAGTCATCTGTCTGATGAGCAGCGGAAACAAGTACAGCAGATGCTGAGAGACGAATGTGATGTCTTTGCGAAAGATGACTGGGACACTGGGTGTGTAAAAGACTTGGAGATGGATATACAGCTAAAAGATAGTGTCCCTGTGCAGAAAGCATACAATGCAATACCTCAACACCTCTACCAAGAAGTAAAAACACACCTACAAGATCTACTCAAGAGACTGGGTCCAAAAATCCTGCTTGTCATACTCTTCGCCTGTAATATTTATCAGGAAAAAAGATGGAGGTCTCCGCCTATGTGTAGACTATAGACTATTAAATGGAAAGACACTGCCTGATCATTACCCCATCCCAAGGATTCAAGAAATCCTTGAAAACCTGGGAGGAAATTCTTGGTTCACTGTACCTGACCAGGGGAAGGCCTACCATCAGGGCTTCATGAGTGAGAAAAGATGGCCTTGTACAGCATTCATAACACCTTGGGGACTTTATGAATGTGTCAGAATCCCTTTCGGACCGACCAATGCCCCGGCTGCTTTTCAGCGCTACATGGAGGGATGCCTGGGGGATCTCAGGGATGAAATCTGTGTGCCATATTTGGATGATGTACAGTTTTGAACAACACATCCAAAATGTGAAGGAGGTGTTACAGTGGCAAAAACAGTGTGGCATGAAGTTAAGACCAAAGAAGTGTGTCTTCTTCAAACTGGAAGTGTGTTATGTGGGTCGCATAATATCTGAGGAGGGATACACAATGGACCCCAAAGAAGTCGAGGTAGTGCAGGCTCTGAGATACGAGGTGCCAACCACTGTTCGGAAGGTGAGAAAGTTGATGGTTTTTTTCAGTTACTACAGACCCTACATACCAGACTTTTCCTGTATGGTCAAGCCCCTGTATGAGCTGCTAGCCAAACCAAAGTCAGCTCAGAAGAACAATCAAAAGAAAAAGGGGACTGATCATCAACACACTCAGTTACCACCATCCTATCCAGTTCAGTGGACTGAGACCCACCAATGAATACTTAACAGTATAGTTGACCAACTGACAAACCCTCCTATCATGGCCTACCCAGACCTTGAGAAACCCTTTGTCTTGCATGTGGATGCCTCAGAAGAAGGGCTAGGTGCAGTGTTATATCAATGGCAAGAGGGGTCTCTTCAAGTCATAGGATACGGATCCAGAACTCTGACAGCAGCAGAGAAGAACTACAAATTGCACTCGGGCAAATTAGAGTTCCTGGCTTTCAAGTGGGCTATAACAGAGCACTTTCGGGACTACTTGTTCCACCACATTTCACTGTATATAGTGACAATAACCCCCTTATGTATGCCACCAAATCAGCAAAACTTAATGCCACGGGACATCGTTGGGTAGCAGAACTGGCAGACTATAGGTTCACCCTCAAATATAGGCCTAGATCAGTAAACCGAGATGCTGATTTTCTTTCCTGGAGAGCAAAGCCCATTGAGGCAG
Source organism: Pholidichthys leucotaenia (assembly GCA_020510985.1). NCBI lineage: Eukaryota > Metazoa > Chordata > Actinopteri > Cichliformes > Pholidichthyidae > Pholidichthys > Pholidichthys leucotaenia. The sequence goes on from CM035841.1 coordinate 432,000,488, forward strand.
TCATGCAAGAGTGCACAAAAAAGTTGCATCAGGAGATCGTTGATTCCATTCGGCAAGCATTCAAGGGGAAAAGAACACTGGATCTCTGCAGTCACCTGTAATATTGATGCACTTGCACAAGAAAGTAGTACCTCTTCCCCGATCAAGCCTATGGCAGTGGAGGAAATCAGAACTGCACAAGAGGCAGATCAAGTTTATAACAGTCAAGTACCTGAAAAGAACACATACTCCACTGAAGCAGAAGCAGAAGCTGGCAGAGGGTGAAGCCGTTAGACGGCTTATCAGAGAATGGCCCCGCCTGCGAGTTGATGGAGACGGAATCCTCAGAAGAGAGACGGTATCCAAAACGCAGCTGGTCATTCCTGAATCTTTGAAGCCTACCATCTACAAACACATGAGGAGATGGGGCACCTGGGTGCAGAGAGAATGGTAGCCCTCGCCAGGAAACTTTATTTTTTGGCCAAAGATGAGGCATGAGACGGAACACTATGTGACTCAGGTGTGTCAATGCTTAAAAAGGAAGAAACCAAACAGGGTAACCAGGACCCCTATCCAGAGCATTGAGACGTCAGCACCGTTCGAGATGATCTCAATTGATTACCTGCATTTGGAAAGACATAAGGGAGGGGAAGAATACATACTAGTGGTTGTGGACCATTTTACCAAATATGCGCAGGCTTATGCAACAAAGGACAAATATGGGAAGACTGCAGCCAGAAAACTCTTTGGTGATTTTATCATACGCTTTGGTTTTCCATCCAAGATACACCACGATCAAGGCAGAGTTTGAAAACAACCTCTTTCACAAGCTCCAGAATTATTGTGGTATTCATTACTCCCGCACTTCTCCATATCATCCCCAAGCAAATCCGGCAGACCGCTTCAACAGGACGCTGCTAGGCATGCTGGGCACACTTGAGGAGACACAAAAGTCTAGGTGAAAGGAGCACCTAAATAAAGTGGTTCATGCCTACAATTAAACTGCAGATGAAGCCACAGGTTTCTCTCCTTTCTTCCTCCTTTTTGGTTGTGAACCAATCTTGCCAGTCGACCTAGTGCTCCCAAAAGCGAGAGAAAAAGAGAACCAGACATATACAGGTTATACAGAGAAGTGGAGAGAAGCTATGCAAGAAGCCTATGCTATTGCATTGGGAAACATGAAAAAGAGTGCAAAAATGGGGCAAAGAAGCTACAACTAACACACTTGGAGCTCCACCCTTGAACCAGGCAATCATGTGTTGGTGAGAAATTTAACACCTAGAGGTGGCCCCGGGAAGTTGCGTAGTAACTGGGAGGACACAGTCTATGTCATCAGAGAAAGGACGGCTCCTAACAGCCCAGTGTATGTGGTCGAACCACTGCAAAGTAATGCAAGAAAGTGTTACACTGAAACCTACTCTTGCCATGCCCATATCTGGTTGAAAAACCAGAGGTCACTGTTCCCAGTCAGGAAGAAACCCCCCCCCCCCCAAAAAAGAAATAAAGGGAAGCAAACAATGAGAAATAATCAGAAAGTCAGATGTAACCCTGACCTGGCAGACTCAGATAATTCCAGTGAAGAAGACTACCAGGTATGGACAAAAACAAAACAGGCTGCTCATCACCTCAACCCAGAAGCAGGTGAATTTTATCCAAAAATGGAGAGGCAGCGAGAAGGGCAAGAGGATACAATCATGTCTGAGGAAGATTCGGCAAAAGAGATGCAGATCGATGTTCTTGCTACTGAACCTGAGAGTGAAGAGAGGAATGTTGAATCTGACAATGGAGAGAGTCACCCGGAGATGCAAAGGGCAACAGCAGTAAGAGCCAGGCCACCCAAGCGCATCTACACCTATGATCAGCTGGGTCAGCCAATGTTCAGACCTCTGAAGACATGTGGTGTCAGCTTGAAGCAGCCCCTGAGAATCAACCATGATCCCTCTACGAGACCATTGTTCATGTATCCTTTCTCTAATGATGAATGAGAGAATGTTATGCTATTCATAACTAAATTCATTGATTTAGTCATTCATTTCACATTTTAGCTATTGCTTACTAAATGTTAGTTTTAGGGGTATGGGCTCACTTTTAGTTCAGAATATATTGTAGCTCAAATATAAACAGAGTATTTAAAATTAATTACAAAAACAGATGGTTATTTGTGTACTTAAAAATGAGACAATAGTGTCACGATTGCTGTGTAAAAAAACAAAACAAAAAAAACAGTGATATATAGACTTAATGAGATGAAATGGGTGGCACCAAAATGTGTATGAAACATAAGGTTGGGTGTACATGGTAATTTCCTTGTCCCTTTGGGAAGATTGGGAGGGCCCACCAATCCTTCAATGGACTATTCACCCTTCAATACTGATAGACTATGGACATTTACCAAGCTATGACAAAGAGGAAGATGAGAACAAACATACATGAATTGTTTTGCAACAGCAGCAGCTTGAGCGGAGAAGAACACTGAAAAATGGTAATTCCTCCTTTTCCTCGAAAAAATGCCATTGTTGTAACTACAAAAAGTGTGTGTCACTCTTGCGTTATAACCGGTGAACAAACTGGCGTATTAGCACATCTGCACTCCCCATAGGGCTGGGGCGAAACTACAAATAATAGTTGTGCTTATACGTCAACTGCTTGACCTGGTAGACGAAAAAAGTGAAGCATATACACAACCGCGTACATGCCAGCCTCGTCCAAAGTGGACACGCACCTCAGCAGACCAGAGTGGGAAAGTACCATAAATCCAGCTTAAGATTTAAATGTCAGATTATGGCAGTCGTGTACGTTAGTTTCAACTTCCCTTTTTGTGGAAAGCATCAGAAATTACCCAAAAGAAGAACATGCACTTTACCAAGATGCACCTTAAAGGGCTGATGACACAATCTTGACATTTTTTAGGATGTTGTGTAAACCCAAAAGTCATTGTCGATGATCAATATAACATTTACAATCGCACCTGCGTAAACTAGTTATCATCAAAAAACAGCAGCCGCTGACTAGACTGTGGTGCCGTTCACCGAATTAAGGGAGGCACCCCCATGACGCAAGCGGGAGAACGGACTCCGGTGTTGTTGACTGGAATGACAGCAGCTTTGTAGCTCACAGTTTCTCTGGTTTCTTGTTTTAATTTTATGGCTGTGCCTTCGCATTCTGTCGCAGGCTTAGATAAGATAAGATAAGCCTTTATTAGTCCCACAACGGGGAAATTCCAGGATTGCAACAGCACAGGGATAGCAACACTCAGAGCAACAATCAGAAGGCAAGAAAAAAAAAAACAAGCAAGCAAGAGCAGCTAATATACATATGTACATATTACTATAAAATATATATATACACACACACAGACACACAGTGCAGAGCATTGTAGCTGGATGGAATAAATATATGAATATATAAACACACAGTGCAGAGCATTGTAGCTAGATGGAATAAATATGTAAGTATATAAACACACACAGTGCGGAGCATTGTAGCTAGATGGAATAAATATATAGATATATAAAAACACAGTGCGGAGCATTGTAGCTAGATGGAATAAATATATAGATATATAAATATGAACACATCCAGTGCTGAGCATTGTAGCTAGATGGAATAAATATGTAAATATATAAACACACACAGTGCAGAGCATTGTAGCTAGATGGGATGAAACAGCATAACCGTCTACTTAGTTATCCTACATGGTATGATTATGTGCCCATACATATTCTCACCCTCCATAGCGACCGGTATTTTCCTAGTTGTATGCCGGAGGGGACCATTGTGTAAGTCTATTGCATCTTTTGCATTTAAAAACTATTAGTTTGTTACGTCTTTTTGCTATCTCTGCGAGCAGCCCTGCTTAGGTTGTACAGTCTGACAGCCGTTGGTAGGAAGGACCTACGAAACCTCTCGGTTGTGCACCTGGGATGATGTAGTCTGCTGCTAAATGAGCTCCTCAGTGCATTCAGTACGTCCTGCATAGGGTGGAACTCGGACTCCAGCAGAGATGACAGTTTAGCCACCGTCCTTCTCTCTCCTATCTCCTTCACCAGATCAAGGCGCTGCCCCAGGACAGAGCTAGCTTTCTTAATCAGTTTGTTCAGTCTCTTCCTATCGGCTGCTGTAATGCCACTGCCCCAGCAGACCACTCCAAAAGTGATGGCTGATGCCACCACCGTGTCATAGAATGTCTTCAGCAGCGCCCCTTGTACACCAAAAGACCTGAGTCTCCTCAGCAGGAACAGCCTGCGCTGTCCCTTCTTGTAGAGTGCGTCAGTATTGTGTGACCAGATAAACATAAACACTAGATAAACATCAAACCGTGAAAGACCACATCACACGCTTCAGCTCCAACTGTTATTAAGTCTCCTCGTGCGCTTTTATGCAGGAGGAGTGCTCCTGTTCACTGTGAAAACGAATTTAGATCAGTTTGAGTTAACAGACTATGGAAACAACGTAAATTTATGGAGAAAGTTTTACTATTTATATGAAAAGTTCCAGATTACTCTTAAGAAAATAAAAACGGAATTTTAATGAAAAGGAGTTATGTTAATGGATCCTTAATTTGCATCTGATTAGATATCAAATTATTATCGAACCTCAGACGTTTAATTCAGCAGATGGATAAAGAAAGTGCAGCTCACATGCTTTGTTGTTGAAGATTTGAAGTTGTGTTCTTTCGTCGTCCTCGTGAAGCTTTCGATGTGTTGATCAGTGCCAAAACCCAGAATATTTGTCCAGCAAATATTCGGTTGTCACAAGATGAGATTTTGATGTGTTGATCACCGGGGCTGTGATCTGGCCCAGGGCGTTTAATCTTCGTGGTGAGCTGCGTCTCCTTTCCTCTCCGTTGGCAAGCGGCTTCTCTGAGCAATTCGATTAATAATTAAATATATAAGAAAAGATAGATAAGATAAGCCTTTATTAGTCCCACAATGGGGAAATTCCAGGATTGCAACAGCACAGGGATAGCAACACTCAGAGCAACAATCAGAAGGCAAGAGAAAAACAAGAGCAGCGAGTATACATATGTACATATAAATATAAATATATATACATATATATAGACACAGTGCGGAGCATTATAGCTAGATGGAATAAATATATAAATATATAAACACAGTGCGGAGCATTGTAGCTAGATGGAATAAATATATAAATATATAAACACACAGTGCGGAGCATTGTAGCTAGATGGAATGAAACAGCATAACCGTCTACTTAGTTATCCTACATGGTATGATTATGTACCCATACATATTCTCACCCTCCATAGCGACCGGTATTTTCCTAGTTGTATACCGGAGGGGACCATTGTGTAAGTCTATTGCGTCTTTTGCATTCAATACTATTAGGCTGTCACGTCTTTTTGCTATCTCTGCGAGCAGCCCTGCTTAGGTTGTACAGTCTGACAACCGTAGGTAGGAAGGACCTGCGAAACCTCTCGGTTGTGCACCTAGGATGATGTAGTCTGCTGCTAAATGAGCTCCTCAGTGCATTCAGTATGTCCTGCATAGGGTGGAACTCGGACTCCAGCAGAGATGACAGTTTAGCCACCATCCTTCTCTCTCCCATCTCCTCCACTGGGTCAAGGCGCTGCCCCAGGACAGATCTAGCTTTCTTGATCAGTTTGTTCAGTCTCTTCCTATCGGCTGCTGTAATGCCACTGCCCCAGCAGACCACTCCAAAAGTGATGGCTGATGCCACCACCGTGTCGTAGAATGTCTTCAGCAGCGCCCCTTGTACACCAAAAGACCTGAGTCTCCTCAGTAGGAACAGCCTGCGCTGTCCCTTCTTGTAGAGTGCGTCGGTATTGTGTGACCAGTCTAGTTTATTGTTCAGATGAACACCAAGGTACTTGTAGGATGTCACCATCTCAATGTCTGTTCCCTGTATATTTACTGGTGCTGTGAGGGGTTGTCCTTGCCTGCGGCAGTCCACCACCAGCAACTTAGTTTTCCTCACGTTGATCTGGAGGCAGTTCCGATGGCACCAGTCCACGAAGTCCTGGATAAGCCCTCTGTACTCAGCTTCATCTCCGTTGGAGATGAGGTCAATGATCGCAGAGTCATCAGAAAACTTCTGTAGATGGCAGTGTGTTGTGTGAGAAGTCTGCAGTATAAAGGGTTAACAGGAAGGGAGCCAAAACCATTCCCTGGGGGGCCGCCGTGCTACCGATGATCGTGTTGGACACACAGTCCCGGGTTCTCACAAACTGAGGCGGGTTTATGAGGTAGTCCAGGATCCATGATGACAAGTGCTGGTCCACCCCTGCGCACAGCAGCTTGTCCTTCAGGATCATCGGTTGGATGGTGTTGAAAGCACTGGAGAAGTCAAAGAACATGATCCTCACTGCATTCCCGGGCTTCTCCAGGTGGGACAGAGAACGGTGAAGGAGGAACATCAACGCATCCTCCACCCCAATGCCATGCTGGTAGGCGAACTGGAGTGGATCCATCGCTGGTCCCACCAGGGGGCGGAGGTGAGCAAGAAGCAGTCTCTCCAGGGTCTTCATCATGTGGGACGTCAGGGCCACTGGTCTGTAGCTGTTCAGATCTTTGGGGTGGGAAGTCTTTGGTACAGGTACCACACAAGATGTTTTCCACAACTGTGGTACCCTCCCCAGCTTCAGGCTCAGGTTGAAGATGTACTCCACAATCCCACACAGCTGGTCTGCACAGGACTTGAGGAGCTTTGCGCTGATGCTGTCCGGTCCCGACGCTTTCCTTGCCTTGATCTTCCTCAGCTCCGTCCTCACCTGGGTCTTAGTGAGGGTCAGGTTGGGGGGCTGTGTGTTGGGAGTGGGGGGGGGGGGTGTTGGTGGAGTGAGGAGTGGGCAGCAGGACTTGATGTCTTCAGAGGCAGCAGTGGTTGTTGTGCAGTCGAGGGGGAGGGTGGGGGGGAGGGTCTAATATCTAATCCGATCTCAAATTAAAAGAGTTTCGGACTTTAAATAAAAGAGCTTCTGGTGTGGGATTGGCCAATAAAAATATTATAAAAATAAAGTCAAGATTAAAGCTTACATTAAAATTAAAAACGGTGGTTTTACAGAAAGTTTAACAGGAAAAAAAAGTGTTAGAAATAAACATCTAGGATTGGAGTTTAACTCATGATTAGAATGAGCTCATCGAGGAAGAATTCCTAGGCATTTAAAGAAAAACGTTAAAATACAAAGAGGTTACAACAAAACATGATATTTCAAGCTCTGTGATCGTAGGAAGGAAAACACGTGGGATAATTCCCTTTGTGTTCAGGCAGTCTTTTGTTCTCCCGAAAAGTTCTCTGCTGTGTAGTCATGAATACAAAGAGAAGGTGACGAAAAGAGAAAAGGGGTAAAGAGTGTCTCTCTGAAAATCTGGCTGAAATCTGGCAAACAAGAGGATACCATTTCCTTTTATCTGTGGAGAATTTTCGCGGGCCTCCGTGACTGACAGGAGCCCCCAGCCAATAAGCTTCCTTTGTGGGCGGGCTTTATGAACTTTTAGTTCAATAAACAAACAGTCTATTGTCTGGAGCTTTTGAGAGAGAGCTGTTGTCATGCAGAGATTGGCTGCTGGCAGTCACATGATTTGAGGTATTTTGGCCAATCTTTAACACGTTAATATTCATCTATACATTTATGTATATTCTCTTAGTGATTAATGTAACTTATAAGCAGTGCTTCTAAATTAACATGCAGGAATAAACATTCATTTAAACATTTTTAATATGCATATATATATAAAATCACGGATTAATATACAGTATTTCAAACCTATTACTGATTGTCCAGAATACACCAAGAGTCCATTTGCTTTTCCATGGTGTCCTGAAAAAGGAAGAGGTTTAGAGATGAGTCTTAAGGCTGTGATTAAAAAAAAGGTTTGCTGGTTAAATTCAGCGTGTCCCAGAGTTTAATGCAATGTTTTGCTGTGGATCTTTGTGAGGGGCTTTCCATGTCTCCATGTTTATGGGTTCTATAAAAGTCAAAACAGGAAATGCATTAGGGTGAATTCCTTAGACTGGTTTTAACAAAGGAATGGCGTGTTCAGTTGTGGCCTGGGGTAAAAGAGCAGTTTTTTGACTGTCCTTTTCCTGGGTGAAACAATGTCTTTAAGCAAAAGAATTTTTTATTGATGAGCCAAGTGGGATGATGCTACAGATGTAGTCAGCTTTGAATGATGATCCCAGTTAAACTACTGCTCCAAGATGGCGCCCACAGCGGTCGACATGGTGCTTCGCTGCGCTCTTTGTTTGTTTTTGTTTGTCAATTGTGTGTCTGCTTGCACTTATACCCGTGAAGAACTTTTAAATATCAGGACTTTGACCCCCACGGACCTCCTCCCAGTTTTTCTAGCCCCTGCCGCCGATCTGGTTTATTGTTTGGCTCGGAAAGTGAGACGGCGGAAGAGAGGAAGACGAGCGGGCGCTCTCGTACGACTTCGCAGGAGAGGCTCGCGAACGGCGCTGCCTGGCATATTTCTGTCCAATACCAACTCTCTCTCTAACAAGGTGGATGAACTGAGACTGCTGATGCGTTTTAAGGACCTCGCCTCCTCAGCTGTCCTCTGCTTTACTGAGACCTGGCTCCGGGAAAATATACCGGACAGCGCGCTGTGCCTCGACGGCTTCCAGCTCTTCCGTGCTGATCGTGACACAGAGCTTTCCGGCAAGACCACAGGAGGCGGAGTCTGCTTCTACATCAACTGTAGCTGGTGCTCTGATGTAACGGAAATTTCCAAACACTGTTCTCCTGCCTTGGAATTTCTTGTTATCAACTGCAAGCCTTTTTATTCCCCACGGGAGTTTGCTTCTTTTATACTGATCGCTGTGTACGCCCCTCCCGACGCGGACACGCGCGAAGCTCAGCGCGTGCTCGCGGATCACATTCAACACACAGAGCGGAGTTTTCCAGACTCGCTGATTATTGTGGCTGGCGACTTTAATCAGTGCAATCTGAGCCACGATCTCCCCCGCTACAAACAGTTTATTAAATGCCCCACCAGAGGATTAAACACACTGGATCACTGTTACACCACAGTGAAAGACGCATATCGCGCTGTCCCTCGAGCTGCGCTGGGATTGTCTGATCACGTGATGGTTCACCTCATTCCCACATACAGACAGAGATTGAAGCTCACTAAACCTGTTGTGAGCACTGCGAGGATACGGACCGGTGATGCTGAGGAGAAGCTGGAAGCGTGCATGGAAATATCTGACTGGGGCATGCTTAAAGGAGCCACGCATGATCTGGATGAGTACACGGACACTGTGAACTCATATATCCACTTTTGTGAAGAGAACATTCTTCCATCACGCACCAGGGTGAGTTACTCTAATGACAAACCCTGGTTCACAGCTAAGCTCAGACAGATCAGGAAGGAGAAGGAAGCAGCGCTGAAAAGTGGAGACAGGGGCTGCTACAGGGAGGTTAAATACCGGTTTAACAGAGAGCTGAAGAGGGCTAAATCTGTGTACTCAGAGAGACTCCAGCAGCAGTTCACTGCTAATGATTCGGCTTCCGTGTGGAGAGGACTGAGGCAGATCACCAACTATCGGCCTCAGGCTCCTAAAGGTCAGGATGACAAAGCCCTTTGTCAGAGACTGTCCCAACACTATGCCCGTTTTGACACCTCGTCATCTGTGTCCAACTCCCCCCCTCCCTCCAGCTCCACAGCCTCCACATTCCCTACTTCATTTAAGGCACCCCCCCCCTCCCCCCCTCCCCTTATCATCAGTGAGCAGGATGTGCTCAAACAGTTCTCCAGACTGAACCCGCGCAAGGCCCCCGGCCCAGACGGCGTGTCTCCCTCCACCCTGAGACTCTGTGCGAAACAGCTGGCTCCTGTATTCACAGACATTTTTAACACCTCCCTTAAGTTATGCCACGTGCCGTCCTGCCTCAAATCCTCCACCATCATCCCTGTCCCCAAGAAGCCACGGATCACTGGACTTAATGACTACAGACCTGTAGCGCTCACCTCTGTAGTCATGAAGTCCTTTGAGCGCCTGGTCCTGTCCCACCTCAAGTCCATCACCACCCCTCTCCTGGACCCGCTGCAGTTTGCCTACCGAGCCAACAGGTCTGTAGACGATGCAGTCAACCTGGCCCTCCACTCCATCCTGCAGCACCTGGACTCCCCGGGAACCTACGCCAGGATCCTGTTTGTGGACTTCAGCTCCGCATTCAACACCATCCGCCCCGCTCTGCTCCGGGACAAGCTGTCCCTGCTCAACGTGCCTGACTCCCTCTGCAGGTGGATCATCGACTTCCTGACGGACCGGAGGCAGCATGTGCGGCTGGGAAAGACTGTCTCAGACTATACTAGCATCAGCACCGGATCACCCCAGGGCTGTGTACTTTCCCCCCTACTCTTCTCCCTTTACACCAACTCCTGCACCTCCAGCCACCAGTCTGTCAAGTTGATCAAGTTTGCGGACGACACCACCCTCATCGGGCTCATCTCCAACGGCGACGAGTCCGCCTACAGGAGAGAGGTGGCCCAGCTGGCGTCCTGGTGCAGCAATAACAACCTGCAGCTGAACGCTCTGAAGACAGTGGAGATGATTGTAGACTTCAGGAAAGTCACTACTCCTCTGCCCCCCCTCACCCTCTCAGGCTCTCCCATCACCACTGCTGATTCCTTCCGCTTCCTAGGCACTACCATCACCAGGGACCTCAAATGGGAGCTGACCATCAGCTCACTCATCAAAAAAGCCCAGCAGAGGATGTTCTTCCTGCGGCAGCTGAGGAAGCTCAAGCTACCCACCAAGATGTTAGTGCAGTTCTACACAGCCATCATCGAGTCCATCCTCACCACCTCCATAACCGTGTGGTACGCAGGAGCCACTGCCAGGGACAGACTAAGGCTGCAGCGCGTCGTGCGCACTGCTGAGAAGGTGATCGGCTGCAAGCTCCCATCTCTCCAGGATCTGTACATCTCCAGGACCCGGAGGCGTGCTGGCCGGATCATAGCCGATCCCTCACACCCTGGTCATGTACTGTTTGCCCCCCTCCCCTCTGGTAGAAGACTTCGGTCCATCCAGACTAAAACCTCCCGTCACATGAACAGCTTCTTCCCCTCTGCCATTAGACTGCTGAACACTAAGTGACTCTCGTGCACCATGTACAGCAGCTCAACCAGACTCATGTCAATCATCACTGTTTTCTTCCTGCATTACCGACTGCACTATATAGTTCTCCACAGTATCTGCTGCTGGCTAATATATATTTTAACTGTTGACCAGTATCACTTAATCTTATCCTACACTTTATTACATGTATAGTTTATTTCTCTTATCTTATCATGTTTAATGTTGCAGCATTGTACCGAGACAAATTCCTAGTTTGTGTACTACATGAACAATGGCAATAAACCTGATTCTGATTCTGATTCTGATTCTAAACATCCAGTTTTTGTGTGTCAGTCTGGTTTCCAAGGGACCGCATTTGCGACTAAAAGGCTTGGCAGCGTTGGTCTGTTTGGAGGCCTCAAAAGCCCCTTTTCCACTAGTACCTATATAGCTCAACTTACTTCTACACAGCATTACACAACTCAGTTCGCTTTTGTTTCCATTACACCAGACTACTACCTAAGGTGGGTGGGATTTGTTTACAGCAGGCGATGCAACTGTCCAGTGACGTAAAACAAGCGACACAAGCAAAACAAGATGGCGGAATACGAGGCGACTGCTCGGTCTCTGGCTTTTTGCCAGAGTAAAGGCAAAAAAGGAGAGCCAGAGAAGGCTATAGGCGGCCAGATGACACACTCTGAAAAAGTACTGGAGTGTTTAGGAAGCCATATAGATCAGTATAAAGTGCAGACATTACGATACAAAATAGATCACATATGAAGGTTAGCTAATTATGAATCAGAATCAGAATCAGAATCAGCTTTATTGGCCAAGTATGCACAACACATACAAGGAATTTGACTTTGGCTAAAAACTTGCTCTCGTTGTTCAGGTGAAGGATTTAAATAAGGATTCAATGACAACCAGAGTATGTACAGTAAATTACAGTCTGTCCACGTTTCTATAAAAGGATGCAAATATATACAGGAATATATGCAGTTATTTACTCGGACTAACCACACTTTGCAGAAATATATGAAAAAATATACAATCACACAGTATTTCAATGTGGACTCAGATTCAGTGATATAATGTGAATGAAGTAAAAAGCAGTGTGAGAGTTATGTGCAATGTAATAATGGATGAAAAGTCATGAGTACAGCAAACAGGTAGGACTAGGTGAATGTTAGGAGTTCATCAGAGTGATGGCTTGAGGAAAGAAACTGTTCCTGTGACGGGTGGTTTTGACCTTCAGTGATCTGTAACGACGACCAGAAGATAGAAGTTCAAACAGTTTGTGGCCGGGGTGTGATGGGTCAGCACAGATGTTTCCCGCCCGTTTCCTGGTTATGGACCGATATACATATATATATATACATATATAAGTTCTCAATGGAGGGTAGGTCGGTACCAATGATCCTCTCCGCAGACTTAATGATCCGCTGCAGTCTGGTCTTGTCCTGTTTAGTGGCAGATCCAAACCAGACAGTGATGGAAAAGCAGAGGACAGATTGGATGATGGCGGTATAGAAGACAACCAGCAGCTCCTGAGGCAAATCAAACTTCTTGAGCTGACGCAGAAAAAACAACCTCTGCTGGGCCTTTTTCCGGACAGTGTCAATATGGGAGGACCACTTCAGGTTCCGGGAGATTGTGATACCCAGAAACTTGAAGGAGTCCACAGTGGACACTGTGCTGTTGAGGATGGTGAGTGGGGGGAATGAAGGGGGGTGTCGCCTGAAATCCACAGTCATCTCCACCGTTTTGGCTGGGTTAAGTTCAAGATGGTTCTGGCTGCACCAGAGGATCAGCTGCTCCACCTCCCGCCTGTATGCAGACTCATCATCATCCCGGATCAAACCGATGACTGTGGTGTCGTCCGCAAACTTCAGGAGCTTCACCGAAGGGTCCTCTGAGGTGAAGTCGTTGGAGTAGAGGGAGAAGAGCAGTGGGGAAAGGACACATCCTTGGGGGGCGCCAGTACTAATTTTTCGGGAGCTGGATGTAAATCTCCCTAGCTTCACCTGTTGCCACCTGTCAGTCAGAAAGCTGGAGATCCACTGGCAGGTGGAGGGGGGCACCTTGAGCTGGAGGAGTTTCTGATGAAGAATGCCTGGGATGATGGTGTTGAACGCTGAGCTGAAGTCGACAAACAGGATCCTGGCGTACGTCCCTGGGGAGTCGAGATGTTGCAGGATGTAATGTAGTCCCATATTCACTGCATCATCCACTGACCTGTTTGACCGGTAGGCAAACTGCAGTGGGTCCATCAGGGGGCCTGTGATGACCTTCAGGTGGTTCAGCACCAATCTCTCCAAGGATTTCATGACCACAGAGGTCAGGGCAACAGGTCTGTAGTCGTTTAATCCTGTAATAGAGGGTTTCTTGGGAACTGGAATGATGATGGAGCGTTTGAAGCAGGAAGGCACTTCACGCAGCTCCAGTGATCTGTTAAAGATCCGGGTGAAGATGGGGGCCAACTCGTTGGAGCAGACTCTCAGGCAGGACGGAGACACACCATCAGGTCCTGCAGCCTTCTTGATCTTTTGTCTCTGAAAGACCCGGCGCACCTCCTCTTCACAGATCATTAGTGCTGGTGGGAGGTCAGAGTGGAGGAGGGATGGAGTTCCTGGGGCTGCAGATAATCCTTTTGTGTGGGTGGGAGGTGAGAACTGTAGGTTCTTTTCAAACCTGCAGTAAAAGCTGTTTAGGTCATTAGCCAGCTGGAGGTTTTCCGCAGGGTGGGGGGATGGTCTCCTGTAGTTGGTGATATTCCATAGGCCTCTCCAGACAGAAGCAGAGTTGTTAGCTGAGAAGTTTTTTTGTAACTTCACACTGTAGCTCCTCTTAGCAAGCCTGGTCTCCTTCGTCAGCATGTTTCTGGCCCGCTTGTACAGAGTCCAGTCACCAGTCCTGTAGGCCTCCTCCTTGGTCTGACGTAGCTGCTTCAGTTTAGGAATGAACCAGGGTTTATTGTTGTTGTATATGCAGAAGGTCTTGGTCTGCACACACATGTCCTCGCAGAAACAGGTGTATGACGTCACAGTGTCAGTGAGTTCATTTAGGTTAATGGCTGCAGCTTCAAAAACACTCCAGTCTGTGCAGTCATAGCAGGCTTGTAACTTCAGCTTTGATTCCTCAGTCCATTTCTTCACAGTCCTTACAACAGGCTTGGAAGTTTTTAGTTTCTGTCTGTATGTTGGAATAAGATGGAGCAGGCAGTGGTCAGAAAAACCCAGAGCTGCACGGGGGACGGCATGATAGGCATTTCTTAAAACTGTGTAACAGTGGTCAAGTGTATTTGTGTCCCTGGTGGGACATTTAATATGCTGTCTGTATTTAGGAAGCTCATTTGTGAGATTAGCTCTATTGAAATCACCCAGAATGATAAGCAGAGAGTCTGGATGTTTTTCCTCCACCTCTGCTATCTGGTCAGCGAGGAGCTGCAGTGCCTCCGTTGTATAAGCAGCAGGCGAGATATAAATTCCGACCAGAATAAATGAGGAGAACTCTCGCGGTGAATAAAAGGGTTTACAGTTTATGAACAGTGACTCTAGGTTAGGGCTACAAAACTTCTTCAACACTGTGACATCAGTACACCAACCTTCGTTTATGTAGAAGCAGATTCCACCACCCTTAGTCTTTCCAGAAAATTCTCGGCTGCGATCAGCGCGAAACAGTTGAAATCCGTCCAGACGCACCGCGCTGTCCGGGATGTGTTCACTCAGCCAGGACTCCGTGAAACAAAGGGCGCCAGATCTGCTAAAATCCCGGTTTTTGTGAGTCAGGAGCAGCAGTTCATCCATTTTGTTCGCCAAACTGCGGATATTTGCCAGATGGATCGATGGGAGCGGCGTGCGAAATCCTCGTTTCTTCAGCCTGACTAACGCACCGGCACGTTTACCACGCCGCCTTCGTTTCCGGCCAGCGCCAATAGCCACTGCTCCCACAGCTAAGATGGACTGAAAAAACTTCAGATCAGCAGCAGTAACTGGCGGAGAAGTTGCATTGGGAGGTAGTCTGAGTGAAAGTAGTTCCTCCCTTGAATAGGTGATTCGGACAGAAGAGCAGAAGTCCAAAAAAACACACAAAATTATCAAAAACATCAGAGAGCAGAAGCCAGTGGCTGCCATCCGCGGCGCCATCTTGGATTTTTTTTTTTTTTTTTTTTTTTTTTTGGGATGGAAGGTTAGCTAATAATTCCAAATGCTACTTTACTTTAAGCCCGCCGTACTACATTGTAATGTCGGCAAGTTATCACTATTAGGTATTAAAATATGTATGTCGTGTGTGTTTCAGATGGCTCTCTTGTGGCAAAATTCAAAACAATATACCTTTGTACTTTTTGCAGATGCGTCTCCACTTTTGTTTTGTGTGAAGGTTACCACCAAGTGACACAAATATTAAAAGACTGGAAAAGCTGTCTAAGAACAATCCAGCAATTTGAGAAATCACTTTTGGTTTGGTGTAAGTCTGCCAACAGAATTATGAGCCATAAAGCAGTTTGTGTTAAAATGTTAAATCCCATTAAACCCTAACCCACAGGTGTCCAATCATGTGCCATGGAGGGCCAAGACCCTGCAGGTTCTCTCTTCTACCCAGTCTCTTCAGCAGGTGTTTTCTCTTATCAGCAGTCAGTGGAAGAAATTCAGTGGAATCTGCTGTTGAAGACACTGGTTGGAGGTAAAGCCTGCAGGGTCTTGGCCCTCCATGGCACCTGATTGGACACCCCTGCCCTAACCCATTATTAGAAAATACAGTTGCTAATATGGCCCAGAATTCCTCCATATACTGGTACTATCACTAAAGTGTGCACTGTCTTCTGCACTGGCACATCCAACAATACAGTCTTCAGTTTATAAAATAATTGTTTTTGGTTACTTTTTCTTAAAAATGAGCCATTATTTTCAACACCACTGACAAATGGTTTGCACTGTTGACTCTTTTCCCATTGGTGTCTTAACAGACAAAATAGAAAATCATGATGCAAACACATAAGTCACTAAATTGTTTATTACAATCAGCAGCAAAATCCAGATTATTTAGAAACTGCAAAATTCAAACTGTAAAAAACAAAACAAAACAAAAAAAACTTAGAATGGGTCACAAATGCCGGCCACGCTGCCTCACTGAGAAGCAACTGGATGTGCTGCTCACACTGGTCCCGGTTCAGCAGATCTTCAGCCTGCATCTCTGTAAAAAGTGACGCAAGGTCCAGTTTGGGGTGGATTGTTTTCCTCTTGCCTAGACGAAAGAGAGAAATGGGTGGTGTTTAATTAAAGCAAGTTTAAACATATTTGGGAAATACACTTGTTGCTAAAAGCCAGTGGTGGAATGTGACAAAAAAGTACTTAGTTGTTGTATTTAACCACAATTTTCATGTAGCTGGGCTTCAGTAAAGTAGATTTTACAAGGGCTGGGTTATGTTTAAAATCATTTGATTTTACGGTGGCCTCAGCAATCAGAATGAGTTGATACCTTCAGTTGAATTAAATCTAGTACTTCAACTGAGGGTGTGCATCCCCGAGTATGGAGTCGCTCAGTCAAAGTATGTAATTTTTATCAATGAAAGTTTAGCCACCACTTTGTCACCACTGTGTGTCTCTTCTTGCCCTGGCTTCAAGTGTGGGCGGTGTTTTGTACTTGTATTGCTAAAATATAAAAGGAAGCACTACAGTGGGTCTCAAATATTTGTAATGTGTCCTGTTATAGTACTGCATGAGTTTATTGATAATAGACTATAAACTACAAATATAAACTAAATTATAATGGTGACTGAACTACTTCCATTCCCCAAAGTGCAAGATACACTATTATGAATATAACTCGTAAAGGATCACACAAGTAATCTGACAAATAAACAACAAAAAAACAAACAAAAAAAACCCCCAAGCGGTTTATTTTACAGTGGCTCATATTTGATGTCCCATTCATTTTCAATTATTTTGTAATTAATATTCACACAATCAAATAAGTCTCAGTTCAGTCGCTTTCATATTAAGTGGAAATTGTGCTACTTTAGTTATGGCACTTCATCTATACTTTAACTTAAAAAAGCAAAGGATTTGAGTACTTTGTCCACCACTACTAAAAAAATAATGGGATAAGCAATATGCCAGTCATAACACATTCTGTGTAGCGCTAAATGTTGCCAGCATCAAAGCAGATGCTGGTCGGACTCTAGAACGAAAATACATACAACTTAAGTACATGCACAACACGAAAGTGCAACATGTAAAAAAAAAACACCTTTTTAACCATGATTACCACTAGCTTATTTCATCAGATGTTGTCAACACAAGCGCAAAATACAAGGAGAGCACGGAGTTAGCATTGATGGCTAACTAACTAGCTCATTGTCTGCATACAGGAGACAGCAGGAGACAACGTTGTTGTTTGTTCAAAGTGAACTTTCTACCGCTGGGATAAATAAAGTAAAAGATGCATAACATCACATCATATCACATCACTCACCATCCTCTATATCCTAATATCACGGCTTTCAACTGCTGAGGTCGGGTGCTCCTGTTATTTGCCGGTCTAAGGCCGTAAATTCATTTCGGGTAGCTCCGTCTAGTTCCCTCTGGATTCTCTCATAAGCCAAAAGGCACAGAAACGTCTGCTGGACTGTGGTGTTGATTTCTGTGGGTCTGATTTCTGTGAAGCCATTCTATCATTGTTGTTTATACTGATACTTGCTTGCTGGCTCACAGACGAATCTTTGCAAATGGCGTCTTGAGATTCTGTTTAACGTTGCCATCATGATGTTACACCCGGACCAATCAGTGGCCTGCAGTCTTTTGACGTCACATTTTCAGGTTGACATGGTTTGCTTCGAACCACCCTGGAGCGGGCACTAAATTTTGGGATGAAAATCGTATCAGTTCCTTATGGAAAAGCCTACAAAGTGTGCCAAATCAAAGTGAGTAGGGCCAAACAGGTACTAGCAGAAAAGGGGTATTAGTTGAGCCACTTCTGTTTATGTGATTGCCTCCACCTCCGTCTTAGGAGTGCCGTGATGGGAACTTGGGATATTCTCCCAATGTGCAGTAATTCCTTTCTGCTGTAGAAGATGTTTGATATACTTCAAGCGCACTTAACCACATAAAGTAATTGTAGCATCAACTCCCTTTGGCTCTAATCTATAAAATTACTCTTCACCTTAAAGACATTGTTTCACCCCAAAAGTCTGGTCATGAATTGTTTCCTTCACCTAAGGACCACCGCTGGAAAACACATTCCATGGTAAAAGGTACAATAAGGATCCCATCTCGTGCAAGGAATGGATTAGTTTGCCATCATAAATAACTGGAACTTCCTCCCAATCAGAAAGTTTTATGCGTTAACAGCTGTTTGAGACATCGCAGACTCCTTGAGTGCATTCCACAAGTCACTAGGACTTATCCACAGCTCAACATTGCCCCCTTCTGTCAACTCAGGGACATGTTGGATTTAATCAACATTGAAATTTTGACTTTTATCTGCTGAAATAATCCTTTCTCCTCAAGACTTTATTTTTCCAGGAAATACTGCTCAGAACACTGTTGAAGATGACTGCCTCTGTGTTGGACAATGATGGGTTTGAAGTGTTTCATTAATCATTGATTTTAAATGTGTCATGCTTTATAATGCTTAAATTAACCTTATTCTAATGCATGATAATTATTGAAGGACAAGTTTATAAAAGTGCATGCTCACTGAAGTTAGCTTAGACTTTATACATAAGTATAATGAGTGAATTTTCATTGTTATTAACTTAAGCTGTGTGATTTCATGTGCCCCTAGTGGCAGGGCACGGCGCTGTGCCTGTCAACTGATATAACATGCCAAACACTCCCCAGCTGGACTGAGGATTTGTACTGATCATGCCAGTTCACAAGATGGCAGGTACGCGTTGGAGGACTCATGGATGACACGTAATACACCAAAGAGGAAGAAATCCTTCTTCCTCTTCATCGTCTTTGAGATTACAAAACAAAATGGACAGTACCCATCATTGTGGACATACGCAATCGCAGACAGAGGAGCAAATTCGGAGGATTTGGTCCTGAATTTGCCAACTATGATCCTAAAAAGAGATTAGTTAGCTTATGAAGGTAGATGTTTACATGTTCTTATAACACAGGGAGCGCAAAGCTCGTTGATTTCACCTGCTGGCGCCCGAAGTGCCATGTGACTGTAGAGTAATCGCTGGTTGCATGTCGTCATATAAATGGTAAATGGCATTCACTTATATAGGGCTTTTATTTTCATCTCTAGATGACCAAAGCGCTTTACAGATTCTGCTATCCACACACATATAAGATAAATTGCCGTGGAATAAAAGCAAAATTAAGGTGGAATAATCAATAACAGTTTCTGGATGTAGGAGAGAAAGCTAAAATGACAGGGAGAGGACAAAATAGCTACCAGAATGTCGCAAAAGGACGTCGCCTTGCCAGCTGTAAGTGATGAATGTCTTTGTTTGTTTGTATGCCAATTAGATGTGTAAATTTACTCCTAAGGGGCGGCGCGGTGGCGGAGTGGTTAGCACTGTGGTAGCACAGCAACACTCTCTTGGCCGGGGGATCCTGGGTTCGATCCCAGCCCCCGACCAACAGTGATCTGTGTGGAGTTTGCCTGTTCTCCCCATGTCTGCGTGGGTTTACTCCGGGATTTCTCCGGTTTCCTCCCACATGCCAAAAACATGCAAGTTAGGTTAATTGGCATCAAACTGGGGATTCTAAATTGTCCTTGGGTATGACTGTGAGAGTGAATGGTTGTCTATCTCTCTGTGTTGACCCTGCATTGGACTGGCGATCTGTCCAAGGTGTACCCTGCCTCTCGCCCAAAGTTGCTGGGATAGGCTCTAGCCCCCTGTGACCCGAAAAGGATTAAGTGGAAGAAGATGAATGAATTTACTCCTATCTGAAACTTTGGATCATATTCTACAATACAACCTATTGAGTTTTGAGAGCTTCATTGACCTCTGTCTTCTGAAATTAACGTTCAAATGTTTCCATAAATCAGCACCCGAGCCACTTGCTGGTTTCGTCCAAAGACAGGACAGCAGCAGAGCCACCAGGAGTTCTGTTAACAATAACTGTAAAATATTCCACCGCAGAACCACATTTGGACAAACAGCTTTCTCTATAAAGGGCAGTCACATCTGGAACACAATGCCAAATGAAATTAAAATAATAACGGACTTTAAAACATTCACTAAAAATGTTAAAAACTGGCTGAAAAATAAACAAGAATGTACTCATGTATGAATTATTTGTCTGCAAAGTGAGAGTGAATGAAGGGAAGGAATAAATGTGTTTGTTTATAGTGAGTGACGGAGGGAGGAAGGCCTGAAATAGGCAAATGTGAGTTATGTTATATGTGTTAAATGTGAGTCAGGCTGTTATATTTGTGTATTTATAATATTTATAATATTTATGTTAAATGTGAGTCAGGCTGTTATATTTGTGTATTTATAATATTTATAATATTTATAATTGTGTATTTATAATTTTTCTGCATTGATGTATGTGGTTATTGTGTATATTTTTTATCTTGATTCTTTTTTCTAAAGCCCATCCAGGGACAAGAGTTGCAAATTAGCTAATAGCTATACACTCTATGTGCAACACATCAGATTGATTGTCTTTGATTAATTGTCTATGTTTATTGCACTGTCCCTGTCAAATAAACTAATCTACTACTACATCTTTCTGATTGACAGTAAGCCATTACCTCTTACCACTTTCAAGTTATAGCCTTGGAAAGTTCTGACATCTGATCTGAATATTTTCTTGAAAAAAATCTTTACCACTGTTGACCACTAGGGGTTATGTTGCAGTTTGGCGACAAACACAGTTAAGAGGTTAAGATGTGTTTATCCTCTTGAGAAAGCTTACTCAAGTCATCCGACTGGCTCAGCCAATCACCAGCCAGTCTCTGTTGGGCAACGGCCCCTTTCATTCTATTGGTTGGTTACAGACAAAGGACAGTTTTCTTACTGGACCAGACCTCATTCGATTCTCCCACGATGGGAGACAATTGTTACCCTTTCATGTCAGTCAAGTTCTTCCCATGGAAACTTACTCAGTTTTTAAGGGAGAAACGCCCCAGAGAGAGACAGAGTTGTCTGTGTGAAAGTTTTGTCTGTGTCCTGCTTTTAATGCTCTTTAATTTAAGCATCTGGGAAAATTACTTTTTCTTCTTTTGAGCTCAAACTTCTCTCATATGGAGTGAAACTCCACATTCACAGACGTTTTTCTATTTCGTTCTGTTAAACTTTTTCTATTAATTCACCATGTGTAAAAGGGGACAGATCATTTTTCCTCTCACTGGAAGCTGCTTCGCCAACCCCCACGACATCTGAAGGACTTGGATTTCGTGGCTTGAATTTTTTTTTTCATTAATGTTGTCTCTCCAATTCTGTGGCTTGATCAGACTGTGGACACTATATCCAATTTATTCAGACCCTAGGAAGCCACTGAAAAATTCTCGTGTTGTCTGCATGGCATACTACACGGCCAGCAAAGAAGCAGCCTCATTATCGCCACCGAATCTCAGCTTCTGACTGCTTGACTTGTGAAGAAATATCTGCTGGCAGATATTCTCCAGTATCATCAAAGGAAATCTCAGCTTCTGAATCCAGCTGAAGAAGCCAACATAAAGTTCACGTGAGTAAGATTCCTTTGTTTCATCTGCTGAATAGTGCAATGTCCATCGCCTTAAGTATGCCATAATTTGTCTCAGGTTTATAACTAGTTCATAACTCTGATCGGAGCTATAGAATTAAAGAGAAATAATATTCCTCTTTTCATTAAATTCCATTTTATTTTTAGAGTAATTCAGAATTTCTTTTCCATATAATCAGCTTCTCATTTTCCCATTTAATTGCATCAAATTTTATGCATATTTTTGTTAGTTATTCCATCGTCTCCCATTACATTAAGGTTACAAATTCAAAATAAGGTTTCCTGGGTTCCATAAATGTGATTACACTCTGTTGCTCAATAATCAGTAACAAGTTGAATGTGATGCTTAATACTTGGTCATTTCACTTTACCAACAAATCCATTGAATGTAATGTCATTTAATGTGAGTCTGACCATTAAACGCTTTAATGTGACGCATTAATGTAACGCATTAATGTGAGTCTGACCATTAAATGCTCTGCACTGTGTGTTCATATATTCATATATTTATTCCATCCAGCTACAATGCTCTGCACTGTGTGTCTGTGTGTGTGTGTGTATATATATATTTTATAGTAATATGTACATATGTATATTAGCTGCTCTTGCTTGCTTGTTTTTTTTTCTTGCCTTCTGATTGTTGCTCTGAGT
The DNA here is from genome assembly GCA_020510985.1 of Pholidichthys leucotaenia. Taxonomy (NCBI): domain Eukaryota; kingdom Metazoa; phylum Chordata; class Actinopteri; order Cichliformes; family Pholidichthyidae; genus Pholidichthys; species Pholidichthys leucotaenia. The sequence continues at coordinate 432,022,840 of CM035841.1, forward strand.
GTTGCTATCCCTGTGCTGTTGCAATCCTGGAATTTCCCCGTTGTGGGACTAATAAAGGCTTATCTTATCTTATCTTATCTTATCTTAAACTGTAAATGGTATATGGAAGTTTCTGTTGATTTCTTTTCCTGTGTTTGTTTCTAAAGTCACCCAGTAGAATTCACAAATATTTGAGACTGATTGATTGAAGGTATAAAGATTAGTTATTAATAAATTGTCCAAGCTTTTGGACTGGTGCCCCCTTTACAAGTGTTTTCCTCTTGTTTGTGAGTGTCGGTGGGTAACACAGTCAACCTCTGTTTCCATAAACCCCTCTAAGTCTAAATTAAAGAATCTTTGTACCTTAAAATTAAATGTTGCTACAAAATACAAAGTAACCACAACCAGGGAGTACAGAGTGGCAGCCTGAGTGTGAAGGGGGTTGTCAAGTTAGTTGAGATACACTTGTCTGATGTAATGACGTCAGTCCCTTGCACCGAGGGAAAGGCATAACATCACCAGCAAAGCACCACTTGAGACCATCTAATGCAGGGATGGGCAACTTTGGTGGTAGTGAGGCCCATAAAATTTTTTTCTTCACTTCCTGAGGACCAGATTTACAAGTAAACCTTCCATGGGGGTAAGGGGTATTTTGTGCAAAGTCAAAAGTTTCACAATTAAAACTGAAAATGCAAATTAAATTAAAAACTCTTCAGTGTTTTATCATATTAGAATTAAAATTCCTGATAAAATTATATCTACCCTGCAATGGACTGGTGATCTGTCAAGCATGTACCCTGCCTCTCGTTCAAAGATGCTGGGATAGGCTCCAGTCCCCCGAAAAGGATTAAGCAGGAGAAGATGGATGGATGGATGGATGGATAAAATTATATCATGACCTAATTTTTAAAACTCTCTCCATCAAAATGATGACCAAAGAGAAATTCTGGATGATAATTAACAACAACAACAACAACAACAAAAAAGCCAAGAAGAAAAGGAAATATGATGAGACTTAGAGTGCTCTTGGATTCATTGTGGGTGTGGTTGGGCAGAGAAATAGCTGTGGGTAGATGGGCTTCTTAATGGCTCTCCAAAATGGGGAATTAAAAAAAATTTAAGATCCATTGGTATAAATGAAAAAAAAAATCAGCAGATTACAATGACCACAGTCTCTGAACTTTTACTGCTGACATGGAATTGAAACTGTCAGTGCTTCACTTCAGTCTGCTCTTTAGAAACCTCAAAGCTTTGAATAAAACGTTCTCCGCTCGTGCACTGTTCCCTCTGTCCCCCTCACTCTCGCTCTCTCCTTGACTACTTGCACACAGAGCGGCACCTAGGTTTCAATTAGCATTCCCTCTGCTGGTGGACTCTATAATTGCATTTAAGAATGCAGTTCCAAATATGGCAAATGTGATATAAATAAATAATTGATATATGGAAATGGACTGCCGGGCCGCAGTGGATGAGGGGGTGGGCTGCCAGTTCCTCTAATGTAATATTCTATCAGCTGTAAATATTAATTTTTGCTGATTGCCGATTGATCACTTTAAACCCAGTATCGGCCGATACATCAGTATCCCGATATATGTCGTGCATCCCCAACTAAAATGTATTAAATACTACTAAAATTTAAATGCCAGCATTAAATCCTTTTCTCAGTTCCATAGATATCCCAGTTTGTTTTGGTGTGTCAAATGCTGACCTGTCAGTCACAGCATTGGTGATTCTGTGATTCATAGTTGTCACTAACTAATCGCTGAGGAGCAATGAATATTTTCTCCAGTGAGAAAAAAGCAGAGTAAAACAGCAAATGACACCCAGAGTAGGCCTAAGCACACAATAGCCCATTAATGTCAGCTTGATGATCAGATGCCCTTGCTTTTTCTGGGAATTCTATATCCATGAGTGGTCTATCAAAGCCATTTTTTGGCTGTAGTAATGCCCTATCGGCACTCTCAGTCAAATTTAACCCAATTTTTTTTTTTCAGTTTTTGGTAATCCTGATTTTACTTGAGTACAGTTTCTGGTTACTCAACCCACCTCTGCTTATATTAATACCACCTTTATGGACATATTTGGTTAAATAATAAAATCTATAATTAACCATTTATACCTTTTCAAACCATGGAGTTTTATTTCTTTTCAACCCATAAGATCAGTTACTCTTCTTGTGGTTTTGCTTTTATCATTAACAAAATAGATGTTTGTTGCAAAAAACTGAAACTAAGGCTGTGCCGAGGAGAGCCAGTTGAGGTGTTGAAATTGCCTCCGCTCCCTTGAAAAAACAAAGCAAAAACCAAACAAAAACTAAAAACATTCCGCCAACTTTTTGGGTTGATAATTTATTTATAATACAGACACAAACAGTAAATATGACTGGAGTGGTGGGCTAGTGGTAGTAGGGGTGGGACAAAAAATTGATTCAGTGGTGGATCGCGATACTTGACACTAACAGCAATGCACCAAACTCAGAATGCAAGGATCGATCTTTTATTAATTTGTTAACGTTGCATACTCTCTTGGGTAGTCAACCAGTTGCATTTTCAGTGCACTAGAGGGTGCAAAGCAATCACCCAGTCATGTAAAGTCATAGCTTGTTTCAGAGATTTGCAACCAGCTTTGAAAGTTAGAAAGCAGTTAGCGCAAATGTTGGGCCTTTTTTGGATTTTATAACAAAGATGGAAGGAAAGACCTTGACATGACTCACAACCCGAACCCCCCAAAAAACAAAACACTCGGAACACAGCTGGCCAGCACATGTCTCAGAGCAGCATTAGCAATGGCTAAGCTAAAAAGATACCAGTATGGAGCTTGCTTTTTCTCTGCACCTCCAGCCACCAGTCTGTCAAGTTGATCAAGTTTGCGGACGACACCACCCTCATCGGGCTCATCTCCAACGGCGACGAGTCCGCCTACAGGAGAGAGGTGGCCCAGCTGGCGTCCTGGTGCAGCAATAACAACCTGCAGCTGAACGCTCTGAAGACAGTGGAGATGATTGTAGACTTCAGGAAAGTCACTACTCCTCTGCCCCCCCTCACCCTCTCAGGCTCTCCCATCACCACTGCTGATTCCTTCCGCTTCCTAGGCACTACCATCACCAGGGACCTCAAATGGGAGCTGACCATCAGCTCACTCATCAAAAAAGCCCAGCAGAGGATGTTCTTCCTGCGGCAGCTGAGGAAGCTCAAGCTACCCACCAAGATGTTAGTGCAGTTCTACACAGCCATCATCGAGTCCATCCTCACCACCTCCATAACCGTGTGGTACGCAGGAGCCACTGCCAGGGACAGACTAAGGCTGCAGCGCGTCGTGCGCACTGCTGAGAAGGTGATCGGCTGCAAGCTCCCATCTCTCCAGGATCTGTACATCTCCAGGACCCGGAGGCGTGCTGGCCGGATCATAGCCGATCCCTCACACCCTGGTCATGTACTGTTTGCCCCCCTCCCCTCTGGTAGAAGACTTCGGTCCATCCAGACTAAAACCTCCCGTCACATAAACAGCTTCTTCCCCTCTGCCATTAGACTGCTGAACACTAAGTGACTCTCGTGCACCATGTACAGCAGCTCAACCAGACTCATGTCAATCATCACTGTTTTCTTCCTGCATTACCGACTGCACTATATAGTTCTCCACAGTATCTGCTGCTGGCTAATATATATTTTAACTGTTGACCAGTATCACTTAATCTTATCCTACACTTTATTACATGTATAGTTTATTTCTCTTATCTTATCATGTTTAATGTTGCAGCATTGTACCGAGACAAATTCCTAGTTTGTGTACTACATGAACAATGGCAATAAATCTGATTCTGATTCTGATTCTGATTCTGATTCTGATTCTGAGTGCCAAGTAAGTAAAGTTTATTTATGAAGTGCTTTTCATAGAGGTATAGTCACAGAGTGCTACACAATAAAATGGAATAAAAAGAAGTTGATAGATAAAAATAATTTTAAAAATACAAACACGTTATAACACAAGATTAAAATAATTTAAAAATATCAGACTCACCATTAAAAAGCAATTCAAACTCAATGGAAACCCTTGTTAAACAAAAAGTTGCTTTTTAAAAGAGTCCACAGAGTCAGATAAACGTATCTGGAGTGGGAATCTATTCCAAACAGCACCATCCACCATCCCCCCTGTGTGCAGAGACATGTTTGTGGAAAATGAAGCCCTGAGAATGCTTTATTATGAGATGTCAACAGCTTTACTTTGGACATGATTTGCGGTTGAGTAAGGTGAAAAATTTTTAAATATATGGGATTGTCATACTTGATATCACGATATTGTAATTATTGTTGAATCGTGATAGGATCGTATCGTGACTGAAGTATCACAATCCGAATCAAATCACGGGGTCTCCACCCCTAAGTGGTAGAGCATTCGTCCTACAGCTGGAAGGCTCTGAGTTCAAGCCCCGGCTAGGTCATATCGAAGACCATATATAAACATAGTACTTCACGCCTTCTAGTTTGGTGTTTGGCATAATAGAATGAGGGAAGAAAAAGTTGTGGCGGTGCCTTATCTTGCACGGCCCTTCCAATAGGAGAAAGTGTACATGCTGGCTGTATGGACTGAATGACAAACTTAAGAGGGCAGAAAAAATAAAAAGGCGAACATCGCAGTTGCTTGGCAACCTCTGTGTTGTCTTGTCAATAGAGAGGTATTATAACATTACGATTATAGCAACAGCCCTATATGTATATGAAATGCGTGTAACGAGGAAACATTTGCATTCATTCCATTCCTCAGATTAAGTCTTCCAATTGTTCCAAAGCTGGGGAAATGTTCTGTTCTGCACAACAGTAGGAAGCGATCACTCTTATTTAACATTCCAGACTTTAGGAGTCGAACTTCAGTCAGCATGGAACACTGTGAGCACACCCTTACTTTACTCACAATACAGTAAAATTGTTACACAAACCCATTTAACATTCACATGTTTTCATGCATGCGTCTTTTGGTTTTGAAACGTTAACACTTTCAAACATTGAAATGATTGCCTCTACATCACAGGTATCAACATCAAGAGAATCAGATCACAAGTCTTGATTTTCCCATCACTCAATGTGCCTCGCCCTACCTTTCTTCCCTCTGTTCACTCCGTGCATGCTGAAATTCACACGGCTTCACACAGCCTTTGTAGTGAGACGCTACACCTCGTCTTTGATGTGTTGTTAGCCGGGGCATTGTCCTGTAAATCATCCCAGGATTCCATGTTTATTCCTTTCTGCGTGGATCACTGAAGCAGGCTGCTCCACTCTTTTGATCATCAGGGATTTGGTTGGACCTGTTAAAAGGATTGTTTTTCCTCTCTTGTGGCAGATTGATTAGGTGTGTTTGAAATTCATCAGACATAGACGACTACCTCACTGTAATGAAGATAACTTCATTACCTATGACTTTCTTTGATATTTGCCAGTTTGAACATTTGGGTTCATGTTTACACTTCTTTTGACGAACAATTATAATTAATAACACTACACTTTAGTCATATGTACTTTATTGGATTTGCACAGACTATTTTATGCATTGCATATTTGCACAATTTGTATGAGTATTTATTGACTTATTTATTGAATATTGAATATTTATTGATTGTAAATGGAGTGTTGATATTTATTGATTGTAATTTGAATGTGTTATTTCCAGCAGGTGGGTTTGATTGATCTACTCCACCTGAAGGAGAGGTACAAATGAGCTCAGTTAATTGATGACTGAAGAGCAAGCAGAGTGAGCAACTGTTTCTCTGCGCTGCAACATTTATGTGGGACTATTGTGGCTGGGTTTAGTGCATTAGTTTGGTTTATAATTTGAGTTGTTTGCAAAAGTACGTACCTGTCCTGTCCTTTTGTCTGCTACAGGGTGTCCAGTTAAAGATTCACCTTTTTCTCCTTTTGTTTAATGGCGGATGGCAAGCAACTTATAGGTGCATTTCCGCCACCTTCTGAACTGGAGAGTGGAGAAGAATAGGCATGACACCACCCACTACATCATACCTTCTTTACTAACCCTGTTTGACCCAAACATCTAAAGATGGCCCTAAAAACCACATCCCCTGAATTTTTCTGCAGTAGATCCCTAACATTTAGTCTAGTCTGACTTCTCTCCAGTGCTGTTTTGAGTATTTGTCTGTGTAATGTGTACCTGGGACATTGTACAAAAATATGCTCTACTGTTTCTGGTGATCCACAATGATTACAGTTTCCTGAAGGGTGTTTCTTTATATAAAGTACTATTAAGTCCTGTATGCCCAAACTTCAATCTTGAAATAATGTCTTCTTCCTTCTTGCTTCTATTACATTCCCTCATATCTCCAACTTTCTTTTGAATAGTATATAAATGATGGCCCTTACTCCCTTGATCTCACTCTTCCTACCATTTCTTTTTCATTTCTAACTAAACTATGCTTTTAATCTCAGCCTTACTATATTACCTCCATAATTATTTCTGCCTTACGAGTAGCTCCTTTTGCATAACTATCTGCCAATTCATTACTGTACCAATATGTGCTGGAACCCACAGTCCATGGACTGTTACTTCTGTCCTCTGAATTCTGTATAATATTTGTATTATTTCGAATATTATGTCCTGTCTCAAATCTGACTGGATGTTCTGAATACTTATTAGTGCACTACTGGAGTCTGAAGCCATTAAAACAGTTTTTGGTCTCACCTCTTCTTCCCAATTTAATGCCAGCTGTATAGCCAACAATTCCCCTATGTAGACTGCCAAATTGTCATTAATTCTCTTACTCATTACAAAGTCTAGTTCTGGGATAACAAATGCTATTCCAACTTTATGGTATGGTGACTGACACATCTGTGTAAATTTTAATATGCTCTGAGTAATTTATCCCAATATACTTGTTGACTATATTCCTAGTTAGATTTTAACCTTTTCCCCCATAATAGTTTTAGATCTATTTTAACCCCTTGCAGCATCCATGGTGGAACCATAGAAAGCGGCACAGAGGGGCTGATGTCTTTGCCAACTAAGACCTGTTATCTATTGTCCACCCAAAACTTTCCGCTCTCCCCTTAACTATCTCTTGACTCGGTGTGATGATGCTCTGCCTAGGATGATTGATGCCATGTCCTTTGAAATTAGCCCAGCATGCTGACGAAAGTTGTTTCCTTTTTAATTCCAGTGGTATTTCACCCATCTCCACCTGCAATGCCGATGCTGGTGTGGATTTCATTGCTCCACAGCACAGCCTTAAGGCCTGGTATTGAACTACATCAAGTTTAAGTAAAGATTTAGATGCTGACTCATATATAATGCTACCATAGCCCAAGACAGATCTGATTAAACTAACATATACCTTTTTCAAAGCTGTTCTATTCACTCCCCACTCCTTCCCCCTCAGACACCTCATAATGTTCAATATTTTTTGCACTTTCCTACTATTTTCTCAACATGCATTTTCCAGGTAATCCTCTTGTCAAACCAAATCCCCAAATATTTTAAACACTTGACTATCTTTAGCTTTTGCCCATACAGTTTGAGATTATGCTATCAACTTTTTTTTCCTAGTGAATAAAACTACCTTTGTTTTTGCCACAGAAAAGCTGAATCCCCATTGAAGTGCCCATGCCTCTACTTACCCCATTGCTTGTTGCAATTTACTAAATATAAATGCAATGTTCCGCCCTCTTTTCCACATAACTCCATCATCTGCAAACAATGAAACCCCCACTGACCCATCTATGTTACTGAAAATTTCATTTATCATAACTGAAAAAAGAATTGGGCTTATGATGCTTCCTTGAGGTGTTTCATTATCCACCAAGTAGTTCTCACTATATTGTTTTTCTGTTCTCACTGAAATCTTTCTTTCTGATAAAAACTGTTTAATCCATTTATACATTATCCCTCTTATTCCCATATTATATAACTTAATTAACAATCTTTCTCTCCACATCATGTCATATGCCTTTTCAACATCAAAAAATACAGCCGCTACACTTTCCTTATTTACATATGCTTTTCTAATTTCATATTCTAAACATAACACAGAATCTAAAGTACTCCTACCTTTTCTAAAACCACTTTGATAACTTTTTAATTCCCCTCTAGATTCTAAATAATATACTAATCTTCATCATTTTTTCCATAATTTTGCCCACATGTGAAGTTAAAGCAATTGGTTGGTAACTCTCTGCCGCGCTAGGATCTTTGCCTGATTTACAAATTGGGACAATGATGGATTCCTTCCATTGATCAGGCAATGACCCTTCCTCCCATATCTTATTAAAAAATTCTAACAACATATTTTTGCTTTCATAACTAAGATTCTTCAGCATACAATATGTAATTTGATCTTGTCCTGGTGTTGCTTTGCCCAATTTCCTTAGCACATTGTTTAACTCAGTCACTGTAAACTTCATATTGTCATAAGCTGCCCCGTGCACCCTTCGTTTGTGCACGGTGGAGAGAAGGAAGAATGAGGATTTAAATGCAAGGATTCACCACACACATTTATTGAACACCAGTGAACAGTTACCGTGAATACAAGTATGATTTGGCTGCGCTCGGGGAAGCAGGGAAGACAGCGGGTAGCTTTACACGCTTGCGGGGAACGTAAACTGGGCTAAGCCTAAACATAAAAGGTGCTGCAGGAAATGCTGCCAGAAGCGAAGCGGGATTCAGCCGGGGAAAAAACGCTTCTGGTACAGCTTAGAGGCAACACAGGGGAAACACTAACAATTTACTCACAAGGGGAGCAGTCCCAAAAGTCCAGTTCTCCAGACGAACGCAAACAGTCCTTCGTTGACGTGACAGCTAGATGGCAGAGCAAAGCCATCCAGCGCATACAATAAACCAGCGACGTTTGTCCAGCAATGAGCTGCTTATGAACAAACGCCACTGATGTGGCAAATAAGGAACACCTGGGCGAGATGCAAAGGAGATGATTACCAGGGTAGGAAACAGCTGATGGAGTCAAGGGCGAGTGAGGGGGTGTGGTTGGACCAACAGCCTGTCAGTAGCATAGAAGAAAGTAGGTCACAATGCAGATTAACAGCTGCCGGTCAGGCAGTGGCTAAGGATGAGAAAATACACAAAGTGCACATACACAGTAGCACCAAAAACCCACCAAGGCGACTGAGACAGAGCCGGGGAAAGCCAAGCCGGCTTGGCTCGTGACAGAGCCCCCCTCTTTAAGGGCTAGATTCCCAGACACCTCAGGTATCATCCCCCCCCTCCAACAGGAGCAAAAACAACAAACAACACAAACTCGGGTGGGAGGTAGGGGGAACAGGAAGGAGGGAGCACAATACCCCGCCTAGGGTCTATGATTAACCTCCCCAAGTCCATGGGTGTTGGGGATCAGGAGGCCGCCCAGAGTCCTAGGCCCAGCAGAAGGTCCGGTGGACGGCGTCCGGCGGCCTACCGGGAAACGTGGGACACCTGACCCGAGGAGTCAATTCTTCTGGCGGCCAGCCAATGTTGCTCAGCCACCAGGACTGAAGGGGTGAAGCAGGAGGTGGCCTGCCCACCGGAAGACTGACCGATGAGTACCTGGACTGGAGAGAGGGAACCTCCATGGCGTCCTTCGGGTGGTCCGTGGTGGCACCCGTGGTGGCCCCGGACCGGGCCGGCTCCACTGTAGCCTTGATGGACTCCAGCGGGAGCCTAACTGCGCCCACGGTGGCCCCTGACCGGGCTGGCTCCGCTGCACTCACGATGGGCTCCAGCGGGAGCCTAACTGCGCCCACAGTGGCCCCTGACCGGGACCCCTCCGCTGCACCCACAATGGGCTCCAGCGGGAGCCTAACTGCGTCCGCAGTGACCTCCGGCTGAGGCTCAGCTGCACCCACGGTGGACCCCTACCCAGAGCGTGGTGTCCATGATGAGTCTGGGCAGGAGCGCAGCACCCACATCGGGATAATCCTGGGACGCAGCCCCCACAACGGCCTGAAGCCAGCCTGCTGGACCATGGTGATACGGCCTGCGAAGGAGACCACCTGACGACCTCAGACCTCAGGGAAGCTGGAGCTGTGACATCATCGAGCGGTGAGACTGGAGATAGTTGTTCCTCTCCGGCAACCCTAGAACATAGCTCAGGAGTGAGAGAAGAAACAGGGTCGTTAGGGTCACCGGCAGTGGCGGAGCCCAGTGAGGGAAGTTCAGACGCAGCTGTGCGCTGCGCCTGACTCCCCTCACCTAGAGCCAGGCAAGATCTCTCCAACACTGTGATCAGAAAAACCAGAGAGAGTACTTGCCTAAGCTTGAGCTCCACCGCAGTCCAGGAGTCCGTCGATCCTGGTGATGAATCCTCAGGCCCGGCCTCCAGGAGGACCAGCTCAGGCTCCCAGTCCGCCGCAAACGGCTCAGCAGCTGGCAAGATGGTGTTGGCAGTCCTGTTGTCCACCTGCAGCAGCTCCAACGCTGGAGATTCCTCCGATGAGGCTGCAGGGGGACCTCTCCGTGCTGGCTCCGAGCAGGAGTCATCCGGAGCCACTGGCTCCTCCACCGTCTGTTGGCCCTGACCCTGAGCTGACCGGTCCTTGGGGTGAATTGGAGGAGACACAGAGAGGGGAAAAAATGGGTTAGTGCGTGCAGCTGGAGGAGAGGACCCAGTGGACTGCTTATGCTGGGCCCCTCCCTCAGGAGACAGGCAACATTCAGTGTCATTAGCTGGTAAACAATGAGGAAATACTTGCCTGTCCTCCCGGTCATCATCGTTCCCAGCTGCAGGCAGGAGACAATTCTCCCTCTCCGTGTCCATGGTGACCTGGGCCCCATCGGAAGCTTGTGGAGGAGCTGTCTCCACGACAACGGATTAGGGTGTTACCGGGGTGGACTTGGTGGACCTCACGGCAGCTGGAGGGCAGGAGGGCAGAGGGCTGTCGAAGGCAAAGAGGAGTTCTCCCGGTGTCTCCTGACTGGCGGGTTGGTGTTGGCAGTCATGGTCCTACGGCACTCCTCCTCGGCCCGGCGGTTGACTGTGGCGAGCAGGTTTGCCCACTCCTCGTCAGATGGTGCATTCAGGGTCAGCATAGGTGTAGGAGATGAGATCCTTACCGCCGGTGAAGCACGTCCACGGACCTCCCTCACACAGCGTTCCTCTTCAACCCGGTGGTTGAGTGCGGCGAGCATAGCCGACCACTCCTCGTCCACCGGCGTGGCTGCGGAGGGATGCCTCTGTGCGGGCTCCTGGGCAGGATCATCCAGGGCCTCAACCTTCTCCATCGTCTGGCGGCCCGGTTCTTGGTCTGGCAGGCCCTCAGGGGGAATGGGAGGAGACACGGAGGGGAGAAAAAGTGAGTTAGTGTCTGCAGCTGGAGGAGAGGACCCAGCGGACTGCTGGTGCCTGTCTGAGACAGGCAAGATTTAATACTATTCGATGAAATAGATGGAAAAAATACTTGCCTGTCATCCGAGTCGTTGGTCTTGACAGCTGCAGATAGCAGACAGACATCCCTTTCTGTGTCAGCAGTGATATGGCCCTTTTCAATGGATGGAGGAGGGGCCGTCTCCATGGCAACGGAGATGGCGTTCCCGGGGTGACCTCAGCAGTCCTCACCACTGCTGGAGGAATAATGGCAACTGACAGAGGAGAAGGCCTCTCCCGGCGCTTCCACGCTGAACGACGCTGTTGTGGCGGAGCTGGAGATGCCCGGGCTGAGGCTGGCTCTTCGGGCTGAGCTGGAGAGGGAGCGGATGACCGACGAGGGGAATAACTCCGCTTCGGCTCGGCGGGAAGTGTCCTTGCAGATAACCCAGGGAATGAGCGCTCGAGTGCGCAGACCGTGGAGAGCAGCTCGATGTATTATGGACACCTCCAGAGACTAGGATGTGCTTCCAGGATGCCCATAGCACCGAGCAAACACTCCCCTTTTTTCTTGGGACCACGGGACGCGAGAGCCTCCTCCACAAAGTCCTGGCTGCCCAATCTTCCTCCAGCGTGGGGATGCCTGCTGCCGTTTCTCCCTTGCGGCGACGAGGGCGACAAGCCCGGGTCATCCTGCGCTCCACAACAGGTGAGTAAAAAGACAGTTCGTTAGGGAAAAAAAGGTATTGTGTGGGTGACCCCGCTAAATCCTCCTAACGGGCTAGTTCATTCTGTCATAAGCTCCCCCATGCACCCTTCGTTTGCGCACGGTGGAAGAATGAGGATTTAAATGCAAGGATTCACCACACACACATCTATTGAACACCAGTGAACAGTTACCGTGACTACAGGTATGATTTGGCTGCGCTCGGGGAAGCAGGGAAGCCAGCGGGTAGCTTAACACACTTGCGGAGAACGTAAACTGGGCTAAGCCTAAGCGTAAAAGGTGCTGCAGGAAATGCTGCCAGAAGCGAAGCGGGATTCAACTGAGGAAAGAATGCTTCTGGAACAGCTTAGAGGCAACACAGGGGAAACACTAACAATTTACTCACAAGGGGAGCAATCCCAAAAGTCCAGTTCTCCAGACGAACGCAAACAGTCCTTCGCTGACGTGACAGCTAGGTGGCGGAGCAAAGCCATCCAGCGCATACAATAAACCAGCGACATTTGTCCAGCAATGAGCTGCTTATGAACAAACACCGCTGATGTGGAAAATAAGGAACACCTGGGTGAGACGCAGAGATGATTACTGGGGTAGGAAAGAGCTGATGGAGTCAAGGGCGAGCTAGGGGACATGGCTGGACCAACAGCCTGTCAGTAGTGTGGGAGAAAGTAGGTCACAATGCAGATTAACAGCTGCCGGTCAGGCAGTGGCTAAGGATGAGAAAATACACAAAGTGCACATACACAGTAGCACCAAAAAAACCCCAAGGCGACTGAGACTGAGCCGGGGAAAGCCAAGCTGGCTCGGCTCGTGACACATATTGATTGTATTTTAATATTCTTCATCTACTTCCAGTGCTTCTCTATTCTTTATCGTTTCTTCTCGACCTGTCTCAGAATCAGAATCAGAATCAGGTTTATTGCCATTGTTCATGTAGTACACAAACTAGGAATTTGTCTCGGTGCAATGCTGCAACATTAAACATGATAAGATAAGAGAAATAAACTATACATGTAATAAAGTGTAGGATAAGATTAAGTGATACTGGTCAACAGTTAAAATATATATTAGCCAGCAGCAGATACTGTGGAGAACTATATAGTGCAGTCGGTAATGCAGGAAGAAAACAGTGATGATTGACATGAGTCTGGTTGAGCTGCTGTACATAGTGCACGTTGTCTCTTCTTCACTACTCAAATTTTCTACACTATGTCCTTTAACAAAAGATTGCGCCATTGCCTCTGCCTTCTCCTTACTGTCTACTATTAATTTCCCTCCACACTTCATTATTGGATATCCATATTCTCTTCTATTACCTGACATTCTCTTAATCATACCCCAGACTCTGTCTAATGGCGTACTTCTTCCCAATGACTCACAGTAACCCTTCCAATAATCTTATTTAGTCGTCCTTATTACCCTTCTCTCTATTGCTTGTTTCCTCTTGTAGTCTATCAGATTATGAAAGCAGTGATTTCTTCAAAACTTTAAATGCTTTATTTGTAGCTTTTGCTGCCTCAGAGCACTCTTGAGTCCACTAGGGAACCAATTTTTTTCCTTTTATTTTCCCCCTTCTAGGAATAGACTCCTTGGCTGCACATACTATACTTTCACATATGTCACCATTCAGTTCATTGATAGCTTTATTTTTATTGACTGCCTTTAGTTTCCCCTCACTAAGCACTCTGAATTTGTCCCAGTTTGCCTCTTCAAATTTCCATCTTCCTTCCCCTTCATCAGATTCTATGTCATTCTCTATCCCTATACATATCCATATTGGATAATGGTCACTACCCACAGTGCTCCCCTTTAATACTTTCCACATACTTACTGCTGCTAGAGTCAGTGCCCCTTGCTAAATTCACCCGTGTACCTGACCCATCATTTAAACACACTAGCTCTTTTTCCTCCATAATTTCTTCAATAACTTCCCCATTTGAATCGTCCTGATCCCCCCATACTGTGCTATGTGCATTAAAGTCACCACACCATACTATTTTCCCTCTCCAGTTACTTAATACTGATTCCAATTTATCTTGACTTAACTGTTTGCAGGGGAAAGATTCACCTGGCAACATAGTTGCCCTAATTAAGGTTCTGGAGGGACTAAATGGGTAGGATAGGAAAGGGGTGTTTGGTATGGAAGTTTGAATGTTTATATTTTGTATATATTAATATTGTTTTTTGTTTTGGGTTTTGTTTTAAGCAGTAGTGATAAATACCATTGTGCGTATATTTAAATTGCAATTGCTATTTATATTTATTTTACTTTAGTACAGCAAGTTGAATTATCCTGTATATGGTTTTGTCCAGAGACAGGCTGAGAGACACAGTATAAAAGGCACCATTTTACATCTGTCTGTGATGCTGACCTCTGGTGTACTCTCTAACAGTGTGATGGCTACTGCAACTAATGATGGCCAGATAAGGCTTTCTGGAGGATCTGAGGCCTTTTATCAAAATGGCTCATATAGACGAGGCCTCATGTGAAACTTCATTTTCTCTACTAGGCCATCTAGTGGACAAAACATATACAACATGCAGATTTTTACAAGGGTGTGATTGGTTTATGTATTTTTTCATTTCAATAAATGCAAAATGCAAAATGTCTTTTAAGAAATATCAATGATCATAAAGGAAAAAAGTAATAAAACTGAAGTGACTACAGTGAATGTGCTTGTGCTACTTATCCATTTTTATTAAGAAATAATAACTTTTCAACAGTCTTATTCTTATTCTTATTCTAAGTCTTATTCTTCTTCAACAGTCCTTTTTATTTAAAAGATCTGATATTACCGTATTATCCTAACAGAGCACTACGCTCCCAAAATGCAGGATTACCTGTAATACCTAGAACAGAGGTCGGGAACCTTTTTGGCTGAGAGAGCCATGAACACCACATATTTTTAAATGTAATTCCGTGAGAGCCATACAATATGTTTAAAACTAAAAATACAAGTAAATGTGTGCATTTTATGTAATTTCAACACTTTTAAAGTACAATAAGTCTCTGAATTCTTTTTAA
Source organism: Pholidichthys leucotaenia (assembly GCA_020510985.1). Classification (NCBI taxonomy): domain Eukaryota; kingdom Metazoa; phylum Chordata; class Actinopteri; order Cichliformes; family Pholidichthyidae; genus Pholidichthys; species Pholidichthys leucotaenia. The sequence goes on from CM035841.1 coordinate 432,037,855, forward strand.
TAACATTGTTATGCTGTTGCTAATCAATGATGAGTATTTCTTACCATTAATGCGACTTCTGGTGCTCAATATTGGCGGAGCCTGGAGTACCCGGATGTGCAGCGGCTTCCGGGATATTCAAATTTAAATTCAAACGTTTATTTCAAACTCAGGGTTCATATTAAATGCAGAACTGAAACGAGTAGAAAATAAATAAATAAATGCTTAAATTCAGCAAAACGTCTCGTGTGATCTGAGCTCGTAATGGCCGCAACACGGAAGATGATTCTAAAACTATATACAGAGCAGCAGACACTCGGCGCTCTTGTAAAAACAAAATCTTTAAAGTTTAAAGATTTGTCTGCGAGCCAGATGCAGCCATCAAAAGAGCCACATCTGGCTCGCGAGCCATAGGTTCCCGACCCCTGACCTAGAATCTTCAAAAGTACAATGGGAGGCAGAGCCTTCAGTTTTCAAGCTCCTCTCCTGTGGAACCAGCTGCCAATCTGGATTCGGGAGTCAGACTCGATCTCTGTTTTTAAGAATAGGGCTAAAACCTACCTTTTTGATATAGCCTACAATTAGGGAGGGATCATGTGTTTCTGAACCCTCCCTTAGTTATGCTGCTAACAGGGTTTAGTCAGCCAGGGGACCTCCAGTAATGCACTGGGCCTCACTCCTTTCCTCACTCTCAATGAAATATTTTTTTTGCTGGTCATTATTTGTTTGTTCTCTCCCATAGATTGAGTCCCCATCGTGCTGTTTGCTCTCTACATGTCTGTTCTTTTCATCTTCTCTATCCCCTCACCCCCCAGCCAGTCGCAGCAGATGACTGCCCCTCCCTGAGCCTGGTTCTGCTGGAGGTTTCTTCCTGTTAAAAGGGAGTTTTTCCTCTCCGCCGCTGCCAAGTGCTTGCTCACAGGGGATCGCCTGATTGCTGGGGTCTTTCTGCAACTGTGGGGGTTCCCCCTACAGTTGATAGTGCTATGAGATGACTGTTGTTGTGAAATGGTGCTATATAAATAAAGTTGAATTGAACTGAATTGAATTGAATTATACTGTCTTTCCCAGTACATTCACCTCTGTCCTTACTGTCATGCAGGGCACAATAGTGTCTCAGCATAATGATGTGTTATTGTTGTATCTGTGGGGAGCATGGAATAAAGAGACTGAATTGTGTTTTAATTCAGATTTATTCAAGCATCCATTTCCCCACCCTGCTCTCTCCAATAAGCAGGAAGAAAGAGGCTGGGCTACATCTAAGCTTCACATTTATACCAGTTCACCCAAAAGCTTCACACACATGATTCACACAAAGGAAGGGTCACATATCCCCATCAAAACCCCTTTTTGACATTTCTCTCCCCTCCAGTCTTCAGTCCTCCACCTGCCTCCTGAAGATCGGGAAGTCCTTTGTTCGTGCCCCGCAGGTGGTCCAGACCTATTGCCCTCTTCATCGTGAGGTCAATCCACATAAGTAATCTCAGCATCCCTTTTATGCTTAAACATATGTATGCACAAATACACAGCTACATACATCCCTTTTATGCTTAAACATATGTATGCACAAATACACAGCCATAGTATCCAACCTCTGAAACGCAACAGACGCTTCACCTTGCAAATAAAAACAAATTACAAGAATAACCCCACTGGGATTTGAACCCCAGCTTTCCAGATATTTTACCTCTAGGCTACCACTTAGTGATGACCAGGTAAGGCTTTCTTGAAGACTTGAGCCTTTACATCAAAATGGTTCATATCAACAAAGCCTCATTTGAAACTTCATTTGCTATACTAGGCCATGTAGTCGACAAAAAGTATACAGCTTGCAGATTTTTACAAGGGTGTTATTGGTTTAGTGTGCATTTTTTTCAATTTCAATAAATGTGCTGTCTTTTAAGAAATGTTAATGATCATAAGGGAAAACAGAAATAGTAAAACTGGGGTGACTACAGTGAATGTGCCTGTGTTACTTGGTGTGCATGTAATATTTATGCATTTTTATTAAGAAATAATAACTTTTCAACAGTCTTATACTTTCCCAGTATATTCAACTCTGGCCTTATTCTCATGCAGGGCACAATAGCAATAGTGCCTCAGCATAATGATGCGTAATAATGATCCAAGCTCTTTGAAACAGAACAGACACTTCACCTTGCAAATAAAAATAAAATTGCAAGCATGACACCGCTAGGATTTGAACCCAGGCCTCCCCCTTGTAGAGCAGATGCTTTACCACTAAGCCATCACCTCAGTTACAATAAAAATATTTCCTGGATAAGCTCGGAGCATCGGAACCTACTGTCCCATCACTAACTGCAACAACTGGTAACATAAATAAAAGTCAAAATACCGTTGATCCACTCTCTGCTCCCTAATTATTGTGCTATTGTGCCTCCTGCCGCAATTGGCCAACTATTACACTCACTTTCCCTGAATTGTTCCTGTAGTTATTACACTTCCACAAATATATAAAAAAGATCAAAACAGGCAGGACTTTGCAGCAATGGCTGATGTTTTACTTCAGTCTCTAGAACATATACAGAGATTTTTGTTCCAAAATCAACTAAGGACTTTAATTTGCTGTTTTTGATCATTCTTTCATCAGTCTTAAACAGAAACTGTTTTTTATAGGCTGAAATTTGTCACTTTTCTCTTGTAAATTTGCAACATTTCTTAGAAATCTGTTACTTCTTTCATAAAGCAGGATCTGTAAAGCGCTTTGGTCATCAAGAGATGAGAATAAAAGCGTTATATAAGTGAATGCCATTTACCATTTACAGTTCCAACCACTTTGCTGTCATCTTACTTATTTTAAGAATTTGAAACCTTTCTCAGAGATTTTTGAAAACTACTTTTTTTTCTCTTGAATTAGCATTTCTTGTTCCTTTTTACTTTGCTATTTTTTTTCTCAAACTTGTATTTTTTTTCTAGTGGTGTTGGTGTTATCATGTTAATCGCCTGTTAATGTTTTGCCCCTACTAACAGCGACACATTTTGTGATCGCGGTTAACCGCAGTTAACGGCAGAAAGCGCAAACAGTACTTTTTTGGCCTAGCTGCTCTCCATACCGAAGCCACTCTGGCCATACAAACCCTGTGCGCACCATGCAGACTTTGCAAAGTCAAACAAGCTGGATCACAGCCGTGGAAATCCCCAAAACTGTCATAACCCTCCGTGCGCTGTGTAAGAGCGCACGGAGAGGGAGGATGAAATAATCAGGATTTATATGCAGGGTTCACCACAACACATTTAATGAAACCAAGACAAGACAGTTGAAAAAGTGAAGCCTCACAAAAAAGTACAAAGATACTTACTGTTGGCGTTCGGGGGCTGACATCGCCCAGCGAATGCATAGAGAGAGAGATGTGTTAGCCACGGCTGTGCCCCAGAGACGGGATCGCTACAAGGGCGCATGAGAACCACAGCAACATGGAGTGGCTAACACGTCGTAAAAAATGCTGAAAATACTCACAGACTTACAGCACAGATAACAATACTATGGACCAGCAGTGTGTGACTGGCAAATGGCCACTTAAGTACACGCACTGCTGGTGATGGAGTGATGAGGAGCACCTGGGTGAGGACCGGGAAAGATGATCAGCGGGAGTGGGAACCAGCTGGTGATAAAGAGAGAGGGGGCGTGGCTGGACCGGCGAGCTGTCAGCATGCGCTCACAGACAGTAGGTCCAAACGGCCGTCTAACAGCTGCTGGCCAGACAGTGGCTAAGGAGGGGAAAGCACACTGAAATACATACTATACATACATACATACATACATACACAGTGGCACCTAAACCCACAGAGAGGTCAGGACCGAGCGGGGGAAACCAAGCCTGCTCGGCTCCTGACAGAGCCCCCCCTTTAAGGTGTGGGATCCCAGACACCTAAGGTAACATCCCGATGACCCCCCCCCCCCCCCCAACAGGAACAACAGCAAAAAATAAGCTGAATGTGGGAGGTAGGGGGAACAGGAAAGGAGGGAACACAATACCCCAACCAGGGCCCACAAAAGAACGACACTAACCCCCCCCCCCCCCAATTCCACGGGCGTTGGGGCTCAGGAGGCTGCCCAGAGTCCCAGGCCCAGCAGAAGCTCAGGTGGACGGAGTCCAGCGGCCTGCTGGAAAACATGGGCCTCCTGACCCAAGAAGTCAGTCCTTCTGGTGGCCTGCCCATGCTGTATGGCCACCAAGACTGGAAAGGAGTGAAGAGGGCCAAGATAGCGTCTGGCGGAGGGGTGTAGGCCCCGGCGTCCTCAAGCTGGTCAGCCGTGCCCCCAACGATCTTGACCCGGGAGAGAGTAGCACCTGCAGTGGTCCCGACCTGGAGCCTCGTACCACCCGCAGTGGGGCCCGGCTCGACCAGAGCTGCACCTGCGTTGGACTCCGGCAGGATTCTTGCTGCACCCACGGTGGACTCCGGCAGGAGCCTTGCTGCACCCGTGGTGGAGCCTGACTGAAGCCATGTAGCACCCACGGCGAGTGGGCCAACCTGCAGGAGCACCAGGCTGAGGAGGCGATCGATGGGGGGAACCCTGACGACCTCGGCCGGAGGACTGGAAACTGTGGCGTCCTCCTCCAGTTGGACCAGACGCTCGGTGACCTCTGGCGATGGCGCACCCTCTCCGGCGACTCTAGACAAAGGCTCAGAGGAAGCAGGAGAAGAAAGTTGGTTAGGGTCGCTGGCAGTGGCGGAGCCTGGCGAAGTGAGTTCAGATGCAGCTGAGGGCAGCACCTGACTGTCCTCCCCAAGAGCCAGGCAAGATCTCTCTAAAACAGACATGAGAAATATAACAGAGAGAACTTGCCTGAGCTGGAGCTCCACCGCTGTCCAGGACTCCGTCGAACTTGGCATTGACATCCCGGGTCCGGCCTCGAGGAGGTCCATCTCTGGCTCCCACTCCGCTGCAGAAGCCTCCACAGCAGGCAAGATGGTCATTGCAGTCTCTTTAAACTCCTGCAGCGGCTCCAACTCTGGGGCTTCCACTGGCGTGGCTGCAGGAAAACACCTCCATGTGGGCCCCTGGGCAGGATCATCCAGGGCCCCAAACTCCTCCACCATCTGGCGGCTTGGTTCTAGGACTGACAGGCACTCAGGGATAATTGGAGGAGACACGGAGAGGGGAAGAAAAGAATTATTATTTGCAGCTGGAGGAGAGGACCCAGCGGGCTGATGAAACTGGGCCTCTCCCTCGGGAGACAGGCAAGATTCAGTGTTAATGAATTTTTTAGAATGAAAAAATACTTGCCTGTCCTCCTGGCAATTGATGCTTTCAGCTGCAGGCGGCAGACAATCATCCCTCTCTGTATCAGCGGTGACGTGGGTCCTCTTGAGGGCTTGCGGAAGAGCTGTCTTGACGACGACGGAGGTGGGCATTCCCAGGGTGACCTCAGCGGACCTCACAACAGCTTGAGGGATGATGGCAGCTGACGGAGGACAGGGCTTCTCCCGGTGCTTCTACGCAGGGCGATGCTGTCCCCTGTTAACTGGTGCAGACCGTGCTGGAGCGGGAGGAGGGTCGGGCGAAGCGTGACGGAGGATGAAGGTCTGATGGTCTGATGGGCCTTCGTCTCGGCACCGTGGGAAATGCCAACCTGGAGAAGGAGCGCTGGAGCAAGAAAACTGTGGCCAGCAGGTCAGCAAACTGTGGGTAGTCCCATAACCTGGGATGCGCCTCCAAGATTCCTACAGCTCCGTCCACGCATTCCAGCGTCTTCTTCGTTCCCCAGGCGGCAAAGGCTTCATCCACAAAGCTCCGGATAAACTTAGCTGCCCAACCCTCCGCCACCGTGGGAATCCCCGCTGCCATTCCTCCTCTGCCTCAGCTAGACCGGGGCATGGTGAACTCCAGAAAGAGGTCAGTCCCAAAAAAATGACACACACAAAAACAAGGGAAAAGGGATGTGTGGGTGAGCCCTCTAAATCTTCCTTTTTTGGCTGGTCCATACTGTCATAACCCTCCGTGCGCTGCATAAAAGCGCACGGAGAGGGAGGATGAAATGACAACAATTTACGTACAGAGTTCACCACAACACATTTAATGAAACCAAGACAAGACGGTTGAAAAAGTGAAGCCTCACAAAAAAGTACAAAGACACTTACTATTGGTGTTCGGGGGCCGTCATCGCCCAGCAAATGCATAGAGAGAGAGACATGTTAGCCATGGATGTGCCCTAGAGCTGGCATCGCTACAAGGGTGCATAAGAACCACAGCAACATGGAGTGGCTAACACGTCGTAAAAAATGCTGAAAATACTCACAGACTTACAGCACAGATAACAATACTATGGACCAGCAATGCGTGACTGGCAAATGGCCGCTTAAGTACATGCACTGCTGGTGATGGAATGATGAGGAGCACCTGGGCGAGGATCAGGAAAGATGATCAGCAGGAGTGGGAATCAGCTGGTGATAAAGAGAGAGGGGGCGTGGCTGGACCGGCGAGCTGTCAGCATGAGCTCACAGAAAATAGGTCAAAGCGGCCGTCTAACAGCTGCCGGCCAGACAGTGGCTACGGAGGGGAAAGCACTCTGAAAAACACACTATGCATACATACACAGCGGCACCTAAACCCACAGAGAGGTCAGGACCGAGCCGGAGGAAACCAAGCCGGCTCGGCTCCTGACACAAAACGCTGTCATGTTTAAGTTTACAATGTTTTTTTTTTCCACAATATCTTTATTGAACCTTTTTTTTTTAACAAACATGATACAAACAATCAAACACTAACACTAAAGTACTACAAAAAAAAAAAAAAATGCACTAAAAACACCAACAACCACCAGCAAAATCAAATCTTCAACAATGCTCCTCTGTTTAGTCTAGACAATCCAATACATAAGTATACATATTATGTTCACCAGTTTGGAATTTACAAGGTCCACACACATCATTCACCTTCTTCTTCAAGAGTTATGTTTAAATTTTTTACATAATCAATAAAAGGTCTCCATATATTCTCAAACACAATTTCCTTTGATTTCAGTATATATGTTATTCTTTCTAATGGAAGGTTTGTTAACATCTGTCTTAACCACTGAGTCACATCTGGTCTATGAGTCTTTTTCCATAACAGTGCAATACATTTTTTGGCATTAAGCAAACTGAGGTCTATGAATGTTCTTTCACTTTTATTAAAGTTATGCTTTTCTGGGTACAGACCCAACAAAAACAATTTAGGATTCAATATGATTTGTTTTGAGATTATTTTTTCAATTGTTACCCTCACCTCTTCCCAAAACATTCTTATTAATCTACATTCCCATACACAATGAAATAGAGTTCCTTTACTTTCCATGCATTTTGTGCATGTATCTGGTATATTTTTGTTATATTTATTTAACTCCTCCGGTGTAACATACATCCGCATTAACCATTTGAAATGTATCAATTTAAGGCGTACATTTATTGATTTGGTTTGAGCTTCTGTACAAGCCAATTCCCATTGTTCCTCTGAAATTTCAGTTTGCAGATCTTCTTTCCAGTAGTTTAATCTTTTCAGTGAATTTTCACTTGAAAATAGTGTCAATGAGTTATAAAACTCTGAAATAATACCCTTTCTTTTACTATCTTTCATCATCGTTTTTTCCAAGGATGAATAAATAGGTCGAGTGAGAGCTTTATTTTGATTTGATCGAATAAAGTTCTAAGTTGAAGATATTTAAAAAAATGTGTTCTATTGAGATTAAATTTGATCCTCAGCTCTTCAAAAGACATTATGTTATCTGCACATGGCAAATATAAATCCTGAATCTTTTGTATCCCTTTTAAATTCCATACTTTAAATACAGCGTCCGCTCTCCCTGGTTTAAAATATTGATTACCCCATATTGGACTAAATTGTGACAATAACTGTGGTTCTTTTAAATAGTTTTTAGCTTCACACCATATTTTGATCATATGCTTTACAAATGGATTTTTAACTTGTTTTTGTAATTTTTTTGCCGAATCTGAGTATATGAATATGGGAAGAGGTAAAGGTAAATTGTATGATTCCATTTCAGTCCAGTGAGGGAGATCATTTGATGAAAAATAATATGTCATAGACCTCAGTTGTGCCGACCAATAATACAACATAAAATTTGGACATTTCAGACCTCCACGATCAAATGGTAAATATAATAAAGACAGACGTAATCTAGCCCTCCTGTTGTTCCATATAAATTCCACTAACTTTTTTTTTATTCTTGAGAATAAATCTAAAGGTGGTGATAAGGGAATGTATTGAAATAAATAAAGTATTTTAGGTAAAATATTACTTTTAAGTATATTGATTCTCCCGATCATCGACATTGGTAGTGACATCCATCTCTGAGTTAACTCATTGATATCTGACATTAAGGCTTCATAGTTGACACTGGCGACTGATTCTAGCTTAGACACAATTTGGATTCCTAAATATTTAAACTGATTTACAACATTGAATTGATTTACCTCAGGGGCTGGGTAATTTCTCTGGGTCTCATTTAGCATTAATATTGAAGATTTAGTTTTATTTATTTTATATCCTGATATTTCCCCAAAATTCTTTATTAAATTCAACAAGGTTGGAATTGATTTTTTTAGATTCAACATAAACAAAATTATGTCATCGGCGTACAGGGAGATTTTATGTTCTGTTGGTCCAACTTTAATTCCATATATTTGTGAATGTAAACGTATCGCTATCGCTAAAGGTTCAATTGCCATAGTAAACAGTAAAGGTGAAAGTGGACAGCCTTGTCGACATCCTCTATTGATTTTTATTGGTTTTGAAATATTGTTATTTGTTAGGATTTCTGCTGTAGCATTATTGTATATTATTTGAACCCATTTTATGAAATTATTTCCAAGTCCAAACCTTTGTAGGACTTCAAAAAGATAGGGCCATTCAACTCTATCAAAGGCCTTTTCGGCGTCCAGTGATAAGAGAGCTGTATCCGGTGCTTCTTTATTAAAATAAATAATATTAAATAGTCTTCTTACATTATGGAAGCCTTGTCTTCCCTTTATAAAGCCATTCTGATCTCGATTAATAATATTTGGTAAAATTTCTTGTATTCGTCTTGCTAAAATTTTACAGATTATCTTAAGGTCGGCGTTTAATAGGCTTATTGGTCTCATATTTTCACATTTATTAGAGGGCTTACCTGGTTTTGGCAGCAGTATAATTAAGGCATTATTTATGTATGATGGTAAATTATTATTTTGAAATGCTTCTAAAACCATTTCCAAAAAAGGTTTTATTAATTTATTCTTAAATTTTTTATAAAGGTCAACTGGAAGACCATCTGGTCCTGCACTTTTTCCTGATTTCATATTATCAATGGCTAGCCCAACTTCTTCTTGACTAATTTTAGACTCCAATATCTCCCTGTTTTCATTTGGAATACACGGTATAGATAGTTCGTTCAAAAACCCATTTAGTTTTGTTAAATCAAATTCATTTTTAGTATCATATAATTTTTCATAGTAATCTCTAAAGGCTCTGTTAATTTCTAAAGGATCTATAACTACCTGTCTGTTACTTATAATACTAGTAATTGGTGTTTTAATTTCTAATTGTTTAATCTGCCATGCCAATAATTTTCCTGATTTTTCACCTTGTTCATAAAAAGATTGTTTCAATCTTAGAAGACTCGAGGCAGCTCTATTCGCTGATTTTTAGTCGTATTCAGCTCTCAAAATCAGTAATTCATTCTCCAACCTTGGATCACTTCCTGCATACACTTTTTCCTGAAGACTTTTCATTTTATGTTCCAATTTAGCTCTCTCCTCTCGAGTCTTCTTAGATTTTGATCCTGTATAACTAATAATATGTCCCCTAATAAAAGCTTTGAAAGCCTCCCACTTTACACATGCTGATGTTTGTGTAGTATTGATGTCAAAGAACTCGTCTATCTGTTTTTCTATATACTTGACAAATTCCTCATCCTGAAGCCATTTATGCTGAAATTGCCATCTACCTGATTCCTTTGTCAATTTTTTATCTACATATATTAGACAACAGGGTGCATGATCAGAGATCACGATGTTATCATAAAAGCAGTTTTGAATCTTGGATCTTAATTCTGTGGAAATCAAAAAATAATCAATACGTGAGAATGTCTTGTAGGTACTGGAATAACAAGAATAGGCTTTAACTTGTGGTTTCATTTCTCTCCATATATCTAACAATCTCAATTCTTTCATAAAATGATTAATAGTCATCCTACATCCATTGTGCGTACAATCCAGTCCTGTTGATCTATCTATACCTGGATTCAATGTACAATTAAAATCCCCTGCTATTATATGTTGCCCTGTAAGTGATGATAAAATAAGAAATAAATTAGCAAAGAACTTTTGGTCATCTATATTGGGACCATATAAGTTCACAAGATTTATATTTTCTAATAGCAAAGAACCTTGAATGATTACATATCTTCCAAGTTTGTCTCCAATTACATTTTTCACTTGAAAAGGAACTGATTTATGTATGAGGGTCATAACTCCCCTGGCCCGGGATGAGAATGATGAGGTGAAGACACTTCCTTGCCATCTACTCCTAATTCTTTTTATATCCTCCTCTATTAGATGAGTTTCTTGTAAAAACACAATTTTTGAACCCATGTCTTTTATTTTATTCATAACTTGTTTAAGTTTTTTTAAATTTTGTAGACCTCTGCAATTCCATGAAGTTAAATTAAGATTAACACTTTGGTTTATGATCAATAGAGAGTTTGGGATTACCTTGCAGTGTAAACATGCTCATACAGAGAAGCAAAAACATGAGTGGTTGAACATTCATCCTACAAACTACACACAAACAAATTCCCCCTTCCCACACTTGTGGCGAACCCCCCAAAATCAAAAGAAAAATTCCGTCTCCCGATATAGCCATCGACCGCTCCACACCCACGGGGAACAGCCTAAGCCACTCCTTCTTCATCCTCCCAATCACCCTAACTCGACTGCTTTTAATTATTTATTTAGCGAATGCAAAGTCCTTAAGCCAAGCAGTTGCCTCCTGGTTTGCTGTATGGAGGGTGTGTAATCCTCCTTCCAGTCTTTGGAGCGGGCAAGCCTCTATGATGTGTTCCATTGTTTGCTCCTCTCCACATGCGCACAGTGGGCTAGGGCTACTGCCCCATCTGTAAAGGCTGGCCAAGCAGGGGCCATGTCCAGTCCTGAAGCGATTGAGTGTAGACCACTGTCTCCTTGGGAGGTTGGTGCCCGGGACCTGTTGGTTGGGGTTTATCACCAGCTGTTTGTTTGGGACCTCCTTGGTCTCCCATTCCTCTTGCCAAGCTGTCTGGATGGTAAAGTCAGCTGGGGGAGGGTTTTTCCAAATCGGCCGTCTGGATGAAAGTCGGGCAGTGGGTGGAGTGTAGATATCTGCATGGATTGGTAAGTGAGGAGAATCTTTAACTTTTTGGAGCATCCTTTGAGTTTTTGCTTTTAATGCTTTTAATGACGTAACATTAACTCTCCTCTGTAGTTTTCCAACTTAACTCCAAAATTTTTAACAACTTTGTACATCATAGTTTTTTTTTTGTTTGTTTTGTTTTTGTTTTTTTTAATATATAATACAATCTATATTTTGTAAACTTGCTATTTACTTCAAGTCAGTCAGATGCCTGTGCAAATGCTTAATTATTCTACCTTATATTTTGTTCATGCTTAGCTCCCACCAGTCTCTTCTTCTTCTTTGATCTTCTTGATAAACTCCTGCGCCTCCTCTGGGGTCTTGAGGATGTGGGTTCTGCCCTCATACGTGGTCAGCAGTCTCGCAGGATAGATTACACCATGACGAATCCCAAGGTTGCGCAGCTCCTTACGTATGGGATCAAACTGCTTCCTCAATTGTTGGATTCCTGTGGCCAAATCTGGGTAGAACCGCACCTGCTGATCCTGGTGTTTAATCTCTCCTTTAGCTCGTGCAGCGTTGAAGATCTTCATCCTGTCTCTGTTGCTAAGAAACTTCATAATTAAGGTCCTCGGCGGTCCCTTATCTCTCCGTGGGCCAATACGATGTGCATTTTCCAGAACCACAGCTGATTGCAACTCCTCGCTGCCCAGCACCTCCGGAATCCGCTTTTCCAGAAAGGAATATACGTCCTGACCTTCTGATTCCTCTGGAAGACCCACCAGCCTCAAGTTATTCTGTCTCGATCGAGATTCCAAATCCAAAATATTATCTTCTAGACATTTATTTTTTTTTTCCAAAGTGCGCGCCTTTAATTGAAGACGGGTGACGTCATCTTCAGCACTAGCGAGACGGAGCTCCATCTGCGCCGTTTGTTCTACACAGTCACCCAATTCCTTTCTTATTCCTTCCAACGCTGTCATAATCCCATCAAATCTAGAGGAAAAGTCCGCTCTCATTGAACTCATGGCAGCCATCAGCGCATCTGCGCCGCTCCCCGCAGATATCGCACCGTTGCCAGCCTCCTCCGCCATATATGGAGTTTTGTTTGCTGCGTCACAGACCTGAAAGTCCGTTAATTTGGACTGTTTCGGCGGCTCGCTTTTTCCTTTACCTGGTTTTCCAGCCTTAGGCTTCGCCGACATATCCTCGCCCAAACGCTGGGATACGTTCTGTCCCAAATGAGAGAGTTATTTGCCGATTTTTTTCTCCAGGAGCAGAGCAGAGTGAGACACGTCCGTCTTACGTGGCAGCCATAACCGGAAGTCAAGTTTACAATGTTATCTGTCGGAGCTCTCATCTGGATAATTGTCACAGCCTCCTCCAAAACTTTGCCTGGATGTCAGTTGATGTTCTTCTTTGGAAGCCGGCTAGCCAGCTAGCAGTATGAACAGCTATGTGCTAGGTTGTAGCGACTGCTAGCAGCTGACACAGTCAGGCACTCACCTGTTTCATCCTCATAGCTTTGGGTCCAACTGTCAGCAGGTGAGTACCAGTTTAAAATTCTCAAGCTGTGTTTGTAATGTCCACTCATGCCCATGATCTGTTTTTGCGGTGCGGTGGGTGACGTCATCGGGTGAGAGTTGTTTGTTTATGTTTTTACAATTTTTCTTCTAAAATGGAAATTGTCTGTTGTGACACATGAGGTCCATTGTTTTGTGTTGACCTGCTTAAAAGCGGTGGATGTTTTTCATGGGAGTGGATTTGGATTTGTGTTGCCAAGTTGTGTTGCAGTGATGTTAGAAGTACTACTGCATGTGCAAACAACAGAATGCCAGTGCTCAATGAGAATTTTCTGGAGAATATTCTGGATAGGTTTTGTCATTTTGGATATGATGAGAGCTTTGATAAACCTGCAGGTGAAGAGCACAAGCATTTTTGTCCGCTCCCATGTTTTTAACAGTATGAGAAACTTGAAAAATTACCAACTTAAAGTACACTGTATCTGAATGGAAAAACATGCGATTAACACATTATTAACCACGATTAACTCAACATTCCAAAAGATTAATCGCGATTAGAAATTTTAATCGTCCAACACCACTAATTTTTTCCTTGTAAATTAGCATTTTAAAATTCAGTAGAAAATCCCCTTTCTCAGTGTAGTGACCACTAACCAGCTATTGATCACTAGTCTGTTGGTCCATATTCAGGTACTCTTCAGACTGCCATCTCACATTCATATATCATCATCATTCTGTGTTTAGCTTTGTAGAATACCAAAAAAAATTGAATATCATGATAATTTTCATTCATTTTTCAAGTATCTCAAGGCTCTAGATCAGTGGTCCCCAAACTACAGCCCGCGGGTCGGATACGGCCCGCCTCCACATTTGGCCCGGCCCCCTGAACAATACCAGAGACGCTTACCCCCACCCCCCTCCTGCACAGAGCTTTTCCCGCACCTCGCTTCAAGTCGGCCGAGCGCCGTCTCGTTCCCCTGCTGAGCGTGTGCTCAGCCATGCATTCTGAGCCATGGATTCTCTGTATCACTGTATAAAGAGCTGACTGTTCATGCCTCACTATTGCACTTAGAATTCGCTCTTAGACAACTGCTCAGAGCTCTCTCACAGAGCGCTGGGTGAGCCTCGTGATGGAGGAATAAAACACCTTTAATCTTCGGCTTGCTGTGTCCGCCTGCACTGATTTTTCCTCCTCACTGGTAAGCGTGATGATTTATTTATTTTTTTTTTCAGTCTGGCCACGCGATCGAGACTAATACACGCATAGAACGTGACATTCTATTCCACCCTTCTGCAGTCTGTGCCCCTATCTGAACCCCCCCCGCCAAGAAAAAAAAATCCTAGAGTCACCCCTGTCAAATAAAATGGAATAATGGTGAAAAGGTTTGGTAAGAGAAAAATTGATTCAGAATGCAGGGTATTTAACCTGCAGTGGACAAACGATTATTTTTTTGTTCAATGCAAAGAAAAGGCTGTTCAGCAGCGGTGTCTACAAGCCTGCTGGAACCTACAAAAGGATTATAAGGAAGAAACACAAGAACTTTGAGAGACTGCTCATATGAGTCATTTAAGGAAGAGATTCTGCTCTGACAACTAAGCTGAGCTTTTACCTGTTCAGATTGTGCACGGCACAACACAAAGTTAATGTTCCATGGACTTGTTTCTGTGAAGAACCCAGAGAGGTTTATCTGGTTATTATTTATTTCATAAATAGTGTTATTATTTATTTTCTGACTTTTTTTCCTGTGAAGATCCCAGAAAGGGTTATTAATATTTGGTCATTTGTGGCTTTCTGGAAAACAATAAATGTTTACGTTTAGGCACCCGCCCAATTGTCACACTTTTTCTGTTACCAACTGACCCCGGCCCCCATCAGAGAAGGCAAAAGTTATGTGGCCCTCACAGGAAAAAGTTTGGGGACCCCTGCTCTAGATGTTGTGGGGCTGTCCTGGCTGACACGCCTCTGCTACATTGTGTGGAAGTTGGGGACAGTACCTTTGGCATGGCAAACTGGGTGGTGGAACTCCAGCAGTCACTGTCTATTCTCATTTATCCTTCCAATGTCATGGTGGCCCAGACAAGTTGGCCAAGAATCATGGTTGGCCCCTACTCTTGGACAGAGGTCACCAAGCACATACAGGTTTTCATTAGTGGGGATCTTGCTGATATTGCTGTCTAGTTCGCTGTAGAGCTTGTCTTTGGCTTCTTCTTCAGAGCTGAGTGTGGGGAATACGCAGATAGGAGATGGACTGTGCCTATTATAGTTGAGAGGCGAAGGCTTAGAATTCTCTCTGACGCCGCCGCGGAGCGCTCTGTTGCTAATAGTAACGCGTTTTTCATGGCAAAGTCCACTCCATGGTCACATCTGTCTTCTTGACTTTTTCCTTGCCAAAAGAAAATGTGCTGGGACTCCTTTCGAGATCAACTTTTGGCTAGTCTGGTGTCCTGCAAAGCAGCAATATTAAAATTTAGTCAGCAGAGCTCAGAGTCAATCACCACTGTCTTTCAGGTATCGTAAATTCACTGCAAATCTTGCAATTCTCAGGGCTGGAAACTTGCATTACTTCCTATTTTTGTTCGGTGCCTTGTTTGCGTCTGCATGTTGTGATGATACATTAAGCCAAAAGCACCCATTGGGGCAGGCTAATGCTGGGTGGGACCATGGGAATGCAGTGGTTCCTCCCACCGCTGGAGAGGACCCAAGGCACCCTTCTCTATGTCAACTGCGTTGCACTTTTATAAACTTTTCATAAACTGCCGTCTTCCATGTTGTGTCTTCCCTGACAAAGCAGTGGAGCTGGAGTGACCTCTCCAGGGCGCATGCCTGGACAAGTAATTTGGAGATAAGATAAGATAAGATAAGATAAGCCTTTATTAGTCCCACAACGGGGAAATTCCAGGATTGCAACAGCACAGGGATAGCAACACTCAGAGCAACAATCAGAAGGCAAGAGAAAAAAAACAAGCAAGCAAGAGCAGCTAATATACATATGTACATATTACTATAAAATATATATATACACAGACACACACAGACACACAGTGCAGAGCATTATAGCTAGATGGAATAAATATGTAAATATTTAAACACCCACAGTACGGAGCATTGCAGCTAGGTGGAATAATAATAGATCCTGGGTTACATAGCCATTGAACTGCCTTAGTGGCTCAACTCTGGATTTTCGGTCTGGGTTTACTCCTGTGGCCTCCTCTTCTCCTCAAAATAACCCACAAGGCAGTGGAGGTTCTTGGGTGAGAGTTTTAATTTGCAATGAGAGTACAAATTAACACTTTTCAGAAGCTGGTCTTTGTATTGTAAATGCTTATTTTGGATTGATCCTTGGGAAGAATGTAATAATACGAGATACTAGATTTCTGATTTTAACAATCTATAAATCATAAACATCAATATAAAAAGATAAAAAAAAAACTTGAAATGTTTCTCTACTAGTATGGAGGATAAAGTACAGTATATGAACATTTACTTTGGTAACTGTGAAAAATAAATAAAAATTTTTGCAATATTAACATTTTTTTATCATTGTGAAAGCACAGCCTCCCCCCCCCCCCCCATTCTGTGAGTTGTGTATTTACTGTGGTGCTCTTCACCTCAGACATACTGCTCAGAGTGATTTCAACATGTCCAACTCCGTGGGTGTGAAGCAGCGTGTACAGAACTTGCAGACTGTCCAGCCAGGAAAGGTTCTGTCAAAGAAATCCTTGCTGCCTTCTGGATGAATAATCCCATCCTTTTGTAAGAACATTAATGCACGTTTGTTCAGGTTTCTTGATTGTGTTCACACAGGTGTGCGCACACTTGTGACTGCATATTCAAATGCACAATAAAGTAAGTAAATGTGATCTCAAAAGTGCTCAAGGGAACACAACACACACCTGAATGCACTGAACAATGTGTCAAAGAGATTTAAAGTACAGGTGCATGCACACACATGCACACGTGTGCGCACACACAGACACAGACACAGACACAGACACAGACACACACACACACACACACACAAATGTGGTTTATGTGTATACTGTATAATACACACTTGTTCATGCCCCAAAGCCTTACCTGTTCTACTTTAGTGTTTTTGTGTGTGAGAACAACCTTGTCTTCAGAGCTCAGCTGCCCCCCCCAACACACACCCCTAATATACACTACTTCACAAAAAGTTAGGGATATTTGGCTAAATGGGTGAAATTTATGGAAATGTAAAAAGTTCACACTACAATGACATTATATCATGAAAGTAGGGCATTTAAGTAGAAGCATGCAATGGTTGATTTCCTCATCTCAAACAATTTACTGAAGCAAAAGCCAACAACAGTGGTGGGTATACCACAACAAAAAATGTCAATGTCTCAATAACTTGTCATGTGCCCTTGAGCATCAATTACATCTTGGCAATGACATCTCATGCTGTTCACAAGTCGACTTATTGTCTGCTGAGGCATGGCATTCCACTCTTCTTGTAGGGTGGCCCTCAGGTCATTGAGGTTGTGGGGTGCAGGGTTACGAGCCTCTACACAGTGACTCAGCTGATCTCATAGGTTTTCTATGGGATTCAGGTCTGGAGAAAGTGCAGGCCACTCCTTTTGAAGTACTACAGCCTCCAGCAGCCATTCCCAAATGATGCAGCCTTGATGAGCTGGAGCATTGTCGTCCATGAAGATAAAACTAGGCTTGTGTTGTTCATGAAGGGGCACAATGACTGGATTAATGGTGTTATTCAGGCAGTATTGGCTTGTCTCTGTACCATTCACAAGGTGTAGGGCAGTTCTGTATTGACTAGACACACTTGCCCAGACTGTAACATGGTGACAACAGTGGCTCTCCTTGACGTCTCCAACATCATTGGCGACCATCATTTCTGCTCAACGTGAATTGACTTATCAGAGAACAGCATTGAAGCCCACTGGTCCCTTGTCCAGCATAAATGCTCCCTGGCCCATGCAAACGATGACGTCTGTGCCTGATGGTGTGGTCAGGTACCCTTGCAGGTCTTCTAGCACGCAGATCACACAGATGTAAACAGTTTCCAATAGTCTGACCTGACACCTGGATGCCTCTCACCTCCACTTAAATGTGCCTGGACTTGAGTGGCATTCATCATCTGGTTCCGCAGGGCACTGTTCACAATGAAGCAGTCATCAGTGTGGTATGTGCCCAAAGGACGTCCACTTCTATGCCTTTCTGTGACTCTTCCAGACTCTCTGTATCTCTGTTGCAACATGCTGATGACACACTGTAACACTCTAAGCTCAGTGGCCACTTCCCTCTGAGAACATCCTGTTTGAAGCCTTGCAAGGGTGAGGTACTGTTGAGCAGTTGTGATGTGTCGTCTTGGTCTCATGATGTCAAAAATATGAACAGCATGATGAAGAGGACTGTTTAAATATTTTCAAAAAGAGTTTTATTGAAAAACACTCAACAATCAGAATTAATCGAGAATCAGAAGTGCCTCGTCCTTGTGCGGTGAGGGAGCTTGTAAGAGTATGTGTTGTAGACTTATCTGTTTTTGTACTCATAAATTGCCAAAAAATAACAATGAGTTGATGTTCAAGTTTTTGCTTTATTATGTCTGAGATACTCATATTTCAAGTGACCATGTCTGAGAAGCTGAATTGGAAATATGAATACATATAAACCAACAGATGGAAAAGTGGTTTTCTGATGTTGAACACAACTGGACTTATCTGTTTTTGCAAAGGAACTCTTCAAATACAGCATACCTGTGTACTTTAAACCCAGGAACACTCTGCGACATTGGTTGGTTCATCCTGAAGACTGGATACCAAAACATAAAAAGAGCAACCTGGAATATGCTGTCAAATGTAGTGAGGAGTGTGACAATCTTTATATCGGGGAAACTAACTAACTACCCTGCACTTATATAGCGCTTTTCTAGTCACAAAGACCACTCAAAGCGCTTTCATTAATACTAACCCTCTATTCTAAGGGCCTATAGGAAACAGATATCTAGGGACAATTTAGAACAGCCAATTAACCTAACATGCATGTTTTTGGCATGTGGGAGGAAACCGGAGAAATCCCGGAGTAAACCCACGCAACACGGGGAGAACATGCAAACTCCACACAGATCACTGTTGGTCGGGGGCTGGGATCGAACCCACGATCCCCACAATCCCCCGGCCAAGGGTAAACTGTGCTGCCGCAGTGCTAACCACTGCGCCACCGTGCAGCCCAAAACAAAACAGCAGCTCTGTAAATGTATGGTCCAACACAGAAGAGAGAATTCGTCTGGGCAAAATTCAGCCATCTATACTCACCTGCAACAAAAACAACACACCTTTCGAGACCAAGATGTGCACATCTTGGATAGAGAAGAGGGGTGGTCTGAAGGAGGTGTTAAGGAAGCCATCTATGTTAAAGTGGAACGGCCCTCTCATACCAGAGGAGGGGGACTGAGATATCTGTCCTCAGCTTACAACGCTGTGTTAAAAAACTACTCCTCGACACTTCATGGACAAATGAACTTGCTGCAATTCCCAAGTTTAAGGGAGGAGCACCACGGTTTTTCTTTTTCCTCTCTCCACTTTTCTCCTCTTTGGTCACACACCATGGATTCCCCCCCCCCCCCCACACACACACACTCTTAAGTTACACACTGTGGGCTACAATTTTTTTTCCTCCTTTTTGGTTACACACCATGGACTACATTTCCCACAAGTCATGTGACTTTGTGTCCTTTTGTCATGTGACCTTTTTGTAGGCTATTTATTGGCCAGAGACAATTCTTGCTGCAGTCTTACAACTGATGACAGTGTTCGGATGAACACTGAAACTTCATGACCTTTAATTAGTTTTTAGTCCAGTGTTTTTAAATAAAACTCCTCTTGAAAGTTTATCTGACACCTGGATGTTTGAAAATGAACGTACATAGACTGGCTGTTTAAATACCAATTCTAATTGAACCAGAAAATTTATTGGTCGATTCATGGATCAAACACCTGTTGTGAATTTTGCCGTTAAACACCTTGTTAGAGAACAGGAAGTTACGCAAAAAGTATTGAAACACTGAACAGTTGGACATGTGCATTCAAAAGGTTAGAGAAGGTCAAATTACATAAATTCACCTGTAAAGGTTATAGTGCAATTTAGGTGCATCCTGCAATCTCACCCAAAGCCGAATATCCCTAACTTTTTGTGAGTAGTGTATGAACAGGATGATGATGCCCAACACTGTTGTTGTCGTTCGTCCGTCGTTCTCGACGATGACCAAGGACAGCACAGGGAAGAGGACTGGGTGCGGTGTATCTGGCTGTGGCTGATCAGTCCAGTGCGGGTGCGGAAGGCTCTGCCGCAGGTCAGGCACAGGTTGTCTGTGTGGGCAGAAGATACAGGGGTGGCTCTGGACTTGCGAAGCCCACGTCTTCTCTAGGGCTTGGCAATCCTGTTCAGCTCAAAGGAGGCAGCACCTTTGCTGGTACGGCTATGCCAGTCTGGTCACTCTAGTGCTAGGGTCTCCCAGGTGTCAGGACTGATGTCAAAGCTCTTCAAGGAGGCCTTAAGAGTGTCTTTGTAGCGCTTCTTCTGACCACCTTGTGAGTGCTTGCCCTCTGCTAGTTCACCACAGAACAGTCTCTTTGGTAGGCATGAGTCAGGCATACGAACAAGGTGGCCAGCCCACCTAATCTGGGCTTTCTTGAGCAGGGTGTGGATGCTAGGCAACTCAGCTCAGGAGAGGACCTCTGTCAGGGATTTTGTCCTGCCAGGTGATCTTCAGGAGCTTTCTGAGGCAGTTCAGGTGGAAGCGGTTTAGCTTTCTGGCATGGCGCTCATAGGCCGTCCAGGTCTTGCAGGCATACAGTCAGGAAGGCCTTGTACACCTTCAGTTTTGTGGTCAGCCTGATGCCTCTCCTTTCCCACACTGTTGCATGTAGCTGTCCGAATGCTGAGCTTGCCTTGACAGTGGCGCGAATCGACCTTGTCATCAATGTTGACAGACCTGGACAGTGTGCTGCCGAGGTACGTGAACTTGTCGACAGCCTTGAGGGTCTCCTCATTGACAATGATGGCTGGTTCCACGTAAGTCTTCTGCGATGCGGGTTAGTGCAGGACCTCGGTTTTCTTCGTACTGATTGTGAGCCCAAAGTTGTTGCAAGCAGTGGAAAAGCAGTTCATGCTCTGTTGCATATGGGCATCTGCAGCGGCATTGAGTGTGCAGTCATCTGTGAACAGGAAGTCGCGCACTGAGTCCTCTTCCACCTTGGTTTTGGCTCGGAGCCTCCGCAGGTTGAAGAATCTGCCGTCCATCCTGTGCCTGATCCTAATGGCGCTTTCTTCATCGTCGCAGAAGGCACCAGACAGCATGGCTGTGAACATCATGCTGAAAAGTGTGAGCACGAGTACACAGCCTTGCTTGACCCTGCTGGTGACTGGGACAGCTTCAGAGGAGTCTCCATCATCCAGTACTCGAGCAAGCATGCTGTCGTGGAACTGCCACACCATTCTGATGAACATGTTCGGGCAGCCGAACTTCGCCATGATCTTCCACAGCCCCTCATGAGTGATGGTATCAAAAGCCTTGGTCAGATCTACAAATATTGTGTAGAGGTCCCTGTTCTGCTCTTGACACTTCTCCTGAAGTTGGCGTGTGGCAAAGATCATGTCAGCAGTTCCACGACCCTCTCTGAAGCCACACTGGCTCTCTGGCAGGTGACCGCCTTCCATGTGCTGAATGAGGTGGTTGAGAAGGACTCTTGCGAGGATCTTGCCGGCGATGGCGAGGAGAGAGATCCCATGGTGGTTGTCGCTGGACTGCCTGTTTCCTTTTCTCTTGTAGAGATGGACAATGGAGGCATCCTTGAGTTCCTGGGGATAACTTCCTGCTGCTACATGGTCTGAAAGAGCATGGTGAGTTTCTGTATTAGAACTGGTCCTCCTTCCTTGTAGATTTCATCTGGGATGGAGTCAGAGCCTGGTGCTTTGCCATTCAAAAAGAGTTTGATTGCTTTTTGGACCTCTGATTCCTTTGGAGGTTCTGCCAAAGACATGTTCACCTCTACTTGGGGCATGCAAGTGGTGGCTTCTGCATTGATGGATGAATGTCTGTTCAGGATGCTGCTGAAATGTTCTGCTCATCTTTCCAGGATTGTGTTCTTATTGGTGAGGAAAATGGACCCGTCAGCACTGAGCAGTGGTGATGTTCCAGAAGACTGAGGCCCGTAGATGGTCTTAAGGGCATCATAGAAGCATTAGGAGTTGTTGCTGTCAGTGTATTGCTGTATTTCATCTGCCTTTTTTTCTGAGCCAGAAGTCCAGCATCTCTCTGAGCTTAGTCTGCACCTTTCCTTTGATGGAGCTGAAGGTTGCCTTCTTAGAGGCAGATCTGCTGTCTTGCTGGCACGCTCTGTGGGCTTCACGCTTCTCGTCAAGCAGCTTTTGGATGTTCTCATTGTTTTCATCAACCAGTCTTGGTGTTTGTGCTTGTTCTGGCCCAGATGAGTAAGTGAGGTGTCGTATACCATGTCTCTGAAAGCTGTCCAGTCTTCTTCTGCTCCGTATGCCCTGAGGTTGAGCTGACTAAGCTTGCTATCCAGGTACTCACTGAGGTTCTGTCGCACAGAGTGCTGTTCCAGCTTGCTGACATTAAGTTGCTTGTTTGCCTTTTTTCCCCTGTGGACGCCGTTTGGGCTGGATGTGCATGTTGAGCTTTGAGAGAATGAGTCTGTGATCCATCCTGCAGTCTGCGCCACACATCGCCTTTGTCACTCTAACGTCCTGCCTGTCTCTCCTTTTCGCAATGATGTAATTAATCAGATGCCAATGCTTGCTGCGTGGATGCATCCAGGAGGCCTTGTTACGATTTGGCAAGCAGTAGACAGTATTAGTGATCAGAAGGTCATGAGAGGCACACATCTTCAACAGGAGAAGACCATTGCTGTTGCACTTTCCAACTCCATTTCTCCCAAGGACTCATTCCCATGTCTGGTAGTCTGTACCAACTCTGGCATTAAAGTCTCCAAGAACAAAGAGTTTGACCTCCTTTGGTACGCCTTCAATGAGAGTCTCTAAGTCCTCATAAAACTTGTCTTTGATCTCATCTGGGTTTGTCATGGTGGGGGCCTATGCACTGATGAATGTGGCATGGTGTTTTCCTTGGAGGGGTAGCTGCAGGGTCTTGAGGTGGTCTTTGGTTCCTTTGGGGAGGCTGGTAAGCTTGCTGATCAGATTTGATCTGATCGCGAAACCCACTCCTGCTTCACGGCGTTCTTCGCTGCCTTGGCCACTCCAGAAAAAGGTGGCTTTGACTTCTGTCAGCTGACTTTCATCTGCAAACCTGGACTTGCTCAAAGCTGTGATGTGGATGTTGTACCTGCTGAGTTCTCTTGCGACAAGTGCTGTCCATCTCTCAGGTCTGTCCACTTTGGAGCTGTCCATGAGCGTTTGCACGTTCCAAGTGTCATTGGTGAGTGATGTCACCTTAGTTGATTTCTTCTGAGAATTTCGACTGCTCAGGTGGGATCCCTGCCAGCCATGTCTTGCTGGCCAGGGTGTAGTGAATCAGGCTATGTTTAGGGCACCTTTTCTATTCCCTTCCTCAGGCCATGGAGGTGAGCAGAGCAAATCCTAAAGAGGGCTGCTCAGACACCCAGGGGGCTGCCGAACTCCACTGCTGCTTTGGTCCAGTAGAGAACGACCCTTTGCTCTGGGCCGCCTGTGTGTGAGATTGTGGCTACAGCTTCCAGTGTATCCGCACCTGCTGCTTCATCACTTGCCCATCGCCACAGGACTTGGGGGGGGGGGGCTGTATTTACTTGGGTGTGAATTTGATTTAAGTTAGGGAGAGTTGCTCAGGGTCTTCAGCCTCACTCTCTTGTCCCAGTTTATCTGGATCCAGTGGCAAGATGTAGTCAAGACGGTCGGAGAAAGGGTAAAATGGTAAATGGCTTTCACTTATATAGCACTTTTTATTCTCATCTCTTGATGACCAAAGTGCTTTACAGATCCTGCTATCCACCCATTCACACACACATTCACACACTGATGGTGGCATGCTGCCTAACATGGCGCTTCCAGACCCACCAGGAGCAATTGGGGTGAAGTGTCTTGCCCAGGGACACAACAGCAGGATATCTGGGGAGAGCGGGATTCAAACCGCCAACCATGTGGTTATTGGACGACCTGCTCTACCTCTTGAGCCACTGCCGTCCCCAGGGTAGGATGCAGTGGATAGACAGCAGTGTCCTACATGTCTCACTGTGTCCTATTTGCACTCCGCAACACTTTTCTGGGCCTGCCTTCCTGCCCATTGAGCCAGTCTGGTGGTTTCATCTGTGCAGTCCGCCAGGTCCAGTCTACGCATGCATAGATAGACAAGCCCTACCCCACTGAGGGTTTCAAACCCTTTGGCTACCCTCACCTGTTTTCGCCTGCCAGTCAAAGTGGTTTACCGGGGTGTGGCCACTGTTGCATGCAAACAGCTACTTGGAGCCACAGTTGGGAGTTGAGTGCCAAGTGGGAACCAAAGTGGAATGACCACCCAGAGGTGCGACTGTTGCCCCGTCAAAGGTACTATCCCTCCCTGACACTCCATACACCCAACACTACAGTGGCCCTGAAGGACAAACCACAATGGCAAAAGTGAAAACACAAAGGACCGTATTATGACAATCTACTCAAAAGTGCGATACTTCATTCAAAATGAATGAGCCCAAGCCCATTTTGCCATCAAAACAGCAGAAACAACTGATTTTGCACTGCCAAAAGAAAAAAGGTTATTTGTTTCTTCATAGAATTTGGATTAAATTGCGGGGTACATCGGATCACTTGCATTTAATTTTTTTCAGATTAACACATTTATGGGAGAAACAGCAGCTGAGCTTGAAAAGTTTTGTGACTAAAATGTAAATGTAAATGAAAACATAATCTACCAAGTATCCTGTCATAATTTTTTTTTTTTTACCTGTCCTGTCCAGCAGCTTGGCAAGAAGAGATATCTGCTTGCCTTATTGTGCCAAACAGATATCCATCCATCCATCCATCTTCTACCACTTTTCCAGAGGTCTGGGTCACGGAGGCAGCAGTTCAAGCAGAGAAGCCCAGACTTCCCTCTCAGCAGCCACATGCTCCAGCTCTTCAGAAAGGATACAAAGGTGTTCACAGGCCAGCTGGGAGACGTAGTCTCTCCAGCGAGTCCTGGGTATGCCCCAGGGTCTCCTCCCAGTGGGACGTGCCCAAAACACCTCAAGTGGGAGCCGTCCAGGAGGCATCCTGATCAGATGCCCAAACCACCTCAACTGACTCCTTTCAATGTGGAGGAACAGCAGTTTTACTCGGAGCCTTTCCCGGATGACTAAGCTTCTCACCCCATCTCTAAGGGTGAGTCCAGCAATCCAATGAAGAAAGCTCATTTCAGCTGCTTGTATCCACAATCTCATTCTTTCAGTCATTACCCAAAGCTCATGGCCATAGGTCAGGGTAGGAACGTAGATTGATTGGCAAATTGACAGCTTTGCCTTAGAGCTTAGCTCTCTCTTCATCACAACGGACCGGAACAATGTCCGCAGATGTTGCTCTGATCTGTCTGTCAATCTCTCACTCCTTTCTCCCCTCACTCGTAAATAAGACCCCGAGATACTTAAACTCCTCCACTTGGGGCAGGAGCTTGTCCCCAAGCTGGAGAGGACAGTCCACCTTTTTCCAGCTGAGGACCATGGACTTGGACTTGGAAGTGCTGATTCTCATCCCAGCCACTTCACACTCAGCGGCAAACTGTCCCAATAAGACCTGTAGGTCATTGCTGGATGAAGCCAACAGGACAAGATCATCTGCAAACAGCAGAGATGAGATCCTGTGGTCACCTAGCATGACACCCTCCGTTCTCTGGCTGCGCCTAGAAATCCTGTCCATAAAAATTATGAATAGGATCGGTGACAAAGGGCAGCCCTGGTGGAGGCCAACTCTCATGGGGAATGAGTCCGACCAAGTGTTGGCAATACGAACCAAACTCTCACAACGGTCGTATAGAGGCTGCATAGCTTGTAACAACAAGCCCGATACCCCATACTCCCAAAGCACCCCCCACAAAAAACCACGATGGATGCGGTCAAATGCCTTCTCCAAGTCCACAAAACACACGTAAACTGGTTGGGCAAACTCCCACGAACCTTCGAGGATTCACAAGAGGGTAAAAAGTTGGTCCGATGTGCCACAGCCAGGATGAAAACCACATTGCTCCTTCTGAATCCGAGGCTCGACCAACGGCCGGACACTCCTCTCCAGTACCTTGGCTTAGACCTTTCCAGAGAGGCAGAGGAGTGTGATCCCTCTAAAGTTGGAGCCACCCTCCAGTCCCCTTTCTTGAAGAGAGGAACCACAACCCCGGTTTGCCATGCCAAAGGCACTATTCATGATCTCCACGCAATGTTCCGGAGGCGTGTCAACCATGACAGCCCTACAACATCCAGGACCTTGAGGTACTCAGGGCGAATCTCATCCACCCTCGGGGCCCGACCACCAAGGAGCTTTTTAACCACCTTGGCAACCTTAGCCCTGTGATGGGTGAGTAGTCCCCCTCTACCACAAGCCCTGCTTCGTCTGCGTATCAGTGGGATTGAGGAGATCCTCGAAGTGTTCCTTCCACCGCCCGACGATATCCCCAGTGGAAGTCAGCAGCGCCCCATCCGCGCCATACACAGTGTGGACAGGGAGCTGCTTCCCCCTCCTGAGCCACCGGACAGTTTGCCAGAATCTCTTCGAGGCCGAGCAAAAGTCTTGTTCCATGGCTTCACCGAGCTCCTCCCACACCTGAGTTTTTACTTCAACAACCACCCGAACTGCACTCCGCTTAGCCTGCTGGTACACCTCAGCTGCATCGGGAGTCCCACAGGCCATCCAAGCTTGATAGGACTACTTCTTCAGCTTAATGGCCCCCCTCACCACTGGTGTCCACCACTTGGTTCGGGGTTTGCCACCATGAAATGCATAGACAACCTTGCAGCCACAGCTCTGGGCAGCCGCTTCAACAATGGAGGTGGAGAACATGGCCCATTCAGACTACATGTCTCCTGACTCCCTCGGAATGTGGTCAAAGTTCTTCCAGAGGTGGGAATTGAAGACCTCCCGGACAGGGGCCTCAGCCAGATGCTCCTAGCACACCCTCACTGTACGTTTGGGTCTACCACGACTTAATGGCATCCTCCCCTGCCATTGAATCCAACTCACCACCAGATGGTGATCAGTTGACAGCTCTGTACCTTTCTTTACCTGAGTGTCAAAGACATACGGTCGCGGGTCTGATGACACAATAACAAAATTGATCATCGCCCCGCGACCTAGGGTGTCCTGGTGCCAGGTGTACATATGGACACCCTTATGCTTGAACATGGTATTTGTTATGGACAAACTGTGGTTAGCACAGAAGTCCAATAACAACACCACTGCGGTTCAGATCGGGCAGGCCATTCCTCCCAATCACCCCTCTCCAGGATTCACTGCTGTTGCCCATATGTGTATTGAATTCCCCCAGTAGGGCAATGAAGTCTCCAAGAGGAGCACCCTCTAGCGCCCTAGTCAGAGGCTCCAAAAAGGGTGAGAACCATCATTTAGTGCACAGGCACAAATGATGGTCAGGACCCATTTCCCACCCCGAAGGCACACGGAAACGACCCTTTCATCCACTGGGGAAAACTCCAATATAGAGGCTGCAAGGTGAGGGGATACAAGAATGTCCACCCCTGCTTGTGCCTCTTGCCAAGAGCATTTCCAGAGTAGGCCAAACTCCAGCTCCTCTCCAGGAGACTGATTTCAGAATCAGAGCTGTGTGTTGAGGTGAGGCCAACAATATCTAGCCGGTATCTCTCAACCTCATGCACCATCTCAGGCTCCTTCCCCACCAGAGGGGTGACATTCAATGTCCCAAAAGCCAGTTTAGGAAGCTTGGGATCAGACCGCCAATGTCTCTGCCTTCGACCGCCACCTGATCCACATAGCACCGGACCCCCATGGTACCTCCTGCAGATGGTGAGTCCACTGGAGGGCGGACCCATGTAACTCCTTTGGGCTGAACCTGGCCGGGTCTCATGGGCAGAAACCCGGCCACCAGACGCTATCCATCGAGCCCCTCCCCCAGGCCTGGTTCCAGGGTGGGGCCCCGGTAACCCCATACCGGGCGGGGTCCACTGAATCCTTGTTTTAGCATTCATCATGAGAGTCTGTTGGATCATTCTTAGTCTGGCCATTTACCCAGGACCAGTTTGTCTTGGGTGACCCTACCAGAGGCTAAATGCCCCGGATAACATAGCTCCTGGGATCGCTAGGGCACACAAACCCCCCACCACAATGAGGTGATGATCCATGAGGAGCCAAACAGATTTGTTTTGTCAGGCATTGGCTTGCTTGCTACCGGATAACCATGAAAACCGGTACTACCTGTCTCATGGGTGGGGCCGTCGGTGACTCAAATGGCATCCCCACCCTTCTGAGGGCGTGGAGGGTAAAACAGGGCATCCTGGCAGAACTAAAAACAATATCTGTCACAGGTCTGTGGTGGACCACTCCCAGTTACACAGGGTGAGACTGGACATCCTGGCAGATAAACACATCTGTCGCAAGGTCTGTGGTGGACTGTGCCAGTCAGTGCATTGTGACATGCACTACACAAAGAGCAGAGATAAACAAACCTATCATCTGGTCAGTCACTGCAACAGATACTGGAGTCAGTTTGTCTTGGCTTGTCCTTGCCACTGATAATACCTTTATCTTCCAAGAATGTGCTGCTAGTCCAGCAAAAGCTAGCAGTGCTCAAATACTTTGCAAGCAGTTTCATGAAATGGTCAATCAGAAAGCAACTCATACCGGCTCGGACGTCGCCTGGGCTTACAAGGTCCGCGCTGATCTGTTCACACTCTGACAGGCAGCGAAAAGTAAGCTAGGAGCAGGAAGACAAAAGAAGAAAGAAGCAGACTTGTTCAAAGTGGCACAGTTTAAAGCCAACAGTAAGACATCGATAAAGGTAGTAAGAGAAATGCTCTTTGCCGACGACAGTGCTCTAGTTGCACACAGCATGGAAGATACGCAATCTTTAGTGGAGAAATTTGCAAGAGCTGCTAGCCAATTCAGCCTCCAAATCAACATCAACAAGACAGAGTGCCTTTATCAACCACCAAAGTTCCAATTATCAACATCACTACCAGAAGAGATCAGCATTGGTACAGAGCCACTAGTCAAGTGCAAGACTTTCAAGTACCTAGGGAGTACTGTTTCAGAGAATGCTAGGCTGGAGGATGAACTATCTCTCAGAATGGGAAGAGCGAGCGCTGTGTTTGGAAACTTGAGGGAGAGACTGTGGAACAATCGACATGTGTCTATCCGTGTGAAATGCAAAGTGTACAGAGCGACAGTACTGGCTACTCTATTGTACGGTGCTGAAACTTGGACTGTCTACAGAGTGCAGGTGAAGAAACTCCACGCGTATGTGATGAGACACCTTCGAGCCATAATGAACATCTCATGGAAAGACAAGATAACCAACATAGAAGTGTTGAAACGAGCTGGTCTACCATCAATGGAGGACATGCTAATACAGATGAACCTGAGATGGCTCGGACATGTTGAGAGGATGGACCACCAGCGTCTCCCTCGGCAGTTACTCTACTCACAGTTATGCGAGGGCAAACGCAATGAGGGTAGACCAAGGCTCAGATTTAAAGACACTGTAAAAAGAAACTTGAAGAAGTTGGACATAGAGAGGAGTTCCTGGCAGCGGAAGGCTAAGGACAGAGCTGTGTGGAGGAATCTGATCAGACCTAAATGAAACAGTCATTTTCGCCCATGACAGACTGCTATGATGATGATGATGATGATGATGATGATGATGTATATAAATAGTATTTATAGACTCCTCTTGCTATATAATAACTTTGACACTTTATTTCCAGTGGTGTGAAAAAGTATTTGTCCCCTTCCTGATTTCTCATTTATCTGTATGTTTGTCACACGAAAATATTTCAGATCATCAAACAAATTTAAATATTAGACAAAGATAACACAAGTAAACACAAAATGTAGTTTTTAAATAAAGGTGTTTATTTTTAAGGGTTAAAAAAAAAATCCAAACCTACATGGCCCTGTGTGAAAAAGAGACCCCCCCCCCCCCCCCCCGGTTAAAACATAAATTAACTGTGGTTTATCACATCTTTGGAAAGCTGAGTTCAATTTCCTTAGCCACACCCAAGCCTGATTACTGCCACACCTGTTTTCAGTCAAGAAATCACTTAAATAGGACCTGCCTGACAAAGTGAAGTAGGACCAAAAGATCCTCAAAAGCTAGACATCATGCTGCAATCCAAAGAAATTCAGGAACGAATGAAAACAAAGTAATTTAGATCTATCAGTCTGGAAAAGGTTATAAAGCCATTTCTAAAGCTTTGGGACTCCAGCAAACCACAGTGGGAGCCATTATCCACAAATGCTGAAAACATGGAACAGTAGTGAACCTTCCCAGGAGTGGCCGGACAACCAAAATTACCCCAAGAGCACAACGATGAATCATCCAAGAGGTCACAAAAGACCCCACAACAATGTCCAAAGAACTGCAGGCCTCACTTGCCTCAGTTAAGGTCAGTGTTCATGACTCCACCATAAGAAAGAGACTGGGCAAAAATGGCCTACATGGCTGAGTTCCAAGACGAAAACCACTGCTGAGCAAAAAGAATATAAAGGCTTGTCTCAGTTTGGCCAGGAAACACCTTGATGATCCCCAAGACTTTTGGGAAAATACTCTGAGGACTGATGAGACAAAAGGTGAACTTTCTGAAAGGTGTGTGTCCCATTACATCCAACGTAAATGTAGCACAGCATGTCAGAAAAGGAGCATCATAACAACAGTAAAATATGGTGGCAGTAGTGTGATGGTCTGGGCCTGTTTTGCTGCTTTAGGACCTGGAAGACTTGCTGTGGCAAATGGAACCATGAATTCTGCTGTCTAACAAAAAATCCTGAAGGAAAATGTCTGGCCATCTGTTCGTGACCTCAAGCTGAAGAGCACTTGGATTCTGCAGCAGGACAATGATCCAAAACACACCAGCAAGTCCACCTCTGAATGGCTTAAGAAAAACAAAATGAGGACTTTGGAATGGTCTAGATAAAGTCCTGACCTTAATCCGATTAAGATGCTGTGGCATGACCTTAAAAAGGCAGTTCATGCTCGAAAACCCTCCAATGTGGCTGAATTGGAACAATTCTGCAAAGATGAGTGGGCCAAAATTCCTCCACAGTGCTGTAAAAGACTCACTGCCAGTTATTGCAAATGCTTTATTGCAGTTGTTGCTGCTAAGGGTGGCCCAACCAGTTATTAGGTTTAGGGGGCAATCACCTTTTCACACAGGGCCATGTGGATTTGGATCCCCCCCCCCAAAAAAAATAATAAACACCTTCATTTACAAACTGCATATTGTGTTTACTTGTGTTATCTTTGTCTAATGTTTAATGTTTGTTTAATGATCTGAGACATTTAAGTGTGACAAACATACAAAAAAATGAGAAATCAGAAAGGGGCAAACACTTTTTCAAACCATTGTATATTGTCTCCTTTATGCTAGACCTGACAGAGTGGAATGGAGGAGGGTAATGAAGGGATATGAAGTTGTCGGAAGAGGTGGAGGATGAAGGAGTGAGAGGAGAGAAAGAAAAACTAACGAGGAGATAACAAGAAACTGTCAAGGTCCTCCTAGTGCACTTTTAAGCAGCGCATGGAGAGGGGAGAAATGACGAGGATTTACGTGCAGAGGTTACACCACAACACATTTATTAATGAAACCACAAAACTGTCCCAAAGGTGAAGACTTACAAAAAGTATGAAAACACACTTACAGTTGGCGTTTGGGGGCCAGCATCGCACTGCAAACACAGGAGACAAGACGTGCAGCCACGCTAGCGTCCCACAGCCGGTATCACTGTGGGGACGCAAGAGAACCATGAAGAACGTAGAGTGGCTGCACGTCGTTGCAGTTCTGACAGCAGATTATCCACTAACAGTTCACTGATAATGCAGCAGACAATACATTCAAAGACCCAGCAATGCATGACTGGCAACTGCACTGCTGGTGATGGTGTGATTGTGAGCACCTGGGCGAGAGCGGAGAGATGGCACAGGGAGTGGGAACAGGTGATGGTAATGAGTGAGGGGGCGTGGTCGGACTGGCAGACTGTCAGCCAGTGCTCACAAGAGTGAGCCAAAGAGAGCTGCCTCACAGCTGCCAGCCAGAGAGCAGTGGCTTGGGATAGGGAAGCACACTGAAATACATAATATACACATATACAGCGGCACCTAGACCCACAGGAGGGCCAGGACTGAGCCGGGGAAACCAAGCCGGCTCGGCTCCTTACAGAAACAGTTGCTGCTTTTGAGAAGATCTCTGCATGGGTCTGATATCTTCACCTTAAAGAACAGACAGATGTGTGTGTCATAATAAAATTAAAATAATAGGTGATAATAGATGATAGAATTTTTACTACGGCTTCACCAATTGTGGTTTTGGGCCGTCACCTATACATCTGAATGAAAGTAATATAGCAGCTAGAACATATTTTAAGTTCTATTCATCCCCACTGGAATCCTTGTTCATCTAACAACACTTGACCATACTGTCATGTATTGGGTTACTCACATTGTTAGTTTGGGTTATGTGGGCTACCGTAGTTATTGACAAGTGGGGTCTTATGGGTAACAGGGGACTGTGCTCTATAAGTGTGTGGAGTGTTACTAGATTGCTATTGTGACCGCTATCCTTCATTTGTATGCACCTGCTCTGACTCCAGCAAACTCCTCCAGTTTTGGAAGATACTTCTCCTTCTGTGTCTCCGTTCTTTAGTGCTCATAGCAATTAACCACAGCACAACAACTGGGAACGAAGATGGGACGTACTTACGTGGTACCTTGGCTGCAGTGAATGGCATAAAAAAAAAAAAGTGTGGCGCGGCGCATATTGGAGGTGAAGAGCAAAAGCTAACAGCAGGCATTGCTAACAGCAAACACGTGAAGGAACACGGAGGAAAACATAGAGGACCTAACAAGCTAAAGAAAATAGGCCTTGCTAAATAATTAGCGAAGACTTAGCTGCTAATTAAAGAAAGAGTAAAAGACATGAGGAACTACGTATGTCTTTGAACTTTTGGACCATTTGACGAGTCTGCAGAGACTTTGAGCGCATATACAGACTGCTTCAATTTTTTTGGTGTGGCTAATGACATTAAAGAGGACAAGGTAGTGGCAACCTTCCTTAGTGTAATTGGACCTAAGACATTTGGTTTATTAAGGCAGGGGTTGCCAAATTTTTCAGCCCGCTGTTATGACTCGCTCTCGCCTGTCTCCTGCTTCAGCTGCGCGCACACCTGTGCCTCATCAGTCTCGGGCTATATAACCCGCTCCGCCTGGAGCCTCGGCCTGGAGCCGTCTGCTATTCTATGCTTATCGTTCCAATGCACGCCAACTCTCAGACTACCGGCGCTCTTTGGATTGCTCTCCGATAACATGTAAGCTCATCATCCTCTCACCTTATTTCCAGTCTCTCCCCTGTGCACAGGTGGATTCCCTGGCGGCGGATTTCCTCCCTCATCCTTGCCGTCATTCTCCTCACCGCGCCGAGTGCGCTCCAAGGACGCTGTCTTCCAGGTGGGAGACCTGCGGCTCAAGCCAACGCCGTTTATTCCTCTGGGTTTGCACCGGCAGGTAATCTCTGTTGTGCTCTGCCCTTAGGGTTGCCTGGCTGTACGGCGCTCTGCTTCGCCCTCGGCGCATCCTGTTCACCTGCAACACATTCCATCCCACAAACACGCACCCACACACCTGCTGTCTTCACAATAAAATTATTGAATCACCCTCGAGCCTGTGTGTGTGTTCCCTGGGTCAGACATCATGTCAGTACGGCTCCAGCAGAGCGACCCAGCGAACAGCGGGCTCGCACACCGACTTAACACCCTCGAGGCTCAAGTGGATCAAATCACTCACCAGCAGCAGGTTATCCTGAACCAACTGACTCTGATAAACCGCCGGTTTGACCATCTGGATCCCCAACAGGCGTTCCCTCCGGCCCAGCGCAGTGGGCCAGCTCCCGTTGGCATCCCAGCTAGCCAGGCTAGCCTGGGGCCGCCCACTTGGCCTACTCCCATCCCCACGCCCACGTGCTTCAGCGGGAAGCTCGGAGAGGCTCGGGGGTTCATCCTACAATGTGAGTCGGTGTTCCAGCGCGTCCCCGGGGACTTCCCGACTGATCACAGCCGAATCGGGTATGTGGTGAACCTTCTGGAAGGGCGAGCATTAGCTTGGGCCTACGCCGTAACGGCAAGGCCCAGCTACTCGAACCTGACCTATGCCCAGTTCGTGCATGATTTCCATGAAGTATTCGATCATTCGGACCATGATAGTGTGCTAACCACCCGGCTGCTAAATTTCTGCCAGGGTAGTTGGTCAGCGGCCAATTACGCTGTCGACTTCCGGGTGGTAGCGGCGGAAGTTGAGTGTTAGGATGCAGCATTTTCACCCGTAGCCTGAGCCCTAGCCTCCGGGATGAACTGGCCTGCCGGGATCAGCCGGAACGGCTTTCTGACCTAATTTCCCTAGCAATCAGTTTAGATAACAGGTTGAGAGAACGGGCCACGGAGCGGAAGTCGTTCAGCCGCTCGAGCGGAGTGTCTCCCCGCACCTCTTAACCTCGCCCCCTGGCGTTGCCTACACCGGAGTCCGCCGACGAACCGGAGGCGATGCTGATTGGGCAGGCCAAGCTTCCGCTGGCTGAGAAACAGCGCCATAGGGAGCTGGGCCTTTGCATGTATTGCGGAGACGATCAGCACCCTGTGGAGTCCTGCCCGGTTAAGCCAAAAGGGGGGGTCCGTGAGTTGCTGTAGGGGGCCTCGCGGACTTGTCTCGGCCAAACTCCCTATCAAAATGCCTCTTGCCAATCAGGTTCTGTCACAACCGCACCGAACACCTCACTCACGCACTGGTGGACTCGGGGGCTGAACAGAGCTTTATTTCTAAGAGCCTGGCAACTCACCTGGGCATCCCCTGCCAAGCTCTGCCGGCCCCTTTCAATCTTGTCACCCTCTCTAAAACACCCCTGGAAAGGTTACGCACCGGACAGCCCCAGTCTCTGTCATTATCTCCGGGAATCACCGGGAGGACTTCAGCCTGTTTGTTCTGCCCACCGCAGCTACCCCTGTCATTCTGGGTTACCCCTGGCTGCGCCTCCTCAACCCAGCCTTCGACTGGCGATCCGGAAGTGTCCTCTCCTGGAGCCCCTTTTGTTTGAGCGCCTGCCTCCAGTCCGCTGCCTGCACCCCTTCGCTTCCCCTCTCCTCCTCCGACTCCTCCCCTTCGGACCTCTCCAAGGTACCTCTGGAGTTCCATGACCTTGGGGCAGTTTTCAGCAAATCCAAAGTGCTGTCTTTTCCCCCCCACCGCCCGTATGACTGCGCCATTAACCTCCGCCCGGGGGTGCCTTTACCATCGAGCCGCTTGTACAGCTTATCGGCTCCGGAGCGGGAGGCCATGGATACTTACATAAAGGAGTCGCTCAGCGCTGGCATCATTCAACGCTCCTCATCCCCAGTCAGAGCTGGGTTTTTCTTCGTCGGTAAGAAGGATGGGTCCCTCCGGCCATGCATCGACTTCCGAGCCTTGAATGACATCACTATAAAGGATAAGTACACGCTGCTGCTGATGGATTCCACCTTCGACTCCCTCCAGGGGGCCTCCTGGTTTATGAAGCTGGACCTCCGCAGCGTGTACCATCTCGTTCGGATCCGGGAGGGCGATGAATGGAAGACAGGTTTCCGGACCCCCAGTGGCCATTTTGAATACCTTGTTATGCCGTTTGGGCACACCAGTGCTCCGGCTGTCTTCCAGCGGCTGATTAACAACGTCCTTCGAGACTTCCTGGAGGCTTTCGTTTTTGTCTACCTGGACGACATCCTGATCTTCTCCCGGTTTCGGAAGGAGCATCAGGTCCACGTGAGGCGGGTCCTCCAACGTCTTCTGGAGAACAGGCTCTACGTGAAAGCGGAGAAGTGTGAGTTTTACGCTGACAAGACCTCCTTCTTGGGCTTTATCGTGTCACATAATCAGGTCATCACGGATCCTGCCAAGGTCAAGGCGGTAGTCGATTGGCCCCCTCCTTCGTCCAGGAAACAACTCCAACAGTTCCTGGGGTTTGCTAATATCTACCGCTGCTTCGTTCCCAAGTTCAGCTCCATCGCTTCTCCCCTGACCCGCCTCACCTCTCCCAAGGTGCCGTTCCGGTGGACAGAGGAGGCTGTGTCCGCCTTTGCAGCCCTGAAGATGGAGTTCTCCTCCTCCCGGGTCCTGACTCAGGTGGACCCCGCGCTACAGTGCCTCATCGAGGTGGACGCCTCTGACACGGGGGTGGGGTTGGTGCTGTCTCAGTGCTCTCCGGTGAACGGGGTGGTCCGCCCCTGCGCCTTCTTCTCCCGATGCCTGTCTTCTGCGGAGAGGAACTACGACGTCGGCGACAGAGAACTCCTAGCAGTGAAGCTCGCGCTGCAGGAGTGGCGTCACTGGCTGGAGGGTGCGGCACAACCTTTTGTGGTCTGGACGGATCATAAGAACCTGGAGGTCCTGAGGACGGCCAAGCGCCTGAATGCCCGCCAGGCGCGTTGGTCCCTGTTCTTTGGCCGCTTCAGGTTCACTATCACCTATCGCCCCGGCTCTAAGAACGCCAAGCTGGATGCGCTGTCCAGGCAGTTTGCCCCAGAGGTCCCCAAAGAACTGGAACACACCGTCCTGCTGGCCTCGTGCATCGTGGGCGCCGTCTCATGGTCCATCACGGACAAGGTCCGGAGGGCACAGGAGGCCGAACCGGATCCTGGCGGCTGTCCAGCGGGGAGGTTGTTTGTGCCATCATCCGTCTGGGGTGACGTCATCCATTGGGCTCATACTTCTAAGTTCGCCTGTCACCCTGGGATCTCCCGGCTGGTGGAGCTCCTCCAGAGGTTCTTTTGGTGGCCGGGCCTCCGGGATGACGTTGCCGACTACGTCCGCGCCTGCCTCCAGTGTGCTACTGGAAAGACATCGACCTCTCCTCCAGCGGAGCTCCTTCATCCCCTACCGGTCACCGGAAGGCCTTGGTTCCACATAGCCTTGGACTTCATCATCGGCCTCCCGACGTCTAACACCTTCGACACTATCCTGACCATCGTGGACCGGTTTTCGAAGGCCGCCCACTTTGTGCCTCTCCACGGCCTCCCTATAGTGTGGGAGACGGCAGACTTGTTGGTCCAGCACGTCGTGAGGTTACATGGGATTCTGGTGGACATCGTCTCCGACCGTGGGCCCCAGTTCGTGTCCAGGGTCTGGAGGTGCTTCTGCAACGCCTTGGGGGCTAC
Organism: Pholidichthys leucotaenia; assembly: GCA_020510985.1. Lineage (NCBI taxonomy): Eukaryota > Metazoa > Chordata > Actinopteri > Cichliformes > Pholidichthyidae > Pholidichthys > Pholidichthys leucotaenia. Next base: position 432,075,062 of record CM035841.1, read on the forward strand.
GGTGAGCCTGTTGTCCGGTCATCATCCCCAGTCCAATGGGCAGTGCGAGTGAACTAATCAAGAGCTGGAGGCTGCGCTGCGCTGCGTCACCGCCTCCAGTCCGTCCTCCTGGAGTGCCCATCTGCCTTGGATAGAATATGCCCACAATTCGACTCTGTCATGGGCCATTGGGATGTCTCCTTTCTGGGCATCTCTAGGCTACGACCCTCCGCTGTTCCCTGAAGAGGAGGGGGAGGTGGCAGTACCGTCTATCCAGGCTCATCTGAGGCGCTGCTGACGCCTTTGGACTGCGACCCGCCAGGCTCTTTTACACACGGTGGAGTGCAACTCCAAGACAGCGAATCATCGCAGGAGAGCCGCCCCCCACTATCAGGTGGGCCAACTGGTATGGTTGTCCACGCAGCACATCAACCTGAAGGCCGAGAAGAGGAAGCTGGCCCAGTGCTTCATTGGACCCTTCCCCATCATCAAGGTAATTAATCCTGTGGCTGTGCGTCTGGCTCTCCCCTCCTCCCTCCGTGTCTGTCCGACGTTCCACGTCTCCTAAATCAAACCCCTGGTGACTAACCCGTTCTGTCCTCCTCCTAGGGCTCCACCCCCGCCTGTGATGATTGACAGCGACCCGGCGTGGGGGGTCAACTCCATCCTGGACACCCGCCGCCGAGGTTGTGGCCTGCAATATCTGGTGGACTGGGAGGGGTATGGCCCTGAGTGGAGATCCTGGGTGCGCCTGTCGTTTGTACTGGACAAACGCCTCATCATGGAGTTCCACCGGGCCCACCTACGTAAGCCAGCGCCAGGAGGTGCTGCTTGGGGGGGGGGGGGAGTACTGTTATGACTCGCTCTCGCCTGTCTCCTGCTTCAGCTGCGCGCACACCTGTGCCTCATCAGTCTCGGGCTATATAGCCCGCTCCACCTGGAGCCTCGGCCTGGAGCCGTCTGCTATTCTACGCTTATCGTTCCAACGCACGCCAACCCTCAGAATACCGGCGCTCTTTGGATTGCTCCCCAATAACACGTAAGCTCATCATCCTCTCACCTTATTTCCAGTCTCTCCCCTGTGCACAGGTGGATTCCCTGGCGGCGGATTTCCTCCCTCATCCTCGCCGTCATTTTCCTCACCGCGCCGAACGCACTCCAAGGACGCGATCTTCCAGGCGGGAGACCTGCGGCTCAAGCCAACGCCAGCCACTGTACCATCTGCAAGTAAGCATAAGACTGTGCGTTTATTCTGCTGGGTGTGCACCGGCAGGTAATCTCTGTTCTGCTCTGCCCTTAGGGTTGCCTGGCTGTACGGTGCTCTGCTTCGCCCTCGGCGCATCCTGTTCACCCGCAACACATTCCATCCCGCAAACACGCACCCACACACCTGCTGTCTTCACAATAAAATTATTAAATCACCCTCGAGCCTGTGTGTGGGTTCCCTGGGTCAGACCTCATGTCACCCGCGACCCCCAAAATAACGGTGACAGAGGCTGGTGACCCCCACTATCCCTGGAGGTGACTGATAGATAGGAAAACGTGCGCACAGTTTGATATATCTATAGATTCATTTGACTGCAAAGCATATTTCCCTTTCTTCACGCTGTCAATCAGCAGACACTTTTTGTCCTGGGCCATGTCTGTGATGCGCCAGGATATGGTCCCGTCAGACAGTGGCACTGCTTCCAGCTCCTGCGCTTGTTTATCCGTAACGCACTGTCTGACTCATAGCGATAGCACAAGGTTTTATTAGGATTTCTCTGATTGTGTGTGCCCTTTTTGCCTGTGCGATTAAAAATGCCACCTTTGAGCTTTAGTAGTGGTTGTGGTTTGATTAGCTATGACTTTCTTTTGGTCTTACAATTCTCTCTCCTTTTGGTGGAAAAAAAATCTGCTGGTTTAGTGGCAAGAGATGGGTGCTTAGTTTTCAAGTGTCTGAGCTTTAAACTCTCATGTGCAAGAACCTCGGTGCACACTACACATGAGGGATGTTGTACTTCACCGATAATGCATAAATTCATACTGAATATATTCCTCTCAAATCCTGCGACACTTGGTGGCTGGTCCGACTGCTTTTGGAGCCTTGTCGGTGCTGTCCTCCTCCTCCTCCTTCTCCCACGCCAGAAGTCGATGGCCTTTCTGACACATTTCTCCGCTCTCTGCTGCTGTCTCTGCTGGCCTCTCTGCGTTGTCTTTGGTCAGTATTAACCACTGTTTCATTTTTAAAAAAAATATCCTGGGCTTAAAGGGTAGTGTGTTGATTTAACCTCTTCAGACAAAATCTGCTGGTGCACACTGACCTGTGTGTGATCTGTGACGTTTACTGTTACAGTTAAAGTGACATGTCACCTGCATAATCACCTCAGGAGCATTCTGAAAATCATCTCGTGACCACCCCCCCCCCCCCAGTGTCTCAGGACCCCTACTTTGGGAATCTCTGTATTAAGGGACCTTCTCCAGCCGAACAAGCCAGCTGATTACTCCTACCAGTAGATTGTGGAAAAATTAAATGAACATTTATCCCCCAAGCCCCTAATTATTACAGAGCGGTTTAGATTTCACAAAAAAAATCAAGAAGGGTAATCCATTGCTGAATATGTGGCAGTACGAAAAAAAAAAACAACTGACTGAGCATTGTCGGTTTAATGCATCCTTAAATGACACATTGTGTGACAGGCTCATCTGTGAAATGAAGATTGAGGCAATACAGAAGCGCCTACTCATAGAAGATAATCTAACCTTTAAGACAGCTGTAGACATTGCATTATCGATGGAGTTAGCTACTAAAGAAGCTCTTCAGCTCAGGGCTGCAGCAAGAGTGTACAGTGTATCAACTACACGAGACAGACAGAGAAGTGACACCAAGGAATGTTACCGTTGTGGACAACAGGATCACCATTCATCAGAATGCTGGGCTAAGAAGCTCACATGCCACCATTGTAACAAAAAAGGGACACGTTGAACGAGTTTGCAAGACTAAACAAGAGAAACTAAACAGGGACACAAAAAGGCCAGAGAAAGGAAAAGCAGGTACTTGGCCCTCAAAGAAAAGACTACATGTTGTGCAGCAGGGTCAGCCGAGCAGCAGTACCACAGGCTCAGAAGACGAGGTGCCAATCATGTCATGAGCCTCCTCGTGCACTTTTATGCAGCGCACAGAGGAGGGGAAGGAAGAATGAATTTAAACGCTGGTTACACCACAACCACCACCACAAACGCGGTCACACCACAAACGCGTTTATTAACACAAAGGACAACGGTTCCAAAAATAACGACATACAAAAAGGCAACGGGGTGCACCAAAGGGCTCACACGTAGGACATGCAGTGGGGCAGACCACGGTGCACAGTGGCCACAATACAGACAGTACACAGTAACGTAAATAGCTCGGATTAACTTAGAGCCCTCCAGGACACTCTACTGGCTGGAGAAGGAAACTGGGCTAAGTGCCAAAGCGTAGCAGCTACACTGCACGGGGAAACGCTAATAGTCTGTACTCAGAGAACAGGAGCAGTCCGAGTTGTCCAAGTCTTCCAGCGAGCGCACACACAAACATTTACAACACTGTGGGGAGAAGCAACAGTGTAGTTCCTGACTCCCTTATTAAACAGTACATCCATATGATGGTTAACATCCATATGAACATGCACAATGGTCCAGCAATGTTTGACTGGCAAAGGCCGCCTAAGTACAAGCACTGCTGGTAACACAAATTGGGCACACCTGGGTGAGGCACGGGAAGGACAATTACTGGAGAGGAATCAGCTGGCTGTCAAGAGAGAGGGGGCGTGGTCGGACCGGCGAGTGTTAGACAATGCCCACACGAATGTAGGTCAAAGAGGCTGCCCAACAGCTGCCGACTTGAGCGGTGGCTACAGGCACGGAAAACAAAAGAAGACATAAAAACAACAAGAACTCAAAAGATAACACAATACATAAATAACCTGATACCTGAGCCACAGATAACGATCAGAACTGAACCTAAAGGACAACACCGGCTTGGTTCGTGACAAGTCAAGGTTTTAAGTGTTACAGGAAATATTGCAGCCTACACTGCCATACCACTGTTGGAAGGACAGCCAATCAAAATGGAAATTGATACTGGAGCAGCTGTTAGTAATCTGTTCAAGAGGAAACTAGGCCATATTTCACTGACTCCAGCAACAATAACCTTAAAAACCTATACAGATGAAACTGTCCCCTTGGCTGGACAGGCAGACGTCAATTCACTTCAATTCAACTTTATTTATATAGCGCCATTTCACAACAACAGTCATCTCATAGCACTTTCAACTGTAGGGGAAACCCCCACAATTGCCGAAAGACCCCAGCAATCAGGCGATCCCCTGAGAGCAAGCATTTGGCGACGGTGGAGAGGAAAAACTCCCTTTTAACAGTAAGAAACCTCAAGCAGATCCAGGCTCAGGGAGGGGCAGTCATCTGCTATGACTGGCTGGGGGGTGAGGGGATAGAGAAGAAGAAAAGAACAGACATGTAGAGGAAACAGCACAATGGGGACTCAGTCTATGGGAGAGAACAAACAGATGTTAATGACCAGCAAAAAAAAATTTCATTGAGAGTGAAGAAAGGAGTGAAGCCCAGTGCATTATTGGAGGTCCCCTGGCTGTCTAAACCTATTAGCAGCATAAATGATCTCTCCCTAACTGTAGACTATATCAAAAAGGAAGGTTTTAACCCTATTCTTAAAAACAGAGATTGAGTCTGACTGCCGAATCCAGATTGGCAGCTGGCTCCACAGGAGAGGAGCTTGATAACTGAAGGCTCTGCCTCCCATTGTACTTTTGGAGATTCTAGGTATTACAAGTAATCCAGCATTTTGGGAGTGTAGTGCTCTGATAGGATTATAGGGTAGTATCAGATCTTTTAAATAAAAAGGGGCCTGATTGTTTAGAGCTTTGAAAGTGAGAAGAAGGATCCATCCATCCATCCATCTTCTACCGCTTAATCCTTTACGGGTCATGGGGGGGCTGGAGCCTATCCTTTTAAACTTAATTCTAAACTCTGTGGGAAGCCAATGAAGGGAGGCCAGAACCGGAGAGATATGATCTCTCTTTCTAGTACCTGTTAAAACTCTTGCTGCAGCATTTTGGATCAACTGAAGACTTTTTAAAGATGTTTTAGGACAACCAGATAATAAAGAGTTACAATCATCTAATCTAGAGCTAACAAAAGTGTGGATCAGTTTCTCAGCATCACTCTGAGACAAGATTCTCCTAATCTTGGCAATATTACACAAATGATAGGAGGCAGTCTTAGAAACAAATTTAATATGTGAATTAAAAAACAGATCTTGATCAAAAATAACTCCAAGGTTCCTCACAGAGCTATTAAGAGAAAGAGTAACTGCGTCCAAACTAAAAGTTTGATTTGGAAAGGTATTTCTTATTGATTTCCTTAAGACAGGCTTCTAACTTGGCTAATTTATTACTATCATCTGGCTTCACTGACAGGTATTATTGTGTGTCATCTGCATAACAATGAAAATGTATACAGTGCTTTCTAATAATGTTGCCTAACGGAAGCATATATAAACTAAAAAGAGTAGGGCTTAGCACAGATCCCTGTGGAGCTCCATGACTGAGCTTTGAATTGAAAGAAAACTCATTATTGACATGAACAAACTGGAACTTATCAGATAAATAAGATCTAAACCACTGCAACAAAGTCCCATTAAGTCCAACATAGTGTTCTAATCTATCAAGTAGAATATTATGATCGACAGTATCAAAAGCTGCACTAAGGTCTAAAAGGACAAGTACAGAAACAAGTCCATTATCAGATGCGATAAGGAGGTCATTAGTGACCTTCACTAAGTCTGTTTCAGTACTTTGATGGATTCTAAAACCAGACTGAAACTCTTCAAATAAACCATTTCCCTACAAGTGGTCAAATAATTACGTGGCAGCAACTCTAAGATTTTTGAAATGAAAGTGAGATTAGAGATTGGTCTATAGTTAGCAGAAACTCCTGGATCCAGCGTTGGCTTTTTGAGTAAGGGTTTAATTACATCAGTTTTAAAAGCCTGTGGTACATGGCCTAAAGTTAATGAAGACTTGATTATTTGAAGAATAAAGCTACCAATAAATGGGAAGACTTCTTTAAATAACCTGGTAGGAATAGGGTCTAAAAGACAAGTTGTAGGCTTGGATGAGGAAATTATTTTGTCTAACTCTAAAAGGTCAATTGGAGTAAACTCATCCAAACAGATATCAATTGAAGGAGTTGTAGTAGTTACTGTATTAAGTTAACGGTGGGAAGAATCTGATTGATTTTTATCTCTGATAGATGAAATTTTATTATTGAAAAAGTTCATAAAGTTCTGACTAGTAAGCTCTAAGGGAATGCTAGGATTGACAGAGACCTGACTCTTTGTCAGCCTGACTACAGTGCTGAAAAGAAACCTGGGATTATTCTTGTTCTCTTCTATTAATGCAGAATAATAACTCATTCTAGCTTTTCTAAGAGATTTTTTATAAATTAAAAGATGATTTCTCCAAGCTAAATAGATTTCATCTAAATTAGTGGAGCGCCATTTCCTTTCTGGTTCCAAGGTTGTCATAGCCAGTAGCGGTACTGGGGTTAAGCTACCAGTGCTCATAAAATGCTCCTTATGGCGTGCGTCTCGAAAAGCCTCTGACAACTAAGTCCAACTCCTAGCCTGCCCGTGTGGTTTAGTCTCTAAGCCCGGCGGAACTTCTTTTACTAATAGGAGAAGGGGCGAGGGCGGATCTCTGGCGCCTTAAAACCAGATGCTTCGGGTAGATGGTGGCTCGTCAGCCTGGGAAGGTAGCCCACCTAGGGGAAGGTAAACCCTGATTTCAAACCTCCGCTGCCTTGTGGCACACCCGGTCACGGGAAAGGCTTCGGGAGTCAACCCTGAGGAAAAATCCGGAGTCGGAGCTCCTAAGGCAGTTCTCTGTTGTGCTCAACATCGTTCTGGCAGCTCCTGCGACGGCGCTGGTGCCAAACTATAGCAGCCCTGCTGTTCCTTTGGATTCATCAGTGACGTGGAGAGGGGGGACATGCTGCATGGGTAACATCTTGTCCTCCATATCTTCCTGCTCAGGCTTGAATCCTACCAACGCCCAACGCTGGAAGGTAGAACACCGGTGCGCATCGGCCTGTTCAGCCACAGGCGGTGCTGTTCCAGCAGAGTAGATGTTTAGGATTCTCTTCCATGGTCATCATAGACCAACGGAGACCGACGATTTTCTTTCTAATTGACAAGTCTGGGCTGCACGGTGGCGCAGTGGTTTAGCACTGTGGCAGCACAGTTTTACCCTCGGCCGGGGGACCGCGGGGATCATGAGATCGTGGGTTCGATCCCAGCCCCCGACCAACAGTGAGCTGTGTGGAGTTTGCATGTTCTCCCCGTGTTGCGCGGGTTTACTCCGGGATTTCTCCGGTTTCCTCCCGCACACCAAAAACATGTAGGTTTAGGGCGCTCGCACACGCAGCGACCAGCAGCCGGTGGCTTGTCACCAGACTGCAAACCAAGTCTACCTACAGGTACAAATAAGTAACAAAAAAAAAAAAAAAAAAAAAAAAAAAGTCTTCTGTTTTAAGCTACGAGTTTCTGTGTTGAACCAAGGAGTTAGAAATCTCTGATTAGACTTTTTCTTTTTTAAAGGGGCCACCATGTCTAGAGTCTGATCCAGAGAAGCTGTAACACTATCTACCATGCTATCAATTACAGAAGGAGCAAGCTGTCTATAGCTTATTTCCATTGTGTTGACACATGGCATGTGTCAAATTTGCCATGTGCCATTTGACACATGGCAAATTTACAGCTCAGATGATGCTGTAAATTTGGTTACAGCATCATCTGAGAGGCATCTACTGTAGTAATATTTTTCTTTAGGAGCCAAATAGAAATAGAAAATCAAAGGATAGCAGACAAAGGTCTGACAGTACAGGGTTATGAGGAGACACTACCAGATTTTCTATTTCTATGCCATATAGATACATACGGCTGCACGGTGGCGCAGTGGTTTAGCACTGTGGCAGCACAGTTTTACCCTCGGCCGGGGGACCGCGGGGATCATGAGATCGTGGGTTCGATCCCAGCCCCCGACCAACAGTGAGCTGTGTGGAGTTTGCATGTTCTCCCCGTGTTGCGCGGGTTTACTCCGGGATTTCTCCGGTTTCCTCCCGCACACCAAAAACATGTAGGTTTAGGGCGCTCGCGCACGCAGCGACCAGCAGCCGGTGGCTTGTCACCAGACTGCAAACCAAGTCTACCTACAGGTACAAATAAGTAACAAAAAAAAAAAAAAAAAAGTCTTCTGTTTTAAGCTACGAGTTTCTGTGTTGAACCAAGGAGTTAGAAATCTCTGATTAGACTTTTTCTTTTTTAAAGGGGCCACCATGTCTAGAATCTGATCCAGAGAAGCTGTAACACTATCTACCATGCTATCAATTACAGAAGGAGCAAGCTGTCTATAGCTTATTTCCATTGTGTTGACACATGGCATGTGTCAAATTTGCCATGTGCCATTTGACACATGGCAAATTTACAGCTCAGATGATGCTGCAAATTTGGTTACAGCATCATCTGAGAGGCATCTACTGTAGTAATATTTTTCTTTAGGAGCCAAATAGAAATAGAAAATCAAAGGATAGCAGACAAAGGTCTGACAGTACAGGGTTATGAGGAGACACTACCAGATTTTCTATTTCTATGCCATATAGATACATACGGCTGCACGGTGGCGCAGTGGTTTAGCACTGTGGCAGCACAGTTTTACCCTCGGCCGGGGGACCGCGGGGATCATGAGATCGTGGGTTCGATCCCAGCCCCCGACCAACAGTGAGCTGTGTGGAGTTTGCATGTTCTCCCCGTGTTGCGCGGGTTTACTCCGGGATTTCTCCGGTTTCCTCCCGCACACCAAAAACATGTAGGTTTAGGGCGCTCGTGCACGCAGCGACCAGCAGCCGGTGGCTTGTCACCAGACTGCAAACCAAGTCTACCTACGGGTACAAATAAGTAACAAAAAAAAAAAAATAAAAAAATATGTCAGAACAAGGTCCAACGTATGGTGAAGATAATGGGTAGAATTTCCTACTTTCTGATTTCAGCACTAAATCAGCTAAGAATTCAGCGAATTTGGATAAAAACTCTGAGTAGGCTGATGGAGAACGATAAACTATGGCAAATAAAATTGGGTTTAGCCTAAAATTGCTAAAATGCCCAATACTGAGGACCAGGCCCTCAAAGGAATTATAACATGTTTTTTGCTTTATATTAACTAGTAATTTGGAATGGTAAATTGTTGCTACTCCTCCTCCACGACCAGAACTTCTGGGATTTTGACAGTTTAAATAACCAGAGGGAGTTGATTCATTTAAACCAACATAATCCTCTTGCCCTAACCAAGTCTCTGTAAGGGATCTTAAATCAATCTGATGATCAATTAACAGATCATGGACTAGCAGAGACTTGGGAGTTAGAGACCTAATATTTAACAAACCACATTTAATTTTTAAATTATGAGGAGGAACAGAGGCCAACTCATTCAATTTAAAGGCTTCCTGTTTAATTTGAGTTTTACCAGCTTTTTGTTTAATCACTTTGGGATGCTTATACATTATTTTTTTATTTACTTTGGAGGGAGCAGACAATGATTCTCTGATGGGGAAGATAGGGGCTAAGTTGAAGGGTGGCGGATGAAGAGGAGCTGCAGAGAGGCATGTAAGACTGCGACTCTGCTTCCTGGTCCCAACTCTGAGTTGTCAAGGTTTTGGAAATTTGGATAAAAATGATGCCAGATTGTTATATAAATGAGATGCACCATTCAAAGTGGGATGAATGCTGTCTCGTCTCATAAGACCAGGTTTTCCCCAAAATGAGCTCCAATTGTCAATGTAGCCCACATTGTTTGCAGGACACCACACAGACAGCCAGCGGTTGAAGGATGACAAGCGGCTAAACATGTCATCACTGGTCAGATTGGGGAGGGGCCCAGAGAATACTACAGGGGCAGACATTGTTTTGGCAAAGTCACACACCGATTCCACGTTAAGTTTTGTTACTTCTGACTGCCGGAGTCGGATGTCATTAATGCCGGCGTGGATAACAATTGTGGAATATTTACATTTACTTTTAGCCAGCATTTTCAAATTTGATTTGATGTCGCCTGCTCTGGACCCAGGAATGCATTGGACTATGGCCGCTGGAGTCTCTAGGTTCACGTTTCTGACTACAGAGTCGCCAATGATTAGAGTTTTTTCCTCAGTGGGTGTGTCGCTGAGGGGGAAAAGCGATTAGAAACATGAACAGGTTGGTGGTGAACTGGGGCCTTGTGACTAGGCTTCCTTCTCACCGTCACCCACCCAGTCTCCTCGCTGCTGAGGAGGACCAGAGGACCACTAGCAGGCCGCCCTATGCTAGGGAGCTCCGCTGCAGCTAAGGGGCGTCCAACATTAACTGGCGCAGACGGTGTTTCAATGCAGCGGAGCCGGGATTCCAAATCAGAGAACCTCGCCTCGAGCGCCTCAAAAAGACGACATTTATTACATTTACCGTTATCACTAAAAGAGGCACAGGTGTAGCTAAACATCTGACAGAGAGAGCACACCAGAGGAGGAGGGGAAGGAGAGCTAGTAGCCATAGCTAGTGGCTAACCCAAAGCCAACAAAAACACCGATGAAAGGTGAACAGAAGGCTAAAGAGGGTGATTAGATGACAGAGTGCGCACACAGTTGCAAGAGGCTTGATAAACAGAAGTGAGAGCTAACAGTTGAAGGAAAATGATAAAAATACAATTAAAGGCAAAAATCCTCAGGAGAATTAGAAGAGCTAACCACAGAGCAAGCCACACAGACAGACAGCAACACAGGAAGTGACGATACATTACCATAGAAAGCCCACGTCAACGTCCTAGCCAACGTCCTAGTTGAAGTGAATGGACAAAAAGCCAAGCTACTCCTTTACATGGTCAAAGGCGACTATCCAGACTTGATGGGCAGACCATAGCTGGAAGTGATGCGCTTGAACTAGAGACAGGTAAAGGCTTTGTCACATGAGGAAATAGCGTTATCAGCAGTGTTAAAACATCATGCAGCTGTGCTCAAGGATGAGCTGGGGAGTGTGAAGGAGATCACAGTCAAGCTTCAGATCAAACCTGATGCTAAACCATGTTTCATGAAGGCCAGAACTGTCCCCTAGGCTCTGAGGCCCAAAGTTGATGCTGAAATACAGCAACTAGTGACGATGGGGGCCATTAAACCAGTGCCACACAGCGACTGGGCCACACCTGTGGTTCCACTCATAGCTGTATAATATGATCGTTGCGACACTCTTTGATCTTGTTGCTGCCCAGTCACGTGGTTCATGGAGCTCCAAATAGTTCCAAACAACAGCCTTTCTATAATGGTGTGTGAATGGCAGCTGTGACAATCTGCTGTATTAACAGCATTTTTTAGCCATATTAGGTAAATATTCAGAATACCTATCAGGAGGTTCATTGTTTAGACTTATAATGAACAGATTTAAATGGATTATGATATAAAGAGCAGCTTTAAAAAGACTATATTTTGGAACGGAGGACTGCTGATTCACACTGATGAAAGCTGCAGTGTAAATATCACTGCCTAGCTGTGCAGCCTTACCTTATATTATGGCTTCAGTTGACTGATTACTGAATTATCAACTTTTAAATACAATGGGTTATTTTGTAAGATTAGGCAGAATTATCTGAATTGAAAATATGTAGTAAAAAACAAAAAACAAAAAACACTGTCAGTCAGTTTAATGTGATTTAACTAAGTTACTAGGGGTTGTACACTTTACTCCTAAACCTTTCAAGTTAGGAAAGACTTTCTGTGTGTGAATGTAAATATAACACATTAGTGCCTCTCAGTAAATTTGAATATTGTGAAAAATTAATTTTTTTATAATTCAAAAAAATAAACTTTCATATGTTCAATTTTCATTGCAGGGACTTGGAAATATTTCGGGCCATTTTTAAATTCAATTTTGATTGTAGTTTTTGAAATTAAAATGTAAATCATGATATTCTATTTACTGAGATGTACTAGTACATAAACATTACACTGTACTCTCAAAACTAGTGACTAAGCAGGGTGGAAAATACTAAATAAAAGAAGAGGCCTTTGAAACACAATGTTGTCAAGGTGCAACAGTCTGTTTTATGAAAATATTCAGTGTAGTACAAATGCCATGAAATTGCATTTTTTTTAAAAATAAAAATTAAGAAAAATGCGAAGACATGCTCTCATTTTCTCATTTTTCACTCTGAACTTCTGCCTGACAAATTACTGTCAGCTAATACCAGTGAGCAGCATGTTGGCACCATTGCCTCCTCTTCTAGGTGGGACTGGGGTTACATGATTGAATTTAAACAGAAAATAACAGCACCAGTGATTCAAATAAAAGCAAGCCTGGGCTGCATGGTGGCGCAGTGGTTTAGCACTGTAGCAGCACAGTTTTACCCTCGGCCGGGGGACCGCGGGGATCATGAGATCATGGGTTCGATCCCAGCCCCCGACCAACAGTGAGCTGTGTGGAGTTTGCATGTTCTCCCCGTGTTGCGCGGGCTTACTCCGGGATTTCTCCGGTTTCCTCCCGCACACCAAAAAAAAAAAACATGTAGGTTTAGGGCGCTCGCGCACGCAGCAACCAGCAGCCGGTGGCTTGTCACCAGACTGCAAACCAAGTCTACCTACGGGTACAAATAAGTAACAAAAAAAAAAAAAGCCTTTTTCTATTTTTATTCATCCATATTTTGTAACATCACATAATTATGGAAAATGAATATTTTCCTCCAATGTCAGAAGGCTTTGACTTTATAAATTGTATTTTGATGCCAAAAACAATGAAATCCTAAAATATTCTCAGATCAGGTTCTCAGCATGATTTTCTGTGCAGCTTATGGATGCACAAATCAAGGTGAGAAAGTGATCCAGATGTTTGGGTTCCCAGCAGACACAGAAAGGAGAAAAGATGTGTGAGACAAGTTAGCAGAAACAGCATGACTTTAATGAAAGAGTACAACAACAGAAAACTTTATGCGGTACCTTTATTTCCACAAAACATTTCCATCTCCAAGCTCAAACATTTATGACTGCACATAAATTGTGATTTTTTTGTTGTTGTTGAAGTAAAACAATTATATTAATGAGGAAATTAAACTGAATCAATGTGCAGGCCCATTCTTAGAGGGAGTAATTCACAAGAACCAAAACTGACAAACCCAGACCGAGGACTGATACTGTCCTCACAAACAAGACAAGGAAGAGTCCAACAGTAACCATGGTTAGATGGACACGAATAAACCGGTTATTCGATTGGATTATATGATTAGATTTCTAAAGTTGTCTGATTATTCAAGTGGCTATGTAACTATGGTCATTAACTCAAGTGGTTAACCCTCCAATAATCCATTTAATCAGTGCATGTAAACACAACAAAACCATTATTAGTTTGTTCCCAGTGATCGGTTTATTGTGACCATGTAACCAGGGTCAGTGACATGTGTACCAGAACCTCTACTGCATGTGCTGCTCTCAAAATAACTTTGGTATAAATGAGTCACAAAAATTAACCAAAACATCTGAATGCAATGAATATGTCACACCCACCTGTCCTGTAACACTAACACGTCCATGTTGTCATTTCAGAGGTCAAAAACTTCTTTAAAAATAATTTAGTTTAGTGTCAGAGTCATTTAACTAGTTCTACACAATATTGTGTTCCATTTTACTCTGACAGCTTAAAGTAGAACTGAACGGCACTGGGTGATAGTACATACAATTATAAAGATAATTTATCATTGGCACCCCCTCCACAAATCCCGGAATCTTGGAGAAAATCGCGATTTTGAATTTCCCGCCCTGAAAAATCAGACAAATCCGCCGAAGTGCAGCCGGAGTTCCGCGTGACGTCACAAGTGTGACACAGTCCTCATGTTTACCATTGCGAGCACGTCGACACTGGTTGTTTTTGATAAGATAAGATAAGATAAGATAAGATAAGCCTTTATTAGTCCCACAAAGGGAAAATTCCAGGATTGCAACAGCACAGGGATAGCAACACTCAGAGCAACAATCAGAAGGCAAGAAAAAAACAAAACAAAAAACAAGCAAGCAAGAGCAGCTAATATACATATGTACATATTACTATAAGATATATATATATATACACACACACACAGACACAGTGCAGAGCATTGTAGCTGGACGGAATAAATATATGAATATATGAACACACAGTGCAGAGCATTGTAGCTAGATGGAATAAATATGTAAATATATAAACAACCACAGTACGGAGCATTGCAGCTAGGTGGAATAAATATGCAAGTATATAAACACACCCAGTGCTGAGCATTGTAGCTAGATGGAATAAATATGTAAATATATAAACACACACAGTGCGGAGCATTGTAGCTAGATGGAATAAATATATAGATATATAAATATAAACACACCCAGTGCTGAGCATTGTAGCTAGATGGAATAAATATGTAAATATATAAACACACACAGTGCAGAGCATTGTTGCTAGATGGGATGAAACAGCATTTTGGTGCATTTTGTCGTGATAGTCGACTACAAAACACTTCCAACACCTGGGAAGATCTGTTCAGTGGCCAAGGAAAGCTGTCATGGCGACGAAAGAAAAGAAAGGGGGAGGAAAAGCGACCGGGAAGCGATGCGTTTCTAGATATAGATATTACAGTGATCCCTCACTTATCGCGTTTAATGGGGACCAGAACCGACCGCGAAAAGTGAAAAACCGCGAAGTAGCGTCAGCCAATCAGCTTGCGAGGTAAAACGTCTCGGCCAATCAGCTTGCGAGATTCCCGAGCGGTGAAGAGGTGGGCGGAGAGGAGTGGAGCGGTGGTCAGAGAGGTGGACTCAAAATCCACCTCTCTGACCACCGCTCCACTCCTCTCCACCCACCTCTTCACCGCTCGGGAATCTCGCAAGCTGATTGGCTGAGACGTTTTACCCAGCTTCTCTCCCTGCAGAGCGCCTTCTTTATCGCTCGTGTTGCTTAGTGGCACTTTTCACTGTTCTCTTGTGCCTTTTTGTGCAAAATAGTGCTTGTGACGCCCTTGGGGGGTGGGTGACTCTACTTCGCGGTTTTTCACTTTTCGCGGTCGGTTCTGGTCCCCATTAAACGCGATAAGTTAGGGATCACTGTATTCCCCGGCGGCAGACCTCGCCTCTGCATCGCCGTCTGCCAGCTGCTGTCACAGGTGCATTAGGTCTCTGTCTCCCGGGCTCGCCCTTGTGCACGCCTGCCACCTGCCACACTCCTGCATCCTCCTCTGTCTCGTCACCGATCCTGAATGCCTCTTCACTCTGAAAACTCTGGTGTTCTTGACTGCTGGAACTGCTATCATCTGCCATTGTTGTTTTGTTTAGGGATCACACTCGTGACGTCACGCAGCGTCGTCTGCACTACTTCCGGTTTGTTTGGCACTGCCAGCCAGAGGCAAAAGTTTATCGGCTTATAGCTTGGCCATCGCACGGCCTAAAAATTTCTTTTATGTGTTGAAAAATACAATAGGTAATAAGGAATTAATCTGCTATTCTACTTTTTGCGCCAAAAGGTGGGTTCAGTTCTACTTTAATCATCATCAAACCACAGTTCCTTCATCATTCCACTGTTCCAGCTGCCCTACAAACCCTTACTGTGACATCACTGCTCACAGTAGTGAAGACTCCACCAGCCCCGGTGGTCACTGCTCCAGTCTTCAACAACCCTCTATGAGCTGCAGAGAAATGACAGAAAAAAGCACGTCACTGTGCCTTAATACATGATTATTTCTGCCCAAATAGGAAGGTTTTTTCTCACATATCTGTGCCTTTTCTCTTTTAATTCTACTACTTTTATTTATTCCTCCTAAATCTGAATAATTTTTGCATAAATTTGCTACTTTTGAGATGGTTTTTATATTGAAATAAAAAAAATAAAAAATGTTTTAAAATACCTCATTACTTTTTTCTTATAATTTTTATCTTAAATGTGCAACTTTTTCATGCACATTTTTAGTTTTTACGCATACATTAGAGAGCTATTTGGAAAACTAGATTTTTCTCTTAAATGTGTTTACGTGAGGAAAAACAATTTACATGTAGCGTCTCATACAATTCAAATTATATATACATAAAAAGTCAAAATTAACTGTTTGCTGAATTACAATATACAAATGAGAAAAGAAAGAAACCAGATATTCTTCCTCTATGTTCATAGTTCAGTTAGTTATTTTTTTAAATTCATTTCAGGTGAGCTACACACGTGGACAAAATTGTTGGTACCCCTCTATTAATGAAAGAAAAACCCACAATGGTCACAGAAATAACCTGAATCTGACAAAAGTGGGAATAAATAAAAATTCTATGAAAATTAACCAATGAAAATCAGACAATGCTTTTGAATTGTGGTTCAACAGAATTATATTAAAAAATAAACTCATGAAACAGGCCTGGACAAAAATGATGGTACCCTTAACTTAATATTTTGTTGCACATTTTGTTTTCAGGCAATCACTATTTCTGTAACTGTCAATGAGACTTCTGCACCTCTCAGCAGTTATTTTGGCCCACTCCTCATGAGCAAACTGCTCCAGTTGTCTCAGGTTTGAAGGGTGCCTTCTCCAGACAGCATGTTTCAGCTCCTTCCACAGATGTTCAATAGGATTTAGATCAGGGCTCATAGAAGGCTACTTTAGAATAGTCCAATGTTTCGCTCTTAGCCATTCTTGGGTGTTTTTAGTTGTGTGTTTTGGGTCATTATCCTGTTGCAAGACCCATGACCTGCGACTGAGACCAAGCTGTCTGACATTGGGCAGCACATTTCTCTCTAGAATACCTTGATAGTCTTGAGATTTCATCGTACCCTGCACAGATTCAAGACACCCTGTGCCAGATGCAGCAAAGCAGCCCCAGAACATAACAGAACCTCCTCCATGTTTCGCAGTAGGGACAGTGTTCTTTTCTTGGTATGCTTCATTTTTGTGTCTGTGAACATAGTGCTGATGTGCCTTGCCAAAAAGTTCCAGTTTTGTCTCATCTGTCCATGGGACATTCTCCCAGAAGCTTTGTGGCTTGTCAACATGCACTTTGACAAATTCCAGTCTGGCTTTTTTTTTTTGAAACTTTTTATTTATGAACATTTTTCAATTAAAAAAACACAAACACAAGAGGTCATGGGATGATCAATATGGTGCAAATCAGATGTAGCAAAAACATACAATTCCGAATCCACACATTAATAAATACTGTCACGTCTTATGAAGTCCAGCCATTTTTTCCAACGTCTTTTTCCTAGCTCCTCTTGGAGTCGCAGGGTATAGGTCATGCGTTCCATAGACCTTATATTGTCTGTTATGGAGGCAAAAAGGTTCAGTGGGGGGGCTGTTTTTGTAGCCAGCACTTTGTTATAGCCTTTTTGGCCGATGCCAAAAAAATTTTCAAGAGATAAATATCATCTGCGTTTAGCTTGTCAGGGAAACATCCAAGGAATAACAAATTCAATTCAATTCAATTCAACTTTATTTATATAGCGCCATTTCACAACAACAGTCATCTCATAGCACTATCAACTGTAGGGAGGACCCCCACAGTTGCAGAAAGACCCCAGCAATCAGGCGATCCCCTGTGAGCAAGCACTTGGCGACGGTGGCGAGGAAAAACTCCCTTTTAACAGGAAGAAACCTCCAGCAGAACCAGGCTCAGGGAGGGGCAGTCATCTGCTGCGACTGGCTGGGGGGTGAGGGGACAGAGAAGAAGAAAAGAACAGACATGTAGAGAGCAAACAGCACGATGGGGACTCAATCTATGGGAGAGAACAAACAAATGTTAATGACCAGCAAAAAAAAAATATTTCATAGAGAGTGAGGAAAGGAGTGAGGCCCAGTGCATTACTGGAGGTCCCCCGGCTGACTAAACCTATTAGCAGCATAACTAAGGGAGGGTTCAGAAACACATGATCCCTCCTTAATTGTAGGCTATATCAAAATATATATCATCAAAATAAATGAGCAGCTGATATTAAAGTCCAGTGCCTTAGAAATGACATTTGCTACATCTGTCCAAAAAGGCTGAATGTGTGGGCAAGACCAGAATACGTGCCCATGGTCTGCTGTTGTTTCCCCACATTCTCTCCAGCAGTGAGCAGGAACTCCACTGTACTTAGATTTGTGATTGGGTGTTATGAAAAAACGAATAAGAGTCTTCCAGCAAAAGTCCCTCCAGGTGCCGGAGTTGGTGGATGAGGATTGCACCTCCCAAACCCTTGACCACATATCATCAGTTATTACAATGTTCATTTCCTTTTCCCACTTTTGCTTTATATATGTTGTTGAGTCTGTTTTAAGTGTCATTAAACTGCGGTATAATTTACTAATAAGGTTTTTAAGACTTGTTGACTTATATGCATTAATAAAGATATCAAGAAATAATGAAGATTCTTTGATATTACTGCTTTGTATCTTTTTATTAATGAAATCGCGAAGCTGCAAGTATCTAAAAAAATCTTGCTTCTCCAGATTGTACTTCTTTCGTAGAGTATCGAATGACATTAGGTTTCATTTCTCGTACATTGTACATGCTGCGGTAAGGCCCCTGAATGTCCACTGTCTAAATCTAAAGTCATGTGAGGCGGGCAGAAAGTCAGGGTCATATGCTGGCCATCTGAGCATTTTAACCTCTTCCTGGAGTTTTAGTTTTGTTATCTCTGATTTCCAGATTTTAAATGTCAGATTAGTCCACTGACTAGTTGTTGGGCTAGTTTCGCTTTCAAGGGAACCTAGTTTAGATTGGATTGGGACCTCAGATAAAGACATCTCAATTGTTTTCCATTTTGCATAATAAGATGGGTCACACAGACAAACCAGTGGTCTCAGTTGGGCTGATATGTAGTAGTCTCGTAAAGAAGGCAGAGCCTGCCCCTTCCCCCATCCTTCGGCAGCTGTAAGGTAGAATACTTAACTCTTGGTGTCTTTTTAAGCCAAATAAACCTTGAAATGTATTTATTCCATTTCCTAAATTGTTTGTCAGGAATTGATACTGGAAGAGATGAAAAGAGATATAGCAATTTAAGGAGGATATTCATCTTGATTGCCTGTATTCTGCTGCCAAAGTCAAGGGGGAGCAGACTCCAGCTATCAAGATCATCAATTATTTCTTTGTTTAGTCGGTTGTAAGTCATATCATACAATTGTGACAAATCTTTGGGTAGGTACGCTCCTAAATATTTTATATGGTCAGAATGCCAATTAAAATTATATTTAGATATTAATTCTTGTCCAGGGTGAAAACTGAAGGTCATAACCTGAGTTTTATGGATATTAAGAGCGTATCCAGAAAATGAACCATACATTTCTAAGATTTCCATCAACACTGGTAAACCAGAGTCCGGATCTGAGATTGTGATCATTACATCATCCGCATACAGGCTCAATTTATATTCCTCCTCACCAATCCGAACACCCTTTAGTGTGGTCTCTTGGCGTATTGCTTGTGCTAAAGGCTCTATAAATAAATTAAATAAATTGGGGCTACCGGGGCAACCATGTCTACATCCGCGTTGTAGTTGTATAGAATTAGAAAGGCTCCCGTTTATTTTTATTCTAGCAGTAGGGGAAGAGTAAAGGGCTTGAATGCATTTTATAAAGTCAGTACAGAATCCAAATCTCCTCTTTACTAAATAGAGGAAGTCCCATTGAACTAAGTTAAATGCTTTTTCAGCATCAAGACTAAGGATAACTGAGTTTATCTTTCTTTTATTAATCTGTTCAATTATATGTAGAGCTCTCCTTATGTTATCCGAAGTTTGTCTATTTTTAAGGAAGCCTGTTTGGTCTTCATCAATCAGTAAGGGCATCACAGTGTCCATTCGTTTGACCAAAATAGTTGTATATAATCTGTAATCTGTGTTCAATACACTTATTGGTCTATATGATTTGCAGTCTATTTTATCCTTTCCCTCTTTTGGTATAACAGATATAAAGGCTTCCTTCCAGGACGGAGGTACAGGGCCTCCTTTCAGAATATAGTTAAAACTAGTTTCTAGTAGAGGTGTTATGACCCGAGCGCCGGTTCTGATCGCGCTCGGGCTAAGTTATTCTCGCTGCCGGCCTTGACAGCTGCGGGCTGTATTCTGGCCTCGCCGGGCTCTTATTGTGAAAGTGCTCGGTGGGGCTTCCACCTGTCAACGGCCGGTCAGCTGATTGTCATTACCGTCGTTAGTGCTTCGCCCTTTTAAGCCAGGCACTGACGACGGTAAGAGGCAGGAGTATTGGTCTACATTCTGTCAACGTCTCGTCTCGTTTTGCTTGTCAAGTCTGGGTCTACGCCTTGTCATGTTTGAGAGTGCCGTGAGACCTTCATGTCAGGTCTGTCATCTTAGTTATGTCACAGTTAGCTCGTAGCGGCTGGGTTAGCCCTACGAGCCCAAGTCTCAGTCATGTGTTTGTTTGCCCTTATGGGTTCATAGTTGTGTTTTGTCACGTCTGTAATAAATAACATCTTAGCCAAACTCTCTGGTGAACTCTGTGGCGTCTCTTGGTGATCCGCGAGGATCACCACATGACAGTATACTCCTGCCAGGTCGCCTAAACGGAGGCGCCACATCGAGACGCCATTTCACCGGGAGTTTGTGCCTTTATTGGACTGTTGTTTCTTCTCGTTTGGGTGTCAACGTCTGGAGAATGCCGTCTTCCAGGGGCCGCGGTCGGCGTCTGGACCAGGAGCTAGCGAGCGTGTTGGAATATGCCGATGGGGCGCTCCTTGCTGCTACATTTGACGACACCTCCAGTTACATGTGTTGGCATCTGGGCGTCGCTGAGGAGTATCTGGACAGCCTTCCCCTCGACTACGACGATCATCCGGAGGTGATATCGAGGTGGGAGGAACTCGCCGCTCAGCGCGAGGTTCTTCGTGGGCTGGAGGAGGAAGAGAGCGGGAAGCAGAGGAGGAGGCATCCTCGCTCCCCGCGTTGGTGTCCCGTTCCCGTCCCGGAGCAGGTCCAGGAATACGCGCCGTCTGGGGGCCGACGAGGACGTTGGCGTATCCCGTCAGCGAATCTCCGAGAGCGGCCGCACCTCGTTTTCCTAGGGGGCCCTCTGTCACCATCCAGCGGGGAGAAGGAAGAACGATGTCCCCCACAGCAGGAACCATCTCTGCCCCAGGAGGAAGGCAAGTGATCGTTTGTTTGTCACATCTTAATAATGATCTGCCTTGTCTGACTCCTGGGGGCGGAGTTTGGGGTTCGCAGCCCCCCGAGCTCCCTCCACCTGCTGTGGATGAAATTATTAAACCTACTGCCTCTGTGTTCTCCCCCGTTGAGCGGTCCGCGACGTCAGGCCAGTGTCGCCGGACGAAGAGGGCCCCTGCAGCGCTGGATAGCCTGCATCCGGCCCTGCAGCCACGTCTTGGACGGAGGAGAGGAGCGGACTGCGGCCCAGAGCCTGAGCCGACGAAGAAGCATCCCCGGGTCTCCTCGCCGGAGTGGTCCGAGCCAGTGGGTCAAGGGTTCCCTGCCTCCACGCCATACAGGTCGTCAGCGTGGACAACAGCGTGGGAGGAACCTGAGGCTGCAGGTGACATCGTGCCAGCTGCGGAGCCCGACGCAGCTGAGTCCGAGCCAGCTGACGAGAGTCGCCCTGAACCCGGATCGTCGGAGTCCTGGGTGGCAACGGAACCCGAGTGCAGGCAAGTGCTCCCTTTTCTGTCTCTGTCCCCTGTTGAGCATTTTTGCCTACCTCTCGGGGAGACGAGTGAGGAGCAGCCGTCTGCTGCGCCTGAGCTCGTCTCGCTGGGTTCCGTTGCTACCGGTGATACTGATCCCGGTTTTCCTGTCCCCGAGCTTTGTTTTAGTGTTGCCTCGGTGTCACCGAGGTGGAGGTCCCAGGTTCGGGGGTGGAGTTCGTCAGCGGAGCTGCACCGGAGGCCCAATCGGGTCCCTCCACAGGGGCGGTTTCGGCCCAATCGGGGTCCGACGTGGGTTCGTCGGAGGCCCAATCGGGGTCCACCGCGGGTGCGGTTCTGGCCCAATCGGGGCCCAATGTGGGTGCAGCTGGGACCCAATCTGGGTCCAGCGGTGATGCAGCGCGAGCGTGGTCCATTGGCGGAGGAGGAGCTGCAGACCCTTCTTCGGGGAGCGGATTCTTGGCTCGTCCTGCTCATCGATCCCCTCGGAGTCACCGCCCCTATTCATCATCGCCGGGGGCCATGGGGGTCTCTGTTCGCTCGCCCCGGTTCTCCCGAGTTTTGTTCTCGTCAGGGAGGCTGCTGTGGGTTGTTGAAGCCCTGGACTGGTGGCTGAGGGACACGGGTCGGCCGCCGGAGGGACTGTTTCGCCGGTTCGGCGCCTCGGTTCGGCCACCCGACCTGTTATGTGTGCCATGGGGCTACCTAGTTCGACCACCAGAGAAGCGGACGTGCGGGACTTTGGACTCTGGTGAGCCGCCTGGTCCGCCTCCTTTGACCATTTGGTCGACATAAACTGTCGGGGGGTGGTAGTGGTCCTGGGTTTGTCTCTGTATTTGTGCTTTTTTTCTTCTTTGTCCTAGTTATTTTGTATCTAGTGCTCATGCCTTGCAGTTGCCCTGCTGGCTTATGTATAGTCTGGGTTGAGCGAGTAGTGCTCTGTTTTGTTTTGTTTCATGTTTAAGTCTGGTATGAGCGAGTAGTGCTCTGTTTTTTTTTTGTTTTTTTTTTGTTTTCATGTAGTCTGGTATGAGCGAGTAATGCTCCGTTTCTGTTTTGTATAGTCTGGTATGAGCGAGTAGTGCTGTTTTTGTTTCATGTTTAAGTCTGGTATGAGCAAGTATGCTCTATTCTTGCATTTAATTTTTTTTTTCTGAACCTGTAGTTCTGGTTTTTGTTTTTCCTTGTACATTTTTTTTTCTTAGTCTTGTCATTGTCTTGTATGGTGGTTTTTTTTTGTCTTGTTCATGGGTTGGTTTCTCTCCCTCCGCACCTCTCCCCCAACCTCCCACCCTGGGGGGGGGGGCAGGGTGGTTCCTTGGGGCGTTCGGAGTCCGCCCGTGGAGGGAGGGTACTGTTATGACCCGAGCGCCGGTTCTGATCGCGCTCGGGCTAAGTTATTCTCGCTGCCGGCCTTGACAGCTGCGGGCTGTATTCTGGCCTCGCCGGGCTCTTATTGTGAAAGTGCTCAGTGGGGCTTCCGCCTGTCAATGGCCGGTCAGCTGATTGTCATTACCGTCGTTAGTGCTTCGCCTTTTTAAGCCCGGCACTGACGACGGTAAGAGGCAGGAGTATTGGTCTACATTCTGTCAACGTCTCATCTTGTTTTGCTTGTCAAGTCTGGGTCTACGCCTCGTCATGTTTGAGAGTGCCGTGAGACCTTCATGTCAGGTCTGTCATCTTAGTTATGTCACAGTTAGCTCGTAGCGGCTGGGTTAGCCCCACGAGCCCAAGTCTCAGTCATGTGTTTGTTTGCCCTCATGGGTTCATAGTTGTGTTTTGTCACGTCTGTAATAAATAACATCTTAGCCAAACTCTCTGGTGAACTCTGTGGCGTCTCTTGGTGATCCGCGAGGATCACCACATGACAAGAGGTATCAGACTTTCTTTCATTTTCTTGTACCATTCGGGGGGAACCCATCAGTACCAGGAGATTTGTTAGGTTTAAGGTTAGAGATGGCCTTGTCAGTTTCCTCACGTGTTATTGGTGACATAAGCTTATTATTACCTCCGCCAGGCCGAAGGCCAGGAGGAGGTTATGTTTTTGCCGGGGTTTGTCTGTCTGTCTGTTTGTTTGTCTGTCTGTTGGTTAGCAAGATAACTCAAAAAGTTTTGGACGGATTTCGATGAAACTTTCAGGCGTTGTTGGAAATGGTACAAGGAAGAACTGATTAAATTTTGGGGATGATACGGATCACCGTCTTGATACAGGAATTTTTAAAAGGATTCTTTAACATTGTGACATAGGGCGGAGGTTAGGTTTTTTTTTTTTTTCAAAGAAGATCTGCTCGATATTGCCAGTCATGCCTCGTTCAAAGTGCAGCGACACAAGAAATGCAGCAACTCAGGCGCTATTTTTTTAATTGATTTTTTTTTCTTATTACCTCCGCAAGGACGTTAGGTTTTTTTAAAAAAAGAAGATCTGCTCGATATTGCCAGTCATGCCTCGTTGTGTAGTGTAAAAGTGTGAAACACAGAAGGCAACAGAGTGCACAGTGCATGACGAAAAAAAAAAAGGCAGGGAGATAACACAGACGATGCGGACAATCCCCGTGCTATTGCTAGTCATATGTTTTCATGGTCAAGGAATCTCAAAACGTACACACAAACACTGTATGGGGGGAACTGTCGCCGCCATTACGGAAAATGCCATTATCGTGATTTTTTTTTTTTATTGATTTTTTTTTCTTATTACCTCTGCCAGGAGGTTAGTTTTTTTTTTTTTTTTTTTTAAAAGGTCTCCTCCATGTTGCCAGTCATGCCTCGTTCAAAGTCTAAAAGTGTGAAACACAGAAAGCAACAGAGTGCAGAGTGCATGAGAAAAAAAAAAAGCAGGGAGATAACACAGACAATGCGGACAATCACCGTCCTATTGCTAGTCATATGTTTTCCATCCATCCATCCATCTTCTACCGCTTAATCCTTTTCGGGTCACGGGGGTGCTGGAGCCTATCCCAGCATCTTTGGGCGAGAGGCAGGGTCCACCCTGGACAAATCGCCGGTCCATCACAGGGCCAATACAAAGAGACAGACAACCATTCACTCTCACATCCATACCTAAGGACAATTTGGAATCCCCAATTGAAGCCAATTAACCTCACTTGCATGTCTTTGGCCTGTGGGAGGAAACCGGAGTACCCGGAGTAAACCCACGCAGACACGGAGAGAACATGCAAAATCCACACAGAAGGGTCACCGATGGTCTTGGGGTGGGATCGAACCCACGATGGTCAAGGAATCTCAAAACGTACACACAAACACTGTATGGGGGGAACTGTTGCCGCCATTACGGAAAATGCCATTTTCGTGAATTATTTTTTTTATTGATTTTTTTTCTCATTACCTCTGCCAGGAGGTTAGGTTGTTTTTTTTTTTTTTTTAAAGAAGGTCTGCTCGATATTCCCAGTCATGCCTCGTTCAAAGTGTAAAAGTGTGAAACAGACATGGCAACACAGTGCAGACTGCATGAGAAAGAAAAGGCAGGGAGCTAACACAGAGGATGCTAACAATCACCGAGCGGCAGCGACAGAAGAAATGCAGTGACTCAGGCAAGTCCTATCCCCACATGCTATTGAAGCTCGTCGACCTTAGTTTTATTTTTTATTCTTTTTATTGATTTTTTTTCTTATTACCTCCGCTAGGAGGTTATGTTTTTTTTTTTTAAAAAGAAGATCTGCTCCATATTGCCAGTCATGCCTCGTTCAAAGTGTAAAAGTGTGAAACAGAGAAGGCAACACAGTGCAGAGTGCATGAGAAAGAAAAGGCAGAGAGCTAACACAGAGGATGCTAAGAATCACTGTGCTGCAGCGAAAGAAGAAGTGCAGCGACTCAGACAAGGGCTATCCCCAGATGCCATTGAAGCTTGTCGAGCTTATGACAGAGCCACTAAAATGCAGCATCGACAGGATGAGAGCCCACAGGCTGCTGCTTCTCGCCGTGCTAAAGACAGAGACAGTACACGGCAGCATAGACAGGATGAGAGCCCACAGGCTGCTGCTTCTCGCCGTGCTAAAGTCAGAGACAGTACACGGCAGCATAGACAGGATGAGAGCCCACAGGCTGCTGCTTCTCGCCGTGCTAAAGACAGAGACAGTACACGGCAGCATAGACAGGATGAGAGCCCACAGGCTGCAGCTTCTCGCCGTGCTAAAGACAGAGACAGTACACGGCAGCATAGACAGGATAAGAGCCCACAGGCTGCTGCTTCTCGCCGTGCTAAAGACAGAGACAGTACACGGCAGCATAGACAGGATGAGAGCCCACAGGCTGCTGCTTCTCGCCGTGCTAAAGTCAGAGACAGTACACGGCAGCATAGACAGGATGAGAGCCCACAGGCTGCTGCTTCTCGCCGTGCTAAAGTCAGAGACAGTACACGGCAGCATAGACAGGATGAGAGCCCACAGGCTGCTGCTTCTCGCCGTGCTAAAGACAGAGACAGTACACGGCAGCATAGACAGGATGAGAGCCCACAGGCTGCAGCTTCTCGCCGTGCTAAAGACAGAGACAGTACACGGCAGCATAGACAGGATGAGAGCCCACAGGCTGCTGCTTCTCGCCGTGCTAAAGACAGAGACAGTACACGGCAGCATAGACAGGATGACAGCCCACAGGCTGCTGCTTCTCGCCGTGCTAAAGACAGAGACAGTACACGGCAGCATAGACAGGATGAGAGCCCACAGGCTGCTGACACTAGGCGGGAGAAAGAGAAAAGCAGGTCCCAGTTTCACAGAGCACAGAAGACAACAAATATGACTGTAGACGAATGCGCTGCTGTCTTTATGTCTAAAATAGAGGAAGGACCCATTTATGCCTGCTCTTCTTGCCACAGGCTGCATTACCGATCTTCAGTTGTAGAAATGAAAGCTGAGAAATATAAGACAAACGAAGCCATTGATAGAATCATCAAATCAGGTAGTCAGCTTGTAACCCACAACAAATCCTGGGTATGCAATACATGTCATGGATCAATGAAGCGTGGAAAAATACCCACACAGTCATGGGTGAATGATTTGGCCCTTGATGACATACCACCAGCATTAATTGATCTGAGGCCTCTAGAGCTCAGACTGATCAGCCAGAGGATACCATTTATGAAGCTCGTGAGCCCACCAAAAGGAGGACAAAAGGCCATCCACGGAAGTGCAGTGAATGTGCCATGTAAGCTGTAGCCAGTAGTGTCCTTGCTGCCAAGACTTCCAGATACAGCAGAAGTTGTCGCCCTCAAGCTAAAATGGAAGTTGAGTTACAAAGGACACTACATGCATGAGTACATTCGTCCAAAAAGAGTGATGGAGGCACTCACCTGGCTAAAACAGAACAACCCTCTGTATAAGGATGTGCATATATGTCTGGACTGGGAAGACAGGTGAGTCCCATCAAAAGTATTTATTACTTTCTATAAATTTATTGTACAAGTATTTGATTAGCCATGGCCACTGCAATTTCCATATATTTTCAGATCGTTTTAATAGCATCTTTACACATTTTTTAATATGTCACTTGTCTAAAAGGATCATCATATTGTATGAATCCATGTTTATACATGAAATTCCTAATATTTCTTTTGGGATTATATGCATCTGTATATTTGCAATATTCTGAAAGCATCTGAAAATATTTGCCCATGGCATCTTAAAATCTTCACACTTTAACAAGTCATGACAGAGCATTTCAATATCCTCCTCACAGATGACTCCACTGATATAATTTTCCCTATTTATTATAATTTAATGGCAAATCTTGATTTGTATATACATGTATATGTATGTCTTTTTCAGATTGTTCATTCAGTTATTTGTTTTACATTTTTATAAATATAATATTTACAAACAGGTGGGAAGCTGACGATCCAGAGTTGTGGGAAGCAATTTCCAAAGCCTTTCACGAAGACATGGAAGTTGATGAGGTGCCAGCACCAGCTCCTTCATCACCTCTGCCCACAGGAAATGACTACCTCATTCTGGCTCATGTAGCAAGAAGGCGCAGCTTGCAGATTAAGGACGTCCCTGGGGATGGAGACTGTTTCTTCCATGCTGTGTCAGTTTCCCTAGGTTCAGTTGGAGTACAGAACATCAGTGGGCCTGATATACGGCAAAAATTAATTGATTATCTGGAGACCACGCCCTTCAAGAAGTACTATAGCAACTTCCTGCAAATTGACAACAGCCCACACCAGTCACCTCTATGTAAAACCGTTAGTCAGCAACAGAAAAGACAGTATGACATATACATTGACGGTTTGAGAAATGGTGCCTGGGCGGACAACCTTGCAGTTCAAGGAGTTGCAGATATGCTCAATCTGAACATTGAAGTCTTAAACACAATAACTTCAGAATGGCCACACAATGTTCATCCACTACAACAGAGAAGTGACTGCACCATAACAATTGGACTTATGGGCCAGGATCACTATGTGGCGCTGGACAATGTGGGCAGTGAAACCAGACAGGAAACTGAAGCCAGAGTGAAAAGGCAAGCGCTGGAGGATGAAGATGACCAAATTCATTTTGAACAGACAAGTAAACTGCGTGGCATCCCCTACGATACACTGCTGCAGCCAGAACAGGTAGCCGATCAAGACAACACATTTTGTTTGGCACCAAGGGAGCATCAGAAACCCTGCCCATTCCTGACAGACAAGAACTTTGAGGAACTAGCTAATCCGTCAAAATATCCATTTGGCCAAGGAGGTTTGTCTAAGGAGAGACAGAAGAAAATTACGGCAAGAAAATACTTCAACCGGAGGCTGCTGAGCGCAGATGGCAGATTTGCCAGTGACATTGATTACCTGCTCGCAGCCCAATATGCAGTAGAAGCTAATCAAGTCAGTGACGACATTCAAATTTCTATGAGGCAGACCAGAGGTCAAACCTTTCAAAACCGCAAGATCAACGCTGGGCTCATGAAAAGTTCGGACAACGTTCAGGCCATGCTACGCACTGACACTGCCTTCAAATTCATGAAAAACATCCGGGGCTCCCCAGCATACTGGAATACAGTTTTGCTAGACCTACTGGCCATGGTCTGCCAACTGGGAATTCCCACATGGTTCCTCACTCTATCAGCAGCCGACATGCAGTGGCCAGAAGTGATCAAGAGCATAGCTCATCAATATGGTAAACATCTGACAGCTGATGATGTCAAGTCTATGCCATGGGAAGAAAAGTGCAGGTGGCTTAGGTCCAATCCCGTAACTGCTGCTCGCCAGTTCACACACCGCTTGGACACCTTCTTTAAAGAGTTCATTGGTGGAAAGGCACATCCCATTGGTGAACTGGCTGACTACATGATTCGCATCGAGTTTCAGGCCAGAGGTTTGCCACATGCCCACACAATCTTGTGGATCAAGGATGCACCGAAACTGGATTTAAACAGTGACGAGGAAATTGCCTCATTCATTGACCTGCACCAAACATGCGCCATACCGGGAGAAGAAGACAGCAACTTGCGGGACCTTGTCCTTTCTCTCCAGAAACATGTGCACAATGCTACATGCAGAAGAGGAGGATCCTGCAGATTTCGCTTTCCACATTATCCCTCTGTTGAAACTGTCATCGCTCGACAGCCTGATGCAGATGATTTTGAGCGTCTCATCAAGAGCAAAACAGAAACTTTCAAACGAGTATCCCAAGTCATGGAAAACAAAGATCTTCCTGAGGACATTTCCATCGACAATATGCTGAGTAAAGCTGAAGTGCAGCCACAGGTATACCAGGAGCTGGTTAAAATCATGAAATCTGGGAAGCAAGTGGTGCTGAAGCGTCAACCCTCTGAAAGATGGATCAACCAATATAACCCCAAGATCCTGCAAACATGGCGTGCAAACATGGACCTCCAGTTCATCATGGACCCATACTCCTGCATCATGTATATCACCAGCTACATGATGAAAAGTGAGAGGGCCATGAGCAAACTCCTGAAGAAGGTGGCAGAAGAAAGCAGGGGAGAAGACCTGAAATCTAAACTCAGAAAGGTGGGGTCAGCTTTCCTGAACAACAGGGAGGTCAGTGCCCAGGAGGCTGCTTACCGCATTCTCTCACTGCCACTGAAGAGGGCCAGCAGAAAGGTGGTGTTTGTAAACACAGCGCCTCAAGACAAACAAGTGTCTGTGTTGAAACCGCAAAGTGTCACGCCGCGCCATTCATCAGCGGCGCCACCTGCTCACGCACCTGCTACTCGTCAGCGGCGAAGGATAAAAGCCGCCTCGCCCTGAGCATCGGCCTGAAGCCGTAGACTTCATTTCCTTGTATGGACTTCTACCACATTCTCTTCAGCATCCTCATCTCCGGTAAGAAGTTCACTTACCTCATCTCTCCAGTCTGCTCCCCTGTGCACAGGTGGATTCCTCGGCGGCGGACAATCCCGTCCCTCGTCTCTCCTCGCTGCTGCACCGAGCCCTGCAGGTGGCTGTCTCCCGGGCTTCCATCCTTGAAGCGCCAGTCATCTGCCCAAACAAGTAAGCTTCTCTCCCTCGCCTATTCTCCTCCCGTGTTGGTGTGTGCTCATCACCCTGTGTCTGATTTCTCCCATAGGGTTGCCGGCTGAACGGTCTCCTGCCTCTGGGTCCGAAGCAGACGCCACCACCAACACATTAACATTCCGCAGACACGCACCCAAACATCCCTGTTGTTAATAAACAGTTTGAACTACTCTGAGCCTGTGTGTGTGCGTCTCCTGAGCCGAACGTTATGTCAGTACGGCTTCAGCAGAGCGGCTCGGCGGACGGCGGGCTCGCACACCGGTTTACCATCCTCGAGGCTCGGGTGGATCAGATTGTTTATCAGCAACAGGTGGTTCTTCATCAATTATTAGAGCTGACTAACCGATTGAACCGCTTGGACCCCCAACAGCCGTTCCTCCCGACTCACCAGGGTGGCGCGGCTCCTGCTGTTCCAGCGGCCGTCCAGCCGGCTCCAGTGGCACCGGTTCGGCTCACGCCGATTCCGACCCCCGCCCGCTTTAGCGGTAAGCTCGGCGGAGCGCGGGGGTTTATTATGCAGTGTGAGTCCGTGTTCCACCGTGTGCCCGGAGATTTTCCCTCGGATCACAGCCGAATTGGTTACATAGGGAATCTTCTGGAGGGGCGTGCGTTAACCTGGACCTACGCCGTAATGGCGAGGCCCAGTTATGCCACCCTCACCTATGACCAATTCGTGAGGCGCTTTCTGGAGGTCTTTGACCACTCACAAACCGAAACGGTCCAGGTCGATCGGCTTCTCGCTCTCCAGCAGGGAAGCCGGTCGGCAGCGGACCACTCGGTCGACTTCCGGGTAGCGGCGGAGGAATTGGGCTGGGAGGAACGCTCCCTCTGTGGCCTGTTCCTCCGCAGCCTCAATAGTGATCTGAGGGATGAACTGGCTGGTCGGGATATCCCTGGGACGCTAGCGGAGCTGACATCCTTAGCGATAAGTTTGGATAACAGGCTGCGCGAGCGCTCCTCGGGGCGGAGGTCTTCTTCTTCTCGCCCTCGTGGAGCCTCGCCGCACCTGTTCCAAGCTCGCCCCCTGGCGGCGCCGCCAGCATCGCGCCCCGAGGAGTCGGAGCCGATGGTGACGGGCTGGACTAAACTTTCCCCTGTGGAGAAACAACGCCGCCGTGAGTTGGGCCTCTGCATGTATTGCGGAGGCGACCAACACACCGTGGAGCGTTGTCCACGGAAAGCCAGTCGGTGGGGTCCGCGAGTCACTGTTGGAAGCCTCGCGGATGTCAATCGGTTAGGATCACCTTCTCAATTGAAGCTGCCCATCCGTTTCTGCCATAACCCTACTGGGCACCTCACCCACGCACTGGTGGATTCGGGCGCAGAAGGCAGCTTCATTTCACAAAGCCTGGCAACCCGATTGGGCATCCGCTGCCAGGCACTCAACACTCCCATCTCCCTAATCCACCTCTCCCGTGCCACCCTCGGGAGAGTGACACATCAAACTGTTCCCCTACCGGTCATCATCTCGGGAAACCACCGGGAGGAAATGACCTTTTACGTCCTTCCCAACTCTGTGTCGCCCGTCATCCTGGGGTATCCCTGGCTCCGCCTTCACAATCCGGTCCTGGATTGGAGATCAGCTGGGATCTCGGCATGGAGTACGTTCTGTATGGGCACCTGCCTTCAGTCCGCTGCCTGCTCTCCGTCCGCTCCTCCCCCTGCTACGGACGCTGCACCCCCGGACCTGTCTCTGGTGCCCCCAGAATTTCACGACCTGGGTATAGTGTTCAGCAAAGCGAAAGCTATGTCTCTTCCCCCTCATCGGCCCTATGACTGCGCCATCAACCTCCGCCAGGGGGCTCCCTTACCCTCTGGTCGCCTTTACAGCCTGTCTGCGCCGGAGAAGGAGACGATGAACGCCTACCTGAAGGAATCATTGAGTGCTGGGATTATCCGCCCATCATCGTCACCCGTGGGGGCAGGGTTCTTCTTCGTGGGGAAAAAGGATGGGTCCCTCCGCCCTTGTATCGACTACCGGGCCCTCAACAATATCACGGAGAGGGACCGTTACACCCTGCCTCTCATGGACACTGCCTTCCACTCCCTCCAGGGGGCGACCTGGTTCACCAAGCTGGACCTACGCAGCGCTTACCACCTCGTCCGGATCCGGGAGGGAGATGAGTGGAAAACGGCCTTCCGTACCCCGAACGGCCACTTTGAATATCTGGTGATGCCGTTCGGGTTGACCAACGCTCCTGCAGTCTTCCAGCGCCTCATTAATGACGTCCTCCGGGACTTCATTGGCCTTTTCGTGTCCGTCTACCTGGACGATATTCTCATCTTCTCCAAGTCCAGGGATGAGCACCAGGTCCACGTGAGGCGGGTCCTCCAAAGGCTGCTGGAGAATCGTCTGTACGTTAAGGCGGAAAAGTGTGAATTTTACGCCAGGAGTACATCCTTCCTGGGGTTCATCATCGCCCACGATAAGGTGCTCCCCGACCCAGAGAAGGTAAAGGCGGTGGTGGAATGGCCCACACCTGCATCTCGGAAACAGGTGCAGCAATTTGTTGGCTTCGCCAATTTCTACCGCCGCTTTGTCCCCAACTTCAGTGCCATCGTGGGACCACTGACCCGCCTCACGTCCCCGAAGGTCCCGTTCCGGTGGACCGAAGAGGTCGCTGCCGCCTTTGAGGCGCTGAAGGCGGAATTCTCCTCCTCCCGGGTCCTTCGCCAGGTCGACCCCGCGCTGCAGTGCATTGTAGAGGTAGACGCCTCGGACACGGGAGTGGGAGCAGTGCTGTCCCAGCGGTCACCGGACGATGGCGCCAAGCGACCGTGCGCTTTCTTCTCCCGGCGCTTGTCCCCGGCGGAGAGAAACTACGATGTGGGGGACAGAGAGCTCTTGGCCATCAAGCTCGCCCTGCAGGAGTGGCGCCACTGGTTGGAGGGGGCAAGCCTGCCGTTTGTGGTCCTCACGGACCACAGGAACCTGGAATACTTACGGTCTGCCAAGCGCCTGAACGCCCGCCAGGCGCGCTGGTCTCTGTTCTTCGCCAGGTTCCAATTTTCCATCACCTTCAGGCCTGGCTCTAAGAACGTCCTGCCTGACGCCCTCTCCAGGCAGTTCGCCCCCGTGGAGTCGGAGGAGGCGCCCCACTCCATCCTGCCCAGGTCGTGCGTCGTGGGAGCCATCTCGTGGGACATTGAGAGCAAGATCCGGAAGGCACAGGAGGTGGAACCTGACCCTGGCGGCGGACCGGAGGGGAGGCTGTTCGTGCCATCCGCGGTCCGAGGAGAGGTCATCCACTGGCTCCACACCGCCAAGCTCACCTGTCACCCTGGCACCTCCCGGATGATAGATCTCCTCCAACGGTCCTTTTGGTGGCCAGGCCTGCGGAGGGATGCAGCCCGCTACGCCCGGGCTTGCCCAATCTGTGCCACCTGCAAGTCGGGAAATGCCCCTCCAGCGGGTCTGCTCCAGCCCCTGCCCGTTCCTGGCAGGCCCTGGTCGCACATCGCTCTGGATTTCGTCACCGGACTCCCCATCTCCAACTCCTATGACACCATCCTGACCATCGTGGACCGCTTCTCCAAGGCCGTGCACTTCGTCCCCCTGCGAGGCCTCCCTACTGCCCTGGAGACGGCGGACCTCCTCGTCCAACACGTGGTCAGGCTGCATGGGATTCCGGTGGACGTGGTCTCGGACCGGGGCCCCCAGTTTTCATCTGAGGTTTGGAGGTCTTTCTGCAACGCCATCGGAGCCAAGGTGAGCCTCTCCTCCGGCCATCACCCCCAATCCAACGGGCAGTGTGAGAGGACCAACCAGGAGCTGGAGGCTGCGCTCCGCTGTGTGTCCAGATCCAAACCCGCGTCCTGGAGCAACCATCTTGCCTGGGTTGAATATGCCCACAACACCGCTCGCTCTTCTGCTACAGGGATGTCCCCCTTCAAAGCGTCCCTGGGTTACGACCCCCCGCTGTTTCCGGAGCAGGAGAGTGAGGTAACTGTCCCGTCAGTTAGGGCCCATCTCAGGCAGTTCCGCTCCACCTGGGCTGCCGCGCGCCATGCGCTATTGCGCACAGCGGAGCGCAACAGGACTGTGGCGGACCGGCGTAGGAGACCTGCCCCGGCGTACAGAGTTGGGCAGCTTGTTTACATTTCCACCCAGGACGTCACTCTAAAAGGCGAGAGGAGAAAGCTGGCACAGCGCTTCATGGGTCCCTACCCCATCACCCGGATCATCAACCCGGTGGCTGTGCGCGTGGCTATTCCCCCCTCCCTCCGCATTCATCCTACTTTCCACGTGTCGAAGGTGAAACTGGCGGTTACTGACCCCCTTTGCCCTCCTCCTGCAGCGCAACCCGCGCCCCGGATGATTGGTGGCCATCCGGCCTGGTCCGCCTCCTCCATCCTGGACTCCCGGCGCCGGGGTCGTGGGTTGCAATACTTGGTGGACTGGGAGGGCTATGGGCCCGAGCATCGACAGTGGGTGCCCCCGTCGTTTGTGTTGGACCCATCGCTCATCGCGGACTTCCACCGAGCGCACCCGGATAAGCCATCGCCAGGAGGCGCTGCTAGAGGGGGGAGTACTGTCACGCCGCGCCATTCATCAGCGGCGCCACCTGCTCACGCACCTGCTACTCGTCAGCGGCGAAGGATAAAAGCCGCCTCGCCCTGAGCATCGGCCTGAAGCCGTAGACTTCATTTCCTTGTATGGACTTCTACCACATTCTCTTCAGCATCCTCATCTCCGGTAAGAAGTTCACTTACCTCATCTCTCCAGTCTGCTCCCCTGTGCACAGGTGGATTCCTCGGCGGCGGACAATCCCGTCCCTCGTCTCTCCTCGCTGCTGCACCGAGCCCTGCAGGTGGCTGTCTCCCGGGCTTCCATCCTTGAAGCGCCAGTCATCTGCCCAAACAAGTAAGCTTCTCTCCCTCGCCTATTCTCCTCCCGTGTTGGTGTGTGCTCATCACCCTGTGTCTGATTTCTCCCATAGGGTTGCCGGCTGAACGGTCTCCTGCCTCTGGGTCCGAAGCAGACGCCACCACCAACACATTAACATTCCGCAGACACGCACCCAAACATCCCTGTTGTTAATAAACAGTTTGAACTACTCTGAGCCTGTGTGTGTGCGTCTCCTGAGCCGAACGTTATGTCACAAAGGGTCCTGCAAGAAATGGACAATGATGATGAGGACATTTTTTGCATGTCACGCTGGACCGGTATGCTGCCAGGCCTGATCAGCTCAAAAATATGTCTCTGGCAGAGTTTTCAGCCACGTATACAACAGGATACACAGACGGTCCAGAAGACTCAGCTGACCACATGCCAGATGTGCTAGAGGGCAGTGATAATGATGAAGGTGTATCACACGATGAGGGCCATTCCAACGTACTGCCAGCTACCATCACTTTGCGCAGTGGCCTGGGATTCATGAAGAAGCGCAAGCGCTAGTGCGTCATAAGGTTCCATAAGGAAAAGAAAGAGGGTGAAGATCGGTGCAGGAACCTCCTTATGCTATACTTTCCCTGGCGAGATGAAGTGGAAGACCTGAAAGGTGACTTTGCCTCCTACACAGAGCATTACGAAAGCGTCAAGGACACTGTCCATGCTAATGAGGCCAAATACAGTGTCAATGCTGAAGAGCTGGACAGAGCATATGACGATTTGCAGAGGATGGGTCCTCCACAAGACGCCTGGGATGATCTAGCTCCCAATGCTGAATTCCAACAAGCACAGCAACAAGATGATGGAATGGTCCATGAAAGACAGGCCCCTGATGAAGACCAACTACAGAATGTTGACCTTGCTCCAGAAGCTTCATCGAGCAACCACTCTGAGCTTCATGAACGTTTACATCTGAGCTGAGCAAGGTCCTCATGAGCCCTCAGGAGTACAGGGCCGTGATGAGGTCTCTAAACACCAAACAACTGGAAGTAGTGATGTTTCACCGAAAGTGGTGTAAAGATGCAATCTTCGCCTTGAAACATGACCGCCCCATGCCGCAGTTCAAAGTCTTCTTGAGTGGGCCCGGAGGAGTTGGGAAGAGTCACGTGATCAAACTAGTTCACTATACAACCATGAAACTTCTCAAACCTCTGTCAGGACACTTTGATCCAGATGAGCTTCCAGTATTGCTCACTGCCTTCACTGGGACAGCAGTATTTGGCATTGAGGGTATGACACTTCATTCATCTCTTGGCTTCAGCTCTGGACCAAAAAACCAAAAACAATACCAACCAGCAGGCAGTGAGAAGCTCAACACGCTCCGATCACGTCTCAGCAAGCTGAAACTCCTTATCATAGATGAGGTCTCTATGGTCGGAGCTGACCTCCTCTACCATGTCCACCGCCGACTTCAAGACATCTGCGGGACATCTGACCAGGATTCCCGTTTTGGAGGAGTGAGTGTTTTGGCTGTTGGAGATTTGTACCAGCTGCCAGTTTGTACCAGTTCCATTCGGACTAAAACCTCCCGGCACATGAACAGCTTTTTCCCCTCTGCCATCAGACTGCTGAACATTAAGTGACTTTTTGACTCTCGTGCACTATGTACAGCAGCTCAACCAGACTCACGTCATTCATCACTGTTTTCTGTTGCATTATCGACTGCACTATGTGGTACTTCACATTATCTGCTACTTGCTAATTTTTTAAAACTGCCTTGACTAGTACTACTCATTATTACTAGTATTGTTATTATTATTATTATCATTATTACTTATTATTACTTATTTTTCTACACTTATTGCACGTTTTCAGTCCTTTAGTTTTTTAGTTTATCTCTTTTTCTCATCATGTTTTTAATGTTGCAGCATGGCATCGAGACAAATTCCTAGTTTGTGTACTACATGAACAATGGCAATAAATCTGATTCTGATTCTGATTCTGCAACCCGTTGGCCAAAACCATGTCTTTGGCCTGCCTTCAGACAGCTATGCTCGCCTCCATGGATCCCTGTGGGAGGAAAATTTCAAGTTAATGGAGCTGACAGAGAGCATGAGGCAAAAGGATGACCAGCACTTTGCACAACTTTTGATGAGGGTCAGAACAGCGACCTGTACACAAGATGACATAAACTTGCTCAAGACCCGAGTTGTTACAAAAACCGACAGCAGCTACCCAGCAAACGCCCTTCATGTCTTCAAGACAAACAAGGAAGTCGATCAGCACAATGCAGAACATCTTAAAAAACTGCCCAACACAGTTTTTGACATTAAAGCTGTCGACCAGAAGAAAGACGTCCAGACAGGACTCAAAGATGTAATAATTTCCACCAAACCATCACACACTGGAGGCCTAAGGGAAGTAGTCTCAGTGGCTGTTGGCGCCAGAGTCATGGTCACTGTTAATATTGATGTTTCTGATGGTCTTGCGAATGGAGTCTGTGGCGCGGTAGTGGGAATAGAGAGCTCAGGCAGTAGTGTGCATACAATTTTCATCAAATTTGACAGCAGACGTGTGGGTATGCAGGCTATCGCTAACAGTCAGTACAAACAGTCCTACCCAGAAGCAGTGCCAATCAAGAGGCAAGATGTACACCTTTTTGCTGGAAGGGGAAGGCGATCTCTCGAGGCAAAGCGCTCCCAATTTCCACTCTCACTGGCATGGGGATGCACGATACATAAAGTACAAGGAAAGACGATGGACCAGATAGTCGTCTCCATGGAAGGAAAGGGTTCGTTCATGCCAGGCCAGGCCTATGTTGCCTTGAGCCGCGTTAAGAAATTGAATGGCCTGTTTCTGTTGGGTTTCGACGCAACTTCCATCTGTGTCAATCCTGCAGTTGTTAGGGAGATGGAGCGGCTGAGACAAGAAGCAGCAACTGCAGCCACATCAAGCAGTCCAACTCCTGCTCATGGACAGGTGAACATCAGATTACTGAATGTAAGATCTTACTTGGAACACAAGCTAGACATACAGTCAGATGCCACTCTTCATGAAGTTGATGTCTTCTGTTTTGTTGAAACGTTCCTGAAACAACAACAACAGATCGTCTCAGTCCTCCCAGATTCTAAGGTGTTCAGAGCAGACAGGCCAGTTGCTCTTGGGCGTGGGGGAGGAGTAATGGCTCTTGCCAGGAATCATCTGGCGCCTCAGCAACTTCAATTCAATGTGTCTGGCCTGGAATATGTTACTGTTGCTGTCAAGACACCCTCAACACTCCTAAATGTGGTCACTGTTTACAGACCTCCATCCATGGCATTAGCAGCATTTACCACAAAGCTGAGGACAGTTTTGACATCATTACCAAAGAATGTGCCATCTGTCATCTTGGGCGACTTTAATATCGACCTAATTGAGTCCCCACACCACCAAATAGTGACGCTGTTGGAACAGTTCGGTTTCAAACAACAAGTTACAGGACCAACTACTGATTTTGGCACTCTGTTGGACCATGTTTATGTACCGAACAATCAGCATAGTGACATCAGAGTTGCAGATTGCTATTTTTCAGACCACGATGCAGTCTGCATCTACTTGTGAAAAACTCTGCCTCTTTTTTGTACAGTGAAAATGTCTTGTGAGTAATTCAGCCTTGATTTGTTAGTTTCCTTGAAAAACTGTTCTTGTAACTTCTGATGGTCGGACACCAGTTTAGTTTTAGCCAACTGCATTTTTTGTAAAATTGTTCTTGTAATTTCTGATAGTCAGACACCAGTTTAGTTTTGTCCAACTGGACTTTTTGTAAATATGCCTTCATCTGCTCATATACGTATATATTGCTGCCTCTTCAGTGTACAATAATGTGTGTTTTTTACTGACTAAAATATTCTGACTGTAAATAGTACTTTTATCCAACAAGTTCATATTATTATTATTCCTCCTGTTTCTATGTAATTTGTGCTTTACTGTCAACACATTGGAGTTAATATTGTTCTATTCTAGACTACGTAGATGCACATATTTTTAATTTCCTGGAAAGAAACGAAGTTAGAAAAATTATGTGAATGGTAGCTTTTCAATATCCAGAACTTATCATTAGGAATACATTTCATGAATGTGTTCTCCAACTAAAGACTTGTACATGTTGTATCTCTTGTTAAATTAAATAAATTGTATTCACGTAGTTCAAATAACATTTTTTTTGTTTTCTTGACCAATATATGACATACAGAAACACATGATACAGAGAAAGAACAATAAAAAAATTAGTGTAGAATATTTATGGTATAAATCACAATACTGGGGGGGACTGTTGCTCTTGGCGGAGGTCTGCGCTCTCCGAGTGCTTTCTAGTTTGCATCTGTGCCGAGTGAGGGAAGATCCAAAGAGTCCAAAAAATCAACTACTGCATTTTTATTAATCGGCACAGATTGGCTATAGAGATTTTTGTAATATGTTTCAAATGATTTTTGAATACCGTCCAAATCAGTTAAAATGTTGCGACTTATAGGGTCTTTTATTTTGTAGATTGAATTTCCTGCTTGTTGTTTCTTAAGTCGCCATGCCAACAATTTAGATGCTTTAGATCCTGCCTCATAATATCTCTGTTTCATAAACCGTAAGTTTTTCTCTACTTCCTCACCTAGTATCCTGTCTATGTCCTGTTTAACTTGTCTTATTTGTTGTGTTATAGTGGGACTTTTTTTTGTCAGTTGTGTTTTCTCTAGATCTTTCAGTCTCTCTTGTAGTCGTAGCAATTCTTGAGTCTTTTGTTTTTTAAGCATAGCCGACCTTGCTATTATTTTCCCCCTCAGAACTGCTTTAGCTGCATCCCACACGATGCTAGGGTTTGTCTCGTCATTGTTATTATCCTGTAGGTATGAATTTAAATCGGTTGTCATGGACTGTAGAAAGGAGAGATCATTTAGCATCCCTGTATTTAATCTCCATAGTGTTTTTCTCTGTCTGACATCAAGATGTAAACTTAGGTAAATTCCAGAGTGATCAGAGATATCTCTTTGACCAATTCTACATTCTTTTATCCTGTTTAAGTCTTTATTATACATGAAGCAATAATCTATCCTTGAGTGAAAAGAATGGGGTGCAGAGTAAAATGTAAATCCAGGGGTAGATCTATGTACAGAGTGCCATACGTCAATAAGTCCTAAATCTGAAAGCATTTTTTTTACACGTTTCTCTATAGGCAGACGTTTCCTTCTAATATTTGTTGTATCCAATTGAGAGTTTAACAATAGATTAAGGTCTCCAGCAAAAATTAAAGGTCCATAAGATTCTTTAGTAGTCAAATCAAAAACTTTTTTATAGAAACCAATATTACTCCCGGGGGGAGCATATACATTCAATAATGTGACCTCTTTATGGTCAATTTTACCTTTCACTAAAATATATCTGCCTTCTTTGTCACTCAATTCAGATATGAATTCAAAATTAATTCTATTAGAAATCAAGATAGCTACTCCTCTTTTTTTACCACTTCTATGAGAGGAATAGTATGTATTTTTGAAACCCATTTTTTTAAATTTATCATGCTCTGTGTTGGATAGATGAGTTTCTTGCCAATATGCAATATCTACTTTCTCTTTTTTCATCTTTACCACCAGTTTACTTCTTTTTACAGGGTTATTCACTCCATTAACATTTAGTGGCAGTATAGTATAATATTTAAGATAAGATAAGATAAGATAAGATAAGCCTTTATTAGTCCCACAACGGGGAAATTCCAGGATTGCAACAGCACAGGGATAGCAACACTCAGAGCAACAATCAGAAGACATGTGACATTATGTCACATAATATGTCTTAATATTATCAAATTATTATCAAATTTGGGTGAGGTGTGAATCACCTCAAGATATGCAAAAAACATCATTGTGGCCCATACCCACCGTCAACAGGAAGGCCGCCATCTTGCCTCAAAGTCGCCCCACCTCCAATTCGGAAAAAACTCACACCTCGCATTTTAACGCACTTGTCCTAGGGACCAGATCCAATTGAGCTCATTTTTGCATGGGGGCATCTACAGGCATTGCCCATTAAAAGTTATATAAATTAAGTCAAAATCTCAAAAGGCGTGGCCAGGGCGCCATGGCGAAGTTTGACTCCTCCCCTTACAACTTCAACCACCTGTAACTCGCCCAATACTTGTCCGATGTCCACAAAACTTTACGTGAAGGAAAATAGTGCCACCCCGGACGCAATGACCTCAAAATACCTGACAACCGATATAGCGCCACATAGTGAGAGATGTCAGACATCTCTCACTATGTGAAGACATAGTGACATAGACATATTATGTCTAATATGTCTTAATGTCTTAATGTCTTCTCTCAGAGAAGACATTAAGAGACATATCTTAACATATAAGAGCAAAATATCATCCCAGACCTCAGAACAACAACTGTAAAACGTAAACATGGTGAACAGTAAAATGACGTAACACTGAACTGGGCTTCCAACAAGGAGGATACAATGTAGGCCTTGAAAAAAGAGGGGACTGGCCACAAGGTGGGGCCCCTCTCCACGATGAGCATCGTGGGAAACAAAAAGAAGAGAGAGAAAAAAAATAAAAGGGGGTGGGGAAACCCCAGCAATAATAATATAAAAGGAAAAAAAAAAGAAATCAGTAGTTAAGTAGAAATAAAGTAGTCTGGTGACCCTCAGCTCGAGTCTACAGGCTCCAGCCCTTTCATCAATAATGAGATTGGATAAGGCTACAAAATCATAGTCATGGATAATCCAAAACAACTATTCTCACCATAGTAAGGCCGTGTGTTCTTGCGGAGTACTCCTTAGTCCACCGTTGTTTCTTCTGACGTCCGCCGAAACTCACTCAGCTTCTCCCGGATGTGTTTGTGGAAGTCCCCTTGGCGGGTCCTCTGCGTCTCCCATGGCAAAAGCTGCTTCAGCATCTCCTCTGACGTCATCTGAGCAGCTCTGTTTCTGGCAGTGGTGATCTGAACCGTGGCGATGCCTCTCCTTTGTAAATCTTCCGCGGCTTCTGTAGCACTATTGTAGAGGACACTTCCTGAGGCGTAAAAAATACGCATCCTGTTGAGTGGAGTTTGAAAGCGAATCCCTTTCTCCTTCTAAGCTCTTTTGACGGGGATATATTCTTTTCTTCTTTTCTGAACTTCCACCGCGTAGTCATGGTCAAAATACACTTGCTTGTTGTGAATGCGTATTACCTTTTTCCATGCAGCGCGGAGTATTTCTTCCTTAACTATGAACCGGAGAAAGCAGACTATTATTGAACGTGG
Source organism: Pholidichthys leucotaenia (assembly GCA_020510985.1). NCBI lineage: Eukaryota > Metazoa > Chordata > Actinopteri > Cichliformes > Pholidichthyidae > Pholidichthys > Pholidichthys leucotaenia. The sequence continues at coordinate 432,117,336 of CM035841.1, forward strand.
CGGGGCACTCGCTGGCGGCTTTGGGCCCAAGGCACGATGGGCGCGCTCAATGCCGAGGCCACAGTCTTGGCCTAAAGCATCACCGAGTTCTTTTTTAATGAAACTTTCGGCAAAGGAAGCCACAGATGTGCCTTGCTCCGAGTCCTCGGGTACCCCGTATATGCGAATATTATTCCGCCTGGCCCGGCCCTCCATTTCGGATATCTTATCCTCAAGTGTCCGCTGATTTTGTAGCAGTTGAATAAGCGTGTTTTTAACACCAATGTTCCAATTCTCCAGTTCCGCCATATTTTCCTCAGTCTGTTTTATACGTTCTCCCGCGTCACGCACTTGTTTAGCGGTTTCCTGGAGCTGTTGCTGTACTCCCGCTGTGAATTCATCCATTTGTTTCTTCATATCCTCACGGATCACTGAACGAAAACCTTGTAAATCTGTTTTTAATTCAGCTCGAAGAGTTGCCATTCCGGCTGCCACGGCCTCGCTCACTGTAACTCGAATCAGGTCCAAACCAGCCATGCGGTCGCCATGTTGGTCCGATGTTAGGTCCGTTTCATTAGCAGAGATTTCTTTTGTTGCTTCATTTTCGGGATTGTTTCGTAGCCCATATCCGCCTTTCTTGAATTTGTCCCCACTCATTATGGCAGCAAAATATTGCCGTTTTTCCCAGGTTTGAGTCTCGAGTCTAGGGGAAAAATAGAGCTAGAGCTCAGTTTTTATGCGTCCATGCTGTTCCGCGTCACCGGAAGCCTCTCCCTCCAGTCTGGCTTTTTTATGATTTGTTTTCAACAGTGGTGTCCTCCTTGGTCGTCTCCCATGAAGTCCACTTTGGCTCAAACAACGACAGATGATGCGATCTGACACTGATGTACCTTGACCTTGGAGTTCACAATGAATGTGTTTAGAGGTTGTTCTGGGCTCTGTTGTTACCATTCGTATTATCTGCCTCCTCCTGCGGCCACGTCCAGGGAGGTTGGCTACAGTCCCATGGATCTTAAATTTCTGAATAATATGTGCAACTGTAGTCACAGGAACATCAAGCTGCTTGGAGATGGTCTTATAGCCTTTACCTTTAACATGCGTGTCTATAATTTTCTTTCTAATCTCCTGAGACAACTCTCTCCTTTGCTTCCTCTGGTCCATGTTTAGTGTGGTACACACCATGTCACCAAACAGCACAGTGACTACTTGTCACCCTTTAAATAGGCCGACTGACTGATTACAAGTTTGTAGACACCTGTGATGTTAATTAGAGGACACATCTTGGTTGAACATGTCCCTATGGTCACATTATTTTTAATCTTTTCTAGGGGTACCATCATTTTTGCCCAGGCCTGTTTCATGAGTTTGTTTTTTAAAGTAATTCTGTTGAACCACAATTCAAATGCATTGTCTGATTTTCAATGATTAATTTTCATAGTGTGGCGTAACATTATGTAGCTCACATATTCCTTGGCAGAGACCCAGACATGAGGGAACTTTGAGCTCGCAGCGTGCATTGACATCACGCCTCAAACGGACATTGAGTCTGGACCCCCTGCGGACTAGAGGAGAAGTGAGAAGATCTGAGAGTGAACCTGAAGAGACTGTCTGACTCCTAGGGTCAGACAGAGAAGCCGAGAGGACAATAGGAGGATTAGTTATGAATGGAATTCTGTGTTTGATATGAATGTGATTTGTGTCTGATGTAACAGTATAAAGGTATGTGGTTTACCCCAGCTCGCCCTCTTCATTCCCTGACAGAGAGGAGCTGTAGGACTTGAGATGGAATAAACCAATACTGAAAAATCATTCAGTCTCTTCATTTAGAGTTTCCTACAATAGAATTGTTATTTATTACCACTTTTGTCAGATTCAAGTTATTTCTGTGACCATTGTGGGTTTTTCTTTCATTAACAGGGGTACCAACAATTTTGTCCACGGCTGTATTTGATACAAGAGAATATTTTACATTTATAAATATGCCAGTTTTTTCCAGAATATTTTTTGATTGGTTTTAGCATTCAGTTCTTGATTTAGTGTTAAAATAAACACACATCATCAACGTTACTTCTATTCCATTAAGTTGTGTAGCTCTGAATTGTTTCCACTGTGTTTACAACTGCATTAAATAAACCAGTCTTCATCCTGAGTACCTATCTTATCCTGTTTCTTATCAGTTTGTTCAAATAAGTATAGACTATTTCAGCAGAATCCTAAAATATTAATAGTGCTAGTTTGTGGATGTTAAAAATAACATTGCCATTATCATGGTTGAAACTGATGAGGACTTTGGGAGGATGTAATTTCCTACCTTGCTCCACATTTCCTTCTTAAAGAAAGCAGGTTTGCTAGTAAACATGTCAGTCTCTCATGTTTTCCTCTTATCACCTTATTCCTGGAGGTGCTGCTGTAGGAACAATTATGGGAGGAGCTTCCGGTTTTGGCTGACCTAGTGTTAAATCAATCAGTAAGAGTGGAGTAGTGGGTCATTTAAAATAGCGTTTTTAAAAGTTTTTCAAATTCATTTTAATGTATAGTCCACATACGTGTTTTGCACTCAAGTGGCAGCTAATTTCAGCTCTTCTAGTTTTTGTATTTTTTGAATGCTTTGGTGTAGTTCTGTAAAAATTAATTTTCTGGACAGCAGAATTTTTTCAGTTAACCAACCAATAATTACAGAAGAAATACCATTTCTCAGCTTAACTTTATTGAAACATGTGTAACAGAGTCAGAATTTAGCCTTTTTGAACTTCTTTAAAATAGATGTGCTTTTCATTTTTACATAGTTTTTGGAGCCTCCTGGTGGTTTTATTTTGCAGCTGCATAGATAGTTTTCTTTGCACACGGCACTTACCCCAGCAGAGAAAAAGATTTTCATTGCTGGAGATCGTGACATATGCAGCTGCAGACTGTTTATTGTGTGCTTTTTCTGATACTTGACCAGAATAAAGACAGCGTGAGCAACAAGTCCCTGCCTGTGTATTTTCTGCACCAACATGAGCACGCAGAAAACCACGCACGTTACACTGGTGCCGTGACCCGGAGAAGTCTGTGAGAGACTGTCCGAGTGGCCTGTCCATTGCCTCTGATTTCAGTCCCGTGACTAACACTAACTCTAGTGGAGATGTTAGTCACATGGGTGGGCAGACTGCCAGTTGTGGGGTAGACACACTCACATATACACAGACAGACGGACAGACTGACATAACACAGACTGACAACACTAGTCACACACAGAGTGCAGTCACGGTAGCTTCTGTTACACAGCCTGAAAATCCCAGTGTATCTACACGGTTGAGGTCTAGGTTTGGACGCATTATAAAGCCAGTTGATAGACTGATTCAGACCATGTCCAGTCAAGAGATTACTCGCACACACCCATCCATGCAGGCCGTTTGTAGGTCAGTGTTACAAATTTTTCATGATTAGAAGTTTCTTTTACACACACGGTAAATGTCAGCATGTGACATGGATAGTCATATAGTGAAAGTTTTTATTTTCTTGTTTTCCTAGTGGCTTTTGGTACACAGTGTAGATGGTTTGTGTGGGGTGTAGATGGCATCCTACTTCCAGAAGTTGGAAGTGAGTTTGGCACCACTCTCTTTCCACTTCATCCTTTAGGGGATACTTTTAAAGTTGGAGTATGTGTAACCATGTCATGTTTTCTTTTGACTTGCTGTGATCACAGTGCGTTGCACATCTGTAATTTTGGGCGAAATTCAGCGGGGGTGGGTGTAACAGAGTCAGAATTTAGCCTTTTTGAATTTCTTTAAAATAGATGTGCTTTTCATTTTTACATAGTTTTTGGAGCCTCCTGGTGGTTTTATTTTGCAGCTGCATAGATAGTTTTCTTTGCACACGGCACTTACCCCAGCAGAGAAAAAGATTTTCATTGCTGGAGATCGTGACATATGCAGCTGCAGACTGTTTATTGTTTGCTTTTTCTGATACTTGACCAGAATAAAGACAGCGTGAGCAACAAGTCCCTGCCTGTGTACTTTCTGCACCAACATGAGCACGCAGAAAACCACGCACGTTACACATGCAAGAAGTCACATGGCCATGGATCCTTCCAGCTCCCTCTGCTGGAAAAGACCTCAAACAAACGAAAGCCCTCCTACTTATAACTTCTGAGTGGGTGGGCGTTACCTTCCACAATACATGTCCATTGTTTCAAACTGTCCACTTGGCATCCAGATGGCTCCCCTCTTGTTCCTGCCTTTATACCTTTATGACTTCCTCTTGTCCAGATGTCTGCTTTCCTCTCTTCAGCTTCAGCCTTACACATGCCCATATATGGAAACAAGAACCAGAGACTTTTCCTGTGAAGCTATGATGTGTGTGTGCATGTGCGTTTAGTATGTGAGTATTATGTGTGTGTAAGCAACTGGTGTTTATGTGTGAATGGTTGGGAGAGCATCTGACTCACATCTGTGTGTGTGTGTGTGGGGGGGTTATATGTGTAAATCTAAGAGATATGTGCAAGCACTTTGTGTAATATCTAATTAACTAATCTTCATTATTTATTTATTATAACAGTTCTGGTACTTGCTGCTAGTGTTTGTGGTTGTGCCACAGACTGTATAAATGGAGGCTTCTCACCGGCAATGCGTACGGTCATGCCCTGAAAACTAACAAGGACTGTTGGTGTGATCGGTGGTACAGACGCAAGAATACTAGGTATGTTTTCACTTGTATGAATGTCACAGATCTGAGGTTTTACCCCAAATTTAAAATGCCCAAGCATGATGTTGTGGTTCTTTGTGGCTCTGACTAGACTATGTCTGCTCTGAGGTAAATTTGATTATGTCCAATATATTTTAACAAAATGCAACCGACTTTATTGTGGTGTAAACATTGATATATCTCAGAGCTTTTATTTGTTTACAGCGTTAGCGTTAGCAGCGGCACTAACAAATGGAGCTACGGTCTGTGAGGCCACTTTTAAGGTCATCTACCCATCCTTAGATAGTCATGAGAAGTGGTATGATTATATTACTGGTTTTGAGGTGCAAAGGGCCATGTTACCGCATTTGTGATGCCGAAGTCATTGTTTTTTAACAAGGAAAAGAGTCCTGTTTCAGTGACAACCATATGTTCTAAACTAGTACCGGAAGTTGCTACCATAATTCACGCAAGACATCATGAGGCCTTGGAATAAGGTGGATAAAAAAGTAGAACAATTTTATTTTTGTAAGTTGTCTTTTAAATCCACCACCATAGTCCTGTAATGCTGCTAATGCTACTACAATTGCTATGAACAAAATAATAAGTCACATCTGCTCTGTCACAGGTTTTCATGCCATGCCCCATTATATAATGCTACTACTAATCTCTAATGTCTCTCAGAAACGGTGTCTTCACCCAACAAATTTTTACAAATTTTTACAACAGATTTTTGAAATAAGGGCTGACCCGGCTAGCTAGTTGAGCTAGCACAGGCTAATAACAGTGGCAAGTTTATGAGCTTTTACTGCACATAAAGAGGAAAAAAACCCTGACAAAATAAAACAAGATCATAGACTACAGAATCTACATGTTAACTTAAGTGGCAAAATGATCAAAACAATGGCCATTCATTAACTTACCCGGGACTATTAAGCAGACACTCCTTGAAATGAATGGTGGTCTTTGGGGAAAAATTCATTGTTTGAAACTATTTGCTGCTCCATGACCCACGTGACCTCCGCATTCCACAGTTTCTATAGAAGTCTATCGGAGTGTCACAACTATCATGTTATACGGCTATGGTTCCAGTGTTAAAGAAGGATCAATCAGTTTGCCTGTGTGGTGATATCAAGGTTACTGTAAACCCAGTGCTGTTTACTGACCAATACCCTCTTCCTGCAATTGAAGATCTGTTTACTGGATTGGCTGGTGGCAAGAAGTTCAGCAAGATTGATCTCAACCAGGCCTACCTCCAGATGCATGTTGGGGGAGAGTCCCAAAAGCTTCTCACCATTAACACCCACAGAGGCCTGTACAGATACTGCTGCCTGCCATTCAGTGTTACTTCAGCTCCAGTGGTGTTCCAGAGGGCCATAGACCAGATCTTGAATGGTCTCTCCGGCGTACAGTGCTATTTGAATGATATCCTTGTTACAGGAAAGAATGATGGTGAACATCTGCTGAACCTGGGAAAGACCCTGGAAAGACTGTAGACATAAGGTCTGTGTGTTCATCAGGACAAATGTGATTTCTTCAAGTTGGCTGTGGAGTACCTGGGCCATGTGTTTGAGGTGGACGACCTTCACACAGCGCCATCTAAAGTGACAGCCATATCGGAGGCTCCTGCTCCACAGGATGTGAGCCAGTTGAGATCATTCCTGGGGCTTATCAACTACTATGGTAAATTCATTCCACAACTCGCCACACAGCTACAGCCCCTGCATGAGCTACTGTGTAAGAGCAAAACATGATCTTGGTCAAAAGAAAGTGACACAGCATTTAAGGATGCAAAAACAGCATTTATTGATGAGAGAGTGTTGACACAATTTGACCCATCCTTACCCTTTCAACTCACCTGCGACACATCCCCTTATGGAGTAGGGGCCGTGGTTTCACATATCACTCTAACAGGAGAAGAAAAACCCATAGCTTTTGCATCACAAACACTGAACAAGGCTGAAAACTATCCCCAGATAGAGAAAGAGGCATTGGCCATTATCGTTGGAATAAAAAGGTTCCACACCTACTTTTTTGGCCGGAGATTCACTTTGTTGACTGATCTCCGACCTTTGACATCCATCTTTGGCCCATATGCTGGTATATCAACTCTGGAAGCAAGCTGCATGCAACGCTGGGTGTTGCTCCTTGACGCTCATAACTATGACATCAAATTCTGGAGTTCGGGGGCAAATGCTAATGCAGATGGGTTGTCACTCCTCCCACTACCTGGTCACTCCACATGCAAAGAGCAGTCCATTTTCTATTTTGATATGGTGGAGAGTCCCCCAGTCATGGCTCAACAGATAGAGGGAAACTAAGGGAGACCCTGTCCTTTCCAGAATTCTTGACCGTGTCATGAGGGAAGATGTGTCACATGCCAAGGACGCACTTCCGGATCTTCAACCTTTCATTTCACGAGGGAAGGAGTTTACTGTGTTGGCTGGATGCCTGCTCTGCGGCATGCGTTTCATAATTCCTCAAAAGCTACATGAGCTAGTTCCAACAGAGCTGCATTCTGGTGACATTGGCATTGTCAGGATGAAACAGCTAGCCCGTAGTTATTTTTGGTGGCCCGGACTAGACAATGACAGAGTCCAGAGCCAAATCCTGTTCATCATTGCAAGCCATAAGAAACGTTCCCACTCCAGGCCTATTACATCCCTGGGACTGGCCTGCACAACCTTGGCAACGTGTTTACCTGGATTTTGCAGGCCCAGTCGAGGGGGCTATGCTACTAGTGGCAGTTGACACTCACTCAAAGTGGCCAGAAGTGACTGTTATATCTACCATCACCTCAGATAAAACTGTTCAGACATTAACAGAGATGGTTGGGAGAGTTGGACTGCCTGAGCAAATTGTCATTGATAATGGGCCGTCATTTGTATCCAAGGAAATGGACAATTTCCTACAGAACAATGGGATCAAACACATCCTCTCAAACCCATATCACCCATCCAGTAATGACTTGGCTGAGAGAATGGTGCAAACAGTGAAACATGCCCTCAAAGCATCCAGAAGTGGGGCCTCCCTGAAGCAGTGCCTTGACACTTTTCTGCTCAAATACTGCAATACCCCTCATGCCACCACAGGGGTTTTGCCAGCTTACCTCCTGATGAAAAGACAGCTTTGAACATGTTTGGATCTGTTACAGCCTATGTCTATGGAAACCTCAATCCATGAGAAACAACAGGAACAAGCAAATCAGTGAGTCAAACAGTCTAAAGACCGACAGTTCTCTGTTGGAGATCCAGTCCTAGCACGCAACTACACCACCTCTGAGAAATGGACCCCTGCCATGGTTATTCGGAAGACAGGGTCTGTCTCATACCAAGTTCACACCAAAGACAGTCAAACTTGGTGCAGGCATGCAGATCAGTTACTGCCCAGAGAGACTAACACCTCTCCCCATGTCCAGCACAGTGAAGTTTGCAAGCATCAGTAAGCTGACACCACCCCCGACCGTGTCAGCAAGACCAGTTGCCATGACACTGCCACCAGACATGGATGTCCAGAGTCTCCTGTGGTTCAGTCCGAACCTGAGCCTGTTCCTGTGCTGACGTGAAATCCCCTAAGGGACAGAAAACCTCCAGAGCATTATGAGTAGCTTACTGCTAATCCTGGAAGCAAGGGAAAAAATGACTCCGTTTTGGGATCAGTGGGAGTTGAGGTAGTCTACCCTCGCTCCCTAGTTAGATTGTTAGCATGTTACTTGTGTTGTGTGGATATTGTCTTTAAGAGGGGAAGAAATATGTCATGTATTTGGTTACTCACATTGTTAGTTAGGGTTATTTGGGCTACCGTAGTTATTGACAAGCTGGGTCTCATGGGTTACAGGGGACTGTGCTCTATAAGTGTGTGGAATGTTACTAGATCGCTATTGTGACCGTTATCCTTGTTTTGTATGCACCTGCCCTGACTCCAATAAACTCCTCCAGTTTTGGAAGATACTTCTCCATCTGTGTCTCGGTTCTTTAGTGCTCATAACACGACACATACATTTCATTCTCAACATTATGGCTTAGTTAAGTCTTATTTTCTCAGACCATGACCCAAGGCAGCCAGCTGAAGCTAGCAGTTTAGCCATTCATTTATGTACGGGTGGGGGGGGGGGCTGAAAAGTTCATAGGCTGACTGAGAAGGAGTTATGTCTTTGAGGATCAAGAAGAGAGCTTCTATACCGCAGGAATCCAAGCACTGCAACACCTATGTTGAAAAATATGTTGAAAAATAAAACACGTTAGGTCAAATTTGACCACTGAATCATGGTCTGCCTATGAACTCTTCAGCCCTCCCCCCGCTGCATACTGCACTTATTGTACTCTAGGGACCAGTCATATCCTATTGACCACTGAAACCACACACCGCTTCCCACCAGTGATGCTTTATTTCATTCATTCTCCAAATTTACATTAGTTGGGTCCATACCGGGCAGCTATGGGCAACAGTGACATAAGAGAGGACAGAGCTGATTGTGGTCTGATGGCCAATAAAGGGACAAGCACTGAAACCAGCTGTTCTCAGAAAGGACAGAAAAATAAACCAGTTTGCTGCAATAATTATAGAAAATTTGAACAAAATATCTCACAAATAGATGTGTGAGCTGTTAAAATGTGGAAATGACATCTTTACAGAAGGTAAAAGGGAATTCAGGTTGTGCTTAAGCATAAAGATTGTCAGACCAAATAATTACTGTATCTTCAAGCTTGTTAGAATTGTATAAACTCTGTTTTTGCCTTGCATACTGGATTTCCATTTATGCCTGCACATTTCCATAAATCACTATTCCCATATTCCAAGAAAACATAAACCGGACCTTCAGTGATGGAGAAGCTCATGTCAACCTGATAAAATCACCCCGAGGGTGCTCAGATTTCCTGATGGTTAACTTTGACCTTGAGCACAAGCTTGATGCAGAGCCACTTGAGGATCGCTGTGCAGGAGTTTGCCAAACATTGGAGCAACTGCCTAGAAGGAGTAATGATCTTCATGAAATCATAGATGTGCAGATCTCCTGACCTTTGACAAGGACCTTGAGCTCAACCTTTTGAGGGAGTGTGTTTAGAATTAGGGCAGTTGCCTAGGAGGAGTATTGATGTTTCTGAGATCACATACTGTAAGTGCCCAGATGCACACCCACCTGAGGATGATTGTGAGTGAGTTTGGTGACCATCAGGGAAAATACCTAGGAGGAGTACCTATGAAGTGTGGATGGACAGACTGATGGACACACGCCACATCATTGCATTAGCTCCTTTCAGCTTCTCTGTGGAGTTTTTTCTTTTTTAAAAACAGATATTCAAATTTAATTTTCTGCTTGGGTTTGTGTGACCAAATTCAGAGTTTGTACAGCTGTTACAGAAACACAGAGCAGGAAGGACATCAGACTTGTTTTCTGCCAAGCGTGGCACCTAAAAGTTGTTTCTTCTCCATCTGCCCCTATGTGCATGTGGACGCAGGAGTTGTAATTTGGTCTCCGTGTCAGATCAATAGGCTGAGCTCACTGCTCCATCTTCCTGCAGCTCTCAGATTCCCCAGCGAGGCATTCTCCACACCAATAATGTCTCTACTCTCTGGGCTATTTCAGAAGTGAAGGGTAGACTGCTTTCTCTGTATTAGGAAGAGATTTGTTTACAAAGACACTCCAAAGACAAAAGAAATGATGGTATGAGCCAAGGATTGGAGGAGGGGTGGTGAGAATAGGAGAGTTGAAAGGCAAATTGACAGCAGAGACTGCTCATTTTAATTCAGGTTCAGATTGGTTGAATTAAATTTTCATCTATTCTTCTACATACTTAACACCATTAATCTACAGTATGTGTAATTCATCAATGTCTTTTGATTGACTTTCACCTTCATTTTAATTCATTAAACTGTCTTTAATTATACTTTGATGACAAAATTTTACAAAACATATTGACCCAGGGTATCTATTTGTATGAATAACAGCATGCTGGATGAGAATTATAGAGGTCCTTGTAATTATGGAGGTCTTTAACACACCAGCAGATTAGCAAAAGAAATGAAGATTGAATGTTGCCCTTTATAATGCAGACATTAACCCCTTTCTACGGTTTGGTTTGTGGTCTGTTTCTGCCAAAGATAAAAAAAAAAATGGTCAAATTAATGCTTCATATCCTGTCATTGTAAACCATCCATCTTCTTCTGCTTAATCCTTTTCGGGTTGCGGGGGGGGCTGGAGCCTATCCCAGCATCTTTGGGCGAGAGGCAGGGTCCACCCTGGACAGATCGCCAGTCCATCACAGGGCCAACACAGAGAGACAGACAACCATTCACTCTCACAGTCATACCTAAGAACAATTTAGAATCCCCAGTTGATGCCAGTTAACCTAACTTGCATGTTTTTGGCATGTGGGAAGAAACCGGAGAAATCCCGGAGTAAACCCATGCAGACACGGGGAGAACCACTCCACCACCGAAACACTGGCTGTATAATAGGAACATCTTCACCCTGATATAATTTAGCATTTCAATTTTCTAAAAGCAGGAAAAAAACACTCAAATGCTTTACATCTTGAATCCTATTAGCCAGTCATACAAGTGTCAAATCACTCCAGTGTCATGGATTGGGTAGGTAGGCAGACAAGGGAGGGCCCAGATGCAAGCAGTCCGATGCAGGAGTATCATGATTTATTAGATAACTAGAAAAGCACTCGGAGAGCGCAGACCTCCGCCAAGCGCAACAGTTCCCCCCCCATATAGTGTTTGTGTGTACGTTTTCAGAGTCCTTGACCATGAAAACATATGACTAGCAATTGGATTCACAATGATTATTTGTTTATTTGACAGGGACAGTGCAATAAACAGACAATTAATCAATGACAATCAATCTGATAGTGATAGGATTAGTGGTTCAGTAGTAAAAGCATTGCCTCCTTGGCGGAGGTAATAAACTGAAGTGTTGCTGTTGTGTCCATCTCCTCCACTGACGGATGCTGATTGGGTAGACAGGTTGCCGTGGGTTTTATATTATATTATTGGGGTTGCGCTCCGCGGCAAAACAGAATTTAGAAGCTTCCCCGGCAGAGAGCTCGTTTTTGCGCAGCGCCTATGGCTGGCCGGGGAATTTCTGCCAAATAATCCGGCGGCGGACAGCTGCCCGTGTCAGGTTTTGCAGCTGCGCGCAAACACAGGCACGCTGGCGGGCCCAGCCCACCAGTGTTTTCCGCGTGCTTTTGTACCTAAAACGTTGAAGAACGCAGAGTTTGTGTTGGTCAGACATGACGACCAGCGCCCTCCATTGCGCCTGCGCACATGTTGAAAATGGCCGTATGTCACAGTGTTAAAAAAATGCTTTAAAAAATTCCTGTATCCAGACGGTGATGCGGATCATCCCCAAAATTTAATCAATTCTTCCTTGTGCCATTTCCAACAACGCCTGAAAGTTTCATGGAAATCCGTCCAAAAGTTTTTGAGTTATCTTGCTAACCAACAGACAAACAGACAGACAGACAAACAGACAGACAAACCCCGGCAAAAACATTACCTCCTCCTGGCCTTTTCGGCCTGGCGGAGGTAATAAAACAAAGAACTGAGGCATACACTGTGAAATGAACTAACTAAATACTGAAATATCTTTGAAAATAGAATGCAGCTCAGTGGCCAGAAAAATTCACTAACCTAAAACGTAACTACAAGACAACTAAGAAGCTTAGGAACGGTAGACATGGGCAACAAATACTGAAACTTGAAAGCTTGTGTCTGTCTAATGAGTCGCAGTGTGTCGGAACTCAAGTGACAACTGTCAAGTGACTGATGATGTCTGAAGCCTCACAATGCTGTGTACAGGGGCATCCGATGGGGAAGGGGGGGGATGCCATTTACCCAGGGCCCACTGCAGGGAGGGGTCCTCAAAAAGCCTAGATTGAAAATGTTTTTTTTGTGTGTGTGTGTGTCACATTCTTTTAATTTCTAATTAATTAATGTCATAATAAAAGTCACCCTGGCTGAATGAAATGTTTGAAAGACTGAATTTTGCATTAACGGTAATGATGGATGTTGTCTGAGGCTCCTATCACCCCTTTAAAAAGGTGCAAAATAGTTTGTCCACACACCTGCACCTGGTTAATTCCACTGCAGCACGTCTGCTTCCTTAGCCAGGTTAGTGCATCATTACCTTAAATCTAGCCTTTTAATAATAATAGTAATGGATTAGATTTATATGGTGCTTTACATGTCAAGTGACATCTCAAAGCGCTTACACTCACTTTCGGGTGAAATTTATGGAAAATGTAAAAAGTTCACACTACAGTGATATAATATCATGAAAGGAGGGCATTTAAGTAGAAGAATGCAATGGTGATTTCCTCATCTCAAACAATTTACTGAAGCAAAAGCCAACAACAGTGGTGGGTATACCACAACAAAAAATGTCAGTGTCTCAATAACTTGTCATGTGCCCTTGAGCATCAGTTACAGCTTGACAATGACGTATCATGCTGTTCACAGGTTGAATTTAGTGTCTGCTGAGGCATGGCATTCCACTCTTCTTGAAGGGCAGCCCTCAGGCTATTGAGGTTGTGGGGTGCAGGGTTACAAGACTCAACATGGTGACTCAGCTGATCCCATAGGTTTTCCATGGGATTCAGGTCTGGAGAAAGTCCAGGCCACTCCTTTTGAGGTACCCCAGCCTCCAGCAGCCATTCCCTAATGATGCGACCTTGATGAGCTGGAGCATTGATGTCCATGAAGATGAAATTAGGCCTGGGTTGTTTATGCAGGTGCACAATGACTGGATTAATGATGTCATTCAGGTAGTACCGGCTTGTCACTGTTCCATTCACAAGGTGTAGGGCAGTTCTGTATTGACTAGATACACCTGCCCAGACTGTAACATGGTGACAACAGTGGCTGATGCATAGCACTCTCCTTGATGTCTCCAACATCGTTGGCGGCCATCATTTCTGCTCAACATGAATTGACTTTCATCAGAGAACAGCACTGAGGCCCATTGGTCCCTTTTCCAGCGCAAATGCTCCCTGGTCCATGCAAGACGATGATGCCTGTGCCTGGTGGTGTGGTCAGGTACCACTGCAGGTTGTCTAGCACGCAGTCTGCGCTGATGTATACGGTTTCAAATGGTCTGACGTGACACTTGGATACCTCTCACCTCCGTTAAATGTGGCTGGAGTTGAGTGGCATTCATTATCCAATTCCGCAGGGCACTGTTCACAATGAAGCAGTCATCAACGTTGAATGTGGCCAAAGGACGTCCACTTCTGTGCCTTTCTGTGACTCTTCCAGTCTCTCTGTATCTCTGGTGCAACCTGCTGAAGACACTCTAAGCTCAGTGGCCACTTTCCTCTGAGAACATCCTGTTTGAAGCCTCGCAATGGCGAGGTACTGTTGATCAATTGTGAGATGCCGTCTTGGTCTCATGATGTCAAAATGTGAACAGCATCATGAAGGGGATTGTTTAAATACCAATTCTAACTGAACCAGAAAATTTATTGATCAATTTATGGATCAGACAGCTTTTGAGAATTTTTCCCTTAAGCACCTTGTTAGGGGACAACAAGTTAAGCAAAAAATACTGAAACATTGAACAGTTAGACATGTGCATTCAAAAGGTTAGAGAAGGTCAAATTAAGTTCACCTGTAAAGGTTATAATGCATTTTTGGTGCATCCTGAAGTTTCACCCAAAAGCCGAATATCCCTAACTTTTTGTGAGAAGTGTATACATCTCAGAGGTTTTGTTAACTGACAATTGTCTTTTGACAGATTTTTTCCAGCAATGACTAAAAATTCTGAAAGCTGTCTATCATTTGACAGATTACATGAAGAGTGATCTAATTAAAGTCAATTAAAATGATAGATAACACATTATGACAGAATTTTTACAAGCCTGTATGAGAAAATGATAGATGGCACACAAGTGTAGTGCAGCCTCTGACGTAGAGTACTGAGGCTTTTTCAGGTCTTCCACTCAGATGCAGTTCTGACATTCAGTCAGCAGATGGCACTCTGTATTAAAAGCTGCATAACACTGTGTCATTCATAAAGCGATTGTCTCAAAGTTGTTCACTGCTTCATGAGACCCCAATTTCACCAATGCTACAGAAGAGCCAGGAGCACAGGAGGAACAGAGGAACAGAGCCACAACATGTAATGATGCCACATCAGAGGAAGGCATGAGACATACATTTAAGGTAGAGTGATAATCAGGGGATGGGAAACAGCTGAGACCAATCAGGCAGGTGCAGAGACTCACTAATGAGGGAGACAGTGACACACAAATGGAGACGAGACAGAAAAGCACCTGGGGCCTCATGTATCAAGGATTGTGCAGCTTTCATACTGAAAGATGGCGTTCTCACAAAATCTGAGAAGTACGTGCGCACAGTTTATAAATCTGAAGATTTCTGTGCACACGCCACATTCTCCACTCCTTTTCTTTGTACATCCCACCTCACCGAGAAAACAAGTGCACGTGCACGATCGCTTTACTCCACCTCGGCTCTTCCCACTAATGACTGTGTTAGTGGGTAAAAACTCACTCTTCTGTCAATGATCGTCAATCCTGCGTGAAAGCTCAATATTGAAAAAATGACTTCACCGAGTGTGACGCTCAGGTGTTGATAACCGAGGTGGAGGTTAAAAAAAAAACATTTTATTTTGTTCTGACCCTCTGGAATCAACAATAAACCTAAATTTACCGAGTGGACCATGTTTCAGTGACTGGCCATTTATTTATTTTTTCATTCATTTATTTTTTTAAAAAATTTCTGTCAAATCATAAGACAAACAAGAAAAGTAAGGAGAAAAAGACAACATATTTCGAACAGAAAGGGTGTATGCAGAAGCAACAGTTTATATGTGCCTACCCCTCAGTTAATGCAGCCGGCTCAGACTGAAATAAAATTTAAAAAATGGCCTGGCATTAAAGTTAAAGTCAATTGAAGGATCACTACTCAATGACAGTGTTGCTGGGGTGACGGGGTGCTGCTGACACACACAAAACGATGCTGTGAAAGAAAGCGCTTGATAATCCGCATAGACAGACACGATGCTACTTAGAAAAGTAAGTAAATAAAATAAATAGATGACTTCCGGTGGTGACGATGTAGGAGAAAGTTATGTGAGAGAGGCCTCCCAGTGGAACTGTTAATACAGTGGTGTGAAAAAGTGTTTGCCCCCTTCCTGATTTCACATTTTTTTTTGTAAATTTGTCACACTTAAATGTTTCAGATCAAAAAATTGAAATATTAGACAAAGATGACACAAGTGAACACAAAATGCAGTTTTTAAATGGTGTTTATTATTAATGGGGAAAAAAAATCCAAACCTACGTAGCCCTGTGTGAAAAAGTGATTGCCCCCTAAACCTAATAAGTGGTTGGGCCACCCTTAGCAGCAACAACTGCAATCAAGCGTCTGCGATAACTGGCAGTGAGTCTTTTACAGCGCTATGGAGGAATTTTGTCCAACTCATCTTTGCAGAATTGTTGTAATTCAGCCACATTGGAGGTTTTTCGAGCGTGATCCACCTTTTTAAGGTCATGCCACAGCATTTCAATCAGATTCAGGTCAGGACTTTGACTAGGCCACTCCAAAGTCTTCATTTTGTTTTTCTTAAGCCATTCAGAGGTGAACTTGCTGGTGTGTTTTGAATCATTGCCCTGCTGCAGAACCCAAGTGCGCTTCAGCTTGAGGTCACGAACAAATGGCCAGACATTCTCCTTCAGGATTTTTTGTTAGACAGCAGAATTCATGGTTCCATTTACCACAGCGACTCGTCCAGGTCCTGAAGCAGCAAAACAGCCCCAGACCATCACACTACCACCACCATATTTTACTGTTGGTATGATGTTCCTTTTCTGAAATGCTGTGTTACTTTTACGCTGGATGTACCTGCAATGGGACACACACCTTCCAAAAAGTTCAACTTTTGTCTTGTCAGTCCACAAAGTATTTTCCCCAAAGTCTCTGGGATCATCAAGATGCTTTCTGGCAAACCCGAGATGAGCCTTTATGTTCTTTTTGCTCAGCAGTGGTTTTTGTCTTGGAACTCGGCCATGCAGGACATTTTTGCCCAGTCTTTTTCTTATGGTGGAGTCATGAACACTGACCTTAAATGAGGCAAGTGAGGCCTGCAGTTCTTTGGATGTTGTCGTGGGGTCTTTTGTGACCTCTTGGATGAGTCGTTGCTGCGCTCTTGGGGTAATTTTGGTCAGCCGGCCACTCCTGGGAAGGTTCACCACTGTTCCATGTTTTCACCATTTGTGGATAATGGCTCTCACTGTGGTTCACTGGAGTCCCAAAGCTTTAGAAAGGGCTACAAAATTGGACTCAGCTTTCCAAAGATGTGATAAACCACAGTTAATTTATGTTTTAACCCTTTAACATTGTTGACTGCATAAACAGAGAGTGCCACCACTGTGACAGGCGCAGTGCTGCGTCTGTCATATGATGTTATGTGATGTGCTAAACACTCCCCAGTTGTACTAAGAAGTCCACCTCACAAGGTGGTAGACATGTATAACTTACTGCTCTTGCCTTGGAGGACTTATGCGGACATAGAAGCATCCTTATTTACACCAGAGAGGAAGAAATTTTTAGACAAACACATATGGATGTTACCGATCACTGTGGACGTACTCAGTTGTGGACGGAGGAGCATTTGCTCCCAAATTTGCCAAACTTTGGATCATATTTTACATCTTTTTAACTGACAGTAAGCCATTATCTCTTACCACTTTCAAGTTATAGCTCTGGAAATCTCTGACGTCTGAACTGAATATTTTCTTGAAAAAACCTTCACCACTAGGGGCTGATGGCGCAACGAAGCGTCATTCACAGTCAATAGGTTAACAGGGGACAATCACTTTTTCACACAGGGCCATGTAGATTTGGAATTTTTTTTTACCCTTAATAATAAACACCTTCAATTAAAAAAATCATTTTGTGTTTATTACCACTTTTGTCAGATTCAAGTTATTTCTGTGACCATTGTGGGTTTTTCTTTCATTAACAGAGGGGTACCAACAATTTTGTCCACGCGTGTATCTGCCCCAGAGCTTTTGGCTATGGAAAAATACATCAAAGAATCTTTGGCCACCGGTCAGATTCGCCACTCGTCATCAGCACTGGGAGCAGGTTTCTTCTTTGTTGGGAAAAGTATGGGTCACTTTTCCCTGTATTGATTATCGAGAGCTTAATAAGATCACTGTCAAAGACAAGTACCCGCTTCTACTGATCTCCTCTGCGTTTGATCAAATCCAGGGCTCAATCATCTACACCAAGTTAGATCTCAGGAATGCATACAACCTCATCAGGATTAAGGAAGGGCATGAGTGGAAAACAGCATTTTGGGGGCATTTTGGGGCATTTTGAGTATTGTGTCATGCCGTTTGGTCTCACTAATGCCCATGCGGTTTTCCAGAGACTGATTAATGACGTCCTGCAGGATTTTCTGGGTTCTTTTGTGTTTGTGTACCTTGACGATAATTCTCATTTTCTCCTGCTCCCCAGAAGAACATCTGGTGCACGTCAGGACAGTCTTCCAGCACCTCCTAGGGAATCAACTGTATGTCAAAGTGGAGAAATGTGAGTTTCACACATCCACCACCACCTTTCTGGAGTATATCATCTCCCATGGTCACATCGAACCTGATCCCATTAAGATCAAAGCCATCACTGATTGGCCCATCCCCACGTCCTGCAACAGCTGCAGCAATTCCATGGTTTTGCTAACTTCTATCCCAGATTCATCAGGAACTATAGCTCCATGTCTCAACCACTTACTGCCCTCACATTGGTCAAGGTTCCTTTCTGTTGGTCAGAGCAGTCAAATGAAGCATTCTCTGAGCTCAAGACTCTCTTCTCTGAGGCCCCGATTCTTATTCAGCCAGACCCCTCTTGACAGTTCGTGGTAAAGGTGGATGCTTCTGACTGTGGGGTGGGAGCTGTGCACCCCTGTGTGTATTTCTCTCAGCGACTGTCCCCCACCGAGAGGAATTACGATGTGGGCGACCGAGAACTGTTGGCGGTGAAACTAGCTTTAGAGGAATGGCGGCATTGGCTGGAGGGGGTGGCTCATCCTTTCTTGGTGTGGACAGATCACAAGAATTTGGAGTACATTCGGTCTGCTAAGAGACTTAACTCCTGTCAGGCCAGGTGGGCACTTTTTTTTGGCAGGTTCAGATTCTCCATCTCATACAGTCCTGGCTTGAAGAATACAAAACCTGACACCTTGTCCCGCCAGTTCAGTACTGCCAAATCTTCTCCCAACGTAGATACAATCATTCCTCAGTCCGTGGTCATAGGAACTCTTTCTTGAGGAATTGAGCAACAGGTCAGGCAGGCCAAGGTCACTGACCCGGATCCTGGGGGGGGGGGGGGGGGAGGCATCTGCTCGTTCCAGCAGTGGTGAGGGGCAAGGTTATTCATTGGGTCCATTCAGTCAAGTTGTCCTGTCAACCGGGGGTGTCTAGGTCCCTTGCAGCTCTCCGACGCAATTTCTGGTGGCCCTCCATGGAGAAGGAAATGAGGCAGTACATTCGAGCCTGACCTCAGTGTTCCTTGGGCAAGAACCTTATTCCCCCCCCCCCCCGGCCTCCTGCAGCCCCTCCCTGTCCCCAGTCATTCTTGGTCATTCTTGGGCTAATATTACTATGGATTTTGTCACTGGTTTGACCCCCTCTAACGGGTTCACTGTCATTCTCACTGTGGTGGAGAGGTTCTCCAAGGCAGTACACTTTGTGCCCCTCAAGAAGCGACCATCTGCCTTGGAGACAGCTCATCTCCTGTCCAATCATGTGGTGAGACTCCATGGCATTCCTGTGGACATTGTGTCTGACTGTAGGCCCCAGTTTGTTTCTCAGGTGTGGCGGGCGTTTTGCAAGTCTACTGGGGCCACGGTCAGTCTCTCCTCTGGTTATCACTCACAGAGCAATGGGCAGTGTGAATGGGCCAACCAGGAGCTGGAGGCTATGCTGCGCTGCGTCACGGCAGCCAACCCTTCATTTTGGAGTACCTGCCTGCCCTGGATTGAGTATGCCCACAACTCAGCCATCTCTTCAGCCACTGGGCTGTCTCCCTTCAAGGCCTCGTTGGGATACAACCCTCCTGTGCTTCCCATTGACGAGGAGGAAATTGCTGTTCCATCTATTGCCGCTCATATGGAGAGATGCAAATGCCTCTGGAGGGAGACCACGGAGGCTCTGCTCAGGTCTGTCAAAGAGAATTCCTGCTAGGCCAATCGGAGGAGGCGCCCGGCCCCCGCGTACTCAGTGGAGCAGAAGGTTTGATTGTCCACGAAGAACAATCCCCTCAAGACAGAGTCCAGGAAACTCACCCCCAGGTTCATTGGCCCTTTTTCCATCAAGGCCATTGTCAATCCCTTGTCTGTCAGACTCAATCTCCCGCCATCGTTCTGGGTCCACCCCACTTTCCATGTGTCGCTGGTCAAACCTGTGTTTGCCAGTTCCTTGTGCCCCCCTTCCAAGCCACCTCCACCTCCCAAGATGGTAGATGGGGGGCCTCGTCTATGCTGTAACATACATTTTGGATGCTCACCACAGGGCTGGGGTGTCCAGTTCTTGGTCGACTGGGAGGGGTATGGACCCGAGGAGAGATTGTGGATCTCTAGATCTTTCATCATGAATGACTCGCTCATCCATGACTTTTATCAACGGCATCCTGACAAGCCAAGGGTTACGCCAGGAGGCATTCCTTTGGGGGGGGTTACTGTCAGGACTCCTGTCTGCCCTGTTCTTCTCCTGATCATTCCGCTCTGATTAGACTCTCTCTACAGTTGATTAAGATAAGATAAGATAAGATAAGCCTTTATTAGTCCCACAACGGGGAAATTCCAGGATTGCAACAGCACAGGGATAGCAACACTCAGAGCAACAATCAGAAGGCAAGAAAAAAACAAGCAAGCAAGAGTGGCTAATATACATATGTACATATTACTATAAAATAAATATATACACACACACACACAGACACACAGTGCAGAGCATTGTAGCTGGATGGAATAAATATATGAGTATATGAACACACAGTGCAGGGAAAAGCCAGTGTGAACACACAGTGCAGAGCATTGTAGCTAGATGGAATAAATATGTAAATATATAAACACCCACAGTACGGAGCATTGCAGCTAGGTGGAATAAATATGCAAGTATATAAACACACACAGTGCGGAGCAATGTAGCTAGATGGAATAATATGTAGATATATAAAAACACAGTGCGGAGCATTGTAGCTAGATGGAATAAATATGTAAATATATAAACACACACAGTGCAGAGCATTGTTGCTAGATGGGATGAAACAGCATAATCGTCTACTTAGTTATCCTACATGGTATGATTATGTGCCCATACATATTCTCACCCTCCATAGCGACCGGTATGTTCCTAGTTGTATGCCGGAGGGGACCATTGTGTAAGTCTATTGCATCTTTTGCATTCAAAAAACTATTAGTTGTTACGTCTTTTTGCTATCTCTGCGAGCAGCCCTGCTTAGGTTGTACAGTCTGACAGCCGTTGGTAGGAAGGACCTACGAAACTTCTCGGTTGCGCACCTGGGATGATGTAGTCTGCTGCTAAATGAGCTCCTCAGTGCATCCAGTATGTCCTGCATAGGGTGGAACTCGGACTCCAGCAGAGATGACAGTTTAGCCACCGTCCTTCTCTCTCCTATCTCCTCCATCGGATCAAGGCGCTGCCCCAGGACAGAGCTAGCTTTCTTAATCAGTTTGTTCAGCCTCTTCCTATCGGCTGCAGTAATGCCACTGCCCCAGCAGACCACTCCAAAAGTGATGGCTGATGCCACCACCGTGTCATAGAATGACTTCAGCAGCGCCCCTTGTACACCAAAAGACCTGAGTCTCCTCAGCAGGAACAGCCTGCGCTGTCCCTTCTTGTAGAGTGTGTCAGTATTGTGTGACCAGTCTAGTTTATTGTTCAGATGAACACCCAGGTACTTGTAGGATGTCACCATCTCGATGTCTGTTCCCTGTATATTTACTGGTGCTGTGAGGGGCTGCCCATGCCTGCGGCAGTCCACCACCAGCTCCTTAGTTTTCCTCGCGTTGATCTGGAGGCAGTTCCGATGGCACCAGTCCACGAAGTCCTGGATAAGCCCTCTGTACTCAGCTTCATCTCCATTGGAGATGAGGCCAACGATCGCAGAGTCATTACACCACCTGTCGCCAATTTAGGGAGGTCCTATATTTGGGGCGCTCTCCTGTCATTCTGCCTGGCTACATTGGATGGCCTACCTGTATCCAACCTGAGCTGTGTGTTATTCCTGCCTGCCTATCTGTGTGTTTGACTCTGACTTTTGCCCTAGGGCTACGATCCAGTCTGCCTGTTGGACTTGTTGCCTGAGCTTGGATTGGATTCCTGTGCTTCTGACCTAAGCCTGCCTGACCACTGTTTTCTGCCTCACGGATTGGATTACACTGGTCAACACCGAATTTATTGTCTGTTTTTTTTTTTTTTTTAGCTGATTTAGGACAATTTTGATGTACTGAATCCAAAAATCACATTGGTTTTGCTCAATCAGGTCAACTTTTTGAATTATGGCCACAAGTTGTTTTATACGTTTTTGTTTACATGTACGGGTATTTCAATTCAATTCAGTTCAATTCAACTTTATTTATATAGCGCCATTTCACAACAATCATCTCATAGCACTTTCAACTGTACGGGAAACCCCCACAATTGCAGAAAGACCCCAGCAATCAGGCGATCCCCTATGAGCAAGCACTTGACGACGGTGGAGAGGAAAAACTCCCTTTTAACAGGAAGAAACCTCAAGCAGAACCAGGCTCGGGGGTGGGGGGTGGGGCTGTCATCTACTGCAACTGGCTGGGGGGTGAGGGGATAGAGAAGATGAAAAGAACAGACATGTAGAGAGCAAACAGCATGATGGGGACTGTTGGAAAAATTGTATATATGTATATAAACAGTTATCATTTTATTAATGATTCATGAAGCTGAGACTGATGTCCCCACATGTGGGTGGGTGTAGCTGGAGCGTTGTGTGCCAAGACTCATCCTTTTCATATCGTGTACCTTTTTGCATATCCTGTACTTTTTCTTTATCTTCTCTGCAAAAGACTGTTGTGTACAAACTGTGTGTGCTTTTACTCATCATTCCCCTGTGTGGGGGGAAAGAACGGGTTGTAAAACTGTCACTGTCTTATCTTTGTGTATAAAAGTTACTGTGCGAGACTGCCTCACCAGCATTCAACTCATCCTGTAAAGGTATGTGTTGATTACTCCTTGTGCAAGTAAAAACTTCAAAGGCTCTGCGTGTCTTAAGTCTGATCTTTGATTCAGTCTAATACCTTTTTGTACTCTGTATTTGTGAGGTTTATATTTCAGACTTCTGACAGGGACTCAATCTATGGGAGAGAACAAACAGATGTTAATGACCAGCAAAAAAAAAAAAAATAATAGTTCATTGAGAGTGAAGAAAGGAGTGAAGCCCAGTGCAATTATTGGAGGTCCCCCGGCTGTCTAAACCTAATAGCAGCATAACTAAGGGGGGGTTCAGAGACACATGATCCCTCCCTAATTGTAGACTGTATCAAAAAGGAAGGTTTTAACCCTATTCTTAAAAACAGAGATCGAGTCTGACTCCTGAATCCAGATTGGCAGCTGGCTCCACAGGAGAGGAGCTTGATAACTGAAGGCTCTGCCTCCCATTGTACTTTTGGAGATTCTAGGTATTACAAGTAATCCAGCATTTTGGGAGTGTAGTGCTCTGTTAGGATTATAGGGTAGTATCAGATCTTTTAAATAAAAAGGGGCCTGATTGTTTAGAGCTTTTAAAGTGAGAAGAAGGATTTTAAACTTAATTCTAAACTCTATGGGAAGCCAGTGAAGGGAGGCCAGAACCGGAGAGATATGATCTCTCTTTCTAGTACCTGTTAAAACTCTTGCAGCAGCATTTTGGATCAACTGAAGACTTTTTCGAGATGTTTTAGGACAACCAGATAATAAAGAGTTACAGTCATCTAATCTAGAGCTAACAAAAGCGTGGATCAGTTTCTCAGCATCACTCTGAGAAAAGATGCTCCTAATCTTGGCAAGAAGGCAGTCTTAGAAACGAATTTAATTTGTGAATTGAAAAACAAATCTTGATCAAAAATAACTCCAAGGTTCCTCAGAGCTATTAAGAGAAAGAGTAACCACAGCCAAACTAAAAGTTTGATTTGGAAAGGTATTTCTAAGGTTTTATGGACCAACAAGAATGGCTTCAGTCTTATCTGAATTTAATAGCAGGAAATTACAAGTTATCCAAGCTTTGATTTCCTTAAGACAGGCTCCTAACTTGGCTAATTGATTACTATCATCTGGCTTCATTGACAGGTATAATTGTGTGTCATCTGCATGACAATGAAAATGTATACAGTGCTTTCTAATAATGTTGCGTAACGGAAGCATATATAAACTAAAAAGAGTAGGGCCTAGCACAAATCCCTGTGGAGCTCCATGACTGAGCTTTGAGTTGAAAGAAAACTCATTAATGACATGAACAAACTGGAACCTATCAGATAAATAAGATCTAAACCACTGCAACAAAGTTCCATTAAGTCTAACACAGTGTTCTAATCTATCAAGTAGAATATTACGATCGATAGTATCAAAAGCTGCACTAAGGTCTAAAAGGACAAGTACAGAAACAAGTCCATTATCAGATGCGATAAGGAGGTCATTAGTGACCTTCACTAAGGCTGTTTCAGTACTTTGATGGATTCTAAACTCAGATTGAAACTCTTCAAATAAACCATTTCCCTGCAAATGGTCAAATAATTGCGTAGCAACAACTCTTTCTAAGACTTTTGAAATGAAAGGGAGATTAGAGATTGGTCTATAGTTAGCTAAAACTCCTGGATCCAGCGTTGGCTTTTTGAGTAAGGGTTTAATTACAGCAGTTTTAAAAGCCTGTGGTACATGGCCTAAAGTTAATGAAGACTTGATTATTTGAAGAATAAAGCTACCAATAAATGGGAAGACTTCTTTAAATTACCTGGTAGGAATAGGGTCTAAAAGACAAGTTGAAGGCTTGGATGAGGAAATTATTTTGTCTAACTCTAAAAGGTCAATTGGAGTTAAACTCATCCAAACAGATATCAATTGAAGTTGTAGTAGTTACAGTATTAAAGTTAACGGTGGGAAGAATCTGATTGATTTTTATCTCTGATAGATGAAATTTTATTATTGAAAAAGTTCATAAAGTCCTGACTAGTAAGCTCTAAGGGAATGCTAGGATTGACAGAGTCCTGACTCTTTGTCAGCCTGGCTACAGTGCTGAAAAGAAACCAGAACAATAACTTGTTCTAGCTTTCCTCAGAGATGTTTTTATAAATTAAAAGATGATTTCTCCAAGCTAAATAGCTTTCATCTAAATTAGTGGAGCGCCATTTTCTTTCTAATTGATGAGTCTTCTGTTTTAAGCTACGAGTTTCTGTGTTGAACCAAGGAGTTAGAAATCTCTGCTTAGACTTTTTCTTTTTTAAAGGGGCCACCATGTCTAGAGTCTGATGCAGAGAAGCTGTAACACTATCTACCATGCTATCAATTACAGAAGGAGCAAGCTGTCTATAGCTTATTTCCGTTGTGTTAACACATGGCATAGAGGAAACAATCTGCATAAATTTGGTAACAACATCATCTGAGAGGCGTCTACTGTAGTAATATTTTTCCTTAGGAGCCAAATAGTCAGAAATGGTAAAATCAAAGGTTAACAGACAATGGTCTGACAGTTACAGGGTTATGAGGAGACTCTACCAGATTTTCTATTTCTATGCCAATGTCTAATGCCTATGTATGGTGGAGATAATGGGTAGAATTTCCTACTTTCTGAGAAAACCCCATCGAGTCTAATATTGAACTAAATGCCAAATTAAGGCAATCACTATCTACATCTACATGCATATTAAAGTCTTCTACTATAATTATTCTATCTGATTTCAGCTCTAAATCAGCTAAGAATTTGGCAAATTCTGATTAAAACTCTGAGTAGGTGTCACGTCTGGCCCTCACGAGCCAGCATAAGACGCCACAGACCAGTGAAGTTGCACGAAGGTTTATTTACAGTTCAAGGCAAGGACAAGGTAGTTAGCCGCGTGGGCTGAGCAGCAAGATTAATCATTAACATAACAATGATTGATGACGGCTGAGACGAGGAACGCTCGCTCACCGTCAGACAACAAGAAAGGCAAGAAACACGAACAATAACTACTACGATAAACCCACTTACGTCAGCGGAGAATCGTGGATGAACACAAGGAACTGTTAACACGAATGATGACACGAACGTTGACAAGAAAGCTTGACAAGACAGCCGCAAGATGCAGCCGCTGGCGCCAGCATTTAAAGCCGGCTGCTAATGACCGCAAATGCAGCACAGCTGCTCAGGCTCTGACAGCAGGGAACTCCCGAGCGTTTGACCAATCAGAGCCCGGGGAGCCAGAATGACAACACTGGTGTCAAAGCCTGACAGGAATGATGTGTAGCTTGAGCGCGGACAAAATAGCGCTCGGGATATGGCAGGACCCCCCCACCAAGGCGAACTCCCGGACGCCTGTAACATCCACACACCCCCACCCCACGGCGGGTGGATGGGGAAGCAGGTAGAGGGGGAACAAGATCAACCTCACAGAAAAAGGCACACAAATCACCATGAAGACAAGGCAGGGGCAGAAACACAAACACGGGATAAATTCACAAGGAGGGGGGGAAACAACAAGAAAAACTGTACAAGAACGCGTATCACAAAGAGAAAATAGCTTAACAATGAACAATGACGTCACAAAACTGGATAACCGGACCATTACAGAGAAGAAGAAAAAAAACTCTCATGAATAGACAGCCATGAATAGACAGCAAACCAAAAAAAAAAACCCCTCAATAGTATGGAACCCAACACTGATGTGATTGATCAGTGGCCTTCAGTGCACATAAGCAAAAAATGAAAAAAAAACCAAAAACGAACAAGCCAACGACCCATAAAGTAAGCTACCTCGGATACACAAAAATCAGATGTTAAGTTTGAAGTTATGTGCCAAACACAAGGCTACTACTAGAGTCCCTGTCAGTTAATTTTCATTTCTGAAGGCCAGTCTACAATGCAGACGACTGTTTAGAGCTTGCACACGTGAAAGAAATATCAAAAACAGTTTAGGAGAGTTTAGAGCGCCCAGTCAGTACTAAGCCATTAAGATAAGCAGGTGTCTGATATGACCATCACCTAAACACAGACAGAGTGCAAAAGCTCTACCAGAAATTTAGCGGCTGAGAATTCCCAAGGCTGCAGTTTAAATTCTAATATTAGAATCAGAATCAGAATCAGAATCAGCTTTATTGGCCAAGTATGCACAACACATACAAGGAATTTGACTTTGGCTAAAAACTTGCTCTCGTTGTTCAGGTGAAGGGTTTAAATAAGGATTCAATAACAACAGAGTATGTACAGTAAATTACAGTCTGTCCACGTTTCTATAAAAGGATGCAAATATATACAGGAATATATGCAGTTATTTACTCAGACTAACCACACTTTGCAGAAATATATGAAAAAATATACAGTCACACAGTATTTCAATGTGAACTCAGATTCAGTGATATAATGTGAATTAAGAGTGATTAGGAAAACCAAAACATGGGGGGGAAAAAAGGCAGAATTTTGAACAGGTTCATTCCTTTGGTGCCAGAATCAGGTCAACTAGACCCTATTTTGCAGAATAAAAATCTAACGTAGATGTTACAACATGTGCATGACAATGGCCAGCGAGAAAACAATCATAATGGTATTATATCTAACGAGAAGGGAAAAAAATCTACTCTAAAGATTCCTTGATCCAAGACACAATAAACAGACAACATTCTACTAACTCAAAAATGTGTGAATTGCCCTGACAAGGGTACATATATTCATAAAACACAAAATAGGGGTAATATAAACGATGTACAAAATAACCATAGAACCAAAAAATAGAGGAAAAGTGCTAACAAAATCAGATACACTCGGTTGTCTTCGAAATCAAAAGGTCAAACAAGAGGAAAAAAAACTGGGTACATAAGCAGGACTGAATGGGGGCAAAAAAAAACAGTGGTCAAGTCACACATCGGAGTACACCATAATCCTGCCTGTGGAGTATTTCAATCCAAAAAAAACCTCAAAATCACAGAAACTACTGAGGGGCAAAAGAAGGGGGAAGAAGCACATCAGGATGACGGTCATAATACACAGTTCAGGAGGCCTCCCAGCCCCCAGCATCCAGACCGCTAACAGGGGCAGCGGGACGTGTTCTGGCAGCTTACCTGAATCCCGGGCCGAGGATGACCATGCCTCCGGCGGCCGGACCAGGGCGCCAAATGAACAGTTCTGTTTATCGGGAGGCCGGCCCTGGAAGCCAAACGGGAAGAACAGGCTTCCAGGTGGTCGACCCGCATCCACCTGCCAACCAGATGACTGGAGAGAGATCGGCAACGGTCTTCCAACAGCGGGGGAAAGCCAGGGAGAACCAGGCCAACTATGATTAATCCCCGTGGTTCCAGATGCGGGGAAGGGAGAAACATGATGAGGGTAGGGAATTAATTTGTGATTATTCGGCGGTGGATCTGCCACACCATCTCCGGATCCCACCCAAACAGACGCTGGCAGGGCCGGAACCAATCCGGTAGGGAATCTTGACTGGACCGACGCTGCACCCACGGTGGGCCTGGATTGGGCCAGAACCCCTCCGGGGACGAACTTTGACTGAGCCGATGCTGCAGCCGCGTCGGACCCCGACTGGGTCAGAACCACCCCGGTGACGAACTCTGATTCAGTTGACACTACACCCGCGTCAGACCCCGATTGTGTCTGGACCACTTCAGTGACAAACTCTGATTCCGTCGACGCTGCACCCGCGTCGGACCCCGATTGGGTCAGAACCACTTTGACGATGAATTTTGATTGGGTCGACGCTGCACCCGCGTTGGACCCTGATTGGGTCTGAACCACTTTGGTGATGAACTCTAATTCCGTCGACGCTGCACCCGCGTCGGACCCCAATTGGGTCTGAATCACTTCAACGATGAATTCTGATTGGGTTGACACTGCACCCGCGTCGGACCCCAATTGGGTCAGGGCCACACCAGTACTGACCTCCAACTCCGAACTCGGAACCTCCAGCACAGCGATAGGGGTCTGCTCTGCACTGGCGATCTTGGGGGAGGGCTCAGAAGACAAAGAAAAACCGGGATCAGGAACACCGGCAGCGCCAGAACCCGGCGAGACAAGCTCGGATGCAATGGATGGCTGCACCCGGCTCGCCTCACCAAGAGACAGGCAAAAATGCTCAACAATAGAAAAAACAAAGACAACACTGAGCACTTGCCTGATCTCAAGTTTGGACACCGTCCAGGACTTCGACGATCCGGGCTCAGACGGGAGGAGGTCGTCTTCTGGCTCCCACTCGGCTGCGTTGGACTGCGCAGCCGGCATGATGGCTTCGGCAGCCTGAGGACCCTCTGACGCCGATATCCACGCTGGTAATCCGTACGGCGTGGTGGCGGGGGGCCCCTGGCCCGCTGGGTCGGACTGCTTATCCGTGGAGACCCGGGGATGCTCCGTCGTCAGCGCAGGCTCCATACAGTAGTCTGATCCCCTCCTCTGTCCTTGATGTGGCTGCGGGGCTGGGATCTTCTGCTCCAGGACCACAGGCCCCCTCCTCATCTGATAACGCTCAACTGACGTCAAAGAACGCTCAACGGGGGGAGACACAGAGGCAGCGGGTTTAGTAATTATCTCAGCAGGTGGTGGGGGCACGGGGGGCTGCGAACCCCGAACCTCACCCCCAGGAGTCAGACAAGACAAATCACTATTAAGGGGAAAGGAGTGAACTTGTACTCGCCTGTCTCCCGGGGTGGTGCCTGGTGCAGGGAACGTTGCTCCTTCCTCCTCCCGTCGGATGGTGGCAGAGGGCTCCCTGGAAGGAAGAGGGGGGGCCACTCGAGATGGGATCGATGCGGGGCTTGCCGAGGCAGAGCTCCTCATACAATCAGCAGCTGAAGAAGATGTCGGAAAGGAGGGGGCGACAGCCAAGACGGGCCGGGCAAGAAGCGCTGGCGAATCAGCAAAGGAAGACGGCTTGGGGAGACCGGCTGCGGGGGTTCCCTCCTGGCGACACGCTGAAGAGACAGCTGTCTGGTTAAAGGGGTCATACCAGCGATCCGGAGCAGGATCCGGACGGGACTTTTGCTGAGAATGTCTCTGGCTGCGTCGCCGACGTCTTCAACGGGCAACAGGTGGTGCGAACTCCTGGACTGGATCGAGGAAGGGATCAGGATCCCAAAGCGGGCAGCGGGGATTTCATCTCCTCCGCCTCAGGGCTTCTTCTTCCTCGTACCTCTGGAGTATTCTGCGTTGGGCGGCGATATCCAGTCTCATCGCGTCGACTTCTGGGTGGTCGTCGTAGCGGGGAGACAGTTGGTCGAGCACATACTCAGCCCGGTCTAGGTACCAGCGTACATCGGGCTGATAGCCAAGGAGGGGAGGGGCGATGAGGGTATCAGGATTAAGATCGAGGTCGGAGGCGGCTATGAGGATTTCATCCACTTGCTCCAGCACCTCGGTCAGCTGGTTGCTGGAACCCCGAGTGCGACCCCTCCGTGACGGCATAATTCCAGTACGCCGTACTCAGACAGGAAAGAGCGGAGTTCTCCTGAATGCAACTTACTGCGGATGGCGTCTCCTTCTGGCGGCTGTCTACTGTCACGTCTGGCCCTCACGAGCCAGCATAAGACGCCACAGACCAGTGAAGTTGCACGAAGGTTTATTTACAGTTCAAAGCAAGGACAAGGTAGTTAGCCGCGTGGGCTGAGCAGCAAGATTAATCATTAACATAACAATGACTGATGACGGCTGAGACGAGGAACGCTCGCTCACCGTCAGACAACGAGAAAGGCAAGAAACACGAACAATAACTACAATGATAAACCCACTTACATCAGCGGAGAATCGTGGATGAACACAAGGAACTGTTAACACGAATGATGACACGAACGTTGACAAGAAAGCTTGACAAGACAGCCGCAAGTTGCAGCCGCTGGCGCCGGCATTTAAAGCCGGCTGCTAACGACCGCAAATGCAACACAGCTGCTCAGGCTCTGACAACAGGGAACTCCTGAGTGTTTGACCAATCAGAGCCCGGGGAGCCAGAATGACAACACTGGTGTCAAAGCCTGACAGGAATGATGTGTAGCCCGAGCGCAGACAAAATAGCGCTCGGGATATGACAGTAGGTTGACGGAGGACGATAAACTATGGCAAATAAAATTGGGTTTAGCCTAAAATTGCTAAAATGCCCAATACTGAGGACCAGGCCCTCAAAGGAATGGAAACATGTTTTTTTGCTTTACATTAACTAGTAATTTGGAATGGTAAATTGTTGTTAGTCCTCCTCCACAACCAGAACTTCTGGGATTTTGACAGTTTAAATAACCAGAGGGACTTGATTCATTTAAACCAACATAATCCTCTTGCCCTAACCAAGTCTCTGTAAGGGATATTAAATCAATCTGATGATCAACAGATCATGGACTAGCAGAGACTTGGGAGTTAGAGACCTAATATTTAACAAACTGCATTTAATTTTTAAATTATGAGGAGGAAGAGAGGCCAAATTATTCAATTCAGAGGCTTCATGTTTAATTTGAGTTTTACCAACTTTTTGTTTAATCACATTGGGATGCTTATACATTATATTTTTATTTACTTTGGAGGGAGCAGACAATGATTCTCTGATGGGGAAGACAGGGGCTAAGCTGAGGGGTGGCGGATGAAGAGGAGCTGCAGAGAGGCGTGTAAGACTGCGACTCTGCTTCCACCATCCAAAGTGGGATGGACGCCATCTCATCTAATAAGACCAGGTTTTCCCCAAAATGAGCTCCAATTGTCTATGTAGCCCACATTGTTTGCAGGACACCACACAGACAGCCAGCGGTTGAAGGATGACGAGCGGCTAAACATGTCGTCACTGGTCAGATTGGGGAGGGGCCCAGAGAATACTACAGAGGCAGACATTGTTTTGGCAAAGTCACACACCGATTCCACGTTAAGTTTTGTTACTTCCGACTGCCGGAGTTGGACGTCATTCATGCCGGCGTGGATAACAGTTGTGGAGTATTTACAGTTACTTTTAGCCAGCATTTTCAAATTTGACTCGATGTCGCCTGCTCTGGACCCAGGAATGCATTTGACTATGGCCACTGGAGTCTCTAGGTTCACGTTTCTGACTACAGAGTCGCCAATGATGAGTTTTTTCCTCAGCAGATGTGTCGCTGAGCGGGGAAAAACGATTAGAAACATGAACAGGTTGGTGGTGAACCGGGGCCTTGCGATTAGGCTTCCTTCTCACCGTCACCCACCCAGTCTCCTCGCTGCTGTCTCCTCCTCACAGACAGCCAGCAACACGGGAAGTGACAATACGTTACCACAGGAAGGACTGGGTATTTTCGCTTTGTATGATGCAAAATTCTTTTTTATGTCTTGAAATTCTTTGAATTTTGAACAGTGATGATGTAACATTTAATTTACATGTACTTACCTTTATATAAAGGTCAGTACATGCACAGTACTAAGTAAGTACTAAGTAAGTACAGTTTTTCACTTAGCACCTGATCGAGAGAATTGCATGTCATTTTTGGATTCAGTGGTGCAAAATTGTCTTAAATCAACTGAAAGAACACAGACAACTTTCAAAAAAATTATTTTTGTAACCCTGTGTTACTGGCCTTCCCCGGATTGTGCACATTCCCCCACTTCCAGTAAGTCGACTTACCTTTTTCCCCCACGGTTCCTCCACCCCTCTCCCCAGCACACAGGCCTGATCAGCCTGCCACGTTTCCCTGCGGTGAATCCCCTGTGGTCCCGTCCCCTGGAGTCCCTTCTGCTTCTAGTCTAGATATAGTCATGTCATCTAAAGGTGTTTCAATAAAGCGTTAGTTTAATGGTGTTCACACTTTCAAACACAATCATCCCATTGTGTGTTTTCTGTTGTTTATATTTCCCCCCTCAACACATTTGATTGTTTTCATGTGAACTGTACTGGTTATAGGTCACATTAAAGATGGAATAGTTTGGACATGATTTACTGGGGTCTAATTGTTTTACATCACACACACCTGGCATTCTAACAGGGATATGCACAGTTTTAATGTTCACTGGAATTATAACTCAGAATTTAAAACCATAACAATACAAGCTGTGTTGACAAATTACGTTTTTTCCTTTCAGTTTGGACCCTTTTAAGGATCTTTTTTCTCTTTTACCTGGTGTGTACAGGACAGCCATCTGAGCTCTTCCATCTGGAAGGGACATGTCGACTAAAGGATGCAGACAAAAAAAAAAGGCAGTGGGGGTAAGGACTCCTG
Source organism: Pholidichthys leucotaenia (assembly GCA_020510985.1). Classification (NCBI taxonomy): domain Eukaryota; kingdom Metazoa; phylum Chordata; class Actinopteri; order Cichliformes; family Pholidichthyidae; genus Pholidichthys; species Pholidichthys leucotaenia. The sequence continues at coordinate 432,150,386 of CM035841.1, forward strand.
TTTGAATAAATGAGCTTATTTACTGTCAGGCAAATCTGTGCGGATGACCCTCATCTCCTTCCCTGTCACACTGTGATAATGCCTGGCTGCATAATGGACTGCAACAAAAACGAGCCCAAACACAGCAGGAAGATAAACTTCGAGCACACTTGTCCCTCACAAACACACCACTTCTCTGTTATTGGACAGGAAGATGAATCAGACATCCGCAGGTTCACACTGAGCATCATGCACTACAGCAAAATACATGCAGTACATGATACAGCAATGTGTTTTCATTGCAGGTGTGTAGTGATATTGATAACACACATAGGACAGACATCCATTAGCATTCATGTAATCTCAGCTGCCAAGAACAGGGTGTATTGTTATATAACAGTCTGCTGGATGCTTCAAATGTGTGTGTAGGAATATAACTGCAATAAGCCAAGCGCCACGGTGTTGAGTCATTACCGAGACCATCTTATAAAACTGTTATCAGAGTGGAGAAGTGGCTCATTTGATGAATTTTCTTAATTAACAAATCTCCTTTTGTAGAGCTGATGAATAAATAAAAATACTGGAGCCAGTGATGCCTTTCTGGGAGTTTTATTGCGTCTTGATGAAGATGAAGATGCCATCAGCACTGCATACAGGCAGCATAGTGAAATGTTCAGGGTTACAGCAGAGCGCAGGGGTTCTCAAGCAGCAACGCAAGCAATTTAATTTGTTTTGAGAACGCTGAGTGAGAACATTGAAACTTACAGTCTCTCAGAACTGGGTCTAATCAGCTGGAGCTTCAGTGTCTCATAACATAGTAGGAACAGTACTGACCATATGTTGATTAAACTATGGGGGACAGAATAAGCAGACAAAGTGTAATGATAATATGATCATTTTTCTGTCACACTCACAGCAGTTTCTCAACCTTTTTTAAGCCACGACACTTTTTTTTACATTGAAAAATTACCACAGCACACCACAAACCAAAAATGTTACAGTATGACAGATTGTAGCCTATTACAGCTTATGCAATGACAATTTAGTCTTGCCATTTGTTTATACTTAGAGTGAAACATGATGTAATTGCATTCAAAATCAATGGAAAGATGCAAACACGCTTGCATTTGCTCTGTGTGATGCAAGTGCAGGCAAGTTTGCATCCACAAAAGTTGGATTTTGTTCAACTTGGGCTTGTCATGCGGTGGCCCTCGCGAGCCACCATAAGACGCCAAAAGACACCAGTGAAGTTTGCATAGTTTATTGTTAACAACAGAAAACACAAAATAATGAGCCACGGTGGGCTAAAACGCACAACGCTACATACACGTGACCATGAGGCAAACAAGAAGCACACTTACGATCATAACCATGGGATGGTCGATGCGTCTGACCATGAAGGACTTGTTCACGAACTTTGACAAGACTGCCGCATTATTCCGCTCCCAGGGCCCTCTTAAATGGAGGACCGCTGATGAGCCGAAATGCAGCACAGCTGTCAGACTTGACAGCAGGAAGCCCCTCCGAGCGCTGTCACAATAAAGGCTCGGGGAGCCGAAAGGTACACACCGCTGTCAAACCCAATGAGGATGATGCATGGCTCGAGCGCAGACGAGATCGGTGCTCGAACCATGACAGGGCTGGGAGTTTGCTTGATTCAGTGTTGTCAACTTAGCGATTTTGCTGTTAAATCTGGCAACTTTTCAGCCCCACTCAGCGTTTTTTTTTTTTTTTTGTCAAAAGCGACTAGCGACAAATCTAACTTTTTTTTTTTTTTTTTTAGATTTAGTATACTTTATTGATCCCCAGAGGGGAAATTGAGGGTATCCACCACCTGGATGGATGAGCAGCCACGCTACAGCGCTATCCCTTAACCATTCACACACACACTCACACCTAGGGCCACTTTACAGTCTCCAATTAACCTAACCTGCATGTTTTTGGCATGTGGGAGGAAACCGGATAAATCCCGGGGTAAACCCACGCAAACACGGGGAGAACATGCAAACTCCACACAGATCACTGTTGGTCGGGGGCTGGGATTGATCCCACGATCCCCGGGCCAAGGGTAAACTGTGCTGCCGCAGTGCTAACCACTGCGCCATTGTGCAGCCCTTTTTTTTCCTGGTGTTATCAAAGACTTGTCTGGTGTTTTGGACACTGATGTGAAAGTGCACGATACCTCTGCAGTTATCATCCTCAACAAGCAGTGGGTGGTACCGTGAGGCTCTCCCGTCCCCTTCCCATCCCAAAGCAGCCAATCACAGGCAGTCTCAGACAGTAGCTTCGTGCAGCAGCAGTGTTGCAGTTACAATAAATTAATAGTTTTTTTCAGAACTACAATGTCTGATATCAATTGAATGCTGCAGCAGTGGCAAAGTGCTTTAGCCTTCTTCAGCAGCAGGTTAAAGCCATCCCTTAAATGTATGCGGAACGGTATAACGCCAAGGCAGAAAAGATAACACAACCATGAGAATCCAAATCATCAAACTCAAACATAATTGTGACCATGACAAAAACCCAGACAAACCCAAAAAACATAATAATAATACAGAAAATCCAAACATGAACTAAAAATGAGGCCAGGGCCTGATTACAGACAGACATAAATGAAACACAAAGGAGACCATGAAAACATAATATTAATAAACAAGACTCTAATGGTGAAACTAAGACTAAGATAACCAGACAAAACTCAGAAGATAAACATAGCAAACAGAAATAAATGGGAAACTCAAGAGAACATAATAATAGACAAAACCATGAACATCAAATTCAATAACTAAACTAAGGTGGGGAAAGTACAGAAAATAACCAAAATAAACTTAAAGCGTGCGCATGGTTCCCTGACCATGCTCAGAATCTTAACATATATAGGTGAACCTCAGGCTTAGCATATGCTGCTACGTCGCAAGGTCAAAGGTCAAAGTCACAGGGGCAAAATGGTCAAAACCAGTTTTAGCTAATAGTGACTATTATCAGGTTTAGTGCAAGTATATAGAATTTGAATATAAGCTATAATGTAATACAGCATCCATATGAAATGACCTAGACCCTGCTTTTGATCCTGAAGATTGGTGGGGTCTGATTCTAGTTAATCTGGACATTCCAGGGAGTGAGATACTTAGAATTTACCATTGACTTCCATCCCAATTAGAATAGGGCTGCAGGGTCTGCATCTCTGTTGAGTGCAATTCTAGTTTGATGTTGGAATGTCAGGAAGTGGTTTCTGACAGAGGTGGTGACATTTTCCTGTCCAGAGAGTGCAGTGGGCTCTAGTATTGCGGCATTTTCAAAAATTTATTTCCATGGCAGTTGCAGCGTGGCTGCAGGGGTTGTGAAGGTTTTCATCATCGTGAGGAGGAAGACGAGGAATAAGAGGAAGGACTGCGTTTGTGTTGCTACCCACTGACAAGGAGCCTCTGCAGGCACCCAAGCATAACGTCAAATTATTTGCAATTTTTTTGGACCAATATTAAGAATTGAAGTTAGACAATTTCTCAAGGACCCCTGAACATTCTCTCAAGGATCCCCTTGGGTCAGAGGAGCACCGGTTGAAAAACACTGGTGGTAAGAACCATCCTCAAAAGACGTTCTTCTGAAAGTGAATGCCCTTTGAAGAACAACTATAAGCCCTGGATGACTGCAGAGGTGCGCTCGCTGCTCACAGCCAGAGATGCAGCCTTCAGAGCAAAGGACAGGATCACCCTCCGCTCAGCCAGGCCTGCACTCTCAAAGGGAATTAAGACGGCGAAGCGCGCCTATGCGGAGAAAATCCAGGGACACCTCTGTGACACAAGGAACACCGAACGGATGTGGCAGGGAGTTCGGGTGCTGACGGATTATAAGTCTAGGCAGGGGGTCGATGATGATGACGCTTCACTTCCAGACAGGCTCAACAACTTCTTTGTACATTCTGAAGCATCAAACCCGACAATCAGAGGGAGGGCTGGCCCATCTCCACCATCTGTTGGGCCAGCTATCATCGTCAACGCAGCAGACACACGGAGGACCCTAATCAGGGTCAACCCACGTAAAGCTGCAGGTCCAGACAACATCCAGGGACGTGTGGTCCGAGACTGCGCGAGCAAGTTGGCGGATGTCCTGACTGACATTTATAACATCTCCCTGAGTCAGGCCATCGTTCCCAGATGCTTTAAGACCTCTACCATAGTACCGGTGGCAAAGAAACCAGTTGTGTCCTGTCTGAATGACTATCGTCCTGTTGCACTGACATCAATTGTGATGAAGTGTTTTGAACAGCTTGTCAAACCACACATTACAGCCTGCCTTCCTGCATCACATGACCCGCTCCAGTTTGCATATTGTTCAAACCACTCCACGGAGGATGCTATAGTAACCACCCTGCACTCTGTCATCACCCACCTGGATCAGAAAGACACCTACACCATACTCCTGTACATTGATTTCAGTTCAGCATTCAACACCATTATTCCCCAGAGACTAATGGAGAAATTACTCCTTCTCGGTCTGAACACCGCCACATGTCTCTGGATCCTGGATTTCCTGACTGAGAGACCTCAGTCTATCTGTGTTGGAAATAACATTTCCAACTCTATCACGCTGAGCACCGGATCCCCTCAAGGCAGTGTACTCAGCCCACTGTTCACACTTCTAACACATGACTGTGTGTCCAGACATGAGGGGAACCAGATTATTAAGTTTGCAGACGACACCACAGTGGTGGGACTTATTCAGAGGGATGAGGAATCAATGTAAAGGGAAGAAGTTAGAGACCGGGAGGAATGGTGCAGGGAGAACAATCTGGTGCTCAACGTGGACAAAACGAAGAAGATGATTATCGACTTCCAGTGGTCACAGCCTGAACACGTCCCTCTCAGTATCGGCGGCTGTTTGGTGGAGAGAGTGGAGAACATCGAGCTCCTCGGAGTGCAGATCTCGCAGGACCTGACCTGGAGCAAGAATTCCTTGGGGATCAGGAAGCAAGCCCAGCAGAGACTACACTTCTTGAGGAAACTCAAACAGGCCTCTCTCCCCATCTGCATCCTCAGGACCTTCTACAGAGGTGTGGTGGAGAGTGTTCTGATGTACTGCATTGCAACATGGTACTCCAGCTGCAGTATGTCAGACAAAAAAGCCCTGCAGAGGATAGTTAAGGGAGCTGAGAGGGTAATTGGAGTTTCCTTTCCCTCTGTCCAAGAACTTTTTCAGAACTGTTGTAGGAGCAGGGCACTGAACATTGTCAAGGACCGTTCTCACCCTCTGCACAAACACTTTGAACTTCTGCCATCTGGCAAACGATTCTGGAGCATCACAGGCAGAACCACCAGACTGATTAACAGCTTCCTTCCATAAGCTGTTAGGATGCTGAACAGTTGATCTGGAATCTTTCATACATACTACTGCACTTTATGGACATTATGTATATTATAGTTCTAGTTAGTTTTCAAGTATGTCTCAGGGATGTGTGAATGGCTGTGTTGGGGTGGGGGGTGAGGGTGTCTGTGAGTGTGTCTTAAATTATGTTCTTTTTACCTATATGGATGCCGAGAGAAACACAATTTCATCTTTCCTGCACTACAGTTGTATGTACAGCAATATGACAATAAAGGTTGATTTGATTTGATTTGATTTTGATTTGAAGAACCACAGAGCTCTGTGAAAAATCATTGAAGAACCATCATTTTTCTCTGTGTTGTACTCCCTAGTTTAAGGCTTCAAGTTATAGCCTTACATGGTAGTAGGGCTGCAATGATTAGTCGACGTAAATAACGTCGATCATAAAAATTTGTAGACACAGACTTTTGTTGTTGACAAATCATTTAATTTTAAAGTTTATATGCATGCCATGGAAATGTTCAGTTTAACTGTTCCAGCGAACGCATCATGGCGACACGGACAGAAAATCACGGAGAACCCCAAAACGTTCCAAAGTATGGGAGGATTTTACTCAACCTCAATACATGAAACAAGTTAAATGTAGACTATAAAGCAGTGCTGTCATATCACAGCTGCACTACAGCGATGCATCCATTCCCTCCTCCTCTCCGTTCTCCTGTCTCTGGCCACCTGTCAGCTGACTACACTGGTAAGGTTAGCAAGTAAAATTAGTGCTTCTTATTTTTACTGAGTGACTTAGTCAGCTTTAGAAAACTGACCACACTATTAGTACATGCTGTTTAAATAGTTTACCTGCTGCTGGACAATAATTTCTCTTGGACGATGGTGGCTGACAGCTGAGCTGCTTCAGTTATGCTGGATAACGCGTTAACTGCAGTAAATGAGGGAATTACAGGAGAAGCTTACTTTTTTGTATTCTCCATTATTGTCGCAGTAATATCAGCCTTCATTCTGAATATTAGTGCATATGAGTAAATTAGAATACCATGATTTGTAATTTAATTAAAAAAGATATCCATAATCATCACAAATAAATTAGAATGTCTTAAATATTTCACTGTATGTGTAGGGAAGGCTCACATTCCTGCACTGATATTTTGAAGTATTTATAAATTTATTTTGGATTGGAAGAAGTTATTTTAATTTTCATCTGAAGCCTAATTAAACGTTTAAACTTCTGTACCCAGCAAGGTTTCAAACAGGATGGAATAGCTTGTTATTTTCTTCTTTTTTTTTACTTTAATGGAGCTGAATATTACTCTAGTTTGTTTTGAACATGCAGAGTTACAACAGCCTTTATGAGCAGCAGAGACTGATATTTGAGTTTTTCCACTTTATTTTGGGAGTTAAAAGACTGCTCTTTAACATCTATTATTTAATTGTGTCACTAGAAACACTTCCGATTAAGTTCTCAAGTACAAGTTTTCAGCTCATATGAATTTTTTGTAATAGGCTGCATTAAATTAAAGACTGACAACAAAGTGATATTCACAGGTGTGCAGGCTTAAACAGGTGAGGTAAAACATCACCTGGAGCCTCGAACTGGAGCCGTGCTAACAGGAAGCAGAGATGATGGACATGAGAGAAATAATCGTGATTATTTGACTAATCAAAAACATAGTCGTTACTTGACTACCAAAATAATCATTAGTTGCAGCCCTTCATGGTGACTACATTCGACCACTCTGTACAGTCTATGGACCAGAGAGAATAATTTTACCAGGATGGTCCCGTTGAGATTGCAAATCTCTTTTTCAAGGGTGTCCTGGAGAAGAGGCAGCAGCAATAGGCAACACACATAAAAAACATAGTCCATACAAATTACAATAAAACTATGAGACATTTGACGTTTAAACCAAGGGACAAATTCTAAAAACAGTGACAGACTGATGATTTCATTCTAAATCCTTTAGTAAAGATATAAATTGACCCAAAGAAACCAGATGTCTAAGTTTGAGGATATTCTGTAGATTGTTCCAATCTGAAGGAGCAGAATACTGAAAGGCCTTTTTCCCCATATTCTGTTCATACACTGGGGATGGATAGAGTGTAAAAATCCTGAGAAAAATCCTGAGTGTCCATTTGTCTTTTGGTGAAAATATGTGCATAGATACTGAGGAAGCAGAGCAGTTAGGCCCTTGTATACTGTATAAGTTTGTGCCAGTAGGATCTGAGATGGGTTTCTAAGGCAGGCCATCCAACCTGAGAATAAATTTCACAGTGATGAGTCAGAGCTTTACAGTTTAAGATAAAACGAAGGGAGGCGTGGTACACAGAATCTAGCATATGCAGCACATGGGCTGGTGCATGCCTATACAAGACATCGCCATAGTCCACGATGTCATCATAAAGACATAAATGTGTCTTTATGATGTCATATAGACCATCACTCATGATGCCTGCCTTGATGTCTTTATGATGTCATATAGACCATCAGTCACCAAAGAAGAGATACTCATCACCAGATTACGAATAGGACACAGCACTTTAAACCACACCCATTTGAAGCAGTGAATCTGGAAATCTTACTCATCACCCGATTAACAATAGGACACACTACTTTACACCACACCCATTCGAAGCAGTACATGCCCTATGATATGTCCTATGATGCATGCCTTGATGTCTTTATGATGTCATATAGACCATCACTCATGAAAGAAGAGATACTCATCATCCGATTAAGAATAGGACACAGTACTTTAAACCACAGCCATCTGAAGCAGTAAATCTGGAAATCTCACTCAGTAAGGCAAAAGACAAATCAATAATTACAAATTATATAGTCGAAAAGTGGCAAGAATATTGGGACTCAATAGATACAGGAAGGATCTTTATGACATTCAAAAGCACTTAAACTGTGGAATGGGAGTTGCCAGAAACAGGAAACAAGAAATGCTCATCACCCGATTAAGAATAGGACACAATAATTTAAACCAGATGCTACATAAATGGAGAGCAATAGAGTGAGGAGAACTGCTGCACGTCGGGAAAGATCCCATGAAGATGACACAGCTGAGGTTCTGTGAATAAGTCACAGGGCCAGTCTTTACAGCGCGTTGGTGTTTTCTGCTCAAGAGATTTCTTCAGCCATGGCCAGTTCTATGTTACTGTGACAAGCAGTCTTCGTATTCTTGCTCAAGATGAAGAAACTAAGCAAATGCGTCGCTTTCTGAGCAATGTTGTTTTTAAAGAGGTGCTGACACAGTAAAAATGTGTAAACTTGAAGAATGGCAGTCAACACTACAAATGTGTAAAATGCCAAGCAAAGCGCTGATTTTCTCTGGGTGCCCTGGTTTCTTGGTTTCTATGGGCATGCACAGGTCTTCCTGAACAGGGTCGAAAGCCACTTTTTGCTCAGATCTATTTTCATGATCCTGTCCATGAACTAGAATTACGATGCACCTATCCCTCAACCAGTGGTCTCAACAAAGAAGAAGAAGAAGACCCACCAGATGGAGAGCAATAGAGTGAGAACTGCTGCACATCAGAAAAGATACCGTGAAGATTACACACCTCAGGTTCAAGCAGTACGCCGCAGGCATGACTGTGAACAACACAGCCGTCTGAGACAGGAGGAGACCCTTCAGCAATGGGCATGCAGAAATATTTGCTTATGGAGTTTTTGCGTATGACGTCAGGGGGCGTGCCGCACTGGCCCGTTAGAGTGTGCCACCATATTGGATGGCAAGAAACAACAGCAGCAGCAGGGTGAAACAAACCACATAGCTCACGTGTACCTACAAACTCGGCAAAATGGTGTACTCCTGTGCTGCCCATGGATGTACCAACAGATATGACCAACCAGGACTGGAAAATGTGTCATTCTACAGGTTCCCAGCAGATGAAAATTGCAGAAATGATTGGCTTCGAAACATGTAGAGAAAGAACTTTGTACCAACTGAGTACTCACGTTTGTGCAGCCTGCATTTTGTATCAGGTATGCTTTGCCCTGGCTGTGTCTCCTCACGAAAGCCTGAGAGCTCGTTCTGGTGCACCTGCACGGCGCTGGTGTGAGCTCTGTGATGGCGGCATGATAATAAACCTACTTAAAACGCTCAGTTCGCTGCTTATTTTATCATCCGCCACACTACCTCAGTTCGCTGCTTATTTTATCATCCACCACATGGGTGTTCTTTTTTTTTGTAACTTAGATTTTTATTCATTTTTCATTATATATATTGCATTCAGATCACAGTCTACATTTAAAAAACAAAGGGGCTAGAGTAAGAAAGAAAAAAAAGGGAAAAAAAGGGGGGGGGGACAAATGTTGGAGCATCAAGTTTTTAGTTTCCATCTCTTAATTCTTCTGGTTTTTTCGGTGTCTTTGGTTATTCTTTCAATTTCTGTCTCGTTGTTGCACTTTGTAGTGTGTCCATTTCCGCCGTTTTTTTTTCATATAGTCCTTCTTGCATTCTTTGTCGATATGTTAGTTTTTCCATCATACGTATATCCTCAACAATGTCAGTCCATTGTTCTTGGTCAGGAAGAACTTCTGATCGCCATTTTTTTGTGATTGTTTTTTTACATGCAGTCAACAAGATTTTAACTAGATATCTGTCCTCAGCCTGTATTACATTGTCTCTTTTAAGATCACATAAGTACATCAGGTTACAGTTCATTGGTATATTATATCCTAATATCCTCTGTATTGTCACATGTATAGATTTCCAGAATGATGAGATTTTGCTGCATTTCCAAAACATATGTGAGTGGTCTGCATTTTGAGCCCCACATCCCCTCCAGCATAAAGATTGGGTATTTGTATATTTTCCTTGAATCTGTGGTGTAATGAAAAAGCGAATCAGGTTTTTCCATCCAAATTCCCTCCATATCCTTGAATTTGTTGATGTGTGTTGTGTTTTCCATATTTCCTGCCAGCTTTCTTCTGTTATGTTTAAATTGAGCTCTTTCTCCCATTTCTCCTTTATATAGTTACTTGAATGTTTGTTTGCCATAAGTTTCTGATATAGCTTTGAAATAATTCTTATTTTATTTCCTGCATATGAACTTAAAATGAATTGTATAATCTCGCTCACATCTGTTTGGAGGTTATGCCTAATCTTCTTCATATTATAGTCTCTCATCTGCAGATATCTGAAGAATTCTGATCTTTCTAGTTTAAATTTTCTTCTGATGTTTACAAAGCTCCCGAGATCTTTTTTTCCGATATTGCCCCATGCTGTGATTCCCTTGTTCACCAGATTTTTGTATCCCCTATCTTGCTTTGCCGGTTCAAACTGACTGTCAAATGCTACCCATTTCAATAGTTTTATGTCTTTCTTTATATTATACTTTTGTACTATTTTATACCACAGTTCCAAAGTAAATTTAGTGATTGGGTCTATTTGTTTGATTTGCTTATATGCATCTTTATCTCCTATTATGCTTTGTACTGGGAGTCCCTCAATTTCCTTTTCCATTTCTTTCCATTTTGCCTCATATCCTTCGTCGCACCAACATATGATATATCTTATTTGTGCTGAGTAGTAATATTCCTTTAGACTCAGTAGGCCCATGCCTCCTTTCTCTTTTGGTAACTGGAGAGTTTTATATTTCACTCTTGGCTTTTTACCTCCCCAAACAAATCTCGATATCATCCTGTCCCACTTTGAGAACTGGGCACCTGGAATCTCTGTTGGTAGAGCCTGGAAGAGGTAAAGTAATCTAGGTTGTATGCTGATTTTGACTGTCTCAATTTTTGAATTCAAATCCATATTTAAGATTGACCATCTATCAATATCTTTTTTTATTTCTTGTTCCAACCTATCATAGTTTGCTTTATAGATTTTGCTTAGATCTTTAGGTATGTTCACTCCAAGGTATTTTATTTCTTTTTGTTTCCAGTTTAGTTTGATCTTATCAGTTATCTGGTTTAGTGGGTTATAGTGGAATGTCAGTATTTGTGTTTTTGTTATGTTTATCTTGTATCCTGATAATTTTCCAAAATTTTCTATCAAGTTCATCATTTCCATTATTGATTCATCTGGTTGTTCAAGGTAAACTATAATATCGTCTGCAAATAGCCCAAGCTTGTGTTCCGCTCCCTTTATTGTTACACCTTTTAATTTCTTATTTTGTCGTATCGCTTGAGCCAGTGGCTCTATGAACAGAGCAAACAAGGTGGGCGATAGGCAGCATCCCTGCTTGGTTGATCTTTGTATATTTACTTTGTCTGTTAAGCTACCGTTTATGTTGATTCTTGCCACAGGTTCTTGATACAGCGTCCTTATGCATTGCACTGATTTTTCATTAAATCCAAAGCGTTCCAGCACACTATATAGGAATTTCCAGTTAAACCTGTCAAATGCTTTTTCTGCGTCTAAACTCATTATTACTGCGCTTTTCTTTTCTTTATGTATTTGATTAATTATATGTATTGTTCTCCTGATATTGTCACATGTTTGACGCCCCTCTATGAAACCAGTTTGATCATCTTCTATCAATTCCGTCAAGAATGTCTTTATTCGTTTACATATAATTGTTGTATATATTTTATAATCCACATTTAATAAAGAGATTGGTCTATAGTTTCCGCATTGTTCTCTATCTTTCCCTGGCTTTAAAATAACTGAAATAATGGCTTCGTTCCATGATGGAGGTATTTTGTTGTTGTTCAACGTCCAATTAAATGACTTTAGGAGCTGTGGCGTGAGTTCTTCTATAAACAGTTTATAAAACTCAGCTGGGTACCCATCACTACCTGGTGATTTACCGTTTTTAAGTGATTTAATCACATCTCTAATCTCTTGTGTTGTTATTTCTGCTGTTAGCTTTTCATTTTGTTGATTTCCTATTGATGGCAAGTCCAATGTGCATAGAAATTTTTTAATATCCTTAGTATTTGTTTCTTCAGGTTGCGAGTATAGTTCTTGATAGAAATTATGGAATATTTCTTCGATATTTTCTGGGTTAACTGTGGTTTTATTTGTGGTGGGGTCTTTAATCTTATATACATTATTCATTGTTGTTTTCTTAACCGTTTTGCCAGCAGTTTTGTGGCTTTTGGTCCCGTTTCATAATATTTTTGCTTTAGATATCTATTTTTCCTTTCAATTTCATCTATTTGTGTTTCTTTTATCTTTATTTTTTCTTCTTTAATTTCTTGGTATATTTTTGGGTCATTTGTGTTTTGATGTTTACGTTCTAATTCCCTCAGTCTCTCACATCTTTGTTCATATGTTTCCAGTTTAGACTTATTTGCTTTTCCTGTTTCAACAATTAATTTACCTCTTAACACGGCTTTTAGTGCGTCCCATAGTATTGTTGGGTCCACTTCTTCATTGTCATTCTCTTGGATATACTCGTTTATGTTTATTTTTATTCTTTCTTTCATTTTCTCATCATTTAACAGTCCTACATTAAGTTTCCATGTTGTTTGTCGTTTTCTATTGTTTAAATATATTTCCATGTATATAGGATTATGATCTGATATTTCTGCCCCTCCAATCTAAGATAAGATAAGATAAGATAAGCCTTTATTAGTCCCACAATGGGGAAATTCCAGGATTGCAACAGCACAGGGATAGCAACACTCAGATCAACAATCAGAAGGCAAGAAAAAAAAAACAAGCAAGCAAGAGCAGCTAATATACATATGTACATATTACTATAAAATATATATATACACACACACACACAGACACACAGTGCAGAGCATTGTAGCTGGATGGAATAAATATATGAATATATAAACACACAGTGTAGAGCATTGTAGCTAGATGGAATAAATATGTAAATATATATAAATGTAATAAATATATAAATATAAATGTATATATTTATTTTATAGTAATATGTACATATGTATATTAGCCGCTCTTGCTTGCTTGTTTTTTTCTTGCCTTCTGATTGTTGCTCTGAGTGTTGCTATCCCTGTGCTGTTGCAATCCTGGAATTTCCCCGTTGTGGGACTAATAAAGGCTTATCTTAAACACCCACAGTACGGAGCATTGCAGCTAGGTGGAATAAATATGTAAGTATATAAACACACACAGTGCGGAGCATTGTAGCTAGATGGAATAAATACTGTATATAGATATATAAAAACACAGTGTGGAGCATTGTAGCTAGATGGAATAAATATATAGATATATAAATATGAACACACCCAGTGCTGAGCATTGTAGCTAGATGGAATAAATATGTAAATATATAAACACACACAGTGCAGAGCATTGTTGCTAGATGGGATGAAACAGCATAACCCTCTACTTAGTTATCCTACATGGTATGATTATGTGCCCATACATATTCTCACCCTCCATAGCGACCGGTATTTTCCTAGTTGTATGCCGGAGGGGACCATTGTGTAAGTCTATTGCATCTTTTGCATTTAAAAACTATTAGTTTGTTACGTCTTTTTGCTATCTCTGCGAGCAGCCCTGCTTAGGTTGTACAGTCTGACAGCCGTTGGTAGGAAGGACCTACGAAACCTCTCGGTTGTGCACCTGGGATGATGTAGTCTGCTGCTAAATGAGCTCCTCAGTGCATTCAGTATGTCCTGCATAGGGTGGAACTCGGACTCCAGCAGAGATGACAGTTTAGCCACCGTCCTTCTCTCTCCTATCTCCTTCACCGGATCAAGGCGCTGCCCCAGGACAGAGCTAGCTTTCTTAATCAGTTTGTTCAGTCTCTTCCTATCGGCTGCTGTAATGCCACTGCCCCAGCAGACCACTCCAAAAGTGATGGCTGATGCCACCACCGTGTCATAGAATGTCTTCAGCAGCGCCCCTTGTACACCAAAAGACCTGAGTCTCCTCAGCAGGAACAGCCTGCGCTGTCCCTTCTTGTAGAGTGCGTCAGTATTGTGTGACCAGTCTAGTTTATTGTTCAGATGAACACCCAGGTACTTATAGGATGTCACCATCTCGATGTCTGTTCCCTGTATATTTACTGGTGCTGTGAGGGGCTGCCCATGCCTGCGGCAGTCCACCACCAGCTCCTTAGTTTTCCTTGCGTTGATCTGGAGGCAGTTCCGATGGCACCAGTCTACGAAGTCCTGGATAAGCCCTCTGTACTCAGCTTCATCTCCATTGGAGATGAGGCCAACAATCGCAGAGTCATCAGAGAACTTCTGTAGATGGCAGTGTGTTGTGTTGTGTGAGAAGTCTGCAGTATAAAGAGTGAACAGGAAGGGAGCCAGCACCGTTCCCTGGGGGGCCCCCGTGCTACAATCTGACAATTTCTCACCCTGTGTCTGTCACCTTCATTCATAAGGAAGTAATCTATTCTAGAGTGTACTTTATGGGCTGCTGAATAATGTGTATAGTCTTTTTCGAGTGGGTGCAGGTCCCTCCATATGTCTACCATACCCATTTCTGCCAGTGAGGTTCTTATGAACTTTGTTACATGTTTTTTTGTCTTCTTAACACTTGTTGTGTCAACTTCATGATCCATGACAGCATTTAAGTCTCCTCCACAAATTAGGACTCCTTCACTGTGTGTTGCTATGAGATCAAACAGATGTTGAAAAAAACCCTTGTCACTTTCTGGTGGGGCATAGATGTTCACTAATGTGATCTGCATACCATCTATTCTTCCCTTTATTATTACATACCTGCCTTCTTTATCCTGGATTTCTTGTTCACATTCAAATTGTATTTTATTTGAAATTAGTATCATAACCCCCCCTTTTAGTTCCTCCCTTAAATGAACTGTTGTAGGAGTTCTTATAGCCAAATCTCTTTAGTTTCACATGTTCTGTCTTGCTCAAATGTGTCTCTTGCATAAATATAATTTCGGCTTTTTCCTTCTTGAATTTTCTTATTATTCTTTCCCTTTTAGCAGGTGAGTTCAGACCATTCACGTTTAGTGTCATTATCTTAAGATTTTTACCCATATTCATGTTTTTCCATTTTTTTAACTTGTGCTCCTAGCCCCTTTAACAACAAAAATAACACATATTTATATAAAAACACATTAAAAAATCTCGACCTCCGTACTTTGGGCCTTTCTTCTGCCCAATGGTCCCTGTTGGTGGGTGGAGGGAATGTCCTCACCGAGTGAGGGGCCCTCCCTAGACCTGTATTTACTATCCAAGTAATAGTCATTAGTCTAGAAATGTCCAACAAAAATCACTTAAACCTCTCCTAGCCGTTTGTTTCTCTTTTACCTTGTCTTCTTGGCCTTCATTTCTTCTGTGCCTTTCTTAATCTTTGTTATGATCTAGGCTTTCAGCTGAAAGCCTTGCTGTTTTTCCTGGGCCCACTGCTCCACGTCTCTCCCCCTTCTTCTGCCGCTCACTCGCCTCCACTCCGGCTGTCGTGATGCGTTCAGTGCCGCCGCTGCTCCAGCCGCTTCCTCCGGCACGCTCACCACAAAGCCCCGCTCCATCATGTCCCGCGCTGCCTCTCTGGCTGTGTTGTATGTCTTCACGCCATCCTCCCAATGAATCCTCATCTTCGTTAGCGGCGTTTGGGATCTAATTTTTTTCTCTTTCAGCGTTTTTTTAATGTTGGCATATTTCTTTCTCTGCTGCACAATTTCTGTCGGGTAGTCATGATCAAAGAATATCTGTTTGTCGCCAATTCGTATCTTTTTTTTCCACGCTTGTGTCAGGATTCTTTCCTTTACAGCATATTTCAGAAAGTTTACCACAACTGACCTGGGTGGAGAGTTTGGTTTTGGGTTCTGTGCCGAGGCTCTGTGCGCTCGTTGAATCTGCAGATCCGCTTCACCGGGCAGCTCAAGCTCTTTTTTTAAGAACTGATCCATGAATTTCGTCATCGAGTTGCCTTCAATGCCCTCCGGGATCCCGAAGATGCGTATATTGCTCCGTCTGGACCTGCTCTCCAGGTCGGTTATTTTTTCCTGCATCCTCTGCGTTTGTGCCGTCAGGGTCTGCAGCTGCTCGCTTGCCTCGCTCTTCCAGTCTTCCAGCTCCGATATTCGGGCCTGTGCTTCTGTCATACACGCCCGTTGAGAGCGCAGCTCCTCCATGTTTTCTGCTAGCTTGCGCTCCATTTCTCTTCGGAGGCCCATAATTTCCTCCTTCATCTCTTTTTTCAGCTCCTCCTTAAGAGCCGCTAAATCCTGTTGGAGTTGCCGCTTGAAGTCTTTTAACTCTTTACCTAAATTGGCGATGCCAGTGTTCATGGTATCGAGTTTGGCGTCCTCCATTTTCCCTGCTGCAGTCACCTCGTTTTTTTGGGCCTCGTGTTCAGCAATTTCTCTTGTGTTGTTGAAGAGGAATTCTTTAATTTTACCCTGCTTTTGTCCGTGTGCCCGGCTCCTTCGTGTTTTCATCCCTTGGTTTATTGATCCGTTTATGTCGAGTTGGCCATTTACCGATGATTTTTAGTCCGGCTAGGGAGAGCTCTCTGTTTAAGCGTTATGTCTGTCCGCCATCTTCCCGCTCCATGGGTGTTCTTTTTAATCATGTTATTCCAAAGCAAATGCCAAGTAAACATTGTCAATGTTGACATCAACATGTGTGTCCATGTATTGCTATTTTGAGCATAGATATGTATGCTATTTTGAGCATAGATCAGCATACATATGCAGCTGTCATACTGTTACATGAGCCATTACATGTATGAATAATCCAAATTATCATATTTTTGCAATCTACAGATGGTCATTAATTGATTATGTTTGCAGGTACCAAGAGTAATAATCCACTGGCACCGAACTACAACCCAACGATTTTTGACTTCACACCTTCACCAGCAAAGAGGCGTAGTGAAGCGGATCTCAAGAATTTTGAAAGACGGCAGTCCATGAAAAAAAAAAACGAAGGGAGCAGGAAAGCCAGAAAGAAGCTGCAGCAGGACTACTGGAGTTGTCTGCTGTTATGACTGCTGACAATGACTCCACTGAATCTGACACAGACATCGCAGACACAGTGTCAGAGGCCACAGTGTCAGTTGTTGAAGAGGATGATAGGGATGTAATTATGTCAGACTGTGATGTTGTCCCATTCATGTTTAATGCAGGAACTCAGACTGACTTGTGCCTAGATGATTTGGCATCTCTAGATATAGAAATCCAAACCCTGCGACGTGAGAAAATGCTTTACAAAGAAATTGCTCATAACAAAATCTTTGAAAAAGAAACATTCCAAAAAGATGATGAAAAAGTGAAATTTTGCACTGGTTTGCCATCATTTGCTGTACTACTTAGTGTATATAATCTAGTGTGTCCATACTTAAAGGAGCCGCGATGCATCAGTAAATTCCAGATATTATTGATGACATTATTGAAGATGCGTCTAGATGTGCCGTTTAGATTATTGGGGTATATTTTTGACATGCACTTAACATCTGTCTCTCGAAATTTCCAGGATGTTATCTCAGTGTTGAACAAATACCTTGTACCTCTATCTGTATCCTGGCCAAATAGGTCTGAACTAAGGAACACTCTTCCAGTTAGCTTCAGAGAAAAATTTGCAAAATGTGCATGTATTATAGACTGTTTTGAGGTCTTCATTCAGCAACCATCAGATTTGCAAGCTAGGGCAGACACATATTCCTCTTACAAGTCCCACAACACTATCAAATACTTGATAGGAATAGCACCACAAGGAGTTATTACTTTCATATCTAAGGGCTGGGGAGGCAGAACCAGTGATGTTCACCTGACACAGAACTGCAAATTTCTGGATAATCTTCTTCCAGGGGATGTTGTGCTTGCTGACAGAGGTTTTACCCTTTCAGATTCAGTTGCTTTGTACAATGCTGAATTAAAAATACCAGCATTTACTAAAGGCAAGCAACAGCTTAGTGCATTAGATGTGGAAACAACAAGAGCTCTAGCCTCTTGTCGTATACATGTAGAACGAGTCATCGGGACTACACGCCAGAAGTACAGTACAGTATATTGAATAGTACTATTCAGATACTTTTCTTGGAAACTGATCCAACAACAAATTTGACAACTTTAGATAAGATTGTGGAGCAGGTGGCTGGGGAGAGGGAAGTCTGGGCTTCTCTGCTTGAACTGCTGCCTCCGCGACCCGGACCTCCGGAAAAGCGGTAGAAGATGGATGGATGGATGGATGGATGGATAGATAAGATTGTAAGGGTGGCATGTGCTCTAACCAACCTGTCACCTTCATGTGTTCCAAAAGAATGATTGTAAACTATATAGCAAAACTTGTATTAGTTTCTGTCATATGTGCTGCATTATTTTGCATACACTGTATGTATTACATTTACTTTCATTTTATGCTTTCGTTTTTCTTGTACACATAGCAGTTCTTGCCTTGTATTATACACTGATTCCTGCACCATTTCATGTTAGACTGAAATATGATATTTTGCAAGTTGTGATTCTTTGATCATAATATCGGAACATGGTTTGACATAAATTAGATGTACTCAATTTACAAATAAATTTTTCATCACAAACTAGTGTTTACTTCTGCATTGAAAACTTTATTCATGATTTAAATGTTTCCTTTAGATAGTAATGGAAATATACTGACATCGTACATACATGTACTATATAGTGCATAACAAAATGAGCAACCTGCATTTCAAAAAAGCTATAACTAATGTATGATTACTTTGACAAAATCACATACTGCAACGTGATAATATTCATGACCTGATAACAGCCCTATATAATTATGGATGAAAAAAAAACAATATTCGAAATGTAATAGTTTTCCAAGACCAGGATTGTAGACTGGTGGGAACAAATATGTCAATGTAACATGTAAAAAACAATATTCTTTCATGTGACAGTGGTAATAGTACTGGTAAAAAAGAAAACACAGATCTACATAAATGGACGGCAATAGAAAGCAATAGATAAGATATTATAAGCAAGGACAGTAGATACTAAAAAAATACAAACAATATTCCAAGTACAAAAAACTAATTTTACTATTATCATGGCATGCATGAAATGCATTCTTAATACTAGTACATGAATGTTGGCATATCAATCATGCTTGCATACCATGTTATCTTCAAAAGGTTGTTTTCAATGGAGGAGCTATGTGTTTTGTTTTTACCTTTTTTCCTTTCTACATTCGATGCACATCCATGTTTTGGGCCTGCGTGATAAGCCTACACATTCCATGTGGAAATGCTTTGTCTTGCAATTAGAATTGCTACAGGTCAGCATCTCGTTGTCTATGTCACTACAACGGCAGTAGCACCAAAGCTCTGCTGCTGTTGGCCTAGGTGGGTTTGTAAAACGCCTACAAATCAGCTCCTGTAACACACATCTTTCAAAGAAAATCAATAGTTTGTCAAGCATATCATTTACAAATTCTCTGTCAATGTGTATGCGTTCAATATGAGACGGACCCTTCTTTGTCCACACCACAAAATCACAGTAAGTGACTCGAGCCAGAAACATCAGAATCAGAATCGAATCAGAATCGATTCTGATTCGATTCTGATCAGATAGTACTATCACTATCTGATCTAATCACTATCTGATTCAGATAGTGATTCATGCCTATCACTAGCTGACCCTGAACCTGATAGTGATAGGCATGATCTTTCTTTAGACGAAGCTCTTTGTTGGAATTTGCCTCCAGACAGAAGCCATTGTCCCCTGCAGCAGCTGCATCTTCAACTGTGCTGTCCTTCTGGCAGTAAGGACACTTGACTTCCAGCACACCTGTACCGCAGCACGTACAGCTGATCATCCCATCTGGTGTAGCACCCAGATGGGGGTAGTCAGGATGCACATGCAGCCCAGCATCATCCACCTTGAAATGGTCATGAAGTCCCTGGACTTTCTTTTCATAGTCCTTGGCTGCTTCATCCGCATGGTCACACCCATGTCTGCAGCAATAAAAACACATCTGATGAGGAATAGTTAGTCTAACAACATACCAGTCAAACAATGAAGTACTAGTCATATGTGGTCACCACATGAAGTTAGCCTTACTTGGTTGCTTTTGTCTTAAACTTGTATGCCGCTGGGTAGCACAGAGTCCTTAGCAGTGATACGGATGGGTTGTCAACCTTAGTTCTGCAGCATCTTTTGAAGTTTGACACGGTGAGTCTGCCAGCCCTGTGATTGATCCACAGCTTACAATTAGACTGTTTTCTTGTCAGTCTTTCTAAAGTTGATCCCTGAAAATGAAACATGATTAGAGTTAATCAACATACGTTGACAGAGTTGTGCACGCAATAGCATTACATCTTTGATACAACTGGATGATCTTACTTGATCTCTAGTGAGAGTTAGGTTGGTCATGATGTCCCTGCATGCTGCCTGCACTTGCTCATCATCATCTGCCTGGCAGGTATGTCTCTTGGCCAGCTCAGTCAGTGTGGGGGGCAGATTTGCTGTGGTTGACACTGGGATGAAGCTCTCGTGATGACTTTCCACAAGTGACAGCACAGCACACTTGGCACCAGAAGCTTGCAGGTTGTTGTAGAACAGCTGTTTTTCTTCATCCCCCAATTCAGGTAATTTAGCTATCCTTGCATAAATTGATGAGGTTGTTTTTTCTGTAGACCCTTCATCTGTTTTCCTTTTCTTGGTTTGACTACTTGTAAAGTCTATGTCAGTTGCTTCAAGATACCTGCCCTTGGCTGCAGAGGTCTTGATCCATTCACACGGCAGGGATGTGCAGGTCACACCTTGGCTGATCTTTACTGCAACCTCCAGGTAGAATAGGACAGCAGCCACATGAGCGCAGACCTCTCCTAGTCCTGCTTTACAGGTGCAGTGGGCTGCGAGGACCTCTCCATCCTTGTGGCATGCCACCCACGGCCTCAGAGGAGGATCATTCAGGCACTGAGAATGACACACCTGCCAACACAAAAACATGTTTTAAAAGCCTACATACATTGACATTGATTTTTATTTGAACATTCTTAAAGAAAGAAAGAAAAGAGTTCAAAACACAACAAAAAAACAAACCAAAAATAAAATGTTCAAAAGGAGTGGGAAGAAGCCAACACTTATATAGTTCCACCCCTTCTCCACACCAAACAAATTACAGTATTACTCATAATCATCATTATCCCACAACCACATTCACCATAATACACCCATAGTCAAATTATACAACAAAAATGACACAACAATGACAGTCCATATTGACAACAATACCAACATCCAACAATATTACAACAACAATAAACATAAACTTCTGGCATGTTCAATACAAACACAGACCACACCATCACCTTCACAATCACCATAACACACAACAACCTTCCCTCACTGAAGACACAATGTAACATCACTGCCCTTCATTCTCATACTGCTCAAAAATCATGTCTTTATTTATTGATTTAAATATGTGGATGTTTGGACATTGCCTGTGTTTCTCCCCCAACCCATTCCACAATTTTACCCCACACACAGATACACAAAAACTCTTCCGTGTAGATCTTACTAAGTGCATTTTAAATTTTGTATTCCCCCGTAAATTATATTTCCCTTCTCTCTCCCTGAAGAGATTTTGTATATTGTGTGGCAAGAGGTTTTTACTAACTTTAAACATTAATTGTGCTGTGTAATAATGGACCAGATCCCATAATTTCAATAACTTCAAATGTAAAAACAATAAATTAGTATGTTCGAGATCATATGTCCATGGTTCAAGGTACATATGTCCATAATACTTACAGGCTACACGTACTATAGTATGTGCATGTTGTATTCTTGCTTTCTAGTGCATTTGAGTGACAATGAAAAGAAAAAGCTTACTCAAATGTGCTTTTAGATTTACATGTAATTGTCATAATAATAAGGTGTTAATTCTCACCTTAGCCATAATCATATGTATGTCCTCTCTAGTCTTCGCGACACAAGCGTCAAACACAAAGCCAGCCACAAAATACGAGTATGCATCCAAATTCTGGAAGGCCTTGAGCTTTTCTTTTGTGTAGTCAGAGTGCTTGTCAATGAGGTAGTGGTACAAGTCTCCATAAGCAAAGTTAGGCAACTCAGCAGCATGAGCGGTCACAAGAGGGGTAAACAAGCGCTGAGCCAGCAGGTACGGGTCTCCAGCACTCACTTGTCTGATCTTGTTTAGGTACCTGACCTTCTCGAGTCCCCGAAGGTGTTCTACAAGGTCCGACAACTTCTCCTCACTCATTCTGCTCGCTAAACAGTACAAGTTACGCCTGGGTTGTCACAGTGCAACTGCTGCTCTTGCCATCCAAGATGGTGGCACCTACGGCGTGTTTATGTTTACCCCCGCGAGTCACGTGAATTTTATGAGCCTACGCAAAAACTCCATACTTGGTTTCTACGGGCATGGACGGGTATGTACTAGTAAGGCTGATGTTCCTATGATCTCTACACGATGTCTATATGTCATATAGACCGTAGGACTTGCTAAAAAATCAGAGGACCCCATATGATGTAAGACATCTCTGTCACGATCATAGGACTCATGAAAAGATCATAGGACTCACAATGACATCATCAAAGATCAAAGGCAGCCATCACTCATGATCATAGGACTTGCTATGACATCATCAAAGATCATAGACTCCCTATGACACCATCAAAGATCAAAGCCAGGCATCACTGAGCAAGTGCTGATGTGCTTGCTTACACCCTTGCTTACACCTGCTTTCTATGGGCATGCAGAAATACATGCTTATACTTGATTTCTACAGGCATGCAAAGGTATGCACTAGTATTAAAAATGTTGTAAGACTTAGCATAATGTAGTTTGCCCATTACATCAACTATGCTACGTAAATTATCTTGGGAAAAACTTCCCTGTGTTATCGCAAAAATTACTCTGTTTCCACACATGTTTATGTGACCTTTGAGTATGTGTGAAAGAAATTCAGGATGAAAACACAATACTCGTACTGACTTCAAAATGTGCATTAAGAGTTGTCAAGGTTAGATTACCTTGTTATTTGCCCTTTGCACAACCTTGGAAGAAGCCATAAGGAATAACCTCCATAACCCAGTTGTTACGTTCATGCACTTGAAGAAGGCCTTCGACTCAGTCAATAGAGGGAGAATGTTTAAGATCCTTATAGCCTATGGCATCCGTCCCCACCTTCTGTCAACAATCCAGGGCATGTATTGCACAGTCGCCCGGTGGAACACCTAAAATGTCATTTTACTGTACAACTGTACAGTGACAGTGAAGCCTATTCTATTCCTATTCTTCTATTCCAAAATCAGACATGTAAGCTTTGCTAATATTGATGAAACACCTGCTGAAGAGACTGGGTAGAAGAGAAAACCTGCAGGGTCTTGGCCCTCCGTGGCACATGATTGGACACCACTGGCTTAAGTTGTACACTGCGCAAACAAAAACACTTTTTTTGTATTTACAGATTTATCACAGCTGGATGATGAGGGAGAACCAGCCAGACCTGTGGTGTCCAGCTCACCTTCACCAGCACCAAGCTTGTCCTCCTCCTGCTCTTCCTCTTGTCCTCAGACCAGATTAGGTCATATATGTTCAGATCATGACTCATTCACACAAAGGAGGGAGTGAATTAAACCAATTATACAGTTGAATTGAATGTTGTGATGCCACTAACAGTAAATGGATGTTGAATAGACACATTCAATCTTGGATTGACAATTCCTGCATTTTTCAGTGTGTGGTTATTTTATTTTGCTTATTTTTGTACTTTAAAACAGGGAAACAGAAGTGGGACACAAACATGGACCTCCTTCTTGACTACCTGGAGAGGTCAGATGAGAGACAGCAGGAGCAGAGCAGGAGGGAGGAGCAGCTGACCTCCACTTTGCTGCAAAGCATCCAGAAGATGGAGGACAGGACCGACACCCTTGTTGGACTGATGGGACACCTTGTCTCTGTGCTTGAGGGACTGCAGACAAAGTAACTATCACAGCATTGATATTTTTGGCTGTGTGTACATAATATTTCATATGTAGCAGTCTTAAAAGGACCCCCGATTATATTGGCATGTTAGCTCTATATGCTTTATTTTTATGTTAGTAACATAACTATAATATAATTTTTTTGAAAATAATTCCCAGTTTTATATATTTTTAAAAAACTTTATTACAATGTAAATTGCAATTTTTGTTTACGTCGCAATGCATTCTGGGTAGTGATGTAGAATGGTTGCAGCCGTTTTTTCTGTCTTATACAAGCCAAGAAGTGAAGCTCCTAACTACTGCCATTTGTCAGTGAAAATGCCACATTGCGCCGCTTTTGGATGTAATTTCCAATCAAAGGGAAATAAAGAGAGCGGGGTGAGCCTCCATAGCTTTCCTAAAGAGGGAAAGTGGAGGAAAAAGTGGGGCGGCAGCGGCTCAGGAGGTAGAGCAGGTCGTCTAATAACCCGATGGTTGGCGGTTCGCATCACGCTCTCCCCAGATATCCTGCCGTTGTGTCCCTGGGCAAGACACTTCACCCGCATTGCCTCCAGTGCCCATAACACTGGGTATGAATGTATAAACATGTTTAAATGCTCGGTGGTGGCCGGAGAGGCCGTTGGCGTGGATTGGCAGCCACATTTCCGTCACTCTGAGTGTCTGTGATCACGCGCTATAGCGCACGTCTGATAAAGCTGACATATGTATTAATCACGCTATGATAAAGCACGATATCGCTCAAAGCGCACGCTTGGCTTGACATGTTGAAGATCTGGCTGTCAGTCATTTGGAACGACTTTGGAGCGCTGCTTATGGACGTTCAACCCGCAGTCTGAGAAAGCAACAGAGAAATTGCTTTATGTTGCTGAGAGTCCATGTTTATCAGTTCAGTGCCCATCATGTTTGTAGACAATTTTTTGTGTTTGAGCATTCTATTGTAAGTAAATCAACAATATATAAGTTTCACCTTAAAATAATGCTTCCTCGAGCACACGCTTGAGACACTCAAAGCGGAGAGACACTCGCGGAGCGGAGAGACACTCGAGCGTATGCTATGTTGCTCATTTGAGCAATACAGAGCTTTATCATAGCGTGATAAATATATATATATCTGCTTTATCAAGCGTGCGCTTGATAAAAATTCGAACCGTGACAAAATTCGAACCATGATTCGCTTGTGCGCTTTGAGCGATATCGTGCTTTATCATAGCGTGATTAATACATATGTCAGCTTTATCAGGCGTGCGCTATAGCGCGTGATCACAGACACTCAGAGTGACGAAAATGTCGCTGCCAATCCACGCCAACGGCCTCTCCGGCCACCACCGAGCATTTAAACATTTTTACACATTCATACCCAGTGTTATGGGCACTGGAGGCAATGCGGGTGAAGTGTCTTGCCCAGGGACACAACGGCAGGATATCTGGGGAGAGCGTGATGCGAACCGCCAACCATCGGGTTATTAGACGACCTGCTCTACCTGCTGAGCCGCTGCCGCCCCACTTTTTCCTCCACTTTCCCTCTTCAGGAAAGCTATGGAGGCTCACCCCGCTCTCTTTATTTCCCTTTGATTGGAAATTACATCCAAAAGCCGCGCAATGTGGCATTTTCACTGACAAATGGCAGTAGTTAGGAGCTTCGCCTCTTGGCTTGTATAAGACAGAAAAAACGGCTGCAACCATTCTACGTCACTACCCAGAATGCATTGCGACATAAACAAAAATGGCGATTTACATCGTAATAAAGTTTTTTAAAAATATATAAAACTGGGAATTATTTTCAAAAAAATTATATTATAGTTATGTTAGTAACATAAAAATAAAGCATATAGAGCTAACATGCCAATATAATCGGAGTTCCTTTTAAGTTTTTGAACATTTTGTAAATAAAAGCTTTCTTTCCTTAAGTGTTTTTCTGCTTCTACATTAATTGTTATCCTCACACCAAACATATGCATGAAATGTAAAGCTATTTAGGACAAACAATGCAAATCACTAACATTATAGTGGTGGGAAGTGAAAGTACAAGTACTGAATTACTGCACTTAAGTTCATTTTTTCAGGTATTGGACAATATATCAGGTATTTGTGGACTTACTCATATTTTTGACAACTTTTTTCACATTTTCTAAAGAACAAGCAGCAACAAACTTTAAATCTATGCACTTTTTCTGTGGAAAATGTTCCAAGTTGCCAGCTTCAGAAATGATAATGAGTTTATATTCTTTTGACAACGTACCACATGACATTCTGTCAGCTCTGGACAAGATCATTTCTGGGGAAAGTGCTTTTAACTTGTACACTTTACAGTCTGTCTCTTGTTACCCCTACATGAATAAAAACTTTAATCAGTACTTTATCCAGAATAGATGACATACGAGTACAGAAAGGTATACCTTTAACAACTCTGTAAATGTGCCTATAAAATATATACGTAAATACTTTTAAACAGAGTACACTGAGGACTGATTGTCAGCTTAATGTTTTATTCATTTATTATTTTGAACTACTTCACATGTTATATTTTGTAAATGACATGGCAGGTATTAAACAGGTTATTGCTCCCCACTGTTCAAATCCTCCATTAAAGCTGCCCTAATGTCATTCTATAGTGGCACGGTCAGGTAGTGGTTGAACTGGAGGCTGACTGTGATCAGGTGTGTCTGGGAGTCCAAAGTTGTCACCATGTTCCTCACAAATATTATCAAGTATGCAGCAGCTGAGCACCATTTTCTTGCTCAGCTCTAGTTTGCAATCATTCCTTGTCAGGAGGGACTGCCGTCATCCTTTCAAGCCGACGAAAGCCATTTCCACAACTGAACGTGCACGGCTCATCCGGTAGTTGTAATTACGTTGTTCAGGGGTAAGTCTGCCTGTGTCCAAAAAGGGTTTCATCAGCCACTTCTGCATGGGGTCTGCTGGGTGGTGAAATCCAGTGTCGTGCCAAAAAGTGATCACCATCTACAGGAGCCAGGAGCGCCCGCTTGTTAAAGGTGGACTGCCTGGTCTCAGTCCACCTACAATGTGTCTAAATGTTATGAGGTTTGATCACATCTGAAAAATTATAGTGTTGGCCAAAGTGTTGCAGCTTGGAAAACAACGTATTGTGGAGTGTGTGAAATAAGAGTGGGGCTCATGGCACACAGTTTATTACACACTTCACATCTCTCTAGCACAGAACAGACTGAACTTTTCAGCAGGCACTCTCCTCTTAAGTTTCATGGCATTTCTCCACACACAACATGACATTTGCATCACACTGCATTCAACCCCCTACGTCCTTGATTCCTTCCTGCTATCTCGCCAGGAACCTCCTGAGCATTGTTCTCCCATGTTTATCCACTGTCTCTTGTCTGAGATGCTAAATAATCTGGCTCCCCCAAGGTGCTAAAGTATAGAATTTATCTGATTGCAATATTTATGTGCAAAAACATCGCTGTTTGGAGGTACATAGAATATATTTTTATACAGTATCTTCATGTATATATGCAGTAAATCTATGCATTTTTCCATGTAACCTTGTGACTGCATTATTTTAATTGCTTTTAATCCTAGATCAAGTTTGTTTTGGGTTCAAAATGTATCATAAGTGTCAGATATATCTAGTTATACCTAACTAAGTACTGTTTATCTGTTGAAATATATATTTAACGGCTAATATAAACCCATAACAATATGGCCCCTGGCGATCATTTTTTGGGCAGCTGATCACTTTTTGGCATGACAGAACAGGCGACCTCCATCTCTTAATGTGCCGTAACACCACCTATTACAGAACTGACATAAATATTACGTTGAAAAGTGTAGTCAATGCTCACGCTACAGACTTGATCTAACAACGACTGATAACTGAAACACTGATAATTACCGGTCTCCTTAAACTTAGCCGCTGTTCTCTGCCATTAAGAATACAACTGTTTTTGGATAGTAATACAGGTTTGGAATAATAAAAGCAGCGCTCCCAAAGAGACAAGAAACTTGTCAATGTTGACAAGCTAGCGCTGCTACTTCTTATTCTGTGGTGTTCTGCGGGGTTGCATAAAGGCGCTTCACACTAGGTAATGATGTAGCACTGATTTCACTGTTTGTAGCACTGGTTTTTCACTGGTTTATCAGTGAAAAACCAACTGGTTCTTATGAGGCACTACAGTTGAACTGGTTAAGCACTGGTACCAGCCCCAGAACCGAACTAGCACTGGCTCTTATTTTGGTGGAAATGAGCCCACAGATCACTGTTCAAATCAAATCAAATCAAATCAAATCAACCTTTATTGTCATATTGCTGTACATACAACAGTAGTGCAGGCAAGATGAAATTGCGTTTCTCTCGGCATCCATATAAGTTAAAGAAGATGATTTAAGACACACTCACACTGTTGGTCGGGGGCTGGGATCGAACCCAGGATCCCCTGGCCAAGGGTCTGTAAAATAGCCCTACACCATGATGCTCCCACCAACAAACTTCACTGTTGGTATGGTGTTTGTGGGCTGATGTGCAGTGCCATTTCTCCTCCAAACATGCTGTGTGTTGTGGCATCCGGAAAGTTCAATTTTGGTCTCATCTGACCAGACTATATTCTCCCAGTATTTTACTGGCTTTCCCAAATGTTGTGAAGCTAATTTAAATGAGCTTCAACATGCTTTTTCTTCAGCAATGGAGTCTTGCAAGGTAAGCGGGCATAGAGCCCATGTTGGTTGAGTGTATTACTTATTGTTTTCTTTTAAGAGAGAGAGAGAGATAAGCCTTTATTAGTCCCACAACGGGGAAATTCCAGGATTGCAACAGCACAGGGATAGCAACACTCAGAGCAACAATCAGAAGGCAAGAAAAAAAACAAGCAAGCAAGAGCAGCTAATAAACATATGTACGTATTACTATAAAATATATATATATACACACACACACAGACACACAGTGCAGAGCATTGTAGCTGGATGGAATAAATATATGAATATATGAACACACAGTGCAGAGCATTGTAGCTAGATGGAATAAATATGTAAATATATAAACACCCACAGTACGGAGCATTGCAGCTAGGTGGAATAAATATGCAAGTATATAAACACACACAGTGCGGAGCAATGTAGCTAGATGGAATAACATGTAGATATATAAATATATAAACACCCACAGTACGGAGCATTGCAGCTAGACGGAACAAATATGCAAATATATAAACACACACAGTGCAGAGCATTGCCGCTAGATGGAATGAAACAGCATAACCGTCTACCCAGCTATCCTGCATGGTATGATTATGTGCCCATACACACTCTCACCCTCCATAGCGACCGGCATGCTCCTAGTTGTATGCCGGAGAGGACCACTGTGTAAGTCTATTGCATCTTCTGCATTCAAAAAACTATTAGTTTGTTACGTCTTTTTGCTATCTCTGCGAGCAGCCCTGCTTAGGTTGTACAGTCTGACAGCCGTTGGTAGGAAGGACCTACGAAACCTCTCGGTTGTGCACCTGGGATGATGTAGTCTGCTGCTAAATGAGCTCCTCAGTGCATTCAGTATGTCCTGCATAGGGTGGAACTCGGACTCCAGCAGAGATGACAGTTTAGCCACCGTCCTTCTCTCTCCTATCTCCTCCATCGGATCAAGGCGCTGCCCCAGGACAGAGCTAGCTTTCTTAATCAGTTTGTTCAGTCTCTTCCTATCGGCTGCAGTAATGCCACTGCCCCAGCAGACCACTCCAAAAGTGATGGCTGATGCCACCACCGTGTCATAGAATGACTTCAGCAGCGCCCCTTGTACACCAAAAGACCTGAGTCTCCTCAGCAGGAACAGCCTGCGCTGTCCCTTCTTGTAGAGTGCATCAGTATTGTGTGACCAGTCTAGTTTATTGTTCAGATGAATACCCAGGTACTTATAGGATGTCACCATCTCGATGTCTGTTCCCTGTATATTTACTGGTACTGTGAGGGGCTGCCCATGCCTGCGGCAGTCCACCACCAGCTCCTTAGTTTTCCTCGCGTTGATCTGGAGGCAGTTCCGATGGCACCAGTCCACGAAGTCCTGGATAAGCCCTCTGTACTCAGCTTCATCTCCATTGGAGATGAGGCCAACGATCGCAGAGTCATCAGAGAACTTCTGTAGATGGCAGTGTGTTGTGTTGTGTGAGAAGTCCGCAGTATAAAGAGTGAACAGGAAGGGAGCCAGCACCGTTCCCTGGGGGGCCCCCGTGCTACTGATGATCGTGTCGGACACACAGTCCCGGGTTCTCACAAACTGAGGCCGGTTCGTGAGGTAGTCCAGGATCCATGATGACAGGTGCTGGTCCACCCCTGCGCGCAGCAGCTTGTCCTTCAGGATCATCGGTTGGATGGTGTTGAAAGCACTGGAGAAGTCAAAGAACATGATCCTCACCATATTCCCGGGCTTCTCCAGGTGGGACAGAGAACGGTGAAGGAGGAAGATCACCGCATCCTCCACCCCAATGCCATGCTGGTAGGCGAACTGGAGTGGATCCATCGCTGGTTCCACCAGGGGGCGGAGGTGAGCAAGGAGCAGTCTCTCCAGGGTCTTCATCAAGTGGGACGTCAAGGCCACCGGTCTGTAGCTGTTCAGGTCTTTGGGGTGGGAAGTTTTTGGTACAGGTACCACACAAGATGTTTTCCACAGCTGTGGTACCCTCCCCAGTTTCAGGCTCATGTTGAAGATATACGTCACAATCCCACACAGCTGGTCTGCACAGGACTTGAGGAGCTTTGCGCTGATGCCGTCCGGTCCCGGCGCCTTCCTCGCCTTGATCTTCCTCAGCTCCGTCCTCACCTGGGTCCTGGTCAGGGTCAGGATGGGGGGCTGTGTGTTGGGAGTGGGGGGGTGTTGGTAGAGTGGGGAGTGGGCAGCAGGACTTGATTTCTTTAGAGGCAGCAGTGGTTGTTGTGCAGTCAGGGGGGAGGGCGGTTGGTCAAATCTATTGAAAAACAGATTCAGGTTGTTCGCCCACTCCCTGCCCCCTGTGGCCTGGGGGGAGGTATTCTGGAGCCCCGAGATGGTTTTGAGGTTTCTCCAGACCCCGCTGATGTCGCTCTGTTGCAGCTTGTCCTCCATCTTCTTCCTGAAGCTGTCCTTGCCTTCTCTGATCTTTCTCCTCAGCTCCCTCTGTACGGACTTCAGCATCTCCCTGTTCCCTGACCTGAAGATCCTCTTCTTCTCTCTCAGAAGTGTTTTTATCTCAGGGTTGATCCAGGGTTTGTTGTTTGAGTGACGCCGTATGGTCTTGGTGGGAACGGATTTGTCCACACAGAAGCTGAGGTAGCCCGTGAAGGTGTGAATGAGGCCATCGATGTCCTCACCATGTGGATCGCAGAGCTGCTTCCAGGCGGTGGCTTCAAAACAGCCCTTTAGGGTGTCCATTGTCTCCTCAGACCATAACTCCACAGTGTGCATGGCCGGAGGTTGTCTGTGCACTAGGGGTTTGTACACCGGCCGGAGATGAACCAAGTTGTGATCCGATCTCCCGAGTGGGGGTAGTTGTGATGAGGTGTACGCCTCCTTAGTGTTTGCGTAGAATAAATCCAGTGTTTTATTGTCTCTAGTGTGGCATGTGACATACTGGGTGAACGTGGGTAGAATGGGAGACAGTGAAACATGGTTGAAATCGCCTGAGATGAGGAGAAGAGCATCTGGGTGTTCTGTCTGCAGCCTGCTGGTTACTGAATGGATGACGTCACGTGCTGTCCCAGCGTTCGCCGTCGGATTTGCATAAACAACAATGCAGATCACGTGTGAGTGTTCTCTCGGGAGATATGTAGGCCTCATGCTAACAGCTAGCAACTCAATGTCTTTGCTGCAGTGTCGTTGTTTAACAGTGATATGTCCCGGTCTGCACCAGTTGTTGTTAACATACATGATCACTCCACCGCCCCTAGCCTTGCCACTGTCTGGTGTTCGGTCAGCTCGTATCATGTGAAAACCCTCCAGCTCAATGTTAGCATCTGCTGCTAGTTCAGTTAGCCACGTCTCAGTAAACAAAAGGAGAGAGCACTCCCGGTATGTGCTATCATAACGGGAGATAGCCGCTAGCTCATCTAACTTTCCCAGTATCGACCGTACATTTCCCATGACAACAGATGGAAGGGAGGGTCTGTACCTTATATTTTTTGTCCTCCGCCTTACTCCAGCCCGGCAGCCGCGGCGTTTTCGCCTCAGTTCTCTCGGTATGTCGAGTTTTTCCAATGGGACCGGGTGGCGGTTGAATGCTAGCAGCTGTTCTCTGCTGTATCGTATCCTGCTATAGACAGTGGCTCCGTCCACCGGCTCAGGAGACATTTAGGACGATCTGTGTGTCCGTGATATAAGTGGGGTGAAAAAAAAAGACGGATCAAAAGAGAGAGGAAGGGAAAAAGACTCGGAATCGAGCCGCTGTTGCAAAAGGCAGCCGACTCGTGTGGCGCCGAGAGAAAAAAAAAAAAAAAAAAAAAAAAAAAAAAAAAAAAAAAGTAAACATCAGTACCTGCTTACTCCAGGTCTTTCTGGAGCTCTCCATGAGTGACCTTTGGCTCTTGGATAACTCTTCTAATAATTCTTTTGACTCTTCTGTCAGAAATCTTGCGAGGAGGTCCTGGTCATGGCCGGTTTATGGTAAAATGGTGTTCTTTCCACTTCTGAATAATGGCTCCAACAGTGCTCACTGGAACATTCAGCAGTTTAGAAATGTGCTTGTAACCAATGCCATCATTATGTTTTGCAACAATAAGGTTGTGAAGGTATAGAGAGCACTCTTTGCTTCTACCCATCATGAGTTATTTGTGGTGTGACAATCTTCTTCTTCTTCTCTCGGTTACTGGCGGATAGCAAACGACTGAAAGGTGCATACCGCCACCAACTGTACAAGAGTGTGTAACATTATGTCATCTGAGCCCGACCCTTCAATTCTATGACTTAATCCTGTTTTATTTAAAAAAGAGAAAAGAGCCCTTCTTGTGATTCTTATTGTCTCTCCATCTCCATCTGTTCCCAGAAACCCAATTAAATCCCATTCCCTACCGGCCTTTCGAACTTCATTTTCCAATATCTGTCTTTCATTTCTATATTTGTGACAGTGTAATAAGATGTGCTTGACATTTTCTTTTACTCCACATTCTCTACATTTGTCAATTTCACTTTTCCCCATGGTGAATAAAGTGCCATTTAAACCTATATGATCCAGTCTGAGTCTTGCCATAATGATGTTTTTCTTCCTTTTGGCTGTTGTGTAATTCTTTATTGCAATAGATTTTTGTATTCTGTAATACGATCTGCCTTTATGATCTTCATCCCATCTTTTTTGCCATAGCTCAGTTCCTTTTTTCTCGATTACTGCTTTCCCTTCACCTTTTTCAAGAGACAATGGTATAGTTATCTCTTTTCCGAGAGTGCTTTTTGCTAATTTGTCTACACAGTCATTCTCATTCAACCCTTCATGTGCAGGAACCCAACAAAACTGAACTTTTCCACCACCCCTGTGTACCCTAAATAAACTGTGATATACAGACGTGGACAGAATTGTTGGTACCCCTCTGTTAATGAAAGAAAAACCCACAATGGTCACAGAAATAACTTGAATCTGACAAAAGTGGTAATAAATAACAATTCTATGAAAATTAACCAATGAAAATCACACAATGCTTTTGAATTGTGGTTCAACAGAATTATTTTTAAAAACAAACTCATGAAACAGGCCTGGACAAAAATGATGGTACCCCTAGAAAAGATTGAACATAATGTGACCATAGGGACATGTTCAACCAAGATGTGGCCTCTAATTAACATCACAGGTGTCTACAAACTTGTAATCAGTCAGTCGGCCTATTTAAAGGGTGACAAGTAGTCACTGTGCTGTTTGGTGACATGGTGTGTACCACACTAAACATGGACCAGAGGAAGCAAAGGAGAGAGTTGTCTCAGGAGATTAGAAAGAAAATTATAGACAAGCATGTTAAAGGTAAAGGCTATAAGACCATCTCCAAGCAGCTTGATGTTCCTGTGACTACAGCTGCACATATTATTCAGAAATTTAAGATCCATGGGACTGTAGCCAACCTCCCTGGACGTGGCCGCAGGAGGAGACGAATAATACGAATGCTAACAAAAGAGCTCAGAACAACCTCTAAACACATTCATGGTGAACTCCAAGGTCAAGGTACATCAGTGTCAGATCGCACCATCCGTCGTTGTTTGAGCCAAAGTGGACTTCATGGGAGACAACCAAGGAGGACACCACTGTTGAAAACAAATCATAAAAAAGCCAGACTGGAATTTGCCAAACTGCATGTTGACAAGCCACAAAGCTTCTGGGAGAATGTCCTATGGACAGACGAGACAAAACTGGAACTTTTTGGCAAGGCACATGTGAACACATGTTCACAGATGCAAAAATGAAGCATACCAAGAAAAGAACACTGTCCCTACTGTGAAACATGGAGGAGGATCTGTTATGTTCTGGGGCTGCTTTGCTGCATCTGGCACAGGGTGTCTTGAATCTGTGTAGGGTACAATGAAATCTCAAGACTATCAAGGTATTCTAGAGAGAAATGTGCTGCCCAGTGTCAGACAGCTTGGTCTCAGTCGCAGGTCATGGGTCTTGCAACAGGATAATGACCCAAAACACACAGCTAAAAACACCCAAGAATGGCTGAGAGCAAAACATTGGGACTATTCTAAAGTGGCCTTCTATGACAGGGGTGTCCAACCATGTGCCATGGAGAGCCAAGACCCTGCAGGTTTTCTCTTCTACCCAGTCTCTTCAGCAGGTGTTTTCACTTATCAGCAATCAGTGGGAAGAAGTTCACAGAAATCTGCTGTTGAAGACACTGGTTGGAGGTAAAACCTGCAGGGTCTTGGCTCTCCATGGCACATGGTTGGACACCCCTGTTCTATGAGCTCTGAACGAAATCCTATTGAACATCTGTGGAAGGAGCTGACACATGCCATCTGGAGAAGGCACCCTTCAAACCTGAGACAACTGGAGCAGTTTGCTCATGAGGAGTGGGCCAAAATACCTGCTGAGAAGTGCAGAAGTCTCATTGACAGTTACAGAAATCATTTGATTGCAGTGATTGCCTGAAAAGGTTGTGCAACAAAATATTAAGTTAAGGGTACCATCATTTTTGTCCAGGCCTGTTTCATGAGTTTGTTTTTTAAAATAATTCTGTTGAACCACAATTCAAAAGCATTGTCTGATTTTCATTGGTTAATTTTCATAGAATTTTTATTTATTACCACTTTTGTCAGATTCAAGTTATTTCTGTGACCATTGTGGGTTTTTCTTTCATTAACAGAGGGGTACCAACAATTTTGTCCACGTCTGCAGCTCAGTCACCAAGTCTTCCCTTATAGACTTTAGTGTCTGGATGGTTTTTAACGCTGCAAGTGAATCCGTGCACACCACCACCCGGTCCGGTCTGACCCACTCCACTCACTGCAAACCAATAATTATTGCCACCATCTCTGCTGTAAACACGGATGTATTGTTGGAGAGTCTTTTTGCGATGGTCACTTTAAACTCTGGAATGTATACTCCAACTCCAACAGAGCCATCTTTGTTCTTTGAACCGTCAGTATAGAGCTGTAAGAAGTTATAGTAATTGTTCCTGAGGTAAATGCTTGTTTTAACACCAACTTCACTCATATGCCAATCCTTTTTCCTCATTAGCAGACTAGCGTCAACAGCCAAGGGGGAACATTACTCACTGGACTGGTGTTAACTATATCAATCGTGTGCAGCCCATACATTCTGGCTTTTCTTTCAACTGTCCACCCAAACTCGTGTCCCTGGAAATTCATCCCTTGTTTTCAGCTTGACCCAGTATGATAATGTGAGTGTATCTCTTCTCAAATCGATTGGCATTTCTCCTGCTTCTATTAAAACTGCATTGTTTTGTGTTGTTTTGACGGCTCCAATGCACAGGCAAAGCGCTCTAGGCTGCATTCTATTTTTTCCAGAGTTGTCTTTGCTGCTGCTCCATAAATCATGCATCCATAGTCTATTGTCGATCTTATTAGTGCTCTGTAAATGTCAATTAATGCCTGTTTATCTGCACCCCATTCATGTGCAGCTACAGCTTTTATGAGATTAATGACTGTTTTGCACTTTGTCTCCAGATTTTAAACATGAACTCTCCATGT
Organism: Pholidichthys leucotaenia; assembly: GCA_020510985.1. Classification (NCBI taxonomy): domain Eukaryota; kingdom Metazoa; phylum Chordata; class Actinopteri; order Cichliformes; family Pholidichthyidae; genus Pholidichthys; species Pholidichthys leucotaenia. Next base: position 432,186,615 of record CM035841.1, read on the forward strand.
GTATGCACTATCAAACCACAATCCTAGATATTTAAACTCACTGACTTTCTCTATTGGTTGATTACATAATGTTAATGGTTCTGTTAATGTTGTTAATGGTTCTCTCTTCTTCCGGCTTTCAGAGAGAGCAGATGCATTTCTCCTCCTCTCCTCTCCTCCTCCTCCCTTGACTGATCCCAGCTTGCTGTGTCCCGTCTGTGTCGCTCTTCTTCTGGCTGAATCTTGATCCAAACGGAAAATTATGGATTTGGTAAGCTGGGCTTTAAATACCACCTCAACTGACTCCTTTCAATGTGGAGGAGCAGCGGTTCTACTCTGAGCCTCTCCCGGATGACTGAGCTCCTCACTCTATCTCTGAGGGTGAGTCCAGCAATCCTACGGAGAAAGCTCATTTCAGCCGCTTGTATCCGCGGTCAGTTGAGATGGTATGGGCATCTGATTAGGATGCCTCCTGGACGTCTCCCACTTGAGGTGTTTCAGGCACGTCCCACTGGGAGGAGACCCCGGGGCAGACCCAGGACTCGGTGGAGAGACTATGTCTCCCAGCTAGTCTGGGAACGCCTTGGTATCCCCTCTGAAGAGCTGGAGCAGGTGGCTGGGGAGAGGGAAGCCTGGGCTTCTCTGCTTGAACTGCTGCCTCCGCGACCCGGACCTCCGGAAAAGCGGTAGAAGATGGATGGATGGCTTTAAATACAATTGACACCGTCTTCTCAAATAGGAAATCGGGCCCAGGGGAGCCCAACTGTCCTGCAGGCACTACAGCTGCGGGCTATGTGAGAGACACATACAATTGGAAACTTATGTGTCTGTGTGACCTTTCGATCGAAGATGTGGAAGACATCTATCTGTTTGGCATCATGATCTCAGGATTTCTGCTGATTGGCTTTGGAGTGGTCCTGGTGTATCGAAAACTAAAGAAGATGGAAAGAGCTAATCAAAATGCTGACCCAGCGAAGCTCCTTCATCAATTTGACCAGCTGGGGAGAGCTCTGATAGCGGCTAATGGCGAACTGAACAGGAAGATTGGTAACATCTCGGAGTCGCTAGGAGCTCTCCAGGAAAGGATTTAAAGCCTGGAAATGTATATGGAAATTATGAAGCACAGAATCGCATGAGAGATGAAAATTCTATGCTCTGAGTGAACTGTGCCTATTAGACCTTGATTCGGCGCCCTGAAGATTTCATTCCTCCTGGAGGAAGATCAGAATCAGAATCAGAATCAGAATCAGAATCAGCTTTATTGGCCAAGTATGCACAACACATACAAGGAATTTGACTTTGGCTAAAAACTTGCTCTCGTTGTTCAGGTGAAGGATTTAAATAAGGATTCAATGACAACCACAGTATGTACAGTAAATTACAGTCTGTCCACGTTTCTATAAAAGGATGCAAATATATACAGGAATATATGCAGTTATTTACTCGGACTAACCACACTTTGCAGAAATATATGAAAAAATATACAATCACACAGTATTTCAATGTGGACTCAGATTCAGTGATAAATGTGAATGAAGTAAAAAGCAGTGTGAGAGTTATGTGCAATGTAATAATGGATGAAAAGTCATGAGTACAGCAACAGGTAGGACTAGGTGAATGTTAGGAGTTCATCAGAGTGATGGCTTGAGGAAAGAAACTGTTCCTGTGACGGGTGGTTTTGACCTTCAGTGATCTGTAACGACGACCAGAAGATAGAAGTTCAAACAGTTTGTGGCCGGGGTGTGATGGGTCAGCACATATGTTTCCCGCCCGTTTCCTGGCTATATAAGTGCAGGTTAGTTAGTTAGTTATGGACTGATATAAGTTCTCAATGGAGGGTAGGTCGGTACCAATGATCCTCTCTGCAGACTTAATGATCCGCTGCAGTCTGGTCTTGTCCTGTTTAGTGGCAGATCCAAACCAGACAGTGATGGAAAAGCAGAGGACAGATTGGATGATGGCGGTGTAGAAGACAACCAGCAGCTCCTGAGGCAAATCAAACTTCTTGAGCTGACGCAGAAAAAACAACCTCTGCTGGGCCTTTTTCCGGACAGTGTCAATATGGGAGGACCACTTCAGGTTCCGGGAGATTGTGGTACCCAGAAACTTGAAGGAGTCCACAGTGGACACTGTGCTGTTGAGGATGGTGAGTGGGGGGAATGAAGGGGGGTGTCGCCTGAAATCCACAGTCATCTCCACCGTTTTGGCTGGGTTAAGTTCAAGATGGTTCTGGCTGCACCAGAGGATCAGCTGCTCCACCTCCCGCCTGTATGCAGACTCATCATCATCCCGGATCAAACCGATGACTGTGGTGTCATCCGCAAACTTCAGGAGCTTCACCGAAGGGTCCTCTGAGGTGCAGTCGTTGGAGTAGAGGGAGAAGAGCAGTGGGGAAAGGACACATCCTTGGGGGGCGCCAGTACTAATTTTTCGGGAGCTGGATGTAAATCTCCCTAGCTTCACCTGTTGCCACCTGTCAGTCAGAAAGCTGGAGATCCACTGGCAGGTGGAGGGGGGCACCTTGAGCTGGAGGAGTTTCTGATGAAGAATGCCTGGGATGATGGTGTTGAACGCTGAGCTGAAGTCGACAAACAGGATCCTGGCGTACGTCCCTGGGGAGTCGAGGTGTTGCAGGATGTAATGTAGTCCCATATTCACTGCATCATCCACTGACCTGTTTGACCGGTAGGCAAACTGCAGTGGGTCCATCAGGGGGCCTGTGATGACCTTCAGGTGGTTCAGCACCAATCTCTCCAAGGATTTCATGACCACAGAGGTCAGGGCAACAGGTCTGTAGTCGTTTAATCAATATAAAGATAAGGCTGAAGGGAGTTTTGGCTTGGCTTCTCCCTAACATAAACAACTGGTGCGCAGTAATCTGAACTCTCAAGGACAGCGTCATGTGACTGGCATGGAATTTACCATCGGACATGCACTGAGAGTGGAACTCTTGTGGACATGATATCTATGTTTAGGACATTAAAGACATAACATCTAAACGTTGCTGAGGGAGGATTTTTGCTGTTCACCAGTAACTGATACACACACTGCATACAACTTTACATGACTGATACACATATACTGACACTCACACACATACACTGTCTCTCTCAACTTGCTTGTGCTTTGTTAATATGTGATCTGTATTGTCTGCTAATTGTGCATTAGAGGTTTTTTTTTCTGTGATCACAATCTTGCTCATACGAGCTTTATTTTGATAAACTATGTTTTTTTCTCTCTGCCCAATGTGTCATCCCTCCCTTCCCCTCTTCCCCTCTTTACCCCCCACTGTTTTGATGAGGCGCCTTGCATGGCTGCCGGGTCGTTAGGAAGCGCTTATCGAGCGCGCCTAATGTCAAGTCAAATTCCTCGTATGTTTTTAACATGCTTGGCAATAAAGCTCATTCTGATTCTGATTCTGTACCAGTTCTGTGTTTTTTTTTTTTTGTGAAAGTCATATAGCAGGTTTTACTGTTTGAAAATTTAAATCCCCAGTCATATGACCACTTTTCCACTTTCTCCATTGCTTTCCTGATGTTTTTGAACATAAATTTCTAATTTCTTCCCCTCGTCCATATGGCTCCATCATCTGCATATAGTGCTGTTTTGATGGATCCCTCTTGAGCCTCAAACATGTCATTAATCATTATACTGAATAAAACTGGGCTTATCACACTCCCCTGAGGAGCACCATTTTCTATTTCAAAGTCATTAGAAACTTCTGATCCTACTTTAACCCTAATTGTCCTGTGTGTTAAAAAAATCAATTATCCAATTATACATCCTACCACCAATGCCCATTTTATTGAATTTGATAAGAAGCCCATCCCTCCACAGTGAGTCATAAGCCTTCTCAATATCCAGATAAACTATAACCATTACTTCTTTCATTTTGAGTCTTTTCAATATCATTACTTACTCTAACTAGAGCATCCACTGTGGATCTTCCTCTTCTAAAACCATTCTGATAGTTGTTTATTAATCGTTTTTGCTCTAGTACGTATGAGAGTCTGTAAACCAGGGGTCCCCAAACTTTTTCCTGTGAGGGCCACATAACTTTTGCCTTCTCTGATGGGGGCCGGGGTCAGTTTGTAACAGAAAAATTGAGACGATCGCAGGGGTGCCTAAATGTAAACATTTATTGTTTTCCAGAAAGCCACACATAACAGAATCAGAATCAGAAAAAGATTTATTGCCAAGTACATTAACAGATCACTGATAACATACGAGAGAATTTGACTTGACACAGAAAATGAACCTGCATTTCCAGTGACACGGCTGCATCGGGAACGCGCCTGCCAACAGGATGGTACAGATAAGAAACCATACAATGGGAAGGAGCAAAAAAATCATTGAATTCAGAATATTGACCATAAGTAATCAATATTATGATTACAAAGACAAAAAAAGCCCACGATGCACATTCAAGACCAGAGTTCACAGGACACAAGGAGAGCAGTGAATGTTATCTTGTTGTCAGTTTCTGGGTCAGTGTGGATGTAGTGTTGAAGCAATGTTGTATCAATATGAGCACAAGGACACTTTGGCAGAAGATGTTTTGTCTGGCTGCAGCAATTGTCCTTGGCAATTGTCCCAAGCAGCTACTGTCCAGAGGCCGTGTGCTCAGTGTTTTGAAAAACAAAGACTGGGGATTATCAGGAGGATTTTTATAAGGGAAATTGAGCCAAATAGACTGATCACAGAGAAAGAACTTTATTTTCTTCTGCAGATTCAGTGCTTAATCCTTCATTGCGGGGCTTTGAGTCTGTCGTGGATAGACTTAAGCGTAACCATGATGTAATCCACCTTCCGAGACAGTTCTCCATTTGTCGCTATCAAAATCTCCTCCATTTTTCCAATTTGATGGATGCACCTCGCGTGGCCAGCATTTTGATAGGTTGTATCCATCTTCAGCAATTTGCGGTACACCAGGACAATCCCAGTTCCAATCAGAACGATCCCAGTCACCATTATTACAAAGATATACAAATCTTCAATATCTTCGATAGAGAGATTACTCAGGCACAATATCCTCCAAACACTTGTCACCCGTAAATAGCCCGCTGGAGCCGTCCCTGCGGGGCAAACAGCTTCCCCCGGAGCATTATTCCTTGTTGAAAAAATAGTGTCAATTGCGTTCAAAGCCCAGCTTATCAATTCCATAATTTCTTTCGATAATCAGCAGTAGACGCAGACAGACAACAGCAAGCTGGGATCCAGTTAATAGGGAAGTGGGGAGCTAGAGCAGAGAGAAAAGAGAGAAGCGTCTACTCTCCTTGAAGAGCGGAAGTGACCAAATATTAATAACCCTTTCCGGGATCTTCACAGGAAAAAAAAGTCAGAAAATAAATAATAACACTATTAATGAATGAATGAATGAATTAAATTAATTAAATCACCCTTTGTCATTCAACTGTACAACCAATCACGTACAGTAGAACGAGATTGTGTTTTACCTATCTACAGTGTTAATCACACACACCCCAAGTGTAGAATCAGAGGGCCGCTGCCATGCAAGGCGCCAAAATAAATAACACTATTTATGAAATAAATAATAACCAAATAACCCTCTCTGGTTCTTCTCAGAAAAAAAGTCCAGGGAACATTAACTTTCTGTTGTGCCATGCGCAATCTTAACAGGTAAAAGTTCAGCTTGGTTGTCAGAGCAGAATCTCTTGGTTAAACTCTTACCTATACTTTGCCGAAAATATCCTCCCCCGTCGTAGTCCCTGTGAGACTTTGGAGGGCTGCCAGCTCCTCGCACATTTCAAAGTTTGCGCTAACTCCACGAATAAAAATGAGCAGCTGTGCTGTGCCCTGCACGTCCGTGCTCTCATCCAGTGCTAATGAAAAAAAGTCAAATTCTTTCGTCTTCTGCTGCAGCTGGGCACATACATTACCCCCGATTTCTTCAATGCGTCTGGTGATTGTACTCGCCGACAGACTCACGGCATTAAAGACATCTTTCTTCTCGGGACACACCTCCTCCGTGACAGCATTCAAACATTTCTTGACAAATTCTCCATCAGTGAAAGGTTTACCGCTGCTTGCTGTCAGCTGAGCAACCCGAAAGCTGGCCCGAACGGATGACTGGTTCAGCTGAGCTTGGCGTACAAATGTATTCTGCTGAGCTAACAGTCCACTTTTTAGCTTTGAGAGTTTGTCTGCTCGCATTTGGCCTTGCAAGCTATCATACTTGTCTTTGTGACGGGATTCATAGTGTTGGCGCAGATTGTATTCTTTGAATACCGCCACTGCCTCTTGACAGATGAGACAAACAGCCTTTTCTTTGCATTGAACAAAAAATAATCGTTTGTCCACTGCAGGTTAAATACCCTGCATTCTGAATCAATTTTTCTCTTGCCTAACATTTTTGCCATTATTCCGTTTGACAGGGGTGAGTCTAGTGTTGTAGGATGTGTCTGGTTCATGTGTTTAGATAGGGCACCTCAGTGCATGAACGTGAGTGAGTGGGTGCGCGCAGCCGAGGCACGCCCCCCTGTGAATGGCTCCGTGGAGCGGACGGTGTGTGTCAAGTGTGCAGGTGAGTAGAGAGAGAGGCGACCGGAGCAGGTAGCGAACTAGAATTGCTGTTGAAGGGTGGAATAGAAGGGTGGACTAGAATGTCACATTCTATGCGTGTATTAGTCTCGATCGCGTTGCCAGACTGAAAAAAAAAAAAAATCATAATGCGTCTCTGGTATTGTTCAGGGGGCCGGGCCAAATGTGGAGGTGGGCCGTATCTGGCCCGTGGGCCGTAGTTTGGGGACCACTGCTGTAAACTAACACCTTTACCATCCATTTCCCTAAGTGTGACGTTAATGCTATTGGCCTAGAATCTAGGCCAATAGCATTAGAGAATCTAGGCCAATAGCATTAGAGAAGGATCCATCTAGGCCCTAGATGGATCCTTCTCTGGCTTATTAAATGGTAAAATTACAGCCTTTTTCCACCCACTTGGGATAACCCCCTCCTTCCATATTCTGTTAAACAATTTCAGCACCAGTTCCATTCAAGAACTTTGCAAACTTAACCCTCTCAATTTCTTTCTCAATTGCTTTTGTTAGCTTAACCAACTGATAGTGCCCCCCACCTTGATTGAATTCAACGACAACCTTCCAGTCATTCCCTACATCCTCAAACTGCCATCCATTTTGGCTAGTTCGTGTTTTCTTCGCATTGTTACTTCCTCCCGCACCACTCTCATCTGACCCACTTCTAGGTCTTTTTGCCCCTCTAGCTGCTCTTTTCCAGCCACCAGACCTGGATAATGTCCAGCCCACCTCATCTTTATCATACCCGTCAGAGCTAGATGCCATAGTGTTACAGACAGCGTACAGTTTTTGCTATCCGCCACAAACAAATCAATCCTACTGCCAGCCGAACACAGACGTAAATGCAGTCCCAACCTTCTTCTTCTTCTTCAATCCAACTCAATCAGCTCTCGTTTCTCTCTCCACAGGCCCCTTCCTCTTGACGGTACTCCTCCTCCCTGATTTGATTCTTTCGTGAGTCGACAGACACATAGAGATTTCTTGAATTTCTCCTATGATGCCTGCATTTGATCCTAGTTTAAATTAATGTGTCCTATTCTTAATTTGATGATGAGCATCTCTTTTTTCCTGTGTCTGGCAACTCCCATTCAGACTTCATCTCACTCTGTGTGACAATCTGATATTCACAGACCCTTTAAAAGGTTATTAGTTAGGACTTAACCAGCTGAAATTAATTTGCACTGATGGGGGATGGGATGGCTTCCTAAATTCTGATGGATTTCAGCTGGTTTCTTGGCTTTCTATGCCTTTTTGTGCCTCTTTTTCTTCATGTGTTCAATACTTGCTCCCTGTGTCATCCCACTTCATTGTGAGTATGACTTGTCTTGTGAACACAGTTGCCTTGATTTCTTTGCATGTATTTATTACTTGGGTTGCTGCTGATATCTAGTGAAAATCTCATGTCAATGGCTCCATCAGAAATATGTTTAATGAGAAAAATGTTGACGTGTTCAATACTTATTTTCCACGCTGTAATATCTACAACTGCCCACTAAAAATAAGAAATATTAAAATTAAGTCAAAATGAAATATTAACTAAAAACTAAGCCAATAAACAAGTGGGCTAAAACAAATGATAAGTCTATAAAAGCTGAGGAAGATCCACTCCTCAGGGCTTACTCCATCTGCCATCACGACGCAGGACGTCTGCAGACAATCTGTATGGGGGAAGATACTTGCAAGCAGTATGCTCATATTTAACATCATCATCATTGTTATAATCAATGGGTGCTACTCTTTGGGAACCAGATACTTACAGCCAAGGTAGAGCTCCTGACTCTGCCTCTTGCCTTCACTCACCTGCAGCACCTTACTCACTCTGCGCAGAAGTATCCTCCCCAAGTGTCACTGTCATGGTGCTACTCCTCCTCCGACACGCTCTCCTTTGTGGCTGCTTAGCCACTGCAGCTCAACATAGTGATGGCAAAGTCGAAACAGCGTTTTAGTACATACTGAAACCTAGGTGGTGACATCGTTTAGTGACCCAGTGACAAAACACAGACTCCGAATAGATACAATTAGGTTTATTAACAACAAATGGTGTGTTGGTGTGTGTACGTGCAGACAGGAACTGCAGGGAACAGAGTGGGACACTGTACGGCCTGGCAACCCTAGGAACACACAGAGAGGAATGGTTAATGAGAGCCTCTGCTGGAGGTAGACAGTTACACTGTAACTTACTGTGGGAGCAGATGGTGAGAGGCTCAGGTTCAGCATGATGGCTACGGCCAGGAAGACAATGCCCTTCTGTAGAGAGTGCAGCTCCTGTGGGTGAGTGTCTAGGGAGTGTTGGCGTAGTGGAAGAGAGGAAGGAATCCGCCGCCAAGGACGGAGAGAGGAAGATTCCGCCGCCACGGACTCCGCCTGTGCACAGGGGACTGGAAGACAAGGTGAGTAGAAAGTTAGAGCTTACGTGAGCAGGTGAAGGAATTCTCCAGCGACGGTGGAAGCAGGCTTGGGCTAGGACTATGACAGACTGTAGAGTTTGGCGATGAAGCTTGTCTGGAGCGCAGTGAGACATCTCTGTGCTGCAGGCTCGGGCAGTGCGGTAGAAATAGGCCAGGCATGATGAAGACCAGGTGTGCGCGCAGCTGGGAATAATGAGCAGAGCAGACCATGACAGTACCCCCCCCCCCCCAACGAGCGCCTCTTGGCGGTCATTCCAGCCTACCTGGGTGCATCCGATGGAACTCCCTGATGAGATCTTTATCCAGCACGCATGCGGGACGCACCCAGGACCTGGACTCTGGACCATAGCCCTCCCAGTCCACCAGGTATTGCAGGCCGTGGCCCTGGCGATGGATGTCCAGCATAGCAGTCACTCCCCATGCCGGGCTGCTGTTGATCATCCTCGGAGGTGGTGGAGACCTGGGAGGAGGACACAGGGGGCTGGAAGACACAGGCCTCACTTGGGAGACATGGAAAGTGGGACATATGCGGAGGGATTGGGAGGAGATCGAGCCACACAGACACAGGGTTAATGATGCGGGAGATAGCAAAGGGCCCAATAAAAGGTTTTGCCATCTTCCTGCACTCAGCCTTCAAATTGATATTCTTAGTAGATAACCAAACCTGCTGGCCCACCTGGTATGAAGGGGCTGGGGTCCTGTGGTGGTTAGCCACCAAGGAATTGCGTTCAGCCGTGTGGCGCAGCGCAGCCCGGGTTGCTCTCCACAGTCGCCAACAGCGTCTCAGGTGCGCCCGGACCGATGGCACGGCGATGTCACCCTCTTCTTCGGGAAATAAGTGGGGAGAATACCCAAGCAAAGCCTGAAAAGGGGACATACCTATGGCTGAAGAAACCGTCGAGTTGTGGGTGTTCTCAATCCATGGCAGATATGAGCTCCAGGAGGCTGAGTTGGTTGATGCCATGCACCACAATGCCACCTCCAACTCCTGGTTGGTCCGTTCACACTGGCTATTCGATTGAGGATGGTAACCGGATGACAGGCTCACCGTGACCCCAAGGGCGTTACAAAATGACCTCCACACCTGAGAGATAAACTGGGGCCCTCGATCGGAGACGATGTCCAGGGGGATCCCGTGCAGTCTCACCACATGCAGAACCAACAGGTCCGCTGTTTCCTTGGCCGTAGGCAGACACGCAAGGGCAACAAAATGGGCCACCTTAGAGATCCTGTCCACTATGGTGAGTACAACGGTGTGGTTGTTGGAAGGAGGGAGGCCTGTAACGAAATCCAACGCCACATGGGACCAGGGCCTGCCCGGAACTGGGAGAGGATGGAGCAACCCAGCTGGAGAGGATGATGGGGACTTGCCGGTGGCACATTGGGGACAAGCACGGATGTACTCCCTGACGTCCTTTTGAAGACAGAGCCACCAGAACGAACATTGCAGAAGCTCCTCCATGCGCCGTCTTCCTGGGTGGCAGGCAAACTTAGAGGAGTGGGCCCAATGAATAACATCACCCCGGACGGCCGATGGGACAAACATCTTACCCGCTGGCCCCCCAGCTGGGTCCATTTCAGCCTCTTGCGCCCTTCGGACCTTCTCCTTAATCCCCCATGAGAGGGCACCCACGACACAGGAGGCAGGAAGGACGGGATGATCCTCAGGGTCAAAGGCATCCGTGGCGAATTGCCTGGAGAGGGCTTCCGGCTTGGTGTTTTTGGACCCGGGACGGTACGTGATGGTAAAGTCAAAATGTCCAAAAAACAAGGACAAGCGGGCCTGGCGAGCATTCAAGCACTTGGCTGTCCAAAGGTACTCCAAGTTCCTGTGGTCCATCCAAACCACGAACGGCTGCGAGGACCCCTCCAGCCAATGGCGCCACTCCTCCAGTGCCAGTTTAACAGCCAGAAGCTCCCTGTCACCGATACTATAATTGCGCTCTGCAGGGGACAGCCGCCGGGAGAAGAAGGCACACGGTCAGACCTTACCATCCGCCGGGGAGCACTGGGATAGGACGGCACCCACTCCAGAATCCGAGGCGTCCACCTCCACTAGACACTGAAGATTAGGATCCACCTGCACCAGGATGGGGGACTCGGAGAACTGGACCTGGGTCTTGCTAAAGACGGCTCCAAGGTCATGATATTCAGGGGGAACATTAGACAGGTCGGGGGTGGGGCGGTGGGAGCCCCCAAGGGCATAGACGGCGAGCATGCAGCTGATTGGAGACAGGCGCTGAGGCAAAATGAACTCCATGACTTAATACTACCCGAGCGCCAATCAATAGTGGGATTATGGAGGCGCAACCAGGGACAACCAAGAATGACTGGGGACGATGAAATCGGCAACACGAAGAGCTGTAACTCCTCCCGATGATTACCTGAGACAATGACGGACACTGGGGCAGTTTGCTGGGACACCATGGCCATGGGGGCCTTAGACACTTCGATCAGCCGTAGTGGAGACTTAAGAGGGAAACAGCGAATCCCTAAAAGGGTTGCCAGGTCCCTAGAAATAAAACTTTGCTCTCCCCCTGAGTCAATTAAAGCCTGTGTGGGAATTTCAGTATGTTTATGTAAGAACTGGATGGGAAGAAGGAGTCTAGATAGGGGGTTAGGCTGAGGTGAGTCTGTGAGTCCCCCTACTGCGACGCACGCACTCCCCCTTTTGACTGAAGCTGGCAAGATGCTGCCTCATGCTCCTTACTCCCGCAATAGAGGCACAACCCTAACTCATGGCAGCGCTGTTTTTCTGCCAAAGTCAATTTAGACTGTCCCACTACCATAGGATCCGGGGTCACAGAGGAGTCAGAAGGTGGAAGGGCCAATAGGGAGGTTAAAAGTAACTGTAAATATTCCACAATTGTTATTCACGCCGGCATTAATGACATCCGTCTCCGGCAGTCGGAAGTCACGAAACTTAATATAGAATCGGTGTGTGACTTTGCAAAAACGATGTCTGCCACTGTAGTATTCTCTGAGCCCCTCCCCAATCTGACCAGTGATGACATGTTTAGCTGCTCGTCATCCTTGAACCGCTGGCTGTCTGTGTGGTGTCCTAAAAATGACGTGGGCTACATTGACAATTGGAGCTCTTTTTGGGGAAAACCTGGTCTTATGAGACGAGACAGCATTCATCCCACTTTGGATGGTGCTTCTCATTTATCTAACAATCTGGCATCTTTTTTATCCAAATTTCCAAAACCCTGACTACTCAGAGTTGGGACCAGGAAGCAGAGTTGCAGTCTTACACGCCTCTCTGCAGCTCCTCTTCATCCGCCACCCCTCAGCTTAGCCCCTGTCTTCCCCATCAGAGAATCGTTGTCTGCTCCCTCCAAAGTAAATAAAAATATAATGTATAAGCATCCCAAAGTGATAAAGCAAAATATTGGTAAAACTCAAATTAAACATAAAGCCTCTAAATTGAATGATTTGGCCTCTCTTCCTCCTCATAATTTAAAAATTAAATGTGGTTTATTAAATATTAGGTCTCTAACTCCCAAGTCTCTGTTAGTCCATGATTTGTTAATTGATCATCAGATTGATTTAATTTCCCTTACAGAGACTTGGTTAGGGCAAGAGGATTATGTTGGTTTAAATGAATCAACTCCCTCTGGTTATTTAAACTGTCAAAATCCCAGAAGTTCTGGTCGTGGAGGAAGAGTAGCAACAATTTACCATTCCAAATTACTAGTTAATGTAAAGCAAAAAACATGTTATAATTCCTTTGAGGGCCTGGTCCTCAGTATTGGGCACTTTAGCAATTTTAGGTTAAACCCAATTTTATTTGCCATAGTTTATCGTCCCTCATCAACCTACTCAGAATTTTTATCTGAATTTGCTGATTTCTTAGCTGATTTAGTGCTGAAATCTGATAGAATAATTATAGTAGGGGACTTTAATATACATGTGGATGTAGATAGTGACTGCCTTAATGTGGCATTCAATTCAATATTAGACTCGATTGGGTTTTCTCAGAAAGTAGGAAATTCTACTCATTACCTCCACCATACATTGGACCTTGTTCTGACATATGGCATAGAAATAGAAAATCTTGTAGTGTCTCCTCATAACCCTGTACTGTCAGACCATTGTCTGTTAACCTTTGATTTTACTATTTCTGACTATTTGGCTCCTAAAGAAAAATATTATTACAGTAGATGCCTCTCAGATGATGCTGTTTCCAAATTTATGCAGATTGTTTCCTCTATGCCATGTGTCAACACAACGGAAATAAGCTATAGACAGCTTGCTCCTTCTGTAATTGATAACCTGGTGGATAGTGTTTCAACTTCTCTGCATCAGACTCTAGACTTGGTGCCCCCCTTAAAAAAGAAAAAGTCTAATCAAAGATTTCTAACTCCTTGGTTCAACACAGAAACTCGTAGCTTAAAACAGAAGACTCGTCAATTAGAAAGAAAATGGCGCTCTACTAATTTAGATGAAATCTATTTAGCTTGGAGAAATCATCTTTTAATTTATAAAAAATCTCTTAGAAAAGCTAGAACGAGTTATTACTCTGCATTAATAGAAGAGAACAAGAATAATCCCAGGTTTCTTTTCAGTACTGTAGCCAGGTTGACAAAGAGTCAGGACTCTGTCAATCCTAGCATTCCCTTAGAGCTTACTAGTCAGGATTTTATGAACTTTTTCAATAATAAAATTTCATCCATCAGAGATAAAATCAATCAGATTCTTCCCACAGTTAACTTAAATACTGTAACTACTACAACTCCTTCTATTGATCTCTGTCTTGATGAGTTTACTCCAATCGACCTTTGTGAGTTAGACAAAATAGTTTCCTCATCCAAACCTTCAACTTGTCTTTTAGACCCTATTCCTACCAGGTTATTTAAAGAAGTCTTCCCACTTATTGGTAGCTTTATTCTTCATATAATCAATTCTTCATTAACTTTAGGCCATGTACCGCAGGCTTTTAAAACGGCTGTAATTAAACCCTTACTCAAAAAGCCAACGCTAGATCCAGGAGCTTTAGCTAACTATAGACCAATCTCTAATCTCCCTTTCATTTCAAAAATCTTAGAAAGAGTTGTTGCTACGCAATTATTTGACCACCTGCAGGGAAATGGTTTACTTGAAGAGTTTCAATCTGGGTTTAGAATCCATCATAGTACTGAAACAGCCTTAGCAAAGGTCACTAACGACCTCCTCATTGCATCTGATAATGGACTAGTTTCTGTACTTGTCCTTTTAGACCTTAGTGCAGCTTTTGATACTATCGATCATAATATTCTACTTGATAGATTAGAACACTATGTTGGACTTAATGGAACTTCGTTGCAATGGTTTAGATCTTATTTATCTGATAGGTTCCAGTTTGTTCATGTAAATAATGAGTTTTCTTTCAACTCAAAGCTTAGTCATGGAGTTCCACAGGGATCTGTGCTAGGCCCTACTCTTTTTAGTTTATATATGCTTCCTTTAGGCAACATTATTAGAAAGCACTGTATACATTTTCATTGTTATGCAGATGACACACAATTATACCTGTCAATGAAGCCAGATGATAGTAATCAATTAGCCAAGTTAGAAGCCTGTCTTAAGGAAATCAAATCTTGGATGACTTGTAATTTCCTGCTATTAAATTCAGATAAGACTGAAGTCATTCTTGTTGGTCCAAAAAAACCTTAGAAATTCCTTTCCAAATCAAACTTTCAGTTTGGATGCAGTTACTCTTTCTCTTAATAGCTCTGTGAGGAACCTTGGAGTTATTTTTGATCAGGATTTGTCCTTCAATTCATATATTAAATTTGTTTCTAAGACTGCCTTCTATCATTTGCGTAATATTGCCAAGATTAGGAGCATCTTGTCTCAGAGTGATGCTGAGAAGCTGATCCACGCTTTTGTTAGCTCGAGATTAGATTATTGTAATTCTTTATTATCAGGCTGTCCTAAAACATCTTTAAAAAGTCTTCAGCTGATCCAAAATGCTGCAGCAAGAGTTTTAACAGGTACTAGAAAGAGAGATCATATCTCTCCGGTTCTGGCCTCCCTTCATTGGCTTCCCATAGAGTTTAGAATTAAGTTTAAAATCCTTCTTCTTACTTACAAAGCTCTAAACAATCAGGCTCCTTTTTATTTAAAAGATCTGATACTACTGTATTATCCTAACAGAGCACTACGCTCCCAAAATGCAGGATTACTTGTAATACCTAGAATCTCCAAAAGTACAATGGGAGGCAGAGCCTTCAGTTATCAAGCTCCTCTCCTGTGGAATCAGTTGCCAATCTGGATTCGGGAGTCAGACTCGATCTCTGTTTTTAAGAATAGGGCTAAAACCTTCCTTTTTGATATAGCCTACAATTAGGGAGGGATCATGTGTTTCTGAACCCTCCCTTAATTATGCTGCTAATAGGTTTAGTCAGCCGGGGGACCTCCAGTAATGCACTGGGCCTCACTCCTTTCCTCACTCTCAATGAAATATTTTTTTTGCTGGTCATTAACATTTGTTTGTTCTCTCCCATAGATTGAGTCCCCATCGTGCTGTTTGCTCTCTATATGTCTGTTCTTTTCTTCTTCTCTATCCCCTCACCCCCCAGCCAGTCGCAGCAGATGACTGCCCCTTCCTGAGCCTGGTTCTGCTGGAGGTTTCTTCCTGTTAAAAGGGAGTTTTTCCTCTCCACCGTCGCCAAGTGCTTGCTCACAGGGGATCGCCTGATTGCTGGGGTCTTTCTGCAACTGTGGGGGTTCCCCCCTACAGTTGATAGTGCTATGAGATGACTGTTGTTGTGAAATGGCGCTACATAAATAAAGTTGAATTGAATTGAATTGAATTGAATTGAGGTTAGAGGAGCGTGACGGTACTGGGTCCCTGAGCGACCATAGGATTTATATTCCACTGCCCGTTCCCTCAGCCTATTATCTAGACTAATGGCTAGGGAAATTAGCTCGGAGATCTTAGTCGGCTTCTCTAGGGGGGCTAGCTCGTCCCGAAGGCTAGGGCTAAGGCTCCTAATGAAAATGCTACAGAGGGAAGCGTCCTCCCACCCCACCTTGGTAGCCGCTACCCGGAAGTCAACAACATAATCAGCTACAGCCTTGATACCCTGTCTCAAGTTTAGCAACCAAGAGGTAAGCACACTGTCTCGGTCTGAATGGTCAAACACCTCATTAAACTCTCCGATAAACTGGCCATAAGTCAGGCTAGTGTAATTAGCCCTAGCCATCACTGCATAACACCATGCTAGTGCTCTTCCCTCCAACAAGTTGATCACGTGGCCGATCTTACTATGGTCAGAAGTGAAGTCCTCAGGTACACGCTGGAAAACTACCTCACATTGCATGACAAAACCCCTGGCCTCTCCTAGTTTGCCGCTAAAGCGGTTGGGGTAGAAACGGGAGTGAGCTGAGCCGGGAGCCCCTGTCTGAGTTGGTTAGCAGGTAAGCTAGTGGGAGCTGAGGAGCTGCTGGGAATAGGTAAGGCCTGGGGAAACGACTGGGAGCTAGTTAGCCGATCTAATTGGTCAGTGACATGAGCTAATTGGGTTAAAATGGATTGCTGTTGATGAGCCAGTTGATCTATTTGGATCTCCATGTGGTTGACACGGTGCACCAAAACGCTGTCAGCTGGGTCGTTTTGGCAGAGATGTACTGACATGGTTTAGTGACCCAGTGACAAAACACAGACTCCGAATAGATACAATTAGGTTTATTAACAACAAATGGTGTGTTGGTGTGTGTAAGTGCAGGCAGGAACT
This sequence comes from Pholidichthys leucotaenia, assembly GCA_020510985.1. NCBI lineage: Eukaryota > Metazoa > Chordata > Actinopteri > Cichliformes > Pholidichthyidae > Pholidichthys > Pholidichthys leucotaenia. The sequence continues at coordinate 432,203,277 of CM035841.1, forward strand.
GCAGGGAACAGAGCGGGACACCGTACGGCCTGGCAACCCTAGGAACACACAGAGAGGAATGGTTAATGAGAGCCTCTGCTGGAGGTAGACAGTTACACTGTAACTTACTGTGGGAGCAGATGGTGAGAGGCTCAGGTTCAGCACGACGGCTACGGCCAGGAAGACAATGCCCTTCTGCAGAGAGTGCAGCTCCTGTGGGTGAGTGTCTAGGGAGTGTTGGCGTAGTGGAAGAGAGGAAGGAATCCGCCGCCAAGGACAGAGAGAGGAAGATTCCGCCGCCACGGACTCTGCCTGTGCACAGGGGACTGGAAGACAAGGTGAGTAGAAAGTTGGAGCTTACGTGAGCAGGTGAAGGAATTCTCCAGCGACGGTGGAAGCAGGCTTGGGCTAAGACTACGACAGACTGTAGAGTTTGGCGATGAAGCTCGTCTGGAGTGCAGTGAGACACCTCCGCGCTGCAGGCTCGGGCAGCGTGGTAGAAATAGGCCAGGCATGATGAAGACCAGGTGTGTGCGCAGCTGGGAATAATGAGCAGAGCAGACCATGACAGGTGGAACTTCTGAATCGAACCACTGTTCTGAGGTCTGTATCAGAAAGAGGATGTTACGTGACTGTTCCATGTCACGTTCCATTACGTCACCGACTATTTTGAAACATCACTGCTGTTTTATGCGGTGATTTTGTTATCCCATTTCTCAAATAGAATAATAAATAAAATACTACCATTACACAGTATGCAAATGCCTATTCTATGCACAATATATGTTTTATAGATATACTTTATATGTAAAATACTAATTTCTCATGTCCTTGCCTGATTGGCAGCTGATTCATCACCCCACATGCCTAAAACATTTAACAGCAACTCTAAAGTGCAGTTTGTTTGCGAAGTCTTGCCTCTCTGAGTGTCTTGTACCAAGTGTGCTTTTGGATTTACACTATTTGGAAATGGATGGGGGTAGAAAGAGTCCCTGGTCAGATGTCTGGGATCACTTCGACCTTCCTAAGGGGAAAAAAGTTAAATGTATGCATTGTATGCAGCATCTTGCATTTTGTAATGATACAAAAAGTATGTGGAGACACCTCCGGACAAAACATCCTGATGCCTGCATTCCTAGCACAACACAACCTGAATCAAGCCATGGCCATGTTGAGTCTAAAATACAGTACCTTAAACCCCAGTTCTTTGATACGACAGCCAAATAACCAGGCTGAGAGATGAAGTACATTTTCACTGGATTTACTGAAAGTGAGATATGGAATTACAGCAGCGCTGGGACACACCTCTTAGGCAATTCCTTGAGAGAGTGTTCAACCCCAAAATGGAGCCCTATAGTTTTTATAGCCTAACCACCCCCTCATGCAAGAGGGGAGGGGCTTTACCTCATTGTATCTGTAACATATTTTAGGCTTACTTGTCAGCTCAGCTGTGTACAGAGATGATTCTAACTGATTTCAACGAATGAATTATGGGGTGTAATCTAAACTCTGCAGTGTAGTGTGTAAAGCAAGCAGATAAAGAAGTGTGAGAGAGAGCGAGACAGAGAAATCAAGTCATTTTATCAACAATACCCCCTGCTGAGGTATCCTATCAGGGCACCTCCCTAACTATCTATCTATCTACCTATCTATCTATCCATCCATCCATCTTCTACCGCTTTTCCGGAGGTCCGGGTCGCGGAGGCAGCAGTTCAAGCAGAGAAGCCCAGACTTCCCTCTCCCCAGCCACCTGCTCCAGCTCTTCAGAGGGGATACCAAGGCGTTCCCAGACCAGCTGGGAGACATAGTCTCTCCACCGAGTCCTGGGTCTGCCCCGGGGTCTCCTCCCAGTGGGACGTGCCTGAAACACCTCAAGTGGGAGGCGTCCAGGAGGCATCCTAATCAGATGCCCATACCACCTCAACTGACTCCTTTCAATGTGGAGGAGCAGCGGTTCTACTCTGAGCCTCTCCCGGATGACTGAGCTCCTCACCCTATCTCTGAGGGTGAGTCCAGCAATCCTACGGAGAAAGCTCATTTCAGCCGCTTGTATCCGCGATCTCGTTCTTTCGGTCATTACCCAAAGCTCGTGACCATAGGTGAGAGTAGGAACGTAGATTGACTGATAAATCGACAGCTTTGTCTTAGAACTAAGCTCCCTCTTCACCACAACAGACCGGTACAACGTCCGCATCACTGCAGATGCTGCTCCAATCCGTCTGTCGATCTCTCGCTCCATTCTCCCCTCACTCGTGAACAAGACCCCAAGATACTTAAACTCCTCCACTTGGGGCAGGAGCCTGTCCCCAACCCAGAGAGGACAATCCACCTTTTTCCGGCTGAGGACCATGGACTCGGACTTGGAGGTGCTGATTCTCATCCCAGCCGCTTCACACTCAGCGGCAAACCGTCCCAGCAAGAGCTGTAGGTCATTGCTGGATGAAGCCAACAGGACAACATCATCTGCAAACAACAGAGATGAGATCCTGTGGTCACCAAGCATGACACCCTCCATTCCCTGGCTGCGCCTAGAAATCCTATCCATAAAAATTATGAACAGGATCGGTGACAAAGGGCAGCCCTGGCGGAGTCCAACTCTCACTGGGAATGACTCCGACCGAGTGTTGGCAATACGAACCAAACTCTCACAACGGTCATACAGAGACCGAATAGCTCGTAACAACAAGCCCGATACCCCATACTCCCGAAGCACCTCCCACAAAAATCCACGAGGGACGTGGTCAAATGCCTTCTCCAAGTCCACAAAACACATGTAAACTGGTTGGGCAAACTCCCACAAACCCTGGAGAATTCTCGAGAGGGTAAAGAGCTGGTCCGATGTGCCACGGCCAGGACGAAAACCACATTGCTCCTCCTGAATCCGAGGTTCGACCAACGGCCGGACTCTCCTCTCCAGTACCTTGGCATAGACCTTCCCAGGGAGGCTGAGGAGTGTGATCCCTCTAAAGTTGGAGCACACCCTCCGGTCCCCTTTTTTAAAGAGAGGAACCACCACCCCGGTTTGCCATGCCAAAGGCACTGCCCCCGACCTCCACGCAATGTTGCAGAGGCGTGTCAACCATGACAACCCAACAACATCCAGGGCCTTGAGGTACTCGGGGCGAATCTCGTCCACCCCTGGGGCCCGGCCACCAAGGAGATTTTTAACCACCTTGGCGACCTCAGCCCCTGTGATAGGCGAGTCATCCCCCTCGTCCCCAAACCCTGCTTCCTCTGTGGAAGGCATATCAGTGGGATTGAGGAGATCCTCGAAGTATTCCTTCCACCGCCCGACGATGTCCCCAGTCGAAGTCAACAGTATCCCATCCGCACCATACACGGTGTGGACGGGGAGCTGCTTTCCCCTCCTGAGCCGCCGGACAGTTTGCCAGAATCTCTTTGAGGCCGACCGAAAGTCTTGTTCCATTGCCTCACCAAACTCCTCCCATACCCGGGTTTTTGCTTAAGCAACCACCCGAACTGCACTCCGCTTGGCCTGCCGGTACACCTCAGCTGCTTCGGGAGTCCCACAAGCCAACCAAGCTTGATAGGACTCCTTCTTCAGCTTAATGGCCCCCCTCACCACTGGTGTCCACCACTTGGTTCGGGGGTTGCCACCACGAGATGCACCGACCACCTTGCGGCCGCAGCTCTGGGCAGCCGCTTCAACAACAGAGGTGGAGAACATGGCCCATTCAGACTCCATGTCTCCAGACTCCCTCGGAATGTGGTTGAAGTTCTTCCGGAGGTGGGAGTTGAAGACCTCCCGGACAGGGGCCTCAGCCAGACGCTCCCAGCACACCCTCACTATACGTTTGGGTCTACCAGGTCTGAATGGCTTCCTCCCCTGCCATCGGATCCAACTCACCACCAGGTGGTGATCAGTTGACAGCTCTGCACCTCTCTTTACTCGGGTGTCCAAGACATACGGTCGCAGGTCTGATGACACGATAACAAAATCGATCATCGACCTGCGACCTAGGGTGTCCTGGTGCCAGGTGCACATATGGACACCCTTATGCTTGAACATGGTGTTCGTTATGGACAGACTGTGGTTAGCACAGAAGTCCAATAACTGAACACCACTCGGGTTCAGATCGGGCAGGCCGTTCCTCCCAATCACCCCCCTCCAGGTTTCACTGTCGTTGCCCACGTGCGCATTGAAGTCCCCCAGTAGGACAATGGAGTCTCCAAGAGGAGCACCCTCCAGCACCCCAGTCACAGACTCCAAAAAGGGTGGGTACTCTGAGACATCATTTGGTGCATAGGCACAAATGATGGTCAGGACCAGTTTCCCAACCCGAAGGCGCAGGGAAGCAACCCTTTCGTCCACCGGGGAAAACTCCAATATAGAGGCAGCAAGGTGGGGCGATACAAGAATACCCACCCCTGCTCGTCGCCTCTCGCCCGGGGCAACTCCAGAAAAGGCCAAGCTCCAGCCCCTCTCCAGGAGACTGGTTCCGGAACCAGAGCTGTGTGTTGAGGTGAGGCCGACTATATCTAGCCGGTATCTCTCAACCTCGTACACCAGCTCAGGCTCCTTCCCCACCAGAGAGGTGACATTCCACGTACCAAAAGCCAGTTTAGAAAGCTTGGGATCAGTCCGCCAAGGTCTCCGCCTTTGACCGCCACCTGATCCACATAGCACCGGACCCCCATGATCCCTCCTGCAGGTGGTGAGCCCACTGGAGGGCGGACCCATGTAACTCCTTCGGGCTGAGCCCGGCCGGGTCCCATGGGTGGAAACCCGGCCACCAGACGCTAGCCTTCGAGCCCCTCCCCCAGGCCTGGCTCCAGGGTGGGGCCCCGGTAACCCCATACCGGGCGGGGTACACTGAATCCTTGATATACAATTCATGAGAGTCTGTTGGATCGTTCTTAGTCTGGCCCTTCACCCAGGACCAGTTTGTCTTGGGAGACCCTATCAGAGGCAAATTGCCCCGGACAACATAGCTCCTGGGATCACTGGGGCACGCAAACCCCCCCACCACGATAAGGTGACGATCCATGAGGGGGACCTATCTATCTATCCATCTAAACCTACGTTTTTGCATCTCCCCCTGTTGAGATGGGTCTAATACCCATCTCATAACCCTAGTCTACCCCCTATGTGTATAGTGTTTCTAAAGTTCTATATGTGCGTGATGTCCTCCTTTCCTTCATTCGCATAGACCTGCCCCCCTCAGGTCGCCATCTCTCCAGAGGACATCGGGTGTGGTGCAGACATCATGAGTTAATATAACTAACAATCCTATATGTGTAAAATATATTCAAAACTAAACTATCCTCATCTATGCATAGATATGAATATATTTGAAAATGCGTACATGCATGCATATATACATACATACATACATATACTGTATATATATACAGTATATACAGTATGAATACATTCATATACATGCATCTATTCTTTCATTAATCATTTATCACAGAGGAAACCTGTGGGGCAGCAGCAATGCAAAGCAAAATCTAACAACATGTGAATGTACATTGTAGACCCTAAACTATCTCATCGGCGTCTTGTAGATCCCCAACAGTCGTGGCACAACCTCGTCATCGTCCTGGCAATAGGTGGGCAGGTGGCCAGGTGGGTCCTCTTGATATGGAGGTGGTTCTTGGAAGAGAAGGCCACTAAAATAGATCTTTCTTTTATTTTTTATTTTTATTCTTTTAATTTTAATTTTTATTCTTTAATCATGGGAATACAACAACATCCACAAAAACTAAGATCAATAAACTAATAATTATACTTATAAGGGCTCCTTGAATTATTTTTTCCCCATTTGCCAAATATATTATCAAACCAACTACCTACAAGATTATCAATGCCAGATTAAGCTTTATTGATCCTTTAGCTCATATATTTGAATTTTTCTAAAATTTAAGCTATACTTTATAATAATTTTATTAAAATATGCAACTTATGGATTTTATAACTATTTTAGTAAATTGATTGATTAATTATACAAAAGGTTTTTCCTTTTTCTTTTTTCTAAACATTAATTGTGCTATATAATAATCAACCAGATCCCGCAATTTCAATAACTTTTAATGTGTAAGCAATAAATTAGTATGTTCAAAATACCCGACTTTGTGTATAACATGGACAGCCCTTTTTGTGATATTAGCAATAAATTAAGTGTACTTTTATAATTGTTACCCCAGGCCTCTATACAATAGGTCAAGTATGTAAGTTTCAATGAGCAATACAAGATTTAAAGTGATTTGTCTTAGTTTTATTTATGATTTCAATATTTTTTGCAACTTTGTATTTATCTCATATGGTTCTCTCATTACTCCAAACATTCCAGTGTGGTAATCTGACTCTGTGAGCTGATTTACACTCTTTAAAGGCCTGTTATGTCTTTAAGCTCATAGCATGCACTGGCAGAGATTGCATATCATCTCTTCCCCTCCCCCTCTTCTCTGCTCCTAATGCCCAACAAATGTTGTCCCTGAGGAGCAGCCAAATGGGGCAAGAGGTTGTAAATTTTGAAAAAATGTGCCAGTTGTGTCCACTTTTTACTTTTCAATTTTCTATCTGACCCCACCACCACGTTTACATTTCCTATTTTTGTGTGTACATCTCATATCCATATAATTCAAAATTTATATCTTTTTTTTCATTAATCCATATTTCACTTATTGCAATAATCCTAAATGGGTGTGAAGTTGATTTAAAACTCCTTAATGCTACCAAAGTTTGCATAGAGACTCTTACTATTAATATGCATTATTGTCAATGTCTGATCTGAATTCATAATTCCATTTAATTGTTCATCATAATAAGCACACTTATTATTAATATGATTAAAATAGTTATTGTCTGAGTCAATATATCCTAACATGTCTTGTGGTTGCTGTTCAGTATTGACAAAGGTTTCAGTTTCAATTTACCCTAATACACTTCCATTATTAAATGAGGAAAAGGAAAAAAAGAAGAAACACTTGTTATGGATGGCTCTCACGAGCCATCAATGAGATGCTGTAGGCAGCCGTGAGTTTGTATGTTTATTAAATAAGGCACAATGACAAAATAACAAGCCTCGTGGGGCAAAACACAAATAACGACAAACACTTGCATATGAATAGCGAGGGCGGAACCTGAATGCTGGAAGAACTGACTTCAGGGTTAGGGAAGCCAGACTGGAAAGCAGATGTAGGTCGCAGCCCTAAGCAAACAGAGCTGCTCCCTTAAATAGGGCTGAATAGATTGATCAGCTGATGAAGGATCATCAGCTGATTGGAATCAGGCTGTTCAGCGGGGCTCCACTGACAGCCGGAAGCCCCGCCGAGACGCTGTCATAATAAACGTCTAGAAGCGCACCAGAGGAAAGAACGAAGAGTTACCGGACAGCCCGAGTGCCGACAGAGTCAGCACACGAACCATGACAGTTGCCCCCATTCCCGACGCGGATTCTAGACGCGGTGTAACATCGGGCTCCCCCCAACTGGGAGGCCAACAAGACCACCCCAGGGAGGGAGGAGGGGGAAAAAAGGCCAAGGAGGGCTAGATCCTGGCAACAAGGGTGAAGACAGAAAATACCATCAGGAGACACTACAGAGCATAGAAAAACACAAAAAACATGCCATAATGCACAAATAGACAGAATACTAGGTACAACTAAGGGACAACTAAGCCTACAGGCCACAAACAGAAAACTCGGGTCTAAAGACCAAGATACACAGTTCCAGGGAAAAAAACACATATCATACCCCAACAGATGAAGGGAGGGAGAGAAAAAAAACACTAGATGGCGTAGAAACCCTGCAGTTTAAATCCATACAAATAAACCATTACAGGCAATGAAAGGACATCTCCCAGCCTACGGAAAGAATAATCACAACAGCGGGAGGGAAAAAAAAACACATGCTAGGGAGCGGTGAGATACACAGTTTCATTAATAAGACACCAGCACATCCCAAAAGGTTACAGCAGCACAGAAAAAAAAAAACCAGGGATGACGGCAGGCTAAGCACCACGGCATGAAAGCCGATAGTTCAGGGGCCGCCCTGCATCTAGCATCCACATTGCTGGCAGGGGGAAAAGGAACAGTTCGGGTGGCCTACCCCAGTCCCAGGCCAGGAAACACAGTTCTTCTGGCGGCTGGGCCAGATCGCCGAACGGATGGGAAAGTTTGTCGGGTGGCCGACCCAGAACGCCAAACAGGCGAGGCAGTCCTCCAGGAAGCCGACCCGCATCGCTCAGCCACCAGGACCGCAGGGGAGAAATTGAAGACGGCCTCCCCGGAGAGGGGGAAGACGAGGGAGAGCCGGGCCGAATATTGAGAACCCCAACAGCCCCCGGTGGAGATGAGTTAGAGGAAGGTTGATGGGCCAGTCCAGTGTCAGGCGGCAGAGGATCTGCAGCTCCCTCACCGACCTTGAACTGAACTGGCACTGCGCCCCTGCTGGACCACGATCGGGTCAGCGCTGCACCCACGACGGACCCCGATTGGGCTGGAGCAGCACCCGCGATGGACCCTGATTGGGTCGCGACTGCACCCACGTCGGACCCCAATTGGGTCTCGGCTGCACCCACGTCGGACCCCGATTGGGTCTCAGCTGCACCCACGTCGGACCCCGATTGGGTCAATGCCGCACCCCTGATAGACCCCGACTGAGTCAGCGCAGCACCAGGGACAATCTCCAAACCCAAACCCAGAACCTCCAGCACAGCGACCGGGATTGACTTCGCACCGGTGACCCTGCACTCGAGTTCTGTCGCCGTCCAAGACTTCGACGATCCAGGTTCCGAAGGCAGAAGGACGTCCTCCAGCTCCTACTCGGCTACGGCGGGCCCTGCAGCTGGCATGATGATGTCGACAGCCTGAGGACCCTCCAACGCTGATGACCACGCCGAAGACCCGCATGGCGTGGCGGAAGGAGATCCTCGACCTGCTGCGTTGGACAGCTCTTCCGTGGAGACCCGGGGATGCTTCATTGTCGGCGCAGGCTCCAAACTGCAGTCCGCTCTCCTCCTCTGCCCATGACGTGGCTGTGGGGCTGGAACCAGGCTATCCAGAGCCGCAAGCTCCCTCCTCGTCCAGCGGCATAGGCCTGGCGCCGCAGAACACTCAGGGGAAGGAGACATAAAGGTAGCAGGTCCATTACTAATTGCTGCAGCAGGTGGAGGGAGATCAGGGGACTTTGAACCCCGAACTCCACCCCCAGGAATCAAGCAAGGCAATTCATCCAATGTGGGAACAGAATGAAAAGTCACTTGCCTGATCCGTAGAGGCCCAATGGAACCCGTTGCAGTGGACTTCGTTCCTCCCTTGCCGCACTGGATGGTGACGGAGGGCCCCCTGGAAGGACGAGGAGGAGCTGCTCGCGATGGAACCACGACGGGCTTCACCGAAGCAGGACTCATAGCACTCGCAGCCACCGAGGAAGACGTCGAGGAGGAGGGGATGACAGCCGAGGCGATCCGGGCATGAGGAGCTGACGGAACAGCAGGAAGAGATGACCCCGGGGGAGAGGCTGCTGGAATTCCCTCCAGACGAGACGTAGAAGAGGCAGCTGTCTGAGAGGTGGAGTCCTTCTGACGACCCGGAACAGGGTCCAGACGGGGTTCTTGCTGAGGCTTACTGTTAGCAGTGTGACGACGGTTACCGGCAGAGGGCGAGGCGAAGGAGAGGTTCAGGAAACGCCGCTCCTGCGGGGAAACAGAAACGAGCAGATCGGCGTACTCTGGATAGCCACTTAACGCCGGATTTCTCTCCACCAGCCTGACTGCCGCCGTCACATGCTTTATAATCTGTGTAGGGTGAACGGCGGAGCGAGCTGCAGCCACTCGGTCCCGGATGGAAACAGCTGTCAGTTGTAGCTCCTCCGGAGGAATCCCAACTGACGTTTCACTCCTTCGGGGATCACCCCTGGGCAGTGCGAGCTCCTGGCCTGGAATGGGGACAGGAACGGGATCCCGAAGCGGGGAGCAAGGATGCCTCCTCTTCGGCTTCCTGCCGGAGTTTCCCTCCAGCCCACGGAGTCTCTCCCATTGTGCAGTGACGTCCACCCTCCTCGCTGTGATCTCAGGATGGTCAGTGTAGTGAGGATGGCGGTTGATAGTTGCCTCGGCGAAGTCCAGGTACCAGCGCAAGCCGCTGGGGAAACGATGGCTACGAGCGTTGGAAAGGATTCCATCGACCTCGATGAGAGCCATAATTAGCTTGTAGCCCAGGCTCGTAGCGTAGCCCTTGAGCGGCGACGCCATCTCCCAACATGCTGGTACACTGAACAGGGGAACTTACAAGTCCAATTAAACAAACTTATGGCCACCGGCGTCTCTTTGGGCTGCGACCTACTGTTATGGATGGCTCTCACGAGCCATCAATGAGATGCTGTAGGCAGCTGTGAGTTCGTACGTTTATTAAATAAGGCACAATGACAAAATAACAAGCCTCGTGGGACAAAACACAAACAACGACAAACACTTACATATGAATAGTGAGGGCGGAACCTGAACGCTGGAAGAACTGACTTCAGGGTTAGGGAAGCCAGACTGGAAAGCAGATGTAGGTCGCAGCCCTGAGCAAACAGAGCTGCTCCCTTAAATAGAATAATAGCTTAATAATAGCTGAATAGATTGATCAGCTGATGAAGGGTCATCAGCTGATTGTGAATCAGGCTGTTCAGCGGGGCTCCACCGACAGCCGGAAGCCCCGCCGAGACGCTGTCATAATAAACATCTAGAAGCTTGCCTGAGGAAAGAACAGAGAGCTACCGCACAGCCCAAGTGCCGACAGAGTCAGCACATGAGCCATGACAACACTAAAGAAAAAGCACACAAAAATCTCCACTCAAATCTCCACTCATACTCTTACTACACTATTATTGCAATATAAGCTGCGGCTTCAGCCATCACCCATTTCGGATAACTCACGTGGAATTGTTTAGTAGAAGGAGTCTTTGTCTAGTTTGACCTTGTTGTTATATTATACAGTTATACCTGTACTGTATTATCCGAAATAAATTCATTCATTCATTATTCGTACATCAGGTTTAAATTTATCTAATTCCTTCCTTTCTCTAATCATTATTATAATAATTACTGTATATTTAAATTTCAAAATTTTATGAAGTGCATTTTTATGTTATCATATGTCTTTTTGCATCTTTTGCATCTGATTAGAATTTTAGCATTACAAAAATAATAATTCACGGACTTCTATCAATGTTCGAGCTCCTGGAGGCACTATGCACTTGATACAGTGAGACTTGTGCCAGTACCCACTTAATTTTTGTAAAGCAATCTTAATAAATGTAAAAATCTGTATTGTCTTTATAGTAGATTCTAAATCAAGTCCCACAGTAAACATAAATTCAGCAAGTTGAACTTTCCTTAGTCATTTGGAACTTTTCTCATAGATTTGCATGGTTTTCTTCCTTACCAGTTTACCTTGTTCCTTACAGACATGATGTTTCCTTTACAATAATTTACAGATATTTCCATAAATATCTGGAAATTTATTGATGTAGCTTTTAACTTCTCCTATTGAATGTTGTGATTTCACTACCAAACAGTTTCATTTGTATTTTTCTCTTCATTATCATTGTCTATGTGGTGTCCTTCAAACATCGTGGGCTACATTGACAATTGGAGCTCATTTTGGGGAGCTCATCTTAAATAAAAATATAATGTATAAGCATCCCAAAGTGATTAACAAAAACTGGTAAAACTCAAATTAAACGTGAAGCCTCTAAATTTAATGATTTGGCCTCTCTTCCTCCTCATAATTTAAAATTAAATATGGTTTATTAAATATTAGGTCTCTAACTCCTAAGTCTCTGTTAGTCCATGATCTGTTAATTGATCATCAGATTGATTTAATATCCCTTACAGAGACTTGGTTAGGGCAAGAGGATTATGTTGGGTTAAATGAATCAACTCCCTCTGGTTATTTAAACTGTCAAAATCCCAGAAGTTCTGGTCGTGGAAGAGGAGTAGCAACAATTTACCATTCCAAATTACTAGTTAATGTAAAGCAAAAAACATTTTATAATTCCTTTGAGGGCCTGGTCCTTAGTATTGGGCACTTCAGCAATTTTAGGCTAAACCCAATTTTATTTGCCATAGTTTATCATCCTCCATCAACCTACTCAGAATTTTTATCCAAATTTGCCAAATTCTTAGCTGATTTAGTGCTGAAATCAGATAAAATAATTATAGTAGGGGACTTTAATATACATGTAGATGTAGATAGTGACTGCCTTAATGTGGCATTTAATTCAATATTAGACTCAATGGGGTTTTCTCAGAAAGTAGGAAATTCTACTCATTATCTCCACCATACGTTGGACCTTGTTCTGACATATGGCATAGAAATAAAAATCTTGTAGTGTCTCCTCATAACCCTGTACTGTCAGACCATTGTCTGTTAACCTTTAATTATAGTATTTCTGACTATATGGCTCCTAAAGAAAAATATTACTACAGTAGATGCCTCTCAGATGATGTTGTTACCAAATTTATGCAGATTGTTTCCTCTATGCCATGTGTCATCACAACGGAAATAAGCTATAGACAGCTTGCTCCTTCTGTAATTGATAGCATGGTAGAGAGTATTACAGCTTCTCTGCATCAGACTCCAGACTTTGTGGCCCCCCTAAAAAGAAAAAAGTCTAATCAGCGATTTCTAACTCCTTAGTTCAACACAGAAACTCGCAGCTTAAAACAGAAAACTCGTCAATTAGAAAGAAAATGGCGCTCCACTGATTTAGATGAAATCTATTTAGCTTGGAGAAATCATCTTTTAATTTATAAAAATCTCTTAGAAAAGCTAGGGTAAGTCATTATTCTGCATTAATAGAAGAGAACAAGAATAATCCCAGGTTTCTTTTCAGTACTGGAACCAGGCTGTCAGGACTCTGTCGCCTGATTGCTGGGGTCTTTCTGCAAATGTGGGGGTTCCCCCTATAGTTGAAAGTGCTATGAGATGACTGTTGTTGCGAAATAGTGCTATATAAATAAAGTTGAATTGAATTCATTATTGATCATCTATTGATAATTTTTATGTATTATCTATTTTTCTGAGAATTGCAAATTATTTTGCTAGTTAATTACTTTGATACCCCCTTTTTTGATGCATGGAGACGCACATGCAGCAAAGTTACAGGGTATTTGTTTAATTCTTTTACTGAAAGGAAGTGTGTTACCACCTTTAATTTAGATGAAAATTTGTGGGTAGTACAGCTCCTTCAAAATGAGATTTCAATAATCATGGCTTCTATCCATGGACTTTTATCCAGGACTTTGTGGACTGGTGCCATCGGAACTGCCTCCAGATCAACGCGAGGAAAACTAAGGAGCTGGTGGTGGACTGCCGCAGGCATGGGCAGCCCCTCACAGCACCAGTAAATATACAGGGAACAGACATCGAGATGGTGACATCCTACAAGTACCTGGGTATTCATCTGAACAATAAACTAGACTGGTCACACAATACTGACGCACTCTACAAGAAGGGACAGCGCAGGCTGTTCCTGCTGAGGAGACTCAGGTCTTTTGGTGTACAAGGGGCGCTGCTGAAGACATTCTATGACACGGTGGTGGCATCAGCCATCACTTTTGGAGTGGTCTGCTGGGGCAGTGGCATTACTGCAGCCGATAGGAAGAGACTGAACAAACTGATCAAGAAAGCTAGCTCTGTCCTGGGGCAGCGCCTTGATCCGATGGAGGAGATAGGAGAGAGAAGGACGGTGGCTAAACTGTCATCTCTGCTGGAGTCCGAGTTCCACCCTATGCAGGACATACTGGATGCACTGAGGAGCTCATTTAGCAGCAGACTACATCATCCCAGGTGCACAACCGAGAGGTTTCGTAGGTCCTTCCTACCAACGGCTGTCAGACTGTACAACCTAAGCAGGGCTGCTCGCAGAGATAGCAAAAAGACGTAACAACTAATAGTTTTTTGAATGCAAAAGATGCAATAGACTTACACAATGGTCCTCTCCGGCATACAACTAGGAACATACCGGTCGCTATGGAGGGTGAGAATATGTATGGGCACATAATCATACCATGTAGGATAACTAAATAGACGGTTATGCTGTTTCATCCCACCTAGCAACAATGCTCTGCACTGTGTGTGTTTATATATTTACATATTTATTCCATCTAGCTACAATGCTCTGCACTGGGTGTGTTTATATTTATATATCTCTATATTTATTCCATCTAGCTACAATGCTCCGCACTGTGTTTTTATATATCTACATATTATTCCATCTAGCTACATTGCTCCGCACTGTGTGTGTTTATATACTTGCATATTTATTCCACCTAGCTGCAATGCTCCGTACTGTGGGTGTTTATATATTTACATATTTATTCCATCTAGCTACAATGCTCTGCACTGTGTGTTCATATATTCATACATTTATTCCATCCAGCTACAATGCTCTGCACTGTGTGTCTGTGTGTGTGTGTGCGTGTATATATATTTTATAGTAATATGTACATATGTATATTAGCTGCTCTTGCTTGCTTGTTTTTTTTTTGCCTTCTGATTGTTGCTCTGAGTGTTGCTATCCCTGTGCTGTTGCAATCCTGGAATTTCCCCGTTGTGGGACTAATAAAGGCTTATCTTATCTTATCTTATCTTATCTTATCTTCTTTTGTGACGTCTCTTGAACTAATTTACAAATTCCATTTAAGAAAAACAAAATAGCTGTTTGTGCAGATTTGATATAAGTTAACATTGTTAAATAAGGTCAGTTTGTCCAATTGAACACAGATAGGTTGACTTTGTATAAATGAATAAAGATTGCGTCACACTCTTTCAGTCAGTGGAAAGGTGGACATTTTGCCTAATTAGAATTTGGTTTAATTTTGTACAAGGAATGCCTCATTTTATACATTCCTTGGTAAATTATGGGGTGGAATGTAGTCCCGAGGCCCAGCTTGGCCACGGATCGGGAAACCACATTCCTTATTATTGTCACATTTCTGAAATATGATGCTGTCACACCATTATGTGGTGAGTAACATCAAATGTATCCTGCAGTGCAAAATCATACAAAATCATATAAACATTACATTTGTAAAGTCAGAGTCATTTAAATCAGTATACCTTATGTCATTTACAATGTCATACAAAGTCATACTTAGCTTCAAAAATGCTTATCGATTTAGGCGTCCTTTCTCCTGTGGTCAGTCAATGTCAATGTCAGTTATTATTTTTATTATTTTTTTTACGTATTGCATATGTCACTAAAGATTTATTAAATTAAAAGGTAATTGATAGGATATTTTCAGATTGCATTGATTATTCATGATTTTAATGCTATATTATTCTATTTTATATTATAATTGTATCTGGTGCATATAATGAGCCAATGTCTGATTCACTGTATTTTTCCATTGTCTCAGAGCTTGAAAAGACTGTTTTTCAGTGTGAGATTAGGTTAAACAAGATTGTAAATAATGACGAAGGTTTCATTGTTTTATCATACCAAGCTGTACTATACTGTATGCCTGAAGTTAGGGTGACAGCTTGACCAGGTCATGCAGCAGAATGTTCAGCGCTGACCATAGATTAGAAGCTCCAGATGGTGGCTCCAGCCAGTCTAGCTTAGATAAGGTCAGGGCCTTGAACACATGTTAGGGAGCTGGTGTCAGCAGGCTCTGAGGCAATAATGATGATTTTATGATTCCTTGTTAATTTGGCAAATCTAATTCCCGGTGAAAGCTGAAAAAATATTTCTGAATGCTTTCCCTTTCCTTTTGAAAACAAAGAATAAGGAATAGCAGAAAAACCTTTAAATCACACCTAAAGCTTCCACAATTTGAATGTGAGTTCACTACTTCCAACAAGTATTCACTAAATATTCTATGAATCAATTAAGGTTTTACCAATTGACAAGGGTAATCACTTAGTTTAAAATTATATTCAAACAAAACAATATCCTATATTAAAAGCCTTAGACCAGTGTTGCATTTTAGAATGAATAACTGTAGATATAAACCTAATCTCTGTTTTCAAAAATTTATGACACAAGCCCACAGAATGTAGTGTGGTTTTTTTTTTTTTTTTGAAGGCTGATTCTGTCTATTCTTATCTAGGTCAGATTGACACAACCCAATAATCAGTCTCAGTATCTATCAAAATTCTTGTGGTATTTCTGTCTTTTCTGTTCATAAATTTACCATCTCCCAATAATAAAAACTTCATCCTCATCTTGCTATTTTCTCCAGGAGGGAAAAAGTCAGGCCTAAGGTCGAAATGTAAATAAGATTGCATATGTCATTTATTAAAAGGTGAGTATAGTATTATTATAAACAAAGCAACAATATAACATACAATTACCAAGACCTTTGATTGATAATCCGTAGCCTCTGGCAAATCATATGCACAAACACATTAATTATCAATCTCTTTTGAACCTCTATGCTTTAAATCATATAATATAGGGTAAACATAAAGCCTTCAGTGATTAGGCATTATTAAATGACATCATGATATTGTAATATTCAATTAATTTCATCATTGTCATGCTGGTAACATTGATTAAGATGTAAACATTTATACTTAACTTTGTGTTTGATGTGCATGTGGTCATGTTGTCATGTCCTGGGTCCTTTTTCCCTGTAAAGTGCACTATTTGTTACGACCCGAGTGCTGGGTTCTGATCGCGCTCAGGCTAAGTTCAACTCGCTGCCGGCCTTGACAGATGTGGGTTGTATTCTGGTCTCACCGGGCTCTTATTGTGAAGGTGCTGGGTGGGGCTTCCGCCTGTTAAGTCTGGTCAGCTGTGTGTCATTACTGCTCGTTAGTGTTCGCCTTCATAAAGCCGGCACTAGCGACAGTAATGCTGCAGGAGTATTGTCAGACGTTGTCAGACATTGTCAACATCTTGTCCGTTATGGTCTACACCTCGTCAAGCTTTGTCAATGCGTCGTTAGACCTTCATGTCAGGTTCGTGATTCTCATGTCATAGTTTAGCTCGTAGTGGCTGGGGTCAGCCCTGCGAGCCCATGTATTGATTCGTGTGTGTTTTTGCCGAGAGCGGCTCACAGTCTTGTCCTGTCTTGTGTGTGTTTATAAACCATCATCGCAAAACTCACTGGTGGACTCTTGGCGTCTTATGGTGATCCGCGAGGATCACCGCATGACACTATTATGTTTCAGTCAAAGAAAAAAGGTCAGTAATACATCAAAAATTGCTTTTAAAAATATGTAAATAATTTATCACATACGCAACATTAGTTAAAACCCGCAAAGTTAGATTGAAAAAGTAAAACCCCAAAACTTTGCTAAAATACCCATATCTAGATTACTTCTCTTTTCATTCCCCGTCACAGATCAGCACCCACACAGCCTGGTTTTATTCTCCCTTTTTTTCTAAAACAACCACACACACACAAACACAGAATTGCTCCACTCTCCACAAGGTCGAAGCAGCAACCTTCTGGAAAGTCAAAACAAACTGCAGCTGTCTCTAACACCCACAAAAAATAAAATAATTGTGTTTCTCATTGTCCATTTTAACGTTATCCGGTTCTGTTGCCATTTAATCCAACCGTCTTTAAATATTATAGTCTAATATCAATATCTTATAACATAGAATAAAATTATTATTATGATTTTATTTATTTCCACTTCCTCACGACAATATTGCCTCACACATCACCGTGTTTTTTACTATAATTAGTTTAGTTATATTATTATATATCACCTATGAACCGATCGTCCCTATCGAGTAACTTAAAACTTATGCATTTATTTCACACACAGTAGGTCCCTATCTAATGCGGTAAGACCAACTATGTTTTAGAGATGCACCCTTTGCAGTTTTTCTCAAGGAGTTTCAACCTTTTTGGTCTGAGCTAAAATACGCTAGGGGTGCCAACTCTACTTTTTGAAATCAAGCGATGATCTCAAGGGGTTTAAACCTTTTGGCAAAGCTATGTACCAGCCGAATAACACCTCTTTTTCGGTAACCCTATATCAGTCACCCCGGGGTTTGAACCTTTTATTCAGGCTGTACAATGCAAAACGGGTAATTCTACTTTCCATTGATCTCAATAAATACTTGCCACTGCGGGGTTTAAACCGATTACCCAAGCAACAAACGCAAACGGGGTAACTCTACTTTTCAGTGACCTCAAATAAATACTTGTCACTGCGGGGTTTAAACCGATTACCCAAGCTCTCTCCAACTCTACTTTCTGGAACAGTTTCAATGCGTATAACTACTTCCACAGAGTTTAAGCCGTTTGGAGATTTCATCAAACTCAGAAAATATATCTCTTAAAACAACATATAAATTCAAGACCATATCTCAGTTTCATTCCACAAATAAAATCACACGTGCATGAGTATTTAATCTCTACAGAAAGGGCTGTCCCCAAAGGGACAAGCAGAAATTTATTGAAAAAGGTTTTCTGCTCACCTCTTATCATGTTGCGGCCGCCAGTGCGTAGAGAAAAAATCCTCACACCATTTACAAAACAAAAACTAAAATTTAGCCTCGAAACCGGGAGGAAACACCAAATTGTTGAGTCTAAAATACCTTAAACCCCAGTTCTTTGATACGACAGCCAAATAACCAGGCTGAGAGATGAAGTACATTTTCACTGGATTTACTGAAAGTGAGATATGGAATTACAGCAGCGCTGGGACACTCCTGTTAGGCAATTCCTCGAGAGAGTGTGCCACCCCAAAATGGAACCCTATAGTTTTTATAGCCTAACCACCCCCTCATGCAAGAGGGGAGGGGTTTTATCTCATTGTATCTGTAACATATTTTAGGCTTACGTGTCAGCTCAGCTGTGTACAGAGATGATTCTAACTGATTTCAATGAATGAATTATGGGGTGTAATCTAAACTCGGCAGTGTAGCGTGCAAAGCAAGCAGATAAAGAAGTGTGAGAGAGAGAGACAGAGAAATCAAGTCATTTTATCAACAGCCAGTATAGTGTTTATAGTATGTATTCATGGTCTTTTAATACACATACAAGTATTCATTTATTATTTATACACCTTTATTATTATTTACAAAAAATATAATTATAATAATAATGCATCAGATTTATATAGCGCTTTATCATAGACGCTTTACAAGTAGATACATTATTCATTCACTCCAGACAGACAATGGTAGTGGCAAGCTACTACTGTAGCCACAGCTGCCCTGGGGCAGGCTGACGGAAACGTGGCTGCCAATCCGCACCAACGGCCTCTCCGGCCACCACCGAACATTTATACATTTATACACATTCATACCCAGTGTTATGGGCACTGGAGGCAATGCGGGTGAAGTGTCTTGCCCAGGGACACAACGGCAGGATATCTGGGGAGAGCAGGATTCGAACCGCCAACCATCGGGTTATTAGACGAAGGAGCCATAGGTAGGCAACCCCCAGGCACTATGCTCAGAATGATTGAATGAGGGATAATTGTGTTTGATTCTCATTTATTGTTATGTAGCTTGTCTGCCTATCAATCTAGGTTCAGCGCTATCTCTCAGCCCCATACTTGCCCAGACGAGATGACCCTCAAGATTACTGGAAACAACATGTCACTATATTCCCTCACCTGTTCCAGCTGGGCAGTGAGGAGTGGCGACCCCTGCCCCGTATTAGCTTTGTAAAGCGACTGAGATGTGGTCGCTTGCCTCATAGGCGACCAAATAATAATAATAATAATGTTCCAGTGGACCAAGACGTATCTCTCCATTCCAGCTACATCAGTCCCTTGTGAGAGAATATTCTCAAAAGCAGGAGAGATTTTTAACAAGGGGAGAAACCATCTTAAGTCCGAGCACTGTTGAACAGATTGTTTTTCTGAATAAAAATATTTGAATGTACACAAGCACCCTCTACAAATACTAATTAATTCATACAAATAAAACTATAAACCCAAACAAAACACCAAATGTTAAAAGATAAAAACACACACGAAAACACTCAACTGTTTGAGTGTAGTATTATAACATTTGGCCACCAGATGTCGCTGTGAGGAGATGTTTCAAATGTTCTGAAAGATCGATTCTTTTTCTGAATCAGTTGTTCCAAATGATTCAATCTCTTGAACGTTCCATTTCTGCCATCACTAGCTCAACGTCCTGCTCCTACATTTTCTTTTTCTCTAGCCAACAGCATGCTCCCATCAGGCAGGAATCTCTCGGACTGCCATAGCACCTTTTACGCTACAACCAGGAGCTGCATACCCTCAATTAAAACAGATGGTAACAATTACCAATTAGGGAAGACACAAGAGTAAACAAAACATTTCAAATTAAAAGCACACAGGTTAAAATATAAAAACTACAAAAAAACATGCAAAATTATAAATGAGAAAAAGCTTAAAACCATGTACCCCCCTCAAAAAAAACAAAACAAAACAAAAACAACACAATATAATGCTTCCACTTCATGACATTGTCATGGTCTGAGCGCTGATTCTGTCCATGCTCAGGTTGTTCAGTATTTTCCCCATGTCACCATATTTCGGGCTGTGTTTATGGCCTCTAGGGCTTTTATTATGACAGCGTCACGGTGGGACTTCCAGCTGTCAGAGTCGGAAAGTTTAATTCCTAGTCTGTGTATATCGTTACAGTGTCTTCGCCTAAGCAACTGTTTGTGTTTTTGCCCCACGTGGCTGTTTATTTGTCATTTGTAGTTCTTGTTAATAAATACAGTGTGGTAAAAAAGTATTTATCCAGCCACCAATTGTGCAAGTTCTCTCACTTAAAAGATGAGAGAGGTCTCCAATTTTCATCATAGGTATACCTCAACTATGAGAGACAAAATAAGAAAAAAAAATCCAGAAAATGACATTGAAGGATTTTTAAAGAATTAATTGGTAAATTCCTCAGTAAAATAAGTATTTGGTCAATAACAAAAGTTCATCTCAATACTTTGTTATATACCTTTTGTTGGCAGTGACAGAGGTCAAACGTTTTCTGTAAGTTTTCACAAGGTTTTCACACACTGTTGCTGGTATTTTGGCCCATTCCTCCATGCAGATCTCCTCTAGAGCAGTGATGTTTTGGGGCTGTCACTGGGCAACACAGACTTTCAACTGCCTCCAAAGATTTTCTATGGGGTTGAGATCTGGTTCCAAGGTTGTCATAGCCAGGAGCGGTACTGGGGTTAAGCTCCCAGTGCTCATAAAATGCTCCTTACGTCGTACGTCTCGAAAAGCCTCTGACAACTAAGTCCAACTCCTAGCCTGCCCGTGTGGTTTAGTCTCTAAGCCCGGCGGAACTGCTTTTACTAATAGGAGAAGGGGCGAGGGCGGATCTCTGGCGCCTTAAAACCAGATGCTTCGGGTAGATGGTGGCTCGTCAACCTGGGAAGGTAGCCCATCTAGGGGAAGGTAAACCCTGATTTCAAACCTCCGCTGCCTTGCGGCACACCCGGTCAAGGGAAAGGCTTCGGGAGTCAACCCTGAGGAAAAATCCGGAGTCGGAGCCCCTAAGGCAGTTCTCTGTTGTGCTCAACATCGTTCTGGCAGCTCCTGCGATGGCGCTGGTGCCAAACTATAGCAGCCCTGCTGTTCCTTTGGATTCATCAGTGACGTGGAGAGGGGGGACATGCTGCATGGGTAACATCTTGTCTTCCATATCTTCCTGCCCAGGCTTGAATCCTACCAACGCCCAACGGTGGAAGGTAGAACACCGGTGCACATCAGCCTGTTCAGCCGCAGGCGGTGCTGTTCCAGCAGAGTAGACGTTTAGGATTCTCTTCCATGGTCATCATAGACCGACGGAGGCCGACGAGATCTGGAGACTGGCTAGGCCACTCCAGGACCTTGAAATGCTTCTTACGAAGCCACTCCTTTGTTGCCCGGGTGGTGTGTTTGGGATCATTGTCATGCTGAAAGACCTAGCCACGTTTCATCTTCAATGCCCTTGCTGGTGGAAGGATGTTTTCACTCAAAATCTCACGATACATGGCCCCATTCATTCTTTCCTTTACATGGATCAGTCGTCCTGGTCCCTTTACAGAAAAACAGCCCCAAAGTATGATGTTTCCACCCCCATGCTTCACAGTAGGTATGGTGTTCTTTCTCCTCCAAACACGACAAGATGAGTTTTTACCAAAAAGTTCTATTTTGGTTTCATCTGACCATATGACATTCTCCCAGTCCTCTTCTGAATCATCCAAATGCTCTCTAGCAAACTTCAGACGGGCCTGGACATGTACTGGCTTAAGCAGGGGGACACGTCTAGCACTGCAGGATTTGAGTCCCTGGCGGCGTAGTGTGTTTCTGATGTAGCCTTTGTTACTTTGTTTCCAGCTCTCTGCAGGTCATTCTCTAGGTCCCCCCATGTGGTTCTGGGATTTTTGCTCACCGTTCTCGTGATAATTTTTACCCCACGAGGTGAGATCTTGCGTGGAGCCCCAGATCGAGGGAGATTATCAGTGGTCTTGAATGTCTTCCATTTTCTAATAATTGCTTCCACAGTTGATTTCTTCACACCAAGCTGCTTACCTATTGCAGATTCAGTCTTCCCAGCCTGGTGCAGGTCTACAATTTTGTTTCTGGTGTCCTTTGACAGCTCTTTGGTCTTGGCCATAGTGGAGTTTGGAGTCTGACTATTTGAGGTTGTGGACAGGTGTCTTTTATACTGATAACGAGTTCAAACAGGTGCCATTAATCCAGGTAACAAGTGGAGGACAGAGGAGCCTCTTAAAGAAGAAGTTACAGGTCTGTGAGAGCCAGAAATCTTGCTTGTTTGTAGGTGACCAAATACTTATTTTACAGAGGAATTTACCAATTAATTCATTAAAAATCCTTCAATGTGATTTTCTGGATTTTTTTTCTCATTTTGTCTCTCATAGTTGAGGTATACCTATGATGAAAATTGGAGACCTCTCTCATCTTTTAAGTGGGAGAACTTGCACAATTGGTGGCTGACTAAATACTTTTTTGCCCCACTGTATGCAAACTCATCGGCTGGCCTATAGTGTCTCATTAATGGCCCGCGAGGGCCATCCATGACAGTAGGTCGCAGCCAAAATGAGATGCCGGTCACCGTGAGTTTGTGTTGGGCTTGTAGTTTTTCCTTTTTCGTTTTTCCATGTACCAGCGTGTTAGGAGATGATGTTGCCATCATGCCGGCTGCGGAGCCCGCCGCAGTGCAAACCAGGAATGGACCTCCATCTAATTGAACCTGGATCGTCGAAGTCCTGGACAACGGTGGAGCCCGAGATCAGGCAAGTGCTCTATTTTTTCTTTCTCTTCTCTTTTCTGGAGCATTATTGCCTGTCTCTCGGGGAAACGAGCCGGGTGCAGCCGATCGCTGCATCTGAGCTTGTCTCGCAGGGCTCTGCTGCTGCCGGTGATCCTGATCCCGGTCCTTTCTCTTCCCCTGAGCCTTCTCCCAGGGTCACCGGTGACGAGCCTGTTCCGGTTGTTGTCTTGGAGATTCCAGGTTCGTGCTCGGAGGTCATCCCTGGTGCTGCGCCGGCCCAGTCGGGGTCCGTCGTGGGTGCAGTGCTGTCCCAGTTGGGGTCCAGCAAGGGCGCAGCGCCGGTTCGGTTCAAGTTTGGAGAAGGAGCTGCAGATCCTCCGCCATCTGACGCTGGACTGGCCCCTCATCCTTCCCCCAATCCCTTTCTTCATCCACCGGGTGCCGTTGGGGTTCCCCAGATTCGGCTTGGTTTTCCCTTGCTATCCCTCTCGGTAGGGAGGCTGCCAGTGAGTTCTCCCCTTTGGTTCTGGTGTCCTAAGGATGCGGGTCAGCTGCCCGGGAGACTGCTTCACCGGTTTGGCGTTCTGGGTCAGCCACCTGACGGACTGCCCTGTTTGTTCGGCGACCTGGTCTGGCCGCCAGAGGTACTGTTTGTCCGGGCCTGGGACTGGGGTTAGACCACCCAAACTGTTTCTTTTTCCCCTGCCAGCGATCTGGACTCTGGATGCGGGTAGCCAACCCAAACTGTTTTGTTTTTGTTTTTTTTTTGTGCTCTTCCTGCCGACATCCCTGTGTTTTTGTTTTTTTTTTTCTGTAATTTGAAGGGATGTTCTTTTTATTGTTTTTTGTCTTTACCTGTTGTTAATAGTGGACTATATTTGTAGTATTGCTGCTCTACTGTGTAGCTTTTGAGTGTTTTTTTGTTTTTTTTGTTTGGTGTTTATAGGGCACGGTATGTTTTTGTAATGTACCTGTATTTTAGTTTTCTTGTTCCTCTGTAGTTGAGAGATGCTCTTTTGTTTTTGTCTTTGCCTGTGTATAATAGTGGTGTCATGGTCCATGTGCTGACTCTGTCTGCACTCGGGCTGTGCGGTAGTTCTCCGTTCTCCCCTCTGGTGCACCTCTAGACTTTTATTATGACAGCATCTCAGCGGGGCTTCTGGCTGTCAGTGGAGCCCCGCTGGACGGCCTGATTTCAATCAGCTGATGATCCTTCATCAGCTGATTAATCTGTTAAGTACTATTTAAGGGAGCAGCTCTGTTTGCTCGGGGCTGCAACCTCGTCTGCCTTCCAGTCTGGCTTCCCTAACCCTGAAGCCAGTTCTTCCCAGCGTTCAGGTTCCGTCCCGCTGATTATATGTAAGTGTCTTGTCTTTATTTGTGTTTTGCCACACGAGGCTCATTATTTTGTCATTCTGCCTTTATTTAATAAACGTACAAACTCAACGGCTGCCTACAGCATCTCATTGATGGCTCGTGAGGGCCATCCATAACAGTAGGTCGCAGCCCAAAGAGACGCTGGTGACCGTGAGTTTGTTTAATTGGACTTGAAGTTCCCCTATTCAGCATACCAGTGTGCTGGGAGATGGCACCGCCGCTCAAGGGCTAAGCTACGAGCCTGGGCTACGAGCTAATCATGGCTCTCATCGAGATCGACGGGATCCTCTCCAATGCTTGCAGCATCCCTTCCCCAGCGGCTCGCGCTGGTACCTGGACCTCGCTGAGGCAACCATCAACCACCATCCTCGCCACGCTGACCATCCTGAGATCACAGCAAGGAGGGCGGACATCGCTGCGCAATGGGAGAAGCTCCGTGGGCTGGAGGGAAACTCCGGCAGGAAGCCGAAGAGGAGGCATCCTCGCTCCTCGCTTTGGGATCCCGTTCCTGTCCCCGTTCCAGTCCAGAAATTTGCACTGCCCAGGGGTGATCCCCTAAGGAGTGAGATGTCAGTCGGTCTTCCCCCGGAGAAGTTACAACTGTCAGCTGTTTCCATCTGGGACCGAGTGGCTGCAGCTCTCTCCGCCGTCCACCCCACGCAGATCATTAAGCATGTGATGGCGGCAGTCAGCCTGGTGGAGAGGAATCCTGAGCTAAGGGATTATCCAGAGTACGCCGACCTGCTCGCCTCTGTTTCCGCGCAGGAGCAACGTTTCCCTAACCTCTCCTTCGCCTTGCCCTCTGCTGGTAACCGTCGTCACACAGCCAACAGTAAGACTCAGCGAGAACACTGTCCGGATCCTGTTCCGGGTCGTCGGAGGAACTCTACCTCCCAGTCAGCTGCCTCTTCTGCGTCTCGTCAGGAGGGAATTCCTGCAGCCTCTCCCCCCGGGTCATCCTTCCCTGCTGTCCCGTCAGCTCCTCGTGCCCGGATTGCCTCAGCTGTCATCCCCTCCTCCTCAATGTCTTCCTCGGCTGCTGTGAGTGCCATGAGTCCTGCTTCGGTGAAGTCCGTCGTCGGTCCATCGTGAGTGGCTCCTCCTCGTCCTTCCAAGGGGCCCTCCGTCACCATCCAGTGGGGAAAGGGAGGAACGAAGTCCACTGCAGCGGGTTCTATAGGGCCTCTACGGATCAGGCAAGTGACTTTTCATTCTGTTCCCTCATTGGGTGAATTGCCTTGCTTGATTCCTGGGGGTGGAGTTCGGGGTTCACTGTCCCCTGAACTTCCTCCACCCGCTGCAGTAACTAGTAATGGACCTGCTACCTTTGTGTCTCCTTCCCCTGAGCGTTCCACGGCGCCAGGCCTACGCCACTGGATGAGGAGGGAGCCTGTGGCCCTGGAGAGCCTGGTTCCAGCCCCGCAGCCACATCATGGGCAGAAGAGGAGAGCGGACTGCAGTTTGGAGCCTGTGCCGACGACAAAGCGTCCCCGGGTCTCCATGGAAGAGCTGTCCGATTCAGCAGGTCGAGGATCTCCTGCCACCACGCCATATGGGTCGTCGCCGTGGTCATCAGCGTTGGAGGGTCCTCAGGCTGTGGGAACCATCGTGCCAGCTGTGGGGCCCGCCGTAGCCGAGTGGGAGCCAGAGGACTTATTACTAACTACTAACTAACCTGCACTTATATAGCGCTTTTCTAGTCACAAAGACCACTCAAAGTGCTTTCACTAGTACTAACCCTCTATTCTTAGGGCCCATAGGAGACAGATAAAGGACGTCCTTCTGCTTTCTGCTTTCTGAACCCGGATTGTCGAAGTCCTGGACAGCGGCAGAACTCGAGTGCAGGCAAGTGCTCTATTTTGTCTTCCTTCTATCTGTTCTAGAGCATTTTTGCCTGTCTCTCAGGGAGACGAGCCAGGTGCAGCCATCCACTGCAGCCGAGCTCGTCTCACTGGGCTCCGTCGCTACCGGTGATCTTGATCCCAGTTCTTCTTCTTCTCCTGAGCCTTCCCCCAGGGTCACTGGTGCGGAGTCAATCCCGGTCACTGTACTGGAGGTTCCGGATTCGGGTTTGGAGGCCGTCCCTGGTGCTGCGCCGACCCAGTCGGGGTGCATCGCGGGTGCGGCATTGACCCAATCGGGGTCCGACGTGGGTGCAGCCACGACCCAATCGGGGTCCATTGCGGCTGCAGCATTTACCCAATGGGGGTCCATCGTGGGTGCTGCTCCGGCCCAATCGGGGTCCGTCGTGGATGCAGCGCTGACCCAATCAGGCTCCAGCAGGAGCGCAGTGCCGGTTCGGTTCAAGGTCGGTGAGGGAGCTGCAGATCCTCTGCCGTCTGACGCCGGACTGGTCCTTCATCCTTCCCCCAATCCTTCTCCACCGGGTGCCATTGGGGTTCCCCGTAATCAGCTCGGCTCTCCCCCGCTATTCCTCTCAGCAGGGGGGCCATCTCCGTATTCTCCCCTGTGGGCCTGGTGCCTGAATGACGCGGGTCGGCCGCCTGGGAGTCTGTTTCGCCTGTTTGGTGTTCTGGGTCGTCCACCCGACAAACTTTTCCTTCCGTTCGGCAATCTGGCCCGGCCGCCAGAAGTACTATGTTTCCTGGCCTGGGACTGGGGTAGGCTGCCCGAACTGTTCCTTTTCCCCCTGCCAGCGATTTGGACGCTAGATGCAGGGTGGGCCCCCGTACTATTTGCTTTCATGCTGTTGTGCTCTGCCTGCTGTCATCCCTGGTTTTTTTGTCTCTGCTCTTCTGTAACCTTTTGGGATGTGCCGGTGTTTTTTGTTATTGAACTGTGTATTTCACCGCTCCTTAGCGTGTGTTTTTTTTTTTTTTTCCCTATCTTGTGATTGTTCTTTCCGTAGGCTGGGAGATGTCCTTTTGTTGCCTGTAATAGTTTATTTGAATGGATTTAAACTGTAGGTTTTCGATGCTATTTTGTGTTTTTTTTTTCCTCCCTCCCTTCCTCTGTTGAAGGATGATATGTGTTTCCTCTGGACCTGTGTATCTTGGTCTATAGACCTGGGATTTCTGTTTGTGGCCTGTAGGCGTAGTGTTCCCTTATTCGCATTTATTATTATTTCTGTTGTCCACCTGTGCATTATGGAGTATTTTTTGTGTTTTTCCCATGCTATTTTCTGTCTTCACCCTTGTCACCAGGGTCTAACCCTCCTTAGCCTTTTCCCCCTCCTCCACCCCTCCCCCCCCGGGGGCGGTCCTGTTGACCTTTCAGGTGGGGGGGTTCGGTGTTCCACGGCGTCTAGAATCCACGTCGTGAACGGGGCAACTATCATGGTCCGTGTGCTGACTCTGTCTGCACTCGGGCTGTGCAGTAGTTCTCCGTTCTCCCCTCTGGCGCACCTCTAGACTTTTATTATGACAGCGTCTTGGCGGGGCTTCCGGCTGTCAGTGGAGCCCAGCTGGACGGCCTGATTCCAATCAGCTGATGATCCTTCATCAGCTGATTAATCTGTTAAGCACTATTTAAGGGAGCAGCTCTGTTTGCTCAGGGCTGCGACCTCGTTTGCCTTCCAGTCTGGCTTCCCTAACCCTGAAGCCAGTTCTTCCCAACGTTCAGGTTCCGTCCCCGCTGATTATAAGATAAGATAAGATAAGATAAGATAAGCCTTTATTAGTCCCACAACGGGGAAATTCCAGGATTGCAACAGCACAGGGATAGCAACACTCAGAGCAACAATCAGAAGGCAAGAAAAAAAAAACAAGCAAGCAAGAGCAGCTAATATACATATGTACATATTACTATAAAATATATATATACACACACACACACAGACACACAGTGCAGAGCATTGTAGCTGGATGGAATAAATATATGAATATATGAACACACAGTGCAGAGCATTGTAGCTAGATGGAATAAATATGTAAATATATAAACACCCACAGTACGGAGCATTGCAGCTAGGTGGAATAAATATGCAAGTATATAAACACACAGTGCGGAGCAATGTAGCTAGATGGAATAATATGTAGATATATAAAAGCACAGTGCGGAGCATTGTAGCTAGATGGAATAAATATATAGATATATAAATATAAACACACCCAGTGCTGAGCATTGTAGCTAGATGGAATAAATGTATGTATATATGTTATACATATGTTATATGTAAGTGTCTTGTCTTTATTTGTGTTTTGCCACACGAGGCTCATTATTTTGTCATTCTGCCTTTATTTAATAAACGTACGAACTCAACGGCTGCCTGCAGCGTCTCACTGATGGCTCGTGAGGGCCATCCATAACAAGTGGACTATAATTGTAGTATTGCTGCTTCTCTGTAGTTTTTGAGGGTTTTTTTTTTGGTGTAGAATTTTCCTTTTTTGGTTCTCTCCCTCCTGGCCTATTTCCCCCTCCAGCCTCCCTGGGTTGGCTCTGGTAATCTTTTAGTTGTTGGTGGTGGTGGTGGGGGGGGGGGGGGGCTTGGATGTCACATTTGCACCTGGAATGCGCCTTTTAATCGGGAAGTACTGTCATGGCCTGAGTGCTGATTCTGTCCGCGCTTGGGTTGTTCAGTATTTTCCCCGTGTCATCCCATTTTGGGCTGTGTTTATGGCCTCTAGGGCTTTTATTGTGACAGCGTCACGGCGGGACTTCCGGCTGTCAGAGTCGAGCTGCGTCGTGACAGCTGATTCACATTCCTTTGATTATTTTCTCATTTCCTGATTACGGTTGTACCTTATTTAACCTCTTGCACTCTGGTCAATTTCCCTAAAAATGCCTAAAAATAACGTACCCAAAGTAAATCAAAAGCTGTTCTTCAACCCTTTGCAGCATCTTCATGGGGTTGGTCTCATTTAAAAGAAAACACTTTGAATTTTTTGGCAAAACAGTCATAATCTCTCTAAGTGCTCCTGCCACTGAGTAACAGTCATCTAAACATACTGAACTTGAAGAAAATAAAGTTTGCCTGGGTGTTTTTTTTAGATACAAATGCTTGCAAATAACACACAGCTGTCAGATATGGGCTGGAAAATGCAACAGAAATGTAGAACGAAGTGTTATCCAGCTGAGGTCAAAATTTTGTAACAATTCCACAAAAAATGAATATATTACACAGCTTTTTTCTCAGGTTGTTCCCAGGCGTTTTTGAACTGTGCCAAATTGTGCCAAATGGCACAGTTTGGAAAAACGTCTGTAACTTTTGAGTGATTCTATATAGAAGCTTGATCTTGGACTCTAATGAAAGGTGACACTCAGGGCTGTGCGTGTGTTTGGAGGGGGGTTGTTTATTCATTCATGAATGAATGAATGAACAAACAAGCCCCCCCCCACACAAAGAAGCATGCCACGTAAAAAATGTGGGGCTTTTTTTTACAAGAAAAAATAACCTACAGTGCAATAAAAATTTGTAGAGGATAACAACTCCCCCCCCCCCCCGCTACAGAGGAGCACGGCGCAAGGTCCGGTCAGTGCGCCGCGGTCCATCATGTGGCGATGACGCACAGTTGTAATTTACCGATCGGTCAAAAGTCATTTTAATGACTGTTTTCAGTGATAAAGAATAATTTAGCTTATAACACTTACCTGTCCACAACGCAGTGTCGCTGGCGAACATCTGTTCCTCATTGTCAGACGAACATGACGCTGGTCCGCTTGTTACGACTCGTGGTTCTGGTCACGCGACCCGGTCAAACCATGATTCCATGATTGCGGTTTTGGCAAACAATTTTTCAAAACAAATAAGAGCAGTGGTAATAAAAAAAGACTGGCGAACGCTACCGTTACACACAGCGGCTTACACAAAACAGATTTTACGCACGGGACGCACGCTTTCAATTGTCAAACTTCTCTGCTTCAATTGGCTCGCTGTATTCGCAGCCGTTGGTAGGCAGGTCCTTCTTGCTAGGTTTTCAGTCATTGGTTCTTCAAGGTTTCAGAAACCCAATTCAAGGCTCTTATTAGTCAAATGAGAGGTCAGTCAAATCTAAACCAATCAAAGCACTCCTTTGGCTTTCTGTTTGCGGCTGTGTCTGTAGTGGAAGAACGGAAATGCAGCTTTTTTTTTTTTTCAGTGCGCTTTGAGACGCACAGTGCGCACTAGGACGCATGAGGACGCAGAGGCGTGATCGCCCGCAGTATCCCGGAGTGTAAGAGGTTAAGGGAGCAGCTGAGGTTTCTCCTGGCTGCAACCTCGCATAACGTTGGTTCCCCACAACGTTTGGCTGGAGTCTCTAACCCCGGCTCCAGTCACCCTTTGATTCATTGTGTTTCCCTAAGTTTAATTCCTAGTCTGTGTATATCGTTACAGTGTCTTCGCCTAAGCCACTGTTTGTGTTTTTGCCCCATGTGGCTGTTTATTTGTCATTTGTAGTTCTTGTTAATAAATATGCAAACTCATCGGCTGGCCTATAGCGTCTCATTAATGGCCCGCATGGGCCATCCATGACAGACATCCCCCTTACTTTTTTGTTGGCAGTCCCTGCAACATATTCAGTCCATGCCACAATGCCTAAGTCCATAAAATAGCCAGTGCTGCAAATGTGCCACGGATGTCCCACAAGGAGAGGATCACGTTCACCCATCAGCTATATCCCCCATTACTCTTACCCAACAGTCACATCACTAGAGTGGAACAGCAAGCATATTAACCACACACTCAGGGTCATATGGTGTCCACTTCAGGCATAGCCTTTCTTTGTGCTTTGTCCTCGCACTACTGCCTAGCAGCTTCTTTGGGCCCACCATACCCCATCTGTGTGTAACCATCCTTCATGTCTGTTATGGCCCTGGCTGTTTGTTTTTTTTCTGTGTTCTGTTTTGGTACTTTTCTGCTTCAGTGAGTCATTTTTACCGTAGAGGATCTTTGGCAGAGTGCCACCACTGGCTGCCAGTTACTGGGAACTGGCTGAAGCTGGCGCCAGCACCAGTTCAAAACCTCTAGCTAGACAGACTAGGTGACAGTTGGCAGCCTGACAGCAGCAGTGTTTCGTTTCGGCCTCCAAAACAGTGTGCTTTGTTTGTATAATTTGACTGTATAATTTGTTGTTAGCTTCTGTGTGACCTTTTCCAAAGGACTTGTAAATACTCGTGTACATAAATCGGTAAGACCATATTGTTATATATTCGCAGAACAGGAGGGGTGAGCTGCCTATTTCTTTGTGTCTATTAGGGCTGTGCGATATGACCAGAATTTCATATCACCATATAAGTAATCTTATTTGATGATAATGATATACTTTATATCATATACATTTTCTGTAAATTCTAGTTTATATAACCACATAAAAGGACCATCTCTGTTTTACATTTTAAATTACATGCTGAAAAAATCAATTGTACAAATTCATGTCATTAATTTTATGCATCTGTTTTTCTTCTTAATTTTGTAGTGCTGTTATAAAATTGTTTTTTAATGTGCATTTGAGATGACTTCAGCTTGATTCATTAATTCACCTTTATTTATATAGCACCATTTCACAACAGTCATCTCATAGCTCTGTCAATCCCAGGAATGCTGAAAAGGAATGCTTGATATCCAGCTGGTAAATACTATGGTGCTGACTTGCTGTGCTCTGCATAATCTGTGTGAAAATCATGGAGAGACTTTTGAGACTTCATGGGATGATCCTGCTGCAGCAGCACTTGGGCCTGTGCTTGCAGTGGCAGAGGGTGTAGAGGAGGAGGGCAGAGATATACCAGATGCTCTGATGCAGTACTTGTGGACCAATAGTTAAATAATCTTATTGTCTTCCCGTTCATGTGCCTACACATGTACTCCTTTTGTACTGCACTAGGAATTTTGACAATAAACTTTTGTACCTTTTGCAGATACGTCTCTAGTTTTGTGTATAAGTTTTATTTGTGAAGGTTACCAAGATTTAGTAACATAAATTAAATGCTAAATGATTGAAAAAGCTGTTTAAGAATAATCCAGTGTTTGAGAAATCACTTCTGGTTTGGTATAATTCTGTCAACAGAATGAAGAGCCATAAAGTAGTTTGTGTTAAAACATGTTAAATCCTATTTAACCCTAACTCATTATTAGGAAATACAGATGCTAATATGACAGAATTCCTCGATATACTGGTGCTATCACTAAAGTGTGCAGTGTCTTCTGCACTGGCTGACATAACGCACGGCTCAGGAGACGCACACACACAGGCTTAGAGTAGTTCAAAGAGTTTATTAACAGCAGGAGTGAATGAGTGCGTGTCTGCGGGATGTAAATGTGTTGGTGATGGTGTCTGCTTCAGGCACAGAGGCAGGTGACCGTTCAGCCGAGCAACCCTATGGAGAGAGCACAGGGAGAGGGTGACGGGCATACACCAACACAGGAGGGATTTATGGCGAGAGAAGGACTTACTTGGATTGTCAGGATAGCTGGCACAACAAGGGGGCGAAGCCCGGAAGACAGCCACCTGGAGAGCTCTGTACAGCAGCGAGGAATGGGCGATGGAGTGGAGATGTCCGCCGCCGGGGAATCCACCTGTGCACAGGGGAGCAGACTGGGAAAGAGAGGTAGGGGTTCTTACCCAAATAATACTTGCTGAAGAGAGAAGTAGCTCACAACGGTGAGGGACGAAGTCTGACGGCTTCAGGCCGAGCCTCCGGGCGAGACGGCCTTTATCCCTCGCCGCTGATGATTGTCAGGTGCGTGAGCAGGTGGCGCCGCTGATGAATGGCGCGGCGTGACAGTACTCCCCCCTCTAGCAGCGCCTCCTGGCGATGGCTTATCCGGGTGCGCTCGGTGGAAGTCCGCGATGAGCGATGGGTCCAACACAAACGACGGGGGCACCCATTGTCGATGCTCGGGCCCATAGCCCTCCCAGTCCACCAAGTATTGCAACCCACGACCTCGGCGCCGGGAGTCCAGGATGGAGGAGACGGACCAGGCCAGGTGGCCACCAATCATCCGGGGCGCGGGTTGCGCTGCAGGAGGAGGGCAAAGGGGGTCGGTGACTGCCAGTTTCACCTTCGACACGTGGAAAGTGGGTTGGATGCGGAGGGAGGGGGGAATAGCCACACGCACAGCCACCGGGTTGATGATCCGGGTGATGGGAAAGGGACCCATGAACCGCTGTGCCAGCTTCCTCCTCTCGCCTTTTAATGTGACGTCCTGGGTAGACACATACACGAGTTGCCCAACTCTGTACGCCGGGGCAGGTCGTCTGTGCCGGTCCGCCACGGTCCTGTTGCGCTCCGCTGTGTGTAAAAGCGCATGACGCGCGGCAGCCCAGGTGGAGCGGAACTGCCTAAGGTGCGCCCTAACAGAGGGGACAGTTACCTCGCTCTCCTGCGCTGGAAACAGCGGGGGGTCGTAACCCAGGGACGCCTTGAAGGGGGACATCCCCGTTGCAGAAGAGCGGGCGGTGTTGTGGGTATACTCCACCCAGGCGAGATGGTTGCTCCAGGACGTCGGCTTGGATCTGGTAACACAGTGGAGCGCAGCCTCCAGCTCCTGATTGGTCCTCTCACACTGCCCGTTAGACTGGGGGTGATGGCCGGAGGAGAGGCTCACCTTGGCTCCGATGGCGGTACAAAAGGATCTCCAAACCTCGGATGAAAATTGGGGGCCCCGGTCCGAGACCACGTCCACCGGAATCCCGTGCAGCCTGACCACGTGTTGGACGAGGAGGCCCGCCGTCTCCAGGGCGGTAGGGAGACCTCGCAGGGGGACGAAGTGTGCCGCCTTGGAGAAACGGTCCACGATGGTCTGGACGGTGTCAAAGGAGTTGGAAACGGGGAGTCCGGTGACGAAATCCAGTGCGATGTGTGACCAGGGCCTGCCGGGGACGGGCAGAGGCTGGAGCAGACCCGCTGGAGGGGCATTTCCCGACTTGCTGGTGGCACAGATTGGGCAAGCCCGGGCGTAGCGGGCTGCATCCCTCCGCAGGCCTGGCCACCAAAAGGACCATTGGAGGAGGCTGATCATCCGAGAGGTGCCGGGATGACAGGTGAGCCGGGAGGTGTGGAGCCAGTGGATGACCTCTCCTCGGACCGCAGATGGGACGAACAGTCTTCCCTCTGGTCCGCCGCCAGGATCAGGTTCCACCTCCTGCGCCTTCCGGATCTTGTCTTCAATGTCCCAAGAGATGGCTCCCACGACGCACGACCTGGGCAGGATAGTGTGGGGCGTCTCCTCAGCCTCCACAGGGGTGAACTGCCTAGAGAGGGCGTCAGGCAGGCCGTTTTTGGAGCCTGGCCTGAAGGTGATTGAAAAGCGGAACCTGGCGAAGAACAAAGACCAGCGCGCCTGGCGGGCATTCAGGCGCTTGGCAGATCGTAGGTATTCTAAGTTCTTATGGTCCGTCAGGACCACAAACGGCAGGTCCGCCCCCTCTAGCCAGTGGCACCACTCCAGTAAGGCGAGTTTGATGGCCAGGAGCTCTCTGTCCCCCACATCGTAGTTCCTCTCCGCCGGGGACAGGCGCCGGGAGAAGAAGGCGCAAGGTCATTTGGCGCCATCGTCAGGTGACCGCTGGGATAATACTGCTCCCACTCCCGTGTCCGAAGCGTCCACCTCCACAATGCACTGCAGCGCGGGGTCGACCTGGCGAAGGACCCGGGAGGAGGAGAACTCCGCCTTCAGCGCCTTAAAGGCAGCAGCGACCTCTTCAGTCCACCGGAACGGGACCTTCGGGGACGTGAGGCGGGTCAGTGGTCCGACGATCGAGCTGAAATTTGGGACAAAGTGGCGGTAAAAATTGGCGAAGCCAACAAATTGTTGCACCTGCTTCCGGGATGCGGGAGTAGGCCAATCCACCACCGCCTTCACCTTCTCTGGGTCTGGGAGCACCTGGTCTTGAGCGATGATGAATCCCAGGAAGGATGTGGTCCTAGCGTAGAATTCGCATTTCTCAGCCTTCACGTACAGACGATTCCCCAGCAGTCTTTGGAGGACCCGCCTCACATGGACCTGGTGCTCGTCCCTGGACCTGGAGAAGATAAGAATGTCGTCCAGGTAGACGAACACGAAGAGGCCGATGAAATCCCGGAGGACGTCATTAATGAGGCGCTGAAAGACGGCAGGAGCGTTGGTCAACCCGAACGGCATGACAAGATACTCAAAGTGGCCGTTCGGGGTACGGAAGGCTGTTTTCCATTCATCTCCCTCCCGGATCCGGACGAGGTGGTAAGCGCTGCGTAAATCCAGCTTGGTAAACCAGGTCGCCCCCTGGAGGGAGTGAAAGGCAGTGTCCATGAGGGGCAGGGTGTAACGGTCCCCCTCAGTGATGTCATTTAGCGCTCGGTAGTCTATGCAGGGGCGGAGGGATCCGTCCTTTTTCCCGACAAAGAAAAACCCTGCCCCCACGGGTGACGACGATGGGCGAATAATCCCAGCACTCAGTGATTCCTTCAGGTAAGTATTCATGGTCTCCTTCTCCGGCGCCGACAGGCTGTAGAGCCGACCAGAAGGCAGGGGAGCCCCCTGGCGGAGGTTGATAGCACAGTCATAGGGACGATGCGGGGGAAGAGACATAGCTTTCGATTTACTAAATACCATACCCAGGTCGTGAAATTCTGGAGGCACCAGCGACAGGTCTGGAGGTGCTGTATCCGCCACAGGGGGAGCCGCGGACGGGGAGCAGGCAGCGGACTGAAGGCAGGTGCCCATACAGAAGGTACTCCACGCCGATACCCCAGCTGACCTCCAGTCCAGGACAGGGTTGTGGAGGCGTAGCCAGGGATACTCCAGGATGACGGGTGACACAGAGTTGGGCAGGACGTAAAATACCATCTCCTCCCGGTGGTTCCCTGAGATGATGACTGGGACAGGCATGGTTTGGTGAGAAACTCTCCCAAGGGAGGCACGGGAGAGATGGACCAGGGAGATGGGGTGTTTTAATGCCTGACAGCGGATGCCCAATCGGGTTGCCAGGCCTTGTGAAATGAAGCTGCCCTCTGCGCCCGAATCCACCAGTGCGTGGGTGAGGTGCCCAGTGGGATTGTGGCAGAAATGGATGGGCAGCTTTAATTGGGTGAGGGGACTTTGCCGATTGACGTCCGCGAGGCCCCCTACAGTGACTCGCGGACCCCGCCGTTTGGCTTTTGTGGGCAAAGCTCTACCGTGTGTTGACTGTCCCCGCAATACATGCAGAGACCCAACTCACGGCGGCGCTGTTTCTCTGCCGGGGAGAGCTTTGCCCAGCCCGTCACCATCGGCTCCGACTCCTCGGGGCAGGATGGTGGCGGCGTCGCCAGGGGGCGAGCTTGGGGCAGGCGTAGCGGGGCTCCCCGAGGGCGAGAAGCAGACGGCTTCCGTCCTGAGGAGCGCTCGCGCAGCCTGTTGTCCAAGCTGACTGCCAGTGAGGTTAGCTCCGCTAACGTTCCGGGGATATCCCGTCCAGCCAGTTCATCCCTCAGATTACTATTGAGGCTGCGGAGGAACAGGCCGCAGAGGGAGCGCTCCTCCCAGCCCAATTCCTCCGCCGCTACCCGGTATTCGATGGCATAATCTGCGGCCAACCGGTTTCCCTGCTGGAGAGCGAGAAGCCGATCGACCTGGACCGCCTCGGAACGAGAATGATCGAACACCTCTAGGAAGCGCCTCACGAACTCGGCATAGGTGAGGGTGGCATAACTGGGTCTCGCCATAATAGCGTAGGCCCAAGTTAAAGCGCGCCCCTCCAGGAGATTCCCTATATAGCCGATTCGGCTGTGATCTGAGGGGAAGTCTCCGGGCACACGGTCAAACACGGACTCGCACTGCATCACAAACCCCCGCGCTCCGCCGAGCTTTCCGCTAAAGCGAGCGGGGGTCGGAATCGGTGTGAGTCGGGCCGGTGCCACCGGAGCTGGCTGGACGGCCACCGGAACAGCAGGAGCTGCGCCACCCTGAGGAGCCGGGGGGAACGGCTGCTGGGGGTCCAGGCGGTCCAATCGGCCAGTGATAGTTAATAATTGATTCAGGATAACCTGCTGTTGATAAGCTATTTGATCCACTCTAGCCTCGAGAGTGGTAAGCCGGTGTGCGAGCCCGCCGTCCGCCGAGCCGCTCTGCTGAAGCCGTACTGACATAACGCACGGCTCAGGAGACGCACACACACAGGCTTAGAGTAGTTCAAAGAGTTTATTAACAGCAGGAGTGAATGAGTGCGTGTCTGCGGGATGTAAATGTGTTGGTGATGGCGTCTGCTTCAGGCACAGAGGCAGGTGACCGTTCAGCCGAGCAACCCTATGGAGAGAGCACAGGGAGAGGGTGACGGGCATACACCAACACAGGAGGGATTTATGGTGAGAGAAGGACTTACTTGGATTGTCAGGATAGCTGGCACAACAAGGGGGCGAAGCCCGGAAGACAGCCACCTGGAGAGCTCCGTACAGCAGCGAGGATTGGGCGATGGAGTGGAGATGTCCGCCGCCGGGGAATCCACCTGTGCACAGGGGAGCAGACTGGGAAAGAGAGGTAAGGGTTCTTACCCAAATAATACTTGCTGAAGAGAGAAGTAGCTCACAACGGTGAGGGACGAAGTCTGACGGCTTCAGGCCGAGCCTCCGGGCGAGACGGCCTTTATCCCTCGCCGCTGATGATTGTCAGGTGCGTGAGCAGGTGGCGCCGCTGATGAATGGCGCGGCGTGACAGTACTCCCCCCTCTAGCAGCGCCTCCTGGCGATGGCTTATCCGGGTGCGCTCGGTGGAAGTCCGCGATGAGCGATGGGTCCAACACAAACGACGGGGGCACCCATTGTCGATGCTCGGGCCCATAGCCCTCCCAGTCCACCAAGTATTGCAACCCACGACCTCGGCGCCGGGAGTCCAGGATGGAGGAGACGGACCAGGCCGGGTGGCCACCAATCATCCGGGGCGCGGGTTGCGCTGCAGGAGGAGGGCAAAGGGGGTCGGTGACTGCCAGTTTCACCTTCGACACGTGGAAAGTGGGTTGGATGCGGAGGGAGGGGGGAATAGCCACACGCACAGCCACCGGGTTGATGATCCGGGTGATGGGAAAGGGACCCATGAACCGCTGTGCCAGCTTCCTCCTCTCGCCTTTTAATGTGACGTCCTGGGTAGACACATACACGAGTTGCCCAACTCTGTACGCCGGGGCAGGTCGTCTGTGCCGGTCCGCCACGGTCCTGTTGCGCTCCGCTGTGTGTAAAAGCGCATGACGCGCGGCAGCCCAGGTGGAGCGGAACTGCCTAAGGTGCGCCCTAACAGAGGGGACAGTTACCTCGCTCTCCTGCGCTGGAAACAGCGGGGGGTCGTAACCCAGGGACGCCTTGAAGGGGGACATCCCCGTTGCAGAAGAGCGGGCAGTGTTGTGGGTATACTCCACCCAGGCGAGATGGTTGCTCCAGGACGTCGGCTTGGATCTGGTAACACAGTGGAGCGCAGCCTCCAGCTCCTGATTGGTCCTCTCACACTGCCCGTTAGACTGGGGGTGATGGCCGGAGGAGAGGCTCACCTTGGCTCCGATGGCGGTACAAAAGGATCTCCAAACCTCGGATGAAAATTGGGGGCCCCGGTCCGAGACCACGTCCACCGGAATCCCGTGCAGCCTGACCACGTGTTGGACGAGGAGGCCCGCCGTCTCCAGGGCGGTAGGGAGACCTCGCAGGGGGACGAAGTGTGCCGCCTTGGAGAAACGGTCCACGATGGTCTGGACGGTGTCAAAGGAGTTGGAAACGGGGAGTCCGGTGACGAAATCCAGTGCGATGTGTGACCAGGGCCTGCCGGGGACGGGCAGAGGCTGGAGCAGACCCGCTGGAGGGGCATTTCCCGACTTGCTGGTGGCACAGATTGGGCAAGCCCGGGCGTAGCGGGCTGCATCCCTCCGCAGGCCTGGCCACCAAAAGGACCATTGGAGGAGGCTGATCATCCGAGAGGTGCCGGGATGACAGGTGAGCCGGGAGGTGTGGAGCCAGTGGATGACCTCTCCTCGGACCGCAGATGGGACGAACAGTCTTCCCTCTGGTCCGCCGCCAGGATCAGGTTCCACCTCCTGCGCCTTCCGGATCTTGTCTTCAATGTCCCAAGAGATGGCTCCCACGACGCACGACCTGGGCAGGATAGTGTGGGGCGTCTCCTCAGCCTCCACAGGGGTGAACTGCCTAGAGAGGGCGTCAGGCAGGCCGTTTTTGGAGCCTGGCCTGAAGGTGATTGAAAAGCGGAACCTGGCGAAGAACAAAGACCAGCGCGCCTGGCGGGCATTCAGGCGCTTGGCAGATCGTAGGTATTCTAAGTTCTTATGGTCCGTCAGGACCA
The DNA here is from genome assembly GCA_020510985.1 of Pholidichthys leucotaenia. Lineage (NCBI taxonomy): Eukaryota > Metazoa > Chordata > Actinopteri > Cichliformes > Pholidichthyidae > Pholidichthys > Pholidichthys leucotaenia. Next base: position 432,242,959 of record CM035841.1, read on the forward strand.
CAAACGGCAGGTCCGCCCCCTCTAGCCAGTGGCACCACTCCAGTAAGGCGAGTTTGATGGCCAGGAGCTCTCTGTCCCCCACATCGTAGTTCCTCTCCGCCGGGGACAGGCGCCGGGAGAAGAAGGCGCAAGGTCATTTGGCGCCATCGTCAGGTGACCGCTGGGATAATACTGCTCCCACTCCCGTGTCCGAAGCGTCCACCTCCACAATGCACTGCAGCGCGGGGTCGACCTGGCGAAGGACCCAGGAGGAGGAGAACTCCGCCTTCAGCGCCTTAAAGGCAGCAGCGACCTCTTCAGTCCACCGGAACGGGACCTTCGGGGACGTGAGGCGGGTCAGTGGTCCGACGATCGAGCTGAAATTTGGGACAAAGTGGCGGTAAAAATTGGCGAAGCCAACAAATTGTTGCACCTGCTTCCGGGATGCGGGAGTAGGCCAATCCACCACCGCCTTCACCTTCTCTGGGTCTGGGAGCACCTGGTCTTGAGCGATGATGAATCCCAGGAAGGATGTGGTCCTAGCGTAGAATTCGCATTTCTCAGCCTTCACGTACAGACGATTCCCCAGCAGTCTTTGGAGGACCCGCCTCACATGGACCTGGTGCTCGTCCCTGGACCTGGAGAAGATAAGAATGTCGTCCAGGTAGACGAACACGAAGAGGCCGATGAAATCCCGGAGGACGTCATTAATGAGGCGCTGAAAGACGGCAGGAGCGTTGGTCAACCCGAACGGCATGACAAGATACTCAAAGTGGCCGTTCGGGGTACGGAAGGCTGTTTTCCATTCATCTCCCTCCCGGATCCGGACGAGGTGGTAAGCGCTGCGTAAATCCAGCTTGGTAAACCAGGTCGCCCCCTGGAGGGAGTGAAAGGCAGTGTCCATGAGGGGCAGGGTGTAACGGTCCCCCTCAGTGATGTCATTTAGCGCTCGGTAGTCTATGCAGGGGCGGAGGGATCCGTCCTTTTTCCCGACAAAGAAAAACCCTGCCCCCACGGGTGACGACGATGGGCGAATAATCCCAGCACTCAGTGATTCCTTCAGGTAAGTATTCATGGTCTCCTTCTCCGGCGCCGACAGGCTGTAGAGCCGACCAGAAGGCAGGGGAGCCCCCTGGCGGAGGTTGATAGCACAGTCATAGGGACGATGCGGGGGAAGAGACATAGCTTTCGATTTACTAAATACCATACCCAGGTCGTGAAATTCTGGAGGCACCAGCGACAGGTCTGGAGGTGCTGTATCCGCCACAGGGGGAGCCGCGGACGGGGAGCAGGCAGCGGACTGAAGGCAGGTGCCCATACAGAAGGTACTCCACGCCGATACCCCAGCTGACCTCCAGTCCAGGACAGGGTTGTGGAGGCGTAGCCAGGGATACCCCAGGATGACGGGTGACACAGAGTTGGGCAGGACGTAAAATACCATCTCCTCCCGGTGGTTCCCTGAGATGATGACTGGGACAGGCATGGTTTGGTGAGAAACTCTCCCAAGGGAGGCACGGGAGAGATGGACCAGGGAGATGGGGTGTTTTAATGCCTGACAGCGGATGCCCAATCGGGTTGCCAGGCCTTGTGAAATGAAGCTGCCCTCTGCGCCCGAATCCACCAGTGCGTGGGTGAGGTGCCCAGTGGGATTGTGGCAGAAATGGATGGGCAGCTTTAATTGGGTGAGGGGACTTTGCCGATTGACGTCCGCGAGGCCCCCTACAGTGACTCGCGGACCCCGCCGTTTGGCTTTTGTGGGCAAAGCTCTACCGTGTGTTGACTGTCCCCGCAATACATGCAGAGACCCAACTCACGGCGGCGCTGTTTCTCTGCCGGGGAGAGCTTTGCCCAGCCCGTCACCATCGGCTCCGACTCCTCGGGGCAGGATGGTGGCGGCGTCGCCAGGGGGCGAGCTTGGGGCAGGCGTAGCGGGGCTCCCCGAGGGCGAGAAGCAGACGGCTTCCGTCCTGAGGAGCGCTCGCGCAGCCTGTTGTCCAAGCTGACTGCCAGTGAGGTTAGCTCCGCTAACGTTCCGGGGATATCCCGTCCAGCCAGTTCATCCCTCAGATTACTATTGAGGCTGCGGAGGAACAGGCCGCAGAGGGAGCGCTCCTCCCAGCCCAATTCCTCCGCCGCTACCCGGTATTCGATGGCATAATCTGCGGCCAACCGGTTTCCCTGCTGGAGAGCGAGAAGCCGATCGACCTGGACCGCCTCGGAACGAGAATGATCGAACACCTCTAGGAAGCGCCTCACGAACTCGGCATAGGTGAGGGTGGCATAACTGGGTCTCGCCATAATAGCGTAGGCCCAAGTTAAAGCGCGCCCCTCCAGGAGATTCCCTATATAGCCGATTCGGCTGTGATCTGAGGGGAAGTCTCCGGGCACACGGTCAAACACGGACTCGCACTGCATCACAAACCCCCGCGCTCCGCCGAGCTTTCCGCTAAAGCGAGCGGGGGTCGGAATCGGTGTGAGTCGGGCCGGTGCCACCGGAGCTGGCTGGACGGCCACCGGAACAGCAGGAGCTGCGCCACCCTGAGGAGCCGGGGGGAACGGCTGCTGGGGGTCCAGGCGGTCCAATCGGCCAGTGATAGTTAATAATTGATTCAGGATAACCTGCTGTTGATAAGCTATTTGATCCACTCTAGCCTCGAGAGTGGTAAGCCGGTGTGCGAGCCCGCCGTCCGCCGAGCCGCTCTGCTGAAGCCGTACTGACATAACGCACGGCTCAGGAGACGCACACACACAGGCTTAGAGTAGTTCAAAGAGTTTATTAACAGCAGGAGTGAATGAGTGCGTGTCTGCGGGATGTAAATGTGTTGGTGATGGCGTCTGCTTCAGGCACAGAGGCAGGTGACCGTTCAGCCGAGCAACCCTATGGAGAGAGCACAGGGAGAGGGTGACGGGCATACACCAACACAGGAGGGATTTATGGTGAGAGAAGGACTTACTTGGATTGTCAGGATAGCTGGCACAACAAGGGGGCGAAGCCCGGAAGACAGCCACCTGGAGAGCTCCGTACAGCAGCGAGGATTGGGCGATGGAGTGGAGATGTCCGCCGCCGGGGAATCCACCTGTGCACAGGGGAGCAGACTGGGAAAGAGAGGTAAGGGTTCTTACCCAAATAATACTTGCTGAAGAGAGAAGTAGCTCACAACGGTGAGGAACGAAGTCTGACGGCTTCAGGCCGAGCCTCCGGGCGAGACGGCCTTTATCCCTCGCCGCTGATGATTGTCAGGTGCGTGAGCAGGTGGCGCCGCTGATGAATGGCGCGGCGTGACACTGGCCTATGCAACATTACAGTCTTTTCAGTAAGTGCATTATTTTGGTTACTTTTTCTTAAGAAAATGAGCCATTATTTTCAGCATCACTGATAAATGTCTGGTTCCTTCTGTTGACTATTTTCCCACCAGTGTCTTAACAAACAAAATAGAAAATCATGATGCAAACACATAACAGCCACTTAATTGTTTATTACAATCAGCAGCAAAATCCAGATTATTTTCAATTTGCAAAATTCAAACTGTAGCAGGCCTCTCCTTGAAGAAAGGGCTAAAAAATGAAACTATATACATTTTTTTATATCCCTGATTTAAATGAAAGCACCATGGGTGCTGATGCCTCAGTACAGACAGACAGATACATAGAGTGAGTCACCATCATATGCGTCTTTCACATCGAGGTGTAATAAACTAAGAAAAGAATAATTTAAACATAAACTTGAAAGTAGACCAGGAAAAAAATTAAAATAACATGAAGTCCAAAATAATAAACCAACTCAAAAGGTGGGGCATGAGAATTCAATTCAGTTTTATTTGTAAAATGCCTAATGACAACAAGTCATCTCAGAGTGCTAGATACAAGTCACAAATCATAAGTAATGTAGACAAAAGGCCAATGATCCCCTATGAGCAAGTACTAGGCCGGGGTTGGCAAGCCATGGCCTCGGGGCCACATGCGGCCCTTCAGCCCCCATGCATGGTTGTTGTGGAGAGAATTTCTCCACGAGACCACAAACAAGGAGAAAAACAGCCACCTCATTAATGTCTACAGGTCCATACAAAATCTTAAATGTGATTATGTAAAATCAACACCTTAATTACCCTTAAAAATGAGAAATAATCCTTCAATTCCTGCTTAATAACCTTATAGTCACCGGTGCTATAATGCTGGATTCACCAGACATGAGTGAAGTCTGAATTAGTCTAAATTTATTTTCACTGTCACAGTTCAATACTTCCTGAATGATGCCAAAATAAAAGCCCTCTAAAGCAATTCAGTATTCAGTATGGTTTTTTTTTTGATGTTTTTATTATGAAATGCCATCAACCAGATATACTTGTCTGAAATCAACGTACACCGCGTTCCAAATTATTATGCAAATGATATTTGTCTCTGATTATCCAAAATAGTCGATGCAAATGACAGTCAGTATAATTTTCAAGTCATCAACCGTTAGAGCATAATTCAAATTTTATTGAACAAACCTCCCAATGACAACTATTTTATTTTCCAAAAACTAAAAAAAACCCCAAAATGCACTGTTCCAAATTATTATGCACAGCAGAGTTTCAAACATTTTATTGGTTGTAAAGAACTGAAAATGGTCATTTGTTGAATTTGCAGCATTAGGAGGTCATACAGTGGGGAAAAAAGTATTTAGTCAGCCACCAATTGTGCAAGTTCTCCCACTTAAAAGATGAGAGAGGTCTCCAATTTTCATCATAGGTATACCTCAACTATGAGAGACAAAATGAGAAAAAAAAAATCCAGAAAATCACATTGTCTGATTTTTAAAGAATTTATTTGCAAATTATGGTGTAAAATAAGCATTTGGTCAATAACAGAAGTTCATCTCTATACTTTGTTATATACCCTTTGTTGACAATGACAGAGGTCAAACATTTTCTGTAAGTCTTCACAAGGCTTTCACACACTGTTGCTGGTATTTTGGCCCATTCCTCCATGCACATCTCCTCTAGAGCAGTGATGTTTTGGGGCTGTCGCTGGGCAACACGGACTTTCAACTCATTCCAAAGATTTTCTGTGGGGTTGAGATCTGGAGACTGGCTAGGCCACTCCAGGACCTTGAAATGCTTCTTATGAAGCCACTCCTTCGTTGCCCGGGCGGTGTGTTTGGGATCATTGTCATGCTGAAAGACCCAGCCACGTTTCATCTTCAATGCCCTTGCTGATGGAAGGAGGTTTTCACTCAAAATCTCACGATACATGGCCCCATTCATTCTTTCCTTTACACGGATCAGTCGTCCTGGTCCCTTTACAGAAAAACAGCCCCAACGTATGATGATTCCAGCCCCATGCTTCACAGTAAGTATGGTGTTCTTTGGATGCAACTCAGCATTCTTTCTCCTCCAAACATGACAACTTGAGTTTTTACCAAAAAGTTCTATTTTGGTTTCATCTGACCATATGACATTCTCCCAGTCCTCTTCTGGATCATCCAAATGCTCTCTAGCAAACTTCAGACGGGCCTGGACATGTACTGGCTTAAGCAGGGGGACACGTCTGGCTCTGCAGGATTTGAGTCCCTGGTGGCGTAGTGTGTTACTGATGTAGCCTTTGTTACTTTGGTCCCAGCTCTCTGCAGGTCATTCACTAGGTCCCCCTGTGTGGTTCTGGGATTTTTGCTCACCGTTCTCGTGATAATTTTGACCCCATGGGGTGAGATCTTGCGTGGAGCCCCAGATCGAGGGAGATTATCAGTGGTCTTGTATGTCTTCCATTTTCTAATAATTGCTCCCACAGTTGATTTCTTCACACCAAGCTGCTTATCTATTGCAGATTCAGTCTTCCCAGCCTGGTGCAGGTCTACAATTTTGCTTCTGGTGTCCTTTGACAGCTCTTTGGTCTTGGCCATAGTGGAGTTTGGAGTCTGACTGTTTGAGGTTGTGGACAGGTGTCTTTTATACTGATAATGAGTTCAAACAGGTGCCATTAATACAGGTAACGAGTGGAGGACAGAGGAGCCTCTTAAAGAAGAAGTTACAGGTCTGTGAGAGCCAGAAATCTTGCTTGTTTCTAGGTGACAAATACTTATTTTTCACCATAATTTGCAAATAAATTCTTTAAAAATCAGACTCTGTGATTTTCTGGATTTTTTTTTTCTCATTTTGTCTCTCATAGTTGAGGTATACCTGTGATGAAAATTGGAGACCTCTCTCATCTTTTAAGTGGGAGAACTTGCACAATTGGTGGCTGACTAAATACTTTTTTGCCCCACTGTATTTACTCAAAAGTTATTTCATTAAAAAAACATCTTAACAGGCCAAGTTATATGTTAACATAGGACTCCTTTGATATAACCTTCACAGTTCTTGCATCCATTGAACTTATGAGTTTTTGGAGAGTTTCTGCTTGAATTTCTTTGCATAATGACAGAATACCCTCCCATAGCTGCTGTTTTGATGTATACTGCCTCCCACCCTCATAGATCTTTTGCTTGAGGATGCTCCAAAGGTTCTCTTTTTTTCTCTTTTTGTACCATGGAAGAAAGTGGTCAGTCAGAAATTCTATATACTTTGCCGAGGTCATTTTCACACCTTGAGGGACCCTAAAGGGGCCTACAAGCTCTCTCCCAATGATTCCAGCCCAAAACATGATGACTCGCACGTTTCAGAGGATGAAGGGTCCGACGGTGAAGGGTTAGAGATGGACATCAATCGCCTCCAAAACACTGAATGGTAATATACAGATAGATCTAAAGTTCCCCGATTGGGTGTTCAGGGCAAAAAAAAAAGAAAATGCTCAGATATTCAGTTTTGGGAGGCAATGAGATTTATAAAACTGAAAACTGAAAAAACTAATATAACGTTTTTTTAACACAAAGTCGTTCCATTTGGAGTAAAGTCAACACTTGGCTTCAAAATTCATAGGGGAGGATTTTACTTTTGGACGAAAAAATATAATAAAATCACAATCGCCTTATGTGGGGGGCGGGGGTCAATTCCGGGTGAGTTTTGACACTGTTGCTTCTCTGCACTGTTTTGATATGTTGATATCGTCTTGAGCTGTGGGTTTTCATTTGAAAATCGTAGGTATGGCAGTCAGTTTTAGAACCCGTTTGTAATGAACTTTGAAGCCTAGAGACTCCTGTATAGCAGGCGCCTCCTCAAAACTGTCTGCAGTGAAATGATCGCTGCAGAGTACAGAAGATGGTGTTGGTTGCCATTTGTCCCTTGTTCTCTGTACTTGCTTCACTCACTTTTTAAGAAGATCTGGATCTTTTGGGAATGAGAACAGGCTTATATGTTCACTGGAGCAAATAGAACACCCAGCCGCCACACAACGTTTCGGCATTTCTTCGCTGATATAGAAGCTAAGCAGCTTGTTTACATTGACAGCACACGGATCAGCTGAGATGAACTTCACCTCATGACGTCATATCCGGAAACGAGGCGAGTCTCAGGAGATCATGTTAGTGCAACACGGTGCTAAATTTGAATTCACTTGGAAATATTTTTCCACTTATTTAGCGTTCAAAGTCAACAGAACCAACTATATGGACGACTGAAGATAAATTCATACTGAATATGATACATAGTTCCTAAATCATGTCACAGACACTTTAAGGATTAATTTACCCGGCTAAGCCACTAATCTTGTTTTGTCATATAGCTCTCCGGTGCGTGTCTTCTAGAAACATACAAGTGAGAGTGGCTGTATCAAAGTGAAGTGATCAGTCTGGCAGTGACAAAAGAAAGAGGAAATAAAGAGGAAGAGGAGAAAAGAAAGGAAGACAGTGGAAAGTAGTGCAAATAATACAGTAGTTTATTTAGCTCAGAGCCTGGAGAAAATGCACATGTTCACATCTTTCCACTGACTTTGTATGTAATCATGCCAGGTTTCACATAGAGCATAAACAAATTACAAGACTAAATTGTCATTACATACAGTATGCTGTAACAGGCTATAATGTGCCATTTTATAACATTTTAACTTTGTGGGGCGCCACGAGATTTTTTTCAACATATAAAGGGTACCATGGCTCACAAAAGGTTGAAAAACACTAATCTAGACAGACATGCACAACCACCCTCCTTATACTATCAACACTTGCAATATAGATAGTGCTTTTTAATCTCTTTGATTTGTTTGTAATCAGTAATTTTACGAGAACTTACATGTGTAGGAATTAATAACACTCCACGCAGTTTTTGCTTGGATCCTTTAGCTGTGATGTGATTGAAGGCCTTTTGTGTGTTGTGTAGAAATAAAGCAACTAATGCAACAAACGCTTTATGTAACTTTCTCAAGATTTCAAACAAAATTGACCTGTAGGCACTCCGAAGTAAAAAAACAGGGGGGAAAAAAGCCTCAGACAGATCTGTATTTGCCAGTTTGATGGAGCATCAGCCAAACGCACAGATGCGTACACAAATCTGAATCTATCAACCTTGCATTCTTTGAGCACTCTAGTGCAGAAAGCAGCATCTATTAGCAGTTGTACGGCCCCGGGGCTGACACTGACTTCTCCTATTAGACTCCACTGTCCTCAGGAGGACACATTCACACACACACTGCACACAAGCCCATGAGCACATGGTTCAAGCATGCCTGTGTGCATACTGGAGAGTGAAAAAGGCATTTTATTATGGAAGAACAGAGGCAAAAACGGCTGAAAATATCCTGAGCTGCTTTCTTCCAGCCAGTTCAGTGGCAGTGCAGATTCTCTGTTACCTCATGTAAAATCAAAGGAGGCATTTCTGACAGTTTGCACTCTTGGACTGATATGCCAGTCTCATTGTGAAGGTCTCAAATGAGCATGTCGTTGACACGCTTCTGATTTGGGCTGTTCCACAAAAATAGCAAAGGATTGGGGTCTCCTCATGTGTGGGAATGATGTGGCTATAAAGCAGAGCATGCAAATGCAGTGGGGCCCCTGAGCCACGGGGGAAGAGAGAATTAAGGCCTGGTGCACACAACAGCGTTTCCATTTAGACCCGGAGAGAAACATCTGCGTGCACAGGACACGCCACAGAAGCGACCCCATGAGCACATGGATCCACCGAAGGTGTGAAAACTGCTGTTGGAACTAATGGATAACAAGTAGAAGGGACTTTTGATTATAACTATAAATGCCAGAGTCCATCTGCAAGAAATATTTATATTCATTTTTTTAAGCTGAAAGAATGACGGAGTCATAAATGAATAAGTAAATAAATAAATAACCTGTATAATTGCAGGCAATAAAAAAAATCTGAATTGCTGACAGCTTGTTTGAATATTTTTTTAATAAGGAGTCTTCAAAGCATTACAAGTAATCCAGTGCAAAACTGGATTTGAACAAAATATCAGCTGCTCCCACAGTGATTTTCTCATCATTGAGCAAAGGTAGGCATCCTCCTCGGTTATAATTTTGATGATTATTTTTCTATATAAGGCCGCATCTATTGTGTAAAAAAAAACAACAAAACATTTCACAGACACATTAAGAAATACAAGCTCCATATTTGCATTTCTCTGTGAGAAATAAATTCTCCACGTGTCAGGGCGTGGGCAGGATTCCTTGCCCTCATCCTAATTTATAATTTGTATTTTCTTGTCATCAGGGAAAGGGCCTCAGTCCATGCCCTCACTTTGAGTTATTTTTATTATTCTCTGTGGATTATGGTTATTATTCTGCCTTGTATATTCTTTTCTCTGTTGGTTTGCTTTTATTATTATCATTATTGTTATTTTCATCATCATTGCCTTGGTCTTGTCTCCCCTGGCTACTCTATGTTTCGTGCATGCTCTGTCTGTGATCATCTGTGTAGCCTGCCTGTCCTGTGTCTGTGATTAATCCCTGCCGTCTCCGTTGGTCACTGACTGTGCTCACCTGTTCACTGTTGTGTTTGATCACTCCTGTGTCTGTTTATGTCAAACTCCAATCTGTATCTCGTCATGTGTGCTGTTCGTCATACTGCGTGACCAACACACTTCTGTTCTGCCTGTATCCTTGCCTGATGCTGCCTGATTTTGTCAGTCTTTGTTATACTGTAGCTCCTGAGCTGTCAACCAGTTTTGTGTTTTTTCCATCTGGCCAATTCATTAATAAATCTATACCGAATTTTAAATATTGTGTTTGGGTCCGATTCACCATCAACCGTGACAGTACGACACACATCAAATGGACCCAGCGTTTTTAAAGTTTCAGCAGCTAGGCCTCAGTGTGAAGGAAGCGTGGGAAGCTACAACACTGAGGCCTGCAGTGAGGATGCCCGCACCTCCCGCACACCAGAGGAAGCCCTCCTCTGCCTCGGATAGACCAAGGAGTTGAGTGAGGTGCTTCCAGCCCTCCGACGGCTCCCTCAGATCGCCCGTCTGCATGAGCAAAGCGTAAACATGCAGATCATCATCTGGGGGGCTGATGGAATCATTCCCGGTGGTGGAAGAGGTGCCGATGGAGAAAGGACTGTATCCATCTGAGGGAAGACGTGGTCGTCTCTGAAGTGGTGGGACACAGCGGCCCGGCTTCTCATCCCTGGTGAGGGTTCCCCAGGCTTCCATTTCCTCCTTCAGCCCACCACTAGCACAATATCAGTGGGCATCCTCCCCCCATCTGACGGGTTCCAGCTTCTCCTGGGAGTACTCGCTGGACGGGTCAGCTGCAGCAGAGCGGGAATTCAGGCAAGCACTCGTTCATTTTTTAACATCATTAAATGAAGGGACTTGTCTGATTCCCAGTGGGGAGACTCGGCTGCAGCCACCTCCCGCTGTTGAGTTCTCTCCACCCCATACTGCATTTACACATATGCATTCAATAGTATCCAAAAGCATTGCAGTACTTAAGGCAGAATAGGTGATGGATCAGAAATCTCTCCATATTCTCTATTGCTCTCTCATTTTACTATATCTAAACTACCGCTTGAAAGTCTGCAGTAATAATGGTAAAAGCACATTAAATTCACTTTTTATTCTTCAAAAAAGAGCAGTTCAGATCATTTCTAGGGCTGATTATTGGGATCATACTGATCTATTATTTTTTTTATTTTTCATCCCACGCTGATGACTGCTTCATTGTGAACAGTGCCCTGCGGAACTGGATGATGAATACCACTTAACTCCAGGCACATTTAAGGGAGGTGAGAGGCACCCAAGTGTCACGTCAGACCATCTGAAACATTTACATCAGTGTGGGCTGCATGCTAGACAACTTGCAAGGGTACCTGACCACACCACCAGGCACAGGCGTCATCGTTTGCATGGGCCAGGGAGCATTTATGGTGGACAAGGGACCAGTGGGCTTCAGCGCCAGAAATGATGGCTGCCAATAATGTTGGAGATGTCAAGGAGAGCGCTATGCATCGGCCACTGTTGTCACCATGTTACAGTCTGGGCAGGTGTGTCTAGTCAATACAGAACTGCCTTACACCTTGTGAATGGTACAGTGACAAGCTGATACTACCTGAATAACATCATTAATCCAGTCTTTGTGCCCCTGCATGAACAGCACAGGCCTGATTTCATCTTGATGGCCGACAATGCTCCAGCTCATTGAGGTTGCATCATTAGGGAACAGCTGCTGGAGGCTAGGGTACCACAAATGGAGTGGCCTGCACTTTCTCCAGACCTGAATCCCATAGAAAACCTATGGGTCACCTGAGGGCCACCCTTCAAGAAGAGTGGAATGCCGTGCCTCAGCAGACAATAAGTTGACTTGTGAACAGCACGAGACGTTGTTGTCAAGCTGTAATTGATGCTCAAGTTATTGAGACATTGACATTTTTTGTTGTGGTATCCACCACTGTTGTTGACTTTTGTTTCAATAAATTGTTTGAGATGAGGAAGTCACCATTGCATGCTTCTACTGAAATGCCCTACTTTCATGATATATCACTTGTCGTCGGCCTCCGTCGGTCTATGATGACCATGGAAGAGAATCCTAAACGTCTACTCTGCTGGAACGGCACCGCCTGTGTCTGAACAGGCCGATGCGCACCGGTGTTCTACCTTCCAGCGTTGGCCGTTGGTAGGATTCAAGCCTGGGCAGGAAGATATGGAGGACAAGATGTTACCCATGCAGCATGTCCCCCCCTCTCCACGTCACTGATGAATCCAAAGGAACAGCAGGGCTGCTATAGTTTGGCACCAGCGCCGTCGCAGGAGCTGCCAGAACGATGTTGAGCACAACAGAGAACTGCCTTAGGGGCTCCGACTCCGGATTTTTCCTCAGGGTTGACTCCCGAAGCCTTTCCTGTGACCGGGTGTGCCGCAAGGCAGCGGAGGTTTGAAATCAGGGTTTACCTTCCCCTAGATGGGCTACCTTCCCAGGTTGACGAGCCACCATCTACCCGAAGCATCTGGTTTTAAGGCGCCAGAGATCCGCCCTCGCCCCTTCTCCTATTAGTAAAAGCAGTTCCGCCGGGCTTAGAGACTAAACCACACGGGCAGGCTAGGAGTTGGACTTAGTTGTCAGAGGCTTTTCGAGACGCACGCCGTAAGGAGCATTTTATGAGCACTGGGAGCTTAACCCCAGTGCCGCTCCTGGCTATGACAACCTTGGAACCTATCACTATATATCAATTATACCAATATACCAATATATCACTGTAGAGTGAACTTTTTACATTTTCCATAAGTTTCACCCGGAAACCAAATATCCCTAACTTTTTGTGAGTAGTGTATATGGGTATAGGGGTATGAGTGTGTATATATACATAAATGCATATACTGTATATGAGAGAGAGGGATGCTTGTGTTAGAGGATTTATTTTTTAGAAGCGGCATGGTTAGGAGCAAATAATGATCTAGAGAGGGGGTGGGACTAGGTAAGTGTGGGCTTCCTTCCACTTCCTTTTCGGACATGTGAGCTATTTGATGGTTATAACTAGGTTATCTTTTTGTGTTGTTTTCTTTTATTGACTGTTAATTACGTGCTCCATTTTTGTTGTTGTTTAGCTAAACTATAACATGTTCAGAATAAAAAAAAAACCAAAAGAAATTGCACCGCCTATATGCAGACCCATCCAGGATGTGCTCAAGATCATGGCCAATGGCCTAAGAGAAGTAACATTTTTCATGAAACCATAAATGCCCAGATCTCCTGATCTTTATCTTGACCTTGAGCACAATCTGTATGTGGACCCACCTCAATATCATTCTGGGAGTGTCATGAGCTCCCTGTGTGCTTCTCCATAGCGCACTCCAGCGTGAGCGCAAGAGGCTGCCTCCTTGCTGCCACCCAGAAGGCAGTGGCTATGGGCACAGCAAAGCACACAGAAATACATACTAACATACATACAATGTGGCACGTACTCATAGAGTGGCCAGGACCGAGCTGGGGGATACCAAGCAGGCTCAGTTCCTGACAAAGCCCCCCCTTTAAGGGGTGGATTCCCAGACACCCAAAGTAACATCACAGACCCCCCCCCCCCCCAACAGGAACAAACAACACGAACCCAGGTGGGGGTAGGGGGACCAGGAAAGGTGGGAACAAACGCCCCGCCCAGGGACCTCAACTAACCCCCCCCCCCCCCCCCGCAAGTCCACGGGCGTTGGGGCTCAGGAGGTCGCCCAGAGTCCCAGGTCCTGCAGAAGGTCCGGTGGATGGGATCTGGCCGCCTGCCGGAAAACATGGGCCACCAGACCCGGGAGTCAATTCTTCTGGCGGCCGGCCAGCGTTGCTCAGTCACCAGGACCGAAAGGGTGAAGCAGGAGGTGGTCTGCCCACCGGAAAGCTGACTGGTGGGTAACCAGACCGGGGAGAGGGGACCTCCACAGCGTCCTCAGGGTGGTCCCCAATGGCACCCGCGGTGGCCCCCGACTGGGCAAGCTCCGTTGCACCCACGATGGCCCCCAACCAGGCCGGCTCCACTGCACCCACAATGGACTCCAGTGGGAGCCTTGCTGCACCCACGGTGACCTCCGGCTGAGGCTCAACTGCACCCGTGGTGACCTCCGGCTGAGGCTCAGCTGCACCCGCGGTGACCTCCGGCTGAGGCTCAGCTGCATCCGTGGTGGGCCCCAATTGGGCTAAAGCTGCACCCACAGTGGAGACAATCGATGGGAGGAGCCCTGACAACCCTGGCAGGAGGGGCTGGAGCAGCGACGTCCTCCTTCAGCAGGACCGGACCCTTGGTGACCTCGGTGGCAACACACCCTCTCCGTTGACCCTAGATGAAGGCTCAGAGGTAGCAGGGGGGGAAAGGTGGTTAGGGTCTCCGGCAGCGGCAGAGCCCGGCGAAGGAGGTTCAGATGCAGCTGCACGCTGCGCCTGACTCTCCTCACCCAGAGCCAGACAAGATCTCCCTAGAACTGTCATAAGAAAAACAAGACAGAAAACTTGCCTGAGCTTGAGCTCCACCGCTGTCCAGGACTCCGTCGATCCTGGTGATGAACACTCGGGCCTGGCCTCCAAGAGAGCCAGCTCAGGCTTCCAGTCCGCTGCAGATGCCGCCACAGCTGGAAAGATGGTGATAGCAGTCCAATTAACCTTCTGCAGCAGCTCCAACGCAGGGGATTCAACTGGCGTGGCTGCAGGGGGACCTCTCTGTGCTGGCTCCAGGAAGGAATTGTCTGGAACCACAGGCTCCTCCACCATCTGGTGGCTCGGTTCCAAGACCGGCAGGCACTCAGGGATGAAGGGAGGAGACACAGAAGGAGTAGGGGATGAGCTCACAGCTGCAGCTGGAGGAGAGTACCCAGAGGACTGCTGAAACTGGGCCTCTCCCTCGGGAGACAGACAAGGGTTTTTATGGATAAATTGAGTGAAATGAAAACACACTTGCCTGTCATCTTGGTGTTTGACGTTCTTGGCTGTAGCAAGCGAGATGGTAGTGTCAGTCGGATGCTCCTCCTGCAGCTGCTCCAACGCTGGGAAATCCTCCGGCGTGGCTGCAGGGGAGCTCCTCCATGCTGACTCCGGGAATGGATCATCCGAGGCCACTGGCTCCTCCATCGTCTGATGGCTCTGACCTTGGGCCAACAGGCCCTCAGGGAGAATGGGAGGAGACACGGGGGGGGGGGGATGATTTAATCTTTGCAGCTGGAGGAGAGGACCCAGCAGACCGCTTAAACTGGGCCTCTCCATCAGGAGACAGGCAAGATTTAATACTATTTGATGGAATAGAAAGATAAAATACTTGCCTGTCATCCCAGTTGTTGGTTTTAGCAGCTGCAGATAGCAGACAGTCATCCCTCTCCATGTCAGCAGTGTCGTGGGCCCCTCTGCAGACTAGTGGAAGAGCCGTCTAAATGGCGACGGAGGTAGGAGTGGCCGGGGTGAGTTCTGCGGACCTCACGGCAGCTGGGGTGACAGGGATCACTGCAGGCGAGGAGGGCTTCTCCCGGTGTCTCCAAGGACAACATCGGGGACTGGGTGCTGGGGCTGGAGGAGCCGGGATGGGAGCGGGCATCTTGCTCTGGCGGAAGGCAGGAGGAATGGAGCCCCGGGAGCGCTTGACCCTCGATGCGAGCTCGGTCTTCCTAGGGAATTTCCTCACCACTTCACCGCACCCACGCCACAGTACTGCCAACTGGTTAATCCTTTCCATTCTCTTGGCATGCCGAGCGAGATGAGGGCACCGCCAGACCTCTGCCTCCCCAGACCTACGTACCAGAGAATGTCCTCCGGGGTAGAATACACGCTGGCCGACACGATGAGCCCATCGATGTCCATTAATGCTCTGCAACTCTCCCATCCCAAGCTCAATGGATGGCTGTGTGGCGCCGAATCCATGGCCAACTCCAACACAGCTCTGTCTCAAAAAATTATACAAAAAAGAGGTAAGGGGAAAAGGATGTGTGGATGTACCTGCTAAATCCTTTTTTCCGGCTGGGTCATTCTGTCATGAGCTCCCCGTGCACTTCTCCATGGTGCACGGAGGAGGAGAAAAAGGATGAGGATTTACGCACAGGGTTTTACACCACACACATTTATTAAACACCAAGATACTAACACAGTTTCAACAACAGTTTCCTCAGATGCTTAAGGAGTCCTCCAGGACGCTCAACAGTCTTAGGGTGAGGACCACTGGGAAAAACACACACAGGTAATACTCACAGAGCTGGAGCTGTCTAAGTCCAAATAGGACACCGAGAGAAACACGATCCTTTAATGACCTTGACTATCATACGGCGATTAACGTGTCTAGTGCAATGACCCAGCAATGCATGATTGGAGACAGGCTCCTTAAGAACATGCATTGCTGGTTTCACAAATTGATTACACCTTGGCGAGGAGCGGGAAGATGGCATACAGGAGTGGGAGCAGCTGGTAGCAATAGAGAGGGGGCGTGGTCCTACCGGCAGACAGACAGCGCTCACTCCAGTGTGAGCGCAAGAGGCTGCCTCCCCGCTGCCGGCCAGAAGGCAGTAGCTATGGGCACGGCAAAGCACACAGAAATACATACTAACATACACTACCGTTCAAAAGTTTGGGGTCACCCAGACAATTTTGTGTTTTCCATGAAAAGTCACACTTATTTACCACCATGAGTTGTAAAATGAATAGAAAATATAGTCAAAACACTGACAAGGTTAGAAATAATGATTTGTATTTGAAATAATAATTTTTTCCAGATACTCAACCTGCTCAAAGGAAGGTCAGTTTTATAGCTTCTCTAACCAGCTAAACTGTTTTCAGCTGTGCTAACATGATTGCACAAGGGTTTTCTAATCATCCATTAGCCTTCTGACGCAATGAGCAAACACATTGTACCATTAGAATACTGGAGTGATAGTTGCTGGAAATGGGCCTCTATACACCTATGTAGATATTACACCAAAAACCAGACATTTGCAGCTAGAATAGTCATTTACCACATTATCAAAGTATATTAGATATTAGAGTGTATTTCTGATTAGTTTAAAGTTATCTGTAGAATGATGTCATCACGTCGTCACGTCACGTACGTGGCACACACACACAGCCAGGACTACTGGTATGTACACCTGCTTTCTTCCTGCATCGCTGAATTAAAAACACTTGTGAAATAACGCCTTCAGTGCCGTTCTACATGGTGTCAGAAGTAAAGCAGCGGAAACTAATTTTCCTGCCAAACTCTACATAGACCCAGTAAGTCAACTAATTATTTAGTCAGACGTTAGAAGCGTATTCTGTGGTACACGTGTGCCTCCCCCAGCTAACGCTAGCATGGCTGATGGATTCCGCCGTCCGGACCCGCTTGTGTTCAACGACAAAATTGCAGAAAACTGGCGAGTGTTCGAACAAGAATACGACATTTTCATCGCGGCTGCCCACAACGACAAGCCCGACTGAACCAAAGCCTACATACTCCTCAATTTGGCAGGTAGCGAGGCTATTGAAAGGGAACGCACGTTCACCTATGCACCAGCTCAACGGAATAACGAGGGGGAGGAGATCCGTCCGGCAGAGTCACGGGAGGATCCAGAATGCCTAAAAAGAAAGTTCAGACACCTCTGCAGTCCACAGACAAACATCACAATGGAGAGACATGCATTCAACACAAGGAACCAAAAACCCGGTGAGACCATAGAGGCTTATGTAAGCGCACTCCGAAACAAGGCTAAAACGTGTGACTTTGGAGCATTGCATGACGACTTAATTCGTGACCGGCTGGTCATTGGTATCAGCTCCGATAGCGTGAGGAAGATACTACTGAGAGAGAGCGATTTAACACTACTAAAGGCCATCAAAATATGCCAAATCAATGAACAAACAGAACAACATACTAAAACTCTAGCAACAACACCACGTAGTTCAACAAATGTGGATGCAATACGCCAAGACCGCAGAATGCAAAAAACAGTTCGCCACAAGCAGTACAAAGAACATTACAGTCCCAAATCAGACTACATAAGCTGTACCAACTGTGGACATGAACATCCAGCGAAGAAGGAACTCTGTCTGGCATATGGGAAGCAATGCAATTACTGCAAAAAGCCCAACCATTTCAAAAACTACTGCAGATCGGCAGCAAGAAACAAGCAGTACAAACCTGTCAACCAAATAGCCCAAGCAGACTCCGACAGTGACGGCGAGGACTCTGAATCATTCGACATCAACGGGCTGTCACCAGCCGCAAATAAGATAAACACACTGTCTACTGATGATGTGAAAGAAGAACTACACTGCAATGTAAAACTCAATGGCAAGACACTCAAACTGAAAGTAGGCACTGGCGCAAAGTGTAACGTAATCTCCCTGGATGCATTCAGGTATGTGAGAAACACAGAAAAAATAAACAAAGACAACAAGGCCAGGCTCATCGCTTATGGAGGCACGGTGATAAACACTGAGGGGACTGTGTTGTTCAAGTGCCAGACCAGTGACCAAAGATCCTACAACCTGCGTTTCCATGTAGTAAACGGCAAAGTGCAACCACTGCTAGGGCTCCCGGACTGCATGAAGATGGACCTGATGACTCTGAAAGACCAGGTTTTCCAGGTGAACGTGACCGAACCGAGCTCCTCTCAAAAGTGGTTTAATAACTATGCTGAGCTTTTCAATGGCGAACTAGGTTCACTCCCAGTAACCTACCACATGAAACTGGACCAGAATGTGACACCCGTCATCCGGCCCCCTCGCCGCATTCCAGTTGCCATGATGGACAAAGTGAAAGCAGAACTGGAAAACATGGTGCAGCAAGGAGTCATCACACCCATTTCAGAACCCACTGAATGGGTATCCTCAATGGTAGCGACACACAAAAAGGACACTGACAAGATCCGTGTGTGCATCGACCCAAGAGACCTAAATGAAGCAATTATGCGCCCCCATCATCCCATGCGCACAGTCGAGGAAGTTGCTGCACAAATGGCAGGCGCAACCGTGTTTTCTGTGCTTGATGCCAAGAGCTCCTTTTGGCAGGTCAAACTGGACCAAACGTCATCATTCCTCACCACTTTCGCCACTCCATTTCGGCGATATCGATACCTGAGAATGCCATATGGTATCAATGCAGCGTCTGAGGTCTTCCAGAGATCCATGGAGCAAATATTTGCCGGCCTCCCTTGCGCAATAATTGTTGATGACATCATAATCGGTGGAAGAAATCTTAAAGAGCACGACGAGAACCTTCAAAAAGTGCTCAACAGGGCAAGGAACGTGAAATTGAGGCTGAACCCCCAAAAATGCAGATTCCAGCTAAAGGAAGTCAGCTACATGGGCCATGTCTTCACTGAACAAGGGTTGAAACCCGATCCAGCAAAGATCCAAGCGATCACTGACATCCAGGCCCCCCAGGACAAAGCTGCTCTACAACGCTTCCTGGGTACGATAAATTACCTGGGCAAGTTCATTCCAAACCACAGCAACATTGCAGCACCTCTCCACCAGCTCCTGCATAAAGACACAGCATGGACTTGGACTGAACAACAACAAAATGCATTTGACACTCTGAAACAGTGTGTGACGTCACCTCCAGTACTCCGGTACTATGACGTACAAACACCAGTCACTCTGACATGTGACGCCTCGCAGTATGGCCTTGGTGGTGCATGTCTCCAGAATGGCAGTCCTGTCGCATATGCCTCTCGCACTCTTACTGAAACAGAAAGAAAATATGCACAAATTGAAAAAGAGCTGCTTGCTGTCGTTTTCACCTGTTTCAAATTCTATGACTACATATACGGAAAACCAGTGATTGTGGAGACAGACCATCAGCCCCTGGTCTCCATCCTGAAGAAACCTCTCCACACAGCGCCTGCGCGTTTACAACGCATGATGCTGAAGCTGCACAAGTTCAACCTCACGCTAGTTTACAAGAAAGGAAAGGAATTGCACTTGGCAGACATGCTGTCCCGTGCACCGAGCAACGCCATAGCCTCACATGCCACTGAACGTGAGGACTTCGAGGTAATGACGGTGCAGCACATCTCATCCAGTCGTCAGGAAGAACTCCGCACACATACAGCGAAAGACACCGCCCTCCAGGCCCTGAGCAACATCATCAAGCATGGATGGCCAGATAGGTTGAGCAAAGTACCCGACACAGTGAAAGAATTCTTCCCGTTCCGCGATGAGCTCTGTGTGGAAGATGGAATAATCATGAAAGGTACAAGAGCAACAATTCCACAAACGCTGCACAAAGAATATCTCCTGCTGCTCCATAAAGGACACCCCGGTGCTGAAGCCACCAAGCGGCGAGCACGCAACATAGTCTATTGGACCACAATGACGAGAGACATTGACAATTTTGTACAGTCATGCAGCACTTGCAATGCCCTTAAACCACATCAGCAAAAGGAGCCAATGCAACCACACACAGTCCCAGAGCTCCCGTGGTCAACAGTGGCAACAGATCTGTTCGAATGGAACAACCAGCACTACCTGGTCCTGGTAGACTCCTATTCAGGATGGTATGAACTGGATCCAGTCAAGAAAATCACATCACAATGTGTAATTAACAAGCTGAAACGTCACTTCTCAGTCCACGGAGTCCCCCACAAGCTGCTGTCAGACTGTGGAACACAATTCACTAGTCAGATGTTCCAAGACTTTGCGAAAAGCTGGGATTTCACTCATGTCACCAGCAGCCCTGAGTATCATCAAGCAAACGGGCTGGCAGAGAGAGCCGTACGGAGTGCAAAACGACTGTTGGAAACATCCAAAAGAGACGGTACTGACCTGTTCCTCAATCTTCTGAGCATCAGAAATGTCCCACGAGACGGCACGCTGGGCTCACCTGCACAAAGACTGATGTCCAGAGAGACACGCACAAATATTCCCATCAGCAGGCACCTGCTTAAGCCAATGTCCAAGAATCCAGAGTCGATCCACGCCCACCTGTCAAAGAAGAGGCAAGCACAAAAAGGATTCTACAATCGTGGCAGCCGGCCACTTCCCCCGCTCCAAAGCTCCCAAGTAGTACGCCTGCAAACAGAGAAAGGACATGACAAAATTGGCATCATCAAAAGAATCGCAGCAGAGCCACGGTCTTACGTGGTGGAATCAGGAGGAAAAGAATACCGCCGGAACCGGCGACACCTGCTGCCAGTCACAGAACCACCACCAACAGAACCAGAACCAGATCCAGCCTCACCGGCAGACTCACCAACACAGAAGACCAGCAGTGAGACTGTGCCCAGTCTACCCGCATCTCCTCCCAGGCATGATGCCGTGCACACTTCCCCCAGGCAGGCCGCTGTGCACGCTCCTCCCAGGCTTCCTGCTGCGCACACTGACCTCACGCCTGGCCTCCTCGGAGAGCCATCGCTCCCACAAGTCACCGAGACCCCCCTGGCCCGTTCCAGGTTTGGTAGACTCCTGAAGCCTAATCCCAAGTACAATACAGACTGATTGTGACATTTACTGAAGCTGATGTTTTTGTAGTTTCGTGTTGAAATATAGACATATTTACAAGCCAGGCATAAGTTCATTTTCAAATTAGATCAGTTATGTTGTGTCACGGGAATTTATTTTATTTGCAAGCCAGGCATTAGTTTATTTTCAAGATAGGTATGTTATGTGGTGCCATTGAAAGTTATTTTACTAGTTGTTTATTCGTCACAGTATACTCACTCTCACAGGAATGTGACATGTTTTCTCATACCAGTCCAAGAGTCAATAGTGTTCTCTTTGTACCAAAGTTCTATACTAAAGAAGGGGGATGTAGAATGATGTCATCACGTCGTCACGTCACGTACGTGGCACACACACACAGCCAGGACTACTGGTATGTACACCTGCTTTCTTCCTGCATCGCTGAATTAAAAACACTTGTGAAATAACGCCTTCGGTGCCGTTCTACATTATCTTCATTGAAAAAAACAGTGCTTTTCTTTCAAAAATAAGGAAATTTCTAAGTGACCCCAAACTTTTGAATGGTAGTGTACATACAATGTGGCACGTACCCATAGAGCGGCCAGAACCGAGCTGGGGGAAACCAAGCCGGCTCGGTTCCTGACAGGGAGTATGGCAAGCATTGAGGCAAGTGCCTAGAAAAGAGGGATTCCTTTGAAATGTGGATGGATGAACTATGGACGCTGCATCGTCACATTAGCTCCTTTCAGCTTTGCTGGAATTACAGTAGCTAAAAACAGTCACAATTTTACCACAGGCTGTTTTAAATTGATTTTTAAAACACTGTAAAATTATTGCAAAATAGAAATACATTTATGGAGTTAAATAGTCCAAAAAACTGTGAAAAAAAAGTTTTAAAAAAGTTACATAAATGTGTGAAATTTATCAAAAAAACCAATCAGAAATTTATGGGAAAAAAACTAAAATTCATGAGAAAGCAGTCACGTTTAGAAGAGGAAAAAAAAAAAAAATTTATGAAGCAGAGAGTGGCAAATTTAGATGAAAATTTTTTCACATTTCCAGTGAACACAGTGGTGGCTCCTAGGAGGAGGCAAGGGAGGCGGAGCTTCCTCAGAAATTTGAAAAGAAAAGAAAAAGAAATGTTTCAAACATTGTGATAATACATGTATTTTATATTAGATATACTATATTACTGTGTAACTTGCAGTCAGAATCCTGTCAGAAATCCACAGGAGTTAAAAATGGGCTTGCCACTGTGGGAACATTAATCAGCCAATTAGAAATTATGTCATGACTCGCCGCTCATCAGTGGCGCCAGCTGCGCGCACACCTGCACCTCGTCAGCGGCGAGGTATTTAACTCACTCTGCCCTGGGCTTCGGCCTGAAGCCGTCTGTTCTCATCGGCATCTCTTGCTGCAAGGGACCCCCTTCTCCAAGCAAAGAAATCTGAGTAAGCTTCCCTCACCTCTTTTTCTCCCAGTCTTCTCCCCTGTGCACAGGTGGATTCCCCGGCGGCGGACCTCGTCTCCTCGCCGCTGCCTCCTCGCTGCTGCTGCAGGCGCTCCAGGTTGCTGTCTCCCGGGCTACGCCCTTGTTAACGCAAGCCACCAGCCCAAACCAAGTAAGCCAGCAAACTGTCTTAGTCTTCTGTATTGGTGTGGTGCCCGTTACCCTTCTCCCTCTGCTTCCTCCCTTAGGGTTGTCCGGCTGAACGGCTTCCTGCCCCCGTGCCTGACGCAGACACCCACCACCAATACATTCTTATCCCACAGACACGCAGCCACGCACTCTTGTTGTTCAATAAAGCTATTAAATCTACCCTGAGCCTGCGTGTGTGTCTCCTGAGCCGTGCGTTATGTCAAATTAGGTCGTAAGGAGGCATGCATACTTTCTGAAATTATTTAGCCAATCAGGAATCACTTTATATGTGTTGCTATGGAAAATTCACTATCTCCTTGCATTGAAGAAAAAAAAGGAAGGAGGCGGAAGCTCTAACCAATCACAGTCTGTCTTTTGACAACATCACCGAATTGACTCATTTCAACGCACTGAATACTGCCTGTACGCACCAACGGTTTATCCAGCAGTATTTACTTGCTAACAAGTTTAGGAAACTACAATTTGAACACCAGCTTTGGATAAAAAACAGTCCAGGGCCTTCCCCTAAACTGGACATTATAAAGAAGTCAGGATGCAGACCTGGAGGAGTGGAACTAACTCGCTTAATAATGCTAGCCTTGGCCTTGTATTTTGCAGTCACTAAATTAAAACTGGATTTGATGACAGGAAGATTTATCCAGATCCGTGTAAAGACACGGTAACTGGGGAGTTAGAATCTGTTGCTCTCCTGTATGCGTCTATGCCTGTATGCAGTTTTATTTTCAACTCTTTAAATGATTGTGGGAAATATTTTTCTTTGGTGCTCAGTTTGGCTAATGAACAACACCTAACGGGACCAATAATGAATGAAATCATTTTAATGGGACACCAAAAGCCCACCAAGCGCTCCCAAAAAAATCAATTACATCATTTTAACACATGCATGATCTATAATTTTGATGACAAATGTTCATTTAGTGTTGTTTTGATGTGTATTTTTGTGACCTGCCAAGGGACTACGGATGTCATTTTGCAAGTTTGCTAAGTGTGGCATATTTACACTGATGTTCATTAATATGCATTGTCCCTTTCAAATAAATATGAAATAAATAAATAAATTTTCATGTTAATATTTAAAGACAAATGGGCATTCTTGTAGTAACTAACGAGGCACACAACTCTTAACTCACACATTAAATCATATCTAACAGGACCAAGTGGCATCAAGCCAACAAACGGGACACTTTTACAAATACTTGAGACACTTGTATAAATACTTGCAATGCATTCCTTTTAATTTGATGTCATTAAACCTCAAAACCATCTCTGGGCTCCAGAATACCTCCCCCCAGGCCACGGGGGGCAGGGAGTGGGCGAACAATCTGAACCTGTTTTTTAATAGGTTTGACCAACCGCCCTCCACCCTGACTGCACAACAACCACTGCTGCCTCTAAAGACATCGAGTCCTGCTGCCCACTCCCCACTCCACCAACAACTCCCCCACTCCCAACACACAGCCCCCCAACATGACCCTCACTAAGACCCAGGTGCGGACGGAGCTGAGGAAAATCAAGGTGGGTGGGCGCACGCGTGCGCAGCGACCGGCAGCTCTTCCTCTTCCTTCGATGATTTTTGGGAACGTACAGTCTCTGAGAAACAAGGTGGATGAAATTCAAGGGAATGTACGCTACCAGAAGGACTTTAAGAACTGCTGTGTCATGGCTTTCACGGAATCTTGGCTTACTGCGCATGACCGAGACGCAGACCTGTGGATTGATGGCTTTGGAGCCCCGCTGCGCTCGGATCGGCAGGAAGAGGTAACGGGGAAATGTCACGGGGGCGGCGTATGTTTATACATTAATAAGCAGTACTGCACATCTGTCACGGTCAGAGAGCGCATCTGTACACCCGATGTGGAGCTGCTGTCTGTGTCACTACGCCCCTTTTATTTGCCTCGCGAGTTCCCCCAGCTTTTCATCACAACTGTGTACATTCACCTGAGGGCGGACGCTGACTCTGCCTGCAGCACAATGTTTGATGTGATCCAGCAGCTGCAATCAATTTCTCCAGAGGCGCCAAACTTCATTCTTGGGGATTTTAACCATGTTTCTTTAAAGAAGACACTTAAAAACTTTTATCAGTATGTCTCCTGCCCAACCAGGTGAAAAAAGACATTGGACCTGTGCTATGGATCCATTGAGAGGGTTTATAAATCACTCCCCCTTCCTCCTTTAGGATCCTCAGATCACGACTGTGTACATTTGCTGTCCACATGTAAAACTGCTCTCAGAAGAGGCAAGGTGGAGACGAGAAACATTGATGTGTGGACAGAAGATTCAGTGCACAGCCTCCAGGAATGCTTTGACTGTACAGCCTGGGAGATGTTCACACTGGCCTGCAGGGATGATTTGGACTCTTTGGTGGACGTCACATGCTCATACATGGCTTTCTGTAAAAATAAGATCGTTCCACGTAAACATATCAAAATATATCCCAACAACAAGCCATGGGTTACAAAATCAGTTAAATCCTGCTTACAGAGGAAAGCACTTGCCTTTAAACAGGGGTCTGTTTCTGAGCTACAGGTTGCCACAAAAGAGCTGAAGTCCGAAATTTTAAGAGCAAAACAGAATTATAAATCAGAATTGGAAAGCAAGATGGCAACAAAGAAACTTGGTTCAGCCTGGGCCAGTATGAAAACTATTGCAGGCCTTCAGAGCACAGAGCGCAGTAATCGTGTGTTTTTAGATGGTTTTAATTCAGACACAGAGCTGGCTAATGCTCTTAATTGTTTTTACGGTCGTTTTGACTCCTTTGATTTTAGCACAGAAACCCAAGGTTTGAAACAGAAACTCAAAGACAATCAGCACTTTAATATTGAGGTGCAGGATGTTAAAAGGGAGTTCTGTGCTGTAAAAGTGAACAAAAGTCAGGGCCCTGATAATATATGTGGGCGCTTGGTAAAGTCCTGTGCACATGAACTGAGTCCTATATTTCATTACATTTTCAATAAGTCCTTACAGACACAACATGTGCCTAAGATCTGGAAAGAAGCCGTGGTTGTTCCCGTTCCAAAATCCAGCTGTCCTAAAACGATAAACGACTTTAGACCAGTTGCTTTGACTTCAATTTTAATGAAAATTTTTGAAAAACTGGTCAGATGTGAGGTCCTAAAGCAGACTGAGCATGCATTGGATCCTCTGCAGTTTGCCTATAGGCCTCACAGAGGAGTGGAGGATGCCACTGTCAGTCTGTTTAACATGCTTTTTAAACATCTGGATTTTAATGGGACACACGCCAGACTTTTATTTGTGGACTTTTCCTCCGCCTTTAATACAATCCAACCTCATATCTTAGTTGAAAGGCTCCTGCAGCAATTTGATTTGAGCAATAATCTG
Organism: Pholidichthys leucotaenia; assembly: GCA_020510985.1. Classification (NCBI taxonomy): domain Eukaryota; kingdom Metazoa; phylum Chordata; class Actinopteri; order Cichliformes; family Pholidichthyidae; genus Pholidichthys; species Pholidichthys leucotaenia. The sequence continues at coordinate 432,269,127 of CM035841.1, forward strand.
GTGGGTTGGATTCTGGATTTCTTAACCAACAGGACGCAGAGAGTAACGGTCAATGGTACATTGTCTGACCTAAAGTGCTCTTCTACTGGCTCTCCTCAGGGGTGTGTGTTGTCACCACTACTCTTCATCCTGTACACAAACATGTGTCGGAGCAGACATGACAACAGACACATTATAAAGTATGCTGATGACTCAGTTATTGTCAGTCTCCTCCAGGATGGTGAGAGTGGCCACAGCCCAGTAGTTGATGATTTTGTTCACTGGTGTGAGGATTCCTACCTGCAGCTGAATACGACAAAAACTAAAGACGTGATTATTGACTTTAGGAGGAAAAATCCCAGGCACAAAGTCACCGTACTAAAAGGCCAGACCACCGAATGTGTACAATCCTATAAATATCTTGGGACGATTATTGATAATAATTTAAAGTTTGAAGAGAACTGTGAAAAGGTGTGCAAAAAGGGTCAGCAACATTTGCATTGCTTGAGAAAACTTGCACGCTTCCAAGTTGACCGAACCATAATGACAATGTTTTATCGGGCTTTTATTGAAACTGTTTTATCCTTTTCTTTAGTGTCATGTTTGGTCAGATAAAACTGAAACAGAGGAAATCCTTGGATCAGGTAGTTAGATGGTCCAGTCGTTTGCTTGGTGAGCCACAGCTGAGCCTGACATCCCAGTACACCAGACAAGTACAGAGGATGGCTACCTCCATTTTAAATGATGACTCCCACCCTTTGCACTGCCACTTTCAGCTTCTTCCCTCTAGACGGAGGTTTGCTGTCCCAAAAAGTAGAACCCAGCGCTACAAAAACAGCTTTGTCAATGCTGCTGTCAAAGAATTGAACAAGCTGTAACAATATATTGCACATAATTTAGGTACCTATTTATTAACTCCATTTTAAACTTACTTATTTTTGTAGGGTGTCACTTGGGTTCTAAATATTTTATTGGGTTTTAGACCTTTGAGTTTTTAACCTCTTTGACTAGTTTTTTAACTTTTGATATGATCCTTCTCTCTTACCTCTGGTTTTTCTCCCATCTCTTTGTCTTTTTATACCCTGATTGATGGAGCCTTGAGTATTCTTATCATGTTTATAGTCATCTTCATATGTGCCTGTGTTTGTGTCTATGTTGAATGTAATTTGTGGCTTGTAAATATGGATGTCACCAGACTGCAAAACAAATCTACCTACGGGTACAAATAAAGTAACCTGAACCTGAACCTGAACCTGAGGAAGGCGTCAGGACTGGACGGCATCAGCGCAAAGCTCCTCAAGTCCTGTGCAGACCAGCTGTGTGGGATTGTGGAGCACATCTTCAACCTGAGCCTGAAGCTGGGGAGGGTACCACAGTTGTGGAAAACATCTTGTGTGGTAGCTGTACCAAAGACTTCCCACCCCAAAGACCTGAACAGCTACAGACCAGTGGCCCTGACGTCCCACATGATGAAGACCCTGGAGAGACTGCTCCTTGCTCACCTCCGCCCCCTGGTGGGACCAGCGATGGATCCACTCCAGTTCGCCTACCAGCATGGCATCGGGGTGGAGGATGCAGTGATCTTCCTCCTTCACCGTTCCCTGTCCCACCTGGAGAAGCCCGGGAATGCGGTGAGGATCATGTTTTTTGACTTCTCCAGTGCTTTCAACACCATCCAACCGATGATCCTGAAGGACAAGCTGCTGTGCGCAGGGGTGGACCAGCACCTGTCATCATGGATCCTGGACTACCTCACTAACCGGCCACAGTTTGTGAGAACCCGGGACTGTGTGTCCGACACGATCATCGGTAGCACAGGGGCCCCCCAGGGAATGGTTTTGGCTCCCTTCCTGTTCACCCTTTATACTGCGGACTTCTCACACAACACAACACACTGCCATCTACAGAAGTTCTCTGACGACTCTGCGATCGTTGGCCTCATCTCCAACAGAGATGAAGCTGAGTACAGAGGACTTATCCAGGACTTTGTGGACTGGTGCCATCGGAACTGCCTCCAGATCAACGCGAGGAAAACTAAGGAGCTGGTGGTTGACTGCCGCAGGCAAGGACAACCCCTCACAGCACCAGTAAATATACAGGGAACAGACATTGAGGTGGTGACATCCTACAAGTACCTGGGTGTTCATCTGAACAATAAACTAGACTGGTCACACAATAAAGACGCACTCTACAAGAAGGGACAGTGCAGGCTGTTCCTACTGGGGAGACTCAGGTCTTTTGGTGTGCAAGGGGCGCTGCTGAAGACATTCTATGACACGGTGGTGGCATCAGCCATCACTTTTGGAGTGGTCTGCTGGGGCAGTGGCATTACAGCAGCCGATAGGAAGAGACTAAACAAACTGATCAAGAAAGCTAGCTCTGTCCTGGGGCAGCGCCTTGACCCAGTGGAGGAGATAGGAGAGAGAAGGATGGTGGCTAAACTGTCATCTCTGCTGGAGTCCAAGTCCCACCCTATGCAGGACATACTGAACACACTGAGGAGCTCATTTAACAGCAGACTACATCACCCTAGGTGCACAACCGAGAGGTTTTGCAGGTCCTTCCTACCTACGGCTGTCAGACTGTATAACCTAAGCAGGGCTGCTCGCAGAGATAGCAAGAAAACGTGACAGCCTAATAGTATTGAATGCAAAAGACGTAACAGACTTACACAAATGGTCCTCTCCAGTATATACAACTAGGACAATATCAGTCGCTACGGAGGGTGACAATATGTATGGGTACATATTCATACTATGTAGGATAACTAAGTAGACGGTTATGCTGTTTATTCCATCTAGCTACAGTTCTCCGCACTGTGTGTTTATATATCTATATATTTATATGTACAAACTGTATGTATACTCACTGCTCTTGTTTTTCTTGTCTTCTTGATTGTTGCTCTGAGTGTTGCTATCCCTGTGCTGTTGCAATCCTGGAATTTCCCCATTGTGGGACTAATAAAGGCTTATCTTATCTTATTATTCTGGCTTTTTTGTGTCCCATTTGGTCCCGTTCAGTGGTAGTGCTGGGGTTAGGATGTGTGGTCAACTTTTCTTGGTCAGATTTTATCATGCTGACTAAGGCTAATGTAGTGTTGTCTAAAATAGCATGTTGGTCAGCATAGTGATGTTTTCTTGGGGTTTTGCAAGAGGTGCATTTAATATCTGTGGAGCTAAGAACTCGGGGTCCTCACAAGTATAGGTGTGTCTGTTCATGAGTAATTTGCCTCCTCAGTGGGATCACCCACAAGCCGCTACTGAATGAAAAAGTAGTAAATTTATAAGAAAAAGGTAATAAATTTAGGAGAAAATCCTCTCAAAGTATCAAGACTAAAATCACTAATTAAACTTCCTTGTGCTTACTGAAGTAATCTTTAGGTAACTGCTCTTAAGCTGGCTTGATGCTCTGCACATCTGTTCAAGCACTAGGCTTGTGTGATGTAAATTTTGTCATCCTCTCCAGTTTGCTAGGCTCTGCACGGTCCCTCCATGGCTGTGCACGTGCAGCCGAAATTTTGAGACCGCGTTACCTGTGTGCACTGACTACACATCCACAACTTTCAAACTTTAAGATCCAACCTCCCATTCAAGTGGTGGTGTTACCATCACAGCATACAAAGAAAAAGATGATGAAGAATTAAAAAAAATAAACGAGACAAGATGAGACTAAAGCAAAAGAAAAAGAGGGATACTGGTAAGAGTAGTAAACGCAGGAGTTCCTTTTCCTTCTCCTTTGCTCGCCTTTTATTTTTTTAGGTGTGTATGAGTTTGTGTGTTGTCCAAGACAAATCAATTTCCCCTCGGGGATTAATAAAGTTTATCTATCTATTCATGCAGTCACCATTGCTGTTACTAAAATGGGCATGGCTCTTGTTTTTCTTCTCTTGAACAAACCAGCACATCAACGCATTTGTGCTACCTATCGGACTGGGGTCAATCTGCAGATGATGGTTATGCGCATACGTCAAACTCTTAGTCTTACAGTAGATGCAAGTGAAAAACATATACAGCAGCGTGTTTTTGACATGATTTGGACAAACGCAGATGCAGACACAGACTCTGAATAAACACAATTATCTTTATTAATTGTGTGTGTGAGTGTGTATGGGAGTGTAAATGTGAGTGAGTGCAGGAGAACGAGCAGAGCGAGGACAAGTCTGGCAGCCCTAGGAGAGAGGAGAGACAAGAGTATAAGCTCTCTGAAAACTGATTGAATGAACAAGGAGTTAATCAGTCTTACGGTGCAGGTGAGTAGTTGAGGCGCTGAAGAACATCCAGGCAGCCCCGTATGCCAGTGCCTCGATCAGTTGCGTGTTCATGCTGATGTAGATGATATCGGTGCTTCAGAGAAGAATAGTTCATTCAGGGAAACCATTGTCTCCTCAGAGTGAAGGTGCGGGTCCCGGTCTGCCGCCAGGAGGAGGAAGTCCATCCAGAGGAATCCACCTGTGCACAGGGAAGATAGAGGGACGGAGCGGGGAGAATGAATTTCTTCAGATAGCTTACGAAAAGTTGGGGAGGCGAAGCTCCCAGACAATCAGTAGTGCAGGATAGATGAGGGAGGCGAAACTCCCTAGCCAAAGTTGAAGTAGACTCTGGCTCAGAGGTTGTACATCCAAGTGGAGTGTTAAAGTCTCCGTGCAGAATGATAGGCAGCACTCCTTAAGAAGGCTGCCTAAAATTGGAGGAGCAGGTATGCGTGCAGCTGTAGAGACAATTAGGGCAGCAGGCACACAGAGCGGATCACCACAGTACTCCCCCCCATGGGACGCCTCTTGGCGGCTGATCCAACTTACCCGGGTGAGTCCAGTGGAACTCCCTAATGGGCTGCGGATCCATCATGAAGGAAGGATGCACCCAGGACCTCCACTCCGGACCATATCCCTCCCAGTCCACCAGATATTGTAGGCCATGACCCCTGTGTCAGACATCCAGAATACGGCTGACTGGATATGCAGGGCCACCATCAACCATCACTGGCGGGGGCGGAGTCTTGGGAGGGGGGCACAGAGGGCTGGATACAAATGGCTTCACCTGAGAGACATGGAAGGTGGGACAAATGCAGAGGGAAGGGGGAAGAGCCAGGCACACAGCCACTGGGTTGACAATGTGATTGATAGTATACAGACCAATAAAGCACTGCGAAGGTTTCTTGGATTCTGTCTCCAGGTTGATATTCCTGGTTGACAACCATACCTGCTGTCCAACCCAATAAGACAGAGCCGGGGTTCTGTGGCGGTTTTGCGATGTCGGAGTTGCGGCTCGCCATGTGCTACAGAGCGGCCCTGGTCACCCTCCACAGTCGGTGACAGCGCTTCACGTGGGAAGCAGCAATCTCCTCCTCCTCCGGAAACGGGGGGGGGGGGGGTGTAACCTAAGGATGCTTCAAAAGGAGAGAGATCAGTAGCAGTGGAAACAGCGGAATTGTGCGCATACTCAACCCAAGGTAAGTAGGAACTCCAGGATGCTGGATTGGAAGCTGTGACACACCTCAGAGCCGCCTTTGGTGTGTTCACACTGGCCGTTGTTTTGTGGATGATACCCAGAAGGCTCACCGTGGCCCCAATAGCCTTACAGAAGGAGGAGACTGGGTGGGTGACGGTGGGAGACTGGGTGGGTGATGGTGAGAAGGAAGCCTAGTCACAAAGCCCCGGTTCACCACCAACCTGTTCACGTTTCTAATCGTTTTTCCCCGCTCAGCGACACACCCGCTGAGGAAAAAACTCTGATCATTGGTGACTCTGTAGTCAGAAACATGAACCTAGAGACTCCAGCGGCCATAGTCCAATGCATCCCTGGGGCCAGAGCAGGCGACATCGAGTCAAATTTGAAAATGCTGGCTAAAAGTAACTGTAAATATTCCACAATTGTTATTCACGCCGGCATTAATGACATCCGTCTCCGGCAGTCGGAAGTCACGAAACTTAATATAGACTCGGTGTGTGACTTTGCAAAAACGATGTCTGCCACTGTAGTATTCTCTGGGCCCCTCCCCAATCTGACCAGTGATGACATGTTTAGTCGCTCGTCATCCTTGAACCGCTGGCTGTCTGTGTGGTGTCCTAAAAATGACGTGGGCTACATTGACAATTGGAGCTCTTTTTGGGGAAAACCTGGTCTTATGAGACGAGACAGCATTCATCCCACTTTGGATGGTGCTTCTCATTTATCTAACAATCTGGCATCTTTTTTATCCAAATTTCCAAAACCCTGACTACTCAGAGTTGGGACCAGGAAGCAGAGTCGCAGTCTTACACGCCTCTCTGCAGCTCCTCTTCATCCGCCAACCTTCAGCTTAGCCCCTGACTTCCCCATCAGAGAATCGTTGTCTGCTCCCTCCAAAGTAAATAAAAATATAATGCATAAGCATCCCAAAGTGATAAAGCAAAATATTGGTAAAACTCAAATTAAACATAAAGCCTCTAAATTGAATGAATTGGCCTCTGTTCCTCCTCATAATTTAAAAATTAAATGTGGTTTATTAAATATTAGGTCTCTAACTCCCAAGTCTCTGTTAGTTCATGATCTGTTAATTGATCATCAGATTGATTTAATTTCCCTTACAGAGACTTGGTTAGGGCAAGACGATTATGTTGGTTTGAATGAATCAACTCCCTCTGGTTATTTAAACTGTCAAAATCCCAGAAATTCTGGTTGTGGAGGAGGAGTAGCAACAATTTACCATTCCAAATTACTAGTTAATGTAAAGCAAAAAACATGTTATAATTCCTTTGAGGGCCTGGTCCTCAGTATTGGGCACTTTAGCAACTTTAGGTTAAACCCAATTTTATTTGCCATAGTTTATCGTCCCCCATCAACCTACTCAGAATTTTTATCCGAATTTGCTGATTTCTTAGCTGATTTAGTGCTGAAATCTGATAGAATAATTATAGTAGTGGACTACATCCACTACATGTGGATGTAGATAGTGACTGCCTTAATGTGGCATTTAATTCAATATTAGACTCGATTGGGTTTTCTCAGAAAGTAGGAAATTCTACTCATTACCTCCACCATACATTGGACCTTGTTCTGACATATGGCATAGAAATAGAAAATCTTGTAGTGTCTCCTCATAACCCTGTACTGTCAGACCATTGTCTGTTAACCTTTGATTTTACTATTTCTGACTATTTGGCTCCTAAAGAAAAATATTATTACAGTAGATGCCTCTCAGATGATGCTGTTACCAAATTTATGCAGATTGTTTCCTCTATGCCATGTGTCAACACAACGGAAATAAGCTATAGACAGCTTGCTCCTTCTGTAATTGATAACCTGGTGGATAGTGTTTCAGCTTCTCTGCATCAGACTCTAGACTTGGTGGCCCCCTTAAAAAAGAAAAAGTCTAATCAGAGATTTCTAACTCCTTGGTTCAACACAGAAACTCGTAGCTTAACCACTTGCGCTCCGTTGTTCCGTGGGCGGGCAAGTCTCTGCGTCCTATGACGCACGAGGGCGCACGAGAGCGCCCTCGTGTGCGCTTGGACGCATGACGCATGATGGTGGTGATGGTAATGTAGTGGCGTCCAAGCGCCACTCAAAAAAAAACTGCAGAGACAGCCGCGAACAGATTAGTTCATCTGATTGACCTCTCATTCGACTAATAAGAGCCTTGAATTGGGTTTCTGAAACCTTGAGGAGCCAATGAATGAAAATCTAGGAAGGAGGACCCGCCTACTGTGAACGCAAGAGCCAATTGAAGCACAGAAATTCAGGCTGGGTGAAGCGATATTTACTGCTGCAGCAGATGAAAACAAAGGACTCTGGACGAATCTACTACAGACCCAGGCTCACCCAGCAGCATGGAGAACACCCACAAGTGGGACCTGCACTCATTCCAGCAGAATAGACGGAGGCCGACGACAAAAGTCTTAAATCATTTGCCAAAAAGGCAATAATGGAATTATGTTGATCGGGATCCACGAGCGGAGCAGCGTCGCGTTGGGGGAAGAGATGTTCGCCACGACTCTGCTGCTTTGAAGAGGTAAGGTGTTATAAGCTAAATTATTATTTATCCCTGAAAACTGTAATCCAAAAATGACTTTTGACCGATCGGTAAATTACAACTGTACTGCGCACGAATTACGAAGTGCGTGCGCCACGATAAACGGTTCATTTGCCGTGTTCGGACCGTGAACGCCCCCCCCCCCCCGCTGCAGAAGAGGAGCGGGGGGGGGCGTTCCCGGTCCGAACGCCCCCCGGTCCGCGGGGGGAAGCATATCAGTCTATTCCATCATGTAGCGATGGCCCTCTTCTGCAGCGAGGGGGGGGGGGGCGTTCACGGTCTGTTCACGGTTCCCCCCACACACACACACACACAGTAGCGAGGGGGGGGGGGAGCCGCTGTGAAAACATGCAAGGAGTGTAATCCGTCTGTAGCGAGGGCCGAAGTCGGTCTTTGGTAGCGGGGGGGGGGACGACCCCCCGCCCACACACACACACACACACAGAGCCCTGAGTGTGACCTTTCATTAGAGCCTAAAATGAAGATTCTACATTGAGTTATTCAAAAGTTACAGACGTTTTTCCAAACTGTGTCATTTGGCACAGTTCCAAAACGCCTGGGAACAGCCTGAGAACAAAGCTGTGTAAAATATTCATTTTTTGTGGTATTGTTACCAAATTTGGATCTCAGCTGGATAACACTTGGTTCTACATTTCTGTTGCATTTTCCAGCCGGATCGGACAGCTGTGTGTTATTTACAAGCATTTGTATCCAAAAAAACACTGTGTCCAATTTTTTTTTCTTCAAGTTCAGTATGTTTAGATGACTGTAACTCAGTGGCCAGAGCACGTAGAGAGATTATGTTTTTTTTTGCCAAAAAATTCAAAGTGTTTTCTTTTAAATGAGACCAACCCCATGAAGATGCTGCAAAGGGTTGAATAACAGCTTTCGATTTACTTTGGGCACGTTATTTTTTGGCATTTTTAGGAAAATTGCCCGGAGTGCAAGTGGTTAAAACAGAAGACTCGTCAATTAGAAAGAAAATGGCGCTCCACTAATTTAGATGAAATCTATTTAGCTTGGAGAAATCATCTTTTAATTTATAAAAAATCTCTTAGAAAAGCTAGAACAAGTTATTACTCTGCATTAATAGAAGAGAACAAGAATAATCCCAGGTTTCTTTTCAGTACTGTAGCCAGGTTGACAAAGAGTCAGGACTCTGTCAATCCTAGCATTCCCTTAGAGCTTACTAGTCAGGACTTTATGAACTTTTTCAATAATAAAATTTCATCCATCAGTGATAAAATCAATCAGATTCTTCCCACAGTTAACTTAAATACTGTAACTACTACAACTCCTTCTATTGATGTCTGTCTTGATGAGTTTACTCCAATCGACCTTTGTGAGTTAGACAAAATAGTTTCCTCATCCAAACCTTCAACTTGTCTTTTAGACCCTATTCCTACCAGGTTATTTAAAGAAGTCTTCCCACTTATTGGTAGCCTTATTCTTCATATAATCAATTCTTCATTAACTTTAGGCCATGTACCGCAGGCTTTTAATACCTCAAAAAGCCAATGCTAGATCCAGGAGCTTGAGCTAACTATAGACCAATCTCTAATCTCCCTTTCATTTCAAAAATCTTAGAAAGAGTTGTTGCTACGCAATTATTTGACCACCTTCAGGGAAATGGTTTACTTGAAGAGTTTCAGTCTGGGTTTAGAATCCATCATAGTACTGAAACAGCCTTAGCGAAGGTCACTAACGACCTCCTCATTGCATCTGATAATGGACTAGTTTCTGTACTTGTCCTTTTAGACCTTAGCGCAGCTTTTGATACTATCGATCATAATATTCTACTTGATAGATTAGAACACTATGTTGGACTTAATGGAACTTCGTTGCAGTGGTTTAGATCTTATTTATCTGATAGGTTCCAGTTTGTTCATGTAAATAATGAGTTTTCTTTCTACTCAAAGCTCAGTCATGGAGTTCCACAGGGATCTGTGCTAGGCCCTACTCTTTTTAGTTTATATATGCTTCCGTTAGGCAACATTATTAGAAAGCACTGTATACATTTTCATTGTTATGCAGATGACACACAATTATACCTGTCAATGAAGCCAGATGATAGTAATCAATTAGCCAAGTTAGAAGCCTGTCTTAAGGAAATCAAAGCTTGGATGACTTGTAATTTCCTGCTATTAAATTCAGATAAGACTGAAGTCATTCTTGTTGGTCCAAAAAACCTTAGAAATTCCTTTCCAAATCAAACTTTCAGTTTGGATGCGGTTACTCTTTCTCTTAATAGCTCTGTGAGGAACCTTGGAGTTATTTTTGATCAGGATTTGTCCTTCAATTCACATATTAAATTTGTTTCTAAGACTGCCTTCTATCATTTGCGTAATATTGCCAAGATTAGGAGCATCTTGTCTCAGAGTGATGCTGAGAAACTGATCCACGCTTTTGTTAGCTCGAGATTAGATTATTGTAATTCTTTATTATCAGGCTGTCCTAAAACATTTTTAAAAAGTCTTCAGCTGATCCAAAATGCTGCAGCAAGAGTTTTAACAGGTACTAGAAAGAGAGATCATATCTCTCCAGTTCTGGCCTCCCTTCATTGGCTTCCCATAGAGTTTAGAATTAAGTTTAAAATCCTTCTTCTTACTTACAAAGCTCTAAACAATCAGGCCCCTTTTTATTTAAAAGATCTGATACTACCGTATTGTCCTAACAGAGCATTACGCTCCCAAAATGCAGGATTACTTGTAATACCTAGAATCTCCAAAAGTACAATGGGAGGCAGAGCCTTCAGTTATCAAGCTCCTCTCCTGTGGAATCAGCTGCCAATCTGGATTCGGGAGTCAGACTCGATCTCTGTTTTTAAGAATAGGGCTAAAACCTACCTTTTTGATATAGCCTACAATTAGGGAGGGAACATGTGTTTCTGAACCCTCCCTTAGTTATGCTGCTAATAGGTTTAGTCAGCCGGGGGACCTCCAGTAATACACTGGGCCTCACTCCTTTCCTCACTCTCAATGAAATATTTTTTTTGCTGGTCATTAACATTTGCTTGTTCTCTCCCATAGATTGAGTCCCCATCGTGCTGTTTGCTCTCTACATGTCTGTTCTTTTCTTCTTCTCTATCCCCTCACCCCCCAGCCAGTTGCAGCAGATGACTGCCCCTTCCTGAGCCTGGTTCTGCTGGAGGTTTCTTCCTGTTAAAAGGGAGTTTTTCCTCTCCACCGTCGCCAAGTGCTTGCTCACAGGGGATCGCCTGATTGCTGGGGTCTTTCTGCAACTGTGGGGGTTCCCCCTACAGTTGATAGTGCTATGAGATGACTGTTGTTGTGAAATGGCGCTATATAAATAAAGTTGAATTGAATTGAATTACAGAAGGCTCACAAAACTTGAGAGATGAACTGGGGCTCACGGTCCGACACGATGTCCACTGGAATACCATGAAGCCACACCACATGCAGAGTGAGGAGGTCAGCCATCTCCTTGGCCACAGGGAGCTTCTGCAGGGAAATAAAGTGAGCAGCTTTGGAAAATCTATCCACAATGGTGAGAATGACAGTGTGACCTGCAGAGGGCGGGGAGACCAGTCACAAAGTCCAGGGCAACATAGGACCAGGGTCTGCTAGGGATGGGGAGAGGATGCAATAAGCCCAAAGGGGGAGAGGAGGACGACTTACAGGTTGCACACTGAGGACAGGCTCGGACGAACTCACCGACGTCCCTCCGCAATGAAGGCCACCAGAAGGTCCTCTGTAACTGGGCCACAGTGCGTGAGGAGTGCAACCAATCGATGACTTCACCCTGGACTGAAGAGGGCACATTCATCCATCTCACCGGCCCCCCACCTGGGTCAGCCTCAGTCTCCTGCGCTCTCCTAACACTCTCCTGGATGTCCCATGAGAGCGCGCCAACGATGCATGAAGGTGGAACAATAGAGTGTGGCGTCGCCTCAGCTGCTTCAGGAGAAAATTGCCTGGATAGCGCGTCATGTTTGGTGTTCTTCGACCCCAGGCGGTAGGTGATGGTAAAGTTAAATCTGCTGAAGAACAGGGACCAGTGGACTTGTCTAGAATTTAGTCGTTTGGCTGTCCTAAGATATTCCAGGTTTTTGTGATTGGTCCAAACGACGAAAGGCTGGGAGGTGTCCTCCAGCCAGTGGCGCCACTCCTCCAAGGCCAGTTTAACTGCCAACAGCTCCCTGTCCCCTATGTCATAATTCCTCTCAGCAGGAGACAGATGACTGGAAAAGAAGGCGCAGGGGCGGATCTTGTCATCGGCGGGGGAGCGCTGTGACAACACTGCTCCTACCCCGAGGTCCGAGGCGTCCACCTCCACCAGACATTGCAGGGCGGGGTCCACCTGAGCCAAAACAGGGGGAGAGGAAAACACAGGTTTCAGTTTAACAAATGCCGCCTCTGCCTCTTCAGTCCAGCGAAATGGCACCTTGGTAGAAGTGAGGCGGGTGAGAGGTAGAGCAATAATGCTGTAGTTTTTGACGAATTGTCGATAGAAATTAGCAAAGCCCAAAAACTGCTGTAACTATTTATGAGAGGATGGAACTGGCCACTCCACCACTGCCTTTACCTTCTCTAGGTCTGCTATGATTTTCTTATGGGAAATGACAAACCCCAGAAATATGGTGGAAACGGTGTGGAACTGGCACTTTTCTGCCTTGACATATAACTGGTTTTCCAACAGGTGCTGCAGGACCCGCCTGACGTGCACATGATGTTCCTCCAGAGACCAGGAAAAGATGAGAATATAATCAAGATACACAAATACAAACAAATCCAGAAAGTCCCTCAATGCATCATTAATGAGTCGTTGGGATACCACAGGTGTGTTGGTTAAACCAAAAGGCATGACTCAGGTACTTGAAGTGACTACAAGGGGTGCGGAACCCCGTCTTCCACTCATCCCCCTCTTTGATACAAACCAGGTGGTAGGCGTTGCGGAGATCCAACTTGGTGAACACCGTGGCCCCCTGGAGAGAATCAAAAGCGGTGTTAATAAGGGGGAGAGTGTATTTGTCCTTCACCGTGATATTGTTCAGTTCCCTGAAATCAATGCATGGTCTGAGTGAGCCATCCTTTTTACTCACAAAGAAAAACCCTGCCTCCACCGCCGAGGATGAGGGCCTGGTAATGCCAGAGCTCAAGGACTCCTTGATGTATTTGTCCATCGCCTCTCGCTCAGGGGCAGAGAGGTTATAGAGCCGGCTGGATGGTAAAGGAGCTCCGGGCAGGAGGTTGATCGCACAATCATAGGGGTGGTGGGGGGAAAGTGATAGTACTCTAGCCTTGCTGAATACGAAACCCAGATCATGGTATTCAGGAGGCACCAAAGAGAGATCAGGTGGTGGTGAATCAGGAGAGCAGAGGGGCACAAATGCAGAACAGGCAGCCGACTGCAGACAGGCACTCAAACAAAATGAACTCCAAGAAACAATGCTTCCTGTCCGCCAATCAATCACGGGATTATGCAGCCTGAGCCAGGGATAACCCAGAATGACGGGGGAGGCAGATACAGAAAGCATGGAAAAACTAATTTGTTCCCGGTGGTTACCTGACACCAGGACCGAGACAGGGGCAGTCTGTTTAGCCATGATGGCGAGAGGCACTTTAGACAGGGCAATCAACTTCAAAGGAGTCTTCAGCTGATAGCACGGCAGCCCCAGCTGGGTTGCCAAACTCTCCGAAATAAAGCTCTGCTCAGCCCCAGAATCAATGAGAGCATGGGTGGATATTTCGTTGTGATTGTGTTGAAAGCGGATAGGGAGCATAAACCTAGTAAGGGATTTGGCTTTAGCTAGGTCCGTGAGTCCCCCTACTGGGATGGACGGACCCCCCCTTTTGGCAGCTTGGGGCAGGAGGCAAGTTCGTGTTTCTCGCTAGCACAGTATAAACACAATCCAAGGTCACGGAGGCATTATCTCTCAGCCGGAGGCAACTTAGATTGACCCATTACCATGGGTTCCTCAGTCCCGGGGGAATCAGAGGGAGGGAGGGCCAGCAAGGAAGACTGAGGGGAGTGGCGAAACTGAGTGCCAGAGTACGTCAAACAGGTTCATTTTGTCTTCTTTCAATTATTTTTCCTTTTTTTTTTTTCCTTTGAAAGACAAAAGTAAAATAGAAAGATGTCTTTACCTTCTTTACATGTTTCAACTGCACTGCAGCCTTCCAAGTTGAAACATGTAAAGAAGGTAAAGACATCTTTCTATTTTACTTTTGTCTTTCAAAGGAAAAAAAAAAAAGGAAAAATAATTGAAAGAAGACAAAATGAACCTGTTTGACGTATTACGTGGAAGTTATGGACAAGTCTGCATTAAAGACTTCCGCCGGCTGGAGAAATTGGAGAAAACACGGGCACGCTTCAGAAACCACCTTCGATTCAACCTCCGTTGCAGAGATGAGGAGGTCACACCCCAAAGCCTCAATATAAGAAATCCAATCCCGACCAAGAACGCAGAAAAAATCATCAACAAAGCACGGAAAGACCTTATAAAAGAACGTATAAGAATAACGGCAAATAAAGTAGACAAAATAAACAACCAAATCAAAGAGGAAACGGACATGTTTAAGCAACGCTACCCGACGGACCAGAAAACGCAGGAGCAGATAAAAGCACAACTGAAACACGCACACGAACAAGAATTCATCACAACGAAAAACCGCCAATTGAAAAAATTAAAAAAACTCACAGAAAGAAAGAACGGACGAAGACAAACACACACGGAAAAGAACGATAAGTGGGTCAAAAACATATCACAACGCACACTCACGGACACGGAGAAAACAGTGCTGAACAGAGGACTGAACTTCGCCATCACACCAGCCAGAATCCCCCATGAAGAATACATCCTCGCAACAGAACTGGCATGTGAAAAAATCCAGGACCAAGGAGAAAAAGCAGCACTCCGGAACGCAGTCGCAGGAATCCTCAAAACGGCCAAATTACCACAAAGCAACGTTACAAGAAAAGAAGAAAAAGCTTTAAACTCACTCAAGACAGATAAAACGATCACAATACTCCCAGCAGATAAAGGCAGAACAACAGTAATTTTGGACACGGAAACATACGAAAAACAGATGGAAACCATGTTGGCAGACAGTAACACATACGAAATCATTAAAACAAACCCGACAGAAGAAAAGAAAAAAATGCTCAAAGCCCTTCTAAAACCTCTATTAGAAAGCAATAAAATCACAAAGGACGCATATGATCACCTGATCCCCACAGCCAGCATCACCCCTCGGATTTATGGAACACCGAAAATACATAAAAAGGATATCCCACTGCGGCCAATAATAGACAGCATTGGATCAGTCACATACAACTTATCAAAAGCCCTAGCTGAAATCATCAAACCCCTCCTTGGACTATCAGACTTTCACTGTAAAAATTCAAAAGAGCTGGCACAAGAACTCAAAGACATAAAAATAGAATCAGACGAGATCCTCATCTCACATGACGTCATCTCTTTATTCACAAAGACTCCTATTGACGTCACACTACATATAGTGCAAGAACGCCTCAACAAGGACAGTACCCTAAAAAGACGCACCAACCTCACAGTCCATGACATATCCAAATTACTACAGTTTGTTGCAAAATCCACTTATTTTCAATTCAGAGGAAAAATCTACAAACAAAAAGAAGGATTTGCAATGGGAGACCCACTATCAGCCATCATGAGCAGTTTTTTTATGGAGGATCTGGAAAATAAAGCCATCAACACAGCACCCACAATATGCAAACCCACCCTTTGGAAGAGATACGTAGATGACATTCTGGAAAAAATAAGGAAAGGACATACACAAGAACTCACTGACCATCTGAACAGTACAGACAGTACGGGGAACATAAAATTCACACACGAAGAGGAGGAAAATGGCACCATAGCCTTTCTGGACATGAAAATCCACCACAACGAGGACGGCAGCATAAAAATCACAGTCTACAGGAAACCAACCCACACAGATCAATACCTACTTTGGACATCGGAACACCCCACAGCACACAAGCTATCAGTCGTCAGGACATTATATGAACGAGCCACCATCATCACGGAACAAGAAGACAGACAGGAAGAGGAAAACCACATAAAACATGCACTTATACGCTGCCAATATCCAGTATGGGCCATAAACAAAGGGAAACAGCAAGTCAAAAACAAAGAAAATAAACAGGACACAAGACACAGAACAAAAGCTGAAATCAAAAACAAGGAAACCATAACTATACCATACATACGAGGGATCACGGAACCAATTCAAAGGATCATGAAAAAATACAAAATAAACACAGCAGTCAAACCACACAAAAAATTAAGACAGTTATTAGTACACCCCAAGGACAGAATAGAACAAGACAATAAATGCAATGTATTATATGAAATATCATGCAGATGATGTAACAAAACCTACATTGGAGAAACCGGAAGATTATTCACCACAAGAAAAAAAGAACACCAAAAGGAATGTGAGAAGGAAACGCAAGGACGACTCACAAGATCACAAAAAGAAAAAGCAGAACAAGAAACATTAAAATCAGCTATATCGGACCACTGCAAAAGAAATAATCACATCATGGACTGGGACAACACAAAAATTATTGGATCGGAGAGCAACAGACACAAACGTTGGATCAAGGAGGCAATAGAGATCAGAAAGCGGGGAAAAGACACCATGAACCGAGATGAGGGGGCCTTTATGCTTTCTCACACCTGGGACCACATTCTCCAGAGACCATCTGACGGCGGGAGGCGGGGCCGGCTCGGTGGATCTGACAGATCTGCTGAGCTGGCCCCGCCTACGAAAATCAGCTGATAAATGTCACCTGGCAGCAATCAGCTGACTCTTCTGATGAAGGCTGCAGTGCAGTTGAAACATGTAAAGAAGGTAAAGACATCTTTCTATTTTACTTTTGTCTTTCAAAGGAAAAAAAAAAAAAAAAAAAGGAAAAATGAGTGCCAGAGTGACCGGGAGGTCGACGCTTGTTAGCTCGTTCACTCAACCTGCTATCAATATTAATGGTGAGAGAGATTAGCTCATTCAACTTAGAAGGCTTCTCGATCAGGGATAATTCATCCTGCAGACTAGGGCTAAGGCTACGTACAAAAATGCTGCAGAGGGAAGCATCCTCCCACCTGACCTCTGCTGCCATCACCCGGAATTCAACTGAAAAATCAGTGAAAGATTTAGTCCCCTGTTTAAGATTTAGTAACCGAGTGGTGTGCACACTATCCCGGTCGGAGTGGTCGAATACCTCATTGAATTCTGCTACAAACCGGTCATATGTGTAATTAGAAGAGTCAGAATGAGTCATGACGGCGTAAGCCCACGCTAAGGCCCGCCCCTCCAGTAAATTAACTACATAACTAATACGGCTGTGACCCCTCCCTGCATCACATGACCCGCTCCAGTTTGCATATCGTTCAAACCGCTCCACGGAGGATGCTATAGTCACCACCCTGCACTCTGTCATCACCCACCTGGGTCAGAAAGACACCTATGCCAGACTCCTGTACATTGATTTCAGTTCAGCATTCAACACCATTATTCCCCAGAGACTAATGGAGAAATTACTCCTTCTCGGTCTGAACACCGCCACATGTCTCTGGATCCTGGATTTCCTGACTGAGAGACCTCAGTCTGTCCGGGTTGGAAATAACATCTCCAACTCTGTCACGCTGAGCACCGGATCCCCTCAAGGCTGCATACTCAGTCCACTGTTGTTTACACTTCTAACACATGACTGTGTATCCAGACACGAGGGGAACCAGATTATTAAGTTTGCAGATGACACCACAGTGGTGGGACATATTCAGAGGGATGAGGAATCAATGTACAGGGAAGAAGTTAGAGACCTGGAGGGCTGGTGCAGGGAGAACAATCTGGTCCTCAACGTGGACAAAATGAAGGAGATGATTATCGACTTCCGGCGGTCACAGCCTGAACACGTCCCCCTCAGCATCGGCGGCTGTTTAGTGGAGAGAGTGGAGAACATCAAGTTCCTCAGAGTGCAGATCTCGCAGGACATGACCTGAAGCAAGAATTCCTTGGGGATCAGGAAGCGGGCCCAGCAGAGACTGCACTTCTTGAGGAAACTCAAACAGGCCTCTCTCCCCATCTGCATCCTCATGACCTTCTACAGAGGTGTGGTGGAGAGTGTTCTGACGTACTGCATTGCTACATGGTACTCCAGCTGCAGTATGTCAGACAAAAAAGCCCTGTAGAGGATAATTAAGGGAGCTGAGAGGGTAATTGGAGTCTCCCTCCCCTCTGCCCAAGAACTTTTTCAGAACCGTTGCAGGAGCAGGGCACTGAACATTGTCAAGGACCGTTCTCATCCTCTGCATAAACACTTTGAACTTCTGCCATCTGGCAAACGATTCCGGAGCATCAGAGGCAGAACCACCAGACTGATTAACAGCTTCCTTCCACAAGCTGTTAGGATGCTGAACAGTTGATCCGCAATCTCTCATTCATACTACTGCACCTACGGACATTATGTATATTATTTGTATATTATAGTTCTGGTTAGTTTTTCAAGTATGTCTCAGGGATGTGTGAATGGATGTGGTGGGGTGGGGGGTGAGGATATGTGTGAGTGTGTCTTAAATCATGTTCTTTTACTTATATGGATGCTGAGAGAAATGCAATTCCATCTTGCCTGCACTACAGTTGTATATACAGCAATATGACAATAAAGGTTGATTTGATTTGATTTGATTTGAATCGTGGGGAAATCTCCCAGCACCTGCTGAAACACAATACTGCATTGCAACAGAAAGCCCTGTGCTTCCCCTAACTCTTTTTCTTTATTTTGATTTGATTTTGTATACTTTATTGAATCCCAGAGGGGAAATTGAGGGCATCCACCTGCATGGATGAAGCAGCCACGGTACGGCGCTATCCCTTTACCATTCACACACACATTCACACCTAGGGCCGCTTTTAGAGTTTCCAATTAACCTAACCTGCATGTTTTTGGCCTGTGGGAGTAAACCAGAGAACTTCCGGAGTAAACCCACGCAGACACGGGGAGAACATACAAACTCCACACAGATCATGGCTGCACGGTGGCGCAGTGGTTAGCACTGCGGCAGCACAGTTTACCCTTGGCTGGGGGATTGTGGGGATCGTGGGATCGTGGGTTCGATCCCAGCCCCCGACCAACAGTGATCTGTGTGGAGTTTGCATGTTCTCCCCGTGTTGCGTGGGTTTACTCCGGGATTTCTCCGGTTTCCTCCCACATGCCAAAAACATGCATGTTAGGTTAATTGGCTGTTCTAAATTGTCCCTAGATATTTGTTTCCTATAGGCCCTTAGAATAGAGGGTTAGTATTAATGAAAGCGCTTTGAGTGGTCTTTGTGACTAGAAAAGCGCTATATAAGTGCAGGTTAGTTAGTTAGTTAGTAGTTAGATCACTGTTGGTCAGGGGCTGGGATCGAACCAGGGATCCCATGGCCAAGGGTGAGTTGCTGTGCTGCCGCAGTGCTAACCACTGCGCCACTGCACTGCCCAACACTAAAATGGGTGGGAGTGGGAACCGGGGTCAAACGAGAATGCTGGGTGGGAAGTGGAGTGGAGTTAGCTGGCTCGACCGCCCCACCAGGAGCAGGAGGAAAAGGCTGTATCTGGGTGAGCTGATTGAGGCAAATGTTAATTTGAGACAGCTGTGTTAAAATGACCTGTTGTTAAGACAGTTAGTCTAAATGAGCCTCAATGATGTTAATCCTTTGTGCGAGAGCACTGTCTGCTGGGTTTACCTGACAGAGACGTACTGACATTATTTGGACAAACCCAAATGCAGACACAGACTCTGAATAAACACAATTATCTTTATTAAATGTGTGTGTGAGTGTAAATGTCAGTGAGTGCAAGAGAACAAGCAGAGCAAAGACAAGTCTGGCAACCCTAGGAGAGAGGAGAGACAAGAGTATAAGCTCTCTGAAAACTGATTGAATGAGCAAGGAATTAATCAGTCTTACGGTGCAGGTGAGTAGTTGAGGTGCTGAAGAACATCCAGGCAGCCCCGTATGCCAGTGCCTCGGTCTGTCGCGTGTTTGTGCTGATGTAGATGATATCGGTGCTTCAGAGAAGAATAGTTCATTCAGGGAAACTAATGGCTCCTCAGAGTGAAGGTGCGGGTCCCGGTCCGCCGCCAGGAGGAGGAAGCCTGCCAAGAGGAATCCACCTGTGCACAGGGAAGATAGAGGGACGGAGTGGAGAGAATGAATTTCTTCAGATAGCTTACGCAGAGTTGGGGAGGCGAAGCTCCCAGACGATCAGGTGTGCAGGATAGATGAGGGAGGCAAAACTTCCTAGCCGAAGGAGAAGTAGACTCTCGCTTAGAGGTCGTGCATCCAAGCGGAGCGCTGAAATCTCCGTGCAGAATGATAGGCAGCGCTCCTTAAGAAGGCTGCCTAATTGGAGGAGCAGGTGTGCGCATAGCTGTGGAGACAATTAGGGCAGCAGGCACACAGAGCGGATCACCACAGCCTTGTCCAAGTGGTAGACACATCCTAGACATGCAAAGCATGTTGCCAGCTTTACTTATACTGGAGTAATTAATGTATGTGTGCAGTCTCTAGTAACTTTGGTAAAGTCAAACTCTTTCGACTGCTTCCTACTCCGGGTTGCCACAGTGAATCTTGGGTCTGTATTAGTTGATTTGACAAGGATTTTATGCAAAATGCCCTTCCTGACTCAACCCTTCCCATTTACCTGGGCTTGGGACTGGCACAAGGAGTATACTGGTTTTGTGGCCCCCCTGTCCCCCTAATCTGTCCCCATTCTATTTACCCTGAACGCTAAGCTAGAAGGCATAAAGTACCATTTTTATGGTCATTGATGGGGCTTGAACCCACAACGTCCACAGACACAAGACTACCACTCAGGTGGTAAAGTCAAACAGATGGTTTTCTATAAGAAAATTAATAATAAACTTCCCTCTGTGTATTGTCACCTTATTGTGGTGGAGGGGGTTCATGTGTCCCAACGATCCCAGGAGCTATGTTGTAGGGAGCAACTTGCCCCTGGTAGGGAATTTTCAAGACAAATTGGTCCTGGGTGAAGGTCCAGGCCAAGAATGGAGCTGTGGATCACTATGAAAAAAGTTATAAGGACTCGGTGTACCCAAAGGAGCCACATGGGTCCTACCTCCACCTGGAAGAGGGATCATGGTGCTATGTGAAATGGGAAACAGGCTGGGCTACTCTGCTTGCAATGCTGCCCCCGTGACCCAGACCCCTAGATAAGTGATAGAAGATGGATGAATGGATAAACTTCGAAGGCATTAAAATTAAGACTGTTTCCTGGAAGAAATATCAAAACAGGCAAGGGCCTGGAGAGGTCTTTCAAATATGGGGGATGCCCTGCAGAACAAAATGGAAGTGTTGGCAAGTATGTCTTTAAACATGCCTGACAGGCCTGTGCACTCTACTTGAATTCATAACTCAGGCTGCAAACAATAATCCAAATACCTTCACGGTAAGATTACTTTAACTCAGGACACTATTGATTTATCATGGTGTGATTTCTTATGCATGGAACACAGATTACATGACAATAAATTAAGTTGAAATTCTGTGGGAATAGTTTGTATGACATAATTCTCATCAAAATGTCATGCGGTGGCTCTCGCGAGCCACCATAAGACGCCACACAGTCACCAGTGAGTCCAGTGAGTTTTATTTACGGTGAAAAATGACAACACAAGCTGCTGGGGCAATGACACATATAAGTCTACACACATCAGGAGGCGTAAGGCTAAACAGCTCTCTTACAGGTCCACAGGAGGAGACGGTCATACACAGACAGGCAAGGGTGGTGAAGTAATGATTACACAGGCTGCTGAGGCAGAGACACACAGAGGTCTACTCACACCGGGAGGCGTAAGGCTAACAGCTCACTTACTGGTCCACGGGAAGCGACGGTCAACCACAGGCAGACGAGGTAGGAAATAGTCCAAAGCATCCGTAGCTCTGATGGAGAGAGACTGACACTGCTGCAGGGATGCGGCCGCTAGCGTGGGTATAAGAAGTCCACCACTAACGACCGCAAATGCAGAACAGCTGCTCAGGACTTGACAGCTGAGCGGAAGCCTCCCCGAGCACTGTCACAATAAGAGCTCGGAGAGCCAGGATGACAATGCCGCTGTCAAGCCCTGACAGGAATAGCCCGAGCACGATGACATAGTGCTCGGGTCATAACACAAAATCAGCATTCAAGATGTCCACTCAAGTGTTATTTAACCCTCTTTAGGTGTTTTTCTTGGTTCTGTTTTTAAGCTGACCTTGAAAAGTCAAATTCAGAAAAATGATTCTTTGTTAGGTTATGTCCCACACTATGGATCCATTTGCTGATGTTGGCTAGTATCACTTTTGAGCACATACAGTATAGGGAAGAGAGTTGGGCAGTCAACTGCAAATGAACGGAATCCAACATCCAGGACAGTTGACCGACATAATCCTGACCATGTCAATTATTTTGTTTTAATATTTTCTGTTAATACTTTCCTCAATGTCTGTTGTCATATACTACCCCCATGTATTTGGAAATTAAATTAACATGTATTAAACTCAGTATATGATAATATTTCTTTGTGACACTAGAGCAATAATCAGCTGGTATTTAAGCGAGTCTCTCTGTGGAATAACACCAATGTCCACAAGCTTCTTGTAGAGATGAAGTTGTGTCCCATTTACCCCTTATTTCACACGGTTTCTCCTCATATGTATCCTGTTAGTAGCAAACGATGCTGATGTTATGCTAGCAGAAAGAAAGTAAATCTAATGTAGAGATGCTTTATTGTCAGCAAAAGTACTTCAGTTTTACATTACGATGTTAAAATCATGAATTGTATACCTGTGGTTGAAAATGGAGCCACATATTGCTTCAAATGTTTCAAAAATAAAAAGCAAGAACATTGTCAATAATAAATTAGGTGTCTTTCTTTCTGAAGGGTACAAAGACGAAAGTAAAACTTTTCCTGTTTTTGATACCTTTCTTTAAATTTACCACTTTTATTAACATTTTCTTATAAATTTGTAATCTTTTTCTTGTAGATTTGAGTTTTTTTCCTCATAAATTTGTTAATTGTTTATCATAAATTTGCTATCATTTCTAATATTTGTGTTATTCTTCCTTTAAAGGCAACTTTTAATGTAGATTTGTTTGTTTCAGATTTGCAGTTTTTCATACATTTGATTTCTTAAAGTTGTAACTTGAAAATTCACAACTTCACGTTCTAAGCTTGCAATTTTTTGCCATAACTTTGACTATAATTCTTGTAATTTTTTGAAGGAGGTTTTGAAAATAAAGGTGATCATGGGAAGTGCTACGAAGCATTTGGTCATGCATGATGATTGCTTGGACTTTACTACAATAAGTCAAACACGGAGGCAGTCAAAGATGGACATGCTTCCGTTCACACATTTTAGAGAAAGAGAATTTCTTAGCACAGCCATAGAGCAGAAAGTGTTTGGTGGCCTTAGAATTTTATTGCAGCTTCTTGCAAATGGTGTAGTCCTGTTGCATCAGATGATTTATAGCTTTACAATAATTAAACAGGTCAGAAGTTTTATCTTTGCATGATACTTTCTACGCTTGAAGAAAGCATATTTGGCTGCACTTGAGTTATTGTTGATTTCACTGATTTGAATTACAGTTTTTCAATCTTATTTAACTGCATTAGAACATCAGCAGTGGTGCAGCATATAAACACCATAATGTCTGTCTACCCCACACCAAAATGTTAAGACACTTTCCCCTTGTTTTCTCTGGTAATTAAAAACTAACATTAAAATTCTGACTTATTTCTGCAGAATTCAGTCCTTGCACAGACAAAGCCGGTTAGAAATTTGCTTGTTTATACAGTAACTTGATCAAATCTTCAGTCATTTTATTGAATTTATCTTTTTATTTCATTGAAATTAGTGTTGAAGTCATTGTTCTTACAGTATTTTGGGGCTCATGGAATTTTTAAATCATTACTCGAGTACAATTTCTGTCAGAAAAACTGCAGATCCGCACTGGAGATGATGAGCTTGAGGGACCTAATATTGCTTCAGATAAAGACCATGAAGCCAACGAATACCCTCTCAGCAATAAAGACATGAAGTGGTGAGTCATATCAGTCTGGTGACTCAGGCAGTCGAGAATCAAGCAATTCAGATGAAACCAGGTATGACTCAGCAACGACAAACTTTTAGGGCCAATATAAGCAATACATTTGAAAAAGCAGTATTATTCAAGAAAGAGATCGTTTGACACCCCAGATTCAAATGAGTATCACACTGTATGATGGTCTCCATACCTGAGGTATTTCAGAAAGCTGTCATATCTGCCCCTTGCAGGGCATGAATGAGGCACCAAATGCCAACAGTGAGTTTGTATATTTATTAAGGAAAAGTAACAAAATAACAAGCCATGAGGGGCAGAACACAAACTATACATGCGACCCAGAAGGGTGAAATAAAGAGAGAAATAAAGAGTCACAAGAAACACTTACATTCAAAGAGCGAGGGCGAAACCTAACGCTGTACAAAAGACTGGAACCGGGCATAGGGATTCCAGTCAGGAAAGGCGAGGTCGCAGTGAGGAGTAAGCCTCAACTGCCCCCTTAAATACTAACACAAAAGGCTAAGGGCTAAACAGGTGAGGAGAGAATGCAATCACTAAATCATAATCAGCTGTGACAGGGCCGGCTTGACAGCTGGAAGTCCGGCTGCTGCACTGTCACAGTAAAAGCACCCACGATACAAATGATAATAAACAGAACTAGAAACACAAAAGAAAAGGGAAAATACTGAGCGACTCGAGCGCGGATCTGCTCCACGCTCAGATCACCACAGTGCCCCCCATTTAAGGGACGCATTCCAGGTGTCCCACTGTGACATCCAGGAAAGGAAAAAAAAAAGGGTCCCCCCCCAACCCAAAAACTATCAAAACCAACCTCAGGTGGGTGGAGGGGGAATCCAGGCAAGGAGGGAAAGAAACTTGGATGAAAATACACACAAAAATGCCAAACAGCAGGATATTAGGACATAGAAAAACTCTCAAAGATCAAATGAAAAACATGAAAGGCTCTACCACAAAAATAGTGTGGTCATTAGTAACACTGGCAAATTCAACTGAAGAATGGTGAGATACCAAACTACAAACACAAAGCAACTCTTTTCTTTTTTTTTTTTACAGGAATGTCAAATGCAAGGATTTTTTTTAAACTATATATATATATATATATATATATATATATATATATATATATATATATAGGCACTTGCCTCATCTCAAGCTCCATTGCCATCCAGGACTCTGACGATCCAGGCTCGGTTATCAGGAGGTCGATCTCAGGTTCCCACTCGGCTACAGTGGCCTCTGCAGCCGACATGATGGTCTCGACAGTCCGAGGATCCCCTGGCACTGAAACCCACGCCGAGTGAGCCATCGGCGTGGTGGCAGGAGATCCGTTGCCTGCTGGGGCTGAATGCTGCTCCACGGAGACTTGGGGACACTTCATCATCGGCACAAGCTCCAAATGACAGTCAGCCCTCCTCCTCTGTCCATGGAGTGGGTGCGGGGCTGGAACCAGGTTCTCCAGGGCCGCAGGTTCCTCCTCTGTCCGGCGGTCTAATCCTGGCACCGGGGGATGCTTGGGGGGTATACAGTAGGAGGAAACACAGAGGTAGCAGGATCAATTTTAATGGATGCAGCAGGTGGTGAAAGCTCAGTGGACTGTAAAGCCTGAGCTTCACCCCCAGGAATCAGACAAGGTAATTCACCAAAATGAGATTTAGAATGAAAAAACACTTGCCTGCTTTCCCGGGGAACGGTGGTGACTGCTGCAGCAGGCTCAATTCTACCCTCTCCTGTGGAAGTGGTGATGGCGGACCCCTCAAGAAGACCAGGAGAAGCCGCTCCTTCAGGATCTGTGATGGGCGAGGCCAGAGAAGGAATCACAAAGCTCGCAGCAGCTGGAGGCAGCGATGCAGAGGAGGGGGAACAGCTGAGGCAGTCCGGGGTAGGGGAGCTGGCGAAACAGCTGAAGATGAGGACCTGGAGGCTGGAGCTGCTGACAAACCTCTTCGCTCATGCAGTGAAAGAACAGCTGGGTGGGAGGCGGAAGATTCTTTCTGAAGGCCTGTAGCTGGATCTGGATGGAAGCCTCACGGCATGTTGACCCGGTAATTCTCCTTCTTCAGTTTAGGAGCAGACAAGTCAATGGGAGGAGAAAGGTTTGGTGCCGGGCGGCGGTGTCTTCAAGCTGCGGAGGAACTTATGTCCAATTGGGGAAAACATGACTGCTGGGCAGAGACAGCGGACAGCAGCTCGGCAAACTCGGGGAAGTTGCTCAAACCGGGATGTGCCTCCACAATCCTCATTGCTGCCACCACACTCTTAAGAACCTGGCCTGGGTAGTAGGAGGAACGGGCTTCAGCCAGATGGCTCCAAATGAGTTCAGTGGCCTGCTGTTCCTTGATACTGGGAGACCCGGCTGCCCTCCTCCTATGGCGATCAGGGAGATGGCTTTCAGGCAACGGCGATGCCGGAGCTGGAGCCTTAACAGGAGCCTGATGATGGGCCAAGGAGCGGAGATTCATCACCGTCAGCTCCCAGCTCTCCTGCTGCAACACCGACAACGCCGATATCCTCTCTCTGCCTTCAGTATGCTCGGCAAGGCGAGGATGGTGCCTCACAGCCGCCTCTGCGAGGTCCTGGTACCAACGTGCATTTTTGGGAGTGGCGTACAGACGAGCATTGGCCAGGAGGTCATCTATTTCCATTAGAGCCTGGCAGAGCTCAAACCCCAGGCTCATGGGTTACCACCTGGTATAAGAAGCCATAACTCCCAAACAAAGCTGGCACCCGGAAAAGGGAAAAAACTAAACCAAAACAAACTGAGGCTGGCACCTTGCTTGGCTGTGATCTACTGTCATATCTGCCCCTTGCAGGGCATGAATGAGGCACCAAATGCCAACAGTGAGTTTGTACATATTTATTAAGGAAAAGTAACAAAATAACAAGCCACGAGGGGCAGAACACAAACTATACATGCGACCCAGAGGGGTGAAATAAAGAGAGAAATAAAGAGTCACAAGAAACACTTACATTCAAAGAGCGAGGGCGAAACCTAACGCCGTACAAAAGACTGGAACCGGGCATAGGGATTCCAGTCAGGAAAGGCGAGGTCGCAGCGAGGAGTGAGCCTCAACTGCCACCTTAAATACTAACACAAAAGGCTAAGGGCTAAACAGGGGAGGAGAGAATGCAATCACTAAATCATAATCAGCTGTGACCGGGCCGGCTTGACAGCTGGAAGTCCGGCTGCTGCACTGTCACAGTAAAAGCACTCGTGATACAGACTTCCGGTCTGGACGCCATGGCGACTGCAGCTTAACACTGAAGTTCTCAGACCCAATCCAGGATAACACCTTGAATATCAAACTTAACGGATTTTTGGAGGAGTGAAAATCAAAAGACAAAATCATCATGTCTAAAGGAAAACAGAAGAAACTGAAATTCTCCAGGCCAGGACACGTATCGGCCGGAGAATCCGAACTGGAAGATCTCCGTTCAGAAGACGAGGAACTGGTGATAGCTAACAAAAGGGTTAGCCTGAAATCACTATTTGAGGAGCTACGACGATTTCGCCGAGATGTTACGGCCGAATTTCGGGAATTCAGAGAAGAATTGAAAAGGACAAACAGCAGAGTGGACCAGGCCGAGAACCGAATCTTGGAAACAGAGGATCGAATAAAAGTGCTCGAAGATTCTGTGCTAGACCTACGCAAAAGACAAGCAGCTATAGAGGCTAAGCTAACCGACCAAGAAGGAAAACAAAGAAGAGACAACATAAGAATTCATGGTCTGATAGAAGGAACCGAAAATGGTTTTAACTCAATGGCAGAATGCGTGGAATCCTTACTAAGAGAGAAATTGGATATTCCACAAACCACCGACTTGAAGATAGAAAAGGCACATCGTTCATTAGCCGCTAGGCCGGCGGCGGAAGCGCCCCCACGTTCGGTGTTGGTAAGATTTTCCAATTTCAAAATAAAACAAGAGGTTGTAAGACTGGCCTGGCAGAAAAAAGGATTTATGCACCAGGAGAGAAAAGTCTACGTGGAACACGATTACGCCCCGGAGGTCCTTAAAAAGCGCAGGGAATACAATGACGCAAAAAAGGTGTTAAGAGAGAAGAAATTGCGCTTTCAGACACCATTTCCTGCGAAGTTAAGGGTCTTCTACGGCGATGAAACGTGTCTCTATAATTCGGCGGAAGAAGCAACAGCTGACATGGCGAAAAGAGGCCTCCCGGTAACGGTATTTAAACCCGCAGCAGACCCGAGTGAGAAGATCAAAGCGCAAACATGGACAACACAAAGACCTTCAAAATCCACGGACCAGCAGCGGGAAACCCAGCACCAGAGCGTCGCGGATAAACTATCCGTTTTCAGGTTG
The DNA here is from genome assembly GCA_020510985.1 of Pholidichthys leucotaenia. Taxonomy (NCBI): domain Eukaryota; kingdom Metazoa; phylum Chordata; class Actinopteri; order Cichliformes; family Pholidichthyidae; genus Pholidichthys; species Pholidichthys leucotaenia. The sequence continues at coordinate 432,297,549 of CM035841.1, forward strand.
GAATAGCGACCCTTTTTTTTTTTTTTTTTCTTTTCTCTTGAATCAATCCGCACATCCAACCCCCCTCATACAAGGTAACAAACATTAAAGGAGATGCATATTCAGCATGTGGTAAAACATTTCATGGAACAATCATATTATTTGAAACAAATAAGTCTTTGTAATAAAAAAAAAAAAAAAAAAAAAAAAAAACTTGTTAAAATAGAAATGTGACAATAATCCACATGTTCTCCTCATACTAACAAATACTGTTTTTGCGTGAATGTTTGATGTGATGGGGGTGGGAGGGTGCACACAATTTCACAGGGATTAGGCATAAAAGGAAAAAAAAAAAATCATTACAAGTTTGGATTGGGTTCTGAAACTCACGTTAAAAGCATGGGACTACTTTCAGTGGTAAGAGAGGGCCCTCAACACGTAACAGAGTTTGAGGAATTTCCCTCAGAGCCTTCACTCCATCAAGGCTCTTACAGGGTCTTTAAAAAGACCTCAGCTCAGGAAGTTCTTATGACAGCTTTTTGTTTTAAAGTTTTTTACACTATGTTCTTAATGTTTTTCTTGTTTTTAATGTTCTTTCAGTTTCTGAGTAGCACAAAAGAGGGCCACCACACAGTTATACTAAACAAAACAACACAATGGAGAAACAGGGTGTAACCAAAATAATTTCATATAATGTAAAAGGAATCCTGAATCCAGTTAAAAGATCCAAGATTCTAGGCAAAATGAAAAAAGACAAAGCAGGAATAATACTTTTACAAGAAACCCACCTAACAGACGTGGAACACAATAAACTCAGTAGACAAGGGTTTAAAATGATCTCTTCATCTTCATATAAATCAGGGAGGAGGAGGGGAGTAGCGACATTGATATCAACCAAAATTACATTTGAAAAAAAATCAGAACACAAAGATAAAGAAGGGAGATACAGTTTGGTAACTGGGCGGCTAGAGGGAGAAGATATCACCCTGCTGAATGTGTATGCTCCCCCAGGGGCTAACTGGAAATTTTATAAAAATGTATTCGACCTAATGATAACTAAAGCTCAAGGTTTAGTGATATGTGGTGGGGACTTCAATCTTAGACTGAATCCATACTGGGATGCTTCTGGTAATTCCCCACATCAAAATAACACCCAAAACAGGAAAACTCGGATGCTACTAAAAGAATTGGGAATCTGTGACGTGTGGAGGGAACTCAACCCCAGTGTAAAAGACTATACATTTTACTCAACTCCACATTCATCTTACTCAAGGATTGACTATTTTTTTATGTTTAATAGAGACATTGGAAGAGTAAAAACATGTAAAATAGGACTGATGGATCTCTCCGACCACAGTCCGATCTACATGGACTTAAATATCCAAAAATACACAAATAATACATTTTCTTGGAGGTTAAATTCAAATGTCCTGAAAGGACCATTGAAAGATGAATTTGAATCAGATATTCTCAGATATTTGGAAGATAACGATAATGGAGAAGTATTCCCTTTAATACTGTGGGATGCATGTAAAGCTGTAATAAGAGGAAAGATTATTGCAAAACTGGCAACCCAAAAGAAACTAAGACAAGAAAAACTATCCACATTAGAGTCAGAACTTAGGAACCTAGAAAAAGAACACAAAGGCAACACTCATTCTACTGACTCGCTCAAGATTAAGGAAATTAAAAACCAAATAAATGAGATCTACACAATAGAAATCCAGAAGAAACTTACATTTCTGAAACAAAAATACTATGAAGCAGGCAGTAAATCGGCAAAATTGCTAGCCTATAAATTGAGGAAACATCAAACAGAAAGAGCAATCTACAAAATCAGAGACCCAGTATCAAAGGAAATAAAATTCAGAATTCAGGATATTCTTAAAAACTTCGAGAATTACTATAAGAACTTATACTCCCACAAAAAACATAAAAACGCATCCGAGGCATTCCTAAACACATTAAACCTTCCCCAACTTACGGAGTCACAAAATAAAACACTACTGTCAGAAATACATCCTAAAGAATTGGAAAAAGCAATTATGAAACTTAAAGCTAACAAATCCCCAGGAGCTGATGGCTATACAGCAGAGTGGTACAAAACCTTTAAACAGCAACTATCTCCTCTCCTCCTGAAAACATTTAATTATGTCCTCCACACAGGGGAAATCCCCCCCTCCTGGAGAGAAGGGGTCATTGCAGTTATACCTAAACCTGAAAAGGATAAACTAGAGTGCTCCAACTACAGACCAATCAGTGTACTAAATCAGGACTATAAGCTTTTTACCATTATCCTTGCCAAAAGGTTAGAAAATATACTGACAGACCTAATTCATTTAGACCAAACAGGTTTTATAAGACAAAGACAGACACAAGACAACATTCGACGCACTTTACACATAATTCATCATATAAAAAAATATAACTTAAATGCAGTCATATTGGGATTAGATGCTGAAAAAGCATTCGATTCGGTTGACTGGTCTTTTCTATATAGAATCTTATCCAGTTTCAATTTTCATAACAACTTCATTAGAACTATACAGGCATTATATAAAAAACCAACAGCTAAAATAAGGATTAACGGTAATTTATCATCATCTTTTGAACTGGAAAGAGGATGTCGTCAGGGATGCCCCCTGTCTCCACTGCTCTTTGCAATCTTCATAGAACCTCTGAGCCAATGGATAAGACAAAACCAAAAAATTCAAGGTATTACACTTGGTCAGAAGGAACATAAAATAGCACTCTTTGCTGATGACATTTTAATATACCTAGGGCAGCCGGACACTTCTTTACCAGAACTAACCTCAGTTTTTTCAGAGTATGGAGATTTATCGGGGTACAAATTAAATATGCATAAAACCCAAGTTTTAACATTCAACTATGACCCAAATCATTATTCACTAAGCAAACTCAAAACTAACTGGGAGTCGGAATCTATGAAATATCTGGGGGTCAATATCCCGAAACAACTCAACAAAATTATATCACTAAACTATGATCCACTGGTGACAAAAATAAAATCTGACCTAGCAAGATGGAATATGATACCATTCTTGGGTACTGCACAAAGAATTGAAGCAGTCAAAATGAATATACTTCCACGTCTTCTATACCTTTTCCAAACAATACCGGTAGAACCTCCCAAAAAAACATGGCAGGAGCTGGACAGAAGGATCTCAAGATTCATATGGCAGGGCAAGAGACCTAGAATCAGATATAGAACCCTACAGCTAAACAAAGACAAAGGTGGGCTCGCGCTGCCAAATATCAGGGACTACTTTAAAGCCGCACAAATTAAAACTTTAGTAGAGATATGTAACCCAGTCTACACTGCACAATGGAAGGAGATCGAATGCCAAATAACAAGTGACATCCCCCTACAGGCGATAATAGGGAACAATGTCTTACCTAAGCTTTTGAATAACACTAACCCGTGGATAGAGACCCCTCTAAAAATTTGGTTTAAGATAGTCAGAGAGAATCAAACTAAAGAGCCCTATCGACTTCTGCAATGGATCGCCTATGATCAGGACTTTACTCCTAATAAAACAGACACCAGATTTAAAAAGTGGAAGGAGAAAGGGCTGATAAAATATTACGATTTTTTTAAAGGGCAAATCTTAAGAAGTTTTGAAGATTTGAAAAAACAAGGCCTAATAAATCAAGACCTTTACAGGTTCTTCCAGCTTAGACACCACATAAACAATATACTTAAAAAGGAGGTTTTGGAAAGGGCCCAGTCAGGTGTTCTGAAGGTCTTCTTAATGGCATATAAAGGGATCTCAGGGATCAGATACATTTCTAAAATATACCAAGGTCTTCAAGACTTAAAAGGAGACAACACATCTTATATAAAAGAGAGATGGGAAAAAGAGGGGAATTTCACTTTACAACTGGAAATATGGGAAAAGCTAAATAAACAGCAATGGAAAAGTACCTCATCCCTGCAGTGGAGAGAATTTGGATGGAAAAACTTGGCAAGATTTTTCAGAACACCTGCACAAAACAAATTTACCCATAAGGGATTGAACTGTTGGCGCTTGTGTGGTGAAAAGACTGCAAATCATTTTCATGTGTTTTGGTCATGCCCAGTTATCCACCAATATTGGACCAAGGTACAGACAATATTGGGGAAAATATTCAAAATTACAGTTCCCTTTTCTTTTGTAACTTTGTATTTGGGTTTACTACCGGACTCACTGGAAAGACGAGGAGAAAAATACTTATTCAATGTTTTAATATTGGCAAGCAAAAAAGCTCTAACTAAAAAATGGATGTTGAAGGACTGTCCTACACCTGAAGATTGGACTAACGTGATCCAAGACATTTACTCGATGGAAAAGTTGACATTCGCACTGAGACAGGACATGGATGTGTTCATGAACTTTTGGCAACCCTGGACCGCATATGTGTCTTCCATTAGATCTAATCTTTGACAAATACCATTTCAATAATGGTTCCGCTCTTTGTTCCAACGCTACTCAGATGCTCTTTTATCTTTATTTACTTACTTTTTCTTTTTGTTTGTTTTTTACAGGTTTGTTTGTTTTTTTTGTTTTTTCTTCTTATTTGTTTTTTGTTTTTTTTTTCTCTTTAATTTCACTTTTTCTTTCACTTTAAAAAAAAAAAAAAAGGGGTGTTGTAAGAATTAATCTTCCAATGTTGTCAAATATCAGAAAATAAGGGAACATGTGATGAAAATGTAAACACTGCATTGCTGTAACGACCTGTATACCCTTTACAAAAACTTAAATAAAAAAAAAAAAAAAAAAAAAGCACTCGTGATACAAATGATAATAAACAGAACTAGAAACACAAAGGAAAAGGGAAAATACTGAGTGACTCGAGCGCGGATCTGCTCCACGCTCAGATCACCACAGTGCCCCCCATTTAAGGGACGCATTCCAGGTGTCCCACTGTGACATCCGGGAAAGGAGAAAAAAAGGGTCCCCCCAACCCAAAAACTATCAAAACCAACCTTGGGTGGGTGGAGGGGGAATCCAGGCTAGGAGGGAAAGAAACTCGGATGAAAATACACACAAAAATGCCAAACAGCAGGATATTAGGACATAGAAAAACTCTCAAAGATCAAATGAAAAACATGATAGGCTCTACCACAAAAATAGTGTGGCCATTAGTAACATTTGCAAATTCAACTGAAGAATGGTGAGATACCAAACTACAAACACAAAGCAACACTTTTTTTTTTTTTACAGGAATGTCAAATGCAAGGATTTTTTTTAACAATATATATATATACAGTATATATATATATATACAGTATATATATAAACATAAGTGAACTAGTATGGGGAATACTGGCAGGTAAGGCAAAAAAAGCAGTTCTGGTGGCCTACCAGCATCCAGACTCCAAACTAAGGAAGGAGGCTCAAGCGGCTGATCGAAGTCCCAGAACTGGCAAAACAATCCTTCAGGCAGCCGACCGAAGTCCCAGAACCAGCGAAACAGTCCTTCAGGTGGCCGACCAAAGTCCCAGAACTGGCGAAACAGTCCTTCAGGTGATTGGCCAACGTCCTTAGACCACCAGGACTGGAGGGGTGAGCTCAGAGGCGGCCTCCCCACCAGGAGGCTCAATGGGAGGAAGCCGGACTGGAAGAGAGGGACCCCAGCAGTGTCCGGTGGTGGAGAATAGGGGGGAAAGAAGGGAGAAAGGGGAACCAGCACGGTGTCTAGCAGTGGGGGATCTGCAGCTCCCTCACCAACGTCAGACCGGGGCTCCGAAGTCTTCGTGGTGGACCCCAGCTGGGACAGCACAGCAACCCTCGGTGGACCCAGACTGGGCCAGCGCCGCACACACAGTGGACCCCGAGCGGGCCAACGCCGCACCCATGGTAGACCCCAAGCGGGCCAACGTTGCACCTGGGATGACCTCCAGAAGCATCCCGGAACCTTGAAAACATCGGGCGGAGCTGACTCATGGCCGGTGATCCTGGAAGAAGGCTCAGAAATAGAGGGAAAACAGGAGTCAGGGTCACCAGCAGCGGCAGAGCCCAGTGAGGTGAGCTTGGATGCAGCGGCCGGCTGCACCCAGCTCTCCTTCCCAAGACACAGGCAAGATTGCTCTAACACAGAAAATAGGAAGACAAAATAGAGCACTTGCCTCATCTCAAGCTCCATTGCCATCCAGGACTCTGACGATCCAGGCTCGGTTATCAGGAGGTCGATCTCAGGTTCCCACTCGGCTACAGTGGCCTCTGCAGCCGACATGATGGTCTTGACAGTCCGAGAATCCCCTGGCACTGAAACCCACGCTGAGTGAACCATTGGCGTGGTGGCAGGAGATCCGTTGCCTGCTGGGGCTGAATGCTGCTCCATGGAGACTTGGGGACACTTCATCATCAGCACAGGCTCCAAATGACAGTCAGCCCTCCTCCTCTGTCCATGGAGTGGGTGCGGGGCTGGAACCAGGTTCTCCAGGGCAGCAGGTTCCTCCTCTGTCCGGCGGTCTAATCCTGGCACCGGGGGATGCTTGGGGGGTATACAGTAGGAGGAAACACAGAGGTAGCAGGATCAATTTTAATGGATGCAGCAGGTGGTGAAAGCTCAGTGGACTGTAAAGCCTGAGCTTCACCCCCAGGAATCAGACAAGGTAATTCACCAAAATGAGATTTAGAATGAAAAAACACTTGCCTGCTTTCCCGGGGAACGGTGGTGACTGCTGCAGCAGGCTCAATTCTACCCTCTCCTGTGGAAGTGGTGATGGCGGACCCCTCAAGAAGACCAGGAGAAGCCGCTCCTTCAGGATCTGTGATGGGCGAGGCCAGAGAAGGAATCACAAAGCTCGCAGCAGCTGGAGGCAGCGATGCAGAGGAGGGGGAACAGCTGAGGCAGTCCGGGGTAGGGGAGCTGGCGAAACAGCTGAAGATGAGGACCTGGAGGCTGGAGCTGCTGACAAACCTCTTCGCTCATGCAGTGAAAGAACAGCTGGGTGGGAGGCGGAAGATTCTTTCTGAAGGCCCGTAGCTGGATCTGGATGGAAGCCTCACGGCATGTTGACCCGGTAATTCTCCTTCTTCAGTTTAGGAGCAGACAAGTCAATGGGAGGAGAAAGGTTTGGTGCCGGGCGGCGGTGTCTTCAAGCTGCGGAGGAACTTATGTCCAATTGGGGAAAACATGACTGCTGGGCAGAGACGGCGGACAGCAGCTCGGCAAACTCAGGGAAGTTGCTCAAACCGGGATGTGCCTCCACAATCCTCATTGCTGCCACCACACTCTTAAGAACCTGGCCTGGGTAGTAGGAGGAACGGGCTTCAGCCAGATGGCCCCAAATGAGTTCAGCGGCCTGCTGTTCCTTGATATTGGGAGACCCAGCTGCCCTCCTCCTATGGCGATCAGGGAGATGGCTTTCAGGCAACGGCGATGCCGGAGCTGGAGCCTTAACAGGAGCCTGATGATGGGCCAAGGAGCGGAGATTCATCACCGTCAGCTCCCAGCTCTCCTGCTGCAACACCGACAACGCCGATATCCTCTCTCTGCCTTCAGTATGCTCGGCAAGGCGAGGATGGTGCTTCACAGCCGCCTCTGCGAGGTCCTGGTACCAACGTGCATTTTTGGGAGTGGCGTACAGACGAGCATTGGCCAGGAGGTCATCTATTTCCATTAAGATAAGATAAGATAAGATAAGCCTTTATTAGTCCCACAACGGGGAAATTCCAGGATTGCAACAGCACAGGGATAGCAACACTCAGAGCAACAATCAGAAGGCAAGAAAAAACAAGCAAGCAAGAGCAGCTAATATACATATGTACATATTACTATAAAATATATATATACACACACACACACACACACAGACACACAGTGCAGAGCATTGTAGCTGGATGGAATAAATATGTAAATATATAAACACCCACAGTATGGAGCATTGCAGCTAGGTGGAATAAATATGCAAGTATATAAACACACACAGTGCGGAGCAATGTAGCTAGATGGAATAATATGTAGATATATAAAAACACAGTGCGGAGCATTGTAGCTAGATGGAATAAATATATAGATATATAAATATAAACACACCCAGTGCAGAGCATTGTAGCTAGATGGAATAAATATGTAAATATATAAACACACACAGTGCAGAGCATTGTTGCTAGGTGGGATGAAACAGCATAACCGTCTATTTAGTTATCCTACATGGTATGATTATGTGCCCATACATATTCTCACCCTCCATAGCGACCGGTATGTTCCTAGTTGTATGCCGGAGAGGACCATTGTGTCAGTCTATTGCATCTTTTGCATTCAAAAAACAAAAAACAAAAAAAAAAACAAAAAAAAAAACTATTAGTTTGTTACGTCTTTTTGCTATCTCTGCGAGCAGCCCTGCTTAGGTTGTACAGTCTGACAGCCGTTGGTAGGAAGGACCTACGAAACCTCTCGGTTGTGCACCTGGGATGATGTAGTCTGCTGCTAAATGAGCTCCTCAGTGCATCCAGTATGTCCTGCATAGGGTGGAACTCGGACTCCAGCAGAGATGACAGTTTAGCCACCGTCCTTCTCTCTCCTATCTCCTCCATCGGATCAAGGCGTTGCCCCAGGACAGAGCTAGCTTTCTTAATCAGTTTGTTCAGTCTCTTCCTATCGGCTGCAGTAATGCCACTGCCCCAGCAGACCACTCCAAAAGTGATGGCTGATGCCACCACCGTGTCATAGAATGACTTCAGCAGCGCCCCTTGTACACCAAAAGACCTGAGTCTCCTCAGCAGGAACAGCCTGTGCTGTCCCTTCTTGTAGAGTGCGTCAGTATTGTGTGACCAGTCTAGTTTATTGTTCAGATGAATACCCAGGTACTTGTAGGATGTCACCATCTCGATGTCTGTTCCCTGTATATTTACTGGTGCTGTGAGGGGCTGCCCATGCCTGCGGCAGTCCACCACCAGCTCCTTAGTTTTCCTCGCGTTGATCTGGAGGCAGTTCCGATGGCACCAGTCCACAAAGTCCTGGATAAGCCCTCTGTACTCAGCTTCATCTCCGCTGGAGATGAGACCAACGATCGCAGAGTCATCAGAGAACTTCTGTAGATGGCAATGTGTTGTGTTGTGTGAGAAGTCCACAGTATAAAGAGTGAACAAGAAGGGAGCCAGCACCGTTCCCTGGGGGGCCCCCGTGCTACTGATGATCGTGTCGGAAACACAGTCCCGGGTTCTCACAAACTGAGGCCGGTTCGTGAGGTAGTCCAGGATCCATGATGACAGGTGCTGGTCCACCCCTGCGCGCAGCAGCTTGTCCTTCAGGATCATCGGTTGGATGGTGTTGAAAGCACTGGAGAAGTCAAAGAACATGATCCTCACCATATTCCCGGGCTTCTCCAGGTGGGACAGAGAACGGTGAAGGAGGAAGATCACCGCATCCTCCACCCCAATACCATGCTGGTAGGCGAACTGGAGTGGATCCATCGCTGGTTCCACCAGGGGGCGGAGATGAGCAAGGAGCAGTCTCTCCAGGGTCTTCATCAAGTGGGACGTCAAGGCCACCGGTCTGAAGCTGTTCAGGTCTTTGGGGTGGGAAGTTTTTGGTACAGGTACCACACAAGATGTTTTCCACAGCTGTGGTACCCTCCCCAGTTTCAGGCTCATGTTGAAGATATACGTCACAATCCCACACAGCTGGTCTGCACAGGACTTGAGGAGCTTTGCGCTGATGCCGTCCGGTCCCGACGCCTTCCTCGCCTTGATCTTCCTCAGCTCCGTCCTCACCTGGGTCTTGGTCAGGGTCAGGATGGGGGGCTGTGTGTTGGGAGTGGGGGGGGTGTCGGTGGAGTGGGGAGTGGGTAGCAGGACTTGATTTCTTAGAGGCAGCAGTGGTTGTTGTGCAGACAGGGGGAAGGGCGGTTGGTCAAATCTATTGAAAAACAGATTCAGGTTGTTCGCCCACTCCCTGCCCCCCGTGGCCTGGGGGGAGGTATTCTGGAGCCCCGAGATGGTTTTGAGGTTTCTCCAGACCCCGCTGATGTCGCTCTGTTGCAGCTTGTCCTCCATCTTCTTCCTGAAGCTGTCCTTGCCTTCTCTGATCTTTCTCCTCAGCTCCCTCTGTACGGACTTCAGCATCTCCCTGTTCCCCGACCTGAAGATCCTCTTCTTCTCTCTCAGAAGTGTTTTTATCTCAGGGTTGATCCAGGGTTTGTTGTTTGAGTGACGCCGTATGGTCTTGGTGGGAACGGATTTGTCCACACAGAAGCTGAGGTAGCCCGTGAAGGTGTGAATGAGGCCATCGATGTCCTCACCATGTGGATCGCAGAGCTGCTTCCAGGCAGTGGCTTCAAAACAGTCCTTTAGAGTGTCCATTGTCTCCTCAGACCATAACTCCACAGTGTGCATGGCCGGAGGTTGTCTGTGCACTAGGGGTTTGTACACCGGTCGGAGATGAACCAAGTTGTGATCCGATCTCCCAAGTGGGGGGAGTTGTGATGAGGTGTACGCCTCCTTAGTGTTTGCGTAGAACAAATCCAGTGTTTTATTGTCTCTAGTGTGGCATGTGACATACTGGGTGAAAGTGGGCAGAATGGGAGACAGTGAAACGTGGTTGAAATCGCCTGAGATGAGGAGAAGAGCATCTGGGTGTTCTGTCTGCAGCCTGCTGGTTACTGAATGGATGACGTCACGCGCTGTCCCAGCGTTCGCCGTCGGATTTGCATAAACAACAATGCAGATCACGTGTGAGTGTTCTCTCGGGAGATATGTAGGCCTCATGCTAACAGCTAGCAACTCAATGTCTTTGCTGCAGTGTCGTTGTTTAACAGTGATATGTCCCGGTCTGCACCAGTTGTTGTTAACATACATGATCACTCCACCGCCCCTAGTTTTGCCACTCTCTGGTGTTCGGTCAGCTCGTATCGTGTGAAAACCCTCCAGCTCAATGTTAGCATCTGCTGCTAACCTGTCACAGCTGATTATGATTTAGTGATTACATTTTCTCCTCACCTGTTTGGCCCTTAGCCTTTTGTGTTGGTATTTAAGGGGGCAGTTGAGGTTCACTCCTCACTGCGACCTCGCCTGTCCTGACTGGAATCCCTATGCCCGGTTCCAGTCTTTTGTACGGCGTTAGGTTTCGCCCTCGCTCTCGCTTTGAGCCTGGCAGAGCTCAAACCCCAGGCTCATGGGTTACCACCTGGTATAAGAAGCCATAACTCCCAAACAAAGCTGGCACCCGGAAAAGGGAAAAACTAAACCAAAACAAACTGAGGCTGGCACCTCGCTTGGCTGTGATCTACTGTCATATCTGCCCCTTGCAGGGCATGAATGAGGCACCAAATGCCAACAGTGAGTTTGTACATATTTATTAAGGAAAAGTAACAAAATAACAAGCCACGAGGGGCAGAACACAAACTATACATGCGACCCAGAGGGATGAAATAATGAGCGAAATAAAGAGTCACAATAAAAACTTACATTCAAAGAGCGAGGGCGAAACCTAACGCCGTACAAAAGACTGGAACCGGGCATAGGGATTCCAGTCAGGACAGGCGAGGTCGCAGTGAGGAGTGAACCTCAACTGCCCCCTTAAATACCAACACAAAAGGCTAAGGGCCAAACAGGTGAGGAGAAAATGTAATCACTAAATCATAATCAGCTGTGACAGGGCCGGCTTGACAGCCGGAAGTCCGGCCGCGGCGCTGTCACAGTAAAAGCACCCACGATACAAATGATAATAAACAGAACTAGAAATACAAAGGAAAAGGGAAAATACTGAGTGACTCGAGCGCGGATCACCACAAAAGCTCCCAAGACAGTACCTAAATCACTCAAGGAACTCTAACATTTACACAGTGTTCACAAAAATGTGAATGTCACATCAATATAATGGCTGTGAAAAAATAAGAAATACAAATTTGCATCCAGAGTCTGTGTCAAATGTCCATCAGGAGCCCTATTATTATGGACAGTCAAATGCGCAATGTCAAAAGCACAGACATCAATTAAGGGCATATAAAGCCCATTACAACTGTGGGAAACTAGACAGATTTGGGGTCGGTGTAACAAGCCGAATTAACCCCCGCCCAGATTAAACCCGGGGTATACTCTGCCCTGGGTTTAAACTGGCCGAGGCCAAACTATACCCCAGGGTGAAAAGAGCCTAGGTCAGACTATACCCCTCCAGGCCAGAATATACCCTTCTTGTGTAAAGAGGTTTTGATTGTATTTACACAGTAGATTTACAACACAACACGTCACCACGTCATGATGTCACCACATTACCTTACCTTACATTATTATCAGCTGATCCGACCACTTTTTTTCAATTTCATAAACTGATATATATATCAAAATAAATGACATGCCTGCCCATCCCACTTTTATGCACAGGTAAATATTTTTCTACTATATTATTGTAACAATTAACTACTAGAGACTATTACCAAAAAAAGGTTTACAAATGATTTCAAATTGTGTTAAGATTGTGCTGTAATTCAACTCAAAAGACAAAACAGGTTTACAAGTACATAAAATTGTTCTCATCAATAACTAAATATAATTTCTCAGTGCATTACACTCAATCTCTTATCATGCACATATACCGACTCCAAACACGAAAAAAAAACCCCAGCCAGATAGTCTGTAGCAATGTCCCCACAAATCTTCACCAGGGGAAAAAAAAACAAAAAAAACCCCAGTCCAGATCCTCCAGCAAAAATAACTGGACGTTGATGTCTTTAAAATAATAATTTTTCCGTCTTTAAAATAACGGAAAAAAGACCCTGAGCTCAAGAAAAATTGCAATTTGTAAAGGAAAAGAAAAAAAAAGGCTCAATCCCAGTGGCATGCAGCCCCGTCACCCCTGGGTTGTTTTGACAGCTCAGCTCAACATAAATAAATGCAACAATACTGTGAAACTTAGACAGCTATAGGGCCACAAACAACAAATGAAGTTTTCTAGATTACACTTTATTATTTATGATAATTACACCTATTTTTTATGTATTTATAATTTTATTCATAAAGTGCAATGCATCAACGTAATATGTTGATGCATTGCACTTTATGTGGCAGTGCTACAATATTCAAACCATATGTCAGTGTTTAAATCATCTATCAATGTCAAACAAACATAGCGTTTAGAATCCACACTTTCAGTTTTACTTTCCATTTCACTTTCCGTTTTTACCGTTTTTTTTGCCAAAACATGACGGAAATTGTTTATCATAACTCTGGTTTTACTTGCCCTATTAATACAATTTAAAAACTCGGAAAGATTTTCAAATCTGCACTTTCAACACAAGTTGAAATAATGATGCTGCGAGACTGCGTCTTGCTGCTACCTTGTCCTAAAGCAGTCACATGATTTGAACTCGCTGGCAGGACTTCTCATTACAATGGAAGACAACTGTATGACCAGCTTTTGACTTTCTTCACTGCAACACAACAAAAGTACCCCCCGCCCCCCCGTGGATCTACGATATAACCAGAGAAACGTGTAAATGCCAAGTCCCATTCCAGACAAACAGCTAAGCTGTGCCAAGCAGAAGGAGGGATTCTTTACCATGGGGGAAAGGAGGTATATCGGGAATGATATGATCGGTCCCCTTCAGGAAACATTGAATGGCAACAAATATATAGTTGCTGTCACTGGTCATTTCTCCAAGCTGACTGAAGCAACAGCTGTCCCAAATAAGAGTGCCAAGTCAGTAGCAAGTTTTTGTACTCCGTTATTTGCCGCCTTGGCTGCATGGGCAGTCTGATTAGCAACCAGGGACAAGAGTTTGTGAACTCAATAATCGATAACCTGAAGGAGCATTTTCAAACAGATCTCTGCATTTCATCTGCCTACCACCCACATACTAATGGCCAGTGGGAACGTGACAATCGAACACTCAAAGAATCTCTTAGTAAGCTTGTCAATGACCAAGGAAACAACTGGAACCAGTTCATCCCTGGTGTGCTGTTTGCCTATCACACATCTGTGCATACCTCAACCAAGTCCACTCCATTTGAGGTTATGTATGGACAGAAGGCCAAGCTTCCTATGGATCTCAAATCTTCAGAACATGACACTGTGGACCCCATTCCCCTTCCAGATGATGCTAACCCTGATGTGCTGGATACGCTGACAACCATCCATGAAAAGCTCCACTCAACCATCAGTACCAATATCCACTCTGTGTCATGATCCTGGGCACGGTGGGCGCTGTGCCCAGTCTTCAGTTAAGTTTAGTCTTTTTTCTGTCTGTTTGTTTCTTTGTTTACCCTGTCTAGTTACTGTGCCATTTTGTCTTGGTAGTAATGTTTACATTTTGGGGTTGTGTTATTGTTTCATTATGATTTTCGGTTTGTGTTTTATTTTGACAGTGCTGTGTAGCTTCTGGCTGTCAAACTGGTCCACAGCTGCACAGCTGTCATTCATTCTGTTATTTTCTCCACTCATGTATCCACACCTGTTACACATTATGAAATGGTATTTAAGGGCCACGACAACCTCTCCCAGTTGTAGTGTCCTTCCATTATTGCACCCATCGTAAGATGCTCTGAAGTTGTCACTGAGTGTTTTGGGTATCGCTGTCAAGGACAGAGAAGAGCTCCATCCAGGTTAGTTCTTCCCCTTTTATTTCCAGCCGTGAGCCCCGCTGACTTTCGGGAGTGCTCCGGCTGGATATTGCCCCCTTGCCTGGCATTTCCAGGCTTCTGTCCCCCTGTGACGTTGAGCCCCACTCTCCTCCAGCACCTTCACCTTCTTGTATGTATATGTTTAGTGTTTTTCGTGTGTTCATCCTTTAGTTAAAAAATGTGCAGAAACCACAGTGAGTGTTTGGTGTCCTTCAATAGCCCTTAAAAAGGGCTACTTATGACACTCTGCCCAGGAACACCAGAAGCATGCCTTTGATCGCCAACACAACACCAACAAAGAAATCACCGCTGGCTCCACCATTTACAGTGGTGTGAAAAAGTGTTTGCCCCCTTCCTGATTTCTCATTTTTCTGTATGTTTGTCACACTTAAATGTTTCAGATCATCAAACAAATTTAAATATTAGACAAAGATAACACAAGTAAACACAAAATGCAGTTTTAATTGAAGGTGTTTATTAAGGGGGAAAAAATCCAAACCTACAAGGCCCTGTGTTTTCACACAGGTGATTGCCCCCTAAACCTAATAACTGTCACCATGGGGTGAGACGCCGGCTCGGCGCTCAGCCCATGCTCCTTTTATCCCTGCCTCTCATTGGGCAGTGCCTCAGCTGGTTCCCAGCTGTCAGTGTCACGGGACGGCTGGGGCCAATTAATCCTCATCAGCTGGGGCGCTGTTAATGAGTATAAAGAGGAGCAGCTTCGATCATTCGGGGCTGCGACATAAGCACTGCTAGGCTGAAGCCCCTTCGTCTGGTGTCAGCCTCAACTCCCCTTGCAGCATTCCGGTGTTTGTATCCCGCTGTGAGTATGCACGTCTTGTTACCCCCATGTCCGGTACGAGCTACCTACCCCTGCGCTGTGCAGCCTGAGAATGTACGTCTGTATGAGTGTCTGTGCTCTCCTCATCCCTTATCCCTTACCCAGAATAAAACATCTCGACTCACTGGCTTGTCCCTGGCTCTGATTGCCCGGCTCCCTAGAGCCGGATATGACAGTATGTCGCAGCCAGAAGAGTTGCCGGCGGCCGTGAGTCGCTGTGGAAATGTACCTTTCTGTCCGGGTGTCAGCGCTGCTAGCATGCCGTTTCCCAGGAGTCACTTCCGGCGCCAGGGCGACGAGCTGAGGTCCATCTCGGAGGCTGTCGACGGGACGTTCTTCACCCTGCACGACGCCTCCAACGTGAGACGCTGGCATCCGGGCCGTGCTGAGGAACTCCTGGACTGTCACCCTCACTCTCTGTACCATCTGGAGGACAGTGCCAGGATAGACGCTGCAGGTACACAGCGAGAGAAGCTCCACGGGGTGGATGGAAATCCCGGCAGGGAGTCGAAGTGGGCGACGTCTTTCCCCGCTTCGGAGTCCCGTTCCTGCCGCAATTCCAGTCCGGGAGTTCGCGCCAACCAGAGGACTTCCCCCGACCTGCGCCACGTCACTCGGGATTCCCTTCAAGGAGCCGCAGCTGACAGCAGTTATGTCCGGGGTCGAGTGGCTGTCGCGAGCTCTACTGTGTTCCCTGTCACCACCTTCAGGCATGTGGCGGCGGCAGTGAGATTGATGGTGAGGACTTCAGGGCTACGAAGCTTTCCCGTGCTCGACGCCTCCCTCGTCTCGATCTCCGATCTGGAGCGGCGAATCCTGGGTTTCCCCCTCGCTTCGTTCCCTGGGAGTAGTCGTCATCACATCGCCGAGTCACCTCTGCACGAACCTCGTCCGGATCCAGTTCTGGGTCATCGTCAGGACCGTTCCTCCCACGCAGCTGTCATCCCTTCGCCTCGTCAGTGTGGAGATTCTACAGCCTCGTCCCCTGAGCCTCGTTCCCCCGCTGTCATTCCTGGACATTCGGGCTGGCTCACCCCGGCTGTTTCCCCCTCCTCCTCGACACGCTTCCTGACCGCTGTGTGTGCCTGGAATCCCGGCCTGGTGAGCTCTCTGCTGGAGACAACGCGAGCGACCCTCAGACGAATTCCCGGGGGGTCCTCCGTTATCGCCGGGCGGGGAGAGGAAGAAGCAGATTCCACTACAGCAGGCGATACTCAACCTCCAGGGGGCAGGCAAGTCATTGTTTTTTCACACCTGCTTAATGATTTGCTCTGTCACATCCCTGGAGGAGAAGTTCAGGGTTCGCAGCTCCCTGAACTCTCCCCACCTGCTGTAACCTGTATTCCTAATCCCGCATCCTCTGTGTCTCTCTCCGCCGAGCGGTCCCCGGCTCCGGGTCAACGTGGTGGGATATGGAGAGGGCCTGTGGTTCCGCTGCTACATTGCGGACGGAGGAGGGGGACTGACTGCTGCGTGGAGTCTACGCTGACGACTGAGCGTCCCTGGGTCTCCACGGAGGAGCGGTTCGGTCCAGCGGGACGAGATTCTTCTGGCTTCACGCCGAGTGGGTCGTCGGCGGGGTTACCTGAGCTGGAGGG
Organism: Pholidichthys leucotaenia; assembly: GCA_020510985.1. NCBI lineage: Eukaryota > Metazoa > Chordata > Actinopteri > Cichliformes > Pholidichthyidae > Pholidichthys > Pholidichthys leucotaenia. The sequence goes on from CM035841.1 coordinate 432,314,534, forward strand.
ATCTCAAGCTGCGCTGACCATCGTGCTGGCTGCGGGGCCCGACGCGGCTAGATGGGAGCCTGACAACGACCTCCTGACGATGGATCCTGGATCTTCGCAGTCCTGGACGGCGTCAGAACCCGAGATCAGGCGAGTGCTCTCCTTTCTTTTCTCTCTTTTTATCCTTGAGCACTTCAGCCTATCTCCAGGGGAGACGAGCAGGGTGCAGCCGTCCGCTGCGTCTGAGCTCGTCTCGCCGGGTTCTGGCGCTGCCGGTGATCCTGATCCCGGTTCTGTTTTCTCTTCTGAGCCTTCTTCCAGGGTCACCGGCGAGGAGTTGCTGTTCCTCGTGGTGCTGGAGGGTCCGGGTTCAACGTTGGAGGTCGGTTCTGGTGCAGTGTCCAACGTGGGTTCGCCCGAGACCCAATCGGGGTCCAACGTGGGTTCGCCTGAGGCCCGATCGGGGTCCGACGTGGGTGCTGCCCCAGTGTTGTCCAGGTCCGGTGAGGAGGTGGCCGTTTCCCTGAGGCCCGCCGCCCTCGTCATCGGCTCTCCCCTGAGCCTCTTCCACCGGGATCCGCTCTGACCCTTCGTCCGTCTCAACGGTCCTGGTGGTTGAGTGATGCGGTCGACGACCCGACCCGCAAAACTTTCGGTTCGGCGATCTGGTTTCCCCCCACTGGTCTGTGTTTGCCTTTGGGCGGCCTGGTTCGGCAGCCGTTGGACTGGATTCCTGGGATCTGGGCCCAGAGTTCGCCGTCCGAACATTTCTCTTCCCCGGGTTGCCAACTGGACAATGGGCGGGGAGATTACCAGAACAATTCCGGCCGTTTTGGACTCTGCCTGCCGTCTCCTCGGGTGTCCTTTACTTCTTTTATTATTATTGAGGTCACTCGGGTGTAGTTTCTTTGTCCATTAGGGGATATATGTTTTTGTGCTGTGTGTTGTTTTTTTTAACCATACTCAGCATTTTTATCGTATTGTTATCCTGTTACCCTGTCACCTTTTTTTCCTCTTGGTGACTCACCTTATGTATCGCGCTGTGTATTGCATTTTCTTATCTTTACTCAGCGTTTTCATTCATCCTTACCTTAGCCTTGGCCTCGTCGGTGCATCATGGAGTATGCGTGTGGTTTCCTGTTCAACCATACTCTGTGATCACCCCATTCTGTCTTATTATCCTCGTGGGGGGCCTTCCCTGGCCCCGGCTTTAACATTGACTGTGTTTGTTATTGTTTGAAGTAATGTGTTTCATCCCCACTTAACCGTACTTCATTATTACCCATTTGTCCTTGTCACCTCTGTTTCTTTAGGTGATCTTTTATATATTCGGTGCTGTGTGTTTTGTTTTCTTTAGTATCCATGCACAGCGTTTTTCATTTTTTGTCCTGACCTTTGTCTTGTTGGTGCATTATGGAGTAGTGTGTTTTGTTCCCCTTAACTATACTCTGTGATTGCTTTATTCATTCCTGCCACCTTTTTGGTGGGTTTTTGGTTTTCTTTTTTTTGCCCCGATCTATACGTTATTTGTATGCTGTCTGTAGTCGTATTTGGTATTTTCCCTACCTGTGTCCTAACTCAGTTTTCTCCCTAACTGTGCTCTGGGTTAATCCTTTTCCCTGTGTTGTAGGGTATTGTATTTGGGTTTTTTTTTTTTTTTTCTCTGCCCTGCTGCCCTACATTGGTCTATTGTGTTTTTTTTTTTTTTTTTGTCCTTCCCTTTGCATCTTCCCCTCCGGTCCTGCCTCCCTTCCGCCCACCCTAGGTGGGGAGGGGGGGGGGGGGGCTGGGATGTTCCTGGTCGTTCGGGAGCCCGACCGTGAGGGGGAGGCTCTGTCACCATGGGGTGAGACGCCGGCTCGGCGCTCAGCCCATGCTCCTTTTATCCCTGCCTCTCATTGGGCAGTGCCTCAGCTGGTTCCCAGCTGTCAGTGTCACGGGACGGCTGGGGCCAATTAATCCTCATCAGCTGGGGCGCTGTTAATGAGTATAAAGAGGAGCAGCTTCGATCATTCGGGGCTGCGACATAAGCACTGCTAGGCTGAAGCCCCTTCGTCTGGTGTCAGCCTCAACTCCCCTTGCAGCATTCCGGTGTTTGTATCCCGCTGTGAGTATGCACGTCTTGTTACCCCCACGTCCGGTACGAGCTACCTACCCCTGCGCTGTGCAGCCTGAGAATGTACGTCTGTATGAGTGTCTGTGCTCTCCTCATCCCTTATCCCTTACCCAGAATAAAACATCTCGACTCACTGGCTTGTCCCTGGCTCTGATTGCCCGGCTCCCTAGAGCCGGATATGACAATAACTGGTTGGGCCACCCTTAGCAGCAACAACTGCAATCAAGCATTTGCGATAACTGGCAATGAGTCTTTTACAGCACTGAGGAGGAATTTTGGACCCCTCATCTTTGCAGAATTGTTGTAATTCAGCCACATTGGAGGGTTTTCAAGCATGAACCACTTTTTTAAGGTCATGCAACAGCATCTCAATTGGACTCAGGTCAGGACTTTGACTAGGCCACTTGTCACGAGCGATAGCCGAGCGGTCAAGGCACCAGAGAAAGAAATGGAGGCTTCCAAAGTTTGCAACCAGCAATTTCTGTTTATTCCGATAATCTTCATGGACATTAACTCCAACGCACATCCAACACCCCACACAAACCAAATGAAAACACCTGTTAATATACTCAGTGAGATAATTAACCTAATTGGCGCATACCATAATCCCAGGTAAGACAATGAACATTTCATCTTCCCACATATACCCAATAATATCTAAAAAGGACATAAATACATAAATAATTTCCCCACAATATTTACAGAATAAATAACACCATAAATACACCATAAATAATACAATAAATAATTCAAACCCCTATTTACATATTAAACTCCCCCTTTACTCCACCATCCTATACTACCTCCTGCTGGTATCCTTTAAAGGCCCTCAAACCCCTGAGGAGTCTTTTGCCCGGATACCACCAGGAAGCATGCTGGCAAAGGTACGTGGTTTCAAGATTAATCAAATGCCTCACCCAATTAACATAATTAATATTAACAATTATCTCACAAAAGGGTTCAGTTCATTCAAAACACATTCTACAATTATATGTGCATTTTTACAATCCAATACATGTTAACATTTGCAAATATAAATCATTTTACACATATAATATAATATTCAATTACCAGACCATACAGTGGCGACACTCCACTCCAAAGTCTTCATTTTGTTTTTCTTAAGACATTCAGTGGTGGACTTGCTGGTGTGTTTGGATCATTGTTCTGCTGCAGAACCCAAGTGCACTTCAGCTTGAGCTCACGAACAGATGGCCGGACATTCTCCTTCAGGATTTTTGGGTAAACAGCAGAATTCATGGTTCCATTTACCACAGCAAATCTTCCAGGTTGTGAAGCAGCAAAACAGCCCCAGACCATCACACTACCACCACCATCATATTTTACTGTTGGTATGATGTTCCTTTTCTGAAATGCTGTGCTACTTTTACACCGGATGTAATGGGACACACACCTTCCAAAAAGTTCAGCTTTTGTCTCATCAGTCCACAGAATATTTCCCAAAAGTCTTGGGGATCGTCAAGATTTTTTCTGGCACAGCTGAGATCAGCCTTTATGTTCTTTTTGCTCAACAATGGTTTTCATCTTGGAACTCTGCCATGTAGGCCATTTTTGCCCAGTTTCTTTCTTATGGTGGAGACATGAACACTGACCTTAACTGAGGCAAGTGAGGCCTGCAGTTCTTTGGATGTTGTTGTGGGGTCTTTTGTGACCTCTTGGATGAGTCATTGCTAGGCTCTTCAGGTAATTTTGGTCGGCCGGCCACTCCTGGGAAGGTTCACCACTGTTCCATGTTTTCACCATTAGTGGATAGTGGCTCTCACTGTGGTTCACTGGAGTCCCAAAGCTTTAGAAATGGCTTTATAACCTTTTCCAGACTGATAGATCTCAATTACTTTGTATCTCATTTGTTTCTGAATTTCTTTGGATCACAGCATAATGTCTAGTTTTTGAGGATCTTTTTGTCTACTTCACTTTGTCAGACAAGTCCTATTTAAGTGATTTCTTGATTGAGAACAGGTGTGGCAGTAATCAGGCCTGGGTGTGGCTAGAGAAATTGAACTCAGTTTTCCAAAGATATGATAAACAACAGTTAATTTATGTTTTAACGGGAGGTGGGGGGGTTTCACTTTTTCACACAGGGTCGTGTAGTTTTGAATTTTTTTTACCCTTAATAATAAACACCTTCATTTAAAAACTGCTTGTGTTTACTTGTGTTATCTTTATCTAATATTTAAGTATGACAAACATACAAAAAATGATAAATCATGAAGGGGGAAAACACTTTTTCACACCACTGCAAATCAAGAATGAGCATTGTATTCATTGCATGGGTTCAAAGATTGAACCATGCTGGATTGGACCTACACAGACCCTACACAGTTGTGGAATCCTTGACCAAGGGACGAGTAAAACTCAAGAGCACTAAGACTGGTAAGATATTGAGCAACATCTACCATGCCAGCAACCTTAAGATTTGCCAGGATGAAGAGGAAGATGAAGATGAAGAGACCATCACCTCAGTCCCCCGATGATTGTCCTACTGACTCTGCCAGTGATGGCCCAAAGCAAAAGACACTCAAAAGACCACAACAAGAATCAGACAATGATGACATCCACATCTCACAGAAACACAAGCAGACCAAGGCTTTCAACCCACTACCAAGTTCGGAAAGGAAGTATCTTAGCACTGCTCTTGGCCTTATGTTTCAAAAAGTTGTGTACTATGGACACACAGGGAACCTTGGACAACCACTGTGTACATACAGTACAAAACAAAAGGTGATGGAAACTGCTTCTTCCAGGAAATCAGCTACATCGTTACTGGATCAGAGGACAACCACTCCCTTCTCTGAGATAAAGTCATCCACCGCATGAACACTGCCTTGACAGAAAAAACTACAGAAGTACTTGAAACAAAATGTGAATGAATATATGAACACCTCACATCTGTGGTGATGGAGTCTGGGCAACTGATGCAGAGATCATGACCACAGCAAATCTGTTGGCTTGTGACATTGTAATCCACACAAAAGTCGGTGACTCCATGGACTGGCTGACCTACCCCGCAAGCTTCAACCTTCAGTCCACAACAGAACATGCACTTTATCTTGAAAACAAGCAGTGTCATTTTGATGTTGTTATCTGTGTTTAACTTTGTATTTAGTCTTAGAAGTTTAAGTTTTAGCACATCATGAGTTTTATCACATTATGAACAGTCAAGTTAATTCAACATTATGTTACAATTGCATTATGTTGTTTATGTGTTCCATGTGTTCAGAGTTGTGGTCTTATTTCAATATTTAGCTTTCTCAATTAATTTACTTGGCAAAGCTAACAATCCAATAAAATGTTAAGCAAGAGCACTCTGAGGCAAGTGCAACATCCCTTGCCTCCCTTTACTTTGAGGATCCGAATACTTACAGATGGAAAGCAGTGCTCAACTTTTCAAAATAATTACTGAGGCCAAATTAACAAACCCATCATCCATCAATATACAGTACAACAAAGTATACAACCCATAGTTGTAGGGCAGGATCACAAGATTAACCTGTGTAGTAAATGTTGTGACCCTAGCTGTACTCGTTGTACAGTAATAAGTCATAGGGAATGTTAACGCTGACCTTCGACTTTTGATCTCAAACCCATAGGCAGAGGTCAGGATCTCAAGGTGAACCAGTATACCAATGTCTGGTGGCCAGAGCTTTACTCGTTTTATAGTAGTATTAAATTTACCATTTACCATAGTGCAAATGGAATGTTAACCTTGACCTTTGGTCCCCAAACCCGTAGTCAGGTCAGGGTGTAAGTCATCTAAGATGTGTCTTAGATACAACTACTGTATCAATTTGAAAAGCCTACATCATTATTGTGTTTAGAAGATTTAGGGAAAATCTGACCTCTGACCTCAAGGTCATCTGATGAGAGTCAAACTGCAATATGTGCATCATGAGAGTATATCAAACCATGGTACCAGGTTTCAAAACAATTAAAACAAAACAGTAGCAGAAGTTGATTTCACAAAAGTGGGATGGACAGACCCATAAAATAACCCCCCTTCAGTCTTCGACTCCTTTGGGACTGGTGGGGCATAAAAAACTAGAAAAGCACTCATCAATCAATCCTGGGGGGATATAAACTGGCCTAGGGGGTATGAATTGGCCTAGGCCATAATATACCCAAGGTATAATCTAGCCTAGGTCACTTTAACCCTGGGTATAGTCTGAACTGGGGGTATTATGGTCTGAGGAGGCAATGGACGCTCTAAAGGACTGTTTTGAAACCACCGCCTGGGAGCAGCTCTGCGATCCACATGGTGAGGACATCGATGGCCTCACTCACACCATCATGGACTACATCAGCTTCTGTGTGGACAACACCGTTCCCACCAAGACCATACGGTGTTGCTCAAACAACAAACCCTGGATCAACCCTGAGATAAAAACACTTCTGAGAGAGAAGAAGAGGATCTTCAGGTCGGGGAACAGGGAGCTGCTGAAGTACTTACAGAGGGAGCTGAGGAGAAAGATCAGAGAAGGCAAGGACAGCTTCAGGAAGAAGATGGAGGACAAGCTGCAACAGAGCAACATCAGCAGGGTCTGGAGAAACCTTAAAACCATCTCTGGGCTCCAGAATACCTCCCCCCAGGCCACAGGGGGCAGGGAGTGGGCGAACAATCTGAATCTGTTTTTCAAAAGGTTTGACCAACCGTCCTCCCCCCCCGACTGCACAACAACCACTGCTGCCTCTGAAGACATCAAGTCCTGCTGCCCACTCCCCACTCCACCAACACCCCGCCACTCCCAACATACAGCCCCCCAACCTGACCCTCACTAAGACCCAGGTGAGGACGGAGCTGAGGAAGATCAAGGCGAGGAAGGCGCTGGGACAGGACGGCATCAGTGCAGAGCTCCTCAAGTCCTGTGCAGACCAGCTGTGTGGGATTGTGGAGCACATCTTCAACCTGAGCCTGAAGCTGGGGAGGGTACCACAGTTGTGGAAAACATCTTGTGTGGTACCTGTACCAAAGACTTCCCACCTCAAAGATCTGAACAGCTACAGACCAGTGGCCCTGATGTCCCACATGATAAAGACCCTGGAGAGACTGCTCCTTGCTCACCTCCGCCCCTTAGTGGGACCAGCGATGGATCCACTCCAGTTCGCCTACCAGCATGGCATTGGGGTGGAGGATGCAGTGATCTTCCTCCTTCACCGTTCTCTGTCCCACCTGGAGAAGCCTGGGAATGCGGTGAGGATCATGTTCTTTGACTTCTCCAGTGCTTTCAACACCATCCAACCGATGATCCTGAAGGACAAGCTGCTGTGCGCAGGGGTGGACCAGCACCTGTCATCATGGATCCTGGACTACCTCACAAACCGACCACAGTTTGTGAGAACCCGGGACTGTGTGTCCGACATGATCATCGGTAGCACGGGGGCCCCCCAGGGAATGGTTTTGGCTCCCTTCCTGTTCACCCTTTATACTGTGGACTTCTCACACAACACAACACACTGCCATCTACAGAAGTTCTCTGACGACTCTGCGATCGTTGGCCTCATCTCCAACGGAGATGAAGTTGAGTACAGAGGACTTATCCAGGACTTTGTGGACTGGTGCCATCGGAACTGCCTCCAAATCAACGCGAGGAAAACTAAGGAGCTGGTGGTGGACTGCCGCAGGCAAGGACAACCCCTCACAACACCAGTAAATATACAGGGAACAGACATCGAGATGGTGACATCCTACAAGTACCTGGGTGTTCATGTGAACAATAAACTAGACTGGTCACACAATACTGACGCACTCTACAAGAAGGGACAGCGCAGGCTGTTCCTACTGAGGAGACTCAGGTCTTTTGGTGTACAACGGGCGCTGCTGAAGTCATTCTATGACACGGTGGTGGCATCAGCCATCACTTTTGGAGTGGTCTGCTGGGGCAGTGGCATTACAGCAGCCGATAGGAAGAGACTGAACAAACTGATCAAGAAAGCTAGCTCTGTCCTGGGGCAGCGCCTTGACCCAGTGGAGGAGATGGGAGAGAGAAGGATGGTGGCGAAACTGTCATCTCTGCTGGAGTCCGAGTTCCACCCTATGCAGGACATACTGAATGCACTGAGGAGCTCATTTAGCAGCAGACTACATCATCCTAGGTGCACAACCAGGAGGTTTCGCAGGTCCTTCCTACCTACGGCTGTCAGACTGTATAACCTAAGCAGGGCTGCTCGCAGAGATAGCAAAAAGACGTGACAACCTAATAGTATTGAATGCAAAAGACGCAATAGACTTACACAATGGTCCCCTCCGGTATACAACTAGGAAAATACCAGTCGCTATGGAGGGTGAGAATATGTATGGGTACATAATCATACCATGTAGGATAACTAAGTAGACGGTTATGCTGTTTCATTCCATCTAGCAACAATGCTCTGCACTGTGTGTGTTTATATATCTACATATTTATTCCATCTAGCTACAATGCTCCGCACTGTGTGTTTATATATTCATATATTTATTCCATCTAGCTACAATGCTCTGCACTGTGTGTGTTTATATATCTACATATTCATTCCATCTAGCTACAATGCTCCGCACTGTGTGTGTTTATATATTTACATATTTATTCCATCTAGCTACAATACTCCGCACTGTGTGTTTATATATTTATATGTTTATTCCATCTAGCTACAATGCTCCGCACTGTGTGTCTATATACTGTATATATATTTATATTTATATGTACATATGTATACTCGCTGCTCTTGTTTTTTTTCTCTTGCCTTCTGATTGTTGCTCTGAGTGTTGCTATCCCTATGCTGTTGCAATCCTGGAATTTCCCCATTGTGGGACTAATAAAGGCTTATCTTATCTTATCTTATCTTATCTTATACTGTGGCCTGTTACAGCAGTAAAAAGCAAAGACAGGTTATCCTAACTCTTTTATTATTCAGAGGTGTGTTTGGGGGACCCAGAGTTCAACTGCTGACATACAGTAGGTAGTTCAACAGTCCCTTAATGAGAGTGGGTACTGAACTTCTACTTAAAGGCAGGGACTGATGAGGCACAGGTGGAGTAGTTAAAGCAGCTGCAGCAATTCAGATGGGTAATCAGCAATCAAAATGGAAGTGAGAAAATGTGCTCCATAGGGGTGTTGGAAAAAAATTGATTTACATAAGAATCTAGATTCTCATTTTACATGATCCAGAATCGACTCACAAAAATTAAGAATCGATTTTTAAATTTATGATTATTATTATTTTTTTGTGGTGGTGCTGGGGTCCCATCAAGTGACATGTATTGCCACTTTGGGATACACAATGATGCTGCCGATGCTGGAGAACCATGCCGAGTAGCTTACTAGCTAGCAGCTAGATGAAACAGTTGGAATAAAGAAAAAATGGAGCAGCAAGAAATTCAGCCAGTCCCATCTTCAATGAAGACAACTGTGTGGGCGGATTTTTGTTTCTACAACATTCCGGGAAACAAAGCGCTCGATGTGACACATGCAATATGTAAAGTCTGCAAAATGAAAGTCAGGTACTTTGGTAACACCACAAACACCGGGGCTCATATTAACCGCCATCACCCAGAGTTGAAAAAAGTGGAAAACATTGTAAGTCCTCCTGCTAACAACCCACTCTGCACCACTTTAACAAACTCCCAGCAAACTCTGAACAGGCAAAAAATAAAAAATAAATAAAATAAAATATCATGAAATCTTGTAACAGCACTTTATTTTGTTTTATAAAATTAATTTGGTTTTTTTTAAAGTCTTAGAAGAGTTTAGATACTTAAGTTCATATTTGTGCAGGTTTAAAATTAATGCTACTTATCTTATGCATTAATTGCATTCAGTTCTTATTGAATTTGCCCATCACATTAAGTTACTGTATAGGTAACTGTACATTGACTGCATACAGTCAGGTAGCACTACTATTTGAATGGATGTTCAAAGTATTTGTGATAGAATTTATTTTTGTTTTTTAATGAATAGCCTATATTTCTAGAATGCTGGAGGGCAACCAAACCTACACTGTGTAAAAGCTGTTAGGAACTGTGATATGCTGAAAAGGAAAATTTTTCAAAATTTACTTCACTTGTGTACAATTTCATTTTTGAAACTCACAAGTTTTCAAGACATAAAAAAAACAGTTACTAACCTAAGCCTACTTTTTCATTTAACAGTGTTTTATTGCAAATCAGTTGATGTAATTTTTTAAAAAATATAACCCCCCAAAACATCAACACACTGTACTCTGCTTTCAAGCTTACCTGGGTATTTTTTGCAGTCCAGTGGATTATTTTTTTAGATTAGCAGTTTTTTTGTTTTGAACTGAGAGCTAAATGCGAATCGAAAATCATTTTGAATTGAAAATTGCTTCTGAATCCAATCGTGACCCCAAAAATCAGAATCGAATTGAATCGTGTGGCTTCTAAAGGTTCACAGCCCTAGTGCTCTACCTGGAATTCTACAGTAACTAGCGACTACAGCCATCTTAAAACACATCACTCTTACAACCTTAAAATTCGCACAAAATTATTTACCTGAAAATGGGCAATGTGTCACCCAACTTTACCAAAACCACTAGAAGAAGGTGCAGGAGTGGTTGGAGGTTGTTCATGCTCCAGCCAGGTCACACCAAAGACCATATAAAAATGGTACTTTCTACCTTCCAGTATGGTGTTCATGATATTAGAATGTGGAAAGGAAAGAGGGTTACCCAGCCACAAGGGGAACATAAATTGCAGCACAATTTTAGATAGATAGATAGATAGATGTACTTTATTGATCCCAAACTGGGAAATTACAGTGTAACAGCAGCATGACAGTTGACAGCCAAACAACAGAAACACACACGACAGACAAAGGGATTACCCATGGAAAGTTAAAACTAACACGACTATAGAACCTATACATCATAGCTTAATATATGATGACCCGTATAAACACATGAATCATCCCATTGCACAAAGAAGGACTATCAGGAGCAGAGTGAAATGTGAGGTACCAGTTAGTCTGTAAGGTGCAGTGTGGCAGCATAGCTATGACCAGAATACAACATCATAGTGAGTTATTGTACAGTGAAATTGCATGTGGCAGGAAAGATTTCCTGTACCTGGCCGTTCGACAACGTAGCTGTAGTCGTCTACTGGAGAAAGTGCTTCACTGTCTATCTAGTGTGTGGTGGAGGGGATGATCAGGATTGTCCATGATAGATCGCAGTTTATTTAGTGTTCTCCTCTCCACCACTGGTCTCCGGTCTGAGAGCAGTTACAGAGCCAGCCCTCTTGATAATCTTGTCAAGTCTGTTGGTATCTCTGGCCCTGATACTGCTATCCCAACAGACAGCAGCAAAGAAGATGGCGCTGGCAACAACAGTCTGGTAGAAAAGCTCCTGCATCCTGCTGCACACGTTGAAGGATCTCAGCTTTCTCAGGAAGTAGAGTCTGCTCATCCTCTTCTTATACACAGCATCGGTGTTGGATCTCCAGTCCAACCCACTGCTTATCCTGACACCCAGATATTTGTAGTCCTCAACCACTCCCACATCCTCCCCCCTAATCTGCAGTGGCTGAAAAGGAGCCTTCCTCTTCCTGAAGTCAATCACCATCTCTCTGGTCTTGCTGACATTCAACCTCAGGTGATTCTGCTCAGTCCACTCCACAAATCTGTCTACCAGTGCCCTGTACTCCCCCTCCTCTCCTCCTCTTATACACCCCACAACAGCTGAGTTGTCAGAGAATTTTTGCAGGTGGCATGACTCAGTGTTGTACTGAAAGTCCGTGGTGTATAAGGTAAAAAGAAAAGGAGAGAGCACAGTCCCCTGTGGCGCTCTCGTATCACTAGCCACCACGCCAGACAAGACACTGCCCAGCCTGACAAACTGTGGTCTGCCTGTCAGGTAGTCGGTAATCTAGGAGATCACAGAGCTGTCAACCCCCATCACCCGCAGCTTCTCACCCAGCAGCAGTGGCTGGATGGTGTTAAAGGCACTGGAGAAATAAAAAAAAGTGATTCTCACAGTATCTCCTCCACCATCCAGGTGCAGATGGGCTTGTTGCAGCAGGTAGATGACAGCATCTTCAACTCCTAAATGGGGCTGATATGCAAACTGCAGAGGGTCCAGCCACGTCTTCACCTGCGGCCTCAGGTGGGCTAAGACCAGTCTCTCCAGGACCTTCATCACATGAGATGTGAGGGCAACTGGTCGGTAGTCATTCAGATCCGATGGAGATGACTTCTTGGGGACAGGAACCAGGCAGGATATCTTCCACAGCACCGGTACTCTCTCCAGACTCAGGCTCAGGTTGTACAGGTGTTTCAGTACCGGAGCTAGTTGGTTGGCACAGGTCCTCAGGGTCCTTGCGGAGATGCCATCAGGGCCCGAAGCCTTCCGCTGACGGAGTCTCTCCAGCTGTTTCTTCACCTGATCTGTAGTCACCGTGAAGTGAGGGAGGGTCCTGGTGCCCCCTGGAGAGGAGGAGGGGGGAGATGGAGAGAGGTTCTGCACGGGAGCGTGGGTAGGGAGGGGTGCGTGGGGATCTGGTTGTGTTGCTCGGGTGACAGACTGTGAGTTGAACCTATTAAAAAACAGATTCAGTTCCTCAGCTCTCTCCTGGCTCCCAGATGGCTGCCTGACTCTCCCCTTGTACCCAGTTATTTGTTTCATTCCCTCCCACACATCTTTAGTGTTGTTTTGCCTGAGTTTCTCTTCCAACTTCCTCCTATAATTGTCCTTGTACCTCCTCAGCATCTCTCTCAGCTCATGCTGCACTCCCCTCAGCTTCTCCTTGTCTCCAGCCCTAAAAGCTCTCTTCTCTTTGTTCAGAGGTGCTTTCAGGTCACTGGTGACCCATGGTCTGTTGTTGGAGAAGCAGTGTACAGTCTGAGCTGGCATGGTCTTGTCTTCACAGAATCTAATGTATTCTGTGATGCAGTCGGTCATATTGTCTATGTCCACCCCATGTGGTTCACAGAGTCCGCTCCAGTCTGTCGTCTCAAAGCAGTCCTGTAGTGCATCAGCAGCCTCCTGTGTCCACCTCCTCACAGTCCGTGTATAAGCAGGCTGCCTTTGCACAAGGGGGACATACTTGGGTGTTAACATGACCATGCAGTGATCTGATTTACCAATGGGGGGTAGAGCTGTGGCACTATATGCATCCCTGACATTGGCATACAGTAAATCCACTGTTTTGTTCTCTCTGGTGGGACAGTCAACAAACTGATGAAAGTTTGGTAGTGTTTTTCCCACTGAGACATGGTTAAAATCACTCGTGATGGCCATGAATGCATCCGGGTGCTTCTCCAGTAATGTGGCCGCAGTGGAGCTGATGACGTCACAGGCCACCGCTGCGTCAGCTGATGGAGGGACGTAGACGATAACAATTAAAGCGCACTTCATTTCTTGTGGCATATAATAAGGTCGCATACTTACAGCCAGCAGTTCCATGTCCGCGCTGCAGAACTTTTCCTTCACATAAATGTGTTCCGGATGACACCATCGTTCATTAACAAGAAGTGCCACTCCTCCTCCTCTCATTTTTACCTCCGCCAGGCCAAAGGCCAGGAGGAGGTTATGTTTTTGCCAGCGTTTGTCTGTTTGTCTGTTTGTTTGTCTGTTTGTCTGTTGGTTAGCAAGATAACTCAAAAAGTTTTGGCCGGATTTCAATGAAACTTTCAGGCCTTGTTGGAAATGGTACAAGGAAGAACTGATTAAATTTTGGGGATGATCCGGATCACCGTCTGGATACAGGAATTTTTTAAAGGATTCTTTAACATTGTGAGATACGGCCATTTTCAACATGTGTGCAGGGGCAATAGAGGGCACTGCTCGTCGTGTCTGACGAACACAAACCCCGCGTTCTTCAAAGTTTTAGGCACAAAAGCACGCAGAAAACAGTGGTGGGCAGGGCCCGCCAGTGTGCCTGTGTTTTCGCTGCGCTGCAAAAGCTGAGACGGGCAGCTGTCCGGCGCCGGATTATTTGGCAGAAATTCCCCGGGCAGCCATAGTGGCTGCACAAAAACCAGCTCTCTGCCTGGGAAGATTCCAAATCCTCTTTTTTTCCGCAGAGCGCAACCCCAATAAAACCCACAGCAACCATTATCGCACCTTCTTTTGTCCTGCGGCTCCGGAACAGAGAGGAATCCCGGCGCCAGTAATGCTGCGCCTGATATGTGTGACTCTAATGCTAAAAGTGACTGCATCAGGGATTTTGGACCTCAAGTCGCACTTTGCTACACAGCGCCACATAACTGTGTAGCCAAATTCGAACAATGGATGAACATTTTCAGCCAGTGAGAGAACCGATGCCTTCCAAATCCAATGCATCACTAGCAGAAGTGATGTTTTCTCATTTTGTGGCAGAGCACAATCTACCCCCATTGGTGGCAGATCACTTCAGTGATTTGGTGCCAACATTGTTTCCTGACAGCAAGAGCACTCAATTTTTTTGTGCTACTTGCCTTATTATTTTCACATTACCAAAAAGTTATGGCTCAAGATTGTGTCCATATAAGTGTACATTTGAATAAATATGTTTGAAATAGTTCATGTTGCAGTTGCTGTTTGTTTAGTTTTTGTTTGTTTGTTTGTTTGTTTGTTTGTTTGTTTGTTTTTGCTTCAGTTTTCTTTCATCTGGCGATAAATACAGTTTTTAAGTACTCAGTACAGGTGTGAAAGCCCCCCCCCCCCAATAAGGGAGGCATGAGGTCAGTACAGGTGTGAAAGCCCCCCAGTAAGGGAGGCATGATGTATGCCTTGACAGGTCGCAGCCTGGCACTTTGCAGATGGAGGACATGGACACAACAGTAACACTTCAGTTTATTACCTCCGCCAAGGAGGTAATGCTTTTACTACTGAACCACTAATCCTATCATTGTGAATCCAATTGCTAGTCACATGTTTTCATGGTCAAGGAATCTGAAAACGTACACACAAACACTGTATGGGGGGGAACTGTGGCGCTTGGCGGAGGTCTGCGCTCTCCGAGTGCTTTTCTAGTTCCTGCTGCTTTTCACGTCTCTGTCCCCCCTTATAGTCCTGAAGCCAGGTATCGCTACGTTTACATCTGGGATCTGTGAGTGTAACCACGCCTCCGTAAAACACATGAAACTACACTCACGATACTCCTTTTGCATCCTGACCAGCGCTATAAGCTTGTCTGTTTTATTTCCCAGTGATCGCACGTTCCCGGTGACGATCATCGGGACAGCCGGCTTATGCTTCCTCCTCCTCACCTAGGCTCCAGCCCTTCGCCTGCTGCATCTCCTCTTCAGCTCATCTGGGATGAGGGGCTTCACTGCCGGTCGCAGCGCTCCAGGCTCCGGCCTCCTCAGCGCAATCAGCTGTTCACGTGTGTAAACAATGCGTCTACCCCCACCTCTGTTGATCTCCATTGTTCGAGGAAGAGAAAAGATACGAAAACTAGAAAAAAAGACCGGCTAAATAGAGAGAAAAGTTGGTCCAGTCTTAGTCCGAGTATTCCTACAGAGCCCTGGTTAGTAAGAGACACACTATATACAGGTATAAACAGATAGAAACACAAAGACACGAGAGAGTTGCTGCAGGTACGGCCGCCCTGCTTCCGGCGCCGTTTAAAAAAAAAAAAAAAAATGCACTTTAGACCAGAGTGAGTGAGTGAGTGTTCTTGTTTAGTGCCATGTCAGCATCTATTGCTATTTCATGGCAAAAAAAGAACTAATAAGAAAATTGAGTTAAAAATTACATAGAGATAGGATGATAAATGAAAGAATAAATAAACAGAGTGAGATAGATATGTAGATACAATAAAATAGAAAAATTAAATAAGATGCTTCAGATGCACATGTGCTAAAAACCCTAAAATTTTCTTTGGTGGTGCCATATTAAAAATATCCTTCAGCGACTTTTGAGCATAAAACCGTCTTGTTCTCATGAGAGCAGGACAGTCAAGTAAAATGTGCCTTATTGATAAAAAAAAAAAAACCTCTGCAAAACTGACAAGATGGTGGGGCTTCACCTTTTAATAAAAAGCTGTGCGTAAGCCTTGAGTGGCCAATACGGCATCTGGTAACACTATCTCCTCATGTCAGTTTTGAAAGTGATGCAAGTGTCTATGGCTTATGGCAGGTTTAATATCATGCAGTTTATTTGCAGTACATGTGTCCCATTCAGTCTGCCACTTCTTTAAAATATAGGAGGCTATTAGAGGCCTGAGGTCTGAGGCTGGGATCTGGCATTGAGTGACTTCTTGGGTCAGGGCTCTATTGGCTTCATTGTCTGCCTGCTTGTTACCTGACAGGCCAACATAGCTGGGGATCCAACAGAAGATGATATTAAAATTATGTTTCTGTAAAAAACCTAATTTCTCTAAAATCCGGATAATAATGGGGTGATCAGTCTTTAAAAACCCAAGAGCCTGAAGACAGGACCTGGCGTCAGTAAAAATTAAAGAGCTCTGTTGTTTGGTTCTTTCAATGTATTCAATGCTAGAAGCAAAGCACAAGCCTCTGCTGTAAAAATTGAACATTGTTTGGGAATCTGCAAACCATGCCGATTGTGCCCAGTGACAATTGCAGCAGAGACTGAGCCATCTGTTTTAGATCCATCCGAGTATATGGAAATATGGTGAGGAAAACGGCATTTTATGTATACGATCTGCTGCTGGTCCACATTTGGGTGAGTGTCTTTTTTTTGTTTTGGCTCAGATCCAGAATGATATTGGGTTTCTTCAAACTCCATGGAGGAATGGGACAAAACTGTCTGTGTGACATTGCTCATATCGGGGTTTAATTTTACCAGGTGAGGGTCTATACGGAATCCAAAAGGAGTGATGCTCTTAGGTCTTTTAGTCTTAGATTTTTACATCTTAGTCTTAGATTTTTGCATCTGCAAAAATCGAGGGTGAAAAACTGCAGAGTAGACTGGATTTCTATGCTCTGCTTTAAGTTTAACCATATACAGGAGAGCTGATTTCATGTGCCTGTTTTGAAGTGAAGGCTCATTTCTTCAACATATAAACTTTTAACAGGAGAGGTTCTAAATGCCCCCAAGGCAAGCCGTAGCCCTTGGTGATGGACAGTTTCCAGCGTCCTAATGTATGTTTTCCTTGCTGATCCATAAACTATGCTCCCATACTCTAATCGAGGTCCTACAAGTGCTCTATAGAGATGCAGCAGCACCGTTGAGTCTGCACCCCATTTAGTTTTTGCCAAAACTTTAATAATATCAAGGGCTTTAAAACATCTGATTCGTAGAAATTTTATATGTGGAATAAAAGACAGTTTATTATCAAAAATAAGTCGAAGGAATTTGGTTTCTTTTACCACCTTGACAGCTTCTCCATCCAGCTCAGGGTCGAGGTGAAGAGACCACAGCAGGCAAAAGTGCATGCAGACAGTTTTTGTTTTTGAAAATTAAAACCATTACTGACTGACCACTGATTGATCTTGGTTCTGCACAGCTATAGTTGCTTTTCAATTGTGCTCATGTCTTTCCCCCTGTAGCAAATACAGAGGTCATCTACATAAAGGCTACAACAGGTATTTGGTCTAAGAGCACCAACTACACTATTAATCTTAATGCTAAAAAGAGTAACCGAGATGATGCTTCCCTGGGGGGACTCCTTGTTCTTGCACATGGGGCTCTGAAAGGGTTTCTCGTACTCGGACTTTGAAATGTCTATTGGACGAAAAAGTTTGAAATGAAAAAGGGCAGATATCCTTTAAAACCCATGTCATGTAGGTCTCTTAAAATACCGTATTTCCATGTTGTGTCATATGCTTTTTCTATATCAAAAAATACAGCAACTACATGTTCTTTTCTAATAAAACCATCACTTATATAGGCCTCTAATCTAGGCCTCTAATCAGAGAATGCTAGGCTGGAGGATGAACTATCTCTCAGAATGGGAAGAGCGAGCGCTGTGTTTGGAAACTTGAGGGAGAGACTGTGGAACAATCGACATGTGCCTATCCGTGTGAAATACAAAGTGTACAGAGCGACAGTACTGGCTACTCTATTGTATGGTGCTGAAACTTGGACTGTCTACAGAGTGCAGGTGAAGAAACTCCATGCGTACATGATGAGACACCTTCGAGTCATAATGAACATCTCATGGAAAGACAAGATAACCAACATAGAAGTGTTGAAACGAGCTGGTCTACCATCAATGGAGGACATGCTAATACAGATGAACCTGAGATGGCTCAGACATGTTGAGAGGATGGACCACCAGTGTCTCCCTCGGCAGTTACTCACAGTTATGTGAGGGCAAACGCAATGAGGGTAGACCAAGGCTCAGATTTAAAGACACTGTAAAAAGAAACTTGAAGAAGTTGGACATAGACAGGAGTTCCTGGCAGCGGAAGGCTAAGGACAGAGCTGTGTGGAGGAATCTGATCAGACCTAAATGAAACAGTCATTGTCGCCCACGACAGACTGCTATGACGATGATGATTAATCTGATAAGGTGGTCTAAAGTGTTTTTACCACATCTGAAGCCACACTGGTAATCAGTTAAAAGGCCTTCAGACTCAAGCACCCACACAAGGTGATTGTTTACCATTCTCTCCATGGTTTTACAGAGACAACTTGTCAGAGCTATTGGACGGTAGTTGTTGGTATCAGTATGATCTTTCCCGGGTTTTGGAACAGGTATAACCATCTTTCAGGAATACTGCCTGACTTCCAGATATTGTTGAAAACCATCAAGAGAATGGATAGTGCACTGGTGGGTAAGTGTTTTAAAAACTGATAATGAATTTTATCTGGCCCCACAGCAGTGTCATGAGAGTTCCTTATTGAGAGCAAAAGTTCTTCCATAGTGAAATCTTGGTTGTATGGTTCTGAGTTATCTGACAAAAAGTTTTTCTTTTTGTTCGTATTGTGCTTCTATGATTTGGAACTCAGGACGATAGTTTTCAATTTTTCTCAAACGATTTTGCTAGTTGATTAGCTATTTCATATTTTGTCATCAGTAGATTGCCCTGATGATTAATATACTGTATCTGAAGTCCATTCTCCTTACCCTTCATCTTTCTAATTAAATCCCAGATCTTTTTGGTAGATGTGTTGGATGTGAGGCTTGATACAAATTCCCTCCAGCTCTCTCTCTTTGCTTCATTGATAATCCTGCGTGCTTTAGCTCAACAGATTTTAAATCTGTTATGATTTAGCTGAGCGCTTTTACACAGTGCACGGAAGAAAGAATTAAAACCCACTCGCAGGAGTATGTTGTGCGCATTTATTAGAGAGTGCAAAAAACAGATCCAGAAACAGATGAGCATACTGGATGAGATTCAACAGTTCAACATGACAGGTGAGTAGTAGTTCCAAATAACAGATGAGCATACAGGATGAGATTCAACAGTTCAACCTAACCGGTGAGTAATACGGGGTACACAAGGATGTCCTTCAGGACGCTCTACAGAACAGGTGAGTTAGACATAGGGAAAAAATGTTCCATGGCAGACGGGACTGCTGAGGAGGAACAGGAAAGTGCCCAGGAAAAGAACCACCAGGCAGACATGGACAGCAGGGGCGAAACAGTCAGTACTCACACAGGCTGGAATAAGATAAGATAAGATAAGATAAGCCTTTATTAGTCCCACAATGGGGAAATTCCAGGATTGCAACAGCATAGGGATAGCAACACTCAGAGCAACAATCAGAAGGCAAGAAAAAACAACATCAAGTAAACATATGTCCATATTACTATAAATGTATATATATATAGACACACAGTGCAGAGCATTATGGCTGATGAATGTGCAGCAGAAAGTCTAAGTATAGTATAGAAAGTCTAAGTCTATCGAATAATCCGAGCAGGTCCAAGCGACCATCCCAACGAGACAAACCCAACCAGTCACAGATGATCACACCACCCAGTGTGATGCGGTACAGCAACAGCAAGCAGGGCATCTAGACATGGGTGACGGAGTTCAAACACAGAGTGAAAACTAACACAGAGATGGACTAGTGTTAGGCAACAATGATCCGGCAATCTCTTCCAACAGACATAGGGTTAAAATAGCGCCAGGCCTAATGAGGAAAGAGATTGCCAGTGTGAGTAATAAGAATGAATGTGGAAATGAGTGGGCAGG
Organism: Pholidichthys leucotaenia; assembly: GCA_020510985.1. Classification (NCBI taxonomy): domain Eukaryota; kingdom Metazoa; phylum Chordata; class Actinopteri; order Cichliformes; family Pholidichthyidae; genus Pholidichthys; species Pholidichthys leucotaenia. Next base: position 432,334,670 of record CM035841.1, read on the forward strand.
GCTAAGTGGGCACAGGTGTGTGAATGGACGTCTGTGAGCATATGGCAAAGGATGAGTGGGTGTGTGTATGTGTGAAAGAGTGTGCATGGGAGGAAATGTAAGTATGTGTGTGAACAGAGGAGTGACAATGATAATGAAACACAGCTGACAGGAGGAGGAAGCGTGGCTGAGCAGTCAGGGAGCCAAGCAGACCCAAAAGGCTCCCTGAGAGCGCCTGATGGAAAATAGGCAGCAAAAAATACACAAAAGAGAGAACAGCCACCGCGTCACAGAACTACGCCTGAACATCAAACACAGTTTATGACAAAATCTGGTCAGGTTCTCTGTTGTTGGATGTTTATTGAACATCCTCTGTATTTTTTTCCTTGCCTCAATGGCCTTTTTGCAGTCATCATTGAACCATGGGTTGGACCTAAGGTGTGGTTTTGCTGATGTTTTTGGGACAGTCTTATCTGCGATTGTAATTAAGGTTTGAGTGAAGCTCTGAGCAGAGTGGCAGTGTGGTTGAGGTTTTTGGCTGAATTTTTCTTTGCACAGAGAAACAAAGGAAGACCTGTTTGCTTTTTTGAGTTGCCATCGCGGAGTTCTTGATTGCACATCCACTTCTGTAGACATCAATATTAGATCATCCAAGACCTGCCACGAGAATTCCAGCACTAGCTCAAGATCACATATAGATAGGTCAGTTGCAGTATAGGTTCCATGTCCTGGGTGGAGGTATGTGTGAGACCCATCATTCCAAAGACACAGATTGCTAAAAATGTTTAGTAATAAAATCCCCCAGTATCTTGCCTTTTGCATTTAAGCAAATTCCTCCCCACAGAGGATTATGTCCATTAAAATCACCCATAAGGATGTATGGGGATGGCAACTGATTATGAACGTCATCAAGATTTTCCGGTGTCACAATCATATCTGGTGGTATATAGACAGAGCATAAGGTTATTGCTTTATGCAAAGTTAGACGAACTGCCACTGCTTGTAAGTTGGAGACAAAAGCCAAGTGGCTGTGAATCAGGTAATTCCTTACTAAAATTGTTGAACCACCAGATGGACAATACACATTTGGACCATATGTATTATACATAGTATAATGTTTCAGAGACATGGGGTTGGTTGATAGCAGAAGAGTTTCTTGAAGGCAAAAAGCAAGGGGATTAAAACTAGCAGCTAAACGCTACACTTCAGAGAAATTGCTCTTAAAGCCACGACAGTTCCACTGGATAATGTGGCTACCCACCATCAGGTAGGTAAAACAAAAGCACGCTCCATACGCTTGCTTTTGGGGGAGGGGCTGCAACTATGGCAAGTCGTGACTTCAGATATTTCTGCATCTACTGGAGTCCCATTCTTTTGCAATTTATTTTCTTGACTTGATTTTGCTTGAGTAGAGGAGCTGGATTTTTTCTTTTCTTTTGATGATTGGTTTTGTTCTGCAAGACTTGATTAGACTTTGACTTAAGGGTTGGCTTATTGTAGTCAGGCTTTGAGTACTCGTTTTACTTTTAACTGGGACTCCGGAATTCTTAATACTACTTAATAATGAGGGCTTATCTTTAGTTAACCAGGCCAGATCTGTCTGGCACTCAGCAGGCTGCATCTTAGGTATCACAACAGAGGAGAAAGTCTGCTGGAATTTGTACTTTGGGAAACCTACCAGTTTACGTGCCTCAGGGTAGCTAATTTTCTTAGTACATTTGACAGTTTGAATTTCTTTTTCCGTGATCCAACAAGGACATTCCTTCGATGATGCTGCATGATTGCCTAAATAGTTACTACATTTGGGAGGTGTTGTGCAGGCCAACTCAAGCCTTTCTTTTCCGCATTTGCAGCAGACTGGTTTATTCTTACATCCTGCGGAGCCATGGCCAAACTTTTGGCAGTTAAAACATCTCAATGGGTTTAGAATAAAGGTATCAACAGTTACACTCAGATATCCTATTTGGATTCTTTCTGGGAGTTGATGCCAGTTGAACATCAGAATGTAAGTGCCAGTTTTTACTGTTTGCCCATCTTTTTTGATGGTTATTCTCTTCACATGTGTTCCTCCTTGTTGTTGCAGTTCTGAGGCTACTTCATCCTCTTCCATATCGTGGAGTTCTCTGGTATGAATTACTCCTTTGCAGCTGTTTAGAGAAGGGTGAGGAAAAACCCTCATTAGAACACCAGCCAGCACATCACACTGTAACAAATTTTCAACATGAGATTTCCTTAAGCATTCCACCAAAATCTGGCCAGACCTCAATTTTTTAACATCCTTAACTGACTCTGCAATACCTGAAATTCCTTTCTGTATAGCAAAAGGGGACAGCTTAGAAAGAGGCTTATCTGACAACAGTGACTCTAAAACAATAAGCCTCGACCAATTATCACCATTTGAAAGAGCCATCCTGCTAATTCCTGGGTCATCCACATCATCTTCCAACATTCGTTTTTTAGGGGTTTGTTTTGTAGCCATATTTTATAGTGTATGATTCATCATCCCTGCTCCCCACACTCTTCAGAGCCCTACAAGGGGATGCACAGAGCCGCGGACTTCCTGCAGGTTATGCACCAGGGATACAGGGATGGTATACTCGAGCAATGAAGCACAAAAGTGCAAATTACTCAACTGACCCTCCGCCATAGGCTTCTGGGATTAGGAGATGTGACACTGACAAAAGACATCCCAGAGTAGACCTTGACAAGCTGATTGATTGGCCCTTCCAACCTCCCGTCTAAGTGAAGTAGGAGCCAAAGCACTGTGTTAGACTTGTGAGAGCTGCAGCAAGACATGTTCCTCAAGAACCAGGACCTCTTCCTCCACTGACACGAGTTGCAACTTATGGCAAACAAGTTGCTCCATTTGTCACCTCATATGATCAGCAAGGGGGGGCTTGGAACCACTTTAACCCTGGGTCCCCTTAGGGGATTACTACACACAAAGTTGATGGAGAGTTTTACCGTGACCCTGGTAAGGGAGGCTAACAGGTACTAGTCCTTGCCTAAGGGACACCTGGGAGTATCAGCGAGGGTTAAGAGGCACTCCATCATCCTCCTAGTCCAACAGACCTCCTCGCCTGGATACAGTTTAACGTCATACCCAGGACACTGCACTTTAAACCAAGGTGTCCTATGGTGGAGAACAATGTTATGCAACAAATTTTGAGACACAAGGTACAAGACATATCTACATTTAACTGGCCACTTAGATTTGTCCGTAATGAAAGCACAGTGTTGGAAGAACTATAGGTGGTGCCATGTTTGCCCCTTTGGAGCTTAATGATGGACTCAAATGTTGGGCAATGTTTTGGCATATTTAATGACAAATGAAAGGAAAAGCAGTTTGTGGGCTGAAACAGAGGATACGGCCATAACGGCATGCACAACTTATAAGTGATGACACACGGATAGAACGTAGCAGGTGATGGCGAGCACGCCATACAGAGGGTAGGGTGTGCTGTGTATAAATAAGAACAGGAGCTGATTAACAGAATGAGGAACAGCCGTGAAAAATTAACAACATAGGAACCAATAACTGAGGAGCGGAATAAGCTGAGAGCGCTGTCGCAAAAGCCCCTTTTCCACTCGTACCTACTCAGCCCGATTAGCCTCGACTTTACTCAGTTTGTAGGGTTTTCCATTAGTACCCGGTACTGTTATGTCAGTAAAACGGGAACCAAGGACGAGACTGAACGTTGAACTGAACACAACTTTATTGATGACTCACTCTCACAAGACAGGTGCTGCCATCAGGCTGAGAGGAGGCCAAAGAGACTGCCCCTCTTCCTCTCCGCCCTCTTATACCCTGGGTGGCAGCGGAACCAGAAAGGCGGGGACACCACCCGTGTCACCCAGTAATATGTCCCCATAACAACATAAAAGGTACCTTGTACTTTTTTTGTACCTACTCCAGTCGGGTTCTAATAGTGCTGAGTCAAGCTGAAAATGTGATGTCAACAGACTACAAGCCACTGATCGGTCAGGGTGTAATGTCATGAAAGCCACGTCTTCACCAGAATCTTCAGCCGCCATTTGCTAAAACTTTTCAGCAAGTGAGCATCAGTGTAAACACAACAACAATGGAAATGACTTCACAGAAATCAACACTGTGGTCCAACAGAGTTTTCTGTGCCTTTTGGCTGATGAGAGAATCCAGAAAGAATAGAAGGAGCGACCCAAAATGAATTTACGGCTACTGACCCGCAAATAACAGGAGGCAAACCGGCGTGATAGAGGATGGTGAGTGATGTGATATGATGTGATATTATGCATCGTTTAGATTATTTATCCCAGCGGTGGAAAGCTCACTTTGAACAAACAACACCGTTGTCTCCTGTATGCAGACAATGAGCTAGCTAGTTAGCCATCAGCGCTAATCTGGTTGTATTTTGTGCTTGTGTCAATGACATCTAATGAAATAAGCTAGTGTTAATCCTGGTTAAAAAGTTGGTTAGTGTCGTAGCACGACATAGCAATATCTTATGACTGTAAGTAAAGTTGCATACGTCGTTGTTTTTAGTAGTGGTGGACAAAGTACTTACATCCTTTGCTTTTTAAGTTAAAGTACAGATAAAGTGCCAAAACTAAAGTAGCACAATTTCCACTTAAGTAAAAATATTGATGAACTCACATTTGAATGTACTTGAAGTATAACTAGTGCATGCCCATAGAAAACAAATATTCCTGTCTGAGTAATTAGGCTTTACAGGCCCAAATGTAGGCTGTGTTTGAAAGTGGAATACAGAGGTGTAGCCTATATGTAGGTACTCACACATTTTAGACTTTGACAAATATAAAAGGGACTGAACTGAGATTTATTTGATTGTGTGAATATTAATTACAGAATAATTGAAAATGAATGAGACATCCAATATTAGCCACTGTTTAAGAACCGCTTGTTTATTTTTTTTTGTCAGATCACTTATGTGATCTTAAATGAGTTATATTCATAATAGTGCATCTTGCACGTTGGGGAATGGGAGTTGTTCAGTCACCATTATAATTTAGTTTATATGTGTAGTTTATAGTCTATCGTCAAACTCATGCAGTGTTATAACAGGACACGTTTACAAATATTTGAGACCCATTGTAGTGCATCCTTTTATATTTTAGCAATATTATAAGTACAAAACACTGCCCACACTTATTGAAGCCAGGACATGAAGAGACAGAGCAGTGACAGAGCGCTGGCTAAACTTTTATTGATAAAAATTACATATTTTGACTGAGCGACTCCATATTCGGGGATGCACACCCTCATAACCTCAACAAAGCACGTATAAAACCTTAGGTTAGTCTGACGAACGGTTCAAGAGATATGCATGGAACACACACACACACACACACACACACACACACACACACACACACACACACACACACACACACACACACACAGATGCTGCATATATAGATAGTTAAAGTGCTAGATTCCATTCAACTGAATGTATTAACTCATTCTGATTGCTGAGGCCACAGTAAAAAATGATTTTAAATGTAACCCAGCCATAGTAAAATCTACTTTACTGAAGTGCAGCTACATGAAAATTGTGGTTAAATACAACAACAAAGTACTTTTTTGTCACAGTCCACCACTGGCTTTTAGCAACAACTGTATTTCCCAAATACTGCTTTGATTAACCACCACCCATTTCTGTCTTTCATCTAGGCAAGAGGAAAAAGATCCACCCCAAACAAGACCTGACATCATTTAGAGACAGGTTGAAGATCTGCTGAACCAGGACCAGTGTGAGCAGCACATCCAGTTGCTTCTCAGTGAGGCAAGGGAGCATGAAAATACCTTGTGAAGGGAGGAGATGGCTCAGTATGCTGCCTTCAGTCAAGCATTCCTTGGTGTGCTAGGCCACCTTGTGAAGGCAATGAGTGGCTGGCATGTGTGACCTATTCTGAGCTTTTTTTTTCTTTTTTTTTTTTTTACAGTTTGAATTTTGCACATTCTAAATAATCTGTATTTTGGTGCTGATTGTAATAAACAATTTAATGACATATGTGTTTGTATCATGATTTTCTATTTTGTCTGTTAAGACACTGGTGGGAAAGAGTCAATAGTACAAACCACTTTAGTGATAGTACCTGTATATGGAGGAATTCTGTGCCATATTAGCATCTGTATTTCCTAATAATGGGTTAGGGTTTAATGGGATTTAACATTTTAACACAAACTGCTTTATGGTTCGTAATTCTGTTGACAGACTTGGACCAAACCAAAAGTGATTTCTCAAACTACTGGATTATTCTTAGGCAGCTTTTCCAATCTTTTAGTATTTAATTTGTCACTTGTTGGTAACCTTCACAAATAAAACAAACAAAAGTTGAGACACATCTGCAAAAAATACAGAATTTATTGTCAAAATTCACAGTGCAATACTAAATGAATACATGTATAGTATATTGTTGACGCAGAGAATATATATTTCTACAGTATCTACATGTATATATCCAGTAAATCCATGTATTTCTCCATGTTACCTTGTGACTGCATTATTTTAATTGCTTTTAATCCTAGATCAAGTTTGTTTTGGGTTAAAATGCATCATAATTTTTAAATATATCTTATTATACCTAACTCGGTACTGTTTACCTGTTGAAATATATATATTACAGCTAATATAGCCCCATAACTACAATATGGCAACTGGTGATCAATTTTTGACAGCTGATCACTTTTTGCCATAACACCACCACAGGCTGAAGTGCTGCTGGAGCAGGTACATCCCATGATGTCTCAAAAGTTTCTCCGTGATTTTCACATAGATCAGAGCAATTTGTAGCACAGGAAGCTAAACGTTTCTTCAGAGATAGGTTCTGCAACCACTGCGCGTCTGTGAAGTTGGGGTGACATCCCACCCAAGGCAGGTTTGGATGAAAGCCCAGACTAACAGTTTGAAGCGATAACTTTGACAAAAGAGAGCCATCTGAAACACACACACAGCACACATATATTTTAATACCTAATAGCGATAACTTGACACGATTACAATGTAGTACGGGGACTTATTAATGACTGTAGCAAACTAGAATTAGCAATCATTAGCTTACCCTTACATGTGATCTAGTTTGTATCCTCATGTCTTCAGCTTCATACTGCTCCATGGCTTCCTAAACGCTCCAGTACTTTTCCAGAGTGTTTCATCTTGTCACCTGTAGCCTTCTCTAGCTATCCCTTTTTGCCTTTAAAAGCCAGTGAACAGCAGGTTTGCCTTGATATCCATCTTGTGTTTTGCTTGTCACATACCAATGACATCACGGGAGTGTCGGGCCACCTTGCCGTAAAGCTCCCACCCACTTTGAGGTGGTACTCAGCTATAATGGAAAACAAACCACGCAGTGTTGAGCTGAGTTGAGTAGAGTTGAGGCGAGTTGAGCTGAGTAGATACTAGTGGAAAAGGGGCTAAAGTAAACACAATATACAAAAGCAAGACAGGATCATGGCGATTATAATAGCACAAAGGATAAACATAACCAAGAGTGAGGCCGTGATAGCAATAATGACAATAATAATGAGTCCAAAAAAGAACATGAAGGGTGGACAAGGTCTAACCCTGTCTAGAACATGACAGTACCCCCCCCCCCTTTTAGGGACAGATACCAGATGACCCTAGAGATAGACCCCCTGCCAAGGGCAGGTGGTGGGGATTCTAGGACAGGTGGGCCAGACCCCCCCCCCCCCCTTCCCAAGCACACAGTCCCAGGCTGGATAGCGGAGAGAAGAGTTGGTTGGGTGGCCAACCCCAGTCCATGGACCACCAGGCGAACAGAGACAGTTTGTCGGGTGGTCTGCCAGAGTCCACAGACCACCAGAAGGAGGGGGACGGTGCATCGGGTGGTCTACCAAAGTTCATGGACCACCAGGTGGGTGGACACAGCAAGTCGGGTGGCCTGCCAGAGTCCCAAGGCCATCAAACAGAGGAAAACAGTGTGTCTTGGTGGCCTACGAAAGTCTTTGGGCCACCAAATGGAGGAACACCGATCAGGAGGACAACCAAGGTCCTGAGCCAACCTGGCCACCACAATAGCTACCTCAGGTGGCAACTTGGTGGTAGGCGTGTCAATGCTACCCTCTTAGGGCACAGATGATAAGGTGTGGGCCTCCTGCAGTAATGCGGATGGTGAAGGTGTGACCCCCTGGAGCACAGCAGGCAAAGATTAGACCCCCCGGGCCACAGGAGGCAAAGGCTGATGAGCACCATCCTCTGAAAGTGAAGGCTGGTGAGCGGCGTCAAGCCCAGATTGTGATGATGGGAGAGCGTCGGGCCAAGATGCCTGGAGATCCGTCCCCGAAGCAGCCACCTCGAGGGGGGAGGAAGAGACACAGTTTGGAGCTGGGATCACACAAGAACAGCCAGCAGAAAAGCTCAGCAGGGAGAGCTCAGAAGCAGATGGAAGCTGTCACTGGGTCTCCCTGCTGGGAGCATGACAAGACCTCTTTAATATAGATGTTAAGAAAACAAAGAAGAGGACTTGCCTTACTCCTGCTCTTCCGCTGGTGAGGACCAAGGTACTGCTGATGGTGTAGGGGTGATGAGCTCAAGAGGAGCTGCAGGCGAAGCAGTCTCTGCAGGAGCGTGCACATGAAGAGGAGCATTGTCTGCAGGAGCGTGCACGTGAAGAGGAGCAGTCTCTGCAGGAGAGTGCACGTGAAGAGGAGCAGTCTCTGCAGGAGCGTGCACGTGAAGAGAAGCAGTCTGCAGGAGCATGCACGTGAAGAGGAGCAATCTGTAGGAGCATGCACGTGAAGAGGAGCAGTCTCTGCAGGAGTGTGCACATGAAAAGAAGCAGTCTGCAGGAGTGTGCATGTGAAGAGGAGCAGTCTGCAGAAGTGTGCACATGAAGAAAAGCTGTCTCTACAGAAGCATGTACGTGAAAGAGCAGTCTCTGCAGGAGTGTGGATGTGAAGAGGAGTAGTCTCTGCTGGAGTGTGCACATGGAGGGAAGCAGTCTCTGCTGGAGTGTGTATGTCAGCTGGTGAGGAGCAGCAGCTGCAGAGGAAGGCTGAAGAAGAGCAGCGACTGTTGGGAAGCTCATCCTCTCGAACGCAGAGGCTGTGGGGGTGAAGATGACCTCAGGAGGAAAAGAGGAAGCTGAGATCCTTCAACGTGTGCAGCAGGATGCTGGAGCTTTTCTGCCAGACCATTGTCACCAGTGCCATCTTCTTTGCTGCTGTCTGTTGGGGTAGCAATATTGGGGCCAGTGACACCAACAGACTTGACAAGATTATCACGAGGGCTGGCTCCGTAACTGATCTCAGGCCGGAGACCTTTGACACTGTGGTGGAGAGGAGGATACTAAATAAACTGCTATCCCCATGGACAATCTGGATCACCCCCTCCACCACACACTGGACAGAAGGGAGCACTTTCTCCAGCAGACTGCTACAGCTTTGCTGACGAATGGTTAGGTGCAGGAAATCTTTCCTGCCACATGCCATTTCACTGTACAATAACTCACTCTGATGTTGTACTCTGGTCATAACTATGCTGCCATACTGCACCTTACAGTCTAATTGGTACCTCACATTTCACTCTGCACCTGATAGTCCTGCATTGTACAGCAGTATGATTCATGTATCTATACGGGTCACAATCTATTCATCTATGAAGTAGATAAGCTTTTGCAGTAGTTTTACTTTCCATGGGTAATCCCTTTGTCTATTATGCTGTGTGTGTTTCTGTCGTTTGGTTGTCTACTGTCATGCTGCTGTTACACTGCAATTTCCCAGTTTGAGCTCAATAAAGTACATCTATCTATCTAAAAGGGAGAGCAGGGGTGAGAGGTGGCATGGAGATGGCAGCAGAAACAAGTGGCAAGGGACCAGAAACAGCAGGCAACTGTGAATGGGAACCCTCGACTGGAGCAAGGCAGTATGTTTCATTAACAGTTGTTTAAACAAATGAAAGTACTTGACTTGCTCTGCCCTCGGCCGCTGCTGGAGCTGCTGCTGGTGATCAGAGGAAATCTGTCTGAGTGGCTGCAGAAACCCCTCGAAGTGCAGACAAGATGGCCTCTGGAGACGACGCTGGTATAGGTGCGATGGCCTCAAGAAATGCTGTTGAGGCAGGTGGGACAGCCCCGGAAGATGCTGCTGAGACGCCAACCTCAAGAGGAGCTGCTGGACTGCTGACTTTGAGAGGGGAAGCCGAGGAAACTGCAGGTGAGGAGGTAGGGAGTAAAGCAGCGAGTGGGGAGGTCTGGAGTGAAGCAGCGGTTGAGGTGATCTCTGGCAACACTGGTGAGGTGATTTGTGGTGTCGGGCCAGAACGGTAAGGGGAGTGGCGTCTCCTTGGGGCTCGCTCCCTCACTGGCCCCTTTGAAGCCGGTTGGTCCTCTCATTGATCCTCAGGAGTGAGCCAGGGTTTATAATCCAATAAGATGTCTTCTTGCAAGAGAACCACCTGCCTCCGCTACTCCTGCTCCGTAGCGTCCACTGCCGTGGCTGGTGGAATGGAGGTGGTAGGCACTGTAGGAATGATGGGGAAGGCAGAAGGCGGCTTAACGGGAGCTGGAGAAGGGGTCGATGATCCATGCCCAGGCTGGGAGAAGTAGTGCAGGATACCCAAATGCCCAAGTGAGTCACAAAGTCGGGATATGCTGGCATGCCGCTTAGCTAGCTTGGGAACTAGCAACAGGTCCAGATTGCTGAGAAGGAGTTCCTCTGCTTGCAACAGATTCCCCAATCTCTCCAGCGGATTGGGATAATCAAAAAACAGTCCATGAGACAGGAGACCTGGTTTAGAATCTCACCTATTACCTCCTGGCTCAATTCCCCCCTCCTCCTGTCGTTTTCGCCCGCTGAGTCCTTAACGGACGGCGTACTACTGTCACGTTTGCCCCTTTGGGGTTTAATGATGGACTCAAACGTTGGGTGATGTTTTGGCATATTTAATGATAAATGAAAGGAAAAACAGCTCATGGGCTGAAACAGAGCTTACAGCCGTAATGGCAGGCACAACTTATATAAATGATGACACACGGATGGAACATGGCAGGTGATGACGAGCACGCCATGCAGAGGGTAGGGCGTGCTGTGTATAAATAAGAGCAGGAGCTGATTAACAGAATGAGGAACAACAATGAGTAATTAACAACATAGGAACCAATAACTGAGGTGCAGAATAAACAGAGCGCTGTCACAAAGTAAACATAATATACAAAGCAAGACAGGATCATGGCGATAATAAGAGTACAAAGGATAAACATAACTAAGAGTGAGACTGTGATAGCAATAATGACAATAATAATGAGCCCAAAAAAAGAATATAAAGCATGGACAGTGTCTAACCCTGTCCAGAACATGACAGGTGGCATAAGAAGTTTCTCAAACAGTTCCTTGACATTACTGCAGAGGAACATAACTCCACTGAGCACATTGTGACTTTCAATGGGATTTAAAGTGACACTCTGCCAAAAATCTTTTTTTTTCTTGTTAACGTGTCTCTAACATATTTTTTATGACTTACAAGACTTACCAAGAGTGAAATCAGTCAAGTGTCTCATGTGTCTGTTTTTGGTTTTTTTTGCTTTAAAGTTTCACATAAGCCCCGCCCCTTGAAAAAAGGCGAGTTGAGATACAACATTTTTGATGAAGGAGCTGTATACAGCCACTGGCAAGTCTATAGTGTTGAACCAATCGGGACGCTCTGGCCTAACTGAAGTTAGTAGTGATGGGATCCACAGTTCACAAAAATGTACTGAATCACTTTGGTTCGTTCACTAAAAATATCCATTCTAAAGATTTGTACACTGAATGACTTAGTGCTGTACTGGAGCTCTAACTGCCTGCCACTCATTGGACTGAAAAACGCGGCTGAACTGAGTGGGCAGGGCTCGCTCCTTCACTGCTCTTCAGTACCCTCATTGACCAGTGTTGCCAACTTGGCGACTTTCTAAATCTGGTGACTTTTCAAATCTTCTTTGGTGACTTTTTTTTGTCAAAAGTGACTAGCGACAAATCTAACGACTTTAAATGGTGTTATTGGAGACTTTTCTGGTGTTTTGGTGACTGACGTGAAAGCACTTTTGCTCTGCAGTTACTGTCCTCAACAAACAGCGGGACGTGCTACCGCAAACCTCTCCCCATCCCAAAGCACTCACAGGCGATCAGTCTCACAGTAGCCTCGTGCAGCAGTTAGCTGCAGTCAGAGAGGAGACCCACGCCACTCGAGTCCAGACTGCAAATGAATTGCACATGCACAAACCCCCCACCAATCCCACCCTGTTTTACAGAGTGGAATGTACATAAATGTTCCTTCACTTTCAGTATCACACTAATAAATCACTGCATTTGACTTACAGCCTCAGTCACCTACTCACGTCGTCCACTGTCTGTTGTCTCTCTGTGACATAAACTAAACATCTAGCTAGCTAGCTAGATCACAGTCACAGTCTAAACTGTATGCTCAAAAACACAGAAAGGATTGGGAATCAAACACTGAATTCAACAACTGATTGAAGAAGTTTATTGGAGATGATACACAGGCATACTGCCTGTACTGTCCCAAACTCGGATAAAGGAGGAGGGCTGGACGTAGAGCTAGCAATTCCACCACCAAGTCTTTATTAAATTTGATATTCTAACATTTAACAATGCAGGACAAAACTGATTTTGTGGGGGCATGGTGTTGGACTTCTCCACCCAGGGAACAAGGGACCGAAAGAGGAGGTGTCACCAGGGGATATCAGATGGGACAGTAAGGACTATGCACCCCCCCAGAGAGAGGAGTAAATGCTGGAGCTGCGGGGAGAAGAAGGGTGTGACAAGGACCTGTACTTATATAGCGCTTTTTCTAGTCACAAAGACCACTCAAAGTGCTTCACTAGTACTAACCCTCTATTCTAAGGGCCTATAGGAAACAGATATCTAAGGACAATTTAGAACAACCAATTAACCTAACATGCATGTCTTTGGTTTGTGGGAGGAAACCGGAGCCCCTGGAGTAAACCCATGCAGCACAGGGAGAACATGCAAACTCCACACAGAAAGGTTCCTACCCCTGCCAGCCTGGGGATTCGAACCTGGAACTTTCTAGCTGTAAGGCAACAGTGCTAACCACTGCACCACCGTGCTACCCATATTGGCACCGGCATTATGTCATGTTAATGTGCCACACAGTGCTTTGTGCAAATAATGTGTTATGGTCGGAATTTCTGGGTCTCGATGCATGGGGATAAAGAGATAAAAGAGGAATGCACAGAGACCCAGGATTCTCTTTTGCTTTAAGTTATGCTGGAGAAAGAATAAAGTTCTGTGTCATCCAGCTCGTTGCCTCACCTGCCTCCTTTCTCCACAATTTATGTAATGTGGGTCTAGACAAAGTGATAGAAAAATTCCATATTATTCTTATATTATTCCATGAATTTTATATTCTCATATGTGCATTTATATATATGGCCATGGGGCAGCTTCATTCTGTACATGAGTGCATGAGTTAGCAATTATAAATCACATAGCTGTTAATGGATGTCCAGTCTATGAGTGAGTGTGGTGTTCAGATATTTGTTAAGACACAGCTGTTTTCAATTCGTCATGTTCAGTTCTGTGTGAGAGTGTATTTATCTCCCTGTTTCCTGTGAGTAAAAGAAGATAAGGACTGTGTGCTTTGTGGACATTTGATAAGGACTATGCACTTCGTGAACTCTCAAGGACAAGACTGTACGTCTTGTTGGACTTTAATCTTCCGTATTCCCATTGATAACAACAGCTTTAAAAACTTTGAGCAATGCATGTTTGATTCAGGAATATGGATGGTCAGACTTATCACTCTGCCTCTGTATTTCTCCCTCATCAGCCATGAGGAAAATAAATCTACTTACATTTAAATATTCTGCCTGATTTTTTGACTCAGAATGATTATGCTGAAAAATAATTGAACACAAAGCATTAAAGTCATGAAGGTATTTTGAGATATGATGGCCTATTTAAATGGCAAAAATTAAAACAAACCAAGAATCAACAGAAGAAAGTTAATTTGCAGTTCTAAACAAATCTAGGGTGTTTTTTTAACTTACTTTTTCTCTCCCATGACATTATTCTTCTCTTCTACAGTGTCCATTATAATTACATGCAAATGACAAATTATGCAAATTAGGTCTTTACATCATTTGGAAACTTCTTGCAACTTTTAGAACAGCCAATAGCTACTTTCCATACTGAGGAGTTGGCAACACTGTCACTGACTGAACTGATGAGAACATGAGGGAGACAACTGCTGTATGAATCAGCTGGTGTGTCAGTTTCTGCTCTTCAGTACACATTCATATACTGACAATGTGTGGGAGGCGGCTGTACAAATCAGCAGCCGGGCAAGGCGGCTTGGATTTGTGCTGTGTTTAAACATGGTAAACAGATGTAATGGATTATTATTATTATTATTATTATTATTATTATTATTATTATTATTATTATTATTCTGATCCGGTGATAACTTTCTGATCCGGCACACCTTTCACTCTATATATATCATGGACACACAGATCACCCCAAAGGTCTCCCGAGTCGGCGGACGGAGCCTCTGTTTACAGCAGGAGACGATACAGCAGGGAAGAGCTAGCTAGCACTCAACCGCCACCCGGTGCTAACGGAGAAACTTGACATACCGGGGAACTGAAGCGAAAACGACGCGGGTGCCGGGCTGGAGTTTAGGCTGCGTGCAAGAAATATAAGACAGAATAATAAAGAGCGATGGCAAGAACCAAGCAGACCGCCCGTAAATCTACTGGAGGAAAAAGCCCCCAGGAAGCAGCTGGCCACCAAGGCTGCTCGGAAAAGCACTTCGGCCACCGGCGGAGTGAAGAAGCCTCCCCGTTACAGGCCCGGTACCGTGGCTCTGAGAGAGACCCGTCGCTACCAGAAATCCACGGAGCTGCTCATCTGTAAGCTGCCCTTCCAGCGCCTGGTGAGGGAGATCGCTCAGGACTTCAAGACCGACCTGCGCTTCCAGAGCTCCGCCGTCATGGCTCTGCAGGAGGCCAGCGAGGCCTACCTGGTGGGTCTCTTCATGGACGCCAACCTGTGCGCCATCCACGCCAAGAGGGTCACCATCATGCCCAAAGACATCCAGCTGGCCCGCCGCACCCGCGGAGGGAGAGCTTAGACTTTCTGCTGCACATCCACCAACCACAATGCTCCACACTGTGTGTCTATATATATATATATATATATATATATATATATATATATATATATATATTAATATGTACATATGTATACTAGCTGCTCTTGTTTTTTCTTGCCTTCTGATTGTTGCTCTGAGTGTTGCTATCCCTGTGCTGTTGCAATCCTGGAATTTCCCCATTGTGGGACTAATAAAGGCTTATCTTATCGTATCTTATTAGATTAGATTAGATTAGATTCAACTTTATTGTCATTACACATGTATGAATACAAGGTAACGAAACACAGTTTAGCATCCAATCAGAAGTGCAAAGGACAGCAGTGCAGTATATACGGTAATTAACAGTATGTGCAATTTAAGCAAATAAATGCAAATATATGCAGCAGTGCAGAAAGTTAAGAGTACAGTTATGTGCAAATAATGTGCAATAAGTTAGATGTAGTTATGCAGTTATGTACAGGTGAGGATGGTAAAAGATGATTGTAAGAGAGTCAGCGGGGAACTAAGTTCAATAACGTGACAGCTGTTGGAAAGAAACTGTTCCTAAACCTGCTGGTTCTAGTCCGAAGGCTTCTGAAACGTCTTCTGGAGGGGAGAAGCTGGAACAGTCCATGAGCAGGATGGTTGGAGTCCCTAAGAATGCTGCGTGCCCGGCGCAGACATCTTTTCCTGTAGACGTCCTCTATAGCTGGAAGTGGAGTCCCTGTGATGCGTTGGGCGGTTTTCACCACCCGCTGCAGCGCCTTGCGGTCAGCTACAGAGCAGCTCCCATACCAGATTGTGATACAGTTGGTCAGGGTGCTCTCTATCACGCAGCGGTAGAAGTTGCCCAGGATGTCAGTTGACAGATGGATCTTCTTCAATGTCCTCAAGAAGAAGAGGCGCTGATGGGCCTTCTTGATCAGACTGGTGGTGTTAACTGACCAGTTATTATTATTATATTATATTATTATTATTATTATTATTATTATTATTATTATGCTGGATTATTTTAACAGTATATTTAACCGTTTTAATTTTAGTTCTTGGAGGTTTTTTGCATTTTATTGGTTTTAAATGAGTTTGCCATTTTGTTTTTTCAGCGGTTGATTTGTTGCTTGTTATTATTGCATGTTTTGTTGTGGTGTTTGTATTTTTTTAAAGGGTAACTTAAAAAAAAAACAGCAATTGTAAATTTAACTCTACTCCTATAGCCTGACAGTGAGTGGCAATATCTATCCATCCATCTTCTTCCGCTTAATCCTTTTTGCGTCGCGGGGGGGCTGGAGCTTATTCAAGCATCTTTGGGCGAGAGGCAGGGTACACCCTAAACAGATCGCCAGTCCATTGCAATTTCAACACAGAGAGACAGACAACCATTCACTCTCACATTCATACCTAAGGACAATTTAGAATCCCCAGCTGATGCCAATTAACCTAACTTCCATGTTTTTGGCATGTGGGAGGAAACCGGAGAAATCCCGGAGTAAACCCACGCAGACACAGGGAGAACATGCAAACTCCACACAAATTACTGTTGGTCAGAGGGTGGGATCGAACCCAGGATCCCCCGGCCAAGGGTGAGTTGTTGTGCTGCCACAGTGCTAACCACTCCGGCACCGTGTTGCCCTAATCCTTGTTTAAACACTGCTGCCTACTAGAGTTGGAACGTTCATGAATGATTCGTTTGAGTGTACTAGTTCTTTTGGGTGAACAAACTGTACTGAATCATTTATCGTACCTGAACAAATCACTTAGGAAAGAGAGGCCGTTTCATCCCCTGCTTCCGAATCATGTATACGTCATTGACTGGCAGCTCTCCTAGCCTTCTATAGCCTATTATAGCCTCGCAAACATGGAGCTTTGGAAGGAGCTGCTTTTATTGGATGAATCGTTCATGAAAGGCTCTTTCTGCTTGGCCTGCAGGAACCAGGAAGTAAATAATGGATGGATTCAATATCATGAAATGAAGTGATTTTGAAGTGAGAAATACAGTCATGTGAAAAAATTTGGACACTGCTTTAAATATTCAGTTCTTTATTGACATAATACACGGCTCAGGAGACGCACACACACAGACTCAGAGTAGCTCAAATAGCTTTATTGACAACAGGGGTGTATGAATGTGTGTCTGCAAGATGTGAATGTGTTGGTGGCAGCGTCTGCTTCGGGCACAGAGGCAGGAGACCGTACAGCCGGACAACCCTATGGGAAAAGCACAGGGAGAAGGGTGACGGGCACACACCAACACAGGAGATATACAAGTTGGAGAGGAGCTTACTTGGGAAGGGCAGATGACTGGCACAGCAAGGAATGAGGTCCGGTAGACAGCCACCTGGAGAGCCCGGTGCAGCAGCGAGGAATAGGCGATGGAGAGGAATAGTCCGCCGCCGGGAAATCCACCTGTGCACAGGGGAGCAGACTTGGAAGAGAAAAAGGTAAGATCGTCTTACCGCTATGTTTGCTGAGGATGAGACGGAACTCACAGCAATCCGTAATGAAGACTGACGGCTTCAGGCCGAAGCCCAGGGCGAGGCGGCTTAAATCCCTCGCCGCTGATGATGTGCAGGTGTGCGTGCAGGTGGTGCCGCTGATGAGCAGCGCGGCGTGACAGTACTCCCCCCTCTAGCAGCGCCTCCTGGCGATGGCTTCTCTGGGTGCGCTCGGTGGAAATCAGCGATGAGCGATGGGTCTAACACAAACGACGAGGGTACCCACTGCTGGTCTTCTGTGCCGGTCCGCCACGGCTCTGTTGCGCTCCGCCGTGCGTAAAAGCGCATTGCGCGCTGACGCCCAGATGGAGCGGATCTGCCTGAGATGCGCCCGTACTGAGGGGACAGTTACCTCACTCTCCTGCGCCGGGAGCAGCGGGGGGTCGTAACCCAGAGATGCCTTAAAGGGGGACATCCCAGTAGCAGAAGAGCGAGCGGTGTTATGGGCGTATTCAACCCAGGCGAGGTGGTTACTCCAGGACGTTGGTTTGGACGCCGTGACACAGCGGAGCGCAGCCTCCAGCTCCTGGTTGGTCCGCTCACACTGCCCGTTGGTTTGGGGGTGATGGCCGGAGGAGAGGCTCACCTTGGCTCCCAGGGCATTGCAGAACGACCTCCAAACCTCTGAAGCAAATTGGGGCCCCCGGTCCGAGACCACGTCCACCGGAATCCCATGCAGCCTGACCACGTGCTGGATTAGGAGGTCCGCCGTCTCCAGGGCAGTTGGGAGACCTCGTAGGGGGACGAAGTGTGCAGCCTTGGAGAAGCGGTCCACGATGGTCAGGACGGTGTCGTAGGCGTTTGAGACTGGGAGTCCGGTGACGAAATCCAGGGCGATGTGCGACCAGGGCCTGCCAGGGACGGGCAGAGGCTGGAGCAAACCCGCTGGAGGGGCATTACCCGATTTGTTGGTGGCACACACTGGACAGGCCCGGGCGTAGCGGGCAGCGTCCCTCCGCAGGCCCGGCCACCAGAAGGACCGCTGGAGGAGGTCAATCATCCGGGAGGAGCCAGGGTGACAGGTGAGCTTGGATGTGTGCAACCAGTGGATGACCTCCCCCCGGACCGTGGATGGCATGAACAGCCTCCCCTCCGGTCCGCCGCCAGGGTCAGGTTCCACTTCCTGCACCTTCCGGATCTTGCTCTCAATGTCCCAGGTGATGGCTCCCACGACGCACGACCTGGGTAGGATGGTGTGGACCGTGTCCTCCGACTCCTCAGGGGCGAATTGCCTAGAGAGGGCGTCGGGCAGGCCGTTCTTGGAGCCAGGCCTGAAGGTGATGGTGAATTGGAACCTGGCAAAGAACAAGGACCAGCGCGCCTGGCGGGCGTTCAGGCGCTTGGCAGATCTTAGGTACTCCAAGTTCTTGTGGTCCGTCAGGACCATGAACGGCAGGTTCGCCCCCTCTAGCCAGTGACGCCACTCCTGTAGCGCGAGCTTGATGGTGAGGAGCTCTCTGTCCCCAACGTCGTAATTCCGTTCCGCTGGGGACAAGCGCCGGGAGAAGAAGGTGCAGGGCCGCTTGGTTCCGTCATCTGGCAACCGCTGAGATAGTACCGCCCCCACTCCTGTGTCCGAAGCGTCCACTTCCACGATGCACTGCAGCGCAGGGTTGACTTGGCTAAGGACCCGGGAGGAGGAGAACTCTGCCTTCAGCGCCTGAAAGGCAGCCGCGGCCTCTTCGGTCCACCGGAACGGGACCTTAGGGGACGTGAGGCGGGTCAGCGGGCCGACGATGGTGCCAAAGTTTGGGACGAAGCGGCGGTAGAAATTTGCAAACCCGACAAACTGCTGCACCTGTTTTCTTGATGCAGGTGTGGGCCATTCCACCACCGCCTTCACCTTCTCTGGGTCCGGAAGCACCTGGTCGTGGGAGATGATGAACCCGAGGAAGGATGTTGTCTTCACGTAGAACTCACACTTTTCGGCCTTCACATACAACCGGTTCTCCAGCAGTCTTTGGAGGACCCGCCTCACGTGGACCTGGTGCTCGTCCCTGGATTTGGAGAAGATGAGAATGTCATCCAGGTAGACGAACACAAAAAGGCCAATGAAATCCCGGAGGACATCGTTGATAAGGCGCTGAAAGACGGCTGGAGCGTTGGTCAACCCGAACGGCATCACCAGGTACTCGACGTGGCCGTTCGGGGTACGGAAGGCTGTCTTCCACTCATCTCCCTCCCGGATCCGGACGAGGTGATATGCGCTGCGTAGATCCAGCTTGGTGAACCAAGTCGCCCCCTGGAGGGAGTGGAAGGCGGTGTCCATGAGGGGCAGGGTGTAGCGATCCTTCTCCGTAATGTCGTTTAGGGCACGATAGTCGATACAAGGACGAAGGGACCCGTCCTTCTTACCCACAAAGAAGAATCCTGCCCCCACAGGTGATGACAATGGGCGGATTATCCCAGCACTCATCGACTCCTTAAGGTAAGCGTTCATGGTCTCCTTCTCCGGCGCTGACAGGCTGTAGAGTCGCCCAGAGGGTAAGGGTGCCCCCTGGCGGATGTTAATTGCGCAGTCATAGGGTCTATGAGGAGGAAGAGACATCGCCTTGGATTTGCTGAATACCATACCCAGGTCGTGAAATTCCAATGGCACCAGGGACAGGTCCGGGGGTGCAGCGTCCGTAGGTGTAGGAGAAGAGGACGGAGAGCAGGCAGCGGACTGTAGACAGGTGCTCATGCAGAATGTGCTCCATGCCGACACCCCGGCGGACTTCCAATCCAAAACGGGGTTGTGGAGGCATAGCCAGGGATACCCCAGGATGACGGGCGACACAGAGTTGAGCAGGACGTAGAAGGTTATCTCCTCCCGGTGGTTTCCAGAGATGATAACCGGAACGGGGATGGTCTGGTGTGTTACTCTCCCCAGGGAGGCACGAGAGAGGTTGACCAGGGAAATAGGGGGTTTTAGTGCCTGACAGCGGATGCCCAATCAGGTTGCCAGGCTTTGTGAAATAAAACTGCCCTCCGCGCCCGAATCCACCAGTGCATGAGTGAGATACCCAGTGGAGTTGTGACAAAAACGGATGGGCAGCTTCAATTGTGTGAGGGAACTTAACCGATTGATGTCCGCGAGGGCCCCTGCAGTGACTCGCGGACCCCGCCGACTGGCTTTCCGTGGGCTAAGCTTCACCGTGTGTTGGTCATCTCCGCAATACATGCAGAGATCCAACTCACGGCGGCGTTGTCTCTCCGCAGGGGAAAGCTTTGTCCAACCCGTCACCATCGGCTCCGACTCCTCAGGGCACGATGGTGGCGGCGTTGCCAGGGAGCGAGCTTGGAACAGGCGCGGCGAGACTCCACGAGGGCGAGAAGAAGACGACTTCCGCCCCGAGGAGCGCTCGCGCAGCCTGTTGTCCAAACTGATCGCTAGGGATGTTAGCTCTGCTAGAGTCTCCGGGATATTCCGCCCAGCCAGTTCATCCCTCAGATCATCATTGAGACTGCGGAGGAAAAGGCCACAGAGTGAGCGTTCCTCCCAGCCCAATTCCTCCGCCGCTACCCGGAAGTCGACCGCATAGTCCGCTGCCAACCGGCTTCCCTGCTGGAGGCTGAGAAGCCGATCGACCTGGACCGTCTCGGTAAGAGAGTGGTCAAAGACCTCCAGGAAGCATCTCACGAATTGGTCATACGTGAGGGTGGCATAACTGGGCCTCGCCATAATGGCGTAGGTCCAGGTTAATGCTCGCCCCTCTAGGAGATTCCCGATATAACCAGTTTGGCTATGATCTGAAGGAAAGTCTCCGGGCACACGGTGGAAAACGGACTCACACTGCATTATGAACCCCCGCACTCCGCCGAGCTTACCGCTAAAGCGGGCGGGGGTTGGAATGGGCGTGAGCCGAGCCAGTGCACCCGGAGCCTGCTGGACGGCCGCTGGAGCAGCAGGAGCCGCGCCACCCTGACGAGCCGGGGGGAACGGCTGTTGGGGGTCCAAGCGGTCCAATCGGTTATTTATAATAATCAACTGATTAAAAATCACCTGTTGCTGAAAAGCTACTTGGTCCACTCGAGCCTCGAGAGTGGTAAGCCGGTGTGCGAGCCCGCCGTCTGCCGAGCCGCTCTGCTGAAGCCGTACTGACATAATACACGGCTCAGGAGACGCACACACACAGGCTCAGAGTAGCTCAAATAGCTTTATTGACAACAGGGGTGTATGAATGTGTGTCTGCGAGATGTGAATGTGTTGGTGGCGGCGTCTGCTTCGGGCACAGAGGCAGGAGACCGTACAGCCGGACAACCCTATGGGAAAAGCACAGGGAGAAGGGTGACGGGCACACACCAACACAGGAGATATGCAAGTTGGAGAGGAGCTTACTTGGGAAGGGCAGATGACTGGCACAGCAAGGAACAAGGTCCGGTAGACAGCCACCTGGAGAGCCCGGTGCAGCAGCGAGGAATAGGCGATGGAGAGGAATAGTCTGCCGCCGGGAAATCCACCTGTGCACAGGGGAGCAGACTTGGAAGAGAAAAAGGTAAGATCGTCTTACCGCTATGTTTGCTGAGGATGAGACGGAACTCACAGCAATCCGTAATGAAGACTGACGGCTTCAGGCCGAAGCCCAGGGCGAGGCGGCTTAAATCCCTCGCCGCTGATGATGTACAGGTGTGCGTGCAGGTGGCGCCGCTGATGAGCGGCGCGGCGTGACATTTATTAAGAAATGTTAACATATCTATGTTTAACCTGGATTTTATTTTTATTTGCATTTTTTTAACATTTATTTTAGCCATTTTAAGTGGGAATGAATGTGGGGGTGTCCTAAAAAAAGTGAGGGGTGACCTAATTTATTCCTCACTATTTGTTTAGAATTACATTTTACAGAAAATTTGAAAAAAACAAAAAACAAAACAAAAAAAACAACACCCCCCCTTTAATTCATTTTTAATTGTTTATTTGTATTACATGAACTAAGGGGCTGCTGGCAGAGATAGCAAAAAGACGTAACAAACTAATAGTTTTTTGAATGCAAAAGATGCAATAGACTTACACAATGGTCCCCTCCGGCATACAACTAGGAAAATACCGGTCGCTATGGAGAGTGAGAATATGTATGGGCACATAATCATACCATGTAGGATAACTAAGTAGACGGTTGTGCTGTTTCATCCCATCTAGCAACAATGCTCTGCACTGTGTGTGTTTATATATTTACATACTTATTCCATCTAGCAACAATGCTCTGCACTGGGTGTGTTTATGTTTATATATCTATATATTTATTCCATCTAGCTTCAATGCTCCGCACTGTGTGTTTATATATCTACATATTATTCCATCTAGCTACAATGCTCTGCACTGTGTTTACATATTCATATATTTATTCCATCCAGCTACAATGCTATGCACTGTGTGTCTGTGTGTGTGTGTATATATATTTTATAGTAATATGTACATATGTATATTAGCTGCTCTTGCTTGCTTGTTTTTTTTTTTTTTCTTGCCTTCTGATTGTTGCTCTGAGTGTTGCTATCCCTGTGCTGTTGCAATCCTGGAATTTCCCCGTTGTGGGACTAATAAAGGCTTATCTTATCTTATCTTATCTTATCTTAACTAAACAATTTTTACTTCCAGTTTTACTTCCAGTTTTTACTTCCGGTGCCACATGAGTCGGCTGCCTTTTTGCAACAGTGGATCAGTTTCTTCCTATTTCTATTTACTATCTGGCTTCTCTTGCTAAACTTTCTGATCCGGTGACACCCTATCCATCTCGGACACATGGATCGCCCAAATGTCTCCTGAACCAGTGAACGGAGCCACTGCTTTTAGGAGGCAGTACAATATAGACAAACTGTTAGCACTTAATCAGCCCACGATGCTAACGCAAGAATACGACATACTGGTAGAAATAAGACAGAAGCGACGTGGATGTTGTGCTGGAGCAAGACGGCGGGCGAGGAATATAAGGTACAGACCCGTCCTTCCATCCGTTATTATGGGGAATGTACGATCGCTACTCAATAAGACAGATGAGCTAGCGGCTGTGGCTCGTTACCAGAGCGTCTTCAGAGAGATTAGCATGATGTTGTTTACTGAGACGTGGCTAACAGAACTAGCAACAGATGCTAACATTGAACTGGAGGGTTTCCATGCAATACGGGCAGACCGGACACCAGACAGTGGGAAGGCAAGGGGCGGAGGAGTGATAATGTATGTCAATAACAGCTGGTGTAGACCGGGACATATCACGGTTAAGGAACAGCACTGCAGCAAAGACATTGAGTTGCTAGCTGTTAGCATGCGGCCTACCTATCTCCCGAGAGAATACTCACACGTGATCTGCATTGTTATTCATGCAAATCCGACGGCGAACGCGGGAACAGCGCGTAACGCCATTCACTCAGTAACTGGTAGGCTGCTGACAGAACACCAAGATGCTCTTCTCCTCATCTCCGGGGATTTCAACCATATTTCACTGTCCCCCATTCTGCCCATGTTCACCCAGTATGTCACATGCCACACTAGAGACAATAAAACACTGGACTTATTCTATGTAAACACTAAGGAGGCATACACCTCATCACCACTCCACCCACTTGGGAGATCGGATCACAACTTGGTTCATCTCCTGCCGGTGTACAAACCCCTAGTACACAGACAACCTCCAGTCATGTGCATGGTGAAGATATGGTCTGAGGAGGCAATGGATGCTCTAAAGGGCTGGTTTGAAATCACTGCCTGGGAGCAGCTCTGCGATCCACATGGTGAGGACATCGATGGCCTCACTCACACCATCACGGACTACATCAACTTCTGTGTGGACAACACCGTACCCACCAAGACCATACGGTGTTGCTCGAACAACAAACCCTGGATCAACCCTGAGATAAAAACACTTCTGAGAGAGAAGAAGAGGATCTTCAGGTCGGGGAACAGGGAGATGCTGAAGTCCGTACAGAGGGAGCTGAGGAGGAAGATCAGAGAAGGCAAGGACAGCTTCAGGAAGAAGATGGAGGACAAGCTGCAATGGAGTGACATCGGTGGGGTCTGGAGAAACCTCAAAACCATCTCTGGGCTCCAGAATAACCTCCTCCCAGGCCACGAGGGGCAGGGAGTGGGCGAACAATCTGAACCTGTTTTTTAATAGGTTTGACCAACCACCCTCCCCCCCCCTGACTGCACACCAACCACTGTCGCCTCTAAAGTCATCGAGACCTGCTGTCCACACCCCACTCCACCGGACAACCCCCCACTCCCAGCACACAGCCCCCCAACCTGACCCTCACTAAGACCCAGGCGAGGACGGAGCTGAGGAAGAGCAAGGCGAGGAAGGCCTTGGAACCGGACGGCATCAGCGCAAAGCTCCTCAAGTCCTGCACGGACCAGCTGTGTGGGATTGTGGAGCACATCTTCAAGCTGAGCCTGAAGCTGGGGAGGGTACCACAGTTGTGGAAAACATCTTGTGTGGTACCCGTACCAAAGACTTCCCACCCCAGAGACCTGATCAGCTACAGACCAGTGGCCCTGACGTCTCACATGATGAAGACCCTGGAGAGACTGCTCCTTGCTCACCTCCGCCCCTGGTGGGACCAGCGATGGAGCCACTCCAGTTCGCCTACCAGCATGGCATTGGGGTAGAGGATGCAGCGATCTTCCTCCTTCACCGTTCCCTGTACCACCTGGAGAAGCCTGGGAACGCAGTGAGGATCATGTTCTTTGACTTCTCCAGTGCTTTCAACACCATCCAACCAATGATCCTGAGGGACAAGCTGCTGTGCGCAGGGGTGGACCAGCACCTGCCATCCTGGATCCTGGACTACCTCACAAACCGGCCACAGTTTGTGAGAACCCGGGATTGTGTGTCCAACATGATCATCGGCAGCACTGGGCCCCCCCAGGGAATGGTTTTGGCTCCCTTCCTGTTCACCCTTTATACTGCAGACTTCTCACACAACACAACACAATGCCATCTACAGAAGTTCTCTGACGACTCTGCGATCGTTGGCCTCATCTCCAAAGGAGATGAAGCTGAGTACAGAGGACTTATCCAGGACTTCGTGAGGTGGTGCCATCGGAACTGCCTCCAGATCAACGCGAGGAAAACTAAGGAGCTGGTGGTGGATAGGAGAGAGAACGATGGTGGCCAAGCTGTCATCTCTGCTGGAGTCCGAGTCCCACCTATGCAGGACATACTGAACGCACTGAGGAGCTCATCTAGCAGTAGACTACATCATCCTAGATGCGTGACCGAGAGGTTTCGCAGGTCCGTCTTACCTATGGCTGTCAGACTGTATAACCTAAGCAGGGCTGCTCGCAGAGATCGCAAAAAAACGTGACGACCTAATAGTATTGAATGCAAAAGACGCAACAGACTTACACAAATGGTCCCCTCCAGTATACAACTAGGACAATATCAGTCGCTACGGAGGGTGACAATATGTATGGGTACATATTCATACTATGTAGGATAACTAAGTAGATGGTTATGCTGTTTATTGCATCTAGCTACAATGCTCCGCACTGTATATATACTGTATACTGTATATATATATATATATATATATATATATTTATGTGTACATATATATATTTACTGCTCTTATTTTCTTGTCTTCTAAATCATTGCCCTGAGTGTTGCTGTCCCTGTGCTGTTGCAATCCTGGAATTTCCCCATTGTGGGACTAATAAAGGCTTATCTTATCTTATCTTATGAATCTCCCAGTATTTTTAAGATTGATATTAAATATCCATATGTCCATAAGATGTAAAAAAAAAAAAAAAAGAAAAACACACAGGCTTATACAGGGTGTCCTAATTTTTTCACATGATTGCATATCATTTAGTTGCTGAATCTGTTTTTATATGAGACACACATCTGCTTGTTTAAAAGTTTTAGGTTGACTCAGTTCAACAGTTGAAAAAAAATCATGTGTGACCTGCCCAGAATGCTTCACAAGGCTTTCCACACAGACAATGAATGGGGAGCGCTGGAGTGGAAAAAAAAAAAAAAAAAAAAAAAAAAACGTGGAAAAAAAAAAGTGGTTTTATTTCAGCCATTATTTAAACTTAAAAAGTGTGCACTGTCTGATCTCACCTCATTCCCTGTTTACACTCCATGGTAAGATGTGAGTAATATGATAAGGGGGACAATAAGGAAACTTGTTCAACCTTGTTCAAACTTGTGACAACCTTGGAACCTTGGTTCCAAGGTTGTCATAGCCAGGAGCGGCACTGGGGTTCAGCTCCCAGTGCTCATAAAATGCTCCTTACGGCGTGCGTCTCGAAAAGCCTCTGACAACTAAGTCCAACTCCTAGCCTGCCGGTGTGGTTTAGTCTCTAAGCCCGGCGGAACTGCTTTTACTAATAGGAGAAGGGACAAGGGCGGATCTCTGGCGCCTTAAAACCAGATGCTTCGGGTAGATGGTGGCTTGTCAACCTGGGAAGGTAGCCCATCTAGGGGAAGGTAAACCCTGATTTCAAACCTCCGCTGCTTTGCGGCACACCCGGTCATGGGAAAGGCTTCGGGAGTCAACCCTGAGGAAAAATCCGGAGTCGGAGCCCCTAAGGCAGTTCTCTGTTGTGCTCAACATCATTCTGGCAGCTCCTGCGACGGCGCTGGTGCCAAACTATAGCAGCCCTGCTGTTCCTTTGGATTCATCAGTGACGTGGAGAGGGGGGACATGCTGCATGGGTAACATCTTGTCCTCCATATCTTCCTGCCCAGGCTTGAATCCTACCAACGCCCAACGCTGGAAGGTAGAACACCGGTGCGCATCGGCCTGTTCAGCCACAGGCGGTGCTGTTCCAGCAGAGTAGACGTTTAGGATTCTCTTCCATGGTCATCATAGACCGACAGAGGCCGACGACGACGAAGGAAACTTATACGAGGTAACGGCATACTGACTGAGACAGCTGCTTAAACTGCTGGAATCTGACTTAGCAAGTCTAAGAACATGATCCATATCAGTTAAAAAGACTTAAAAATCATAATAAAACCTGCGGTCATAGGTAACAATTGTCAAGCAAACCTCTAAAATACCAGACATAAAACACATAAAAGGTGTCTGTAACTGGGACAAAACCTCCCTAAACAACAGAACTCCTTGGGTGATGCACCTCAATAAGGAACAGTAGGCAGCAGTGTTACTTTAAACAATGGTTTATGGCCAATCACAGGAGTGGCGTTAAGTTTACAATTGCTGTTTTTTTTAAGTTATCCTTTAAAAAGGATAACTTTTTAGGAGCAGAGACCGACACACCGGCTGCCGAGATCTATCAGTCTGGAAAAGGTTACAAAGCCATTTCTAAAGCTTTGAGACTCCAGCAAACCACAGTAAGCGTCATTATCCAGAAATGGCGAAAACATGGAACAGTGGTGAACCTTCCCAGGAGTAGCTGGCTGACCAAAATTACCCCAAGAGTGCAACGACGACTCCTCCAAGAGGTCACAAAAGACCCCACAACAACATCCAAAGAACTGCAGGCCTCACTTGCCTCAGTTAGGTCAGTGTTCATAACTCCACCATAAGAAAGAGACTGGGCAAAAATGGTCTGCATGGTAGAGTTCCAAGACGAAAACCACTGCTGAGCAAAAAGAATATAAAGGCTTGTCTAAGTTGTGCCAGAAAACATCTTGATGATCCCCAAGACTTTTGGGAAAATACTCTGTGGACTGACGAGACAAAAGTTGCACTTTTTGAGAGGTGTGTGTCCCATTACATCCGGCGTAAAAGTAACACAGCATTTTAGAAAAGGAACATAATACCAACAGTAAAATATGGTGGTGGTAGTGTGATGGTCTGGGGCTGTTTTGCTGCTTCAAGACCTGGAAGACTTGCTGTGGTAAATGGAACCATGAATTCTGCTGTCTACCAAAAAATCCTGAAGGAGAATGTCCGGCCATCTGTTTGTGACCTCAAGCTGAAGCACACTTCAGCAGGACAATGATCCAAAACACACCATTAAGTCCACCTCTGAATGGCTGAAGAAAAACAAAATGAAGACTTTGGAGTGGCCTAGTCAAAGTCCTGACCTGAATCTGATTGAGAAGCTGTGGCATGACCTTAAAAAGGCAGTTCATGCTCGAAAACCCTCCAATGTGGCTGAATTACAACAATTCTGCAAAGATGAGTGGGCCAAAATTCCTCCACAGTGCTGTAAAAGACTCACTGCCAGCTATCGCAAACACTTGATTGCAGTTGTTGCTGCTAAGGGTGGCCCAACCAGTTATTAGGTTTAGGGGGCCATGTAGATTTGGATTTTTTTTCCCCCTTAATAATAAACACCTTCATTTAAAAACTGCATTTTGTGTTTACTTGTGTTATCTCTGTCTAATCCTTAGGTATGACTGTGAGAGTGAATGGTTGTCTGTCTCTCTGTGTTGGCCCTTTGATGGACTGGCGATCTGTCCAGGGTGTACCCTGCCTCTCGCCCAAAGATGCTGGGATAGGCTCCAGCCCCCCCCCACCCCCCACCCCTGCGACCCGAAAAGGATTAAGCAGAAGAAGATGGATGGATGGTTGGATAATATTTAAATTTATTTGATGATCTGAAACATTTAAGTGTGACAAACATACAGGAAGGGGGCAAATACTTTTTCACACCACTCTATTTACATCTCCTGTGTCTTACAGTGGTGAATAACTGGCATATAAAGGTAAATTACCCAAGGAAAATAAGACAACTACATTCACTTCATATCAAAATACATGTTATTTAGTAACATGTTCAACAGCACGGTGGCGCAGTAGTTAGCACTGCAGCAGCACAGTTTTACCCTCGGCCAGGGGATCACGGGGATCATGAGATCGCGGGTTCGATCTCTGCCTCCGGCCACCAGTGATCTGTGTGGCGTTTGTATGTTCTCCCCGTGTTGCGTGGGTTTACTCCGGGATTTCTCCGGTTTCCTCCCGCATGCTAAAAACATGCAGGTTAGGGATACGGGGCGCTTGCGCACACAGCGACCGGCAGCTGGTGGCTTATCACCAGACTGCAAAACAAATCTACCTACGGGTACAAAATAAGTACAAAAAAAAAAAAAAAGAACTGTAAACTTCCTCCTTGTCATAAACTGCCCTTTCCATGGGTCATGAAGGACACCAGGCACACGTTGTAGGTTTTGCACATGTATTAAAGAAATGACAAAGTCACAGAAAACACTGCACATACAAATAAGACACTAACAAAGGCGCTGGAGGAGAGCGGGGCTCAACGTCGACAGGGGGACAGAAGGCGGGGAACGCCGGGCAAAAAGGGACAGAACCAGCCGGAGCACACCCAAAGGGCCGCGGGGCTCATGGCTGGAAATAAAGGGGAAAAACAAATCTGGATGGAGCTCTCCCGTTCTCCTCGACAGCAACACCATTTATGCTCTGAGCTGACTGAACTTCAGAGGACGGAAACAGTAGGACACGACAAGAGGGAAACGCTGTCATGCCCTTAAATAGTGAATGGACAAATGATGAAGCATGACAGGTGTGGGTACATGAACGAGGAAATAATAACGACAAGTGACAGCTGTGCAGCCCGCGAGATCGAGTTTGACAGCCGGATGCTGCACAGCACTGTCAAAATAAAAGCATAGACCAAACACAAAGTAATAATACAAGGCAACGATGACACACCACCAAAAGATGTAAATAATATCATAACTGACACACAATAAATAGGCAGGACTAAAGGCAGAACTAAGAATACAAATACTTCATACATAAACAAGCAGAAAAAGGACAAAACCAAAACCGGAGACTGGGCACGGCCCCCACTCATGCCCCGAATCATGACACTCCTTTTAATAGGCTTGGTGGATACTGTTCCTGTGACAGTCCTTCCAACAGCCACAACCAGGGCAAGAGGAAACATGTAAATAAATACAATCTGTTTACAAGGACCATGTAAAAATAAAGTGCATTCACTGCACAACAGAACAATAACAAAAACAATTTGCACCAACATAAATAGTCAGTGTAATACTTTTACACTAGTGAATAAAGAAGCACAAATCAGACTACATATGGTTTACCCTCAGCATCCCATAAACTGGATCAAATAATGTATACGATTGCATTATGTATTAGGATGCACCGACTGAAATTTCGTACCAATACATCAAAAATAAGTTTGCCATTGGCCCACTTATTATCTTTGACTGTTCCGGTATTGGCGGATTGTTTTGGTATTGGCTAAGAAATATGCATTGTAAAAGAAAAAAACGAACAGAAATGCAGGATCAGTCCCGGATGTTTTCTGAATCTGCAGCTGTAGTCAACTGTTGTCTGTTTCAGGGCAAAATCAATGCCACGCAGCTGGGACTCATGTGAAAAACACCGGCACTACCGATATCGTATTTGCTGAGAGCTGATATTAGTCAATAATGTAAATATCTGCCGCTGATGATGTTAGGCTGTTATATCAGTGCACCCCTACTTTTTTCATACATCTGGAACATTTTCTCATAAATGTGTTTCTTTTTCAAATGTTAGGTTTTTCTTATACATTTTTCTTTTCAGTTTATTACTATTTTCTCTTTAATTTGACATTTTGATAACTAACTTATGTTAATTTTCAAATTTTTAATCATAAGTTAGACACCTTTTTTAAAAACATTTTTTAAAACATTTAATAGTTTTTTTTCTCATGATCTGTACCATTTTTTTAATATTCTGACTTTTTCCTATAAATTGCAATTTCCTCAAAAATCTGCAGTGTTTTCCTCATAAAACTGTAATTTTTCTGTTGATCCTTTGCAGCTGAGGCCAAATGAAAGAATCTCAGTACCTGTTCATTTCAGTGACATGAGGTAATTTTACCAACATGACCAAAGGTGCAGCCATTTCTTTTGACAGTCTACTATGATGTAAACCAGCCCATTTCTAAACAGCTATAAAATCAGCAAAATCAAAAGTAACTCAAAGAGTACAACCACATGTATTTGAGTAAAAGTCCAGTTTCTCCTCAAAAATATAACCAGGTGATAGTAAAAAGTATCCTGCAGTAAAACTATTCACATCAAGTACAATTCTGTGAAAAAGTTACTTGAGTACATTTAAGTCATTATAAATACTTCCTACTCTCTATGGCCTGATAAGCGTCCCAAACCTGAGAAAACTCACATTGCAGTTTAGGTTGCCCAATGGCTCCACCTTGTAGTCAAAACATGTTACTGCCTGTATGTGCTCTGGTAGCTATAAATCCCATCCATCCATCTTCTTCAGCTTAATCCTTTTCGGGTCACGGGGGGGGGGGGGGGGGGGTGAGGGCTGGAGCCTATCCCAGCATCTTTGGGCGAGAGGCTATAAAAACAAATCTACATTGTCTAAAATTTTATCTTATGCCCTTTTTTTCCACAAACAAAACCTTTCCCCAGCAGCACACATACATCTAGCCACCGTTGGCCCAGTGTACTGAAATTAGGTTGGGAAAACGTCTTGTGTTTGTACATTGGCAAGATGTCTACGTGGGATTGGCATTAAATCGGACTGTTTGCCGACGTCCTGTCAACACATCGGGAAACACGTTGGGCGCACACCTGCATTAGATCAGAAATGATTATCAACTAATGTCTAGACAACATCTTAAAGACAGCGTGTAGCTCGTCAGCAGGTTTTGTTCAGGTTGGACATTTAAAACTACTTTTAAAGGTGTAAACTGCTATCAAGCTCCTTTCCTGTGGAATCAGTTACCAATCTGGGTTTGGGAGTCAGACACGATCTCTGTTTTTAAGAGCAGGTTAAGAACCTTCCTCTTCAATATAGCCCACGATTAGGGAGGGATCTTGTGTCTCTTAACCCTCCCTTTGTTTTGCTGTTAATAGATTTAGACTGCCGGGTGACCTCCAATAATGTACTCGGCTTCTCTCGTTAATGTTTGCCCTCTTTATGTCTGTTCTCTCCATCTTCTCTCTCTCCTCACCCCCCAGCCAGTCACAACAGATGACTGCCCCTCCCTAAGCCTGGTTCTGATAGGTTTCTTCCTGTTAAAAGGGAGTTTTTCCTCTCCACCGTCGCCAAGCGCTTGCTCACAGGGGATCGCCTGATTGCTGGGGTCTTTCTGCAACTGTGGGGGTTTCCCCTACATTTGAAAGTGCTATGAAATGACTGTTGTTGTGATATGGCGCTATATACAGTAAATAAAGCTGAATTGAACTGAAGTGAATGGTTGTCTGTCTCTCTGTGTTGGCCCTGCGATGGACTGGTGATCTGTCCAGGGTGGACCCTGCCTCTTGCCCAAAGATGCTGGGATAGGCTCCAGCCCCCCTGCGACCCGAAAAGAATTAAGCTGAAGAAGATGGATGGATGAATTAAAAATTACATGCTGTCCTGAATACCAGTTTGTGATGTCTGGAGGAGGGCGCACCCTAGCGGGAGTGCGCAGCAGTGCTTTCAGTGTTTAGAAAATGGACACACTTGAAATGTATACACCACCTGTCACTATTTTGTCTCTGGGTGAACCTGCCAGTGTTGATGGTCCAGCTGGCTGCCCAGCGCCGTTTTCCTTTTCGGGCAGGACTGGTAATGTTAGGCCTCCTCCCATGGAGATGGTCACATTCTCCCTTGAAAAGAGCCCAGCTGGGCGGCTGCTGGCCGCAGCGCCATTCCGAGGTCATACCGGGCCTACAATATCTCTCCTGGTTCTGCCACAGTCCTCTGAGTGGCTCTTAACTTTACAAGAGTAAACACTTCCCTTCTGTGTTCCCACACAGGTGAGGCACGTTTTTTTGTTCGGTGACCTCGCGCAATCTTCCCCGCCGTCAGACAGATCAGTGGGGACGAAAGAGCATTTATCACTTTTCTTTATCATCTTTTAAGGCAGCAATCAAATACAACACAATTATCACAATACAAGAACTTTTCCAAAAGCATGAAACCTTTTCAAAATTAATAAATAATATCAATATCCCACAATAAAAAGCTAAACACCACCTTCAAGTCTATCAGAATATTCGGGTCATGCCTTACTGTTTTTGTTAATTTAAGTCAGACCTTTGCAATAATTTTACTATCCAATCAACTCCCTCTGGTTATTTAAACTGTCAAAATCCCAGAAGTTCTGGTCGTGGAGGAGGAGTAGCAACAATTTACCATTCCAAATTACTAGTTAATGTAAAGCAAAAAACATGTTATAATTCCTTTGAGGGCCTGGTCCTCAGTGTTGGGCACTTTAGCAATTTCAGGTTAAACCCAATTTTATTTGCCATAGTTTATCGTCCCCCATCAACCTATTCAGAATTTTTATCCGAATTTGCTGATTTCTTAGCTGATTTAGTGCTGAGATCTGATAGAATAATTATAGTAGGGGACTTTAATATACATGTGGATGTAGATAGTGACTGCCTTAATGTGGCTTTTAATTCAATATTAGACTCGATTGGGTTTTCTCAGAAAGTAGGAAATTCTACTCATTACCTCCACCATACATTGGACCTTGTTCTGACATATG
This sequence comes from Pholidichthys leucotaenia, assembly GCA_020510985.1. Taxonomy (NCBI): domain Eukaryota; kingdom Metazoa; phylum Chordata; class Actinopteri; order Cichliformes; family Pholidichthyidae; genus Pholidichthys; species Pholidichthys leucotaenia. The sequence goes on from CM035841.1 coordinate 432,368,632, forward strand.
GCATAGAAATAGAAAATCTTGTAGTGTCTCCTCATAACCCTGTACTGTCAGACCATTGTCTGTTAACCTTTGATTTTACTATTTCTGACTATTTGGCTCCTAAAGAAAAATATTATCACAGTAGATGCCTCTCAGATGATGCTGTTTCCAAATTTATGCAGATTGTTTCCTCTATGCCATGTGTCAACACAACGGAAATAAGCTATAGACAGCTTGCTCCTTCTGTAATTGATAACATGGTGGATAGTGTTTCAGCTTCTCTGCATCAGGCTCTAGACTTGGTGGCCCCCTTAAAAAAGAAAAAGTCTAATCAGAGATTTTTAACTCCTTGGTTCAACACAGAAACTCGTAGCTTAAAACAGAAGACTCGTCAATTAGAAAGAAAATGGCGCTCTACTAATTTAGATGAAATCTATTTAGCTTGGAGAAATCATCTTTTAATTTATAAAAAATCTCTTAGAAAAGCTAGAACGAGTTATTACTCTGCATTAATAGAAGAGAACAAGAATAATCCCAGGTTTCTTTTCAGTACTGTAGCCAGGTTGACAAAGAGTCAGGACTCTGTCAATCCTAGCATCCCCTTAGAGCTTACTAGTCAGGACTTTATGAACTTTTTCAATAATAAAATTTCATCCATCAGAGATAAAATCAATCAGATTCTTCCCACAGTTAACTTAAATACTGTAACTACTACAACTCCTTCTATTGATGTCTGTCTTGATGAGTTTACTCCAATCGACCTTTGTGAGTTAGACAAAATAGTTTCCTCATCCAAACCTTCAACTTGTCTTTTAGACCCTATTCCTACCAGGTTATTTAAAGAAGTCTTCCCACTTATTGGGAGCTTTATTCTTCATATAATCAATTCTTCATTGACTTTAGGCCATGTACCGCAGGCTTTTAAAACGGCTGTAATTAAACCCTTACTCAAAAAGCCAACGCTAGATCCAGGAGCTTTAGCTAACTATAGACCAATCTCTAATCTCCCTTTCATTTCAAAAATCTTAGAAAGAGTTGTTGCTACTAGGGATGGGCATAATTTACCGATTAACCGATAATTGATCATTAAGAATTTCACCGAGGAAGTTCATTTTCGTCGACAAACCGTTTTTTTTTTTTTTTTTAAACAATCCGAGGTTATTAAGGCCTAGTGCACGGCCGTCCTCAAACAATGCAATGGCAAAATTTGGGCACCAGGGGGCAACATTACACCATCGCCGTACCCTGGCGTGCCTCCGTTGATACATGCGGGCTTCCGTAGGGCGATCGCCAAATCATGAGGCGGTTACGGCGAAGTGTTGCGTGGGACCATTTCAATTTAAAAAATGACCAGGTGTACTGCAATCACTGCAATGCAGCATACAAATATACCTCATCGACAGGGTCCATGGAACACCCTTATTACGCGAAGAAACCGCCAACAGTGGTTGCGCGCTGAGTAATGGCGGTCGTGAAGATTCTTTTTTTTTTTTCAGAAACTTTATTGAGAAGGTCATGAAGATTCGGTGTACACACGTCGAGGGAAGCTGCAGGAGGCGGCGTAGTGCCTCGACGGGAAGACTATTTCGCACAAAATGGCACAAGAGAACAGCAAAAAGTTCCATGCGGCTAGACTAAGCAATACGAGCGATAGAGCAATGAATGCGGTCTTCGTTTGTTGGGTGGCCGCTCGGCAGGGAGAGAGAGCTGGGTAAAACGTCTCGGCCAATCAGCTTGCGGGGTGAAACGTCTCGGCCAATCAGCTTGCGAGATTCCCGAGCCGAGCAAACACGAGAACAGAGAGAGAGAGATTTGAGAGAGAGAGGTAGATTTGAGTTGTGCGGCTCTCCGTGCCCTCCGTGCTGATACCTGATGTTCTAATTTAGTCTACCTATCTAAAAATGTTAATGATTAACCGATTATTAATCATTAATTCTCCCGGCGATCGGTGAAGAAAATTTCACCGAATGCCCATCCCTAGTTGCTACGCAATTATTTGACCACATGCAGGGAAATGGTTTACTTGAAGAGTTTCAATCTGGGTTTAGAATCCATCATAGTACTGAAACAGCCTTAGCGAAGGTCACTAACGACCTCCTCATTGCATCTGATAATGGACTAGTTTCTGTACTTGTCCTTTTAGATCTTAGTGCAGCTTTTGATACTATTGATCATAATATTCTACTTGATAGATTAGAACACTATGTTGGACTTAATGGAACTTCGTTGCAGTGGTTTAGATCTTATTTATCTGATAGGTTCCAGTTTGTTCATGTAAATGATGAGTTTTCTTTCAGCTCAAAGCTTAGTCATGGAGTTCCACAGGGATCTGTGCTAGGCCCTACTCTTTTTAGTTTATATATGCTTCCGTTAGGCAACATTATTAGAAAGCACTGTATACATTTTCATTGTTATGCAGATGACACACAATTATACCTGTCAATGAAGCCAGATGATAGTAATCAATTAGCCAAGTTAGAAGCCTGTCTTAAGGAAATCAAAGCTTGGATGACTTGTAATTTCCTGCTATTAAATTCAGATAAGACTGAAGTCATTCTTGTTGGTCCAAAAAACCTTAGAAATTCCTTTCCAAATCAAACTTTCAGTTTGGATGCAGTTACTCTTTCTCTTAATAGCTCTGTGAGGAACCTTGGAGTTATTTTTGATCAGGATTTGTCCTTCAATTCACATATTAAATTTGTTTCTAAGACTGCCTTCTATCATTTGCGTAATATTGCCAAGATTAGGAGCATCTTGTCTCAGAGTGATGCTGAGAAGCTGATCCACGCTTTTGTTAGCTCGAGATTAGATTATTGTAATTCTTTATTATCAGGCTGTCCTAAAACATCTTTAAAAAGTCTTCAGCTGATCCAAAATGCTGCAGCAAGAGTTTTAACAGGTACTAGAAAGAGAGATCATATCTCTCCGGTTCTGGCCTCCCTTCATTGGCTTCCCATAGAGTTTAGAATTAAGTTTAAAATCCTTCTTCTTACTTACAAAGCTCTAAACAATCAGGCTCCTTTTTATTTAAAAGATCTGATACTACCGTATCATCCTAACAGAGCACTACGCTCCCAAAATGCAGGATTACTTGTAATACCTAGAATCTCCAAAAGTACAATGGGAGGCAGAGCCTTCAGTTATCAAGCTCCTCTCCTGTGGAATCAGCTGCCAATCTGGATTCGGGAGTCAGACTCGATCTCTGTTTTTAAGAATAGGGCTAAAACCTACCTTTTTGATATAGCCTACAATTAGGGAGGGATCATGTGTTTCTGAACCCTCCCTTAGTTATGCTGCTAATAGGTTTAGTCAGCCGGGGGACCTCCAGTAATGCACTGGGCCTCACTCCTTTCCTCACTCTCTATGAAATATTTTTTTTTTTTTTTTTGCTGGTCATTAACATTTGTTTGTTCTCTCCCATAGATTGAGTCCCCATCGTGCTGTTTGCTCTCTACATGTCTGTTCTTTTCTTCTTCTCTATCCCCTCACCCCCCAGCCAGTCGCAGCAGATGACTGCCCCTCCCTGAGCCTGGTTCTGCTGGAGGTTTCTTCCTGTTAAAAGGGAGTTTTTCCTCTCCACCATCGCCAAGTGCTTGCTCACAGGGGATCGCCTGATTGCTGGGGTCTTTCTGCAACTGTGGGGGTCCCCCCTACAGTTGATAGTGCTATGAGATGACTGTTGTTGTGAAATGGCGCTATATAGATAAAGTTGAATTGAATTGAATTGAATTGAATTCAATGTAAAAAAAAATAAAAAAAAATAAAAAGCCCAATGGTAATAAAACATAGCTACTTTGTGTGAAAATATATATATATAAAAAGACAAATACATTTATTTCTTAACTTCATTACAGAACTGTACTGACAAGCCCCTATTATGCTCCTTTTCCACATGCTGACATAGCTACCAGATGCAATGTCCTCGCAATTAAATGCAATACCTCAGGGTTTAATTACTGAAGTAGCATTTTACAAACAGAGAAGGAGCTATCAAAACAGGCTGCTTTGCAGCATATTGCTTTAAAGGGGTCATTGATTGCACTTTATTCCACATTTTAACAGCTCACATGTCTTAATGACTCAAAACGACGCAAGATATTATTGACTGGATTAGTGAGCCAGGTGGAAACAGGGGTGTTTATTAAGGTGACTGAAATCTAAAGAAAATAAGATAAACCAGGCTTGGTAAGGAAACCTGTTAGCTCAGTAATAGAGTAGTGGGCTGGTATCAATGATAGCACTGGTCTACGCAAGTGACATCCTGTGGCAAATCAGAACAATTAATTTTGCTTTTTGAAGTGAAACATTACATAACAAAGGCTGCATGCTTTTAAGATAAATGGACAGATGGACATTTTGATATTTTTTATGATAATTATGTGACCAATAGACACCTTTCAGAATGTTAAAACTTACAAAACCACAATTGTTCAGTCAATGACCCCTTTAAATGCCAATGATCCGCTGTTCACACCACTGTCGCTCTTTAGTTGTTCCCCTCAACATCTGTTTTGTAGGCAACACCATGTCTGAGATTACCATTAGTTTTAGCTTCAGTTATCAAACTAAGCTAACATTCTAACAAACACTAGATAAATGCTACAGTTTTAAAACCCAAATAAAGCATTATTAGAGACCGGGTGTGTGGTGTGAGTGGTCATGTGACCAGTCCCTAGGGTGTAATAAGCACAGAAATGATCTTGAATGACTGAATGGCCAAGTCAACAACAAAAAATGATTATAAATTAAATTATCAAACTCTAGATCTGTGGTACAGCTAATAATTTAATTGCAATATGCACATCTTTAATACATGTACAAACGTGTGAAATGAAAATATCCAAGCTTGAAAACTGTAGGAGGAGCTAGCTGGGCAAACTATGTACCCTCTATTGAAATTTAACTGAAAAAAATGACAAAGTTCTAAAACCTGCAATTTTTAGAAAATGAGGCAAAAATCAAGATTCTAGTAATATGCACATCTTCAACACATGTACAATCATTGTGTGAAAAGAAAAAGTCCTAGCTTGAAAACTGTAGGAGGAGTTAGCAGAAGAAACTTGTGCCATTGCTGGTGTTATGTATGAAATGAGCGAGCAGTGAGCCATCTTATGCCGAGCAACCAACTGACTTTATTACAAACCAACATGAATACATACAGCGGCCGCAGCCCGCCTCACGTCATCCCCCTCTGATGGCCGACGTTGGCTACGGCAAGTCCCGGGGCCAAACCCACATCCAACATTCCCCCCCACCTTCAGAAAAACAACATCAGCCAATTGATGCCCCCCCCCCCCCAAATTAGTGAACAAATACCCACAAATAAAAACACAACATTAGGATATGAACGCCCTAGAACAAAGAACACCAGTATCTAGCTGGACACTTGGGTGGGCTGCCAAGGCGCCCACATGTTGAGGTAGATTATTCTGACACCAACAACATGTCCTAACTAACCAAGTCCCACAACAAAGTCTTTCAGTCTTTTTTTTTCTTTTTTACAGTCTTCCATGGTAAGGGTAGTTCCATGGGGGGGGGGGGGGGCCGTGGCCCCTGTGGTGGATGCGCCCCTGGAGCTTTAAAGTGGGCTTGTGGCGGCTGCTTCCCTTGAGCTGTCTGACCCCCAGGGCCAGTCTTCATGACGCTGGGGCCTAGGTCCCATACTGCGGTAGCCGACTCCCGCGGAGTCTCACTGTCTGAAGACGGCACTTGGACACGCTGTAGTCTGTTTGTGTCCTTAACCGAATCGTCCGTCTGCCAACAGCACATTATCCTCAGCTTTGCCCCGATCCTCAGTGGCGCCCATTGTTTCGCTGGCTGCAGCCCAGTCAGTCACCATCCCGGTCTCCCACCGACACAAACCCAAATCCAGTCCATAACATGGAGTGGCACCTTACTTATTTTCATGTGCTGTCGTTGCACTCCCGGTGGCCCTGCGTGCTTGCTCAGCCTGGGACCTCCGTCATGCTGCGGTGGTTCCATTGTCACCATGTTTGCTGCGGATGCTTCACCCATTGTTTCCGTCATCGGCTGTGGCTCATCTCGGGTACAGAAGCAGTCCAGTACCTCTCCGGTATCACTCAGTGAAACAAACCCTCCACCCGCTAACTTGGTCGCTCCCATTACAGCCGGCCGAGCGCGGGCGCTGAAGCCATCCAGTTCCTCCATTGAGCTGCTTTCCTCCCAAGAGCATGAAGAGTCTCACTTCTCACTTCCGCCCTCCAAAGAGAGCAGACACTTTTCTTCCCGCTCCTGCTCCCTGTCTCTTTCTCCCTCCCTAACTGACTAGATCCCAGCTTGCTATCGTCTGTGTCTGCGTGTCTTTACTGCTGATTCATCTAACGAAATTATGGATTTAATAAGCTGGGCTTTGAACGCAATCGACACTGTATTTTCAACGAGGAAATCAGGCCCGGGGGAGCCTATCTGTCCTGCAGGGACTGCTGCTGCGGGTTATATTAAGGACACAAGAAATTGGAAACTTTTGTGCCTGTGTGATCTTTCTATTGAAGATATCGAAGATTTATATCTTTTCGGAGCAATGGTCATCGGAATTCTACTGATTGGCTTTGGGATTGTTCTGGTGCACCGCAAATTGAAGAAGATGGACAGAGCTTATCAAAAAGCGGACCTGGCGAAGCTCTCTCATCAAATTGACCAACTGGGCAGGACTCTGACAGCGGCCAATGGAGAACTGTACAGGAAAATGGATTACATCACGATCACGCTGAGAGCTGTTCACGAATCGATTTCAATGCCTGGTCATGATGGAACTGGAGCACTGAATCTGTAAGAGAATGGAAAGTTTTTTCTCTGAAGTCAGTGCTATTCGTCCTGTTTTTCGGCACCCTCAGCACTCAGTCCTCCTGATAATCAACAGTATAATTGTTTTCATAACATTGGCGGGCAGCATCTGACTCTCAAGGACAGCTGTCTGGCTCAAACTATTCCATCTGCCGTGCTCAAGGACATGTGCCTTTGCTTCAGACTCTAGTCATAACATCTGCTGAGGAAGAGACTATTGCTGTCCAACTAACTGATTTGCCACTGATTGCATCCAACTCACACACACTGACCCATTTATACTGATGAAGACATATTCACTCACTGCTCTCTTTGTGTCATTGTGTGGATTCTATTGTCTGCTAATTGTGCATTGAGAGTTTTTTTCTTGTAATCATAATATCGGTCATATATGAACTTTATTCTGATCAACAATGCTTTTTTCTCTCTCCTATTGTGTCCCCCCCTCCCCCCCTGCCTTCTATTCCCTTCCTGCTGACAGGCGCCTCCATGGCTCGCCGCGTCATTGAGAATGTCATCTATGACGTTTTCAGTGTCAAGTCAAATTCCTCGTATATTTACCTGTTATTTACTTGTAAATGTGCTTGGCAATAAACTTATTCTGATTCTGATTCTGATTCTGAGTGTGCTTCGGCGTTGACTGTTGAAACGACTCCTCACCCGTTCTACCGGTTGTAACCTCCGTTGCTTGTTGGGCGAGGGCACAGGAGCAGTCCGGTTCCTCCTCTTTGTCATCTGAAGTGCTCCACTGTGCCGTGACGCATGTTGTGCCTGTGCTCGGCGGCTGCTGCTGCTGTCCTTTGGGGATCACTGCATGCTTGGGCTCCCTCTCCATGTGGCTCTCCTCTCGAGAGTGCGGAGTGTGTGCTTTGGTGCCGGTGCATTTCGTAATTACGCCATCCCACACCACGGAGTTGTCATCCTGGTCCACTGTGCCCCAACTGCCACACCCGGACCAGTTGAACCTAGCGCTGTCTCTGATAGTGAAGCCCAGTCTGTAAAAAAAGGTCACATCCCATAACATTGTCACCTGGAATGTGAAGTCATACACAACCTTGGATTTGCAGCAAACAATCAATTTCACTGTTTTGACATTGTACAGTCTGTAGTGATATTTAATAAAATATAGTGTAATAATAATAATAATAGGTTAACAGTAATAATAGGTTCCAAGGTTGTCATAGCCAGGAGTGGCACTGGGGTTAAGCTCCCAGTGCTCATAAAATGCTCCTTACGGCGTGCGTCTCGAAAAGCCTCTGACAACTAAGTCCAACTCCTAGCCTGCCCGTGTGGTTTAGTCTCTAAGCCCGGCGGAACTGCTTTTACTAATAGGAGAAGGGACGAGGGCGGATCTCTGGCACCTGAAAACCAGATGCTTCGGGTAGACGGTGGCTTGTCAACCTGGGAAGGTAGCCCATCTAGGGGAAGGTAAACCCTGATTTCAAACCTCCGCTGCCTTGCGGCGCACCCGGCCATGGGAAAAGCTTCGGGAGTCAACCCTGAGGAAAAATCCGGAGTCGGAGCCCCTAAGGCAGGTCTCTGTTGTGCTCAACATCATTCTGGCAGCTCCTGCGACGGCGCTGGTGCCAAACTATAGCAGCCCTGCTGTTCCTTTGGATTCATCAGTGACGTGGAGAGGGGAGACATGCTGCATGGGTAACATCTTGTCCTCCATATCTTCCTGCCCAGGCTTGAATCCTACCAATGCCCAACGCTGGAAGGTAGAATACCGGTGCGCATCGGCCTGTTCAGCCACAGGTGGTGCTGTTCCAGCAGAGTAGACGTTTAGGATTCTCTTCCATGGTCATCATAGACCGACGGAGTGCCGACGAACGAGTGTAATAAGGTACAGGAATTATTTATTTCATTTTATTGGGAGTGTGCAAGGGGACAGTGTTAAACCATCACCCCAACACTCACTAATTAAAATAGAAAAGCACTCGTAAAAAGGGGGCATCAGTTCTAAAAGAACAACTTGTTAATGAATTAATTTCAATTAATTAATTTCCATACCTTCAATTACTTAATGAATCAGTCTCAAAATTTAGTGAGTTCTTTTACTGCCGTGACCTAGAAAACATATATGCAAAGGAAAAACGCTTCATCTTCTCTCATTTACAAATTTTATTAAATGAAACTCATTCAGGTTACATGGCATGGCATTCAAATGATGGATAAACAGATTCAAATGATAAACAGGTGTTCAATATCACATCAACTGTTAGTGGATTCCTGAGCATAAAATCTATAGTTAAACCTTTGTGGAACCAGGAGGAAACCAGATTTTATGTTTCAACTGTAATGTAATGGAAGGTTGAAGTATCTAACAAAACCAGAACGCAATTTTATGGGGAAAAATTCCATAAGCTGATTATGTAAAAAGAAACTTCTGAATTAATCTACAAAAATGAAAGGAGGTTACTGAAAAATGAATAAGAATTTTCCTTCAGTTTATAGCTTTGCCCTACTGCTGAGGGACTAATTGTACCATGAAATATTGGTTATGCTCAATTGTAATTAATATTTTAGGACATCACGTTTAAACCCAGCAGATACGAAAATGGGAGTCTCACTTACGAACAGCTGTAGGTCCAGGTGTTCAGTGGTGGTCAGCGCCAGCCAGTGGTATAAGTTTGGGAAGGCTCAGCAGCTCTTCCAGACAGCGTTCGGAACATCAGGGGAAAGCAACTGCTGGTCAGCTTTCAGATTGTTCACAGCTGTGAGAAGCGTAGATTTGGCTGGGGGCTCACACGAGGCAGACAGCGAACAGGCAGCAGTGAAGGCTGGCCCCGGAGCAGGCATAGAGTCCTTTGGCAACAGGTCCGAATTTAGGATGTCTCCGGCCCGCAGAACAAAACCAAAGACTGAAGGAAGAACATTTTAGTCAGTTTCACCCACAAGCTCCTAGTTTCTTTACAGGGTCAGACATGGATGAGGCCAGAAAAGAAAGTCCAAAACATCTCTATCAGTTCACTTTAAAATAGGAAAATTAAAAGTCCACTTTAACTGCATGAAAAGTCACAAGGGTCCAAGAAAAACTTCAAATAGAATAAGAATGATTTCTGATGGGAAGAAAAAAAAAGATTTGAGAGCTTAACTCTCTTTAAAGATGAGCTCATAGCAAAAGAATGATTTCTCCTCAGTTAACCAGAAAACAAGTAAAAAGACGATTTAGGAAAGTTAACACAGGATTTGACAAGGTTCACACACACAAAGACTTCTTAAAATTCACAGAACAATTTAGACAAAAGAAAACTGCAAGGAAGTACAAAGAAGTCTCTAGAAGAAGTGAAAACAAAACCTTTCTTTTGTTCTTTTTTCGATCTCGATCTTCTTCTCTGTATGCAGGGCAGCTCTGAAGCGTGCTGCTGGGTCATAAAATGGGGCCGGCCGCAAGACGGGCCAATCATCTTCCATAAAGAGGAGTTTGAATGGGCTTGTGTCCAATGAGGGAATATTTCTTTGTTTGTGAACAGCCAATCAGATGCCAGTACGTTATCCCGCAAAAGAGGCAGCATGGTGATTGGTTATCACGAGAGGGAAGATGGACAGAGATTCATAAAACATTCAGTTCTTATGGAATTCTATGCTCAATATAAAATCTAACTAATTTAAGTGAATCAAGGCTAATATTCAGTGACCATGCATTTATACCATTACTAATAATTTTAACATTCATTTGAATAACACTCATGAAAATAAAACAGTCCTAAGACATGCACTCACATTTAAATCAAGGATTAATGAATCATGGCAAACCATTATTTGTTACGACCCGAACGCTGGATTCCGTCCACGCTCGGGCTACGTACAGCTCGCTGCCGGCCTTGACAGCTGTGGGTTGTATTCTGGCCTCACCGGGCTCTTATTGTGAAGGCGCTCGGTGGGGCTTCTGCCTGTCAAGGTTGGTCAGCTGTCTGTCATTACTGCTCGTTAGTGTTCGCCTTTATAAGGCGGGCACTGATGGCAGTTAGATCGCAGGAGTATCGTCAGATATCGTCAAACAATCCTCGTGAGGCCTCGTTAGACCTTCATGTCAGGTTCGTGTTCTTTCATGTCTTGTCATAGTTTAGCTCGTAGTGGCTGGGGTTAGCCCTACGAGCCCTTGTATCGCTTAGTGTGTGTTTTTGCCCTTAGCGGCTCATAGCCTTGTGTCTTGTCTTGTTTTATTAATAAATTACCATCATTGCAAAACTCTTGGCATCTTATGGTGATCCGCGAGGGTCACCGCATGACATTATTGGTGATAAAAAGGGTGATGATTTTCACAGTGTCCTTAGAATCGCGGGGAGATGACAGCTGGAAGAAAAACTTAATGTTTATTCAGAATTAACAGTCAGATTACACAATGAAACATATTCCATAGATGTCCACTAGGAGGTACTGTTGAGCTGTAGATAATTTTTAGGTCTCTGGAATGTGAGCAGGGGGCCTAGAGGGTTCTGGGAAATGTCTAAAAGAAGGAAGAAGGCCATATATCTGCCCGCTTAACCCCTTGCACTCCGGTCAATTTCCCTAAAAAAACGCCAAAAAATAACATGCCCAAAGTAAATTGAAAGCTGTTCTTCAACCCTTTGCAGCATCTTCATGGGGTTGATCTCATTTAAAAGAAAACACTTTGAATTTTTTGGCAAAACAGTCATAATCTCTCTAAGTGCTCTGGCCACTGAGTTACAGTCATCTAAACATAGTGAACTTGAAGAAAATAAATTTGGCCTGGGTGTTTTTTTTTGGATACAAATGCTTGCAAATAACACACAGCTTCAGATCCGGGCTGGAAAATGCAACAGAAATGTAGAACCAAGTGTTATCCAGCTGAGGTCCAAATTTTGTAACAATACCACAAAAAATGAATATATTACACAGCTTTTTTTCTCAGGTTGTTCCCAGGCGTTTTGGAACTGTGCCAAATTGTGCCAAATGGCACAGTTTGGAAAAACGTCTGTAACTTTTGAATGCTTCAATGTAGAAGCTACATTTTGGGCTCTAATGAAAGGTCACACTCAGGGCTGTGTCTGTGTGTGTGTGTGTGGGGATGGACATCGGCCATTGCTACATCACGGATTAGCCTCAGGTGGCGATGTGGGACAGCAGCGCAGTCACCGCGGCTCCCCCCCCTCGCTACAGAAGAATAGCGGGGGTGGGGGCGGCGTTCACGGTCTGGACGCGGCGAACAACCCCTTGTACCGCGGCGCACGAACTTCAGACTTCGTGCGCCACACAGTTGTAATTTACCGATCGGTCAAAAGTCATTTTGGATTACAATTTTCAGGGATAAAGAATAATATAGCTTATAACACCTTACCTCTTCACAGCAGTGTCCTGGCGAACTTCTCTTCCTCACTGTCAGACGAACACGACGCTGGTCCGCTCGTGGTTCTGGTCTCGCGACCCGATCAGAACATAATTCCATTACTGCGGTTTTGTACTTCCATGATTGCGGTTTTTGGCGAACGATTTTTCAAAACAAATAACAGTAGTAATTAAAAAAAGACTGGCAAACGCGTGTGTGTCACTCAGCCTTTGTCGTCAGCCTCCTTCGGTCTATGATGACCATGGAAGAAATCATAACGTCTACTCTGCTGGAACAAAAACAAAATAAGCACCGCCTGTGGCCGAACATGCCGATGCGTGAATGGCTGTCCCTGTCACACAGGTTGTATTTATGGGTGGTCTCCGTGCTGCTGGGTCTGTGGGGTTCTTCCTGCGGGTCCTTTTTTGATCTGCTGCAGCAGTCTCTCTTCACCCAGCCTTAAAAAAAACAGCTCGCGAACTTCTCTGCTTCAGTGGGCTCACTGCATTCACAGCCTTGGTAGGCGGGTCCTTCTTGCTAGGTTTTCAGTCATTGGTTCTTCAAGGTTTCAGAAACCCAATTCAAGGCTCTTATTAGTCGAATGAGAGGTCAATCAGATGAACTAATCTGTTCGCGGCTGTGTCTGCAGCTTTTATTTTCAGTGCGCGCTTGGACGCCATCACCATCTACATCATGTCCTACATCACCATCTCCATCATGCGTCCTACAGCGCACGAGGGCGCTCTCGTGCACCCTCATGCGCTCTAGGATGCAGAGACTTGCCCGCCCGCGGTACAACGGAGTGCAAGTGGTTAAGAGGTTTATGACTTTTTAAGAGTATCAGTTCCTGGCACCAACGGATACTATCAGCAAGAACTGTCCAGTTGGGATTTGACTCCAAGAGCTTATGGTCCACTTAAGCCTTTAAAAGCAAATTCTCATCAAGTCTTTCTACAAAAGTGAAATTGTTTACACTGGGGTCCTGTTGAAGACACACAGCATTCTTGACCAGACCTTAAGTAAGAGTTGCTTTAAAATGAAGAAAAGTGAAATTTCTCCTGGATTGGCCTGAGGAGACGTTGATGCTACAAGTCTATGACCACCATATCCATACAGCGGTGTTGGGTTCTTCTTGATTTTGTGGTTGGGGAAAAACTTTTCCACTGTAGCCCAGTTTAACATCGACTGCAATGCTGCCATGTCAAGCAGAAGTGGTACAGCTACTCCGTCTAATTCTACCATGCTGTTTGAATAGCCACTGATGCCGCGGCTTACCGAATGAATGGTCATTGCTGGCGGGCGGGTGGGCTCCCCTGGCAGGCCCCACAGTGCTAACAATTGGCATACTCTGGCAAAATGGTTCAGGCGTCCTCATTTGTTACACCATTTTCCTGGTGCCAGGCAAACTCGTTGGAGACCCACAACCCACACAGACGGGGCCTCTCGGAGCAGACCTTCGGCTCACTGTACTTGCCTCGTGCTCTTCTGCCATGCACCCCTCGTTCTCCATGTCCACCACGTTAGCTAGCATTGATTGTCCGGATAGTCTCTGTGTTTGGCACCCATTTAGCTCCGTGGCTAATTTCTCTGTTGCTCCTAGCTGGGATGTTAGCCCCCCGAGCTAGCTAGCTTTGTGTCTTTTGGCGAAATTAGCATCTCAACCCACCGCTTCATGCTACGTGTGTGTTCGGCAAAGTAGCTAGCAAGAAGCTTGACAGCATCTGCATATGACTCCATTTCACCTAATGTGTGGAAAATTCTCTGACCTTCTACACCGAGTTTGCGAACCAGAAGTACTCGCTTCCTTACTCCGTCAAGTTTATCCAAGCCCAACGCTGCAATGTACGTCTCAAACGCGGCCAAGCAGCGAGGCCGCAGTATTGCTGATTCTCCTGGGTACTCAAGAAATGGCCGTAGAGGTGCTCCGCATGCTTTCATGAGTTAATCCTCAGTCGCCAAACGTTATGTATGAAATGAGCAAGCAATGAGCCATCTTATGCCGAGCAACCAACTGACTATTACAGGCCAACATGAATACATACAGCGGCCGCAGCCCGCCTGACGTCATCCCCCTCTGACGCCTGACGTCAGCTAAAGCAAGTCCCAGGGGTCAAACCCACATCTAACAGCTGGTTCATCTGCAAGATGGAGAAAAACAACAAAAACAAAACAATGAGGACAGGATTCGTTTTTTAAAAAGTCATAAAACTTTTACCAGTTAATGGTTTCTTATAATTGGACTAAGAACATAAGTTTTTAACCTTGACCCAGACATAACACATGCTGTTAGTGTTTCCATGGAGCTTGAACGGGCAGAGCTGTGTTGGTTGTCACATTGTTTTGTTTCTTGTACTGTATTCAGTTGTGAGTCTGAGAAGAGATCTGTGAGGAGTTTTTGTTTCCCCAGGAAAACCTCTTTGAAAATGACTAACCTAAAATCAGACTGATCAAGCAGCAGCAGTGCAGAGAGGTGTCGTCCCCTCAGAGAAACTAACTGCAATTGGAAAATCACTTGGGTAGGTGTGTTGCTTTGAGAAGACCTCACTGATAATTGCCCAGTTAACCACAATATACATAAAATGCATCCTAATCTATGGCAGTTTTGATGATCAATGTATTTTTGGTCTCAAACTAAAGAAAAGTGGCAGACAATATTGTTCATTAATCCAAGCCCAAGTACTTTTATTTATCTGTAATGCCCTTATATAGATGCATCTCAATAAATTAGGTCATTAAAAAGTTGATTTATTTTAGTAATTCAATTAAAAATGAAACTCCTATTATATAGATTCATTACACAGTGACATGTTTCAAGTGTTAATTTCCTTTCATTTTGATGATTATGGCTTATAGCTCATGAAAACCCCAAATTCAGTTTCTTAAAAAAAAAAAAAAAAAGAATATTACAAAAAATTATTTAAAAAAGCTGATTTTTGATAGAAATGTTGGCCAACTGAAAAGTATGTCCATGTACACATTCAATACTTGGTTTGGGCTCCTTTTGAATGAATTACTGCATCAATGCAGTGTGGTACTGCTGAGGTGTTATGGAGGCCCAGGTTGCTTTGATAGCGACCTTCAGCTCGTCTGCATTTTTGGTTTGGTGTCTCTCATCTTCCTCTTGACAATACTCCATAGATTCTGTGTGGGGTTTAGGTCTGGAGAGTTTAGAAACTTCACACTGGACCTCAAGCAACTTGAATTCTGTTCTGACAAGCTTTATGGAGATGCTGGTTTCATTTTCCAGCAGGACTTGGAACCTGGAACCTGAGGTGAACCCGTGTTACAAGTTTAGTGATCCTAGAGAGCTTTACATGTTCTATAGTAAAAAATCATAGTGAGTGTCAACTAGGGCTGCAACTAACAATTATCTTGGTAGTCAACTAATCTAATGACTGTTTTTTTTGTCACAATCCCTTGTGCGCCATTACGCGGCGCCTGAGGGGAGGAATGGAAAACCCAATAGCGGAAGTAGAAAGTGCCATTTTAATAGATTAAACCACAAAATAACAAATCCAGTAGACCACAAAGATACAGGGAAATGCAATTGGTGAAATTAAGGCCACCAGACATACAGGACGTCTGCCGGATGCTCTACAGCCCGATCAAAGGGAAAGCCTAGTGCTGCAGACTGCTGCCAGCACAAAGAGAAAGGCGATCATGAACTAACGGGGCTGGAGCGATCCCGGGGTGAACCGTGCAGTCAGG